>OX422209.1:464868215-467368215 GCA_949130495.1 Sambucus nigra | reverse complement strand
CAGGCGGTTCACCGACCTTACGAACGATCATGCCCCCTTTTCACGTGTCACATTATTATTAAAGACATATTTCATCCCCCTCACATATCTTTATTTTGAGGTTAGGTCCATTAATTTTCATATTAGTTGGTTGGCGCCCAAAACTGAAAACGTCAGTTGACGAGATATTTTTAAAAATACATTAATATATAAAAAAATATTTTAATACATTCATATTACAATAAAATATATTATTATTTAAAAACACTTTTTATTTCAATATACAATTTTATAACAAAATCGTTTTTTTAGATACCATTTTTTTTCTTTATAAAAAAATTTATTTTGATATAAAATAATTTTTTTATATAAGAAACAATTTTATTAATGTTTTTTTAAAATTAATTTTTTAACCTTATTTTTAATATTATATTTATATATTGAACGGTTAAATGCATAATGTACAAGTATAGTAATTTATATTGATGGCTAAAACAATAATTTTAGTTGAAAAGTGGGTCAACTAATGTGCAAACTGGTCAACTAACGATTTTTTGTCAGTTTTGGACCCAAACCCCAAACCAACTAATACGAAAGGTAGTGAACATCGATTCCCAAATAATGAGGACTACTGGACCTTAAAAAATTTATTACCCTTAATAATTTTTACACACAATTAAACACGATAATGTATAAAAACACTAGCAAAAACATGAATAACACGTCAAGACACGATAACACGAGTTATAATTTTGATACTAACATGACACCATACGACTTTATTTCAGAAAATTTTGAAACGGACACGACATCTTGTGTCAATTTCAGACTAATTTCGAATTTAACACTTTTATTAACACGTCATCGCCGATTCTAATGCGATAAATGCCCAATTTAACACAACACAAAAGAGAATGAAATCGACATGAAATGTCGTGTTCGTATCGAGATTTTTTGACATGCAGTCATGACATGTTTTATTCGTGTTAAAATTATTGCTCGTATTATAATATCTTATCGTATTATTCGTGCTTTTTATAGTGTTATTATGTTTAATTAGGCGTAAAATTAATTAATCATATTAGTTGTGTTGTATTTTAAATGTATTCGTGTTAAATAAATAAAAAAATGTATAATATTTGTGATTAATTAATGCTTATTGTATCCTGTTAGAGCTAAACACCAATTACCATCCACTTTGGAGGGGTGTTTGAGAAAACAGAAGTGTGTTTTTGAAGAATGATTTTTTTTACCAATTTATTTCTCTTCCTTTCTAAGGATTTTACTTGGGGGATATACCAAATAATTCTTTGATTTTTTTTTAATACATGTTTAGTCCAAGTTTTTTTATTTTGCATTAAAAAGACCTTTAAAAATAAGAGAATAAGAGACTTTTTGATACAAAATGAAAAACTTAAACTAAATATGTATTAAAATATATTTAAGAGAATTTTTTGATAATTGATCCTTTTACTTTGGTGAACCTGGTGAGAGCTCCAGCTCACCTTTTGGGTTTGAAGAATAAACATCGGGTAGGATAGAATAGAATGTCCTCCAAAATTACCGCCTAGCAAAAGGGCGTGACATGTTGGATGCCACCTCATCCTAATCAGTGTATTCTAATTGTATTTTTTTTTTCTTTTTCTTATTTGTTTATATAATTTTTTGTTGAATGTATCTTTCACGAGTTATCGAGTCCACGACGTTGTTTAAGGAGGTGCTAATGACTAATTTCCTCTTCTCATTGGCTAAGTTGGCAAAATGCAGGGACCGTGTCGTCCCCTAACCACATGTTTGGCATCGGGGGCTAATGAGAGGACTGGAACCAACTGTTTGATGCTGAATCACTCCCAACTTTTTTACTTGGCTTGCACGGCTTCAACAACTTCATAGCCAACTGCTGGCTGGGTGTGTTTAGTATACCTTAACAATTTTGTCCTAGGAATGCCTAATTATAAATCTTAACGTCGCCCCCACAAACCATATATTGGTCTTCATTATTCACGTTTTCTTCTCTCCATCATTTTCATTGACTCTGTTTATTATTTATTTTATTTCACGTTTGTTGATCGTAAGGGGTCCCGCTGGGAATTGTCAAACCTTTTGAAATGAGGATGGAGACCGTTCATACTCAACGCGTGACGCATAGTAGAGTGGCGGTACCTAATGGGTTGCAGTGGTTGGGCTACCCAATTGGAGATGCTTTCCTGGCCAGATCGCATCCTAATTATACACACGGAAATTACTGAAATAAAGGGGGAAATTAACAAAGAGAAAAATCATTATAACATTTTTTGAAAAATAAATTTTGGTCCTTATACTTTCAATGGATCGGATTTTATTCGAATTCGAAATCGATCTATTTAAGTGGATATGGATCATCCCTAAAATCCGATTATCCGATTATCTGTTTATTAAATGAAGCAGATTTGAATTCATATATTCCGATCCGATTAATCTATATAATATGGGACAATGGTGTTATGAATAGTATTTTTGTGGGGTTTGTCATGCATGATAAACATGCATGACATCTTATGTGTTGCATGCATGTATGCATGCATACATACATTATTATTTTTATTAAAATATATTTTTTAAATATTTTAAAAAATAATAATTATTTTTTAATTTATTTTTTTTAAAGGTTTTTTTTTTAGGGTTGAATTTTATCACGGAGACAAATTTATTGTCGTGTCTTCAGACACGGGCATCCGCTAGTATATAATAATAATAATAATAATAATAATAATAATAATAATAATAATAATAATAATAATAATAATAATAATGCTCTTGTGCGGACTAATCCGCATTTTAAGAATGCAGATCGAACATGTGTTACCTAACGGTGCATCTATAAATTATCACCTAAATTATAGGCACACTCTCTCTCTTTTCTGGGTTCACCGCCAGGTGACACATGTCCGGTCCGCATTCTTAAAATGCGGACTAATCCTCTCTCTCTCTCTCTCTCTCTCTCTCTCTCTCTATATATATATATATATATATATATATATATATATATATATATATATATATATATATATATATATATATATATTGTTGATACAAAAATTAGTATGCTGATGTGGACGAATAATAAGAAGACACGTGTCAATCTACGTGGCACAATAGCAACGAGGAAGTTCATTCCCCCGACCTAGTCATACTCACTCCGAGCAACAGGTGTACTCCGAGGAACACCAGCCCTCTGAGGAACACCAGTTCTCCGAGGAACTCTTGGACGACGAGCAACTAAGGCGGTTCGAGCTGCATCTCGACCACAGCATTGATTGCCAGATAATCAACAGTTCAACTATTCATTGAATGCTTATCATCTTGACGCACACGCTTGAATAACATTAAATGAATTACCCTTTCGTGTACAACCTAAGGGCTATAAATACCTTGTATCACCCTCATTCAAAGGGACCGGAATTTTCTTGATAGTACTTGTAATCGAGAATTCACAAACACTCAGCAATAACATAATAGTGGATGTAGGCCATTCATATAAGGCTGAACCACTTTAAAATTCTTTGTCTCATTTATTTATCTGTGATTGAATAATTAGAGTAATCTAATTTTTTACATCAACAGATTGGCGCCGTCTGTGGGAAACGACTGTTGTTATCGTTTTTCACCAAGAATTATTCATCATCAATGGCAGACAATCCAGAATCTAGCAATCGAAACGGTGGAAATGCCGGAAATCCTCCAAATCCCTTTGCACCTCCAGATCTGGCTGGGATTATGACGAATCTGGCTCAAGGACAAACCGCCATGCAAGAAACAATGCGACAACTCATACAGACCCTTCATGGCGGTGCACCTGCACGTTCGGGACAGCGAAGTGGTCAAAGGCAAACTTATTTACTTTCTTCACGATCCAGGCGTACTGAGTCATATCGTAATGAGGAGTCTGATGATTTCTCTTATCAACCTGGACGAACTTCGTCAATACGGGCTACAGATACTGATCAACGTATCACTCTCTCTCCAGAAAGACCCAGCGCCTTGGAAAGACTAAGCAGAGTGTCTCCTTTCAGCCGATTAGGCCCTAGAAGGAATAGGAGTCCACCTAAGACCATGTCGAGAAGTTTTCGACAACCATCAGATCTAAGAGAAGGATCAGCACAATCACGACCAGTTGCTCGTCAAGATAGATCTCAGGAGGCTACTTCAGAACAATCAATTGCTCGAACTAATAGTCCCGAGGAGGGAAATGATGCGTGGAAAGGTTCCATTCAGCGGTTGGAGGATAGATTGGGAGAAATGGCTAAGGCAAAGAATCCCCTACAACGAACTTTTGTTCGAGGGACACCTTTTGTACAGGCCATTGTGGATTTTCCTACACCGTCGAAATTTAAAGCGCCCGTAGTGACCCCCAAGTATGATGGAAAGACAAATCCTGTTCTTCACATGGAGCAATATCAAGCTGCTGCCGACATCTATGTTGTCTCCGACGAGATGAGATGTAGAGCATTCTCTGGAACTCTTACTGGATCTGCCCAAATATGGTACAACAACCTTCCTCGGGGAAAGATTTTAACTTTCTTTCAGTTGGCCGAATTGTTCATTGGCAATTTCTGTTTTGGAGCAAAGCCAGTAAAAAGAGTAGCACACTTGTTAAGTGTTAGACAAAAACCTGGTGAGAGTACTAGAGATTACATAACTCGTTTCAATAACGAGAAGCTAGAAGTCATAGATTATGAAGAAAAGACAGCAATCACCGCCTTGATGAGTGGGTTGTTGCCTAACAAGTTGTATTATACTTTGGCCAAAGATCCACCTGCAACTATGTCAGAGTTGATGGCAAAAGCGGCCAAAATCATGAATGCCGAGGAGGCTATGGCTGCGAAGAAGAATATGGATAAAGAAACCAAGGTGGAAGTCGACAAATCTAAAAAGAAAGAGCATAAAGGCAATGGCGGTGACAGGCATTCCAAGAATAATAAAACATCATGGGAAGTCCTGAAGAAATTCGATAATTATAATCCTTTGAAAATGGGTATTAATCATGTCTTGGAAGAAATCAAGAATAGCGAGGAAGTAAAGTGGCCGAAGAAACTGAGGTCAGACTCTGATACGAGGAACAGGGATAAATATTGCGAGTTTCATAAGGATCATGGTCATATGACCAAAAATTGCATAGCTCTTCAGAACGAGATTGAAACACTCATCCGAAGAGGGAAGCTAGCAAAGTATGTTGATCAGGGAAGCGAAAGAAGAAATAATGACCGAACTAGAGAAAGGCCTAGATCTCCTCGTCGAGCAGAGGAGAAAAAGAAAAGGGATCATGAAGATGATCCAGATGATGACCCCGATCTTCCCAAGAAACCAAGGCAGCCAGAATGAGAGGTATTTTCCATACGTTTTGGTTCATTTGATTGCAATGTTATTACAGGAGGAGATGCAGGAGGAGGAGACCTTACTGCAGAAAGAAAGGCTTACCTCGAATAGGCCCAAGCTTGCTCGTACATTCAGCGAATAAATTTGGCCGAGGAAGATCGTCCGAGGAAGGTAAACAAAGAGAAGCTGGTCATTGGCTTTTCAAAAAACGACCTTGCAGGTGTTCTTTACCCTCACGACGACCCTTTGGTGATCAAAATGAGGATGAAAGAAGTAGTGATTTCAAGGGTTCTGGTAGACAATGGTAGTTCGGCAGACATCATGTACTATTCATGCTTTGACAGTTTAAATTTGAAATTATCTCAATTGGAACCTTATCACAGACCTCTTCTGGGTTTTACTGGCGAGAAAGTTTTTCCACTTGGGACGATCAAGTTGGATATATTCATTGGAACTTGGCCTGCTTATCGAACAGAGAGAATACGCTTCTTTGTGATGGATAAGAATGTGCAGTCAGCTTACAACATCATCATGGGAAGAGTTGGTTTAAAGAAGTTCGAAGCAGTCCCATCTACAGTACATCAGTGTTTGAAATTCCCTACAAATTTTGGAGTAGGAGTTGTGAAAGGTGATCAGAAAGTAGCTCGGGAATGCTATTATTCGTCTGCCGAGCAAGAAGAGCTTGAAGAGTCAAGGAAAAAGACTACTACCTACCAGGTGGAGGAAGGTACGGAAATTGAAACACTTGATCCCAGAGATGAATCCCAACTTGTGAAAGAATAGGTGGTGGAATCTACAGAAAATGTTATTCTGGACGACGAGCACCCTGAACGAGTAACCCAGATAGGTTTGTCGTTGGATGCCTCGATAAAACAGGAATTGATAACTTTCTTGCGAAACAGGAAGAAAACTTTGGCATGGAGTCATGAAGACATGCCAGGAATAGATCCAAACTTCTTATGCCATGAACTCAATGCGAATAAGGAGATCAAGCCTGTAAAGCAGAGAAGAAGAGTGTTTAGTCCCGAGAAGAATCAAGCCATACAAGAGGAGGTCGAGAAGCTCCAGAAAGCCCAATTCATTGAAGATGTGAAATATCCAGACTGGTTAGCAAATGTGGTGATGGTAAAGAAGAAAAACAATAAATGGAGAATGTGTGTTGATTTCACTGATCTCAACAAGGCCTGCCCAAAGGATCACTTTCCATTGCCCAGAATTGACCAACTAGTGGACGCTACCTCGGGACATGAGCTGCTCAGCTTCATGGACGCTTACTCTGGCTACAACCAGATCAAAATGAAACCTGAAGACAGGGAAAACACATCTTTTATTACCCCTAGGGGAACTTATTGTTACAATGTTATGCCTTTTGGTTTGAAAAATGCAGGAGCGACATACCAGCGGCTGATGAACAAGGTTTTTGCCGAACAAATCAGTTGTAATATGGAGGTCTATGTCGATGATATGCTGACAAAGAGCAAGAAAGCTGCTGATCATCTAGTTGACTTAGGTCAGACCTTTGATCAACTGGATAAATACCAAATGAAGCTCAACCCGATGAAGTGCACCTTTGGAGTACGAGAATGAATGTTCCTCGGGTACATCGTCAACCAGCGAGGCATTGAGGCAAATCCAGCAAAGATCAAAGCTCTTTTAGGGTTGCGATCTCCAACGACGAAGAAAGAGGTGCAGAGTCTTACAGGACGAGTTGCAACACTCAACAGATTTGTATCCCGAGCAACTGATAGATGCCTCCCATTCTTCAAAACACTTCGAAAAACTTTCGAGTGGAATGATGAATGTGAAAAAGCCTTTCAAGACTTGAAGAAATATCTGGGAGCACATCCACTGTTGTCCAGGCCAGTAATGGGAGAAAAATTATACTTGTACCTGGCAGTATCAGAGAATGCCGTCAGCTCGGCATTGATCAGATTGGAGAATGGAGTCCAGAAGCCAATTTATTACACAAGTAAGGCTTTCCGAGGTGCAGAGATCAGGTACCCAAAGCTGGAAAAATTGGCATTGGCATTAATTGAAGCAAGTAGAAGAATGAGGCCTTATTTCCAGGCCCATACCATCGTCGTGTATACCGACATGCCATTGAGACAAGCCCTTCATAAGCCAGAAAAATCAGGGAGACTGATGTATTGGGCAATAGAGCTCGGTGAATATGATATTGTGTATGAACCCAGATCATCACTAAAAGGGCAAGCCGTAGCAGACTTTATAGCAGAATTTACATATCCTGATACCCCCGAGGAATAAAAGTTGCTCGCTGATCAACCTGTGGATGTTACAGGATCAACAGACATAAGTCCAGATCAACTCCGGTTGGTAAAAGGGCGAGAAGAGATGGTCGACGAAGAGCAAAAAATACCTGGGGAGGATGAAAGGAAACAACAGATATTTCACCGAGGAATTCTGTCAGATAAGAAATTTGAAGACGAGTTACCTACATGGAGATTATATATAGATGGATCATCTTGCACTACGGGTTGTGGATTAGGGATTGTTTTGAACACACCAGATGAGATTGACGTGGAATATGCCTTGCGATTCCAATTCAAAGCTTCCAATAATGAGGCTGAGTATGAAGCCTTGATAGCAGGTCTTAATTTAGCAAAGATTATGGAAGCGCAACAAGTAATGGTATTCAGTGATTCTCAATTAATTGTGAATCAGATGATGGGAACATATGCAGTTAAAGGAGAATTAATGGTCAAGTATCATGCAAAGGCGATGGAGTTGTTGGAAGAATTTGATGCCATTCAATTGATCAGAATACCAAGAATGGAGAATGCACAAGCAGACGCACTGGCCCGACTAGCATCAGCTACTCGTACCGAGCTGCGAAGAACGATACCAATTGAGGTGTTAGAAAGTCGAAGCATAGATGAAGACCTGACGATGAATATTATTACTCTTGATTTAGGACCATCTTGGATGGATCCCATCAGGGCGTATATTGAGGAGGGAGAATTACCGGAGGATAAGCTCGCTGCCAAGAAATTGAAGTTTAAAGCTGCTCGGTATATACTAACTAATGGTGTTTTGTATAGACGAGAAATTATGGCAGGATTGCAAAGATGTGTACATCCCTCCGAGGTGAAGGAATTGATTGAAGAGATCCATGAAGGATCGTGTGGAGCGCATGTAGCAGGTCGGACACTTTTACAAAGAGTGATGACGCAGGGGTACTACTGGCCGACGATGAGGGCTGATTGTATAGCCTATGCTAAAAGATGTGATAAATGCCAACGTTTTTCTTCCATCCGACATACTCCACAAGCATTGTTGACACCCATAACTTCCCCTTGGCCATTTGCCATGTGGGGAATTGATCTGGTTGGACCACTGCCAACGACCCGAGGAAGGTTCAAATACCTCGTCGTGGCAGTGGATTATTTTACTAAGTGGGTAGAAGCTGAGCCACTTATTGATATGACGTACGAGAAGGTATACCAGTTCGTTTGGAAGAATATAATCTGCCGATATGGTCTCCCTCATGCCTTCATCACAGACCATGGAATACAACTCGATAACGAGGAGTTTGCTGCCTATTGTCGACAATCAAACATTTTGAAGACTCATTCAGCACCAGGCCATCCTCAAAGCAATGGACAGACTGAAGTGACGAACAGAACATTACTCAATGGTTTGAAGAAGAGGCTAAATGAAGCTAAAGCTAATTGGATTAATGAGCTACAGTCAGTATTGTGGGCTTACCGAACAACTCCCCGAGCAGCAACTGGAAAATCACCATATATGCTGGCATTTGGAAGTGAAGCTGTAATACCTGCCGAGTTGGGTCTTCCAACACATAGAGTGCTGAATTTCAATTCCCCAGTCAGCGACTTAATGAGAAGATTGGATTTGGATATGCTCGAGGAGGTTAGAGAAGAGGCAGCCATTAGGAATGCTGCTTACCAACAACGAACAACTCTGTTCTACAACAAGAGGGTGAAGAAATGCGACTTAAAAGAAGGAGATTACGTGCTAAAGAAGGTCATTCAGAAGCACAATAAGTTGGAAGCAAACTGGCATGAACCTTACCGAGTTACTGCAGTTGTCCGACCAGGAACTTACCAAATAGCAACTCTAGAAGGAGAGGAATTTAAGAATGCATGGAATACTGAACACCTACGCAAGTATTATCAGTGATGTAAAATGTAAAGCAGTTCCATCAATATGAATAAAACGATGATATTTCACAATCTTCTCTCCTTTTATTGAAAGTTTTTCGAGGAATACTAGTGTACAACACTACGCTGTTCAGCAACACTGATAGTTCAAACCCACGACCAACTCCGATTGGTAAAAGGGCGAGAACAAACTATACTCCTTTGGTTAGGAGGCGTACACTAGCGTGACCAACTCAGGTTGGTAAAAGAGCTAGTGGACAGGATAGTTCAAACCCACGACCAACTCCGGTTGGTAAAAGGGCGAGAACAAACTATACTTCTTTGGTTAGGAGGCGTACACTAGAGTGACCAACTCAGGTTGGTAAAAGAGCTAGTGGACATGATAGTTCAAACCCACGACCAACTCCGGTTGGTAAAAGGGCGAGAACAAACTATACTCCTTTGGTTAGGAGGCGTACACTAGCGTGACCAACTTAGATTGGTAAAAGAGCTAGTGGACATGATAGTTCGAACTCAGACCAACTCCGGTTGGTAAAAGAGCGAGAACAAACTATACCCCTTTGGTTAGGAGGCGTACACTAGCGTGACCAACTTAGATTGGTAAAAGAGCTAGTGGACATGATAGTTCGAACTCAGACCAACTCCGGTTGGTAAAAGAGCAAGAACACGAGACTTCTAAAAAGGCCAATCTCAGTTGGTTAGGAAACAAGATATGCTCTCAAATACCAACTTATGTTGGTCGGGAGGTAAGATTATTACAGAAAATACAAAAGTTCCTCGAAGAACAAAATATTCCAAACTGAACCAAGTATAGTTGGTCGGGGATAAAAACCCACTAACTGTAGTTGGTCGACGAGGAAAAATCATCGACCTTGGTTGGTCGGGCACATTTTATGAAAAAGACAAAAATTTACCAAGTATAATTAGTCGGGGATAAAAACTCTCACTAACTATAATTGGTCGACGAGCACAATTTGACAACCTTGGTTGGTTGGAATAATTTTCAACATTTTTATACTCATTACTTTATTATTAAGTGATCGAGCAATATTACTAATACTTGTAATTTTTTACTAAATTGGTCGATGAACCACACAATATTGTCATGCAAGCACAAATATAAAGTGTTTGACAAATACAAGAGCAATGCAGATTTGCAAACAAAAATGAAATTCTTTCATTAAATTCAAAATGAATTATACAAGTTTATTACATTGATATTAAATTGTGTACTAATTATTACATCAGAATTTCCTATTCTACTGGTTTTTTCCCTTTTGCTTTTGAAATAGGCTCTTCGCCAGCAGGAGGATCTTCCAGGCAAAGGGGAGAATTAATGAAATTAATATCTCAGAGCATTCTGACGTTCATTATTGAAGGAGTGTCCAGTAGATGCTCGGGACGAGATACCTCGATCTGAGAATGAAGATTGTAGTCACCGAGGTATTTTGCAATTAAGTTCCGAGGAATGGCACGAGCTGGGATCCATTCCATGTCCAATTTATAAGGAGGCACAGGCAAGTATAATACCCCAGGATCATGATAGTCCCACATGTAGTGCCCTTGTTCGAGCTTCAAAACGCCCAAGGCATTCAGCCAACCTTGCTTGTAGCCCTCATTATTGGCATTCTGGATACGATCATCTAAATGGAATAAAGCTTCATTGTATCCATCCATCCAAAACTCCCTGGGCTGTTTATTAAATTGAAATGTCAACCTTGCAATCTTCTCGTTAAGACTTTGGATGAAAAGTTCATTAGTCTTCAATACTGAGTTCTTTGAAGAAAGCTGTTGTTCCAGTTCTCTAACCTTCTTGGACAGATCATACAAGGCTTGGTTCTTAGCCATTAATTGGAATGCTTGATTTTCCAACGTTGATCGAGTACGAGCTTCTTCAACATTACGACTAAGAGCTCTTGATCCTCCCCGAGCAGGTCGAGAACTTGTTTCCTCGACAACATTCTGAGCAATTCTTCCTCGACCACGAGAACCTCTTCCTCGTCCCCGGGTAACAGTAGAGGCACCCGACCTTCTCCAGGTATCCAACTCTTGCCTTAATTTGACATTTTCAACCTCTAAAAATGAAAATCCCTCGTCAGTCACTGGGATTACAGCTGTTGAAGAAGAAGCTGCAGACTTATACTGTGCTAGCTCTTTCTGCAAATTGTTATTCTCTTGCTCCAACAGTTTGGCAATCTATCTACATGCTTCAAATTCACCCCTTAGGGTTCTCTCCCTGACATCGTACCCAGCAAGGATCTTTTTGTGGCCTGTCTCGACAGAAAGCTGCTGATACCTTTTTTCATACCCTTCGTGCAAAAGGGTAGTTGATTCCTTGTACTAAGTCTAAAGATCTTCAAAAGTATATTGAAGCTCCTCGATCATGTCATAGTAAGCCACGTTGTTGGCTACAACACGATCAAGAAGACATTTCAAGTATTGATATGCCTCCACTGCTTGGTCTGAAGCATCATGACCAAGGATATCAGCAATTTCTGATGCACTCAGGTCAGTATGGCCAGCTTTAAAATATTCATGGCATTGCTGCATCAGTTTTGTATCATTGGCAGACAGCAATTCCATTCTAGTCATAAACTAATAAAGAAGAGAAGGCAAGAGTTAATAAAAGAAGAAGACAGAATATCAACAACGCAGAGGAACAAAAAAGGTGATTTTATTACATCATCAAAAGGAGTACAACGTTCAGAATACATAGTACAAGTAAAAGAAAAACAGAAAGAGAATACCGAACAACTTCACACCTTTTCCTTATCTCCCAAGACTTTCTCGGGAGGCTGGGACGAGGAGCTTGGTTGCTCGGTGGGAACAATGAGTTGATTGGCAGAAGTTGAGACTTGTTCAGGAGGAGCAGGCAAAGACGAGATCTCCTCGGTGGCTGTCTGATTGGGTTGTGGAGAAAGGACTTGATCACCTACTATCATTGAAGACTCCTCGGAAGCAACTTCGTCTTCTTCCTCATCTTCAATCACAGGAAGGGGGCCAGGAAGATGTTGTTGAAATAGTTCAGAGTCCTCGCTAACCTTCAGTTCCTGCAGGGCAACAACCCAACCATCTCGGAAGTATTTCAAACTCCCATACTTGACCTGGGTCATCATTGCTGCTACCCCCTGTCCCATCCTTTATCCCATCCGGTACGAAAATATTTCTTTGCAGCCATTTTCCTTTTCATTTTCTCCCAGGAGAGCTTCTCGGATAGAAGATCCTCGGAGGCTTTCAACTTGGCCTCCACCTCCTCCTTCTGGCGATTTACTTCTCACAGAAGGGTTATCTCTTCCTCAGCAGACTTCAATTTATTTTCAAGCTCCCTAAAGTTTGTGAGCTTCTCGGCATATTTCTTATTCTCTCTCTCCAAGTCCTTCACTTTACTTCCCAACTGCACTTTCTCTGCCTCAGATGCAGCCATCTTCTTCTCCCATTCACCCCTATCCTCGTCATACTTTTGACGAGAATCCTTCAAAGATTGGGCCAAACCTAGAAAAGCATCCTCCACTCTAGACGAGGAGCTAGAAGCCTTGAGTGCTTCATCTTTCTTCACTATGGTGTTAAAACAACTCACCAGCTGAAAAAGAAGGTAATGATAAGTCAGTGCCGAGATACATATATTGACTGAAAGAAAGAAAAATTCAGGATAAGAGAAACTTACTGAAGCAATGTGACGAGTATCTAGGGATGTCAGCATATCCCTAAACATGTTTTCTTCAATTCCTTGGACTTCAAGAATAGTCCAAGTCTTTACCGAGCTCATTGCAGAACTCGGGGGAATAATGGTTGGGACACCAACTCCACTAGCTTGGAGCTGGGGAATGGATTCAGAAAAACTGACCGAGGAGGATTTCTTCAATGTCCTCAGTGGCATTTCAGCAGTTTCAACCAAAGAACTTTTGGTTGGGACCACTTCCACAGGTGCATTTTTCTTGCTCGGAGCCACTGGGGGCTTCTCGGCAACCTTTGGAGGAGCAACAGAAGGGGCACCATCTACTTTCTTTGTCCCCTTTGGGACATCAGCCTTGTTTCTTTTTCCATCTCCAGCAGAGAAAGTCTCCTCGAAGATAGCAGGAACTCTTCTTTTGCCCATCTTCCGACTTAGAGGAATGTGAGATTCTGGTGAAGATTCCTCAGAAGCTGGCAATGGTTCACTAATGCTGACCACGGGACGAGCAGTAAAGGATGATGTATAGCTCCTGTACTGCAACAAATATGAAGCAGACCTGATGTGCTCGTCTGCAACTCTTCGATGCAAATTCCAGATATGTTTCAAATGTTTAATATTTACTTCTGATTCTTTTGGAGTTTTTCTCTTACTGTCAACTGCAAACAAATACATAGTGAAATATCAGTCATACATTTTGTCAAACACAATGAAATCGTAATTTCAAAAATAAAATAAGATGAAAATAACTTATCCCATTGCCATATGGAGGGCATTTGGGACCTTCATATACTTCATCTCCAACCAAAGGGGTATGTTTCCAATTTTTGATAACTACCCCGTGTTCAAAATAATCCCTATTTGCATCAGGGAGGTTGACTACTAAGGCCCTATTCAAAAATCTAATTTTTAAATAAAAAACATTGTCTAAAACAGCCCATCTATAACAGTACATAATCTTAGGAATTCCTATACGAGTTCCATGAGTTTGATTTAACCTATACACCCCATTAACTATTCTCCATGTGTTGGGGGCTATTTTTGCAGGGACAACATCGAAATACTGACAGAACTCTAAACACAAAGGGTTTGGTGGAAAAGAAAATCCACATTCAGCAATAAAGAGGCTAGGGAACCAATTTCCCTCAGCCAAATTAAAATAATTTGAAGGCTCAGAAAGACTCTCCAAAGTTACCCAAGAAGGAATAGAAAAGTCAGAACGGAATTTCTCAAGAGATTCGATAATATAAACCATGGTGAATAAAAAGAAATGAAGAAGAAGGAAGAAAATCTTACAGGAAAAAGGAGATCTGTTGACAAACAAACGAAGAAAGGGATGAACGCACAGGAGAGAGAAAAGCTATAGAAAACTCGAAAGCAGAAATTGAAAAAGGTTGAAGACGATGGGATTGCCTCTGAAGCTTAAATAGTTTGCCTTGGGAAACGGCGAAAGAAATGATTACAAAAAGGAAACTATTACGCTACCGGCGGCTAAAAGGACAAAATGTGCACGAAGATCGAAGCGCTTATAAAAATGCAAAAAGGCGGATTCTGCGAATTTGGAAGGAAATTCAAATACGAAGAAAAGGCTCCTAAAACCCAGGAAGGTCATTTAATATTGCCATATACCGAGAAAGAATGTTCTATACTCCTCAAAGTTCGAAATATGAAACATTGGGGGCTTCTATTGATACCAAAATTAGTATGCTGATGTGGACGAATAATAAGAAGACACGTGTCAATCTACGTGGCACAATAGCAATGAGGAAGTTCATTCCCCCGACCTAGTCATACTCACTCCGAGCAACAGGTGTACACCGAGGAACACCAGCCCTCCGAGGAACACCAATCCTCCGAGGAACACGAGTCCTCCGAGGAACTCTAGCGCTCCGAGAAACTCTTGGACGACGAGCAACTAAGGCGGTTCGAGCTGCATCTCGACCACAACATTGATTGCCAGATAATCAACAGTTCAACTATTCATTGAATGCTTATCATCTTGACGCACACGCTTGAATAGCATTAAATGAATTACCCTTTCGTGTACAGCCTAAGGGCTATAAATACCTTGTATCACCCTCATTCAAAGGGACCGGAATTTTCTTGATAGTACTTGTAATCGAGAATTCACAAACACTCAGCAATAACATAACATTGGATGTAGGCCATTCATATAAGGCTGAACCACTTTAAAATTCTTTGTCTCATTTATTTATCTGTGATTGAATAATTAGAGTAATCTAATTTTTTACATCAACATATATATATATATATATATATATATATATATATATATATATATATATATATATATTGTATTTAATAATATTTTAAATATATATTATAATAGTTTTTTATTTCATTATCTATTTTTTTGGAACATTTCCAAAATAAATTTATGGAATAAGAGTTGAAAATAAAATTATTGCAAATCAAGTTTAGCATAAACGGATAATCGGATCAGATCCGAATCCGTTTAACATAAATGGATATGGATTGAGATTTACCTGATCCGATTAGATTAATAAACAGATCGGATCTGAATCCGTTTAACATAAACG
Source organism: Sambucus nigra (assembly GCA_949130495.1). Classification (NCBI taxonomy): domain Eukaryota; kingdom Viridiplantae; phylum Streptophyta; class Magnoliopsida; order Dipsacales; family Adoxaceae; genus Sambucus; species Sambucus nigra. Next base: position 467,352,508 of record OX422209.1, on the reverse strand, counting down.
AATATGAATTTAGATTTGGATTTGCCTGATCTGGTCCGAATTCGATCCGTTTAACATAATGGCATAAGTGGTTTATGTGACACTACTACGTTAATTATCAAATTGTGCATAGCTAATATCATAATTATGTTTATGATATTTATAATTGCCTTTTTTTTAGTTTCTAAATAAGGTGTGGTGGCTTAAAAAAAACCTTTGCAAGTGGGGGTGAATTGGGTTTTCAAACAAGGTTAGGCAAATTAAAATCTCGCACAAGTTTTCTAAATATGCAATGGAATATGCAAAAAATAGATAAGATGAACATATAATTAATTAAGATGAATATAATCAAGATTGAAATAAAGAACTTGCAAACTCAGTTTTCTACACGGTTCGACTCTCCTATCCCTTTTAGGCCCAAAATAGTACTCAAGAACTTAACTACCCTTGGTTATTTACCGATGGAACCAACACCTCAGGACAATTGATGGAGAAAATCTCCTCAACATAAAACCTTAAGACCACAACCCGGTCCGCAAGCAACAATACCAAGTAACAGTCATGTTGGATGAAAATATGCCTAGAGGGGGCAGAGGGAATTGAATTGGGTATATGAAAATTAATGGCAATTATAAAACTTTCTTAACTTTATTTAAAGATTAATTGCAATATGATATATCAATTCAAGTATAACCAGTTAATTATCAACAACCATAAGTAGTTAAGAGAAACTTTGCAAATCGAGGTTTTAGTATGGTTTGGCCTTTGCCTACATCCACACTCGAGAAACTTCACTATCTCCGATTCACTAAGGAAAAATAAAAACCTCACAAAGAATTATAACACCTTGCAAACCGCAACCAACAAGGTAACTATACCCATCCTTGTCCAAGTGGTCAACGCAAGAACCCAAAGTGTTATTATTTCTTCACTCCCCACAACTAAAACATTGTCGGCCGTGAAGATACAATGAAGTTCATCGTAAGCAATAACAACAAGATTTTTTAACTAAAATATAAAGCAAAGTTGCTTTACTAAAACTAGTATGAAATGGTTTTTCTTTTCTCTCTCTATAAATGTAAACAATCAAGTACTCACAACCATATTGCTCAAGTGGGTATTGGATCGATTTTTTAGAACACAAGAATGTTGAGTATATATCTTTGATTAAAGAGGGTTTGAGGAAGAAGTTTCAAGATCAAAAGGATTTTGGGTGGAGCTTAGCTTCAATGGAGTTTTGGGTTTGAAACTCTCACTTCAGAATGGATTTAGAATTTGGTTTCTTTCTCTAGAAAACTCAAAGAAATTGGCGCAAGCTTAAAAATGGAACTTTTATCAATGGAGATGTTGTAAGAATCTTGTGTGTTTGATAAAGGAACCCAAGGTCTCATTTTACAAGCCATTTTGAAAACTTGACATTGGAGGGTAGTATGGTAATTTTTGAATCTCGTGGAATTCAAAATTTATAAAATTATTTATTGGAAATTTTTTGTTGTACACACTTTGTGTCGATTCAAAGTAGTCTCTTTAAATTTGTATTTCATTCAAATAAAGTCAGTCCCAAATAGGCAGTTTGCGTTGACTTAAACTCTGGTTGAGTCGACTCTAGAGTCACCTTGCGTTGACTTAATTTTCACCAAAGTGTCACACTTCCCCTTGTCACTCTTCCTTTGACCCGTTTAAACTGTCGGCCCCGACACATGACAAGGTTCCACTCACACACACATCCCCTTGTCAAATTCGCTGTCTGATCCATTTTCATTCTGCGATCCTCACAATATGACAAGGTTCCACACATGACACGACATAAATCGCCCAAGCTGACCCGTTTAAACTGTCGGTCACTGACACATTATGTCACTAATAAATTTTAATACTCGTTTAAGTCCTGCGGTATTAATTTTCCAAAATTTCTCATACTCATTATTCAAATAAATTTCCCCCACCCTTAAAAGCGGTGTGAAAATTTTCAAAATACCCCTTAGTCCCAAGTAAGGTTCCCAAAACACAATTTCGCCCTATCGTAAGTAAATGATGATTATAAAAATTTAACTCCACCTAGATATCAATCCTAAGTTATCGTAACAACGGTATAATATAGGGAATTAGCCCCCACCCCAATTTATATAACCCGTATAGACTCATACTAACTAGTCACATACCTAATTAGCGTAAATCGCAACTAAGGCCCACTTACTAGTCCCATAACTAACAAGTGTACTATAACAAGGGGTGAAAACCAAGTACCTATAATACCCAACGTTCTCGAGATATTCAAAATTATAATATTTCATTAGTGGCACAATCAACAATTTATAATAATATTCTCAACAACACTAAATTTCCAAAAAAATGATTTTTAAATCCAAATAGGGGGGATCAAGAACACATAAATGTTGTGATTTTCCGAATCATGATTACACGCAAGTTCCATCTTAGCTATTATTTTTCTAGCACAAGTAATTTAGTTAATTTAGGATGTTTATATGAAACATCCAAATTTGATTTCTAAGCGCTCCTCTACATGCATATGCCCATAATATAACCAACTACACAAATACAATTCGAATAACAACAAAGTTATAATTATTTAGTATCATTAATATTTATGCAAAAACAGTCCCAAAATTAGTTTCTAAAAATATTATGTTCATAAATTATTTTTAGAATACATGAGTTTAATGGAGGCTATAATCAAGGCACATAATACTAAAGGAAAATAATAGGATAAACATGCCTGTGATTAGATGTAGAGATTGACTAGAGATTGACTAGAGATTCGAGTTCTCCTTGAAAAATTGATCAAAAACCCCTCTTGAACCAACTTGGAATATCTTTGTTTATGCATTCAAAATTGCGCTTGAAAATTGGTTTTAATGGAGGTTAGGGCTTCGAGGTGGAAGATGATGGAGAAAAGGATGGTTGGTTGCTTAAAGGTTGGTAAAACATGAGTTTAAGAAAACTAAACCCGTAACTCCTTTATATAAGTAAGTTTAAGGGTTAAAAATAATTAAAATTCGTCATAATTACGAACAGTTGTGCACAGATTTCACTAGGATCGATCGATCGACCCCTGACGCCGATCGACTCAGATATTTCGATTCTGCCAGCTTAATAATTTTAAGGGGTTAAATTTTTGAAAATTTATTAAAAATTCATTTTAACTCCGAATTCAATTCCGCTTGAAGTTTTATTCTTCTAAAATTATTACCAACATATTTAACCAATAAAAATTATAAAAGTCAAAAATTTATTTTTTTCTTGAATATTCCAATTTTATTTTAAAATACCCATTTAAAAATCCGGGTTATTACATTTCTCATATTTCTCATCCAGTTTGGACACATAAAAGTCAAGTTACGTGCCAAAGAAGTTAGATACGAGGGAAGGGATGTCCTGTAATTTTTAGAAGTTAATTTGGAATTTGGGGGGCCTAAAGTGTTATTTTTGCGACGAGGTTAAGCAATAAAATTTCATTATTAGATTTTGAATTACCACAAACCACTAGTGAAACAACAAGAGTCTGTCCTAGGTCATTAATGATTGCTATAACAACATTTAGGTATATTGAAGCACTTGCAACGGTCAAAGTCCTCTTGCAATTGTCGCCTAGTTATCGATAAGATTTAGTGAGTGGGATGGATCTTCCGATATTAAGTTGTCACTGTTTAAGTGGCTTGGTAGTGGTCAAACTCGTTTTGGGTGTGATTTGACTAGTGAAGATCAAAAGTTGCAAGTTCCCTACCTAGGGTGCGTGTTTTTAGCGTTGACAGTCGTCAACTAAAGTTGTTCGCCATCGTTAAGAGGGTGGAGTTTTCAAATAGGATTCTTTGTGAGCATTTTAGGGGCTGGAATAGTATCCAGTCTAACCTATGAAGTCATGGGTGATGTCATGGACTTATTGACCTAATCCATGAAATCACACACACTAACTAAGCTATTCTAGAATAAATTGAAAGAGAATTCATTTATTCTAATAGAATAGAATAAAATTATATTTATACCTTCGAGACCAAGAACACACATCAATTACATATTTATATTAGTATTTGTATAAGGCATGATCATTAATAAATGAAATATTTATTTAATTGATGGTGTTTCTTTTCGTATCAACAAATTACACTGGGAACCAAAGAACAACATACATACAACCTCATATTTTTATTCTAGTAGTATTTATTAGAAAAAAAAACGTTGATGCCGGTAGTGGACTTTCCTTGATCATAAGGGCAATGACATTGCTTGCCGTATCTTGGTGGGATGAACATCAATAGCGTAGGAAGATATCACTTCAACTCAAGGATTGTAACATATGGAAGGGTTAGGTTGAACCCTAAGACACCTTTATCGATCGATGTACATCACATATGATGAGCGTCCCTTATCACGCGTGTCAAATACATAAAATATTTATTTGAAAGTTCCTTTCACATTTGGTGAACATATTTCCTAATTGTTTTAGATTTCAAGTCAATGACCCTTAAATGAAACATAAATCCTACAAGATTCATTGTTAGGGTGAAGCATGTAATGAGGACTTTGTAGTGCATTGTTTAGGCTAGATTTCACTAGAGGTGGGAGATCGGATGACCATTGAGCCCACGTCACTTACTTTACTGCACTATTACTACACAAATTAATATGCCTCATGAGAGTTCATTAGAGAAATCAATAGTAATTTTGGCAACTCATTACAATGGTTGGCAAACTATCATTGCGACCAAAATACCTTAATAATTACTTATAATTGTGCATAATGCAATTCTAGCATTATACATAAATGTCTCCAAATGTAATTAAAGAATGATGATTCAATAAAAACATGTGGTAATGAATGTTTATCTTTTCAATACAGCTGAACAAGATAAAATAGCTGCATGTAAAATTCATATTCATTACAGATAATTGCACTAAAAATGATTGTGTAACTTCTTTATTTATGAAGATTTTTTTTGTATCTTTTAGGTTGGGGTATAAAATCGGTTGATACCAAGTGAATACCATATTATCAATTATTTGAATACGTGTCTATAAGAGAACTATTCGTATCCTTATGCAAATTTTTCGAGTATGCATAACTATACTTATCCGTTTCCTTTCGAATTGAAATAATATTTTTATCCGTTTATATTATTTAATTAATATAATCATACATTACACCAATTTAGTGGTGATTTGAGAATGAATTAAAACTCAAAAATTATATTTCTATAGAACATTTAAATAATATAAATATTTTACTTTAGAAGGATAATATATTTTAATTTAGATGACTAAAAAAATAGAAAAAAATTACGAGACTTGAAAAAGTATAAATATTTAATGCGTATCAAGTGAGTCTTTTTTGACAAGACAGTGTTATATTGGCTCATTTGAGAAAAAATATTTTAGTCAGCACTGATTAAAAAGATGGAATGCCCAACGCATTTGTTCTCATAAACAAGATGGGGAAATTTTCCCCGTACAAACGTTTTTACAAAATAAATAAAGAATCGGACACATCGACATGAACCAAAATGCAACGTTCCTGGTCAACTAGGGCGGCGTTCTCATAACTTTCAACACGCGCCCCGTGAATATTTGAGCCCATTTTCAACTACACAAAAACTCTCCAAACTCAGGTTCTTGGATAGTTAAACAGTCAAACGAATGTCTTGTTTCCCAATTTTCAACGTTTTCATATCACCTGGGCGTTTGAGCCCGACTTTGAGTTGACTCACCAGAACCAGAACCAGAACTAGTTCCCACACCGGATGAAGGTGAAGACGCTGGCGTTTTTCTATTAAAACTCAGTATCCTTTTCAGCGACATTAGTCTCGTCGCTGGAGATTTAAATCCTAAACTCGCTGCTGACTCGTTTTCCCAATCCCTTCTGCTGGGAACCTCAATAGTTATCCCCACCAAGTCCAAACCCTTCCTTCGGTCCTCCAACGACGTCGTTCCATTTTCTCCCTCGTGTTGACACGTTGCACAAAACGCAGAGCTCGAACTTGGCTCACTCTGAGTCTCAGTCTCATTCACGTATAAGACCCCATCGCTTCGGTTTTCTTTGGGTGACTCAACCGGTTCAACCGGGGACCGGCAAAGTGGGCATGACGAGTGAGACTGAAACCACATATCAATACAATCAACGTGAAAACTATGTTGGCATTTTGGTAAAAGACGGCCTTTTTCGTTGTCTTCAAATTCTGATAAACATACAGCGCATTCTAATGATTCCGGATGTGTTTGGGGAGAGTAAGAGAAAACTGGGAGGGAGTTTAGAAGTGAGACATCGAGGCCGCGTGTGGCTGTGGTGGGGTTTGGACTATTGGGATCTATATAAAATACGATGCGGGTGGCACGTTGGCGACGACGGGCACGTAGGAGGTACCAGCGTGCGTAGACGTGGAGGACTATTAAAAACACGACAACGGCAAATAAGATTACGATTGCGCTTAGCATTATTTTTGCGCTTAGTTGGTACCCAAGTGATGTGTCTGGATTGAAAGCGTTCTCCATCAGTGAGCGATAGATAGAGAGAGAAGAGAGGTGTTGTTTTGAGTGTTTGGATGAAAGGGAGATGAATATGTTATATAATTATGAAGGAAACGAGTATTCGGTGGAGTTGTGGAAGGAAGGTTGTTTGGTCAGACGTGTGATGTCTTCCAAGTCTAAATGAGGCCGCGGATGACGCGGTGACATTTGAATATTGGGTACCTTCATAGAATTTCCCCATTTGGTTCCAACGTTTTAAGTGAAGTTACAACTCACTCGCGATTAATAGTAACAGGGGTGTGTTGGATGATAAAACTTTCCACTCATGTCATCATGCACCGCCTCATTATTTATTTATTTATTTATCTTTTGACATAGATAAATTGTGGGGATGCACAAAATATATTTTTTATTTGTTAACAAGCAAAAGTCAATTTGCTATTGTGTATTGTTGCTTCATTTTCATGAAACAGAGTATTTGAAAACTAGATGCAAAAATAAATTTGTTACACAGAATTTGTTCGTTTAATTGTTTATATTTGAATAGACATTGACATCTGCAAAATGTGTATTTGCTATTACGTATTTCTTTTTTTTTTTAGTTGAATATATTTTACTATCAAATTTATTAATAATAATCTGTCAAGTTTATCAGCAATTATTAGTAGAAGGTAATTACAAAAATTCGTAAACAAAGCGAAATTCTCGGAATATTGTTGATGAATATCGGATTATTTTGACTTAAACCCCTATAATAATAGCGTATTTTAACTTAATCTTTTCGAAAATAAAAAATTAGACATAACTCTCTAGGTTTCAATATCTTTACTTTTCTATTAAAAAATCACTATAATTTATTTTTTGACTTATATAAAAGGGATCGGTGAATCCCACTCCACAATCTTCCTCCCCCACTCCACTTTCAGCATTTAAATACTAAAGGACTAAAGTGCCCTTGTATATGCATATAATTTAGTTTGAGCAAATATAATATTTTGTTAAAAGTCTATTATTTATTTTAAAATATGTAATATTTTGGAAATAAAAAACACTATTTTGAAAATAAAATCCTAATATTTTGGAAAATATATTTTTTTTAATATTCTAAAAATATAAAATCATAAAAAGTCAATTTTTATTTAAAGATCATTAGCTTATTTATAAAAAAAATTATCATTTTTTTCTATTAAAACAAACTTTAATAAAAAAAACTTTTTTGTTATTTATGTAAAGAAAATGGACATTCTTTTTATCAAAAAATATTTTGACGTTATGTCAAATAAAAAAAATGGACATCATTTTTTTTAAAGAAAAACTAGACGAAAATTTTATTATAAACTTAATTTTTTTGAAACCTTTACATTTTACAAATTGTTATAAAACATAACCTTTCTTTTTTATAAAACAACATTTTTTTTTGTAAAAAACTAAGTTGTGACTTTGATAAATTGCTAATTTTATACTTTAACATATGACATGACACAAATAGCGTGATTTATATTTTTCACACCACATTAAATAGCACATGACACGAATAATGTGGTGTCAGTAACATGATATTAAATTTATAAGTTTACTCGTGTTATTCGTGTCATGTTGTATTTAATGTGGTGTGAAAATTATAATTCGTACTATTTATGTCAAGTATTAAAGTATAAAATACAAATTTAGTTTTGTGTCAAAGTCACAACTTAATTTTTACAAAAATATACAATTTTTTAAAAAAGTTATGTTTTATTAAAAATTGTAAAAAATAAAGTTTTAAAAAAATATATAGTTTATAATAAAAGTTCCGACCATTTTTTCTTTAAAAAAATATGTTTAGTTTTTTTTATATAATTATCGTTAATATGTTTTTTGATAAAAAGATTGTTCATTTAATAAATAAATAATATCACAGTTTTTTGACTAACTTCCATTTCTAAAAAAAAAAATAATAAATTTCTTTCCAAAATATTTAAAAAATTATTTTCCAAAATATTATAATTTTTTATATTCAAAATATTATGTTTTTATTTTTATTTTTAGAATATTATGTATTTTAAAATCAATAATAGATTTTGATAAAATGTTATATTTGAGATTCTCTACGCTGAGAAGTATTTTTCTCATATATTCAATGCGGTATTTGACTTTCATTAGTATAAATACCTTGGAGATTTATATCGTCTCGATATAAATTATATTTTGAAATATTTTCTTCACAAACAGAATTTCCTGAAGTAGATGGAGGATACATAAGGAGCCCTATGATTTCTAAAGGATTGAGTCTTATTGAACTTCGCGAAATTTAGGAAAACATCTCCACCCTTGTTTTCCATTATGTCTCCAATATCCTCGTTATGGCGAGGTTGAGGAGGAACGACGTTCTTTATTGCCTAAGTTTTTGAAAAATCAATTTCTTCCCAATTAATAGTCCTAGGTATGTGAACATTAGAATCTATTAGATGTGTGTTAATCAATACAGTTTTTCTAAATGGAATAAATTGTTTAATATTAGGTGCCATAGTATTCATGACTTTATAGTAAATTCTATAAATAATCACAATAATTTTCGATCCTGGAAGATAATTATAACCTTTTGTTTGGACTCTAAGACTTAGAGCTTTACAAATATGTATGTCTGATAAAGACAAAGTAAGATTGAGAAATACATCAAAATAAACTGGTCCATTACAAAGAGTAGTTTCAATCGCTCCCATAAAAGATTATCTAAAATTAGTACATCTGTCATCACGCAGTGTAGCTTGAAGACAAGCATTCATGCAGAAAGAGTTAAAGGATTAAAAGAAGTTTGTATTAAACCTATGTGGATAAAATGATAATTCTTTTTCTTTATGTGATCTTTAAAACCTTCAAATTTAAAGAGCTCGATAGATTTATCTTGCTCATCTAGACTTATTGTCAATTCCATGATTTTTATAGCATATTTGCTACGAAAATTATACCAGTTAGTATTGTAAATTATTTTTGGTTGGACCTTAGGAATAGTCCATTTGTTCAAGTCCTTTTAACTTCAAATTCAATTAAGGATGAGTTATTTATTGACTCATGTGTATATTGGGTATCTATGGTGTTTAATTCCATAATGCATATGTTAATACGTAGAATACTGAAAAATCCCATGATCTGATGGAAGGAAAATGATATGCATAATAAAACATATATGTTAATGAGATATAATAAACTGAATTAGAAAACACTTCTCACACCCAACGGTCAATAATTTACTTTGGATTTTAAAGCCTCAACGCCATCATGGCAACACGGCAATACCTTATTGCAACAAATGCTAGTCCATATCAAAACCAGACTTTTAATTCTCTTCATTATTACTCGTTAAAATAGATCATTTTTAGTATGAATAGTAAATTACTATTCACACTGGTGAATAGTAAATTACTATTACGGTATGAAGATCAGTCCATTATTATCAATACTTTAAGTATTAACAAAATAATTAAAGCCATCATGACTCTCATACCAAAAAGGGGAGGATCGATATAATCAAAACAGACTGATAGTATTAAAAGCGGAAATTAAAACTTACAAACTATTATACCGGAATGTCACCGGAGTATTACACAAGTTGGGAGAGAAGAGAGAAAACTTAAGAGAGATAGAGAGAGAGAGAGAGAGAGTAAGAGATAAGTGCTTGAACAAGGATCAAGCCTATCCTTTTTATACAGAAAATATCGAAATAAATAATTTCAGAGAAAATGACCATTGGATCCCTCCACTATTGGAGTTGTCCTAGTTGGTTGTCGCGTATCATCGGCTGAAAGCGACAATAGGTCCTACCACAATTACTTGAGCAGACGTAAATTTCACCTTTGTCATTTTACGTCGTCATGAAAAATAAATGGGGTCATATGGGCCATGATGAGTCAGCACCTCATTATATTAAATCATTTAGTGGGAAATTACCACTTACATCCATGGTGAGAAATTCCGCATCAAGAGAGGCAAAAAAGTTTGCCATGGTAGGTTCAGTTGGAACCTTAGTGTTAAACATATCACAAGTGATTTTATCATCTTCTGGGTTTTGTGACTCTCCTCCAAGGCAAAAGAATGGATTATCTTCTATCTTTTTAACTAATTCTACGGAGCTTTAAAATATTTTAATGTCTTTTACAATTAACATAGAAGAAATAAATATATATTTTTATCAGCCTGGCTACGCTAAGTTTCGTGCTTGTTATTTTGCTAAATATAGCAAGGCTGAATTAGCCATTTATAAAAATTAATTTTATAAGCGGATTCAATATAATCAACAAATTACCTCTTTTGTTGTTTGATTTCAAATATTTTCCAAAGATAGACATATTTTTTTTCTTGAAACTAAGGAAAAACATAATAGGAGTTGTATACTTCTTAGAACCAAATTATATCTTCTGTTCATCCACCAACTGAACAAGTTTTGTCCCTAGATTTTGGAAACTCCATCCAATCTAGTAATTGGAAGCCAATGCTTTTCTAAATTTATAACCGGGATATAAGTCGTTCACTCAAACTTCTGATCTGAACCCTTTATATAAATAAGGTAATTATACCAACCTTATCCTAAATACAATAGGAACACAACACAATAGAATTGAGCAATATATTGAGAATTTGGTTAGTAAAAATCCTCTTCAGGATAGAAGAGATGAAAAACTTGACCAACCTTTAATTCCTACTCTTATGGGTATTAAATGATTCACAATGGGTAATAAAATTGAGGAATTTATATCCCAATTAAAAGAGATTGAGAAAAATCTCAAAGGATTAAGATTAAATACTTTATCCCATTATGATTCTGACACAGAATCACTTATCTCTCCGGAAGAAATTCACAATTTTGAATCTTCTTTTAAAATGGAAAGAAATGAGATTAAAAAAATTAATTATTCTAACAAAAATATCACAGGATATGTTGGACCAGTAAAAAATTACTATCCAAGACCTAGTCCTCAGGATCTTCTCTATGAGAAATCAATTTTTGATACCCAAACTGCCTTTCATGGTAAAGCCATTTATGACTGGAACATTGATGGTAAATTTGAATATCAATTTATGAGCATTTACACAGGATGTCTATGTACTCCACTGTGTGTAAATAGAATAATAATTCTGATTATGATGTAGCTCGTATGATCATCAGTGGCTTCACTGGAACCCTAAAAGGATGGTATGATAACATCCTCATGAATTATCAAAGAAATGAAATCCTTACTGCTATAAAAATTTTGAAAGATGAAAATCATCAAGACATTAGCCAACAAGATGTTGTTTATACTTTATTTCTTGCAATCATCCATCATTTTATTAGATCACCTGATTTTCATTAGGAAAGAAATAGAGAATTATTACAGAATCTTAGATGTCCTACTTTAAGACATTTTAGATAGTATAAGGATGTCTTCCTTTCTAAAGTAGCTCAGAGACCTGATACTAACTCTGATCATTGGAAAATCAAATTTATTGATGGCCTTCCCATTTTCTTTACTAAGAAAGTAAGAAGATAATTAAGCGATGCCAATAATGGCATTTCAATACCTTAGCATAATTATACTTATGGTAAATTATTTATTTTTGTTATACAAGAGGGTCTTTCTTTCTGTAATGACATAAAATTACAGCACCAACTTAAAAAGCAAAACCTTACAGGAAAATGAGAATTAGGAAAATTTTATGAGAAATTTTCTTTTAATAATTCTACTCCTTTCCCTCATAAGACATCAAAGGATAAATATATATCCAAAAGGAAATATTCCTATAAAAGAAAAGAAAATCCAAAACATAAAATCAAGGTGATAACTTAAAAAAATATTTTAGAAAAAAAGAATTATGACAGATCTAATGGATTAAAATCTAATTCAAAATGTTTTAAATGCGGCAAATTTTGTCACTTTGCAAACAAATGCAAAACTCAAACCATGTTGAATAATCTTCAAATATATGAAGATTTAAAGAAGAAATTGGACAAATTACTACTCAATTCCAGTCCATCAGACACTGAAGCTAGTTCTTCAGATAATGATGAGTAGTTATATTATATTCAAAGCTCTAGTAACTCAGAAATCTCTAAAAAAGGAGATTGCCATTGTAATTAATTGCAAGATAAATGCAATTATGTTCAATATATTCTTCAGATGAATGAATTAAGCATTAATATGCTTACAAGTCAGCAACAATCTATGATTCATATTATCAATCAAGATACTGACACTGACACTAAACTCAAGTTAATATAAACTTGTTATGCTAATTCTCTTAAAGAAAATGCATCTACTTCTTATACACCGATTTAACAATACAATCTCAAAGAAGTATTTAATCGGATGGAAAATAATTTTTTAAACCTGCAAATTTAGCAGACTTAAAACATGAACTTAATAGTCTTAAAAATGAATTAAGACAGTTGAAAGATCAATAACACAATATGAAAATTGAGATTAATAGTCTCAAGAATGAGCTACACCATTCTAATCCTGAAACTTCAAATGTTGAAGAATTAACCGACTATTTGAGTATTATTAATAGTGTGACAAATCAAAAGTCGTACATATTTATTAACATATTATTAATATTGAATATACATTAAATAACATTGTTGCGCTTGTTGATAGCGGTGCAAATATGAACTGCATACATGAAGGATTAGTTCCTACTCAATATTTTGAGTAAACCAGTCAATCATTATTCAATGCTAGTGGTGATAATATGCATATTCTGTATAAACTCACTAAATTTTATATTTGCAATAATGGAATATGTTTGTTTAGTACCCTTTTGCTAATAAGCGACTTGTCACAATGAGTAATTTTAGGTACTCCATTTTTATCCCTGCTTATGCCTATGGATAAAATTGATTTTAGTGGTATATACACCACTATTAAAGACCAAAAAATTATCTTTGAGTTTATAACAAAATTCGAGATAAAGAAATTTAATTCATTAAAAGATAATATCATTTTTCAATAAAATCATTTTAATTTTCTCTTGAAGGAACTATCATTTCTAACAATAAATGAAAACTTGACATCAAAGCATACTGCAGAAAATTAATGTTATTAAAAATCAATTAATAACTAAAGTTTGCCGTGTTATTCCTAATGTTTTTTGGAATAGGATAAAGTATATTGTTCCTCTTCCCTATGAAACGAATTTTAATGAAAATTCATTCCTACTAAAGCTAGACCCAGTAAAATGAAGACTAAATTTCTTGAACTGTGCAAAAAAAAAAAAAATACAGAGTCTTTTGGATAAAAAGATGATAACTAAAGGTTATTCTCTATGGTAGGGGTGTTCGTGGTCCGGTTCGATTCGATTTTGAGTTTTATTTTGGACCGGATCGACTTGGTCGGTTCTCTGAAAAAATGGATCGAGATCAGACCAACAATTTCGGTTAACCGACCCTAATCGGTTCGATTTTTTATAGGGTCAGTCCGGTCTAACCCGTCAGTCCTCACATTAATGATTTACATTATTTATAATAATAAAAATATACCCGACTCTATTTTTTCCAAACCTTAAAAACTAAAAAATGTCAAAATTTTCAATTAAAACAAACTTAGTATTGGATTAAACTATAATTTAAACTAATAAAATATTAAAATATATATTATCACTATTTATTTATCTTATATATATATATATATACATACATATATATGAAAAAATAAATTATTTTATATAGAGTCGGTCTGGGTGAGTCCTAACAGGGTTTGCGAAATTGTAAACGTTGCACCAGGCTGACTAGGTCGGTCCGCCTAATCGTGATTTTTATGGGTAGGCATTTGTGCACCGTATTTTATCTTGAGCATTAGGGTTCGCCAAATGTCGAGGACGAAATTCCTGTGCTAGTGGGGAAGTATGTAACAACCCGTGATTTTTAAACCGGTTTTAATTAAATTAACTCGAATTTTGGATTTTTTTTAATATGTTTAATTTTGGTATATAAAAATGTTGGTATTTATATATATAAAAAAGTTTTTAAGTGGAATTTAAATCGGGATTAAAATTTGGAAATTATAAATTTTTGTATAAAAATCGGGGGAGCATAAATTTTTTTTTGACCGTTCGATTGAGTAAATTTTTTACAGAAACTTCGCGTCAATGTCAGCTACGATGTACTAAAATTTAATCCAATTTCGGTGGTCTGATCGTCCGTAATAAATTTTCGAGTGTTTGTGTTTGATTAGGACTCAGATATAAACATAAAGTGACGAGTTTAGGACTTTCAAAATACATTTTAGCCTTCTCAAAAACTGGTAGCCTCCTCTATTTTCATCTTCTTCCATCTACAAAACCCTAGCCCCATTTAAACCAAGATTCAATCCATGATTTGAAGGGTTATTTGGTGTTTTCTCGATTTTGGTCTAGAACGAGTTTTGATTGTTTTCGCGAGAGAAACACAGTGGTGTGATCAAAATTTTGAGGCAGAATCTTATGAGTTTCTTGTGGTGATTTTAAGGTATTGGTTTTATGCAATATGCTCCTTGAATCTCTTAGGAGTAGTCGTTTTGTTCCTCATTTATTTGCACTCATATTATTGATATCATGACGTTTATTGGAATCTAAAATTTTGATTCAATTTGAGATTTTGTATTTGTTGATGGGAATGGTGCAATGAAATTTTTATATGACACAGAGAATGGTCACCAACTAATAGTCCAAAAGTCCAATAGCCAGAATAAGGCTTTACGAAGCTTAGGTGAGGTGAGGTGAGGCGAGGCCCAATGACCGATTGATGTGTTATTGAAAAAGTAAATTGGTATAATACTCAGATGTCACATTGAACTTGAATTCAGATTCGTATTATTTCATTTATTCACCGTTATTATTTTTAGCATCTATTCTTGTCATATTATGTACTTCCCCGTATTTTTCTTTTAGTGGAAGATCAGTGTGGATTTGGATGCTATGGATTTTTTGAGTATTTTAGAGCACGATGTTTGGAGGATTTTATTTTTGTATAGCTTGGCAGTGTAATTTATTTGGAGAGCTTAGTCTTATTTTCGAGTGAAATTTAACTGTAATTATTTTGGATTGAACTTTTTGTAATTTTGGATTCATTATGTTTATTTTTGTGGAACATAGATGCTCTATACTAACTGTTGAGTATTTATTTAAGTTTTAATCGTAGTAGGACCTCGTGTTTTTCGTGGGGTGTTACAGATGGTATCAGATCTTAGATATATGACAACCCTTAGATTTTTTGGATTTGGGTCTGGCATTCAGGTTAGATGTATTTCGTTGGAGATAGGGAGTTTTTGTTGAGGAGGTGGTAAGCATGAGATTAGGATTAGTAATCTTGATGTGAGTATGTTTATAATTGATTTGAGGACTTTAGTGTTGTGATGATTTTGAGAGATAGAATCAAGTAGTTATTCGTGAGAGAGTGCGTGGGGAAACATGCAGGTATGATTAGGTGAATAGGATCCTAATCGCGGTTTTTAGGGGTAGGCATTTGTGCAACGTATTTTATCTTGAGCGTTAGGCTTCGTCGAATTTCCAGGACGAAAATCCTGTGCTAGTGGGAAACTATGTAACAACCCGTGATTTTTAAACCGTTTTAATTAAATTAACTCGGATTTTGGAAAGATAATTTTTTTTGAATATATTTAATTTTGGTATGTAAAAATGTTGGTATTTATATATAATGTGGAAACGTAGGGGTTGTCCCTATGTGTGTTTCAAATCAAACCAATTTTCACCAAAAATTATCCAACTTTTAATTAGCACCAAACCAAGTTGTGAAAACCAATTCTTACTTTAAACCAATTTTATCTTGATTAATCCTAAGCATGCATCTAGTGATTAAAGCAAGTAAAGTAAAGCAAAGAGTACTCGCAACGCAGGATGTACGAGGAAAAAACCCAAGACGGGAAAACAACCTCGGATGACCCAAGCCAGACAATCACTATGAACAAAGGTTTTACAAAGACATATAAGCCTTACTCAATGACTCGATCCCCGTGGGTCTTGACGCTCCTTCTGATCTTCTATCATTCTTCAATAGTGCCCATGCAGAAATTTCGTCTTCCACGATACCTATCCACAACACACGCGTCCACGTATGTCTCGGTGTCCACCGAATGGCTTTGATTCGTCTACGATATCGAACAAGAAGTCCTTCTCTCTTATTCACCGTAAAACCCTGATGTTCAATTGTAGAACAAACCTTTTTGGTGCAGTAAGATCACATAAACATATAATAATGATAACTTGGATCTTTGCAAACTCTAAGGATGTGTTTTAGTTTTGAAACCTTAGAAAAATATGTGCAAAACTCATACTGGATCGTAAATTATTTTTTCCAGAATGCACACTCATTTAATTCTGACGAAAACACGCTTTAAGTAGGAATTAAGTTCCGTCTCGAAAACAGTATCGCTCGAACGAGAATGCCACATCGTTCGCGCGACATGAGCATCTCGCTCGAACGAAGGATAGATGTCGTTCGAACGACAGTCCTGACAGTTTGACTTTTTGACTTTATCTTTAAAACGTCTCTTCCAAAGGAGATTCAATTTAGTCAAACTCTATTTCGAGCTTATCAGAATAAAACGTAGTGTAAACCATTTAAAACACTTTAAAAACATTTAAAAATATTTTCCTTATAAAAATTACATCCTTATCTTTTATAAAAACAATTCCGAGCGCCATTAATTATACGCATTCATACTTGTGTGATCTCGGAATGCAATTAACTTTAAAGACGAATAAACTTTCACCAATTGAACTTCAGCATGATTAATTCTTTGAAGCTTTGCCACAACGTCTTCAATTTCTTCAATACGTCATTAACCAAGTGGGATCGTGACAAAATAAAATCTCCCCATGACATATTACAAACATAGTTTTGTCCACGGAATTAAGTCAAAATAATACAAGGACTCAACTGAAAATTTATGACCTTACAAATCTCCCCCTTTGTAAGGTTATAAATTGGTTTGTAATATATTGGTTTCATATTTCCAAATGATACCAAATGATAATGGATACGAATATGAATAAACTCTACAAAATCATTTGATAAACAAAATGATACCAATTTGTACTACCAATCTATGATACCAATTTGTAAAATATGCAATAAAAAACATGCTCAAAATCTCCCCTACATCACATACATCTCTCCCCCTTTTTGTCTCGAATAGACAATCCGTTGAAAAGATAAACCAATCAACGTATCTAGCATGAGAATATAAACCAATTTGAATCAATTTGAAATCGCTAGATAATCATGAAACAACTAGCTAAATATGATCAAGTAATGAAAAATCAATAGCTAGTAAACAAATGAATCACACAAAGAATATTGCAATCTAATCAGGTGTGATAAACGGACTATATGCAAAATATCAATATGAGACAATTAACCCTGCATATAAACCATTCAGTACAGAAAGCTTCCAGAAGTACCAAAAATATCACCAAAATAAACCAGTGGACTGCAAACCAATCGAAATCCAGAATTCAGGCTGTTGTTCTAATGAGCCAGGGACGTCGCTCAAATGAGATGAGGACGTCGCTCGAACGATACTTCGCGCGATATGGAGATGTCGTTTGAACGAGATCTTGCGACATGCCAAACTTTCACAGTTTCCCAAAAATATTATATATTTTTGCCCAGTGAATTTTTTTTCAAGAAGGGCCTGATAGCAGCAAAACAATGCTAAAATAAAAGGCTTTTAACACAAAATGCAAAAATGCATAAAAACTAATAATGCGAGTTACATGCAAACATAGTACCGATGTGCTCAAACATGAGCATGGAATGTATGGGCGTGAAACTACAACAAATGAGTCACAATTCCAATACATCTAAACGATCAAGAAGCTCTAATTGATAGAGATAAATCATCAAACTTTATCATATCCATATGACAATTAAAGTGCGAGATTAATGAACTAAACATACTACATGCTCACAAATCCAGAATTTTGACGATTCTACAAATAATAGCGTCAAATTGCAATGTTTCAACATTAGGATTAGTTGTGCAAACCCGTTTAAATTTTTAATCCATCCAAACTCTCTTAATAATATCATATTTTCTTTGGAATGAACTAAACTAATTTGGACCTTTTCTAAGCATATTGCAATTTCTTTTGGGCTCTTTTAAATGGTGGCTTTCACGACGAGTTAAATTGAACTCTCTCATCCCTTTCCCGTGAATCACTCATTATTTTTTTAATTCAAATCCTCATGGTAAATGGTTCTTACACGCACACTTCTCCTTAGGTCTACTTATGCATAGATGACATGATTGAGATAAGAACGCCTCACCAAATTTAAATATGCAAGAGAAGTCAAACATTCATATAAACTCCTGCATGCGTGCAATATTGGCATATATAAAAGTTGAATCAAAATGCATATCAACTTCGAAACAACCCCATATAAACAATGGTTAAGATCATTCTAAGCATCGATAATAATGACCAAATATCCTAGCCACATGGATAATGAAACGATGGGAGGGGGGGGGGTCCAAGCATACCAATATGCCACATCAAACATGTAACTCAAAAACAAAAATCGAAAATATTTTTGGTTTTTCAAAAGTTTTCTCAAAAACAAAATCTTTTTGGATTTTCAAAAATATTCTTAAAAACGAAGTCTTTTTGTATTTTTCAATAGGACTCAAACAAATGTAAAACTATAATACAAAATGATACACATGTCATAATACTAGCAACGAATATATCATGAAGCAAACTAGAATATGACAAATAAGGCAACACTATCATCCTTTAGATTTAGCATGAGAAGAATCAAGTGTACCCAAACGAGAATCATGAAGCTTTATTCCTAAAGCCACTAAATCCGATTTCCTAATCCAAGTTGGTGTAAAACGTCGCATGGGGTTTAGGGAACCGAGGCAACTTTATTCCTAAACTTCCTAGGAGCTTGTCTAAGGTCGTAACAATAACGCCTAAGGTGACCTAACCTAACACAAAACATGCAAGTGTAGCGATGGTGGGAATGATTACCTATATGCGGACATTTTCTAACCTTCCTAGTGTTTCTCACACGTACGGGGGGAATGGGAACAACTCTCTCATCAAACCCCATACCTCCCTTATCTCCCTTAATTTGGACGGTGCCTAGGATCTTATCTAACTTATCCGACCTAGCCTCCAAATCAAACTTAACTTCAATCTCTCCTCCAACTCATGAATCCTAGACTCAAACAAATTCCTAGACTCCTCAAGCACTAAAATCTCATTTTCAAAGACTCCATCAAATAACGGAGATTATCTCTCTCTTTCTCCACAAATTCTAGTTTCTCCCTAAACTTCTTCTCTCGTGCCCTAAGATCCTCATTTAAACTATCGTTATTTTCTATGGCACGCTCATTCAACTTAGATTGCAATTTTGAGTTAGCCTTTTTCACTTTCACAGTTTCGGCATACAAACTTGCAACTCTTTCACAGCTATCTCCTCTTCATCATTCTCTTTGCCCTCACTAACATGGGATACACTCAAAACCTCCTAGGAAGTGTCATTCACATGAGAATCTTCCCCGCTCACATGACATGCCATAAATGCAACAAAGTTACGATCAATAGGGAAACACTCTCCCTCTTTCGGATCACTATCACTTAAGGTGGCACTATAAGCAATGGGTTGCTTGCCCTCTTTCTTAAGTCTAGTGGGACATTCCTTAACTTTGTGACAATACCCCTCAAACCCAAAACACTTATCCGACTCATCTCTCTTAGGCTTCTCAAACTTATCCTTAGAGGTGGGATCTACTTTGTTGTTATTGAATTTTTTAAATTTATTGGTATCTTTTGATTGCTTTTGTAACTTAATAATTTTTTTAAATTTCTTTGCCAACAAAGCTACATCCTCAAAATCGAAATCGGAATTGGAATTCGAAACTTTAATTTCCTCCTTCCGGGTTTTCAAAGCAATACCCTTTTCTTTCTTAGGCACTTGCTTGGAGGTAATCATGTGGATTTCATAGGTTTGTAAGTCACCTACAATATCTTCTAGTTTCGTCGACTCTAACTTACCCAAGGAGTTTAAAATAGTCACTTTCGCATCAAACCTGCTAGGCAACGACCTAAGGATTTTCTTAATGACACGGTTATCAAGAATTTTCTCACCTAGGTTAAACGGCGAGTTAACAATATTGGACAATCTAGCATAAAACTCATCAAAAGTCTCACTCTCTAACATCCTAATGGTCTCAAACTGTGTAGTGAGATTTTGAAGTTTTGACGTCATAACCGTACTAGTGCCCTCGTGAGTGAGTGCCAAAATATCCTAAGCCTCTTTTGATGTTTCACAAGTCATAATTCTATTATATTCTTCTGGTGTGACATGTGAAAAAATAACGTGCAAACCCTTGGAATTATATTATGAAAGTCTATGTTCAGTTTCGGTCCATGACTCGACAAACTTTAAAGCAGTGACCTCACCTATAACAATGACAGAGAGTGTCCAACCTTTTTCAACAGCTTACCACACACGCTCATCAATAGATTTTAATGAACTTTTCATTCTCATCTTCCAATAAGTGTAATTAGTGCTATAAAAAATAGGAGTTCGAAAAAGTTCGTTATTTCCAAAATTCATCTTTGAAAACACGCAGGATCAAAAATAAATAAAATATATTTTCTAGCTCTGATACCAATTTATGGAAACGTAGGGGTCGTCCCTATGTGTGTTTTAAATCAAACCAATTTTTCACCAAAAATTATCCAACTTTTAATTATCACCAAACCAAGTTGTGAAAACCAATTCTTACTTCAAACCAATTTTATCTTGATCAATCCTAAACATGCATCTAGTGATTAAAGCAATTAAAGTAAAGTAAAGAATACTCACAACGCAGGATGTACGAGAAAAAACCCAAGACGGGAAAACAACTTCGGATGGCCCAAGCCAGATAATCACTATGAACAAAACTTTTACAAAGACAGATTAGCCTTACTCAATGACTCAATCCCCACGGGTCTTGATGCTCCTTCTGATCTTCTACCGTTCTTCAATAGTGCCCACGTAAATATTCCATCTTTCACGATACCTATCCATAACACACGCGTCCACGTATGTCTCGACGTCCTCCAAATGGCTTTGATTCGTCTACGATGTCGAACAAGAAGTCCTTATCTTTTTTTCACCGCAAAACCCTGATATTTAATTATAGCACAAACCTTCTTAGTGCAGAAAGATCACGTAAACATATAATAATGATAACTCGGATCTTTGCAAACTCTAAGGATGTGTTTAAGCTTTGAAACCTTAGAAAAACATGTGCTAAACTCGTATTGGAACGTAAACTGTTTTTCCAGAATGCGTACTTATTTAATTCTGACGAAAACACACTTTAAATAGGAATTAAGCGTCGTCTCGAAAATAGTGTCGCTCGAATGAGAATGTCACGTCGTTCGCGCGACATGAGAATCTCGCTCAAACGAAGGGCATATGTCGTTCGAACGACAATCCTGACAGTTTGACTTTTTGATTTTATCTTTAAAACGTCTCTTCCAAAAGAGATTCAATTAGTCAAACTCTATTTCGAGCTTATCAGAATAAAACGTAGTGTAAACCATTTAAAACACTTTAAAAATATTTTTAATTATTTTCCTTATAAAAATTACATCCTTATCTTTTATAAAAATAATTTCGAGCATCATTAATTATATGCATTCATACCTGTGTGATCTCGGAATGCAATTAACTTTGAAGGCGAATAAACTTGCACCAATTAAACTTCAACATGATTAATTCTTTGAAGCTTTGCTGCAACGTCTTGAATTTCTTCAATACGTCATAGACCAAGTGGGATCGTGACAAAATAAAATCTTCCTATGACATATTACAAACACAATTTTGTTCACAAAATTAAGTCAAAACAATACAGGGACTCAATTGAAAACTTATGTCCTTACATATAAAAATATGTTTTTATGTGGAATTTAAATCAAGATTAAAATTTGAAAATTATAACTTTTTGTATAAAAATTCGGGGAGGATAAAAAAATATAAAAATAAAAATTTAACCATTTTGAATTTTTCATAGAAGTTTCGTCTCGCCGTCAGCTACAACATATTAAAATTTCAACCAATTCTAACGGTCTGATCGTTCGTAATAAATTTTTGATTGTTTGTGTTTGATTATGACTCTTTTTTGGTATATAAACATATAGTGACGAGTTTATGACTTTTAAAACATATTTTAGCCTTCTCAAAAATTAGTAGCCTCCTCTATTTTCATCTTCTTCCATATACAAAATCGTATCTCCATTGAAACAAGATTCAACCCATGATTTGAAGGCCTATTTGGTGTTTTCTCGAGTTTGAGGTAGAATGAGTTTTGATTATTTTCGCGAGAGGAACGCAATGGTGTGATCAGAATTTTTAGGTAAAATTTTATGATCTTTTTTGTGATAATTTTAAGGTATGGTGTTTACGCAATATGCTCCTTGAATCACTCGAGAGTAGTCGTTTTGTTCCTCATTTATTTGCACTCATATTGTTGATATCATGACGTTTATTCGAATCTAAAATTTTGATTCGATTTGAGATTTTATATTTATTGATGGAAATGATGTCATGAAATTTTTATATAACATGGAGAATGGTCACCCGTCAATAGTCCAAAAGTCTAATAGCCAGGATGAGGCTTTACTAAGCTTACGTGAGGTCTGGTGAGGCATGGCTCGGTGACCGATTGCTGCGTTATTGAAAAATTAAATTGGTAAAATACTCGAATGTCGCATTGAAATTGAATTCATATTCGTATTGTTGCATTTATTCATCGTTATTGTTTTGAGCATCTATTATTTTCATATCGTGTACTTTCCATAATTTTTATTTTAGTAGAAGGTTAGCATGGATTTATATGCTATGAATTTTGGAGTATTTTAGAGCACGACGTTTGGAGGATTTTATTTTTGTATAGCTTGGCAGTGTAATTTATTTGGAGAGCTTAGTATTATTTTTGAGTGAAATTTAATTGTAGTTATTTGGGATTCGTTATGTTTATTTTTGTGGAATATAGATGCCCTATACTAATTGTTGAGTATTTAGTTTAGTTTTATTGGTAGTAGCGCCTCGTGTTTTGCGCATAGTGTTACACTAAATTTCAGCTAATTTGAGCAGAAACTGAATTCAAGAAAATAAGGACTTTTTATTTTATGTTAACTTAATTTATAAGAACAAACTCCTAATCTATACAATTGAGAGAGACGAACTATCAAATAGATGCAGTGGATATTTAATTTTTTTCCTTTGTTAGGAGTTGCAACTGGGTTTAAAAATTAATTGAGGTGGTGTTAATTTTTTTTTCTAATGGTTAGGATTTTTAAAATTAGGGTTAAGAGTTGTTGAATTTTGGGAAGAAGATGAAACGAGAATGAAGAAGGGTATTTTTGTCCAAAAATACAAGGGAGTAAGTTAAAATATGAATTAGAGTGATTTTTAACGGAAAAGTAATGGTGTTGAAAATCTAGGTGGTTATGTCTAATTTTTTTATATTTGAGGAGGTTAAGTTAAAATACACTATTATTGCAGGCGGTTAAGTAAAAAAAATACATAAATAAAATATAAACTATATACATAAATAAATTATAGAATTTGGATCACAAAAAGTAGATACTAAAATTTTAAGCGAATAGTTAGATGCCCTATATATATAACAAATAATCTTATAGGTCTTAAGTTTGAATTCTCTATATTACATTAATATAGATATCTATATATAATATAGTGAAATTGAGTAGTTTTGAACTCTATCACTATGCGACATGACAACAAATAAAGCCTCCATTTTTTATATGTTTGGTCTTGTTTTTAATTGAGAGGATTTTTCTCTATTCATTTATATAAATAAAACGTGTGAGGATACCGTCCCTCTTTGATTAAAAAAAAAGGCTCCATTTTTATTAGTGTCATCTAACTCTCTCCTTTAATTTATATCTTTTTTTCCCTCTCCTTTAATTTATATCTCTCTCCGATTGTATTTGTTCTCTCCAATTTTATTGCTCTCACTTGTCTCTCCCTTCAATTATCTCTCCTTTTTTTGTCCCTTCATTTATATATCTTTTTATATCAAGCTATGATTTCTCCTCCATTTAATTTAATTTAGCTGAATTTTTTTAAAATTAAGTTTTTAGTCCTATTTTGTTTGTTTCCTTCATTTAAATCGTAGGTACATCATGCGGGGCTGAATGCTAGTAACATAGAAAATCCATCATTTAACTGAAAAAATTTATATGTTATTTAATTCACCCCAAATGAAATTTAGGACTCAATGAGATGGGCGTAGGTTTACATTGTGCATAAATTTGACTTTGGATTTAGTTTACAGAACTTAATCCTATAACCCATAGGGTTTTCTAGAACTTAAGGGCCTAATTTGATAGGTCATACTATCAAATCTACATCGTTGAGATTAACTAATTTTGCAAATGTGCACTCTTTTGAACTTTTGGTCACAATCAAGAGTCATTCTATGTTCATTTACAAATATTTAATACATATATATATATATATTACTGCTTTTCAATACTTCTTTTATATTGAGAGATAAGGTAAAAACTAATTTAAAAAAAAAACTATCTACTTTTATTTTTAATTGTCCTGCGTACATGTTATCTTCTTCGAATTTAGTTCATTCATGCATCCAATGTTTTGTGAAGAACCTGCCCCACTTCGAACGCATGGACCAATGAGAATATATGAAAGAATTTTTAGGAATGCCAATATTATACATGTGATTTCTTTAAATAGATTAATGCACCAAAAAATCATCATGATATACGCAAAAAATTTGAAGTAATATAACACTCTTGCTATTTTTTTTCAATTTGATATCTAGTTACACATGGAATCGATGCTTTATCAAAGTCTCTTGGCTCTCTTTCACAACTTTACTTCACAATGCGTTGTCGTATTGTTCAACAAATTATTTGATGGTGGTCTTTGAATTTATATACTCATAAATGAAGGCATTCACGCTCTCATTTTTTTGACACTTGTTTGAGTGATAAATATCCCCACCCAAAATGAAACTTTCATACAAGTAAGAACTCATCGATGCGTATCATTATATACCCACTCAACCATTCATTCCCTTTAAGGTAATTTTTTTTAATTAATCTATTACAACTTACTTTGAACTCTTTGATAGTTAAATATTCATAAAAAACACATTTGATAGAACTCTTCATTGATTCGTATTTACTAGAATTTTCTTCACAATGTGCCACAAGAACCACATAGAACGTGAATTTGGAAAGACTACTTGAATGAAATATTTCATGGCTTTATCCTAATTAGTTATTATTATTTGGGACTACAATCGTTCCTGCAAGAAATCCATGACTTGAAGTGCCAAATAAATGTAATTGTATCCTCATTTGATATTAATCCACATCCCAATAGTATGGATTAGTCATGATAATTCACCGCTACAAAAGGTGCGAAGGGTATGTCAGATTTATTGGTCAAGTATGTCGTGTTAAATACGATAACATACCCAAACTTCTCATATCCCGATCTACTCCTTGCATCCACCCAAAATAAATTCTTCAACTTCCCATAAATAAGTAATTATAATTACTAGCATGCATTTTAAGAAAATATTTTTGAATGGATAGAAAATATCCATCCTCAACTCTCATCCGTTTAACCTTCTTAATATAGTTATATCAATATTTTATACATAACAACACATTCTAATTTCCACTAACTTTTACTACACGCATTAATTTTTATATTAGGTCTCACATCATCCCTATTATTCATTTCAAGTCTCCTTAATCCATTATAGTTATTTCCTATTTTCCCTTAAAATTGTGATTTCCCCAAGCTCGCGTGATGGTTATGGAGGAGGGAGGGTCATAATTATGATCCTCCATATTCTATGAGGATATAAAGAGACATTAAGCTTGTAACCACAATTACTTCGATAAGAAGGTGAAAATTTGAATGAATTTTTAATTATAATTTCTATTATAACTTTTCGAGAACAAGAAAGAGTTATGGACCTACCACAATATTTTTCAAACGAATTATTTATTATTGTAATTTTTAAAGTACTCCAACATTTCATCAACATTATCAAATGTCATTCCTACTTCAGGTTCAACCATGTATAAGTTTTGAACATTGTCATCATCCTCAATTTCATCTTTGTCATTTTCCATAAAGTCCTCATTGTTCTTGTTGAAGTGAATAATGTAAGTAATAAGAAATTACCCATAATATCAACACTTAAATATATGCAGTTCAATAAAAATCTGGCCTACGTCCATGGGGTAAATAGTAGGGGTGAACTATATTATTGTTTGGTGAATAGTAGCAGCTTGTTTTTCATATCTTAAATACCCCCTATGGCTTGATACAGCCTCCGTACAATCCATAATCTTAATTTTAAGAATCTGGGAAGTATTTGTTGTAGCTGAACACGTGGACAATCCTTAGGAGAATGACATTTCCCACATTCCTTATCATTATGGTAAATGAGCTTCCATATCGCTTAACAACCTTTAAAAGTGTAACGACCTGTCGATGGTGCCGGTATAATAAGACATGTTCGTAGCCTTTTCATCAAGTGGATGATAACCCATATTATCCATCTATTTAGAGAAGGGCGACTTGGCCGATTGGTTTCCCTAGATAATTAAGTCATTGATTAGAGAACAATACAAATGTCCTTAGGTGATAGGCGTTGTTGATGTCTAAAAAAGGAGCGATCCAATTTTATAATCATAGATAATTAATAATAGAAATTTTTACTCAAATAAATAAGGGACAAAGATTTTTTAAAAATGATTCGGCTATAAAGAAAGCCTACGTCCATTGTTAATTTTATTTATGCTAATTACAGTAGCTCAACATGGTGTGTTTGAGTGTGATTGGATTGTTCCCTTGAGCTAAAGGGGGGCTGTCTATTAATAGGGGTACCACCCTAGATATGGAATGCCTTTAAATTTTCAGTCATTTAAATCTGTATATAATAAATATGCCTCTTGGTTTTCGATGTTGATCTCCCTTCTAGCCGAGTAACTTTTGCTATTCCAGACGGTTTAAATTCTAGAGTTGGTTGGCCTTCCAACGATAAGGTTCTTCTAATTCCGATCAAGATAGCTACATAGCCACCTAGGATGACATGTGTCTGTCTTTCATTGATCTACGTCGGGAGATAATTTTTACATATAACAAAAGCCCCCAATGCTCCGTGCTTGATGATTGATCGAAAGTATGGAGTATTTGTTCAAAATGTTGCTCGGCATGTGATTGGAGAGATGGTGGTAGCCGACCTTCCAAACTTGCAAAAATTTCTATAGGAACTATGGAGAATGGAATTTTTGCAAATACTTCAAACTTTTTTGAAATGCCAAAGGGGACGCTGGTCTTTTGCATTTTGGGAAGCGTACAGAAGATGGTGGGTCAATCTTTTGTGCAGTTAATCATTTCATCTCTATTATTGAGGCAACCTAGAAATAAGTTGAATTTTCCCTCCTTTTTGTTCATCTCAAACTTTCTTCACTTAGAGGTTTTCATCGTTTTCAAATTTTCTTTCTACAACTCTTTGTTGCCTGTTACCCGTCATTGTTTCTTTGTCTTTGCTGTTGTATTGGGATTCCTATAAGTTTTCTTTTCTTCTTCCCTATTTTAACCATTTTTTCTATTTCAACCAGGATTTAAATTGTGGGTGAGGGTTCGTTGGAAGAGTTTAGGGCAAAGAGGAAAATTCCTGACTGGGTAGACTTAGAAATAACTCAGGGTCCCATTAATGTTTATTCTTTAGGAGAGGGTCACTGGATTTATACTCTTTTTATTGCTGAGTGTGATATCACTTTCCCCCCAAATCTTCTATTTTTCCAATTTTATCAGTTTTTTGACGTAATACCTGCTAGAATAGCCCGAAACACTTGGAGAGTAGTAAATAGAGTTCTAGGCTGAATGAGTATTATGGGACGCATATTGGAATCCGTGAATTGATGTTTTGCTACAAGTGGGGAACCATTGGAGATAATACGTATTATATGAAGATTAGGCAAACCAATAGGGCTTTGATGGTTAATGTGCCAGATTCCAATAAAGATTATTCGAATTATGGTGTTATTGTCAAGAATTGGAAATATGGCCCCTTCATACGAGGATATCCTACACTGGACCTAGATGCCCCCAAGAAGGGTGTGGCATAGGTTTTAACTTTCTCCTTTAACTTTTTTTTTGTATTCTATCATCTATGTGCAGTCTTGACGACTAACTTTGTTGTCTTGTATTCTTTTGCAGACAAGAGTAAGAAAAGGTGTCCCAAAGAAGGAGAGATCAACCTTACAGACCTCATGTTTCTATAGGGTCCTAATCAAAGAGTTATAGAAGAACACCCAAGAGATGCTTTCGTATTGTTAGAGTAAAAGATCTCAATTACATATTTTATAGGTCGGCCCTCACCTGGACTGCCCCAAGTTGCCATTAATTTGAAAGAAGAGCATGCATCCATTTCCTTGATTGCCGAATCAGCTAGGGTTGAATTCATCCAAGGGGAACTTGTTCTTAATTTTAGTCTTTTGACGTATCTGATATCACTACTTCTCCCTTAGCTGACATGGGTTAGAGAAAGATTCCTAATTTGTTGAGTGGGCCATTATCTCCTCCCGCTGAGAAAAATGCTAACACTAACAAGAGACCACAAGGAGTTGAAAAAAGAGGCCTCATATTATTGATGCTGAAGATATTCAGCCACCTGAACATCAATATAAGAGGGTTAAGAAAGGCTTGCCTGAGCCTCAAAAGCAGGCAAAGAAAGTCCATGTCGACTAATAAGAGTTGGTTGAAAAAATTCAAGCTAACCCGGGTGACATTAGGTCAGCTTCTGTGGACATCAATCTTAAGTTGTCCAGAGGTGTAATTAAGGCTGGAACTCTCCCGAATGACCGAGCGTCATCAGTTCCCATGCTTAGAACCAAACTGAAAGAAAGAGTTTTCCATAATTTAGCTTTGGTACTTATCTATCTTTTGTATGTATTTATTTGGTTGAACTTCTTCTGATGTCATGTTTTTATTTTCTTGTAATTTTTAGTTGTTTTTAATTAAATGCTGGAGAAGGACAATCAATTGAGATCTTCCTTGGTTGAGGTAAAGGAGGCCTTTGAAGGTCTAAGCCAATCTATGAAGGATTCCCAGAAGGCTCTGGAGGCTAAACAAAAACTCTAGGATAAGACGATGCATGAAGTTGTGGATAGGGCAGTGGCAGTAGAAAATAAGATAAAAGATGCTAAGGAGAAAGCCCAGGCTTTCGAAAACAAATTGAACGAGGCTAAGGATAGGTCCAAACCTGCAAAAGATAAGTTAGCAGAGTCCAAGAACTTGGCCAAAACTGGTGAGGATAGAGTGACTGGTCTCACTACTGAAGTTTCTTCCTTGAAAGTCAAAGGCAAGAAAGATAAGGTGGACGCTTTTGACAAGGGTTGGGAGAAGGCATTTTTTATGCCAATAAGATATCCTTTAAGAAGGGTTGGTCGGAAGCATTGAAGGTGGTCGGCACAGAGGCAAACTTTTCATTTTTTCAAAGACATGACCCAGACACTCCTCCTAATTTGGATGAAGAGTTTGGTAATGAGGAAGGGTCTGGAGAATCCTCAGTGTTGACTACTGATACTTCAGTGGGGCCATCTACTACTTCTTGCCTGCCTGCTACCAAGAAGTACTAGGCCAAAGACAAGGAGAAGGTTTAGCTCCTTTTTTATCCCGTCTTTTATGTATTTCCATTTCTTCTTCTTCGATCTTTCCGATGTACCCACCGTTGTAATTATGACTTTGATTAATGAAAGAAAGGTTTTTGGTCAATTTTTTACAAACTTCAAATGATGTAGATTTCTTGTTGATTGGTATCCTCTATGCTGTTTATTTCTCTGAATTTACGCCATACACTCTTACTTATAAATTTCCAGTTCGATGCCTAAAAAAAACTGTTATTTTTGCTGAATCTGACCTACTTAGGCGGTGTAAAAATTTATTTTAGGTTGACCATGTTCCTTTATCTGAGGAAGATTTATCAAGGTTGCTCGGCCCAGATGTTTCTGACCAAGTGAAGGAGTCTTACATCTATCTTCATTGCCTCTTGGATAGAGCTGTAGCAAATAATACTGGTTATTATGAGATGATTGAGCAGATGCAAGAGGATCACAAAATTTCCAAGGCACTGCTCCATTCTAACTATGATCCCAAGTATTAGGCATTAAGTGAAAGCTGGGGCTTTGACAAGAAGTCGAAATACATTACTTGTAGAATAAGTAAGAATTGGCCTTGAGCCAAAAATTAGAGAATTCCCTATCAATTGCTACCATGTTGGAGAGGGAAAATAATGCATTACGGAACAAAATTGACAACTTAAAGAAATTAGCCACAACTGGTCCGGATGAAGGGGTTTCATTATTTGAGACTAAAAATGGCAGGCTGTTGGAGGAGCTGGAAGCTTTGTAGAAGAAGAAGACCAAACTTGGCCAAACCACAAGGCAAAGTATAGTTGTTCGGTAAACTATTGATCATGAGAGAACCAAGAAAGCCTTGGTTGACTAAGCTGCTCAACTCAAGGAGAAAGACAAGGCCACCAAAAAGCTTCAAGATTTTGTGGATCGACTTACCTTCTATTTCTAAAAGTAACCTAGAGCTGTTTTTATGGATGGGTATAATAAGGCCACAACTTACTTGGATAAGCACATAGAGGAGGCTAGGAATGAGGGCTACAAATGGGGTTGGATGAATACGCTCATTTTGATGAAAATTCTCGAGAATAATGAATTATGGCACTAGCATGACCCATGACTCTTGGATTTCCCTGACCCTACCTTCTTTATTGATGTTGGTTGGATTCCTCTTGATTCAATTCCTAAGAGCGTGATTAGAAAATACCATGGGGATTATGGTCTGGATGGAAAAATGGAATATGTTCATGCTATGCATTTACTTGACCGGTCGAACTGAAGCAGGCGTACAAGGATGAGAGACTTCAGGTCGATCAATTATCCAAGCACCCTGGATAAAACTCCTGTTGGGATGAGCAAGTCTATTAGAGAGCGTCCAATGAAATAATTTGTATCTTGTATTTAGTTGATCTTTGCTTTGTAATTCAAGTTCATTGGAATGACACGAAGTTCTTTGAGACATTTCTGTCCTTTATATTTAAGCTTGTGGTTGTTATTAATCTTGTTTCTAACTAAGTAGTCAGTTCCTGACTAGTTAGTTGACCTATTGATTAAATGTCCTACTTAAATATTAGATGTTTGATTCGTGATTAAATATGATTATAATGCTTTAGATTCTACTAATGATGTTCTTAGATAAAACTGCGAATAGTTTTGTTGAACTAAGTTGTAGCATTAGTTATTAGTAGCGACCAAGATAAAAACTATCCTGAAGTTGGAAAAGTTCTACAAATATAAAGAACTTTTCTGAAGATGGAAAAGTTTGACAAAGATAAAGAACTTTTTTAAAGTTAGACAAGTTAGACAAAAAATCTGAAGTTGGAAAAGTTTAACCAAGATAAAGAACTATCCTGAAGTTGGAAAAGTTTGATAAAGATAAAGAAATTTTCTGAAGTTGGAAAAGTTTGACCAAGATATAGAACTAGTATGAAGTTGGAAAGTTCAAAATTAAAATTAAGTGTTTAATTTAAGGTAGTGGTACTACACCATACTTAAAAAGAAAACATAAAAATGAAGTATAATGAGTAAAAACATGAAATTTCATTAACTTAATAACTGATTACATTGAAAACAAAATTACTGATAATATTTACGAAGATGATTGGCATTCCATGGGTTCTTAAACTCCTCACCCTCCAATGTCTCCTGGAGATATTTTTCTGGTTAGATTTCTGCCGAGGTACGATAGGGACCATGCCAGTGGGGTTCCAACTTGTTATTTTTTTGGAACACTTTCTTCAATACAGGGTCTCCCTATCTCAATTTGGTCAGCTTAACGCTCCGATTACAGAACCTAGTAGTCCTTTGTTGGTAGGCAGCTATCTGAATTGCAGCATTCTCTCTGACCTCTTCAATCATGTCCAAATCAAGTTACCTCATTAGATCACTTTTGGGGAAATCAAAATTCATCACTCTGTGTGTTGGTAGACCTATTTCAATTGGTACCACTGCCTCACTTTCGAAAGCTAGCATATAGGGAGTTTCTCCTATTGCAGTTCTTGGTGTAGTTTTGTAAGACTAAAAGACGTTGTGAAGTTCATTGATCTAATTTCCTTTAGCATCATCCAAGCGCTTCTTTAATCTGTTCAGTGCCTGCTGGTGAGAATCTCTACCTGGATGGTTCTTCTGAGATCTATTAGAATTACTAAGGCTAGCCGAGCAGGAGCATCTGCTCGAGCATTGTCCATTCTTGGATTCCAGACCATCTTGATTACAAGAAATATGGAAATAACTTCATTCGTCTTATTCAAGTATCTTACCATTTTCCCCCTTTAACTTCATATATTTTAAGTAGTTGATGGACAATAAATTGAGAATCACTATGCGATATCACCTGCTCGACGCCTAGTGATAAAGCTAACTCCAAACAGTGATCAATGATTCATATTGGGCTTCATTATTAGAGGCCTAAAATTGAAATCTCAATGCATATTCCACGTACAAGTTGTCTGAAGTATTAAGAATAATTCTAGCTCCACTGCCTATCGTGTGCGAAGAGCCATATACAAATAATTTACAAATTGGGACATCACTGTTGAAGTCTTCGTCCTCCAATACATCGTATTTGAAAACCTTCTTGCATTGTTCGGCTAGTTAGAGAGCCCTTTTTTGAACAACTAACGATTCTAGTTGGTCGACCACAATCTCAGTTTTCTTTTGAGCTAATCTCTCTTTCAAAGAAGTTTGCTTGAGAGGCAAACTTGTTGTGCTGGGTACCTCTGCATAAGTGAATTTGCCTATGAAATCTGTAACTGCTTGCCCTTTCAGTGAAGTCCTTGGTTCGTATATAATTTCATACTCTTTCAGCTCAATTGCTAAGACATTAGCCTTCCATACTTTTTAAGCTTATGCAAAGCTTTCTGCAAGGGTAGGTTAGTGTATACTACAATGGTATGAGCTTGAAAATAGGGTCTCATTATCCTAGAGGCTTCAAAGAGTGCCAAAACTAATTTCTCTAAGCGTGTATATCTAATATCGGCGCCTCGAAATGCCTTACTAGTGTAATACATTGGTTTTTGGACACCTTCCTCTAATCAAAACTTACAGCGGACTCTGAAATAACTAAGTACAAGTACAACTTCTCGCCCAAAACAGGTCGAGAGAGTAGTGGGGGAGACCCCAAATACTTCTTCAAGTCGAAAAAAGTTTTTTCACATTATTCATTCCATTTTATGGTCTTTTAAAGCACCTTGAAGAATGGAAGACATTTGTCTGTGGCCTGAGATACAAAATGACTTAAGGTTTCTACTCTTCCTGTCAACTTTTGCACATCCTTCTTACTCGTCAGTGATTTCATTTCTAGTAAAGCCTTTAGTTTACCAGGATTGGCTTCAATTACCCTTTGATTTACAATATACCCTAAGAACATACCTTCCCAGACTCCAAATATGCACTTGGTCAGATTGAGCTTTATTTGATGTTTTTCCAGCTGGTCAAATATTTGGGCTAGTGCGACAATGTGATCGGTAGAGAATATACTTTTGGTGAGCATATCATCTAGATAAACCTCCATGTTCTTGCCAATTTGGTCTTCAAAGACTTTGTTTACCAACCTTTGATACGTTATGCCATCGTTCTTGATCCCCAAAGGCATTACATTATAGTAGTAAGTTCCATAGATGGTGATGAAGGATGTGCTCTCCTTATCCTCTGACTTCATCTTAATCTAGTTATAACCAAAATAAGCATCCATAAAGTTGAGAAATTTATGA
This sequence comes from Sambucus nigra, assembly GCA_949130495.1. Classification (NCBI taxonomy): domain Eukaryota; kingdom Viridiplantae; phylum Streptophyta; class Magnoliopsida; order Dipsacales; family Adoxaceae; genus Sambucus; species Sambucus nigra. The sequence continues at coordinate 467,318,165 of OX422209.1, read as the reverse complement.
CCTGCTATGGCATCTACCAATTGATCAATCCTTGGTAAAGGAAAGTTATCTTTTAGTCATGCCTTATTGAGATCATTAAAATCCACACACATTCTCTATTTGTTCTTCTTCTTCTTGACCATCACTACTTTGTCCAACCAAGTTAAATATTTAACATCCTCAATGAACTGTGCTTTCTGTAAATTTTCCACTTTTCTTGGATCGCCATATTCTTCTCTAAGCTGAAACTCTGCGCCTTTACTTGATTGGACTGGCAACTTTGTAGATATTGAGTTCATGGAAGATGAAGTTTGGATCAATCCCTGGCATATCCTCATGACTCCAGGCAAACACATCCTTCCTATCTTTAAGGAATATAATTAATTCCTGTTTGATAGAAGGTGTTAGTCTTGAGCTAATCTATGTGGTCCTTTCTAGTTTCTTATCGTCTAACATAATAGTTTCTGTTTCTTCCATGACCCGTACTTTCACCAGGTACTGCTCTTCATTAGGATCCAAAGTATCAATATGGAAATTGGTTGTGCCTCTCTTTATCTTTTATTATGCGACAAAAGTATAATAGCATTCCTGTGCTTCCATATGGTTACCATTTACTACACCGACTCCATAGTTGGTAGGGAACTTCATGCATTGATGCACAACATATGCAACAAGCTCCAATTGCTTCAACCTTACTCGACCAAGTATTATGTTATAGGCTGAAGGTACATTTTTGTCTAGTACAAAGAAGCAAATTCTTTCCACTCTGCTTACCGTCCAAGTGTCGACGAGTACGTCCAACTTGATTGTTCCTAAAGAAAATACCCTTTCTCCAAAAAACCCTATAAGAGGCCTATGATATGGTTCCAGTTTACTATCTCGTGGCCCTAAGCTTTAGAAACAGTTGTAGAACATTACATCAGCTGAACTCCCATTATTAATCAAAACTCTGGCCACTCTGCCATGGTGAACTCTGCATGTAATTATAAACGGATCGTCATGAGGAAAAAGTACCCCCTCAAATCATTTTTGGAGAAGCTAATCACCAATTTGTCTCTATTGACCTTAAAATTAAGAAAATTTAAAAAATTGTGCTTTTTGCACCTTTTGCCATATCAGAACCCCTTGTAAATAATATAGTACTTTCAAGTGGTATGAGAGCGGGTACACTAAGTTATTGTGTAGATTCGACTTTTCATATTGTTTTAGGGTGGTTTGTATAGCTCTCCCGTGTTTGTTTTGTGTCTCTCGATGGATCATCATAGTGATACGTTATCGGATGTGTTTAGTGATGATGACGATTTTGAAATTTAGGAGAAATTTAATGAGCTTGATAATCGTGCTAAAAAATTAACTCGTTTGAATTCAAAGTTTGTAAAAAGAGTTAAATTTCTTGAAAAATAAATAATTTGCTTAAAAGATGAAATTGAATTTTTGCAAAATTTTTAATCTCAAAGAGATATCCTCCCTGAGAAGCTCAAAGTCATGAAACGTGTTTTCCAAAACTTAGAAGTTTCCAAGAAAGAGAGTGATGTTATATTTAGGGTATTAGAGAATGAATTAGAGAACTCTAAGAAGTTTGAGACTAGGGTAGAAGATCGTTCCATAAAAGATAATGATAAATTGATATAAATTTTTGGGCACATGAGAAATATTTTAGGTATAAGTTCACTTACATTGAAAGGGAGTGAGATAAACTTCTTGGAGTGATTGAATATATGAAGAATGAGTCCCTAAATGTTAAAGAGTATAAGTATTTTCTCGAGTCTAGAATTTTGAAGTTAGAAGATGATCTAAGATACTCAAATAGTGATGGTATTGACTTATATAATTCGAATTCTTTCACCGTTAAAGCCAAGACCGATGTTTCTTTAAGAATGTTAACCAATGCCCAGGATGTTAGAAAAGGTAAACTTAAAGTTCATTTTCCTCGTGTTTACACATATTCGCGTTTTGGTAGGAAATGTCACCTTACTCGTTTTTGCTTTGATCATAGAAATGTTCCTAGGAAGTCTAAGTTTAGATTAACCGAAGTTCCCAAAATCCAAGAGCGTCAAATTTGAAGGAATTAAATGTTAGAATTGTTAATTCTCGAAAGCTTGCACAAGATACTAAAAAACCTCACTAAGTTATTTTAACAACTGTTGAAAAGGTTTATTGAGTTTCGAATTACTTTTTGAAGAAATTCTTAGAAAAATCTTAACCAGTACATAAGATGTGTTAAAACAGTTTATGTGAACAAATTATTTAAGAATATTGTAAATAGGTTTTTAGTTTAAACCTAAGTCTATGTAGCAGATTGTAGGAATGGAAAACTAAAAATCACACACACGAGATAAGTATTTTTTACGTGGTAAAACCCTACCCAAATTGTGAAAACATCCACAGAGGTCTCTACACCTCAAAATAAAATCCACTAAAACAATTTAAGGTTATAAGCATTCAACAAATCATACAATCAAAACCTATTCTAAGTCTAGAAATATACCCACACTCCTCAGTATTAAGTTTGACTTCTTTATGGCGTCTGAACTTGTCATTTCTCCGTTCTTTAGTTCTGCTTCGTTACTCCTTTAGACTTACGTCGACTCAAAGTCAGAACCTCTCAACTAACATCACTTTTATGATGGTGAGTGAATGTGTTGTCAGTGCTGTGACAAAAATCACATGCATGCACTCACGCACAGTTAATTACAAATAAATCCTATGAATATATAACAGATCCAAGAATGAGATTTTCTTTTCACAAATCTTAATTATAGATTTAAATCTTTTCTGAAAATAGTTTCAAGATCTGATTTGTTAGATGGATCTTCAAAAGCAGAGATCCTAAGAATTTATTTATGAACACAAATTTTTTGAAATGAAAAATTATTAGATCTAAACTCAATAAGACATTACTTCAGTTTTGTAAAAAATAAGATCTGTTGGATAAAAATAATACAAACATGATATAGACAATATCTAACATGAGAGAATGATTTCTTACTAAAAGAAATCAAATAACTTATAAATCTAAATGAGTATATATCACTAGTTTTAAATCTACAAGTTTTTTTAATAACAACCGACATCCAAAAATGTGATATTGTTGCAAGAGAGGTTTAGACAAAGAGGAAATAAGAACTCAGAAACCCCAACTCTAAAAACAAAATTATGGGAAAAATTTAAAAGAGTTTTTGTACGAAAACTAATTTTCTCTCTTCTCTCTCTTATTTTTTCTCTCAAACTCTCAGACTTCCTAAACTTCTTAATAGTTGAGACGAAGGCTCCTTTTATAGGACGGTTGGAAAGATCTAGAATCCTTTTACAAATAAAGGGCTGAGATTAAAACGTTTGTTCTAAGACTTAATCTAATGGCTGAGAAGGAACCAAATTAATTTGAATTATGATTAGTTCTTTCTATCGTCATATGGATTGATAAAGTAGAGATGCAGGCCCTAGATTAATTTTGATCGAACGGCTGAGATACAATGTGTCTGATGTGAGTATGAAGAAACAAAAGAATAGACAATAAAGTGCAACCACATGCCAACCCCAGACTTGCTCTCAAACGCGTGTTTTTGAACTTTAAATAATCCTTGTTTGAACCACAATATTATGTGCCGATTTTGGATTCTACCCAAAATAGATTTTAGGAATTTTCAAAATATGAATTTAATCCCTAAACAATTTAAAACCCTAATGTTAATTCTTTTAAAAATAGATTTAAATGTTTTAAAATTCTTAAAAATGTTTTAAAATTCCTAATCAATGTAGAAAAATAATTTTAACGCAAATTAACACACACCAACCAACTATGTAATGAAATGCAATCCTATGACTGATTTCTGTGTTGGTTTTCTACCTGATTTGACTTTGATCTTTTCAAATGATGATGTACTTGAATTAACAATAAAGTATGAAGGATGGACTCAATTTTGTCTATCTTTCCAAGATAGTTGAGGCTCCTATATAGTATAGACTCAAGTGAGTCAACTACATTGTGTGCTTTAATCTCCCCCTTTCAAAATGAGAGGCAAAATCTCCTTTGAGTCATCTAGGACTCACAGGGATACGAAAATTAAGAAAACCTTATTTCTATACAAAAAGTTCTATATACTCCGTTTCCTAGAAAACAAAAAAGTACATAACTTAACTAAGAACCGACCAATACCCTAAATATATCCGATGGTACTGATTCCTGAAAAATAAGATAGCAACTTATGGCAAAGATCAAGAATTAGTCATGTATTACAAGAATTAGTCAAGATGAGCTCAATTATCTCTCCCCTATTTTATCTCAAATGGACAAAGGGTGAAAAACACATAACAAGAATATATCAAGAATGTTATTATCAATTTATCATCCTAAATCATACAATGGGCCACCTCAAGGGTCTCCTACTTAATCTAGAAATACGAGGTGTCTTTTGTCATTTATCAAATGACCGTGCCCTATATCCTCAAAAACCAATTATAATCATGAAAGTAACCGGAGGATATTATAGGCGATAGAGATCTATTCAAGCTTAATCACACCAATGGCTTTCCGTAATGATTCAAAACATAAATTATCCAAAGGCTTAGTGAATAAGTCAGCTACTTGAGGTTCAGTGGATAAATAATTAATCTCTAATTCTTTAGACTCAATAAGTTCACATATGAAATGATTTCTTATCCTAATATGTTTAGTATGCGAATGTTGAATAAGATTCTTAAAGATATTTACCGCACTTTGGTTATTGCAATATATTTTTAACTTTTCTTCATAAATGCCATAGTCACTAAGCATTTTCTTAATCCACAGTAATTGAGCCTAACAACTTCCTGTTGCTATCTATTATGATTCTGCTATGGAGAGGGATACGCTGTTTTACTTTTTACTGCTCCACCCTAATAAGTTATTTCCTATATAATAACAAACACCGGAAGTGCTTTTGCTGTCATCGGAATAGCCATCCCAATCGGCATCAATGTATCCTATAATTGTGCTATTGGTGTCTTTGGTGTACCATATACCTAGTTTATCATTCCTTTAACATATTTGATCATCCTTTTAACATAGAAAAGGTGACTTTTCGTAGGTATACTTCGGTAACGAGCACAAACATAAACATCATACATGATATCGGGTAGAGAAGCAGTTAGGTATAATAGATTGCCTATCATACTTCTATAAAGTGTAGGATCTATAGGTTTCCCAATCTCATGTTTGGATAGTTTCTTAGAGGTACTCATGGGAGTCCTAACAACTTTGGCATTGTCTAAATCAAACTTTTGCACTAACTCTATTACGTATTTAGATTGCGATATGAATAACCCATCATCTTTTTACTTGACTTGAAGTCCTAAGAAATATTAAAGCTCCCCCATAAGTGACTTTTGTAATTCCCCATGCATAATTTTAGAGAACTCTTTAACCTCAGACGGGGAAGTGGAACCATATATAATGTCGTCAACATAAACCTCAGCCATTAAGACCTATTTGTTAAAATGTTTAACAAATAGAGTCTGGTCATTTCTACCACGTTGAAAACCCTTACTGATTAAAAAGGTCGACATACGTTCGTACCAGACCCGATGGGCTTGCTTTAAACCGTGTAATGCCCTTTTCAATCTTTACACATGGTTTGGGTAATTGGGATCAATAAATCCTTTTGGTTGTTCAACGTAGGTATCCTTAGTCAAAATACCATTTAAAAAAGTGAATTTTACATCCAACTGATAAAGTGTGAATTCTAAGTGACAAGCTATGATCAAGAATAAGCGAACATATTCAACGTGAGTGACAGGGGCAAAGGTCTCCTCGAAATATATTCCTTCAACTTGAGAGTAGTCGTTCGAAACTAATTTAGCTTTATTTCTAATTATCATCCCACATTCATTTGTTTTGTTTTTAGAAATCCGACGTCTACCAATATCCCTTTTATTTTTTGGCCTAGGCACAAGATACCATATTTTATGAATTTTAAATTGGATAAGCTCTTCCTTCATAGCACCTATCCAAAATAAGTCATTAAGTTCTTAATTCACATTCTTTGGTTCTACTAGAGAAACAAAGCATGCAAAATGAACAACACTATGTAATTAGGATCTTATACGTACTGGCTCATCAGGGTTACCAATAACATTTTCTATGTGATGATCTTTAGAAACCCAGTTAGGTACTGTAGGGGTCTCAGTTGGTAAAGGACCAGTTATCTCTATAGAGTTATAATTAACATAATTTTCAGATTCATCCACTATGGTTGGTCCTTGATCTTTATTCTCGACATTAGTATCACTCACTATCACATTTATCGATTCCATGATTACTTTGGTACGCAAATTATAAATGCGATAAGACCTACTATTAGGGGAGTAACCCAAAAATATGGCTCTACCGCCAAGGGTTTCAAGCTTATACTGGTGTTCTCTGTCTTTATAAACATATCGAGTACTCCCCAAAGTTTGAAAATATTTTAAATTAGGCTTTTTGTCGTACCAAGGTTCAAAGGAGGTTTGTTTGGTATTTTTCTAGAAGTTAACCCAGGTTGATGATATGACACGCTATTTGAACTGCTGCAACCCTAAAGTATTTTGGCAAGTTCTTAGCATGTATCATTACCTTGACCATTTCTTGGATTATGCGATTTTTACGCTAAACAATACCATTCCGTTGGCATGTTTTAGGAGCAGTGAACTCATGATGCTAACCATTACAGTTAAAATATTCTGTTACACCCGAGTCCTTAAATTAACCTCCTCTATCGCTACGTATTTGATTAACTTGGGTATCTTTTTCATTCTCGATTTTTAAAAGGATTTTAAAAAATTCTCGAAATGTATCAGAGTTTTGTTTTAAAAACGTTACCCAAGTGAATCGACTAAAATCATCCACAATAATGAAAATGTAACTGTTACCACAGAGGCTCACAGTTTGGGAATTTCCCGTAAGATCCTTGTGGATTAGCTCTAGAAATTGTGTTATTAAAGTGTCTTTAACTTTCTTGAGAGCAGACTTAATCGTTTTTCCTTTCGGACACGACCCACATACTACATTTAAATTTTGTATTATTTTTTGCACCCCTCTAACTATATCTTGAGAACTTAATTTGCCAAGACCATCATAATTAATGTGACCCAAATGATTATGCCATATTTCATTATCATCAAGTATGCTACCCTACAATTCTCATTACCCGTGTTTACTGTGTAACAGTTGTCTGGTGTCCTATGACCTATAAGTATGCGATTGCCATTCTCATTCAAAATTTTACAATTAGTTTTTGAGAATGTGACTATGTGGTTGGAGTCACAAAATTGTGTTATGCTCAACAGATTAGCTTTAAGACCTTTCACTAAGACATCTTTGAGAATAGGGAGTCCTTTTTCTTGGAGTGTTCCTTTGGCTATGATATGAGATGATACTCCATCCCCAAACAAAACATTTCCTCCTAAGAAGTTAGTTCTATAGATAATTTAGTATCGTCTCCGATCATATGCTTGGAACATCCAGTGTTTAAGTACCAACTACAAGCAGTGTGTTCAGCTTTTAAAGCACTTATAACAATGTTACACTTCAACTGGGGTATTAGATCATCGTTTCTAACCTATATGGATCTTGTCTTGAAATGTTTTTGAATGTTTGGTTTAGAAACCGATCTAGGACTCTTTCTCTTAGATTTCTTCTTGACGTGAGATCTTTTCTTCCTATTCTTATAGTTAGAGTTTTTATTGGGCTGTTTAGGAAGTACATAATTATTCGTGCTCTGCTTAGAATAGTTAAAGGTTTTGTAAAAGGGTGAATTATAGACAGGTTTATACAGTCATTTTTGAAAACATTCATCGATATAGTGTCCATAAACATCACAATAGGAATAGTATTGGTGGCTAGATGTGCTTTTCACTTTTTAAAAACCTTTGAAAAGAGGTTTGTCCATTTGCTGCACTTTAGTCTTATGTCTAACTATAACAGGTTTGAATGAGGAATCTCCTTTCCTAACAGGGGGACAACCGTATTTAGCCTTAGATTCAATATTTGGCTTAGGATGACTTTTTATCAAAATGACTGGCCCTTTTTGCTTATTATAGAAATCTTTCATTAAGGCTTGAAAATCGAGACTTAGCTCATATGGTCTTTGTCCAGAAGCGATAAATTGCACATGTTGACACGTTTTGGTTTATGCCTTAGTTTTTTTTTATCAAAGCCTATACCCGTTTTGTCTTTAAAATTGGTTTTGCTAGAAGTAACACAATCTTCAAAACAATTAGAATTGTTTTCAAAGTTGATCTTTTTTTGAAGACTGTTGAAACTTTTTCTTTAGATTCTTTTAATTCTATCAAAGTTGCCTTAAAATTATTTTCCCAAACTTCATTTGATTCTGAAAGTTCCTTAGGTTTTTCAACAAATGATTTAGTTCTGGTTTCATAGACCAGCTGATTAGTACAGTCCTTTGCGTTTTGTTTCACCATTAGGTTTAGGGCTTCTATCTTCTTTGTTAATTCCTTGACAGTATTTTCTAGTTTAGTGCTCTTCCTAAGAGTCTTAGTGTAGATTGTGTGAATGTCATGGAGATCTCGTTATTGGACTTATTAAGTGTAGTGTGTGAGTTTTCCCCTAGTGCTTCATTTGGTGTACTCACACACCCATTCAATCCGGCAATAATACGTACACTTTGACTCTTGCACATAGTTGAAATGATACTACTAGCAGTATCAACAATATTATTATTATCTAAGCAAAGAGCAAATAACCCAGAAGTAGGCAAGATATCATAAGACATAGAAGCACTAGGTAGGGTAGCATCAAGTTTAGCATTGTTTGCAAACATATCAATAGAATAAACAATTTTCGCAAAAAGGACATACAAGGGTCAAAAGTGTTGAAAGATCCAGGCTCATCTTCATTAGAGTGACTTGAATCATACTAAGTCTTATTGATATGGGCTTTAGCAGTGTTATTCAATTTAACCCTATAATTTGTAGCTAAGTGACCCATTTTATCACATCTGAAATACTGATGTTTTTAAGGTCTCTTTGAGGTTTGTGATTGGTCTCAGTATTATGTTTGTCATGGTTCCTCTCATGAGGCTTATTATAGGAGTTGTTTGGATATCCATCTTTCCATTGTTTAGAGGCAACATTGTTTCTAAACTTCAAAATTTTCTTAAATTATTTTGACATAAGGGATATCTAGTTATCTAATGTCTACAAATCACATTCCTCATCAGAGTCAAGGTTAACATTAGGCATAACTAACTGAGGTAAGGCCATTTTAGAATTAAATACAACATTGGAACTAGACTGTCTCTTTTGATTATTGGAAAGATATTTTTTAAATTCAAGTTCCATTTCTACATGCCTAAGTTTTCTACTGAGGTGTTTAGGGGTCAAATATGGATCGTCTATCTCCTCAATTGCATACCTTTTGTTATCAAACTTATGGGGAAGTGACCTTAGTATTTTTTACACTATTTCTTTGCTATTATACATTATACCATTCGCATGCAGTTTTGTAATAAGGCATGTCAACCTAATATAGAATTCATCAAAGGTCTCAGTCTCATGCATAAGCAGTGTATTATACTATTGTATTGACATCTGTGTTTTGGCCGCCTTAACTTGTTCGCCATCTTCATCGGTAGTGATTAACGTGTCCCAGGCTTCCTCAAATGTAGAGCAAATACAATTACGTTTGAAATTGTGCTCATTATCATACATGAATATTGCATTTCCCCTTTATTATTTCTTAATGAGGTATGTTTTTCTTCCTTAGTAAACTCACTGAGGAGATTTTTAATCCTTTCAGTACTACCTTCTGCAGTTTGCTTAGTTGGATGAGAATATTCATTTTTAATTGCTTCCCAGACATCATCTCCTAGTGTACCTTGTATGAAAATAATAATCCTTACTTTCCAGTAAGGAAAATTGGTTCCATCAAAGAAGGGACGTCTGTATAGATTTCCAAGACGCTCAAACTTTTCGTCGATAAAAGATTTTTGAAACAATTTCAAAGTACATGACCAAATTTTTTGAAAAATACTCAGCTCTGTTTCCAATTAAAAAACCTCACCATGTTATTTTAATAACTGTTAACAAGTCTTAATGAGTTTCGAAATACTTTTTGAAGAAATTCTTAGAAAAATATTAACCAGTACACAAGATGTGTTAAAACAGTTAATGTGAACAAATTATTCAAGAATCTTGGAAATAAGTTTTTAGTTTAAACCTAAGTCTATGCAGCAAATTGTAGCAATGGATGACTAAAAAGTGCACACACGAGACAAGTATTTTTTACGTGGTAAAACCCCACCTAAATTGGGGATATATCCACAGAGGTCTCTGCACCTCAAAATAAAAATCCACTAAAACAGTTTAAGGTTACAAGCATTCAACAAATCATACAATCATAACCTATTCTAAGTCCAGAGATATATCTGCACTCCTCAGTATTAAGTCTGACTTTTTTAAGGCTTCTGAACTTGTCCTTTCTTCGTTCTTTAGCTCTGCTTCCTTACACCTTTAACTTTACGTCGACTAAAAGTCAGAACATCTCAACCAACAACACTTTTGTGATGGTGAGTGAATGTGTTATGAGTGTTGTGTGAAAAATCACACACACACACACACACACACACACACACACACACACACACACACACACACACTTAATTACAAACAAATCCTACGAATATACAACAGATCTAAGAATGAGATTTAATTTTCACAACTTTGAAGTATAGACTTAAATATTTTCTCAAAATAATTTTAAGATCTGATTTCTTAGAAATATCTTCCAAACAAAGATCCTAAGAATTTATTTATACTCACAAATATTTCGAAAGGAAAAATTATTGATCTAATATCAGTAAGACATTACTTCAGTTTTGTAAAAAATAATAGATGTTGGATAAAAATAATACAAACATGATATAGATAGTATTCAACACGAGAGAGTGGTTTCTTACTAAAAGAAATCAAACAACTTATAAATCTAAGTGAGTATATATCACTGGTTTTAGATCTACAAGTTTCTTAAAAAAACGAGATCCAAAAGTGTGAGATTGTTGTAAGAGAGGTTTAGTCAAAGAGGAAATAAGAACTCAAAAACCCTAACTCTCATATTTTATTTTTGGGGAAAAATTTGAAAGTGTTTTTGTACGAAAACTAATTTTCTCTCTTCTTGCTCTTATTTTTTCTCTCAAACTCTCAGATTTCCTAAATATCTTAATAGTTGAGACGAAGGCTCCTTTTATAGGACGGTTGGAAAGATCTAGAATCCTTTTCCAAATGAAGGGCTGAGATTAAAACGTTTGTTCTAAGACTTAATCTAATGGCTGAGAAGGAACTGCATTAAACGTTTGTTCGTATAATTAATCCCCAAACAATTTAAAACCCTAATTTTAATTCCTTTAAAAAATAGATTTAAATGTTTTAAAATTCTTAAAAATGTTTTAAAATTCCTAATCAGTGTAGAAAAATAATTTTAATGCAAATTAACACACACCAACCAACTATGTAATGAAATGCAATCCTATGAGTGATTTATGTGTTAGTTTTCTACCTGATTTGACTTTGATCTTTTCTGATGATGATGTACTTGAAGTATCAATGAAGTACGAAGGAGAGACTCAATTTTGTCTATCTTTCCAAACTAGTTGAGGCTCCTATATAGTATAGACTCAGGTGAGTCAACTATATAGTGTGCTTCAGACATTTCTCATGCTAAATCTAAAGGTTAATTGAGTTCGCATGATTTTCATACACTAGATTTTGTATGGCATGTTATATGTGTTTGCTAGTGTATGATGTTTGAGTCGTTTATATTTTGATTTTCTATTTTGAGTATTATTGTGAAAAAATACAAAAATATTTTTATTTATCTTTTAGGTTTTGTTCTCATATGGTATCTTTGAAAAAATGTTTAAAAAAATCTTTAAGATTTTTGTTTGTGTGTAGTTTAGTTTTACACATTTTGTATGGCATATGGGTATGTTTAAATCCACTTTAGACCCTGTTTTCATGTGTTTAGAACACTTGATTATGAATTTGAATGCTTAGATTGTTCTTAATCATGCTTGCGTGAAGTAGTTTGACTTTGATTTGCTTAACGGATTCTCTTTGCATATGAGCTCTTTCGGACTTTAACTTCATATGTTACTTGAGCTAAGTGAGATGTTCTCCTAACAATCTTATATATATTGCTCATGGATTTATTCCATATTGAGAATATAAATGTGCATGGGAACGGGCTAAGAAGGGAGGAATCTCACTTGCATGAGTGACCACCATTAGCAAGAGCCTAAAAGAATTAAAAGGTAATGAAAAGAGTCTATTGCCAATGCCAATTTGTTCTTGTAAGGAAATTTTTTTAATCGAGTCAATTTGTTTGTAATTGGCTTAATTCTGGACAAAACATTTGAGTCATAGGCTAGTCTTTATATTGTCAATCTCGTAAGGCTATGACATGTCTGACGAAGATGTAGCGGTCAAGATTCAAGTTTGAATACACATCGTGTCGTATTTTCATGCCAAATTTGTCTTCACATTTCCTGAGGATATCGTAAGGTATGGATTCATATTAAATATGATCCTTGGAAATATTTTTTAGGTGTTTTTTTAAACAAAATCGTTTGAAACTTTTTTAAAAATATTTTTAGAGAAAATATTTTTTTCTTTTAAGTTCGTTGGAACGAAGTTTCGACTTCGTTGGAACTAAATGCATATTTCATATGAACGAGTTTAAGTTCTTGTTGGAACGAGCTTTGAGTACTCGCTAGAATGAACATATAACGAACTTCAAACGAACACTCCCTGTTTAGCATAAGTCAGCTATTTGAAGTTCATTAGAACGTCGTTGGAACAACTTTGCTTATTCGTTCAAACAAACATTGGTTTCGTTAGAACGAAATAAGTAGTTCGTTCAAACGAACTTTAGGATTTCTTTTTAATGAACTTGCTGCCTCAAAATGCGTGTTTTATCTATTTAAGGCATGTTGGACTCAGTTTTTTCAAAAATATTTGGCGGAAATCAATTCCCTACATGTTTACCAAAGTTCCAAAACTGTATTTTCACCTAATGTGTTTAATGATCCAAGTTTCATTTTTCTTATGCCTTGCTATCTTTATGTTGTGCACTGAAGTTTATTTTCTCTTCATCTTGAGATAATAAGTTTTATGCGATGGAGTCCATATTGGTTTGTTATGTTGCGGCGAAGAAGTGGTGTTATATATTCCACTTCCATAGTAGTCGAGCCTCATCGGTGTATACCAAGCCACATTCGGATTCGTGTGCTTTGGAAGCTTGCATGAGTGGACTCATACGTCGTACTATGGATAAGAGGTCAAAGATAGAAGAGCGTCAAGTCTTGCGAGAGACGAGTCATTTAGTAAAACTACTGTCTAGTCGTTGTAAAACCTTTTCATAGTGATTTGTTTGGCTGGGATGTATGAGGTTTTTCCTGTTGTGGTTTTCCTCTTACATCGCCGTGTTGTGGATGATTTATTTGTTTTATCTGTTATCACCTAGATGCATATTTTATGTTAAAAAGATGAAATTGGATAAATTAAATTTTCCCAACAAGCGGTTTAAATTGATGCTCAAGTTTATTGGGTTTAACCTATTTAAAGTTTTATTCTTTAAAATTAAAAAATATAAAGATAGACTTTTTATATGTTCGGACCATCCTTGCCTAAGCACACACACACACACCATATAAGGCGTTTTGAAATTAGTATCAGATCTTAAACATTAAGTTTTCATGTTAAGATCCCGTGCTTTGAGGCATGAATTTTAATTGTTTTGATCGTATTAAACCCCCTTTGTTTGATGGATTGAACTACGCATAATAGAAAATACCTATGAAATTAGAACTTAAGCCTCTAGATGAATGGGTGTGGAAAGCAGTTTTAAAAGTTTGGACTCAACCTACTACCTTAGTTGGAGAGAATATAATACCCAAACCCATAGAATCATGAAGTGAAGTTGAGCATAGGTTAGCAAACTATAATTCTTGAGGTTTAATTGCCCTTTTTGTTTAGTCATCCCATAGGAGTTCCACCATATTATTACTTGTGAAACCTCTAAAAAGTCTTGAAATGTACTCCGACTCACCCATGAAGGAACTAGTGTTATTAAGGCTTCCAAAATCTAAAACCTCGCCACTCAGTTTGAAACCATTAAGATGTTGGAGAGTGATACCTTCGATGAGTTCTACGCTAGATTATCCAACATAATTAACTCGTCTTTTAGCTTGGGAGAGAAAATACCAAACAACCAAGTAATCAAGATAATATTAAGGTCAATGCTTGAAAATTTTAATGAAAAAAATGATGATTTTGAATTCCTTGGGTACTATAGAATCTATAAAACTTGCAAAACTTGTATGAGACTTACAAACTTATGAGCTTGACATGTTTTCCTCCAAAACATGATTCAAAACAATGAAGAAGAAATATAAGGGCATTGCTTTGAAAGCCTTGAATGAGAAAACACCTGTTTTGGATGATGAGTCTGACCTCAAGTAGGAATATTTGGTAATATTAGCCAAAAAAATCAAGAAATTTCTCAAATTCCATAAGCAATCAAACAATGCATTTTTTTTGGAAAAAAACATGTATAACAAGTCCGATCACTTCCTTAACTATTGTAATAATTACTTTAAGAGGGATATGGTTATGAGGGTTATGGCCATAGGGTAGTTGAGTGCCCCACTAAATTAAGGAATGAAGGAAAGAAATTAAAGGTGTATAATGCCAACATTAGTAATCATGATCTGGAAGGGGAACCCGATCCTCCTATTGAGCTCAACTTCATGCATTCATGGCTAGTCATGTGATCCTTGATGAAAAATCTTTCCATGAAGATATTTCTAAGCATGACACTTCTTGGACCATCGTTTATGACTCCAACATGAGTGATGGTGATGAGAGTGAATAAAAGAGAGAGGATGAAGAAGAGGAGGAGGTGCGTGAACACCAAATTACTTTTCCTGAGTTGTATGTGGAAACATTGAGAGTTAATAGGGTTAATTTAAAGTTGGAAGCTATGTTAAAAAATGTGCCATAGGAAATTATGATATTATTTTGATTGAGGATATTAGGACACATGAGAGGACTCTTTGAGAGAAGATAAAATATGTTAAGGGTGATAGATATAGCCTTCATGGTTTGATGGAGGTTATGTAGAAGGAGATTTTTAAGTTTGAAGAGTCTAGGAATTTACTTGAACCTTGGATAGTTGAGCTTAAAGAAAGATTGAGAGACTTGAGTCGTGTCAATTTGGATTTGGAATCTAGGTCGAAAAAGTTAGATAAGATGTTAGGCACCGTCCAAATCAAAGATGACAAGTGTGGGATTGGCTTCAATGATCAAGATGCTTCCGCTACCTGACCCAAGACCATGCGTTTGAAAGAATCAACTATTGCTAGGAACATTAGTGTATGTCAAATGTTAGGTAACAATCCTCGCCATGTTTACACTTGCACACCTTGCGGTAGGAAAGGCCACCTTACGTGTTTTTTTTTTTTATCTTAAAAACGGTCCTAGAATGTCTAAGTCTAGAGTCACCAAGGTTCCTAAAACTTGAGAGCGTCATGTTACACCTATGTGGGTTAGAAAATCTTATTTGGAGGCTTTACATATTAAACTTATTGATTCCACATGATACTTGCCATGCTATTGTGTTTGCATGTTTACATACACTAGTTTTGCACTTCATGATATGTATTTTGCTAGTTATACGTTGTTTGAGTCTTTTGTATTTTAATTTTTCATTTATTGATTTTTATTATACAAAAAGATTTTGTTTGTCTTTTGAGTTATTTTTTTAAATTAGTATTTTTAAAAAAATTTAAAAACTCAAAAATTTCTTTAGTTTTTGTGTATTTTAGTTTTACGCATTATGTGGCATATTGGTGTGTTTGAATCCAATTCATTCCATGTTATTCACGTGTCTAGGACATTTGGTTATTATTATAAATACTTAGATTGTTCTTAATCATGCTTATATGGAGTTGTTTCGACTTTAATTTTCTTAATGGATTCACTTTGTATATGCCTTCGCATATATATGAACGATCTCTTTGAATATTAACTTCACATGTTTTATTTGAGCTATGTGAGAAGTTCTTCTATCAATCTCGTCATCGACATATTTTGTGACTATGGAGGATTTATGCATGTAAGATACATTGCCCGTCATATTATTTGATTTTTATTAAAAATATGAGGGTGTACAGGAAAGAGCTACGAAAGGAGCCAATCTCCTTTATGGGAAAGATACCGTTGGATAAAGCCTAATGAGAATATTAGAGGTAATAAAAATAGAAAATTTCCGAGGCCAACATAGTTTTGTTTGTTTGATTTTCAATAGTGGTAGGTTCAAAAGAATTTAGGTAAAAGAAATATGACAATTATTTATCTTTTGAGGGAGTTAAAGTTGAAGATCATCAGGTTTACACAATGAATCATAGTTATTCTTATCATATCACGATGCTATTGATTTGTAGAATCATTAATATTCTAGGCTTATGTGCATTGTGCTTGTTTGTTCATAGAGTTCACTTTATCTTATCACTTGAGGCTAAATCTTAGTTTTATAAAGTTTTGTGATAAAATAGAACTCCTTAAACATAATTGAGTGATTGGATCATAATTCATCTGTACCTAGTTCATGCCCATTCATTCCATTCCACATATTTTGACACATCGATATTATGTCAGTGTGTAAGGATTATGTGTTTTGTGTCGTATTTTTGTGGTTTTTTATAACTATATATATGTGTCAGGTTGTCATTGGTATATTTTATGAGCGCACAGACAGATATGTATGCATGTGTGTGTGTGTGTGTATGGTATTTTTTTATTTTGAATCTTTTCGATTTGCATTTAATCCATGTTTGCCATACGCTTTATCTTTGGATTTTATTTGGCATGCTATATAATAATATTGATATCTCTCATTGTGTTTATTGAAATTTCATATCTCAAAATTGGTAATTTCAAAATTGGTGTCATACTTCATTGATTATTCATATTGATATCTGTTTGCATCGATATTGATATTACTTGATCATTGTTTGGATGAATTGTGCTCGAGTTTCCATATTGTGTTTTTTACACTTTACACCATTGGATGATTTAATTCCTTCCTCCCTTTTTCTCTTGGTATCATATGTTCATACATTTTGGGGGAGATTTGGTTTATGGGGGATAAATAGTTTTATGCTTTCTTACTTTGTTTATTCCTGAACAAAAAGGGTGAGAAATGATATATTTCCTTTCATGATTAATATATTTTTATCTTAGGGGGAGTTGTCTTAAGTTGAGATTGTTAGATACAGTTAGAAATTTGTTCATATGTGGATTTATACTAATTTTATTCTCTCGACATTTGAAGGTGTGTTTAAGTGTGCAGGTTTGCAACATATGACAAAGTTTTTAAGCGTGAAAAGATACTCAAAATGTGTGTTTATCAAGAATCTATACCTTTTCTCTTTTGGGGTTGAGGATTGATTCTTTTTAGATAGATTGATGACCCATAGGGTTTTTGTTTTGGTTTTGTCCCAGAATATCAAAAGGGAAAGATTTGTAAGGGCATATTTCCAATCGAGTCAATTTTTTTGTATTGGCTTAATTCTGAAAAAATATTTGAGTCATAGGTTAGGCTTTGTATTGTCGATGTCGTAAGCCTATGACATATTTGATGAAAATGTAGCGGCCAAGCTTGAAATATGGATACACATCATGTTGTGTTTTCGTGCCAAGTTTATCTTCACATTTTTTGAGGATCTCATAAGGTATGGATGCATTTTAAATATGATCCTTAGAAATATTTTTTGGGTGTTTGTTTTTTAAAAAAATCGTTTCAAAATATTTTCAAAATATTTTTTATTTTTTAAGTTCATTGGAACGAAGTTTAGACGTCGCTGGAACGATATAGATATTTCATTTGAATGAGTTTAAGTTTTCATTGGAACAAGCTTTAAGCCCTCGTTAGAACGAACATCCGATGAACTTCAAACAGACGCTCTCTGTTTAATTTAAGGCACCCGTAGGAAGCTCGTTGGAACATCAATTGAATGACTTTTCTTGTTTATTCGAACGGACTTTGGTTTCATTAGAACAAAATAAGAAATTTATTCGAACAAACAATAGGATTTCGTTCTAATGAAATCCTCCACGTAAAAAAAATGTGTTTTTCTCTATTTAAGGCGCATTAGACTCAGATTTTTCAAGAACTTTTGGCAAAAATCAATTCCCTACTTTTTTTTTACCAAAGTTTGAAAACCTTAGTTTCACCCATTATTTTCAAAGATCCAAGATTCATCTTTCGTATACTTTGAGATCTTTGTGTTGGGCACCAATGTTTATTTTCTCTTCATTTTGAGAGAAGAAGTTTCATGTGGTGGACTCTGTACTGGTTTGCTATGTTGCGGTGATGAAGTGGGGTTTAGTGTTTCGATTCCATAGACGGTAGCTAATCCTTAGCGGTGGATACCTAGGCATGTGTTGATTCACATGTTGTGGCAGCTTGCATGGGTGGACTTTTGCATTTCACTATATATGAAAGGTCTATAAAATAGCATCAAGGCTTTTAAGGGAGACGAGTGATTGAGTAAGGCTGTTGTCTAGTCTTTGTAAAACCTTAAATAGTGATCTATTTGACTGGGTCGTCTGAGAGTTTTCTCTTTGTGATTTTCCTTATACTTCGACGTGTTGTGGATGATTTATTTATTTTATTTGATTATCACCTAGATGCATGTTTTAGATTAAAAGATAATATTGGGTGAATCGATTTTTCACAGAAAACAGTTTAATTTGGTGCCCAAGTATTATTGGGTTTAATCTGTTTAAAGTTTTATTCTTTAAAATGAAAAAAATATAAAATTAGAGTTTTTGTTCGTTCGAACCATCCTTGCCTAAGCACACACAACATAGGGTGTCTTCAATTTCATTGATTCTTCAAAATTTTTATCTTAAAAAAATGAGAGTGAAAAAATGATATATCTAAATTTTAAGGGTGTTATAAGTTGATGATTAATAGGTTTGAACAATGATTCCTAGTTAATTCATGTTTTCCATCATTGGTTTGAGAATCAACAATATATTTTAGGCTAGTACGCATTGTGCTTGTTTGCCTTTTATGAGTTTACTTTATCTGTCACTATAAGGCTAAATATTTATTTTATTAAGTTAATGCATTCAAATAGAAGTCCTTGAACATATTTTGAGTGATTGGTTCATATTTTTCTTATTGCTATTTCAAGCCCCTTCACTCCATACTACTTTTGTTTATACACATCGATACCATGATAGTGTGGAAAGATTATCTTATTGTGTCTATTTGTGGTGTTTATATATATATATATATGGGCGTGTCAATGATATTTTTTGCATATTTTGTTTTGATTCTCTGCATTTGCATTTTATCCATGTATGACACTTATTCTGTTTTAGTTTCAAGTTGTTTCAAATTGTATTCTATATAATCATATCAATATCTCTTGCTATTTTTTTACATTAGTATCTCGTGCTTCATTGTTTATTCAAGTTGGTATCATTTTTGCATGAAAATTGGTATTAATTGATCATTGTTTGAATTATTTGTATTTCTGTTGCCAAGTTATTTATCGTTGATTGTTTTACTACACATCATTGCATGATATACTTATTTTTCCTTTATGCCTACCCATGTTTCATGTAGGGGGAGTTTTGGCTATATTGGGGAGAAATGGTTATATCTTGCATCTTTGTCTTTATATATTCTTGAATAAAAAGGGGAAGAAAGGGTATCTCAATTTTTATAGTCTGGGTGAGATTTTTGCCTTTGGGGGAGATGTCCTAACTTAGGTAGAGATGGTTTGACAAAGGGGGTGGTTTTTTTCCTTATGAAGATTTATATTATTATATATTCTCTTTGAATATGAAGGTGTGTTTAAGTGTGCAGGTTTGAAATGACACGACAAAGTTTATATATGAGCAAAGCGACTCAATGTGAGTGTGTCAAGTGTCTGTTTTTTTTCTTTTGGGGTTGGGGATTGCGTCTTTTAGAGATCTTAACGTCACATAGTTTTTTATGTTTTGTCATGGAATAGCCAAAGGGGGATATTTGTAAGGAAAATTTTCTGCAAATGTTAATTTGTATTTATTTTGGCTTATATCGTGTTTGGACAAAACCTTTGAGTCATAGGTTAGGACTTGAATATGCATGGCCTTTCAAGCCTTTGACATGTTTTATTAAAGACATAACATCCAAGATATCATGTTCACATCATCATGCCAAGTTTCATGCCTTATTTTCATCTTCATTTAACGAGGATCTTTAAGGTATGAGTGCATATTTATTTTCATCCTTCAAAGATCTCTACGGTATGAGTTCCATGGACTCACAAGTTTTGGCAACTACGTGGGTGGACTCATACATGTTATTGTGTGGATGTTTAGGAACGAAGTGCATCAAGGCTTGCGAGGGCGTCGAGTCTATGTTGTAAGTCTATTGTGGTGTCCTTTCTAAATCCATACATAATGAATTTGCATGGCTGAATCGTCCGAGGTTTTTCATGTTATGAGTTTTCCTCGTACATCGGTATGTTGTGGTTTGTTGCCTTATTTTACTCTTGTCCTCATCAAGATACATGTTTTAGGACAATATAGAATTTGGCAAATCATTTAGCACACCAATTGTTTAAACAGTGCTTAGTTTGATTTGGGTAATTCGTATAATTGAATTTAAAATTGAGAAAATTTTAAAAATAGTGGTTTTTTGGTGTAATACCCGTGCCCAAGATTTGTACATTTTTACCTTAGTATATCATATTAACCTTAGTAGTTTGAAACATTTTTGTATAGGACATTCTAAGAATTTTTTCCTTCGTATATCATTTGATGTACTCAAGGGTTTTGTCAAAATTAGTCCAATGGGGGAAATTGTATAAAGCACTCCTGGATTTGTTTTTTGTTCTTTAGCTACATAGTCCTTCATCAAATTGAAGTTGAATTTTGACAAGATTTTTTATGTAGTTATGTCACATCTAAATACTTACGCCAATCTCTCCACTCTAGCCTACATCAATTCATAATTCAACCATATAATGAAGGTAGTCTCTCACACCTATTTACGCTGACTCATAGGATTTAGTTTTTACACCATAGGACACACATTGCATTTCACTACATTACAATAAGATCATTTCTCATGATTTGCATGTTTATGTTTAATGAGGATATTTCAATTTTTCTTAAATTATTTTTAAAGCATTTATTCATATCAATTCATAATTTAAATTAGTTGTCCTAATTAATTTAAATTACAAGAAATAGAGATAAATCCTCAAGAAATATATTTTTTGTGTGTAAAAACATAGAAATTATATTTATGAATTTTTTCATATTTTTTGCGGAATTTTTCTGATTTAAATTTGATTTTAAAATGCTTTAAAAACTATTTAAATCTCTATATTAAACATTTGTTTATTTCTGAATTATGTTTAATGCCTATACCTGTCTTATACCTCTCTCATACGCGTACTGCAAACGGATTATATACGTGTATTATACTCCGTTTAAAAATGTATGTTTGTTGTATTGTACCATATCTGTTATTCGTATGTAGTGCCATATATATATATCGCATATATACTAATGGTAACATCTCAAAATCGATTACTAGCACACATTTTTTGGCCCATTGTTTTGAATTAATGCTTTACAGCTGGATTACACTTATTTGAAACGACGGCGTTTAAGGCTATTTCCTCACACACGATTTCTCTAAATTGATGCCAACAAGCTGCTATGTATCTAATTTTTAAGGTGTTTGTTTTTTTTTGTTTCATGATCTTTGGATCATTTAATCATCTACGTCTGTAACTATTTTGGTTCAATCCTTGTGAACTTGCTTTTATCCAATTACGGTCGACCTCATTCTCTTATAAATGGAGACTTTGGGTCTCCATATTTTTAAAATCGGGATTATTTTTTTGAGAGAGGTTACTCTATCGAATTAGAGAGAGAAAATAAGGGAGGGAGAGAGTTTACACACACCTTAGACACTAGTATTCTTAAACAAGATTTGATCTCATTTATAAATCAAATAAAAAGCAAGAACACTAATATTTGTTTGTATATTTTATTTTAGTTTGAAATAAGTTTGTATGTGTCAAACCTTTCTTAAAAACTCTCATCTTAGGGTTTGGTTTTACATTTTTGATTTCTTTGAAAAAGAATCCCTAAGTTTCATTTCTGACTTTGTACGGTTTAATTTTTTTGAAGTAAAATATCATCTCTCAGTTTTAGATCTTGTTTAGATCATGATTAGTCTGTTTGTTTTGAAATTATAGATATCATATTGATCTATTATAGAGGAATACATTACACACAGAGATTTACACCATTCTTGTGTTCTTCTGTATCTTGTTTTTAGATCTAGTTGTTTAGATCATGAATAAACTGTTTGGTTGTTAGAAATTTCTGTGTATATCACTACACACATGAAACACATTTCTTTTGTGTTATTTTTGTTAAGTGTAGTTAAACTGTTGCATATTTTTTTGAGTTTTTTACTACAATTTATGACACCCCTCCTAATAAAATAAGGGTGATCAGTCCTATATCAAATTAAAACAGGAATCCCATTTGGTTCATTCTTAGCATCACTGTCGAAAACTTTTTAAAACTTACTAACCACCTAGTATTCAAAAAGCTGGAGCCAAATTTATCTTTATTAATCCAAGACAAATAAGTCCTGAATTAAAATAAAACATCCAATGCTGATAGAATTAATCATCACATATAATAATAAAAGTCTTGCCGAATAAACCACCGACAAAATCCAAAACCAAACCAAACTAACAGTGGGTAATAAATCCCATACAATCTGAGAAAAAATACAACTGTGAGTGACATGCTCAAAATAAACTAATATGAATACTTACACTAGGAATAGAAAAATAGATGCGTCTATCCAAATCCTGCAACACCGACATCTGCTGCAACTGCGTATCCCTGGAATGAACTCAGGCTTGGCGTCCCTATGGCTGGACACCTAATAGGTTTTGAAAACATTTGATAGCAAGGGTTAGAACCGAAAATATTTAGCAAGTGATTCAATTGCAATAATTTAAAATCCCTGAATGCTCTTCATATTTAAGCCAGTGTCGCACTTTCTTGAGGACAGACTCACCCCTCAACTAATGTGCACACTTGACGCTTTCTTTATATCCCACCTAATCCTCTACCCCGTAACTAGCTCTTGATAAAATTCTTCCCTGACACACTACTCTAACCCGAGTATGTTTAAAATATGATCTATAAGTTATTTATTACTTTAACTTAAATAATCCTCTTTCCTTTAAGTCCATAAAACATTTACACTAGTTATATAATAAATACAATTTTTTCCATATATCAGATTACCTGTATATAATTATTTCTCCCATTATATACATAACAATATATTACAACATTCACACATATGTTGAATATATATATAATCCATCCTCCCGAGCAATAGCTCACCAGATGTATTCTCTAAAGTGCTATCAACCCAGACTACTCAATCCCACCTAGAGTTCTGAGACAACTTTGGTCCGCCGAATAGGAACTTAAAAAATAAACGTAATGAAGGCGGTCATATTCCCCCGATTATTAGGACATCATCTCAATGCCCCACCTCTGAAATTGTACGCTATGACTTGAGGATATTCTCGTCCTACTCTTCAAGCTAGGGGATTCACCCACATCGCGCAACCTTCCTTGATAGCACTAGAGTATATAATTTAAATAAATATCTAGTCACTGATATTTAAAAGCACACAATATATATGTATATACTATCACACACCGTATATATATAATTTAAATCCCGGCTTTACCGTGAACAAAAATCTGTAGCACTAGCCTATATTTTCCCCGAGTCTATGGTCCACCTCTAGTTAAATTAATTTACCCATTAACATATTTTATAATTTTCCGAGTCTATGGTCCAACTTTAATTTAATTAATTTACTCAATAATTAAATTACTACCTTAGTACCACTCAACCAATTACCCGGACTCGCTCACTTGGCCCGAAACTCAATATTCGGAATTAAATGCTTAAATTCCCTTCTTATAAGTTTGACACACCCTTATTTATTTATTACAATCTTAATGTTTCTCTCACATTAAATATAAAACAATCTTAGACTGTTTGTCCCTAAAGTCCCGAACAATCCCAGATTTAAGATGCTTCCTTACTGTATACAATTCTCCCTTAAATGTCAACCCAAGTCAATCAATACAGCAAAACAAAGTGGGCCGAATTTTCCATCTCATTCGAACGAGAAACGACGTCGTTTGAACCACTAGTGATGTCGTTTGAACGACAATCACTGTCGTTCGAACCAGAGCACTGGTCGTTCGAACGACCTGCAACTTTTTCTCTCTTTTCTTCCAGAATCAATTTTTCGCCATTAACAAAACCTTAGAACCTTTCTTACCCAAAAAATATACCCAGAATTTACATAGTAGGTTCTACGAATCAAAATAAGTCCCAATATCTTTAATTCCCAATTTATATCTCCAATTGTTAATAAAGACATGAATCCAAATCATTTTTCCATAACTTTTGCAGTCAATAACATATCTAATTAACTTACAATTTCTTTACAGTATAATATAAATTCATAAGCCCTATCATAACAATCCCAAAACTTAATTCTTAACATCCACAAATTTAAAACCCAATTTGTATTAACCCAACCGAAAATCACGTGTTTAACATCTACCATGATATGAATTGAAATCAACATTTAATACAAAAGTAAGTTTAGCCACTTGCCTTAGGATTCGTAGTGTCTGATTAATCCTTTGATGTAGAGATTGTTGTGTGATGAAGAACACCTCTCTTGTTCTTCCTCTTTGGCTCTCAAGAGTCCTCCCTCTATGTCCCCCTTTGTTCTCAGATTATCCCAATTGTGTTATGGCTGCCCATAACACCTAAACTTATGTTATAATCTCCAAATCCCATTTTTAGTCATATGGGCCTAATTAACATAACCCAACCCCCCCCCGTATGCCCAAAAATACCCCGTGGCCCATTTACCAACCCGGGTATACTTTTTTGATTTACTCGGCCCATCCGAACTCAACCGTGCACTCAAAATTGACATCCGAAATACTTTATAAAATCCTGTAATTTCGACCTAAAAAATGTGACACAACAATAATCCAAATAATTAAATCTAAATTTACTAGAATTTAAATAATTACTCCAATTTAAATAAATTCTCCGAATCATAAATTTAAATATCTCCAATTTAAATAAGTTTCATTTCTCCCAAAAATAATTAAATTCTAAGTCCTTAAAATTTCGGGGTGTTACACATTTCTCACACCATTTTACATATTTTGTGTATTGAATCAGTTTGGATCTGGTAGATATTTTAGAGCGTATTTTTTTGTGTTAGATTAAACACCAAGTCACACAAAACTATCATTTGTGTATATTCTTGGTTGTTGTGGTTATTCTGAATTGATATTTAAAATAGTTTATTTTAAATCATATATAAGAAAGTTTGGACTTAATAAGGTAATATCTTATTTAGGTTTAGAAAATTATACCTAAAACTATTGAGGGAATTATTTGTAAAGAACTAAAATCTTGACTGTCCTTATTCTTGTACTTGAACCTTATACCTAAACTGTATTACTATTGACATCGGACCAAGGATTGAGAATTAGATCCAAGAACTGTTGGACTTAATTGAAAACTTTGAAGCATTGAACTGTTTGACTGTTTAAAATTGATTTAATAGGTTGTTAGATTATATCTGGCTTAAACTAAAACTTACTGTTGATGTAAAAAATTAGATTATCTCTAATTGTTCAATCCAACAGATAAAAATAAATAAGACAAGAGATTTTTAAGTGGTTCAGCCTTGAACAAATAGCCTACATCCATTGTTGATACTATTATTGATTGTTTGGGAATTCTCGAAGTAGGGTTTATCTCCAGAAATTCCGATCCCCTCACAATGAGGATGATACAATGTATTTATAGCCATCAGGCTGTACTTGTGAATGGGTAATACATAGCTGTTCAATAAGCCTACACATCCGTATGATGATAATTAGCATTTAATGCGCATTTAATCCTCTTAATTGTCTAATAATAAATGCTCTGATCGAGATGCAGCTTAGACCGCCAAAGCTACTCGGACCACCTAAGTATCTCGGCATCCATGAGTTGCTCGGTGCAGTAAAGTTCCTCGGAGAGTACCTACTGCTCGGAGTATTTGAGTTGGTCGGGGAAAATGAGTTCCTCGAAGTCAAGGGGTTGTTCCGATGTGTTTGTTATTGCCATGCAGATTTCCATGTGTCTCCACTTAATTGAGCCATGTCAGCAGACTAAATTTGGTATCAACAAAAGCCCCCAATGTTTCACAATTTGAGAATTAGGAGTGTGGAACATTCTTCTCGAAATATGGCGGGATTAAATGGTCATCCTGAATCTTAGGAGTGTTTTCTTCGCATTTATTTTTCTTTTTGAATTCACAGAATCAGACTTTTCGAATTTTTCTAACTGCTTCGATATCCGTGCCCTTTTTGTCCTTTTAGCCGTCGGTAGCGTAAACGTCTCCCTTTATAATCATTATTTTCACCTTTTCCCAAGGTAAGGTATTTAAGCGTTGCAGAAAATCATATCGTCTTTTACTTTTTCAAATCTGTATCTTTGAGTTTTCCATTTTCTCTCTCTCTTGTGCGTTCATCCCTTTCATCGTTCGTTGTCAACTGATCCATCCTTCTCCTGTAAGATCTTCTTTCTTCTCTTTCATTTCCTTTATTCACCATGGTTTACCTTGTTGAGTCGCTTGATAAGTTTCGCTCTAATTTCTCTATTCCTTCATGGGTCGTTCTGGAGGAACTGTCTGAACCTTTAGATTATTTCCGTTTGGCTGAGGGACATTGGTTCCCCAGCCTCTTTATGGCTGAATGTGGCTTTTCTTTTCCCCCAAACCCTTTGTGTATGGAATTATGTTAATATTTTGACGTGGTTCCTGCAAAAATAGCCCCCAACACATGGAGAATAGTTAATGAAGTTCATAGATTAAATCAGATTCATGGAACCCGTATAGTAATTCCAGAAATTATGTTTTGTTATAGATCGGCTGTTGGTGACAACACTTTTTATTTAAAGACTAGGTTTTTAAATAGGGCTCTAGTAGTCAATCTCCCAGATGACAATGGGTATTACTTCGAGCACGGTGTTGTTATGAAAAATTGGAAACACCATCCACTAACTGGAAATGATGTGTACCAGGGTCCTAGATGCCCTCCCTATGGTAATGGGATAGGTTGTTTTTATTTGATTTTATTTTTGAAATTATGTTTCCTTTGTGTTTGATAAAATGTGTCACTGATATTTTAATTTTCATTTATTTGCAGTTGACAGCAAAATAAGATCTCCACAAGAGACAGAAGTTAATTTAAACATCTGAAACTTATCTGGGGTTTGCATCAGACTGTTGCCAACGAGCACATCAGATCATCTTCATATCTGCTGCAGTATAAGAGTTACACCTCGTCTTTTACTGCTCGTCCGATGATAAGCGATGTGGAACCAATACCATCTTCTACAAGTTCTTCACCTGAGTCACATATTCCTTTGAGTGAAAGGATGAAGAGAAGAAGAGCTCCTGCCCTCTTCGAGAAATCTACCTCTATTGCTGGAGAGGCAAAGAAAAGCAAGCATGATGTCCTAGAAGAAGGGACAAGAAAAATTGATGCACCTCCTTCTGCTGCTCCTGTGAAGGTTTTCGAGAAGCCCACAGTGGCTCCGAGCAAGGTCGCTGCTCCAAGCGAGTTTATAGTCATATCCCCGACTAAGACTACCTCCTTGGTCGAGATCGTCGATGCTCCTCTGAGGAGGTTGAAGAAGAGCTCTTCGATCAATTTGGCTAAATCCATATCTTAGCCCCCGACTACTGGAAGTGGTGTTCCCGCTTTTGTTGCCCCGAGCTCTGCCATGAGCTCGGTGAAGTCTTGGATTATTCCCGAGATCCAAGGTATTGAAGAAAATCTTTCTCGGGATATGGTTACCACATTGGCTGCTCGTCATATTGCTTCTGTAAGTATTATTGTCCTGAACTTTCATTTTTCCCTTGCTATATCTGTGCACTGACTTGCTATTATTTTCTTTTCACTGTTGGTAACCTGTTTTAATACCATTTTGAAGAAAGATGAAGCTATTAAAGCTTCAAGTTCCTAGTCAGGTGTAGAAGAAGTTTTGGTGGGTCTGACGCAGTCTCTGAAAGATTCTCGTCGAAAGTATATTGAAGATAAAACTGCCTGGGAGAAGCAGCTCAATTCGACCGAGCAGGAGAGGAATCAAGCTGTTGAAATCTCTAAGGGATTAGAGAAGAAAATAAAGGAATTAGAAAGTAAGAATAAAGAGCTCAAAGGGAAGCTCCAAAATGCTGGGGAGCTTTAAGGTAAGCTCAAGGTTGCTGAGGAAGAGCTAAACAAGCTTCGTGAAGTAGGTCGTCAGAAGGAAGAAGTGCAAAATAAGTTGAAGGCTACCGAGGAACTTCTATCCGAGAAGATTTCCTCGAAGAAGGTGAAAAGAAAGTTAGCTGTGAAAAGGTCATTCAGTGCTGGCTGGGATAAGGGGTGGAATAAGGGTCTGGCTGCCATGATGTCACAAGTGGAATATGGTAGCCACAAATACTTTAGGGATGGCTGGGCCGCTGCTCTGCAAGATATGAAGGTTGATAAAAATTCTGACCTGTTTCAGTGACACATCCCTGGCCCCCCTCCAACTCCTGAAGAAGAAGAAGAGGACGAATCTGCCTCTGAGGAATCCTCCATGGTGTTGGGAGATCAAATTTCTCATCCCACAGTTGTCCAGTCTTCCTGCGAGAAACTTCAAGCATCCATTATTTCAACCGAGCAGCTTCCATCACCCCCCGAGCTACCATCTCTGCCATTCGAGCAACCTACCTCCTCGTCCCAGCCTCCCGAGAAAGTTTTGGGAGAGACGGAGAAGGTGTAGAGTTGTTCGGTTTTTCTCTTTATTTATTTTTGCCAATTGTAATTCTGAACTATGTACCTCTCTTTTATGATATAATAAAATTTGAAGTTTTGCCTATTCATACTGTTGTTTCTCTTCCTCTTGCTCCTTATTGATTCTTCCTCTTTTTTCTTTTTACTAGTTTATGGCCAGGATGGAATTGTTATCTGCTCATGATACAAAATTGATGAAACAATGCAACGAATATTTCAAGGCTGGCCATGCAGATTTGACTGATGCTCAAATCGTTGATATACTTGGTCCAAATGCTTTAGAACGAGCAGTTGAAGCCTACCAGTATTTGAAGTGCCTGCTCGACCGTGCAGTGGCTAACAATGTAGCATATTATAACATGATTGAAGACCTCCAGGGCACTCTTGAAGAGCTTCAGCAATAATATAAGGAATCTACAACCCTTTTGCACGAGGGATATGAGAAGAAGTATCAACAACTCAGTGCTCATAAGGGGTATGATAAGTTGTTCGCTGCTTACAATGTGAGGGAGAGAACTTTGAAGGCTGAGGTCGAAGAGCATAGACAGATAGCTGAGTTGTTGGAGCAGGAAAATAATAACCTGCAAAGAGAAGTATCTCAGTTGAAATCTGCATCCTCTTCCTCAAGCGCTTTGGTCCTTGTGAACGACGAGGGGTTCTCTTTCTTGGAGGTTGAAAATGCTAATCTAAGGGACGAATTGGAAACCTTGAAGAGAGTTGGTCCTTCTACCTCTGCTCGGGGACGAGCACGAGCTATTCGGATTCCTGTCGAGGAATAAATAACTCAATCAGCTCTCGAGAACCAAGCCTTCTAATTGAATGCAAAGAACCAGGCATTGGCCGAGATGTCTAAGAAAATCATAAATCTGGACGAGCAGCTCTCTGCTCAAAAGTTTGTTTTGGAGAATAAAGAACTCTTTATAATAAAATCTTCACGAGCAGCTGGAAAGGCTGACTTATCAATTCCACAAGCAGCCCAGAGAATTCTGGATGGCTGGTTACAATGAGGCTCTCTACCATTTGGATGATCGAATCCAAAATGCGAATAATGAGGGTTACAAACAAGGGTGGTAGAATGACTTAGGTGTATTGCAATTAGAACAGGGTCACTACTTGTGGGATTACCATAATCCTGGGTTGCTTGACCTGCCAGTGCCACCATTCAAACTCGACATGAGCTGGATCCCTACTCGGGCAATCCCTCAGTGTTTGATTTCCAAATATCTTGGCGATTACAATCTCCATTCCAATGTTGAGATATCTCGCCCCGAGCACCTACTCGATCGAGCATCTGTGATGAACATCAGGATGCTCAAAGACCTTAATTTCATAAATTCCCCTTATGCCTTAAACGATCCTCCTGCTGGCGAGGAACTTGTTTCAAAAGCAGAGGGGAAGAAACCCATAGAATAGGATTTCTGATGTAATAATTTTTATGTATTTTATTCTCAATGTACTTTGTTTTGGATTTAATGAAAAAAACTTCTATTTTTCTTTGCAATTTTGATTACCATTGTCTTGTAGATGTTTTGTAAAACACTTTACATATGTGTATGTATATCTGTTAAAAAGATAACAACATTGTGTTATTTGCCGATTAACTAAAGCTGGTTAAAACTTATTGTTGACTATCCTGAACTTGTGGTAATCATTTGCCGACTAACCAAAATTGATGATATTTTATTTCTCGACCTGCTTGGTGGTAATTTAAAATGTTACGAGTATCAAAAATTTTGCTTAATCACTTTTTAATTCTAAGCCATTAACTGACTTTTATCACATACTCATGCTTCGTTTAATAAAATTGTTTTCGACCAACTGTAGTTGGCAGTTTCTTATTCCCGATCAACCTGAGTTGGTGGATTTTCTTCCCAACCAACCGGAGTTGGCACTTTTGAGAAATATTTTTTATTCCCGACCAACCTGAGTTGGTGGATTTTCTTCCCAACCAACCGGAGTTGGCACTTTTGGGAAATATTTTTTATTCCCGACCAACCGGAGTTGGTGGATTTTCTTCCCAACCAGCCGGAGTTGGCACTTTTGGGAAATATTTTTTATTCCCGACCAACCGGAGTCGGTGGATTTTCTTCCCCACCAACCGAAGTTGGCACTTTTGGGAGATATTTTTTTATTCCCGACCAACCGGAGTTGGTGGATTTTCTTCCCAACCAACCGGAGTTGGCACTTTTGGGAAATATTTTTTATTCCCGACCAACCGGAGTTGGTGGATTTTCTTCCCAGCCAATCGGAGTTGGAACTTTTGGGAAATATTTTTTATTCCCGACCAACCGGAGTTGGTGGATTTTCCTCCCAACCAACCGGAGTTGGTGCATTTTTTCGGGTAGTGTGTAGCACTAGTATTCCGCGAAAAAATTTCAATAAAAGGAGAGAGTTGGGTAGAATATTCACATTTTATTCATACTGATGAAACTACATTACATGAGAGTTTACATTACTGATAATATTTGCGCAGGTGTTCTGCATTCCATGCATTCTTAAACTCCTCCCCCTCTAAAGTTTCTATTTTGTAGGTTCCTGGTCGAACAACTTCTGTAACTCGGTAAGGTCCGTGCCAGTTCGCTTCCAGTTTGTTGTTCTTTTGAATCACTTTCTTTAGCACATAGTCTCCTAGTTTCAGGTCGCACTTCTTCACTCTCTTGTTGTAGAACAAAGTTATTCGTTGTTGGTAAGCAGCATTCCTGATAGCTGCTTCTTCTCTAACTTCTTCGAGCATGTCCAAATCTAACCTTCTCATTAAATCGCTGACAGGGGAATTGAAATTCAGTACTCTGTGTGTTGGAAGACCCAACTCGGCAGGTATAACAGCTTCACTTCCAAATGCTAGCATATATGGGGATTCTCCTATTGCTGCTCGGGGAGTAGTACGATAAGCCCACAACATAGAATGCAGCTCGTTGATCCAGTTTGATTTCGTGTCATTCAGTCTTTTCTTCAAACCATTTATCAACGTTCTGTATGTCACTTCATTTTGTCCATTGCTTTGGGGATGGCTTGGTGCCTAGTGGATCTTCAAGATATTTGACTGATGACAATAGGCAGCGAACTCCTCGTTGTCAAATTGTGTTCCATGGTCGGTGATGAATGCATGGGAAGACCATATCTACAAATGATATTTTTCCAAATAAATTGGTACACCTTTTCGTATGTCATGTCGACAAGAGGCTCGGCTTCTACCCACTTA
Source organism: Sambucus nigra (assembly GCA_949130495.1). NCBI lineage: Eukaryota > Viridiplantae > Streptophyta > Magnoliopsida > Dipsacales > Adoxaceae > Sambucus > Sambucus nigra. The sequence goes on along the minus strand of OX422209.1, from coordinate 467,285,977 downwards.
GTAAAATAATCCACTGCAACGACGAGATATTTAAATCTTCCTCTAGTTGTTGGAAGTGGCCCGACCAAGTCAATTCCCCACATGGAAAATGGCCAAGGGGAAGTAATGGGTGTCAACAATGCTTGGGGAGTTCTTCGAATGGAGGAGAAGCGCTGACACTTGTCACATTTCTTGGCATAGGCTATACAATCATCCCTCATCGTTGGCCAGTAGAATCCTTGCGTCATTATTCTTTGTAGAAGTGTCCGACCTGCTACATGGGCTCCACAAGACCCTTCATGGACTTCTTCAATCAAATCATTCACCTCGGCTGGATGTACACACCTCTACAAGCCAGCTATGATTCCTCGTCTCTATAGGATACCATTAGTTAGTACATAACGAGCAGCTTTAAACTTTAATTTCTTGGCTGCGAGTTTGTCAATCGGTAATTCTCCCTCCTCAATATACGCCCTGATGAAATCCATCCAAGATGGCCCTAAATCAAGCGTAATAAAAGTCATCGCCAGATCTTCTTCTATGCTCCGACCAGCTAGAACTTCAATCGGGATTATTCTTCGTAGCTTGGTACGAGTAGCTGATGCTAATCGAAATAAAACGTTTGCTCTTGCATTCTCCATTCTTGGTATTCTGACCACATGAACAGTAACAAATTTCGATACCAATTCCATTGCCTTTGCATGGTACTTAATCATCAACTCTCCTTTTGCTGTATACACACCAAGCATTTGGTTTATAATCAACTGTGAGTCACTGCATACGATTACCTGCTCTGCCTTCATGATTTTTGCCAGACTAAGACCTATAATCATCTCTTCATATTCGGCCTCATTAGTAGAAGCTTGAAATTAAAAGCGCAGAGCATACTCTATATCGATCTCGTATGGACTTTTCAATACAATCCCAGCTCCACTACCCGAGATGCATGATGAGCCATCCACATATAGGTTCCATATAGGTATTTCGTCATCAAACTTCTTATTGGACAAAGTTCCTCGGTGGAATATTTGTTGCTCCTTTATCTCCATTTCTACCAAATTTCGCTGCTCGTCGACCTTCTCCTCTTGATCTCCGACCAGCTTAAGTTGATCGAGGTTTAAATTTGATGATCCTGTAACATCCACAGGTTGGTCGGTGCTCAACTTTTGCTCCTTGAGGGTATCACGATAAGTGAACTCTGCTATAAAATCTGCTATTGCTTGCCCTTTCAGTGATGATCTAGGCTCATAAATTATATCATATTCATCGATTTCTATTGCCCAATACATCAATCTCCCTGATTTTTCTGGTTTATGAAGATCTTGCCTCAATGGCATATCGGTATATACGACTATGGTGTGAGCCTGGAAATATGGCTTCATTCTTCTACTTGCTTCGATCAGTGCCAATGCCAACTTTTCCAGCTTTGGATATCTGATCTCTGCTCCTCGGAAGGCCTTACTAGTGTAATAAATTAGTTTTTGTACTCCATCCTCTACTCTTATTAATGCCGAGCTAACTGCATTTTCTGAAACTGCCAGGTATAAGTACAACCTTTCTCCCATCACTGGTCTGGACAACAATGGAGGTGCTCCCAAATATTTTTTCAACTCTTGAAAAGATTTCTCGCATTCTTCATTCCATTCAAAAGTCTTTCGAAGCATTTTGAAGAATGGGAAGCATCTATCAGTTGCTCGCGATACAAATCTGTTAAGTGCTGCTACTCGCCCTGTAAGACATTGTACTTCCTTCTTCGTCGTTCGAGATCGCAGCCCTAATAGAGCTTTGATCTTTTCAGGGTTTGCTTCAATGCCTCATTGATTGACAATATACCCGAGAAACATGCCCTCTCATACTCCAAATATGCACTTGGTCGGGTTCAGCTTCATTTGATATTTATCTAATTGATCAAAGGTCTGGCCTAAATCAACTAGATGGTTAACAGCTTTCTTTCTCTTTGTCAGCATATCATCAACATAGACTTTCATATTGCAACTGATTTGTTCTGCAAACACCTTATTCATCAGCCGCTGATATGTTGCACCTGTATTTTTCAAACCAAAAGGCATAACATTATAACAATAAGTTCCCCTAGGGGTAATGAAAGAAGTACTCTCCCTGTCTTTAGGTTTCATTTTAATCTGGTTGTAACCAGAATAAGCATCCATGAAGCTCAGCAGCTCGTGTCCCGAGGTAGCATCCACTAGTTGATCAATTCGGGGCAAGGGAAAATGATCTTTTGGACATGCCTTGTTGAGGTCGGTGAAGTCTACACACATCCTCCATTTTTTGTTCTTATTTTTTACCATCACCACATTTGCTAACCAATCTGGATACTTAACATCTTCAATAAAATAAGCCTTTTGGAGCTTCTCGACCTCCTCCTGTATAGCTTGGTTCTTCTCGGGGCTGAACACTCTTTTTCTTTGCTTCACTGGCTTAATTTCCTTATTCACATTGAGCTCGTGACATAAGAAATTTGGGTCTATTCCGGGCATATCTTCATGACTCCAAGCAAAAGTTTATTTTCTGCTTTTTAAAAAACTTATCAATTCCTATTTTAGTGAGGCATCTAACGACGAACCTATCTGAGTTGTTCGTTCAGGGTGCTCGTCGTCCAGAATGATGTTTTTAGTAGCTTCCACCACCTGACCTTTCACGAGTTGCGACTCGTTTCTAGGATCCAATGTTTCAATTTTTGCACCCTCATCCACCTGATAGGTAGTAGTCTTTTTCCTAGATTCTTCCAGTTCCTCCTGCTCGGCAGATGAATAGTAGCATTCCTGAGCTACTTTTTGATCACCCTTCACAACTCCTACTCCAAAATTAGTTAGAAATTTTAGGCATTGATGTACCGTAGATGGTACTGCTTCGAACTTCTTCAATCCTACCCTTCCCATGATGATATTGTAGGCTGATTGAACATTCTTATCCATCACGAAGAAGCGTACTCTTTCGGTTCGACAAGTAGGCCATGTACTAATAAACATATCCAACTTGATCATCCCAAGTGGAAAAACTTTCTCGCCAGCAAAACCGAGGAGAGGTCTGTGATAAGGCTCCAACTGAGATAACTTTAGATTTAGGCTGTCGAAGCACGAGTAGAACATAATATCAGTCGAGCTACCATTATCAACCAGTACTCTCGAGATTATCACTTCCTTCATTCTCATTTTGATCACCAATTGATCATCATGAGGATACATCACACCTGTGAGGTCATTTTTTGAAAAACCGATGACCAATTTTTCTTTGTTGACCTTCCTCGGGCGATCATCTTCAGCCAAATTTATTCGTTGGATATATGAACAGGCTTGAACCTTATTGAGGTAAGCTTTTCTTTCTGCAGTAAGGTCTCCACCTCATGCATCTCCACCTGTAATAACATTACAATCAAAGGATCCAAAATGTATTGAAAATACCTCACGTTTTGGCTGCCTTGGTCTTTTGGGAAGATCAGGGTTGTCTTCTGGATCATCTTCATGGTCTCTTTTTTTGTTCTCCTCTGCTCGACGAGGAGATCTAGATCTCTCTCTTGCTCGGTCGTTGTTTCTTCTTTCATTTCTGCGATCAACATACTTTGCCAGTTTTCCTCGTCTAATGAGTGCCTCGATCTCATTCTGAAGAGCTATACAATTTTTATTCATGTGGCCATGATCCTTATGGAACTCGCAATATTTGGCCTTATTCCTATTGTCAGGGTCTGACTTCATTTTTTCCGGCCAATTTAACTCCTCGCTGTTCTTGATTTCTTCTAGAACATGGTTGATGTCTACCTTCAAAGGAGTATAATTCTCAAATTTCTTCAATACCTCCCATGATGGCTTTGTTTTTGAGTGCTTGTCACCACCATTGTTCTTATGCTCTTTCTTTTTGGCCTTATCACCCTCCACCTTGGTTTCTTTGGTATCCATATTCTTCTTTACAGCCATAGCCTCCTCGGCATTCATGACCTTGGCCGCTTTTGCCATCAATTCTGACATGGTTTTGGGTGGATCTTTAGCCAAAGTGTAATATAACTTGTTGGGCAACAGCCCACTCATCAGGGCAGTAATCGCTGTCTTTTCTTCGTAATGAATAACTTTGAGCTTCTCGTTATTGAAACGAGTTATATAATCCCTAGTGCTCTCCCCTGCCTATTGTCTAACACTCAACAAGTGTGCTACTCATTTGACAGGTTTTGCTCCAAAATAGAAGTTTTCAATGAAGAGCTCGACCAGTTGAAAAAAAGTTGAAATCTTACCCCGAGGAAGATTATTGTACCATATTTGAGCAGATCCTGTAAGAGTTCCTGAGAATGCCCTGCATCTCATCTCATCTGGCACAACATAGATGTCGACAGTAGCTTGGTATTGCTCGATATGAAGGACATGATCGGTTTTTCCATCATATTTAGGAGTCACAACAGGTGCTTTGAACTTTCATGGTGTGGGAAAATCCATAATTGTTTGGACAAAAGGTGTCCCCTAGACAAAAGTTCTTTGTAGAGGATTCTTGGACTTGGCCATTTCCCCTAATCTATCCTCCAGCCTCTGAATAGATCCTTTCCACGCATCATTTCCTTCCTCGGGCCTGTTGGTTCGAGCAACTGATCGCGTGGATGTGGCTTTTTGGGATCTATCTTATCGAGCAACTGGTTGTGATTGGGCAGAACCTTCTCTTAAATTAAATGGTCGTCAAAAGTTTCTCGACACAGCCTTAGAAGGACTTTTATTCTTCCTAGGGCCCAATCGATCAAAAGGAGAGACCCTACTCAATCTTTCCAGTGCACTGGTTCTTTCCGGAGAGAGAGTGATGTGTTGTTCAATATCTGTGGCTCGTACTGATGAAGTTCGACCCGGTTGATAAAAAAAATCTTCAGATTTATCAGTGCGATATGAATCACTTTGCCTAATGCGTGAAGAAAGTAAATGAGTATTTCTTTGACCACTTCGTTGTCATGAATAGGTTGATGCTCCACCTTGGATAGTTTGCATCAGTTGTCACATTGTTTCCTGCATGGCTGTCTGGCCTTGAGCCAAACTGGTCATGATTCCTGCCAGATCTTGGATATTTGGAGGAGCGAATGGATTTGGGGGATTCCTAGCATTTCGATTGCTGGATTCAGGATTGTCAGCCATTGATGATGTATTGTTTTTGGTGAAAAATGAAAATTACAGTCGTTTCCCATAGGCGGCGCCAATCTGTTGATGTAAAAATTAGATTATCTCTAATTGTTTAATCCAACAGATAAAAATAAATAAGACAAGATATTTTTAAGTGGTTCAGCCTTGAACAAATGGCCTACATCCACTGTTGATACTATTATTGATTGTTTGGGAATTCTCGAAGTAGGGTTTATCTCCAGAAATTCCGGTCCCCTCACAATGAGGATGATACAATGTATTTATAGCCATCAGGCTGCACATGTGAATGGGTAATACATAGCTGTTCAATAAGTCTATACATCCGTATGATGATAATCAGCATTTAATGTGCATTTAATCCTCTTAATTATCTGATAGTAAATGCTCTGATCGAGATGCAGCTCGGACCGCCAAAGCTGCTCGGACCGCCTAAGTATCTCGGCATCCATGAGTTGCTCGGTGCAGTAAAGTTCCTCGGAGAGTACCTACTGCTCGAATTATTTGAGTTGGTCGAGGAAAATGAGTTCCTCGAAGTCAAGGGGTTATTCCGATGTGTTTGTTATTGCCATGCAGATTGCCACGTGTCTCCACTTAATTGAGCCATGTCAGCAGTCTAAATTTGGTATTAACACTTACCTTTAAAAATAGTTTGTTAATATTTGACTATGTGTTTGAATTGCTTATATATTTGAAGTGATATTTTTGTGTATTGCTAGATTGTATATGTTTACTTGATTATTCTTGTTACATAATCTTAGTGATATTTCAGGAATAGGGATACATCATCGCATATCACTTGTAGTTCATACACTGTACACTAATATTCACATAGGCACTAATTCTTGTGTATATATTAGATCAAATATGAGTGTTTTTATTTTTGAAAAGACTGTATGCTGATTTTTTTTAAAAATCAAGATAACTTGATTTAAACAGAAGAAAGGAACATAAGATTTGCTACTGATATTTAGGATATCAAAACTGTTGCATATTCATTCATTTCTAACATTAAGGGTGAGTGTCATATAGAATAATGCACGTCACAAACATTGAACTACCACACGTCACTAATAGAATCAATAGGCACTGAGCTGACCTACCCTGATGCAGCTAGAGGGAAAGATGAGACGTAAAGAAAAAAGGTGTACAATAGCTGCATAGTGAGGATAATTGCAGAAGAGAAACCAGAGCAGAGAGGCTTGGTCGAGGCAGGTAATAGCTTTCTGATTTAACCTACTTTGAGTTTTGTTACATGTTTATAAAGCATTCCGTATTGATTTGTTTTAGTTGACTTTGGTAGATTAGGTGACCCTAGAGTGTTCGTCGTTTTTCCTAGTGGAAGCGTTTTTGCTACGTAAAATAAATCACCGCGTGGTTTAAATTTGCATTATTCATATACATGAAAAAGTAGGACTTAAGTCTAGAAACTCGCCTAAATAAACTAAATTAGTTATTATCTGCTTAATCACCTAGTTTAATCAGGATAATAATTAGGACTTTAACTAACTTGCCAAACCTTATTCAGTTTGTTTACAACTCAAGTAAAGTTTAAATTGGCCCCCTTTAAATAATCTGTGAAAACTCGTAGGTATTTTGCGTTTAATCGATAATATTTTACTTTCGCACTAGAGTCTATTAAGACTTAGTTGCCCGCTCATGAAAGAGGTTTTTTTGACCTTTTAAGCCTACGTTGTTCTCTCGTTAGTACGTCATTAGAACTCTCATTTGAATGAGGTCCAAGTTATTCGAACGATCAGATGAAAATCAGACTTTTCTACACATTTTAATGTGCTGTTATGACGAGGATCATTAGATTTGCTGAGTTGTCGAGATCCCAATAGCTCAGATCAAAACATGGGTTTGTCCATTGGTTAATGGGTTAAGTGTTGGTGGGTTTAAATAGAGGTGAGAGGTAGAAGCCACTTTCATCCTATTTTTAGATCTTTCTCTTTCTCTACACTCTCCCATTCCTCACCCATTTGCACTATTTTCCAAGGTTTTCCCTTCTACTCCAAGCAATTTTCAAGCTATTCTAAGGCTAAATACACCTATTTTGAGCCTAGTTGAGGAATAAGTTAAATAGAAGAAGCCATTGTTGGGGCTCTCTTGAAGAAGTTGGAGCTTTGAGTTTTTTAAATCTTTCAAGTCATTCCCTTTAGTTTCTCCTCTTCAAATCAAAGATATGATTTTCCTCCAAGTGTTTTCAAGATTAAAAGCTATTAGGATGCATGCTTTGTAAAAATATTTTCTAATATGTTTATTTAAAAGTTTTCTTGTAAAATTGGGATTTTTGAGAAAACTAAGTATAAAAAGATTTTTAAAGAACAAATGGTATTTTTAATGTTGAAATATGAGGAAATGATTACAAAATATATTTCCATGCTAAAATCAAGTTTAATGGAATATTTAAGGAATTCTAAGCTTGAAATCCTCTCAAGAATGTGTAAAATGTTGGAGTATGTTGAAAAGGGATATATAAATATGATATATGGAATCAAAATGGATTTCTTGATGAAAGAAAGAAATTGAAAATATTTGCCCTAAATATGTTGTAAAAATCATCGTGAAATGAAGAAGAAATGATATTTACTATAAGATATGTGCTTGAGGGTAAAGTAGACGTTTATAGAAAAATGGTCTTTATGACATTAAATATATTTCTTGAAAGGAAATATAAAGAAATGAGATTTTCTTGGAGAAAAAGGATAAAGTGTGATTTTTGACATGAACTGATGATTTGTAATGCCATAATGGGAAAAATACATTTTTCACAAGGTTTTGATAAACGAATGGTAAAAAAGTAATTTTGATAAAAAAGTAATTTTTCACAAGGTTCCTAGTGGTTGTACTTCCTCATTTGACCTTGTTTGTTAGTTTTGTGAAAAAGCAGAAAAATGGACAAAATGACATGAAAACGATGGATGTAAAGGAATAATGTGGACATTAGTTAAAAGATTAAAAGTCATTAACATAGACTCGGATAACACTGGAAAATAATTAAGAAGGGACATGAGCCCTAGGGTGAAAGATCCAAAATCACCGGCTAGAGCATATGGTAGTATAACCGGCAGTTTAGAGCCCGTTAAAGTATGCGAATAATTGGAGAATTTTGAGAAAAGATAATGGAAATGAAATTGAACTTGGTTGTGCCTAAGGAATGTAAATAAAACAACCTAATGAAAGGGATGAAATGGAGACTAAGGAATACAATATGATTAAATAGTCCCTAGACCTGGTAAAGGGTGGCATAAGGGGTTAAGTGTGAGTATCTGCACTTTGCTCAAGTGCATTACATAGCAGTTGCATTAATACTCGCTAAATGATGAACATTTTTCGAATTATTAAAATATATTTTATGTGTATAGTGTTTTTATAGAAACGTATATCTTAGTATTTTCCACCCCGCTGAGCGTTCGCTCACCCCTGCTTTCTATGTTAAAACCCCCACCCCTATCCCAGGTACATCGAGTAGGGACCTTGGCAAGGATGCTGGTAAGGGCCCCGCGGGTAATAATCATCGTTAGAAGCTCTGCTATTATTCTTAAATTTGTCTTTGAAACATTGGTTTTGGAGTATTTTAAATCATTTTATTCCGACCTTTGGCCAAGTGATGTAATAATTTAGGGACAACTATGATTTATTTCTTATTTATTAAGCACTGATGGATTCAACGAATTTTCATAAATAAAACTTGTTAATCAACTTAACTACATAAAGTGGTCACTATTGTCAAATTAAAAACGGTAATTTAATCCTTATAAAATGGTGCAATTAAAGGGGCTTTCTTCTTTCACAAACAATATTGGTCATGATCTTAAAATGTGATAGTTTTAAGGTTAGCCATTTTTAGGGTCATGTTTCAAAACGTGATTAAATCTAGAGTCACGGTCGAATTTCTAACCCTAATGTTGGGTATATGGTCATTGTCCGTAACTATGACCACTAGTCGTGGTCATGTACTGTGACCCGAATCGTGATCATATTTCATTAGTCATAGTCGTGAATTATGACCCCCTTCCATGAAAAATGGACCTATGATCATGGTTCTTGACCATGACTACCTACCATAAACTTTGGTTTGTTGTTCATAGTTTTGAATCGTGACTCCTTGCCGCGACCACAGATCCCGTGGTCATGGTTCCTTACGTGACCACCTTTTAATCCATTAAAACTTTCTCACGAATAGGGTAATGATTTTGGACTATGACCAATAATTAATTAATGTAAAAAATAATTTTAATTTGTTTGCTTCCAAAAAAATTCTTGTCCATATTTTCAAACTTGTATGCAATTACATTATTGAACTAACTAGTACATCAATAAAAAAAAATTTAAATTATTAAGCCATCAAATTATTTACTCGAATCCAAAACTAATAAGATTAAAATCCTTAAAGTGTTCCTTCCCTAAAGCATGTGAAATCTCTTGTAATCGAAATTTGTGTCCACACAATTAGAACTGCAAATATTATAAAATGTTCCAAATGTTAAGAAAGAACTTGAATTTCAAAATGAATTCGGGATTCCTACCTAGCCAAAAATGGCATCAAAATCCATATAGTTCATTAGATGAACAAGGTTGGGGTCTAACCCATAATCTGAATATAGGTTATCTATTTTATTTATGAAAAGGGTATGAAATGTGGTGAAGGTGTAGAAAATTGTGAGAACACTCTAAATTAGGACTTATGATATAAGCGTCCCCTTTTTATGTTTTTATTTAAGAAATTAATTGTGATTGTATATATAATAATAAAAAAACATTAGGATAATAATATAAGTAAAATAAACAAGATACAAATGGAATAAGAATACTCAAAATATGAAAAGTGGCATTTATGGGACAACTAAAAAATAAAAGATATTACAAGGTGTGAGCGACAAAGTAATAAATGCAAGATAACTAAATATATGAGAATAATATGCTAACTACATGAATGAGATGATAATATACGAATATAAACTAAAGAATTTTTTAAAGAAAGGACTTAAATCCTAAAAGAAATTTGGGATGCCTACGTAGCCAAAAATGGTTAAAGCATTTTGGGGCATCAACAAAGTGTTGTTCTGAAGGGATTGATATTGTTAGGGCATTAAGAGTTTTCTAATCGATGACTTGTCAATTGAAATGCATGATATTTTCCCGACTTATAAGCTCGGAAAAATTGTAGCTATACCCATCCGCCATTTGGCTAAGCGTATAAGCTAGGATAAATGCTTGCAATGCAATCAACGGTTACACAGATTAGGAATATGATTGTTTTATCAAAAATCATGGTTCAACAAGGGTGTTTACTATTTTACATTTAGGGTTGTGGACACTACAAAAAAATAATTATTAAGGATGCAAAAATCCCTCCGTAAAAGCGTTTTGACCGTCCCAAAAGAGTATTTAGGACATATTTTATAATAACTAAAAACCGTCATTTATACTTAGCGTCACAAATTTTTTAGTGATCGATTTTTTTGTACTAAATTATAATTAATGGATTCTTTACATTTGACATTAGGGACGAAAAAACCATCCCAAAAGGTATTCCCTTAAAAACATTCATGCTTCCGCATAATAAGATGGATGGTTTATTCGTCTCAAATAGTGACAGTTTATAAATGTTCCAGTTGATAAAAAAAATCGGCATAAAAATTATATTTCTATATGTTCAAAATGATAAATGACATGTAAATTTTATTATAAGTTAGGTCATCCAACCACAAACCTAATATATCAACTTCATTCATTGGAATAAGTATCTAAAATAATATGCACTAAAAATTTCGCGCACATAAAGGACGGTAAAGAAAAAACCATGCCAAATACATATACTTAAGGGCCGGTAATTAAAATCTATCCCAGATGATCATTTTTAGGGATAAAATGACCCGACTATCCCAAATAATCCCTTTCCTAATAACTATTTTCTTGTAGTGTGTGTACCTTTAATATTTTTTTACACGATATAACCAGTCGAACTTATTCGAGGTTCCTAGATTCATAACAAGACTATGACATAACCTTGTTAAGATTGAAATTAAAAATGAGTTTGACGGGTTATAACTAAAACTAAAATATTAATTACAATTGTTGATACCAATTTTCTCAACAAAAATAATCATTTTCCCAATTTGTGGAACCCATCGATTGAAACATAGGATATTAGCCGGGCTTATTGGCTTGGTCAAAAGAAGGTTGTGTACAACTGTAATTTTGCCAAGCCTATAAACCTAGATAATATCCTTAGTTTTAAATAATGGATTCTAAGCAACATCGACTAGAAACATTCTTGATACCCCAACAAGAGTCATCCCCAACGATCAACATTTTGTTGATGCTAGAAATGTTTTTTCTTCACTGTTTGGATCATTGAACAAATTAATAAAATTACCAATAACATTAACTTCTAATTTTGTGTCGTGTTACCATGTCGTGTTATTTCGATGATTGTATAGGAATTATTAATCCAGAAACATTATCTTAACAAGTCATAATAAAATACAATTCATAGTCGAGTAGTTCTAACGTGTCGTGTCATACATACATATATACAAAGGTTAAGTAAATAATAATAAAATAATGTATTAAAACTCAATCTTCATCTAAATTAAGTAAAATATCCTTCAAATTAGGGTTATCAGCAAGAGAAAACTAAAACTCTCTAGGGGCCTTTAATGCTCCTACTCGAGTAGTCAAACCCTTTGGTGTATGCATAATAACATACCAGTTGTCGTAGTTTTCGAACTTTGAGTAGAATAAATTCTTCAAGCTTTGAAAGGCACAAACAGAAATGCTCATTGACCATGGGATCTTTACTCATCACCTTAGATAAATATACCATGATGAGTTTTGTGGCAATATTTTAACTTTACAGCAATTAGTAGTGTCCTCCACCTTCACCCAGTCATAATAGAAGATGGTTTATTTGAAATCTAAGTAATATAGTTCTAGGGTTTGTTGGACAATCCTATAATAAGTCAGCACCATATCCTTTGGATTTTTATTACTTTTGCTTCTACCGAAGAAGTCAAGGAATAAATTAAAATTCCACTATTTTGCATCAATAGTTTTACCTTTCATGTGTATGAGACTGAATCAAAACCGTTAGTGCAGAGTTTTTTAAACTCCTACTCATGAAAACTGGGACCTTTGGCTAGGGGTGAAAGCCTTGAAAGACATCACCTATTTTCAAAAGATGATTTATTAATATATTTGTATTATGGTATGTTTTACAAAGCATATAAGTAACTGCAACAAATGTGGTGATAATTACCTCTTTTGATACCCATGCCTTAAAATATTTCAGCCCATCCGTTGAGCCTTTTTCTTTTGATTTCGAGAAATTTTCTCTCATACTTTCCATACATGTTCATGAAATTGTATACTTTAGGTGGTAATATAGAGAAAAACATAATTAAATAAAAATACATTATATATGTAGGTACTTACTCTCTCCGATCTTCAACTTCATCTTGCTATTCAAAGACATAATGTGCTGCTAGATCGAATTGAAGATTAGTGAGTCTCACCACTTTAGGGTTCTCGAAAGGCAATTCATCGTCAAACTCTATAAATTCCTCTACCACTCATTCGCCATGAGGATTGAACCTCCTAATCCCTTCCTTCAGTATATGTTTCGAGCGTATAACGATGATCTTCGGTTATGTATTCTTCCCCAATTGACCTTTAAATATACTGTGTATTCTTTACTTAATCTTTACAAGTTTTCATCAGGCACTCAAAAGAATATATTAAGCAACACTTGACATGTCCACCCAATAACGCCTCATTTCATAGACGCACAAGCAAGGGGATGCTGATGTCAAAGAACGATGGTAGGAAATATTTCTTTAAGACACAAGTCGCCTTGATTAAAGTTTCTTTCGCAATCACAATGTGCTATAAGTTTATAAATTTTGCACACAGTAAGGTGAAGAAAAAATGGCTCTACAAAATTGTCCGACAAATATCTTCATGCTCAGAATAGCAGTGCCTAAATAACAAAGGGATTAATTAAATGATGACCTTCCAATTAGGAGACTTGGACTATTTAAGATAATTTTTTTATAGTTATAACAAATTACCTGAATAATTGGTTGGATTCTTCAATTTAAATAACATGTCTAAGAATATATTTTTCTCACTAGTAGTCAAAGGGAAAGAACTCAGGGAAATCAAGTTTCTTTCTATTGTAGTATCAGTTTTTAACCACATTATTTTTTCAACTACTTTAGACGTGGCGTGCCTTCACTCCATCTTTTGAATGATATCCTCCCATATATGTTCCTATCAAGTGTTTCGCAAAATTCTTCTCATTTCTATTGTAATTTGGTCCTCGACATCTTAGAGCCCACACCTCTTGTCTTCCCTTTTTTTTACTTTCCTAAGTACCTTCGACATGGCATCTAAGTCAATTCATAGGGGTTTCACTCTGACTTATTACTCCTCATGACTTTGATAGTTTTATATAGTTTAATAATTTATTTATGACTATAATTTCAACATTATTTTATTATAGCGTGTACATGATCGTTAAATTCAAACTCACCAAAGTTAAAGCAATCTTGTTTACGAATTTTTCGCTTTATTTATACTGTTGGGCATGTAAGTAAAAGTTGATCTAATTAGGTCCGATCCCTTCTTCCGGAGTCCACTTGGTCATCTCCACCCATTCATCCTTCAAATCATAATTTATTTGGATCCAAGTTTGTGGACATCAAATTTCTTTGCCCGGTTCTCTCCATTTTTCTCCTTTTGGGCAAAATTTCCCCCCTGTCCTCTTTCTCCAAGAAGTAATTCCATGGCCGGCGGGTATGTCAATATTTTTTGGAATTTTGTTTTTGAATGCCAAAATGTTAGAAATTTATGTTCCTGCTAAGAAATAATGCTTTCGGAAGTTCTTCTGATAGGTTTTCATTTTCTCACCTCCTCAAGAAATAACAAGTCTCTTTGAATCGGGTTGGAATGTACTTTTTTCAATAAGTTAATCCCACAAGTAATCCTTTATGGCATGATTAACATTCTTCCAGTTGTGTGTCCCATATGCCCATAATAATATTTTTGAGCATCAAATAATGGGCTTTAAAAATCTTGATGACACTTTTGTCACTTGTAGGATTCCCGATAGGTGATAATGCAATATGTTTCTTATCTTGTGGTTGGGATTAAATGGTAACAGGAGTTGGGAGAGTTTGATGACTTATAGATAGTGTAGATAGAGTAGAATGAACCTGAAATGGAGTAGAGTATTAAGAATCCACAGGTGTTGAGAATTCAAGTGGTAGATTAAGAGAGAATTGGGATGGAGGAGGAGTGTCTTTATTTGGTTGAGTGGCATTTCTGATAATAAAATAAATTATTTTTTTTTAGTAAGAATGTATGATGATCGTGTTTAAGACTATACACATAAATAGATATACACGCACACACACGCGCGCGTGCGCACACACACACACACACATATACACACACACACACACACATATATACCCCTGCAATAGACTTTAAAACATGCTCGATGTGTCTGATTCCATCCACATGAAGTTATTTTTTTAAGTATTTATGAAAAGATGCACGCAAACAACTGGGCGGAAGTGTATCTATGATTCCTGTACGAATGTCCATGACAGGAACACAAAATCCTTTCTTCTTCAAGTTTATGGCAACCTCACATTTAATGTGCATATGTTGTGAGACATCATAACCGAGGTGAATGATTTGTTTATGAAATTGTGTCCACAATGGATGACTATTTTTTCTATCTTTTCTTATAGTATCACTAATGTTAGTGCACAGTCGTGGTTATGAATGCAAAAGTTATTCTCTATTGCCTCATTCCAGCATCATTGCAAGGAAAATAATGTACGATCGAACATGTACTACTGCGAGAGATCAACTCCTCAATTTATAAGGTAATTATATTTTTCAATTTTCCCGTTTACATACTTATAAATAGGAGATTCCTCCATATAGATCACACTATTAAAAGCTTTTTTATGTGGAAAATTGTAACCTCTCAGTTTTCTGTTGAAATTAATTATTACCGTGACTCATTTTATTCCTGAGAAGATATATAAAATGAGGGATGTAAATATGAACAGTGTTTTTTAAGCGACTGAGAAGAAGAAAAAGGTATAAAAAATGTCACCACAGGTGGGACAACATATAAATATGAAGAGTAAAGACTCCAATTATTCCTATAATTACTATGAGTCCACCAAGTAATTAATTTTTTTCAGTTAATCAATCAAATAGAACTAGTCCAATTTTGGTTTAATTTTAATTCAACATATAGTAGAATTACTATGTGTCCATGAATGACAAAATCCTTCCACCAATTTGTGTTCACCCAAATATCAACTAATTAATTAACTAGTGGAAACAACCAAAATAGTTAACCAAGACGATATATGCAGTAATAAGATATTAAAAAAAACACAAACTCTCAATGAGACGAAGGATCATCCTTTAAGTGAAAATATCCTTCATTAATACTATATCAATATCAACATCAAGTAATTTATATTTTTCAGTGAATCAATCAAATGCAACAAGTCCAATTATAGTACGATTAATCCTTGAATTACTATATGTCCACTAATGTGCAAGCCCTTTTACCAATTTGTGTTCAGCCAAATAGTAACCACTTAAGAAAGGGGTGAACATGACCACAACAGTCAACAAAGGAGTTATATATATATAAGTCTATTTTACATAATAGAATAGATAAGTAAAATTACGTGAAAAATAAAAGAAACTAGAATGAGTTGAGTTGCAAAAAAATTTCTCCTATTGCATGCGCACATGAAATGAGAAGAAAAATGTTAACATATTACTCAATTAGAAGTAAATACTACAATTGTTTTGCTTATAAACTAACTCGAGGAATTTATGGGTAATTCACATTCCCAACATACACAACCATATACGTAAACAAGTATTAAACAATTTATGCATAATCATTGAAATAACAATTATTAAACAATATAAGGGTATTTTATATTCCAAACATTAATATTTTTCCAAAAATTAATGCGTAATTCATATTCTCAACATTAACAATTTGCCCTAACATTATGAAATAACAAGTTTTTGCCCTAACAATTTGCACTAACAATTATGAGATGATATTTTGCAATAATAATTATGAAATAACATTTTGCCCTAACATTTTTGGAAATAACATTTTTCCCTAACACTATGAAATGACAAGTTTTTTCCTAACAATCATGTTATAACATTTTGCCCTAACATTATGAAATAACATGTCAAATCCATGAAAACCCAGAAATGTACAAATGTTTAGGGTTACATTCCCCCCCTAACACACACACACACACACACACACTAAATATACACATAGACATACATACACAAACATAAACATAACCATACATTAGCACACACAACCATATACATAAACTATACAGAGAGAGAGAGAGAGAGTGTGTACCTGAGTAAGATATATGAGGGACGGTGGTGAAAGCTGATAGAGAGGAAGGTCGATCGTCACTGAGAGAAAGAGAGTTTCAATTAATAATGAGGGAAATAAAAATAAAATTCATATTCATAGTTGAAATGGGTTAACGATTAAAGATTGTTACCTAGTCCATGACTGTTTGAATTAAATTAACGGGGCACGATCAATAAATCTGATCAAGATCCACGATAGTGATCCATAATATTCCTAGATACCTAGTCATGGCCCAGATTCGTAACATCATTTCCATGACCATTTTAAATTTCATCGTTGCCATGGTTGCAAGTCACGGTTATGGAACATGATCATGTTTTATACATATTAGTCATGGTCTTGGATTAATAGTCATGGTTGTAGACCATGACTAGTTACCTGACCAACTTGGCGTTATTTATTTTGCCATGAGGGTCCAGATTTTAGATCGTGACCATAATTGTCACGGTTCTTAACCAAGACCAGTGTGTGATATATCAACCCTAGATAGGGTCACATACAGAATCATGATAAAAAATACATGGTTAAGGTTTTGGGCCATGGCTACCTTGGTCACACTTCAAAGCCGTGACCACCTTACAATGACAATTTTTAATTTTTGGCTTTGTTCCAATTCACTCTCTATTTTCCTTAATGATGACAATGATCAACCACTGACTCCCTATAAGATGCGATCTATTTTTATAAGAACTGTTTTCTATAAGGTATTGGCATTCCCTTGCCAAAGCCTATCCAAAATATTCTATCCTTTATCAATCTAGCCACTTCTCAGTTCATACTCAATGCTAGGATAATTTTGGTTGTATTTATACTCCACTTTCATGACCTATTCAGTGTGGTGACCCTTTTACCATTGCCGAACTTTTAACCATTTATTATTCGGACCCATCCCAGGGAAGTTAATTTATGATGACTAGTTGGAAGATGGATGTTGGGTTTATTACTTCCCTTCTTTCGTCAACTTGAGAATACCCTTAAGAAACTCACCTCTATTTATTTCTCAAAATGATGCTACTGTCATCAATTGTGCTCTTGAGATACCATTAATACCAATCATATTTTTGTCCTTTGGTCTTGAAATAAGTTCTCAACCTTTTTACCCTGTCAAATTGATTTAGCTCTTCTTGCATAACTAAAATCCAATTCTTATGAAGTAAATCCTCTTTGGATATATCTTAGACGTAAATAATTGAAAATTCAACTCATTTAAGATTTAATTTTGACTGTGGACTCCACTCTCTAAATTTCCAACCCAAATTTTTATACCTCTCTCATTTTATGTTTTGCCTTCAGATTAGGTCATTTTTCCTTTTCGTTACACTTTTATAGACTCTCTAGATTCACTATCTATAGGGTATCTACTTTCCTATTTAATTTCATCATAAAATGTGATGACATTAGACACATATTAATCCAAAACAATAATTATCGACTCCATCATCTTATCACTTTTTTGGTTATACACAAGATATGATCGACTATTCCAAGAATAACATAATAATAGGCCCTCATCGCTTTTAGAGTAAAACTTTGTTAATTAATACCTATCTCTCACAATATAACACTTTCTACCAAACATTTTAAAATAATTTATTTTGGGTTTCTTTAATTTCCAAAATTCATATAATATTTTCTTCATAAAAGGATATTGGAAATATGATAAGAAGTATGGATAACTTTTGGTCAAAATCTTAGGCAAGGCGTTTCCTTCCATCATGCACCTTACCGTCTCTTCCAAAGTCCAGTTGTTCCTCTAAACAACACATGAAAATATAAACACTTCTAAATGTAGTTAAGTTGTCTTAATTCCACGTAAAAGCATTTGTCATGCACAAAATCTAGCAAAAAATCTTGATGTATAGTGAAAAGATAAGTTCAATGGAATATTTTTCATGAAAATATATGGACATTGAATTAAAGATCATATGGCTCCTCTACTTCAAGGATTATTCACGTTACGATTGAAGAGTTCAAGAAATTGTATTATTTTGAGGTAGTTTTGATTGAATCATCCAAGGCTATTGCACATGTTTATGTTCACAATTTTGATAAAATGATTTTTATCCCGATCAAGTGAAAACGCGTCTTAAAAATTATTTCCTTGCGAAATCTTGATTAGGTGAACCTTTAGTTCTTCCTACAAGAGTTCACACTATAGAGGGATATTGCCAGAACCAATACCTCATGGGTGAGGTGGTCCACCATGAGTGACCCCTTCTGCCAAACTCAGTGAAAAAAGGTAATTTGTAGCGAGGGGGTCCACTTCGAGTGGCCCCTCAGCCAAGATCAGTGCAAATAACATTTTGGGGACCATGAGGTCCACCACAGATAGCCTCTTAGCCAAGGATAAGAACATCAATAACTTTGTGGTGAGGGTGTTAGCCACGAGTGGCCCCTCGACCAAGAGTAAGGCAAATTGTAACTGCTGGTGGCAAGGGAGCCCACCACGAGTGGCCCTTTAGTTATAATTAATGTTAAAGGATAATTATGGCAAGGGATTCCAATATAGATGACCCCCCACAAAAGAACTGATATAGAGACGAGGGGGTTAACCTCGTGCGACCCCTCTCTCACTACATAAACCAACAATGAGGTAAAAGGTATCAGGGCGAGGGGACTCACCTTGAGTGACCCCTCTGCCCAAAAGCACACTATAAAGAGAAATGACTGAGGATGAGGAGCTCCACCAAGGGTGACCCTCATTGAAAGAATAATTTATCTTTTAGTAATTAAAGTACTAATGTTTATTTTCTTAAATAGTTAAGCCAGCAGAGCTCAAACATGCCAGTTGGGATCTCCTGAGAGTTTTGGCTTGGTGGCTGAGAGACTAGGTTTATTGAGTAAGCTCTACCATTTACCATTTTAAGATAGAGATAATACTAGTAGAGGGACTTTAGGAGTCACTCAATTCCTCACACAACCCACACTTAGTTATAACTATAGAGTCTGCTCATAAGAAAAATAACTTTTACAAAATGATTTTAGAGAGGGTGGCCCTCAAAGTTACTCTCAAGTTTTACAAAGTTTGTACAACAAGTTACCATTTGAAAAGATATTTACCAAATCATTTTTTTTGTCACCATTAGGATACATATTTTCTTTTTGACTCTGGTTTACAACAGGTGTCATCTATTAGAGGGGACAGGCGACTGTAGATCAGGTATGGATAAAAGGTACACTACAGACCTTGTCCCTCAAGTTCCCTATCATTTTTTAGTGCCCTAAAGGCCCAAACTAGCACTAGTATTCACCTATAAATAGGACCCTTGGTAAGGTCAAATCAGATATTAGAAACTCAAGTTTAAGTCGTTACTTTGTCAAAATCACACCAGCCCTAGTATTCTATCCCTGCTCTCTCTCTCTCTAAGTGCTTGTTTCTTCACTCCCACCATTTCAACCACCATTATCAGGGGATTCATCTCTCCAAATTACTATTATTTCTTGTGAAGTTCATCTTCTTATAGGAAGAGGTCATAGTGTTAACTCTATTTTTACTAGAAGAGGAAGGTTCTACCAGAAGCTGCTCCTGAGACTTTAAGGACCTTGATGTAACACCTCAGTCGTTTTGAGTATTGAAAAGTAAATTAATTTGGTTAATTTTAAATTACATGTGTGCCATAATTTAGTTGAATTGAATTTATGTGTTGGTTAACATATTAATCGAGAGAGAGAATGATTAATGTTTATCGAATATAATTACTAAGTGAATTGGGATTTATTATTTCACATCATAACGAGTGATAGTGACGTGACAATATTATTTCTCAATCGGGAGTCACGTGTAGACTATATGAGCTCAAGATAGAAAATTATAGAGGAGTGACTCGGATGGTAATTGTGAGGTCACGGTTGATTATGAATGGGTTTAAATAGTTAGAATAGTGTACCCAAGCCTATAAATGGGATCTCGGGGAAATTTTAGACCAAATCGGCACCACGAGACGACATTTCGATCATTCGGGAGTTTAGGGTAAAGAGAAATCCAAAAATTTAAGAAGTATATCAGCCCATTGGAGTGTGGGTATAGGGATAAGACAATCTTGAGAGAGAGGAGGCCACAAGAGAGGAAGACACGAGAGTTCTTGGAGGTGTAACTTATTTTTCTCTTCACTAAAATTGCCAGACTTGTGATCAGAAGGAAAGGAAGGCATCCTCATCACACACAACACGAAATTAGGCCTATTATTGTAAAGGCAAGTGTTTATCTTGCAATTTTTAAAGCATGTTATAATACCCATGTAGTGTAGGGTTTATAATTGCATGATTTCAATTATGTTCCTAGGATTCCCAGTAGGGGGATCAAGACAAAAGGTTTAGATCTGGGGGCTATCGGCCCAAGGGAGGTTTCAAGAAGGGATAGTAGGGTCCTTAATAGTAGCAGGTTCCTTAGGACCATTAGGGTCAAGGGAACAATGTGGGAGGCCAACAGGGTCGCGACCATCAGGGCCATTAGTAGGGTTAGCACCGTCAGGGCCACCAAGGTCATAGGCAGAGAGACTTCCTGGTCCAGTGCTTTATTTATGGATAGACGGGCCATAAGAGGAGAGGATGCCCACAACAGGACAGAGAGCCACCGCAGTAGGGTGCCTAGTAGGGGAAACATGCACTGTTACCACTAACAACACCAACCCCACTCGCTCCACTGCAATAGGGGCAGTTATAGTATGGGCATGTCTATAATGTCCGAGATACAGCCATACAGCAGGACCCATAGGCACCACTGGCAGTAGAGGGTACATTTCCAATTCATGGGCTTAAGGGTAGGATTCTATTTAATACGGGGCATCGGACTCTTTCACAATGACTAGATTTGTAGAAGCTGTCGATCTATTAGAGATAATCAGTAGTCTCCTTATGTGTGTGGAGTCACTGTTGGGTAGTAGGTCACTTATACACTTGATTTATATGGGTGTGGACATCGATGTGGGTAGATTATGTTTAGCCATAGACCTTCTCATGTTAGACGGAGGGGTATGATGTCATTTTGTGTATGGATTGGTTAGTTGGATACTAGGCAATGGTGGATTATTTCGGGAGGGCTGTTGTGTTCTTAATTCGAGGGCAGGAAATGTTCTTAGTGGCGATGCCTCTTCCTAAGGTAGGGTCGAGAACACATATGTATTACATTATGGAAGAGACCTCACAAGAGCTGGTCGTTTTGTTAGACTCAATTACAGTGGCGATGGAATTTGAGGACGTGTTCTAAAAGGTACCAAGCTGCTTCCTAGCCGGGAAATTGAGTTCATTATTGACCTAGCACTGGGGACAAGGCTTATCGCTCGAGTGCCTTATCATATGGCCTCATCTGTGATGAGGAAGTTGAGGGAGCAGATTCAGTAGCTCCTGGGGTAGGGTTTTATTAGATGAAGTACATCACCGTGGGGTGCACCAATGCTGTTCATCAATAAGAGGGATGGATCACTTCGATTATGTATTGATTATAGGGAGTTAAATATGGTAACGATTTGAAATAAGTATCCAATGCCTCAAATCGATTATTTGTTTGACCAGCTGAGGGGATAAGCTTCAATAAGATAGATCTGAGGTTCGATTATCATCAGTTGTGCGTTAAAGAGGAGGATATTCCTAAGACTGCTTTTCTGACTCGAGATGGGTCATACAAGTTCAGGGTGATGCCATTTGGGCTCAGCAATACGCCAACAGTGTTCATGGATTTGATGAATTAAGTTTTTAGAGAGTTCGTTGACCAGTTCATGAATGTGTTCATCAATAATATTTTTGTTTACTCTTTCTCTGAGGATGATCATGTCGAGCATCTGCGAATGGTTTTACAAACACTGTGAGAGCACCAGTTGTACGCCAAATTTGAGAAGTGTGGGTTTTGGCTTTGAGAGGTTCGATTTCTGGGCCACATTGTGTCTGACAGGGGTATAGTGGTTGATTTAAGTAAGGTATCAGTGGTGAGGGAGTGGGAAAAGCCCATGGCACTGACCAAAGTTTACAGTTTTTAGGGGTTGGCTGAATACTATAGACAATTCATTCGAAGTTTCTCGAAGATTACGTGTCCATTGATGAATCTAACTCTCAAACAACCATTGTCAGTTATCTTTTTACGAGCTAAAGGAAAAATTAACCTTAGCACCTGTACTGTCACTACCTAAGGGAGAAGTGGAGTACCGTGTCGACACAGATACAACCTTAAAAGGACTTGGGGGTGTATTACAGCAGGATGAGAGGGCTATAACTTATGCATCTCACAAGCTTACGCCCCATGAGAGGAATTACCCCGTGCATGACTTGGAGTTAGTAGAGGTTGTGTTTGCCTTGAGGATTTGGAGGCACTATTAGGGGAGCAATTTACTTTATCCACGGACCATAAATCACTTTTGTATCTGTTCACGCAAAAGGATCTGAACGGGAGGCAGAGTTCATGAATGGTTACTAGTTTGATATTTAGTATCATCTTAGGAAGGCTAATGTCGTGGAAGATGCGCTGAGCCAATGACCTACTAAGGAAAAGCGAAGGTTTGGAAGGCGAAATGGAGAGATCTTCGACATGACGATGAGATTTCTGTAACACCCCGCCTGCCCGGGGAGAGTGAACGGAGCGCTAATGCGATAAAATAAATCCAAATCCACAAGTGACAAGCTATAGAGCATCTAAATAAACCCACAATAATATAAATCCACTAATCTCAATCTCTTCAATTACAACAAGTCTCTCAAATTAAATATAACATCTAACTCGAAATAAAATACAAATCTCCGATGCTCTATACATCAAAATAATACAAATCTTTCCCAAACAATCCTCGCTAAAATCAATCTCCATAGCACCCCAAAATATGCGCTAACCTGCCACTAAAAGTAAATATGGGGAAGTACACAATACGACAGGAAAGATGCTCAACAAATATATATTAGCGATGAATAAAACGTAACAACACGAGTACGAATATTCAAATCAAAATGTAAATCTCAAAGCATTTATCAATATAATTTCTCAACAACACTTTAACCGGGTCACCAGGCCTCACCACATTCGCATATGCTCTATCAAGCCATAGCGCGGGAAACAGGAATTTTGGCGGGTGCCCAACATCCGTGTCATATTAAAATCTCATGACAACGTGCTCAACAACATGAGTCATACCACATGAATCAAAATAATTTCAACAATTATTTTCCAGATTTCAATGAATTTATCAATTCAAATATGAGTTCAATTAAACAAGAATTCAAAGAGAATGACACTCGCGAGATTTTAGGAGCATATTGTCTAAAACCCCATACCTCAAACCATGATGAGAAATCAATGATCACATCCTCAAGATCAACTCAAAATATCTACAAAATCTCCTCCAAGAACTTCCAACAAAAATATCCCCAAGAAGACCTCTAATATAAGGTTGGAACTCACAAATCTCAAGGGCCAATGTGTATATAAAAAGAAGAGGAATATAAAATATATTTGCTGCCAAAATGTATGCCAAAAGTATGTTAAAAGGGTTGCCCACGACTCCCTTTTATAATGCAAAGAAATGAAGAGTTGGAATCCAAAAGACTCCTTTAAATAAGGCAAATATATGAAGAGTTGGAAGTCAAAACAACTCCAAGAGTTAAAAACATTTAAAAATCATTTTAAAATCCGTTTTAACTCCGTTTTCGAAACCGTTTGAAATTATCGCCTTTAAAAATAATAACCAACATATTTGAGCAATAAAAATAATTTTATCAAAAAATTTATTTTCCTCCATTTTCCTAAATTAATTAAAATAGCCCAAAAATTGCACGGGTTGTTACAATTTCTAGGGCATGTATGCTTGTATTAGCTATCACGTCTGAGATTATTATGAGGGTGGTGGTGAAAGCACATGCAGGGAATTAGTATTTCCAGACAGGATTCACCAATTATTAACTGATGGGGAAGAGTCTTATTTTATCATCTCAGAGGGAGGTTTGTGCTTTAATGGGAGACTCGTGGTTCCAGAGGATGAGGATTATAGATGTACAATGATGTCAGAGTCTCATGGGTACAGGTTTGCGGTACATCAAGGTGGGGATAAGATGTTTCGCTCTATGCACAGGCAGTATTGGTGGTTAGGGATAAAGTAGGACATAACAAAGTTTATCTCGAAGTGTGCTACCTGCCATCCAGTGAAGGTAAACCACCAGAGACCAACAAATATGTTACAACCACTCGAGATTTTAGTGTGGAAGTGTGAGAGCATCTCCATGGATTTTATTACCGGGCTACCGATATCGCAATAAGGTCACGACTCCATATGGGTGATAGTGTATCGGTTGACTAAGGAGGCCCATTTTCTTCCGATTCGTACAAATTTTGAGACGAGGCAGTATGCACAGTTGTTTATCACTGAGATAGTGTGACTACATGAGGTTTTGATTAATATTATGTCTGATCGGGAAAAGATCTTTGTGTCCTATTTTTGGCAGAGCTTTTCAGAGGTGATGGGTATGGATTTACTTTCGAGTACAATGTATCACCCATAGACAAATGGGAAGATAGAGAGATTTAATCAGATGCGTGAGGATATATTGCAGATGTGCATACCGGACTTAGGTGGAGGATGGGATCAGTATTTTCCTTTGGTGGAGTTTGCGTATAACAACTCTTACTAGTTCACCATCAACATATCACCATTTGAGGCACTGTATGGTTGGCGTTGTCATTCGATCTCTAGTTGTTTAGTGGTGGGGTAAAACAAGCTATTGGGGCAAGAGATGATTCAGGACACCACTGCTAAGATTGAGCTGATTCGAGGGCGCATCCGTATAGTTCAAGACAGGCAGAAGAGTTACATTGATGCAAACATGAGGCACATAGAGCTTGAGGTTGGTGACCAGGTGTTGGTTCAAGTACCTCCTCTGAAGGGGGTGATGAGGTTCAGTAAAAAAGTGAAGCTAGCGCTATGATATATGGGACCATTTTTCATTATTGAGAGGGCGGGACCAGTGGCATATAGGCTAGGACTATCGGAGCACTTACAGTGGATTCACGATGTATTCCACGTGTCATCTCTAAAGAGGTATCAGAGGAGTGAGATAGATTTTTGGAATATCCCATTAGAGGCGATCGACCTACAATTAGATATCTCATATAAGGAGAGACTGGTAGTGATACTTGATCATAATTAGCATAATTTGCGGTCTCAAGTAGTACCTTTAATTCGAGTTCAGTGGGGCACCATAATATGGATGAGTCGATGTGGGAGTGGGAAGATGACATGCACGAGTAGTATCCACAGTTATTCACCATAGGTATATCCTAATTTTAGGGGAGAAATTCTTTTGTAAGGGGGGGAGTATGTAACACCCCGTTCTGTGTATTTAAAATTGAATTAATTCGATTAATTTTAAATTACACGTGTGTCGTAATTTAATTGAATTAAATGTTACGTGTTGGTTAAAATATTAATCAATAGAGAGAATGATTAATTTTTATTGAATATAATTAATAATTGAATAGGGATTTATTATTTCACGTCATAATGAGTGATAGTGATGTGACGGTATTATATCTCAATCAAGAGTCGCGTGTAGACTATATGAGGTCAAGATAGGAAATTATTGAGGAGTGAATCGAATGGTAATTTTGAGGTCACAGTTGATTCCAAATGTGTCAAAATAGTCGGAATAGTATACCCAGGCATAAAGATTGGGTCCCGGGATGATTTTAGACCAAATTGGCACCACAAGAGGGCATTTCTGTCATTCGGGAGTTTAGGGTAGAGAGAACTCCGAAAATTTAAGAAGTATATTAGTCCATTGGAGTGTGGGGATAGGGTTACAACAATCTTGAGATAGAGTAGGCCACAAGAGAGGAAGAAAAGAGAGTTCTTGGAGGTGCAACATCTTTTTTCTTCACCAAAGTTGCTAGAATTGTGATTGGAAGGAAAGGGAGGCATCCTCATCACACACAATACAAAATCAGACCTATTACTATAAAGTCAAGTGTTTATCTTGCAATTTTTAAAGCATGTTGTAATACCCATGTAGTGTAGGGTTTATAATTGCATGATTTCAATTATGTTATTAGGATTTAGGTGTAAAAAGTCATGATTTAGGATGGGATTACGTGTAGAATGAATCCACATATGTAGAGGACACAAAATCATACTATATATGAACATTATTATGGGAGAAATCTAGGTAAATGATTTATTATGAATGATGAACATTTGTATGGATTGAATGTGTTATTAACATTAAATTTTTTTTATATACCCTTATGCGATGTTGGGTTGGAACATGTTGGAGTTTGATTTTGATACATGGGAGTTATGATGAATAAGAAGGGTGAAAAAAGTAATAGCATAATGAAGAAGATGACCTGTAGCATTTCGAATCGATTTGGTAGGTGAACTGATTTGGTCTCTTCACCGAATCGTTTAGGTTACCCAGATTTACCCACTTTCTTTTGTTTATGCCCGGAATTTGTCAATAATCAATCGAGATACTTTTGGGTTATTCTTAAACTATAGTGAGGGACATAATGAATTCCAATAGGCCTATGATAGAGCTCATGCTTAGGCAAAATGGGAGAATTAAGGCTAGAAATTATCAAGCATAGTATGAAACTTAATAAATTCACGAGAATTATAACAAGTCACAGAGAGTATGAGTGAACCTAAGATCAAAACAGTAATAAAGAGTTGTTATATCTCCTGAAATAACTTAAGGGGTAATTAGTACCCTTCGGTTAACGAGCGATACTAGGGAATATATGAAAGAAAGTTGTAATGAGTACATAGAGTATACGAGATATATATAATATGTACGGGTTTATATGATGGGTTGTGTGTATACCTACTAAATAACATGTATATATAGGTTGTGTGAATACCTATTGTTGTGATTTGATTATGTGTGTGAATATACCTACGTTGTCTGCTATCACGGGAGGTTCTGTGCAGAGGGTGATCCTACCTTGATGATTCCAGTGAGGTCTGGATGTGTGCCCTAGAACATAGAACTTAGGGTGGCTCACTATGTGCTGTGTATTAGTGGGACCAGTGTGTCATTTGGGTACGTTAGGTATGTGCGTATCCCAAAGGCTTAGAACTATGTTCTCCTTATTGTGTGTTGATTGATTGAGGGTTCAAGGCGACATTCCGAACCGATAGTCCTTAATTTTGTACGAGAGGTACATGGACAGGATAACAAAGTATGCAAGCATCACGAGGGTTATTCCGAGGGATGCTATAGTTGTATATATTATATGTGTGTTATATATCTATAAGCGTGATAAATCTACTCATGTGTGATGGTAGAATTAATATATTGTGTATATGTAAAAGTAATTTAAGAAGAAAAACTTAAATCATGATTCAATGATAATATGCGAGCAATATTAATGATTGGTAATACAGTAGCGTATTATATGAGTGATACGATGGATCTAAACCTTCTGTGATTAGTTATATACATTATCTAGTTGGTCTAGTTGGCATAGCTAGGAAGGGTGCATTAGGTGTGCACTTTAGATGAGAGGCGAGGAACTCAAGGGAGTGCACGTGGAACTAACACGTGTATCTAATAACTGTTTTTAAAATGTGATTTAAATACTTGAAAAATATTTTCAAAAGGTTTTTAGCTTTGACCCTTGTCAAATCTATTTTCCAAAACATTTTAGGTGTCTACCCACAGGGACGCCCAACTTGATGATTCTTCTAGGGATGCATAGCTGCATCACTTGTGGAGGCTTGCAAGAGTTTGCTTAGACGCTTCAGTTATTGATTCCTTGATTAGGAGCTTTATTTCAGTATTTAATTTGGGCATGTTGCCCCTTGAGACTATTTAGTACTTCAGTTTATTTATTAGACATTATTCATATTCATTTTTATTTGCCTTAGACTTGTAGTTGAATATTATTTGGGAATCGATGGTTTATTTGGTATTATTTATACAACTATTTATGATGTGATTGGTTCAAATTATTATATTGTGTGGATGGTTTGGTGAATGTATTTAATTTTCGCATTTTGTTATCTTAATGCAAGATAAAATTTGGCACCGGCTTAATTTAACCTAAGTGGATAGTAAATTAAAAAGGTTTTGACAGTGATGCTAAGAATGAACCAAATGAGATTCTTGTTTGTTTTAATAAAGGACTGATCACCCGTGGTTAAAATAGGAGGGGTGTCATAATTTAAGACAAAGTCCATTAGAGTGGGTCTTGCCTCACCAATTCTAGTTTCTTATCAGATCCCAATAACACTACCCTCCTATATTTGGCGACTCCACTGGGGATATATCCTCATCACTATGGACAAACAAGGTTATAAAGTTTCAAACCAGCTGATTTTTGAAGATACTCCAGCTGGTAATGGAGTTCAGAAAGACCAAACCACATAAGAAGAGGTGGCGGTGATAGGAGCTAGAGCACCTACTCCTCAAGCAAGACAGACTGGCACGACAACAACAACACCGCTAACAAGTATGAAT
The DNA here is from genome assembly GCA_949130495.1 of Sambucus nigra. Taxonomy (NCBI): domain Eukaryota; kingdom Viridiplantae; phylum Streptophyta; class Magnoliopsida; order Dipsacales; family Adoxaceae; genus Sambucus; species Sambucus nigra. Next base: position 467,256,979 of record OX422209.1, on the reverse strand, counting down.
TTGGTGAGCATATTTTTTGTGTTTATGAAATAAAACAATGTTGATCTAGTAAGTTTGAGTCAGTTATGCATGACACCAGGAGTAGCTAGTGTCGGAGGAGTAGTCACTGCAATAGCAGCAACCAAAGAAGTGTATCCACCGTAAAAGGTGGTAGTGGAGCAAGTAACAACACCAGTAAGTTCACCAATAACTAAGAAAGTTGGCTTGGAGGAGTCTCCCTCCAAATCCGTTACTATAGAGGAAGTGAAGAATTTTCTTTACTCTTAGAGGTAATTTTTTCACTTGTATGAGGAGCTAAAAAATCCTTACCCTGAAAGTATCAATGAGAAGCCCTACCCTGAGGGGTATGTTCCACCGAAGTTCATAAAATTCAATGGAAAATGAGAAAATCCTCTAGAGCATGTAAAGAGGTTTGTGGAATATTTGGGTGTGCTTGGCAACGATAAGGACTTGAAGCTGAGGGAGTTCTCTAAAACTCTCACTGGAAAGGAATATACGTGGTATTCTCATCTTGCACCTAATATCATTATCACATTGGAGGAGATGCACATGCAGTTTCTCTAAAAGTTTTTCGTGGAGAAGGATGAGTATACATTAAGGCACCTCACCCAAGAAGTTCAGAAGCCCAGTAAAGAGCTAATGCAGTACATTAAATATTTTCGTGAGAGGGCATTGGATGTTCATAAAGATGTGATCGAAACAAGGTTGCTCAAGATTTGTGTCGAGGGACTCCTAGAGGAATACAAACTCCATCTAGTTAATGAGATTATAGATGGAACATTCATAGAATTCACCAGAGAAACTAGCAATATTGTAAAGACTATAAATCCAGAATAGTTAAATTTGAGGACGCAAGTGCCTCTGACCTCAGGGAGTTTTTAGATCTCTAGAAGGCAAGCTTTTAACTATGTAGAAGGGAACTTAAAGGACACAAAATGAGATTAAAAGTTTAAGGAAGGTATCCCGATAAGTAAAAAAAACTCAGAGATGACATCCCACCACCACTACTTTGTAATGTCGTGGAGGCCAGGGACTGTTATTACACTTTGGTGCGAGAGGGATAATTGGTCCACCCCACTCCAATGGGAAAATACCAACACCAGTGGACAAAGAAGATGCTAAATATTGTGAATTGTACTAAAGAGTGAAGCATGCCACTAAAGATTGTTTCCACCTACGGAGGATAATTGGCGAGCAAGTGGCCAGTGGAACTTTGTAAATATCCCCCGTAGATGTCAATGAAAACCCACTTTCCACCCATCATTATGGTAATGCCAATATGGTAGTAGCATATGATGAAGAAGTAGCTCGAGACCTGAAGGAGTGGGGAGACAACGAGAAGATATGCGAAGAGCTGGAAGGCTTGGCACTTAATAGAGAACAAAAAGTTAAAAATGAGAGGATGCATGGAGAATGGTTTTTCAACCCTGATTAACAAGAAGTTGAATGCGAGGGGGATGAGCAAATGAACCCCCCAAATGACAAAGTAGATGTAATCCTTGCTCTAGATCTGTAAGTACCATATTTTCACAATCGTCCACTCTATATGACATCCATGATCAATGGGATTTCTTTACCCAAGGCATTGATGGATATAGGATCTTCCCTTAACATCATGCTAATTGGCATGCTATGTGAGACATGGATCTCTAAAGACAAGATATTTCTTGTACAACTGGTGAATTTGGGGTTTGACAACACAGGCATGCGATCACTTGGGTACGTGAATGTGGGTATCAAGCTAGGGAACTTCACTTCCCACTTTAACTTTCATGTCATCAATGCCAACGCAAGCTACTAGCTGCTCATAGGGTGAGTGTGGATGCATACTCATGGCACATTGTCCTCCATACATCATCAATGTGCCAAAGCCAATGTTTGAGGTATCGAGATTATAATCAAAGCAACTTAATCGGCATTTTCTATTGAGGAATCCCATCTGGTGAATGCGACATTCTCTATTGAGCTTCATGAAGAGAGAAAGAGCTCAATGAGAAAATTATAAAGGATGAAAGTTATTAGAGGAAGTTCGCAACCATGGACGTCTGTTCATGATTGCTTGGGATAAAGAGTGATACCCCAGATGGCAAAAGGAAAAAGGAAAAAGGAAGGTAGAGGAGGTAGCCAAGCCCCCTCGAATATGTAAGAAGACCATCTTTCCAAACGAAAAAGTCATATATCGCTTATAATGGACTACATGGGCAAAATTTTGGGATGAGAGCATTGACCCAACACTAAAGTGTTTTGTGGTATATGAGTCACACATTATAGAGCATGGCGAGGAACCTGAGGAAATGCCTGGATGTATACAAGACGGTCTAAGAGAGCAGTTGCAGGAGATAGAAGAGATAAACCTGGGCGTAGAAGGGGATGAACATAGACTCATTATAATTTCCAAAGGGCTAGCTCCAAAGCAAATGGAGGAGATCATTTCCTTGCTCAAAAATTCACTAATGTGTTTTCTTGGAAGTACACGGAGATTCCAGGGCTAGATCCGAAGGAGAGCTACCAAATTCAATGTCTTTTCTAATGCTCTACCATTGAGGCAGTCTACCTGCATATATAAAGTAGAGCTAGACCTTAAGATCAAGGCAAAGATTTAAATTTACTAGTAGCAGGGTTCATCAAACCCATCCAACATCTAATACGGATCTCTAACATTGTAGCAGTGGCAAAGAAAGACAATAGTTAAATATGGATTTGTGTGGACTTCCGTAATTTGAACAGGTTCTATCCAAAGGATGAATTCCAATTTCCCTATATTGACAACTTAGTAGACACTACCGAGGGTCATGAAATGTATAGTTTCATAGCTGGGTATGTTGGCTACAATAAGATCAAAATAAATCCAATCGATATGGAAACGACTGCCTTCCGTGCACCATTGGAAAATTTTCACTACAGGGTAATGCCATTCGGGCTGAAGAATGCGGGGGCCATGTACTAGCCCACTATGATGGAAATATTCCAAGATTTTTTTCATGACATATTGGAGTTCTACGTGGATGAAGTGGTGGTGAAATCAAAGAAAAAAATCAAGCATATCAAATACCTGAGGCGGGTGTTAGAAAGGTGTCGTAGGTATAAAATGAGAATTAATCCTTCAAAGTGTGCTTTTGGAGTAGCAACTGAAAAATTCCTGGGTTTTGTAGTGAACCGATAGGGGGTACTGAAACGACCTAATGGGTTTCTACAATGGACCAAAGGTTACTCGCTAATGCGTATTAGGTTATTTAAAAACTCTTTTAACTCTTTGATATAGAATCTATTAATTTATAAATTAAAATACTCACGCACACTAGTAAGTAAAAGGTGGTGATGATAACAATAAAAATACCCTTTAAGAATGAGATGAGAAAAAGTAGAGTGTGACACAATATTTTTCTCAAGGAACCCACCGTGGTGGTAAACCCTGTGTCCCTAGTCCTAGGACAACTCACGCACCCAAGTCCACTATTACCAATTAACGATTACCGATTACAGTCCCCAAGTTTACAATGATTTAAACTAAGCAAATACAACCCCATACACCCAGCCTAGTATAAATACAACCCAACTTGACTTACAATCAGTCAACCCAATAACACCCAGGTAATAGTGACTACAACACACACAACACACCCAAGAACACTAATACCAAAGTTTAGAAAAAGAATTCAGTAACACCAGTGTAAATGAAATTGTTTGGACAATACAAATCCAGTACACCCAGGCACAAACTAAACAACCCCACAATACTGAATCTTACTAAACAACCAAGGTAGTGTAAGCATGACACACACACACAACTACACACTTAAACTCGAGACCTCGTGTAGATGTGCAAAATAGATTTAAATAATAAAGTGTGTTTTAATTAAAACAACAAAATAATCTTGTTTAGAAAAAGAGACTAAACACACACCCGATTTAGTCTATTTTAATTAACAAGAAATATTACCAATCAGTGACCAAATGAAAAGTAAGACAATATTGAATTAGTCGATACTAAAAGAATATGAATAAATACTAAGTCACAAGACACATGCAAGGTCTTCCTTCACTACACCAAAAATGCCAAATTGGCACCCTTCAACCGGCCAGTCTTGTCACGATCATTGATCGTGACAAAAAAACACATGTTTTTTGTCACGGTCAATGACCGTGATAAGGCCGTGACAAAGGCTTGTCACAGTCATTGACCGTGACATTCTAATAAAGTTGTCACGGTCAAGGACCGTGACATGTCCATGACAATGTTGATAGTAAAAAAACCCTCCCCCTCCTTTTTTTCCCACCATTTTAGTTTCCCTCCCTCTTTCTCTCTCTCTAAGCGACTGTTCTCTCTCTCTATGATTTTGGTACATTTTCTCTCTCTATTTCTCTTCCATTTGTATATATATGTGTGTGTATATGTGCGTGTGTATATATATGTGTTGGTAAATGTGCATGTGTATGTGTGTGTATGGTGGGGGAGGGGGCAGGCTGGGGGGTGTATATGCATGCGTGTGTGTGTATGCGTGTGCATGTGTGTGTGTGTATGCGTGTGCATGTGTGTGTGGTGGGCAGTGGGAGTGGGGGGGAGGGGGTAGAGTTGTGGGGTGGGCAAGGGGTGGAGGAGGGGGCTAGGGCTGCGTGCGTGTGTGTGGTGGGGGGTGGGTAGGGGGCAGGGGGAAATGGGGAGGAGGGTGGGGCTTGTAATTTTTTTTTATTAAATTTTGATTGGTTTATTAGATCTTGCCCCTGATATGCAAGTAGTGCCCCTTGTAAAGGAATTGATTGATTATTAATTTTTTTAGTAAATTAATTATTAGTGCACCTTTTATATGCATGTAGGATTGCCCGCCCTCATTGTAAATTAGTAAATTAATAATTGTATGCTTTAATTGTTAGTTTAATTGATGAAATAAATTAATTGAGTAGAAAAATTAGAAGGAGTACGGGCGCCCTCATTGTAAATTAGTAAATTAATAATTGTATACTTTAATTGTTAGTTTAATTAATGAAATGGATTAATTGAGTAGATGAATTAGAAGGAGTACGAGATACATATTTGTTGTTGCTATTGCGGTTGGATTATAGTGGATCGATGCTCAGTTGGTTAATTTTAGAAGTGGCATGACCGCTGGATTATTGTCCATATGGGGGTGGAATTTTCAACTTTTTTCTTAAAATTACTTTGTATCACGAACAATATATATATAGTATGATAATTAAATGAAACATACTTGAAATTACATAAAATGCGCATAGATACTAGCCTTCTAGTTCTTATGCGTACGCATTCAATAGCCCTTAGAACCATTCGAGAGTCATTATCCCTGTAATGAGATCTCTCTAATTGTCCCGTTTGGATAGTTTGGGACTGCATAATTTCTGTATAATAATATTCTTAGTGGCTTAAATTTGTTACTTTTAGAGGAAGTTCTGCAGTCGTATCCTAATGTTCTCTGGGTACATACTAGATTGACAAGTGTGAGTGTTATTTCAATCGATCAATTGAAATAACACTCACACTTGCCAATCTACGCTGTGTACTTGGAGAACTGTGGGGATATACTGTCGAATGTTTCTCAAATCGTAACAATGTGCATGAGCTATTAAGTATATTACAGAAATATGCAGTCTTGAATGGGATAGGACCACTCACCCTTTAGACAAGATGGAAGAAATAGGAATTTCTATTATAGATTGAATTTTAATTTGAATTTGAAATTTAAAAATCAAATATAAATAAGACATAATTAAATAAAACATACTATAAATCTAAGTTTTGTTTATACTAATCTAGGAATATACGCTTCTTACCTTTAATAGGTGATTAGTTATAGTAGCTGTGATGGGATATCCTAAATACAAAGAGTGGATGAGTGAGACAAATAGAATGGGGGATGTGTTTCACAAAGGTGCTAATGAATTTGTGAAATACGCAAAGAGATGTCATAATGATGAAGAGTTTTTGTGTCCGTGTGCTAGGTGTAAGAATGGTAAGGTGTTTGAGTGGAAAATAGTTGAACTATATTTGTTAAGATGGGGTATGCAAGATAATTATTGATTTTAGAGTTTTTACGGTGAATTGAAAGTTCCTTTTGCCCCCGAACAACCTTCACAATAACCTTCAACAAATTGGATAGATGTAGAAGGGGACGGCGTAGATCATAATATGTTTGAGGATTTAGTTGATGATGCGTATGGAGTTTATGAAGTGGAGGAGAATGAGGTCACTAATGATGTACAAGGTTCAAGTGCTGGTAAAGTTATCACGATAAACGTTGATGATGACTACCAAAGTTTAAAATTTTAGGCAACCCAACCGTTATACTCTGGGTGTGAGAAAGATCAAACAACTTTATATGCCATGGTTGGTTTGCACAGTTTGAAGACAAAGTATGGTTTGTCTAGCAATAGCGTGACAGGAATTCTGAATTATGTGAAGAGCTTATTACCCAAGGAGAATACGCTTCCAAATAGCTATCCTATTATGAAGAATAGTTTGAAAGGTTTGGGAATGAAGTATAAATCGATTCATATTTGTGTGTATGACAGCATACTATATCGAAAGGAGTATGAAAATCTCGATCGTTGCCCAGTATGCGATGAACCTAGATATGTCCAATCTATTGGAAAGGAATGCATAACCTCAAAAGTGCCTCAAAAAGTGCTGAAATATTTTCCCGTTGGGACTAGATTAAAGCGATTTTTCACAGTACCATGGATAGCAGAGGCGATAATTTGGCATACTAGGGCAGAAGTAGGGGTAATCTCAAGCGTTATCCTATTGATTCTATAACTTGGAGGAGGATAAATTATGAGTATCCCTATTTTTGTCGAGAACAACGCAAAATTCATTTGGCTATATCAATAGATGGTTTCAATTCATTTGGAATAATAACACGGTGTGCCATGTATTGGATGTGATGCATGCAGAGAAGAACCTCGCTGAACATATTGTGGGAACTTGCCTTGCGGGGAGTCATTCGAAGGATGGAGAAAATGCAAGAAAAGACCTTAAATAGTTGAAACTTAAGCCACAACTATGGTTGAAAGAAAATAGTATGGGAAGGACAATAATTCCCCATGGTGCATTTACTTTGACGAGTGGGGAAAGGAAGGTTCTTTTAGACACAATATATAATTTGAAGGGCCCATTTAATTTTTCATCCAACTTTCAAAGGATTGTGAATTATGCTACTCATAATTGACATAAGTGTAAGTCCAACGATTGGCATGTAATCATGCAATTGGTTCCTCTATTGTTTAAGAACTTTTTTTCAAAGCACAAGGATTTGCGGAGGGCTATTATGCAGATAAGTATCTGATTCTCACTTTTGTGTGAGAAGGTAGTCAATCAAAAACTCATAGTGGCCACAAAATTGGCGGTGACTGAAGCAATTTTTGTGTTGGAGAAGTACTTTCCCCCATCATTCTTTGACATAAGTGTTCTGTAAGGACATACATTTCCAATTGAGTCCCTGTATTGTTTTGACTTAATTCCATGAACAAAAATGTGTTTGTAATATGTCATAGGGAGATTTTAGTTTGTCACGATCCCACTTAGTCTATGACGTATTAAATAAATTGAAGAAGTTGCAGCAAAGCTTCAAATAATTAATCATGTTGAAGTTTAATTGGTGCAAGTATATTCGTCTTCAAGTTAATTGCATTCTGAGATCATATAGGTATGAATGCGTATAATTAATGGCGCGCGGAATAATTTTTATAAAAGGATAAGGATGTAATTTTATAAGAAAAATATTTTAAAATGTTTTAAAAGTGTTTTAAACATTTTACACTACGTTTTGTCCTGATAAGCTCAAAAAAGAGTTTGACTTAATTGGATCTCTTTTGAAGAAACGTTTTAAAGAAAAAGTCAAACTGACACGCGCGTCGTTCGAATGACAACTCTGCTCGTTCAAACGAGATGGCCATGTAGCGCGAACGATTGGCCAATCTCGTTCGAGCGATACAGTTTTTGAGGCGGTGAATTTCTCCTATTTAAAGCGTGGTTTCGTCAGAATTTACATGAGGTGCAATCTGGAAAACAGTTTTCAATGCAGTACGAGTGTTGCACATATTTTTCTAAGATTTCAAAGATTAAACACATTCTTAGAGTTTGCAAAGATCCGAGTTATCATTACTATATGTTTATGTGATCTTGCTGCACTGCAAAGATTCGAGTTATCATTACTATATGTTTGTGTGATCTTGCTGCACCAAGGAGGTTTGTTCTATACTTGAACATATGGGTTTTGTGGTGAAGAAAAGAGAAGGACTTCTTGTTCGACATCGTAGACGTATCAAAGCTATTCGGAGGACACCGAGACATACGCGGACGCGTGTGTTGTGGACAGGTATCGTGAAAGAAGTACTTTCTGCGTGGGCACTGTAAGAGGAGTGGTTGAAGATCAGAAGAGCATCAAGACCCGTGGGGATCGAGTCGTTGAGTGAGTCTTTTATCTGTTCGTTGTAATTCCACATTCATAGTGATTGTTTGGCTTGGGCCGTCCGAGGTTATTTTCCCGTCCTGGATTTTTTCCTCGTACATCCAACGTTGTGAGTATTCTTTACTTTACTTCACTTGCTTTAACCACTAGATGCATGTTTAGGATTAATCAAGATAAATCTAGTTTAAAGTAAAAATTGGTTTTTCACAACTTGGTTTGGTGCTAATTAAAAGTTGGATAATTTTTGGTGAAAATTGGTTTGATTTGAAACACACTCGTTTAGGGCCATATTTTACAAATTGATATCAGGGATAGAAAACATAATTTATTTGTTTTGTGATCCCGTGTGCTTTTAAAGATGAATTTTGGAAATAATGAACTTTTTCGAACTCCTATTTTTTATGGCACTAATTACACTTATTTGAAGATGAGAATGAAAAGTGCATTAAAATCTATTGATGAGAATGTGTGGCTAGCAGTTGAGAAAGGTTGGACACCCCCTGTCACTATTTTAGGTGAGGTCATTAATTTAAAGCCTGTCGAGTCATGGACTGAAACTAAACATAGACTTTCACAATATAATTCTAAGGGTTTGCACGTTATTTCTTCACATGTCAGAACTGAAGAATATAATAGAATTATGACCATTGAAACATCAAAAGAGGCTTGGGATAATTTGGCACTCACTCATGAGGGCACTAGCACGGTTAGGGAGTCGAAACTTCAAAATATGACTACACAGTTTGAAACCATTAGGATGTTAGAGAGTGAGACTTTTGATGAGTTTTATGGTAGGTTGTCAAATATTGTCAACTCGTCATTTAACCTAGGTGAGAAAATTACTGACAACCGTGTCATTAAGAAAATCCTTAGGTCGTTGCCTAGTAGGTTTGATATGAAAGGGACTATTTTAAACTCCTTGGGTAAGTTAGAGTCGACGAAACTAGAAAAGATTGTAGGTGACTTACAAACCTATGAAATCGACATGATTACCTCCAAGAAAGTGCCTAAGAAAGAAAAGAGTACTGCTTTGAAAACCCGAAAGGAGGAAATTAAAGTGTCGGATTTCGATTTCGATTCTGATTTTGAGGATGTTGCTTTGTTGGCAAAGAAATTTAAAAAAATTATTAAATTTAAAAAGCATTCGAAAGATGCCAAGAAGTTTGAAAAATTTAAGAACAACAAAGTTGATCCCACCTCTAAGGATAAGTTTCTAAGAGAGATGAGTCGGATAAGTGTGAAAAGCGTTACTAAGGCCGTTTAATACACGATTAAACTATTGAAATAACTTCGAACTGTTTTTTGAAGAAACTCTTTTCTTTAAATCAAATGAATTTAATCACAAGATGTGTTTAATAAAACATGCACGAGATCAGTTTAAGATTTTGTTAACATGTTTGGTAAAATAGTTTAAAACAATTAAACTCAGCACAACCACAAGAATAAGATGAGGAGATGTAGAAAGATTAAGTACAAGAGATTTTTAACGTGGTAAAACCTCACCCAATTGAGGAAACATCCACGGTGACTTATAAGTCACAAACCAAAAATCCACTAAAAAAAATTCTCAAGTTACAAACTATATAACACACATGCATACAAAACAGTCCTATCTAAGTTTAAAAATGTACCCACTGGTTGATTCCAACTTCTCTCCAGGTCTGATGTTGATGTCGCTTTCTCATTTTCTAACTTCTCCAGTTTTTACGTCAACTCTTTAGATTCAAGATCTTATACCCAACACTTTTGTGTTGTATTGTGACAAGTGTTTGTGAAAGTGATTCTAACACATGCACGCACACACACACACACACACACACACACACACTTATTTTATACAAACAATCCTAATGAATTACAAATCAGATCTAATATGAACTGTTTTCAGTTTCTCTCTTCTTTAGAAGCAGAAAACTGTATTTTACCTTTCAAATAATCTCGGAATCCAAGGTTACCTTGCTTGTAAGACTTCCAAGGTCATGTCCCATTTCAGAGGGTTTTGAAAATGATTTGAAATTGGAAACCACCAATTGCGATTCCAACTTGGTCAACAGTCTTGTTTCGTAAGAACTAGAAACAGAAAGAAGATTTGTTGATTCTAAGTTTTTGAAAAACATTTATGGAACAGTAATCAACAAAAGTGAGTTTTCAAGATGAGAAATTAAACTATGCAGATCTAAGTGTAATATGACATGCAATGGACAGATCTATACTTTATATTAAAGAGAAATACAGATCTAACACGCAATGTCTAAGTTGGAAATAAGATCTTAAACTAAGAAGATAATACTCTTTAAACACCCTTCAAACCCCTACCAATAACACTCTCAAACACACAGATATAGTGTTTTATAAAACTGTTTATGAGATATGAGTTAGGGTTTGAAACATGTTAGGGTTTTGAAAATAGGGTTTGGACGATTAGGGTTTCACTCTCTCTCTGGATTTTTCTCTCTTTATTTTTTCTCTCTTCTCTCTCTATTAGGATGAAATGACAAAAGTCTGAGGGTAAGCCTCCTTTTATAGGGAGCAAGGAAGGATCGAGAAGGTCTGTTCAAAATCAAGGGCAGAGATTAAGTCAAGGGCGAAAGACTTTGATCCAACGTTTTAAGAACAACGGTGCATTAAACGGCTTCTGATTGGCCTAGCAAAGTTCGTATGGATTGGCCTCAAACACATACAGAGCGTTGATAACAACGATCCAAGGGCTGATAATGGACAAAGGTTATGTGTCTTCAAAGAAACACAAATCAGGCCGGTATGGTTGTGACAAGTATAGGGCTGCGATTGAACCTCACACGCGCGTTTTAAAATAAATACATAAGCATCCTGAGTTCTCAAGCGCTTTCGGATCCTACCCAAACCAACTTTTAGGTATGAAAAGGTAAAACCAAAAATTGCAGAATGACCCCAAAAGTTTAATAAACCAAATTTTATTATGAAAGAATTATTTAAAAAAATGTTTTAAAAAAACCCAAAAATTATTAAAAGCCAATTTAAATGGGATTAACCACACACAACTCACACACAATCAATTAAAGAAATATATGAACCAAGTATGCAATCTTATAGTGTGTGGATGTGATTTATACTCCAATTGAATCAATTATGGCTATAAAAGGAAGATCCCGAGGCTCTTTGGTTTCTAGGGAAAGGGACATTAATTTGTCACTATTTCTAAACTAGATGAGTACTTATACAATGTAGACTCAAGTGAGTCGAGAGTATAAGGTACTTCTATCTCCCCCTTTGGAAATATGAGACAAGATCTCCTTTGGGTCAACTGGGACTCGTAGGGCTACAAAAAGAAATAAGAAAAAACCTATTCCTATACAAGAATTCTATCTACCCATTTCCTACAAAAAGAAAATTAAATAACTCAACTGATTACAAACTAATACCCTAAAAACATCAACGGTACAAATTCCTGCAAATAATACTAAAATCAAGCTTATTAGAATTATGTGTAGAAAAAATGAACTCTTAAGACTCAAATTACTTCCCCATTTTGTCTCAAATGGACAAAGGGAATAAAAACTGAAGTCATAGGAGTTTATTCATCGTAAACCATTCCTATCGATTTTCGCAAAGAAATAAATCTATTGAAATCCAAAGCTTTGGTAAACCTATATGCGAGCTGCAAATCAGTAGGAAGATAGTTGATTTCTAATTCCTTGGTTTCAACTAATTCGCGTATAAAATGATGTCTAATTTTTATATGTTTAGTTCGCGAGTGTTAAACCGGATTTTTAGAAATATTTATCGCACTTTGATTATCACAATAAAGATCTAATTGATCTTCTTGAATACCAAAATCATTTAGCATTTTCTTAAGCCAAATTAATTGGTCATAACAACTACCATCAACAATGTACTCAGATTCTGCTGTAGATAAAGAAGTGCAATTTTGCTTCTTACTACTCCAACCTACTAAATTGTTACCTATATAATAACAAGCTCCTGATGTGCTCTTACTATCATCAGTACACCCAGCCCAATCGGCATTAGTGTATCCAATTATAGTACTAGGAGTATCATTGATGTACCAAAGTCTTAAATTTAGAGTGCCTTTTATGTACTTAATGATTCTTTTTATACAAATTAAGTAGCTCCCTTTAGGATTATTTTGATAACGGGCACACACGCAAACTACGTATATAATGTCAGGAAGCGAAGCAGTAAGGTATAGTAAGGTTCCTATCACACTAAGATATAGAGTAGAATCTATGGATTTACCATTCTCATCCTTAGAGAGTTTTACCGTAGTACTCATGGGAGTTTTAAAATCTTTGGCACTTTCAAGACCGAATTTTTTGACAATATCTAAAGCATATTTAGATTGTGAAACAAATAAGCCTTTTGAATTCTGTTTGACTTGAAGACCTAAGAAAAACTATAACTCCCCCATAAGAGACATTTGAAATTCTTTTTGCAAAATTGCAAAAAAGTATTTGACTTCTAAGGCAGAAGTGGATTCAAAGATGATATCATTAACATAAACTTGAGCTATAATAATATGTTTGTCAAAATGTTTGACAAAAAGGGTTTGATCATTTCCACCTCTCTTAAAACCTTTGTCTAAGAGAAAGTTGGAAAGACGTTCATACCAAGCTCTTGGTGCTTGTTTAAGACCATATATAGGCTTTTTAAGACGAAAAACATGATTTTGATACTGAGGGTCAATGAACCCTTTAGGTTGTTCAACATAGGTATCTTCAGTCAATATTCCATTAAGAAAGGCAGATTTGACATCCATTTGATAAAGTGTAAAATGTAAGTAACAAGTTATCGAGAAAAGAAGACGAACAGATTCTAATCGAGTAACAGGTGCAAAAGTCTCGTTAAAATCTATTCCTTTAATTTGAGAGTTTTCTTTTCCAACTAATCTGACTTTGTTTCTAATGATTATCCCACTTTCATCAGACTTATTTTTAAATATCCAACGTGTGCCAATAACCTTTTTATGATCAGGCCTATTTACAAGATACCAAACATCATGAATGACAAGATGAAGTAGTTCTTCTTGCATTGCAGAAATCCAATGAGGATCATTTAATGCCTCATTTACATTCTTTGGTTCCATAAGGGAAACAAAACATGCATAATGAGCATAATTTCTTAATTTAGATCTTGTACGCACAGGTTCACTAGGGTTACCAACAACGTTATCTATAGGATGATCTTTAGAAACCCAGTTAGGTACTTCAGGTGTCTGAATCGATAAAGAATCATCTATTTCTGGAGAGTCATTTTCTAAAACATTTTCAGACTCTTCCACAATAGTTGGTTCTCCAGTCTTAATTTCAACAGTAGTGTCACTCGCAATAAAATTTATGGATTCTAATAAGGTCTTTGTGCGAATATTATAAACACCGTATGCTCTACTGTTAGGAGAGTATCCAAAGAAGATTTCTTTATCTCCATGAGTCTCAAATTTGGATAGGTGTTCTCTATCTTTGCAGACATAACAAATACTACCAAAGGTTCTAAGGTATTTAAGATTAGTCTTTTTCCCATACCATAGTTCGTAAGAAGTTTGTTTAGACTTCTTCCTAAGATAAACCCTATGGATGATGTGACACGCAGTTCTAATAGATTCTACCCAAAAGTATTTAGGCTGCAACTTGGCATGAATCATAACACGTGACATCTCTTGAAGAGTACGATTCTTACGCTCAGCAACTCCATTCCGTTGGGGAGTTTTGGGAGCACTGGATTCATGTTTGTAACCATTATAGTCACAATACTCAATAACACCCGAATCTATGAATTCTTCACCTCGATCACTACGAATTCTATTTACTTGAGTGTCCTTCTCATTTTCAATCCGAAGTAGAATTTTCAAAAATATTTGGAAAGTGTTAGATTTTTGTTTTAAGAAGGCCACCCAAGTAAATCTAGTTAAGTCATCAACCATAACAAGAATTTAACTGTGTCCACAGAGACTAACAGTTCGAGAGGGACCCATTAGGTCCATATGGATGAGCTCCAAAGGTTTAGAAGTTAGGATATCATTAACTTTCTTATGAGGTGCCTTAATAATTTTTCCATCCTGACATGATCCACAAACAATATTCGAGATAGGTTTGATCTTTGGAATTCCTCTAACTATTTCTTGTGAAGATAATCTACTAAGGTTATCGTAATTTATGTGACCCGTCCTGTTATGCCACATTTCATTGTCATCCATTCTGGCAATGTTACAGACCTCAGTGAAAGCCTGGACAGTGTAACAATTGTCAGGTGTCCGGAGTCCTGTAAGAATGAACTCACCTTTTTCATTTAAAATTTTTCAATTATTCTTTGAAATGGTGACAGTATGATTTGAGTCAAAAAATTACGAGATACTAAGTAGATTAGCCTTAAGACCTTTTACTAGGAGAACATTTTCAAGTATTGGTAATCCTTTTTCTTGGAGTGTTCCTTTACCAATGATTTGAGATGATACACCATCACCAAAAATAACTTTTCCTCCAGCGAAGCTGGTTTTGTTTAAAAGTTTTATATCATCACCAGTCATGTGTTTTGAACATCCTGAGTCTAAATACCATCCACAAGGAGTGCGTTTAACTTTTAAAGTAGTAATCACAATGTTACACTTCATCTGGGGCAATAGCTGATCTTTTCTAACCCAAATAACTCTTGTTTTTATTTTGCACATACTTGCTCTCATTTGATAAAATTTACGAGCATTAGATTTTTATTGAAAAATATTTTGGGCATGATTTTGTATTTTATGGAAGATATGAGCATTTGGTTTATAAACGTGCTTAGTCGTCCTTCTTGGAAATGTTCTTTTAGGTTTGGTCTTCCTCTTCTTATAGTTAGAGTTTTTGTCTGGTTGTCTAGGTAGAATATAATTATTACGGCTTCTCCTAGAGTAGTTAAAGTTCTGGTATAGAGGAGTATTAGACAGGTATTACTAAGCGTTTAGAATAGAAACCTTCAAAAGAATGGTCATATATATCACAGTAGGAGCAATATAGATTGTTGGATGAGGGTATTTCCTTAGGAAAGCCTCTAAACATAGGTTTCATAGAATTTTGATGTTGAACCTTATTCCTAGTGACTAGCGTTTGAAAAGCCGAATCACTCTTCTTGATTTGAGGGCAAATGTATTTAGCCTTAGGTGGACTTACACACTTAGAGTTACTTTATTCCCCAATATCAAACTTATGGGTTTTTTCATCAAACTCATTTTTTAGGGAATGAAGATCTGGGCAAGTTTCTATTGGTCTTTTGCCTCCTGACACAAACTTGATTGATTCAAAGTTTTTAGGTTGTTTGTTTAATTTTGGGCAAAACCCTATTCCAGTTCGATCATCATAATTGGTTTTTGAATCAGTAACAAAACCATCAAAATAATTGGAATTATTTGTAAATTTTGCAAATTTTTTAAAACAGTTGCTGTCTTTTCTTTAGATTGCTCCAATTCTAATAATGTCCCTTTATATTTTTTCTCCAGAGTTTCATTTGTTTCAATTAAATTTTTCAATTTTTGATCAAAAATTTTGACTTCATTTTCATGAGTTAGACAATTGGTAGTATACTCTTCAGCGTTAAGTTTAACCATCAGGCTTAGGTCTTCTAGTTTCCTAGGGAGATCTTTCACAGTTTTCTCTAGTCTAGTGATTTTCTTGATAGTCTTAGCATAAAGTGTGTGAATATCAGGGAGGTCTTCAGTGTCGGAATCACTAAGTGTAGTGTGTGAAGTGACCCATAAGGATTCAATTTCTGAACTCACACACACATTGACATCGTCATTATCTCTTTCCTTTTGACTCACACACCCCGCAGTAGAAGTAGCATTGTTCTCAGAAATTAAAGCATCTAAACCAGTAGCAGCATGATTCATAACAACAGAAGTAGAGCTATTATCATCATTCTCATACATAGGCATATGCATATCATGATTATAGATTATCTTGGCATAGAAAGACATGCAAGGATAAAAAATATCAGATGACTCAGGTTCCTCATTATCAAAATCATTAGAATCATCCCATGTCGTGCAAATGTTGGCCCTAGTATGTTTATTAGTATTATTCAAGTTAACTCTACCGTCTTGTGCTATGTGACCCAATTTACCACATCTATAACATTAAGTATTCTTATAGTCTTTGTTAGGTCTCGTATGATTGTGCTTGTGATGCTTGTCTTGACCTTTCTCATGAGGTTTGTGATTAAACTGTGTTGGATAATTTGGCTTGCCTTGTCTAGTTGCCATTTTATTTCTAAAATTCACAATTTCTTAAACTATTTTGACATTAAGGAAATATGATTATCCAAACTATATATATCACACTCCTCATCAGAATCATTATTAGGAATGTTGAATTAGGTTTTATCAGCTTAGCAGAGAAACTCAAATTGGGACTAGTCTGTTTCCTATGGGACTGAATTAATTGTTTCTTAAATTCTACTTCCATTTCCACAGTTCTCAGTTTACTACTGAGTAATTTAGGAGTGATATTTCTGTCACTCATTTCTGCAATAGCATATCTTTTGTTATCAAATTTCTGTGACAATTTCATGTCTACAATAAGTTATTCCATTAGCATGCAATTTGGTCACAATATCAGCCAATTTCATGTAAAAATCATCAAAAGATTCAGAGTCTGACATAATTAAAGAGTTATACTACTAGATAAGCATCTTTGTTTTAGTAGCCTTAACTCTAGTGTCACCTTCATGTGCAGTAACTAATGTATCCCAAGCTTCCTTAGAAGTGGTACAAGATGAGATCCTTTTGAACTCATGTTCATTTTTAGACATAAAAATGGCATTCTTTCCTTTGTTATTGTTTCGAGAAACCTGCTTCTCTTCTTGAGTGAATTCACTTAATACTTTCTTAATCCTCTCATTACTTCCTTCAGTGTCTGGTTTAGTAGGATAAGTGTATCCATTTTCAACAATATCCTAGACATCATCTCCCAAGGTTCCTTGTATAAAAGCAACCATTCTTACCTTCCAGTAAGCAAAGTTGTTTCCATCAAAGAGAGGAGGTCTGGTCAAGTTACCAAATCTTTCATTTTTCTTGTCCATAGTTTTATTTTAAGAAAACTATTTCAAAATAACAAGATCTTTTGAACAGAAATTTCCCAAGCTCTGATACCCATTGAAAAAGCATTACTAAGGCCATTTAATACAAGATTAACTATTGAAGTAACTCCGAACTATTTTTTGAAGAAACTCTTTTCTTTAAATCAAATCAGTTTAATCATAAGATGTGTTTAATAAAATATGCATGAGATCAGTTCAAGATTTTGTTAACAGGTTTGGTAAAATAGTTTAAAACAATTAAACTCAGCGCAACCACAAGAATGAGATGAGGAGATGTAGAAAGATTAAGTACAAGATATTTTTAACGTGGTAAAACCTCACCCAACTGAGGAAACATCCACGGTGACTTCTAAGTCACAAACCAAAAATCCACTAAAATAAAATTCTCAAGTTGCAAACTGTATAACACACATGCACACAAAACAGTCCTATCTAAGTTTAGAAATGTACTTACTGGTTGATTCTAACTTCTCTCCAGGTCTGATGTTGATGTGGCTTTCTTACTTTGCTAACTTCTCCAGTTTTGTTCCAGTCTTTACGTCGACTCTTTAGATTCAAGATCTTATACCCAACACTTTTGTGTTGCAGTGTGACAAGTGTTTGTGAAAGTGATTCTAACACATGCATGCACACACACACACACATAAACACACACTCTTATTTTATACAAACGATCCTAATGAATTACAAATCAGATCTAATATGAACTATTTTCAGTTTCTCTCTTCTTTAGAAGCAGAAAACAGTATTTGAACTTTTAAATAATCCCGAAATCCAAAGTTACCTTTCTCGTAAGACTGCCAAGGTCATAACCAATTTCAAAGTATTTTGAAATTGGAAACCACCAATTGCGATTCCAACTAGGTCAACAGTCTTGTTTTGTAAAAACTAGAAACAAAAAGAAGATTTGTTGATTCTAAGTTATTGAAAAAAATTTATAGAACAGTAATCAACAAAAGTGATTTCGCAAGATGAGAAATTAAACTATGCAGATCTAAGTGTAATATGACATGCAATGGCCAGATCTATAGTTTCTATTAAAGAGAAATACATATCTAACACGCAAAGTCTAAGTTGGAAACAAGATCTTAAACTCAGAGGATAATACTCTTTAAACACCCTTCAAACTCCTACCAATAACACTCTCAAACACACAGATATAGTGTTTGGTAAAACTGTTTATGAGATAAGAGTTAGGGTTTGAAACAGGTTAGGGTTTTGAAAATAGGGTTTGGATGATTAGGGTTTCACTCTCTCTCTGGCTTTCTCTCTCTTTCTTTTTTCTATCTTCTCTGTCTCCTCTTTCTATTAGGAAGAAATGCCAAAAGTCTGTTCAGGCTGAGGGTAAGCCTCCTTTTATAGGGAGCAACGAAGGATCGAGAAGGTCTGTTCAAAATCAAGGGCAGAGATTAAGTCAAGGGCGAAAGACTTTGATCTAATGGTTTAAGAACAGTGGTGCATTAAAAGGCTTCTGATTGGCCTAGGAAAGTTCACATGAATTGGCCTCAAACACATACAGAGAATTGATAACAACGATCCAAGGGCTGATAATGGACAAAGGTTATGTGTCTTCAAAGAAACAGAAATCAGGCCGGTATGGTTGTGACAGGTGTGGGGCTGCGATTGAACCTCACACGCGCATTTTAAAATAAATACATAAGCACCCTGAGTTCTCAAGCGCTTTCGGATCCTACCCAAACCAACTTTTAGGTGTGAAAAGGTAAAACCAGAAATTGCAGAATGACCCCAAAAGTTTAATAAACCAAATTTTATTATGAAAGAATTATTTAAAAAAATATTTTAAAAAAACCCAAAAATTATAAAAAGCCAATTTAAATGGGATTAACCACACACAATCAATTAAAGCAATATATAAACCATGTATGAAATCCTAGAGTGCGTGAATGTGATTTATAGCTCCAATTGAATCAAGTATGGCTATAAGAGGAAGATTCTGAGGCTCTTTGGTTTCTAGGGAAATGGACACTAATTTTGTCACTATTTCCAAACTAGATGGGCACGTATACAATGTAGACTCAAGTGAGTCAAGAGTATAAGGTGCTTCAAAGTGTTTTGGGTGTGAGGGGTACGGTCACAAAGTTAAGGAGTGTCCCACTAGACTTAAGAAAGATGGCAAGTAACCCATTGTATATAGTGCCACCTTAAGTGATAGTGATCCGAAAGAGGGAGAGAGTTCCCCCATTGAGCTTAACTTTGTTGCGTTTATGGCATGTCATGTGAGCAACGACGATTCTCATGTGAATGACACTTCCGAAGAGGTTTTGAGTGAATCTCATGTTAGTGAGGGAGAAGAGAGTTAAGAGGAGGAAGTAGATGCGGAAGAATTACAAGTTGCATTTAATGAGTTATATGCTGAGACGGTTAAGGTGAAAAAGGCAAATGCAAAATTGCAAGCTAAGTTGAATGAGCGTGCCATAGAAAATAATGATAGTTTGATTGAGGATCTTAGAGCAAGAGAGAAGACTCTTAGGGAGAAATTAGAGTATGTCGAGGGTGAGAGAGATAATCTCCGTGGTTTGATGGAGTCTTTGAAAAAGGAGATTTTAGAGTTTGAGGAGTCTAGGCGTTTTCTAGAGTCTAGGATCAATGAGTTGAAAGTGAAGTTAAAAGACTCGTCTAAAGTTAAGTTTGATTTGGAGGCTTGATCGGAGAACTTAGATAAGATCTTAGGCACCGTTCAAATTAAGGGAAATAAGGGAGGTATAGGTTTTGTTGACAAAAGTTTTCCCATTCCCCCCGCACGTGTGAGAAACACTAGGATGGTTAGAAAAGGTCCACTTATAGGTAATCATTCCCATCGTCACTACACTTGCACGTTTTGTGGTAGGAAAGGTCACCTTAGGCTTTATTGTTACAACCTTAGACAATCTCCTAGGAAGTTTAGAAATAAAGTTTCCCCGGTTCTCCAAACCCCCATGCGTCGTTTTACACCTACTTGGGTTAGGAAATGAAATTTAGTGGCTTTAGGAATAAAACTTCATGATTCTCATTTGGGTGCACTTGATTCTTCCCATGCTAAATATAAAGGATGATAGTGTTGCCTTATTTGTCATTTGCTAGTTTGCTTCATGATATATTCATTGCTTGTATAATGACATGTGTATCATTTTGTATTATAGTTTTTCATTTGTTTGAGTCCTATTGAAAAAAATTCGAAAAGATTTTGTTTTAGAGAAAACTTTTGAAAAACCAAAAAGATTTTGCCTTTATTTGAGTCAAAATATGTTTGAAAAGCCAAAAATATTTTCGATTTTTGTTTTTGAGTTTACATATTTGATGTGGCATATTGGTGTGCTTGAACCCCCCATCGTTTCATATCAAGGTGGCTAGGACCTTTGGTTATTATTATCGATGCTTATAATGATGATCTTAACCATTGTTTATATGGGGTTGTTTCGAAGTTGATAAGCATTTTGATTCGACTTTGTATATATGCCAACATTGCACACATGCACGAGTTTTTATGGATGTTTGACTTCTCTTGCATATTTGAATTTGGTTAGTCGTTCTTATCTCAATCTTGTCATCTATGTGTAAGTTGATTTAAGGAGAAGTGTTCATGTAAGAATCATTTACCATGAGGATTTGAATTCGTACCTAATTGAAAAAATGATGAGTGATTCACAGGAAAGGGCTGGAAGAGTTCAATATTATTAACTCATCGTGAAAGCCATTGTTTAAAAGAGCCCAAAAGAAAAAGGAAAATGTTAAGAAAAGGGCCAATAAGATTTTATCTAAGTTGAGAATGCTAGAAACCTCAAAAGAACTTGAAAAAAAGTATGTATAAATGAGGGAGTTTGGTTGGAGAAAATTAAACGGGTTTGCACAACTAATCCTAATATTGAAACATTGCAATTTGACGCTTTTGTTTGTAGAATCGTCAAAATTCTGGATTTGTGTGCATGTTGTATGTTTAGTTCATTAAGCTCACACTTTAATTGTCATATGGCTATGATAAAGTTTGATGATTTATCACTATCAATTAGAGCTTTCTGATCTTTTCGATGTGTTGGAATTGTGACTCATTTACTATAGTTTCACGTCCATACATCCTATGTCCATGTTTAAGCACATAAGTACTACGTTTGCATGTATCTCACATTGTTAGTTTTTATGCATTTTGGGTATAAAGCTTTCTGTTTTAGCACTATTTTGCTGGTGTCAACCCCTTCCTGACATTTTTTCCGGAAATTTTTTCACTGGGAAAAAATTTATGATATTTCTGGGAATCTGGGAAAGTTTGGCTATCGCGAGAAGTTGTTCAAACGAAATCTCTATGTCGCGAGAAGACCTCGTTCGAGTGACGACCTCATCTCGTTTAAGCGACGTCCCTGGCTCATTCGAACGACAGTCTGGGAATCTTTGCTTCTTCTTGTTTGCAGTCCACTAGTTATTGTGGTATATTTTTTATACTGCTGGAAGCTTTCTGGACTAACTGGTTTATATGCAGGTTATATTGTTTCAATGTTGATATTTTGCATATGATTCCGTTTATCACACCTGATTAGATCGCTATATTCTTTATGTGATTCATTGGTTTACTAGCTATTGATTTGTCATTACTTGATCATATTTAGCTCGTTGTTTCATGATTATCTAGCGATTTTTAATTGGTATATTCTCATGCTAGATGCTTGATTGATTTGTTTATCATTTCACCGGGTTGTCTATTCGAGACAAAAGGGGGGAGAGATGTATGTGTGTAGGGGGAGTTTTGAGATTTGTTGAGCATGTTTTTTATTACATATTTAACAAATTGGTAGTTCAAATTGGTATCATTTTGTTGCTCAATTGTTTAACAAATGATTTTTCAGAGTTTATTCATATTGGTATCTATTGTCAAATTGGTATAATTTGGATATATATATATATATATATATATATATTGGTTTCATTTGTTCCTCCATACTTCATTGGTTATATGTTTATCTATTTAATGTGTTTAGGTATGCTTCAGAGATTCGAGATTTCAAGTCTACATCACATTCAGACAGTGCATGCTTATCGGTGCTTCATATACAAGTTCGTGTCCTATAATTTTTGACTTTGGGTTTATGGGATGGGATTTAAGCATCATACGTCTTGATGGCCCGGCTTAGGCATTTCACTGGTTTAGTTTTTCCCCGAAATAGTCAAAGGGGGAGATTTTTAAGGACATAAATTTTCAATTGAGTCCCTGTACTTTTTTTACTTAATTCCGTGAACAAAACTGTGTTTGTAATATGTCATAGGGAGATCTTAGTTTGTCACGATCCCACTTGGTCTATGACGTATTGAATAAATTGAAGACGTTGTGGCAAAGCTTCAAAGAATTAATCATGCCGAAGTTTAATTGGTGCAAATTTATTCATCTTCAAGTTAATTGCATTTCGAGATCACACATGTATGAATGCATATAATTAATGGTGCTCGGAATAATTTTTATAAAAGGATAAGAATGTAATTTTATAAGAAAAAATATTTTAAAATGTTTTAAAAGTGTTTTACACTACGTTTTGTTATGATAAGCTCGAAAAAGAGTTTGACTTAAAAGTGTTTTACACTACGTTTTGTTCTGATAAGCTCAAAAAAGAGTTTGACTTAATTGGATCTCTTTTGAAGAAACGTTTTAAAGAAACAGTCAAACTGACACGCGCATTGTTCAAATGACATCTCTGCTCGTTCGAGCGAGATAGCCATGTCACGCGAACGACTGGTCAATCTCGTTTGAGCGACACGGTTTTTGAGGCAATGAATTTTTCCTATTTAATGCGTGGTTTCATCAGAATTTACGTGAGGTGCAATCTGGAAAACAGTTTTCAATCCAGTACGAGTTTTGCACATGTTGCTCTAAGGTTTTAAAGCTTAAACACATTCTTAGAGTTTGCAAAGATCCGAGTTATCATTACTATATGTTTATGTGATCTTGCTGGACCAAGAAGGTTTGTTCTACACTTGAACATTTGGGGTTTGCGGTGAAGAAAAGAGAAGGACTTCTTGTTCGACATCGTAGACATATCAAAGCTATTCGGTTGACACCGAGACATACGTGGATGCGTGTGTTATGGACAGGTATTGTGGAAGAAGGACTTTCTGCCTGGTCACTGTGAGAGGAGTAGTTAAAGATCAGAAGAGCATTAAGACCCATGGGGATCGAGTCGTTGAGTGAGTCTTTTTTCTGTTCGTTGTAATTCCACATTCATAGTGATTGTCTAGCTTAGGCTTCCGAGGTTGTTTTCCCATCTTGGGTTTTTTCCTCGTACATCCAGCATTGTGAGTATTCGTTACTTTACTTTACTCTCTTTAATCACTAGATGCACGTTTAGTATTAATCAAGATAAATTGGTTTAAAGTAAAAATTGGTTTTTCACAACTTGGTTTGGTGCTAATTAAAAGTTGGATAGTTTTTGGTGAAAATTGGTTTGATTTGAAACACACTCATGTAGGACCATATTTTACATGTTCACTTGTTGGTACACCTATGTGACGAGGCACTTATTTGCGGTCCAGTTAGAAATCTGTGGATGTATCCGTTTGAAAGATTAATGAAATTTTTTAAATATTACGTCAAGAATACGCGATACATTACAGGATCAATTGGAGAGGAATACATCATCGTGGAGTCATCAATCTATACTCGGGAATATATGCCTGACTTGACCAGCATTGATGACACTGATGAGTTCGTCGATGATGGTGGTCATGTGATGGGAAAACGAGTGAAATTATCGAGTTTGCAATATGAACAAGTGACTCGCTATCTATTTGACACACATGAAGATGTCGAAGAATAAAAAAAGTAAGTTTAAATTATTTTAAGTTTTACATTATTTTAGATTATTTTATACATGATTAATTTTGTAATATTTAGAAAATATGAAGCCTGTGAGAACAATACAAGACGAAAAGTAATGGTACAATCAGACAACGAATTTAGGCTATGGTTATCACAAGTGGTAATTATAATGAGAATGTACGTTATATAACATTTCATTACAATAAAACTTTACAACTAACCTAATTAATTTATCTATATTCTCAGCTCTTAAAGGTAGGTGATGCGACATAAAGACTTACTAGTCTAGCCACTGGACCCTTGTTCATGGCACAAGACTAGAAAAAGTATCAATTGAACGGTTACGTATTCGGTGCAAGGGTGTACGAGGAAAGTACAAATGTACAGAACTTGGGTATTTCATACAAGGATCTTACTTTCTTTCGAGCAAGCGCAAAAGATAAAAACCTCATTGAAGCTGAAATGATTTACTATGGAATAATTCGAAATATATTTGAATTGGATTATATAAGCTTCAAAGAGGTTGTATTTTACTATGACAGGGTAAGAGTTGAGGATAAAAATGTTTGTAAAGTTGATCCTGACACGAGTTTGATCATGGTTGACTTTTCCAAGTTGAAGAGCAATGACCACGTGAGCGATGAGCCGTTTGTTTATACATTTCAAAAGGTCAACCAACTGTTTTGCTCAGAGTATATCAAGAACGAGTCGTGGTCAATTGTACTACATGCGCCAAAGCGTCTAAATAGTAGTGTGGATGACTTGGTTGCTCCTACCGAATATCAATCCATTTTTTTTATAACCCGAATTTGAAACAATCTTTCAATTTGTAATAAATATGTAAGTGTGTGTGTGGGGGGGGGGGGGGGGGGGAGTGTGTGTAGTGTGCGTGTGTGTGGGCAGTAGGGGTTGGGGTGGGGATGTTTCGGATTTTTTGTAATTTTACATATTATGAGTTAGATGTTGTTGTTTTGGAATTCAGAAATGAGGTGTTAAACAGTAATAATTCATTTAGATTTGTAGTAATTGTACATAATTGCATGTCTTATTCTAATTCATTTGTATTTGTACTAATAACAACATTTTTTTACAGAAATATCTCCTTCAGGTGTTAAGGTGAGGATGATGATGTTGATTATGATGATGTCATCTAGGCTCGGTGGTAACGGAGGAAACAAGAGCTCTTCGGCCCCTAGGCTTCCCAAATGGGGAAAATTGGGGATGGCCGTTGAGAACAAGACAGGGACATTAGTGAGATCCTTCGAGCTGGTAAACACGATCATCGGCCCGGGGTACTGGTTGGAGGGAGGTGCCAAATGAGCTCAAGGTAGCTATTTGGGCGGTACTACAGGTAATGTATTTATATTTATATTTATATGAATATTTAAATTTAAATTTATATTTATATTTATTCGCAACTGACATTGTATTTGTTGGCACAATGGCAAAAGTTCATTTACAATGAGATCGGGGAGCAACAGTTGGCATCTCGACAATCGGGGAGGGAAAATCTTACAAAAAAGACTGACGTGCACTACTATGACCGGACGTCTTACGCCGAGGTGGAGCATAGGATGATGGTAAGATTTTATTTTTCTATAATTATAAAAAAAATGTTATTCTGCATTATTTTAATTTGCGAGCCCGATACTAATTTTGCATTAGATTGTTTCAGGAGATGGGGGTGGCCCTGGGGGTAGGCCACATAGGCGCGATTCTTATGTGGCTATTCGGACGAAAAAGGGGAAGGATAAGGAGGTGTCCCCGATTGTCGCGTCCACGATTGTAAGTAATCCGACAGTTTACTTTTTGTTAATTACGTTATAATTTTTTAATTTACTTATTTAACTAATCGTGTGCTTTTTGTTATTTCAGGCAAAGCTTAAGGAAGTGCTTGAGTTGCAGTATGATGCCGATAAGGCATCTTTGTCCACGAATGCACTCATCCAAGTGCTTGGCGCTGATCACAAGGGGGGATAAGGGGGTGAGCTCGCGGGTTACCAAATCTAGGATCATCGGACTGGAGACGAGCAGCACCGGGTTAGCTCGAACAGTGGACTCGCATGATACGAAGATGTCCCATTTGGAGGCGATGGTTCAAGATAGGTTCTTATTCATGAAGCGTTCATTGGGAGGAAAGGGTAAGGGGAAAGGGAAGAAGAACGCGGTGGAGGAGGTGAGGACGTGGACGTCGTTGTTTCATTGGTGACACATGCGAACTTTGATGATCCAGTTCCCTATTAGGCTCCCTTCGACCGACCTATGACGACACTTGGTTGGACGAACCTGTTTATACACAAAATATTTGATAGTGGGCGGATAGGGAGGGGGTTGAGGGACCCGAATTTCGTCCAGGGTATGCTAGTTCCAGGACATGCGCTTCAAGACATCGAGGTCAAGTTGCTCATCACACATGTGATAACCGGGAAGGAAAACTCTGTGACACACCGCCTAATAAAATATCGGGTGATCAATCCTGTACCAAATTAAAATAGGAGTCTCATATGGTTCATTCTTAGCATCACTGTCGAAAACCAAATTAATTACTAATAACCTATTAGGCTGGCATCAAAATTTTATTTAACTAATCTTTTTAGGCAACTGTTAAATTAAAACATCCACACAGTTTTTATATAAATGAAACTGAGATAAAATAAAATAACCGAACATTCGATTTAACATAATACAACCAAATCGAATGTTGCACAAAAAGGCGGTAAAAGAATAAATAAATACAATTGGGCTTTCGGCCCGAATGTTCTACAGTACCTCCTATCTAGATTACAAGGATAAGAATCTACAGTAAACCTGCATGCATCCACAACTGCTGCAGCACACGTCTGACTCGAGGGAATCATCATCCAGGCGTCCCTTTGTGTGGACACCTATATATATGTATACATATATAGAAAAAGAGAGGAAACTAGATAAAGATCCCGAGTTGTTAAAATATTATGTTTTTAAAAATATGTTTTACCTCATATTTAAATTGGTATCGCACTCCCATGAGATACCCCTCACCTCTCTTCTAATAGTGCACACCTAACGTATCCCTATAGACAACCTAGTTAAGCTACCCTGCCTAACTAAACTCGTTCCACCAAATCTATGAAAACCCCTATACACCCGAGTACTAAGGGATCAACTTCTCCCCAGTCTCAATAATGCACAACGTTCGTGCGAGGGGTCTCTCGCGAAGCGAAATCCAAACAAGGAAAGCCCCTGATACACTACTACTTGGAAATGTCGATCGTCGAGATCCATAAGGCTCTCAATACAAAACATATATATATACTCATAAAAATATATACATTTAATATTCACTTTAATATACAATCACAATTTAAGTCCGGATAAAATTTGCCGAAATGAGAATAAATCATTATTCTTTTATCTCTTTACACTAGTTAGAGATATATAATATCTTGTTCTCATACACAGGTAATATACTATACACATAAGTATAATAACCATCCCAACGAGCTATAACTCGAGGATGCAATCTCTGAATGCTATCATCTACCAGGGAATCACTCACATAACATCCTGGGTACCAGCGATCGGACTCTCACGCCGACTTGGTAAAAACCAAATCACAACGTATGGGAAGCAGTTATAGTTCCTCCCCATAAATGAGACAAAACATACCCACCACGTCTCACCCCTAATAAAAATCACACGATATAAAAATGGACGCTATGACCTTGGAACTATTTGCTCCCTGCTCCTCAGGCCAGGGGCCTCACCCACATCGCGCAACTTCCCATGATAGCATTAGAGGGGTATGCTTCACATAAACATACCATTCACACACATATATATTTATAATTATATCATATATATATACTATAATAATTCCCATATATAGAGTATATATCACTTCTCAATTTATACACATCGCTATAATTGCCAAACTCATATAGCAATACCAATAACCCCAAAGGTTCCCACTCGTAATAATATTCAAGTATTCGCACACTTACGATACTAAACCCAAAAGTAGTTTCTCACTGTTATATGACTTGTACCTTAATCACTAATAAGGATTTATATACTAACTGAATTTATCAATTCATAATAATTAAATAAGTCGACCCTCAACTTATTTTAGTCACATAAGTTTCTTATTACCTATATGATAGTCTTCCACAGACGTATCGGATAACCACTCAATCATTTTTAACCCCTATCCTAAATTTCCATCATATTCGCATCCGAGAATTTCTTCAAACATATAGGCGGTATATAAATATATTTTCGACATGCATAATATATATTTAATCGCCCGCTGAAATACTACCCCGAGTGTTACTCGTCCCGAACACCCCTAAATTGGTAAGCCCTGGAATTTACTTTCAACGAACCCAAGGTATACACCTCACTCAAATAATAATTTAGAATTCCTCACACTATATTTAGGAACCCCTAATACTTATCTCCAAACAATTCTAGCCTTAATTCTCCCAATATCATGTTTGATTTCTAACCAACGATTTCGATCTCGGATAGCCTTTCGTAGAAAAATCATTATAAAATCAAAAAAATACGCGGTCAGCTCCCACGCGACCGTATCGAAAATATCTATAAATTTAATGTTTTGACCAAGAGGAAAATTGATTTACTTCTAGGACGAATCGATTCGGAAATGACACATGATGGGTTACTATTCATCATCTTCTCCAACTCCAAATCAAACCAACATCCAATCAATCCAAGATTTGTGGTTTTTCAGTTCACTAACCAACAATATAATCATCTACACATCTATTTTTAACCAACACAATATTAATTTCATGGGATTCATCAAACCACTCAAGAATCTAACCCTAACTCCATTAAATTAATATCTCACAAAAATTACACCATTTTCATCCATTCAAGCTTAGATTTCTTATGGGGCAAATACCATATAAATTTCTCTGAGTTCATTTCACAAAAAAACTATTTTTATTCAAGAATTCCAACCCAAAATCGTGATTTTCATTACCAATTATGATATGAGATACACACATAAATAAATAAAGCAAGTAAACACTTGTCTCGTGGATAAAATTCAACGACCTTAAGTTGAATCCGGTGGAGTTTGGCCGAAATCTCCCTTTTATCTCTTATTTTCTTTTCTTCCTTTCTTTCTCTCTTTTTCTTTCTTTCTTTCTTCCTATCCCGTGCCTTATAAGGGAGAAATAAGGGCTTGTCCTTTATTAACCCAAAAATGACTCATTTACTCAATTACGAGTCCCTCTGGTCCAAAAAGTCCCGAAACCCAAATACAACCCCCGAATACTCTATTCTGACTCTCTCAGCCATTCCAAGACCCACCGCGTAATCGAAATTTACGTCCGAGTCACTTAACTGCAATTCACTAATTAAACCCAACACATCTCGATACGAGTTTTTCAATCAAAATATTATCCTTTGTCGTTTTACCCAACTGTGATAAATAATTAAAATACTCCAACTCATTTATTTACTCCCAAATGTAAATATAACACACTTCGAAAATCATCTAACCCGCATAATTTCCAAAAATTACAATTCATGATAATTCCTCAAATTCCCAAATTGCACTTACTTATTAAATTTAATTTTGCCTAAAAGTGCGGGGTATTACATTCTCCCCCCCTTATAACGGAATTTCTCCCTCGAAATTCGGATACAACTGATACTACTTACCTAGGATCGCGGATCACTCTATCTCCTAAGGCATCAAAGTGGAATGGTACTAATCCAATGGCTATCAACCATACACTCGTTCAGTACTCATCTATCACAAGGCTTATATTCCAACGCACTGGCTTAATTAAATCTCTATATACTACAACGATACCCCAGTCATAAAATTGACTCTAACGTCGCGTCACACCTAATCCTGCTATAATCATATCTAAAGGAAACGGGTCTATATTTGCTACTTTACTCTAAAAGTCTATTTGCTCACCTCGGGATTTCTAATTTCCTTTAAAAGAAAACTACACTAACGCTTGACTATTCCCATTAGTCTCATTGCTTAGTTTTAGGCATGCTACCTCTTATATACCGTGCCCCTTCTATTTGAGGCGGTATATAAAACCAACTTACTAAAGTGCTCATAAACCTTCTAACTTGTGCCTATTTGCACAACCATTGTAAACATCACACACGTAACACTTTCTTTAAAATGGGCATCACTTCGTTGGCCTGGTGATCACACCTGTGTGTCCTCAACCATCTTTACAAGATTCCATGCATCCTATAGCTGGAAGTCCAAATCCTATTTCAAGGTTAACCCACTAATATTCTTGTGGTTAACTCATAACTAACTCCTTACCTCGACGCTACTAATTCTGCTGAACTTGCTTCCTAATAATCCTAAGATCGATGCGGTACCTACATACGTAAAGTGAGAACTATGATAACTTTATCCCTAGTGCCTAATACCTCTCCCAACTTTTGACATTTGCTCGATTTCATGCGTGGGACGTCTCATAAAGAAAAATCTAGACAAGGCACACCATCAGGACATCCTACTTCCTCGCATCGTCGGTCGTCGAGATATTATGGTCTAAGGCACACCATCAGGACATCCTAAATCCTACCTCGCTAACCTACTACGTACTTATACTACTATGTCCTTCCATCTTGATGAAATGGAAAGTCTAACTAATCGGGGCGCCTACTCTCTTCAAAGATGTTACGAACATCATACCTTAAAACATACTACCTCCGAATTTGCCTTTTCATTAAGGCATGGCTACAAGACTTAGATCAATTTCCTTTACGTTGCCTCACCCACATACTTACAGTGAGAGAACCATTTCAGTGCTTCTCCATAGCACTTATATCGCCATAAGCATACAATTTGCACAAGGCTCTCAGTCTATAGTGTTTTCTCTACACTAAGTGACTTATCGTCAAAACCAACATTCGTGCAACCCATAACATCTCTCCACTTTCGACGTTATTAAGGTTCATTTGTGGAGCGTCTCGCAAGCGAAATCCAAATAAGGAACCCCTCCTATACACTACTGCTTAACTTTGTCGATCATGGAGGTCCGTTAGTTTTACATATGCCACTTGGATAATCCCATCCCACCTATCGACAAAATGTGGTTAGAACTCCTATTTATTTTTAGGAGCCGTACCGCATAGCGCTTGTACTAACACTAAGTCCTTAACGCAAATAACAATGAGCTTAAACTCACAGCCTAATAATAAATCCTACATACCTTAAATCATATCTATAAGGTCGTCACGCACTCGAATCATGATAATGAAACATCTGCTCATCGAAGTTCCATCCACCCATATACTAAATCCGAACTCAACCTGTATCCAGGTGATATATCGCAAAAACAACTTGTTCCACCCTAGAACCACGGATACGATAGACTTTCCATCATTCGCCTGCTATCGCTTCTATAACACAATAACACCACTCTTATAATAGTACTATACTCGTATAACACATACAAAACGAGTAGTACAAACGATATACAAATTAAAAATAGAACCCCGCTACCACGAAAAAAACATATAGACATACGCTATATAATGTTATTGATACTGCCAGAAAACTCAAATCACACACGAATCTTGGGCAAATAAAATACCGTGACCCAATCTTATCGCACAGGATATACCTCCTTCGTCTGAGGTGAAACTCATAACAACAACTTCCCAAATCTACGTAGATACTCCAAATGGGTTTCCAAACATCGTACAATTTCCTTAACCGAACCAATAGCTATTCTAATCAATGCCCCATTTAGGCACCCTATTCTTGTCCTTTAACTCCTACCGGCAAGATTAAAGCATGTGGTTGTACACTTCCCCGGGTGGATGTCTACCAATGGGGCACACGAACACACACATTATCCATAAGTGTTTGCAACACTTTCTTAGTGAACCTATCATTCTTCTGAAGGACTCTTTCATCTTTGTACCTACCTTACTTCGGTACAAGGTTCACTTCTCCATATCACTCTTTATTCACTACCGGCCTCTGACCGGTCCTTATGTGAATAATTCAAATTGCGTTCTTTTCATTCCTATTAAATCAAGGGAACTAACAGTTAAAATATATTATTCTCTTAAACATGGTGATTATTGTTCTCACCATTTCACCATTGCTCCCACGAGTGAAAAATTTTACTCGAATTTTCACATATGGGCATCTCCATACCTAGGTCTAAGCCAATGCTCTTGAGCCCTCTATTTCCACTTAATAATGCTACACTTACTTCGCACGACTTAACTTCAACGTATGGTCCTTATCAAAGACATTATTCCCAATTTACTTCACTGGGTAATTCAACTTTAGCACCACTATCTACTGTATCGGTACTTGGATACTCATAACTACTATACTTTAGTAGTCATT
Organism: Sambucus nigra; assembly: GCA_949130495.1. Lineage (NCBI taxonomy): Eukaryota > Viridiplantae > Streptophyta > Magnoliopsida > Dipsacales > Adoxaceae > Sambucus > Sambucus nigra. The sequence goes on along the minus strand of OX422209.1, from coordinate 467,224,338 downwards.
GCAACAATCCTTGACAAATGCCACAAGGAGAGTGACCTCTACTGTGGTCCTCATTCCTAATTACAACTTATAGCTCCAACTAAGCCCCACCCCCTGCCACCTTTGAAATGGCCTTCTCTGGTCGCCCTTCCTCGATTGGCACACGAATTTCGAACGAGCACGCAAAAGATTTACTATAATCTTAAGTAATGGAAGGAGAACGAAATCTCATAAGAGGAATCAACGATCCAAATTCTAAGGCTCTATATCAAATTGAGAGCAACGCTGAAAGCGTAGTACGTCCTAACAAATTCCTAAGGACACTAGAACGTGATGCTCTAATACCATCTGTGACACTCCGCCTAATAAAATACCATCCTGTACCAAATTAAAATAGGAGTCTCATATGGTTCATTCTTAGAATCACTGTCGAAAACCAAATTAATTACTAATAACCTATTAGGCTGGCATTAAAATTTTATTCAACTAATCTTTTTAGACAACTATTAAATTAAAACATCCACACAATTTATATATAAATGAAACTAAGATAAAATAAAATAACTTAACGCTCGGTTTAACATAATACAACCAAATCGAATGCCGCACTAAAAGGCGATAATAGAATAAATAAATACAATTCGGCTTTCGGCCCGAATTTTCTACAACACCTCCTGTCTAGATTACAAGGATAGAAGCGTCTACAGTAAACCTGCATGCATCCACAGCTGCTGCAGCACACGTCTGACTCGAGGGAATCATCATCCAGTCATTCCTGTGTCTGGACACCTATATATATGTATACATATATGGCAAAAGAGAAGAAAATAGATAAACGGGTTAGAGCCCGAGTTGAGAAAATATTTTTCAAATGCATAAATGCTATATTTTAAATAAAATATATGTTTTACCTCATATTTAAATTGGTATCGCACTCCCATGAAATACCCCTCACCTCTTTTATAATAGTGCATACCGAACGCATCCCTATAGACAACCTAGTTAAGCTACCCTGCCTAACTAAACTCGTCCCACCAAATCTCTGAAAATCCCTATACACCCGAGTACTAAGGGCTCAACTTCTCCCCAGTCTCAACAATGCGCTACGTTCGTGCGTGGGGTGTCTAGCGAAGCGAAATCCAAACAAGGAACCCCCCCGATACACTACTACTTGGCAAAGTCGATCGTCGATATCCATTAGGAATATATATAAAATATTCACTTTAATATACAATCACAATTTAAGTCCGGATAAAATCTCCCGGAATGAGAATAAATCATTATTCTTTAATCTCTTTACACTAGTTAGAGATATATAATATCTTGTTCTCATATACAGGTAATATACTATACACACAAGTATAATAACCATCCCAACGAGCTATAACTCGAGGATGCAGTCTCTCAATGCTATCATCTACCAGGGAATCACTCACATAACATCCTGGGTACCAGCGGTCGGACTCTCACACCAACTTGGTAAAAACCAAATCACAACGTATGGGAAGCGGTCATAGTTCCTCCCCATAAATGAGACGAAACATACCCACCACGTCTCACTCCTAATAAAAATCACACAATATAAAAATAGACGCTATGAACTGGGGACTATACGATCCCTGCTCCTCAAGCCAGGGGCCTCACCCACATCGCATAACTTCCCATCATAACATTAGAGGGAGTATGCTTCACATAAATATACCATTCGCACACAGATATATTTATAATTATATCATATATATACTATAACAATTCCCCCATATATATAGTATATATCACTTCTTAATTTATACATATGGCTATAATTGCCAAACTCATATAGCGATAGCCAATAACCCCAAAGGTTCCCACTCGTAATAATATTCAAGTATTCGCAGACTTATGATACTAAACCCAAAATTATTTTCTCACTGATATATGACTTGTACCTTAATCACTATTAAGGATTTATATACTCACTGAATTTACAAATTCATAATAATTAAATAAGTCGACCCTCAACTTATTTTAGTCCTATAGGTTTCTATTACCTGTATGATAGTCGTCCACAGACGTATCAGATAACCACTCAATCATTTTTAGCTCCATCCTAAATTTCCATCCTATTCGCATCCTAATATTTACTCAAACATATAGGTGGTATAAAAATGTATTTTTGACACACATAATATATATTTAATCACTCGCCAAAGTACTGCCCCGAGTGTTACTCGTCTCGAACACCCCTAAATTGGTAAGCCCTGGATTTTAATTTCAACGGACCCAAGGTATACACCTCACTCAAATAATAATTTAGAAGTACTCACACTATATTTAGGAACTCCTAATATTTATCTCCAAACAATTCTAGCCTTAATTCTCCTAATATCAGGTTTGATTTCTAACCAACGATTTCGATCTCGAACAACCTTTCGTAGAAAAATCATTATAAATTCAAAAAAATGAGAAAATTACGCGGTCGGCGCCCACGCGACCATATCGAAAAGATCTATAAATTTCTTTTTTTTGACCAAGAGGCGAATTGATTCGCTTCTAGGCCGAATCGATTCAAAAATGATGATGGGTTACTATTCATCATCTTCTCCAACTCCAAATCAAATCAACACCCAATCAATCCAAGTGTTGTGGTTTTTCACTTCACCAACCAACAATATAATCATCTACACATCTATTTTTAACCAACACAACATTAATTTCATGGGATTCGTCAAACCACTCAAGAATCTAACCCTAATTCCATTAAATTCATTTCTCACAAAAACTACACCATTTTCATCCGTTCAAGCTTAGATTTCTTATGGGGCAAATACCACATCAATTTCTATGAGTTCATTTCACGAAAACCCCATTTTTATTCAAGAATACCAACCCAAAATCATGATTTTCATTACCAATTATGATATGAGATACACGCAGAAATAAATAAAGCAAGTAAACACTTGCCTCGTGGATAAAATCCGATGACATCGAGTCGAATCCCGCGGAGTTTGGACGGAATCTCTCTTTTCTCTCTTCTTTTCTCCTATGCCTTTCTTTCTCTCTCTTTCTTTCTTTCTTTCTTTCTTCCTCTCCCGTGTCTTATAAGGGAGAAATAAGGGCTTGTTCCTTTTTAACCCAAAAACAACTCGTTTACTCAATTACGAGTCCCTACTAGTCCAAAAAGTCCCGAAACCCAAATACGACCCTGTGATACTCTATTCTGACGATCTCGGCCATTCCGAGACCAATCGCGCCTTCAAAATTTACATCTGAGTCACTTAACTGCAATTCAGTAATTAAATCCAATACATTTCGATACGGGTTTCCAATTAAAATATTATCCTTTGTCGCTTTACCCAACTGCAACAAATAATTAAAATACTCCAACTCATTTACTTACTCCCAAATGGAAATATAACACACTTCAAAAATCATCTAACCTGCGTAATTTCCAAAAATTACAATTAACCATAATTCCTCAAATTCCCAAATTGCACTTACTTATTGAATTTAATCTTCCCTAAAAGTGCAGGTTATTACAAACTCCCCATTATGGTTGCGCGAACAATGCGGTATGATACATATTCAAGGGTGTATCAATTCATATATCTTGTGACCTATCCACCTCCTCAAACCTACCCCAGCATATAGTGACATTATTTGAATTATTTTGGATTGTTTTAAGTTGTCAAATTTGAATTGTTTTAAGTTGTTACATTTGAATTATATTTGGATTATATCGTGATGCATATTATTTGGAATGTATATTTGCATTATATATATTTTATTTGGATATATGATATTTGATTAAGTACAATGTTACTATAATATGTACAAATATACTGCTGGTCTCTGGAAGTGACCATACTGCCCATCATATTTTTTCTCAATTTCACTCAGAATTGTCACAGTCAATGATCGTGACAAGTATTATTTGTCACGGACTTGTCACGATCATTGATGGTAACAATTTGTTTTAAAAGGCCACTGATTTGTCACGGTTATTGACCGTGACAAGTCTAATGAACTTGTCACGGTCAATGACCGTGACAAGTCCATGACAACAAAAGTTGTCACCCCCAGAATTGTCACGGTCATTGACCTTAAAAAGTTGGACTTGTCCCGATCAATCACCGTGACAATCCGATAGATTTTGTGTAGTGATTAATAATTAATATTCAAGTAAAGATTAATCCTAAAATAATTTAGTTAGCGCAACTGATCACAAATAAAATAGGAAATAAAATTCCAACAACAGTGTCGTGCAACTAAAAATAAAAAATTAACTTAACACCAAATAGAATATGAATCAATTTAAAGAGGTGTTATGTTAAAATATTAAGTTCAAGTAAAATGAGCAAAAGATAAATAAGTGTTGCACTTAGCTTAGAAAAATTAGGACTTAATTAAAGTTACAACAAGATATATACTAATATTTTAGTTAAGTCCAAATTGTAAAAGTGTATAACACAAAAAATAATCACAATGATTAAATTCCAAATGTTAGTTTAAGTCAATAATATAACTAGGTTGGGATAAAAAACTCATACACACACAAACACCACCTAAGTATAAAAGAATACAAAAAAAAGTATTCAACTTAGGTAATAAAAAGTGTATGAGTCAATTGATTCAATCCAACTCAAATTGAGTACGAGATAAAGAGTGTAGTACTCAACTCAATAAAATAAGATTGGTTAACTAAAATAAAACTTAAATAAATAAAGATGAGATATAAAGTCAACACACTAATTACACCCAACTAAATAAAGTGAACACACAAAAATTCAACTTAGAGGATATCACTAGTTAGGGATACAAACCAAAAAAACACTTTAATCCCAAATTAATAAAATTAAATCAAATTTAAAATAAAACTTATTTTAAATAAAAATGTGTGACACAAATTAACTTAACTTAAAGTAAAAAATTATAAGTCCACACACACACGGAATCGGGTGTAAATAAATTCTCAACGCTAAAAACCGAAAAATAGACTTAGTACAAAACAGTCCAAATTGAATAAGTCAACACAACTACTCAAATAGGGCTAAAAGTCCAAAGTAAAATTTTAGTCCAAAAATTAAACAAGTGCACGCATAAACTGAGTTAGGTGTAGATATAGACTCAATAACAAACACCCAACAAAATCAGACTAAATTCTAAAAGGGGTCCAAAATAGTCACAGTCAAAATTTCAGTCCAAAGCAATTTTTTAGTCCAAAATAAAGTCCAAGCTAACACTGATTTTTAGTCCAAGTTAAAACAGAGTTTTAGCTCCAACAAAACTTACTTTTAACAGATCTAAAACAAACCAGCAAAATAAAATCAAGTTCAAAAAAAAAAAAATATATATATATATATATATATATCAATGTTCTAAAAAACGTACATAGGCGCGAGGCTTTTTAGATAGGCCAAATTTTGGCCCTAGGCGTGGATCAAGGCGTGATCAACGATGGTCAATATTTTTTGGGGCAAGGCGTGAAAAAACGCACATTTTTGGGGGGTAAAGCGTGAAAAAAATGCAAGTTTTTTAGAAGTAAGGCGTGAAAAAACTCAATTTTTTTTTAGTATTTTAAAAAAATAGTATTCTAAGTTACAAATATTTAGACATATTTTTAAGGTATGTATCATTTTAGCATTTTTAATAGCCTTGTCATAGTCAAAAAATATTAAAATATATTTAAAAAAAGGCCTAAATGCCTTTTCACGACTTTTTACGCCTAAGGTCCGCCTAGGCTTCAAAGGCTTAAGGCTTGGCCTCCACCCCTCTATCACGCTTCGCGTTTTTTAGAACCTTGATATATATATATATATATATAGGAGAATATAAAAACCGTTACCCCAAAGAAAATGGACACCCGAAAAAAAACGGAAGAACAGTTAGCCGGAATTGTCACACCACAAAACACCAAACTGGAAAATGGGATCGCTAGAAAACAAAACAAGATCACTCCAAACTGTAAAAAGCACCGGAAGAAGACAGTGGCCGAAAAGCACATCTCCACCAGAAAAAGCGAACACTGGATTTGAACAAAAAAAAGTGCCAAAAATGGCAACAAACCGACAGCCTCCAGATAAATCTAAAGCCGGAAAAACGAGAATGCACCACCTGAAAATGCTAAACGGTACATCAAAAATCCGTACCACACCAGAAAAAGAGGGCCGGATCCTCCGAACACAGACGATCATCGAAATCTGATCCTCAAACTCGAAATCAGCCCAAGACCTAAATCTCCAAAATGAAACTCTCAACAAATGGGTTATCTAAATGAAAAGATGGAGTGAGTGAGACGGAGAGAAAAAAATAAAGTGTTGCAAGCATATAAAAAAAAAGAGCAAAAGTAATAGTCCATTTTCTCCTTTTAAACCCCAAATGACTCAATTCAAAAGGCACGCGAATAGATCTTGAGCCACACAAAAAAGTCTTGAAACCATAAATGGTTTTAAATCGAAACCAACAACACAACACAAACAATGGGATGCCTTTTAATTTTGAGTTTCTTTAAGTAATTAATTAAACATTAACTAAAGTTTAATTAATGGTTTTAACTCATAAAAAAAATCTGAAAAAAAAATAAAAAGGAATAAAATGATACTACAAAATTTATGTAACAAAAAATACATTCCGAATATGAGGGTAGATATCAAAACAAATTAAACTAAAATATGGGAGAATAATAAAAAACTCTTAACATAAAAAATACAAATGAAATTGTATTTTGATCAAAACAAATTGTACACTACACAAAAATTATTTTTATAAAAAATAAATTATATATTAAATCAATATAGGAAAATATGATTTAAGGTATAAAAAATAGATTTAAAAAAAATGCAGGAGCAATATAAAAAATATTTGTCTCAAAATTGAGTCAACACGAAGAAATGAGATTTTCAATCTCCCCCTTTGGCCAATTTCGAGACAAACAAAATCGAGACTCAAACATAAGAAACGACACAAATTATATAACTCAACTATACACATGAGTCCTAAAGAAAATAGAAGAGTACATAACCCAACTAATAACAAGGATTCCTAAAAGAAATAGAAGAGAACATAACTCAACTAACAACAAGAAATCCTAAACGACTCAAGTGTACTAAAAGGGTCTCAAATGCTCCCCTTGTTTGTCTCAAAGGGACAAAGGGTAGGGAAGAATCCTACTAAATAAAAGTTAGTACAATATAAACATATGAAGATAAGGCGTACTAACAAACAAACTAAAACAAACAGAAGAACACAATTAGTTTGAAACATTGGAGCCATCCATTTGACAACCTAAATCATTTTTCTTAATCCACTTGGATTTGACAATAGGAAATGTAGTCTTAAATGGGACTGCACCAATCTTAATTTCGGGGTAATTCACATCAAAGTCAGTTTTAAAATGGATCCGGGGCACATTATTAATACTACTTTGTTATTTACTTACACGCATATGAAAAAATCGTCATAAATGACCCGTTTTAAGACAAAAGTTACACCCATATACATGCCTAATATTGAATTTCGAATTAACAGGAATATGTTGCAGTTTGATATTTTTAGATTTCTTAGACAAACTAAAATGCTTAAAACAAAACTGTTCTAGACGGCCAGATTTTGAACAAAAGTTGCACCAAATAGTCTTGTTATCATAAATTTTAACATTATTACAAGGTTTTGTGGAGAGTTTTCTATTTTCAAACTTTCTATTTAAATTTAGTCTTTTGTGACAAAACTGCTCTAAATGACCAAATTTAGAACAAAAATTACAATGAAAAGACTTTCTTTTAACATTTTTAGAATTATTAAACATAGTGGGCAGTTTTTCATAAACAAAATTTATGTTAGCATTTAATCTCTTATGATAAAACTGCTTTAAATGGCCCCTTTTAGAACAAAATTCACACTGAGAAACAGCTTTACCAACAACATTATTCCTCACATTTTCAATTTTCTTAAATTTACCTACATTTGCCCTATTCTGCCCTAATTTCTTGTAGAAGAATTTTTCTAAATGACCAATTTTAGAGCAATAATCACATTTAATAACAGATTTGATAGTTTTAAATTTCCCAACATATTGAATTTGTCTAAATTTACCTAAATCAAAATTATTTTGTCCTAACTTTTTAAAACAAAAATTTTCAAGATGTCCAGATTTTTGGCAAAAACTGCATACAAATACCGGGTTAACAAATGCGGTATCACAATCCTCAAGTTCAACATGTTTATAGCTTAGTTAATTTCAGTCGAATCAGGACATTGTTTGCTATAACTAGCAAAATTAGTTTCATCAAATGTTTCCCTTTAAAACCAATTCCTTTTAAAGGAACAAATTCATCAACATACTTATTTAGGGATTCGACAGTTAAACGAGAATTACAAAATCCATCAACCTTTTTAGATGCAATCTTAAGTTCTCTTTGACATTCATCATACATATAAAAAACAAACTTTTGTTGAACTTGAGATTCATCAAACTTAAATAAAACTTCCTTATTTTTAGTTTCAAGAGAGTGATTAAGCTCCGTTAACATAATAATTATTTTCTCTAAAAATGGAACATCATTTTCAAGTTCATTTATACGAAATTCAATTCTTCGGACATTAACTTGATTCGATTGTTTAAAACACCATTTTTGGCCATCAACCTAGAATTAATTTGGATTAAATCAGTACAGTCCTCAAAAGTATTATCGATGGAAATATTATCTACACAACCTTCTAGATTCGTACTCTTGCACCCTTCTAAAACAGTAGAATCGTCTACAATTTCAGATTCATCAACATCATCAAAAATATTATCAATATTAGATATAGAAGCTATGAATGTAGGGTGATGTTGATACCAAATTTAGTCTGCTGACATGGCTCAATAAAGTGAAGACACGTGGCAATCTACGTAGCAACAACAAAACACTTCCGAGGAACTCACATGCTCCGAGGAACCATACTACAACGAGGAACACTGATTCCCCGAGGAACTCATACGCTCGGAGGAACAAGAACTCTCCGAGGAACTCTTGAGTACCGAGAAGCTTAGGTGGTCCGAGCTGCACCTCGAACAAAGCATTAATAGCAGGATAACCAACAGTTTGACTGTTCATTAAATTCTTATCATTCAGACGCATACGCTTAAGGGGAATTGAATGTATTACCCTTTCATATGTACATCATTTAATGTATTACCCTTTCACATTACAGCCTCAGGGCTATAAATACATTGTACAATCCTCATTGTAAAGCGACCGGAATTTCTTGATATAACTTGTAATCGAGAATTCCCAAACAATCAGCAATAACATAACAGTGGACGTAGGCCATTCTTATAAGGCTGAACCACTTTAAAAATTCTTTGTCTCATTTATTTATTTGTGATTGAATAATTAGATATGACCTATTTTTTACATCAACAGATTGGCTCCGTCTGTGGGAAACGATTGGTAATATCATTTTTCATCAAAAATAATTCATCACAAATGGCTGATATTCTAGAATCGAGCAATCGAAATGCTGGAAGCCCTCCAAATCCATCTGCTCTGCCAAATATTCCAGATCTGGCTGGAATAATGACAAATCTGGCTCAGGGCCAGACCATCATGCAAAAAACTATGCGACAACTCATACAAACCCTCTATGGCCCCATTCAGGACCACGGAGTATTCAAAAAAATACATGTGCATCTTCTTCACGTACTAGACGTACCAATTCATATTACAATGAGGAGTCTGAAGATTTTTCTTATCAACCTGGACGAACTTCGTCAGTGCAAGCCACAGATACTGAACAACGTATCACTCTCTCCCCAGAAAGGACCAGTGCGCTAGAAAGATTAAGCAGAGTATCTCCTTTCGATCGATTAGGTCCTAGGAGGAGCAAAAGTCCTCCCAGAGCCCCATCGAGGAGTTTTAGACGACCATCAGATTTAAGGGAAGGATCTGCCCAGTCGCGACCAGCTGCTCGTCAAGATAGATCCCTAGAAGCCACTTCAACGCGATCAGTTGCTCGAACCAACAGGCCCGAGGAAGGAAATGATGCATGAAAAGGTTCTATTCAAAGGCTAGAGGATAGATTGGGGAAAATGGTTAAAGCTAATAACCCTCTACAACGAACCTTTGTTCGAGGAACACCTTTTGTCCAGGCATTGTAGATTTTCCAACACCATCAAAATTCAAAGCACCTGTTGTGACCCCCAAATATGATGGAAAGACTGACCCCATCCTTCATATAGAACAATACCAAGTTGCAGCCGACATCTATGCTGTTCCAGATGAGATGAGATGCAGGGCATTCTCGGGAACTCTTACCGGGTCTGCTCAAATATGGTATAATAATCTTCCTCGGGGTAAGATCTCAACTTTTCTTCAACTAGCCGAGTTATTCATTGGGAATTTATGTTTTGCGGCAAAGCCAGTTAAACGAGTAGCGCATTTGTTAAGTGTTAGACAAAAGGCTAGTGAGAGTACCAGAGATTATATAACTCATTTTAATAACGAGAAACTCAAAGTAATTGATTATGAGGAGAAGACAGCGATTACCGCCTTGATGAGTGGACTACTGCCCAATAAATTGTACTATACTTTGGCCAAAGATCCACCTAGAACCATGTCGGATCTGATGGGAAAAGCGGCCAAGATTATGAATGCCGAGGAAGCTATGGCTGCTAAGAAGAATATGGATGCCAAAGAAACCAAGGTTGAAGGTGATAAAGCTAAAAAGAAAGAGCATAATAATGGTAATGACAAACATTCAAGAACTAGATCGGTGTGGGACGCAATGAAGAAATTCGATAATTATTGTTGATACCAAAATTAATATGCTGATATGGACGAATAATATGAAGACACGTGTCAATCTACTTGGCACAATAATAACGAGGAATTTTCATTTCCCCGACCAACTCATGTTCTCTCCGAGCAACGAGGATACACCGAGGAACTTCAGCACTCCGAGGTACACTAGCGCTCCGAGGACCTCCTGATCAACGAGCAACTAAGGCGGTCCGAACTGCATCTCGGTCGTAGCATTAACTGCCAAATAATCAACAGTTCAATTATTCATTGAATGTTTATCATCTTGACGCACACGCTGCATTAAATGTATTACCATTTCATATGTATATCATTTAATGTATCAACCCTTTCATGTACAGCCTAAGGGCTATAAATACCTTGTATCACCCTCATTCAAAGGGACCGGAATTTCTTGAGAGAACATATACTCGAGAATTCCCAAACACTCAGCAATAACATAACAGTGGACGTAGGCCATTCTTATAAGGCTGGACCACTTTAAAAATCTTTGTCTCATTTTATTTATCTGTGATTGAATAATTAGAGCTATCTAATTTTTTACATCAACAGATTGGCGCCGTCTGTGGGAACGATTGTTATTATCGTTTTTCACCAAAAATCGTCCATCATCAATGGCGGATAATCCAGAATCTAGCAATCGAAACGCTGGAAATACTGAAAATCCTCAGAATGCCTCTGCACCTCCAGATCTAGCCGGGATTATGACGAATCTGGCCCAAGGACAAACCTCCATGCAAGAAACAATGAGGCAACTCATACAAACCCTTCATGGTGGTGCACCTGCACGTTCAGGACAGCAAAGTGGTCAGAGGAAAACTTATTTACTTTCTTCACGATCCAGGCGTACTGAGTCACGTCGTAATGAGGAGTCTGATGATTTCTCTTATCAACCTGGGCGAACTTCGTCAATAAGGGCTACAGATACTGATCAACATATCACTCTCTTTCCAGAAAGACCCAGTGCTTTAGAAAGACTGAGTAGGGTGTCTCCTTTCAGTCGATTAGGCCCTAGGAGGAATAGGAGTTCACCTAAGACCATGTCGAGGAGTTTTCGACAACCATCAGATCTAAGAGAAGGATCAGCACAATCACGACCGGCTGCTCGTCAAGATAGATCTCAAGAAGCTACCTCAGAACGATCAATTGCTCGAACCAATAGGCCCGAGGAAGGAAATGAAGCGTGGAAAGGATCTCTCCAACGGTTGGAGGATAAATTGGGAGAAATGGCCAAAGCAAAGAACCCCCTACAACACCTTTTGTACAGGCCATTGTGAATTTTCCTACACCGTCAAAGTTCAAAGCACCTGTAGTGACCCCCAAATATGATGGAAAGACAGATCCTGTTCTTCACATAGAGCAATATCAAGCTGCTGCCGACATCTATGTCGTTCCCGACGAGATGAGATGCAGAGCGTTCTCAAGAACTCTTACTGGAGCTGCCCAGATATGGTACAACAATCTTCCTAGGGGTAAGATTTCAACTTTCTTTCAGTTGGCCGAATTGTTTATTGGCAATTTCTATTTTGGAGCAAAGCCAGTAAAACGAGTAGCACACCTGTTAAGTGTTAGACAAAAATTTGGTGAGAGTACTAGAGATTACATAACTCGTTTCAATAACGAGAAGCTGGAAGTCATAGATTACGAAGAAAAGACAGCAATCGCCGCCTTGATGAGTGGGTTGTTGCCTAATAAATTGTATTACACCTTGGCGAAAGATCCACCTAAAACTATGTCAAAGTTGATGGCAAAAGCGGCCAAAATCATGAACGCCGAGGAAGTTATGGCTGCAAAGAAGAATATGGATAAAGACACCAAGGTAGACGTCGACAAGTCTAAAAATAAAGAGCATAAGGGCAATGGCGGTGACAAACGCTCCAGAAATAATAAATCATCATGGGAAGTCTTGAAGAAATATGACAATTATACTCCTTTGAAAATGGGTATTCATCATGTCTTGGAAGAAATCAAGAACAACGAGGAGGTAAAATGGCCAAAGAAACTGAGGTCAGACCCTGATTCGAGGAGTAAAGATAAATATTGCGAGTTTCATAAAGATCATGGTCACATGACCAAAAATTGCATAGCTCTGCAGAACGAGATTGAAACACTCATCCGAAGAGGAAAGCTATCAAAATATGTTGATCGGGGAGGTGAAAGAAAAAATAACGACCGGACTAGAGAGAGGTCTAGATCTCCTCGTCGAGCAGAAGAGAAAAAGAAAAGGAACCATGAAGATGATCCAGATGATGACCCCGACCTTCCCAAGAAACCAAGACAGCCAGAACGAGAGGTATTTTCTATACGTTTTGGGTCATTTGATTGTAATGTCATTACAGGAGGAGATGCAGGAGGAGGAGACCTTACTGCAGAAAGAAAGGCTTACCTTGGAGAGGCTCAAGCTTGTTCATATATTCAGCGAATAAATCTGGCCGAGGACGATCGTCCGAGGAAGGTAAACAAAGAGAAGCTGGTCATTGGCTTTTCAAAAAATGACCTAGCAGGTGTTCTTTATCCTCACGACGATCCTCTGGTGATTAAAATGAGGATGAAAGAAGTAGTGATTTCAAGGGTGTTGGTAGACAATGGAAGTTCGGCAGACATCATGTACTATTCATGCTTTGACAGTTTAAATCTGAAATTATCTCAATTGGAACCGTATCACAGACCCCTCCTGGGTTTTGCTGGCGAGAAAGTTTTTTCACTTGGGACGATCAAGTTGGACATATTCATTAGAACTTGGCCTGCTTGTCGAATAGAGTGAATACGCTTCTTTGTGATGGATAAGAATGTGCAGTCAGCCTACAACATCATCATGGGAAGAGTTGGTTTGAAGAAGTTCGAAGCAGTTCCATCTACAATGCATCAGTGCTTAAAATTCCCAACAAATTTTGGAGTAGGAGTTGTGAAAGGTGATCAAAAAGTAGCTCGGGAATGCTATTATTCGTCTGCCGAGCAAGAGGAACTTGAAGATTCAAGAAAAAAGACTACTACCTACCAAGTGGATGAAGGTACAGAAATTGAAACATTGGATCCTCGAGATGAATCCCAACTTGTAAAAGGACAGGTGGTGGAATCTACAGGAAATATTATTCTGAACGACGAGCACCCTGAACGAGTAACCCAGATAGGTTCTACGTTGGATGCTTCAATAAAACAGGAGTTGATAACTTTCTTGAGAAACAGGAAGAAAAATTTTGCGTGGAGTCATGAAGACATACCAGGAATAGATCCAAACTTCTTATGTCATGAGCTCAATGTGAATAAGGAGATCAAGCCTGTAAAGCAGAGAAGAAGGGTATTTAGCCCCGAGAAGAATCATGCTATACAAGAGGAGGTCGAGAAGCTCCAGAAAGCCCAATTCATTGAAGACGTGAAGTATCCAGACTGGTTGGCAAATGTGGTGATGGTAAAAAAGAAAAATAATAAATGGAGAATGTGTGTTGATTTCACCGATCTTAATAAGGCGTGCCCAAAAGATCATTTTCCATTGCCCAGAATTGATCAACTAGTGGATGCTACCTCGGGACATGAGCTGCTCAGCTTCATGGATGCTTACTCTGGCTACAACCAGATCAAAATGAAACCTGAAGACAGGGAAAGTACTTCTTTTATTACCCCTAGAGGAACTTATTGCTATAATGTTATGCCTTTTGGTTTGAAAAATGCAGGAGCGACATACCAGCGGCTGATGAACAAGGTTTTCACCGAACAAATCAGTTGCAACATGGAAGTCTATGTCGATGATATGCTGACAAAAAGCAAGAAAGCTGCAGATCATCTATTTGACTTAGCTCAGACATTTGATCAACTGGATAAATACCAGATGAAGCTCAACCCGACGAAGTGCACATTTGGAGTACGAGAAGGAATGTTTCTCGGGTACATTGTCAACCAGCGAGGCATTGAAGCAAATCCAGATAAGATCAAAGCTCTTTTAGGGTTGCGATCTCCAACAACAAAGAAAGAAGTGCAGAGTCTTACAGGACGAGTTGCAGCGCTCAACAGATTTGTGTCCCGAGCAACTGATAAATGCCTCCCATTCTTCAAAACACTTCGAAAAACTTTTGAGTGGACTGATGAATGTGAGAAGGCCTTTCAAGACTTGAAAAAGTATTTGGGAGCACCTCCATTGTTGTCCAGGCCAATAATAGGAGAGAAGTTGTACTTGTATCTGGCAGTATCAGAGAATGCAGTCAGTTCAGCATTGATCAGATTGGAGAATGGAGTCCAGAAACCAATCTATTACACAAGTAAGGCTTTTCGAGGTGCGGAAATCAGGTACCCAAAGCTGGAGAAATTGGCATTGGCATTAATTGAAGCAAGTAGAAGAATGAGGCCATATTTCCAGGCCCATACCATCGTCGTTTATACCGACATGCCACTGAGGCAAGCCCTTCATAAACCAGAAAAGTCAGGGAGATTGATGTACTGGGCAATAGAGCTCGGTGAATATGATATTGTGTATGAGCCCATATCATCATTGAAAGGGCAAGCTGTAGCAGATTTTATAGCAGAGTTTACATATCCTGATACTCCCGAGGAACAAAAATTGCTCGCTGACCAACCTGTGGATGTTACAGGATCAACAGACATAAATCCAGACCAACTCCGGTTGGTAAAAGGACTTATGGATGAAGAACGATCATCAACTTCGAGCTCAGACCAGCTCCGGTTGGTAAAAGAGCGAGAAGAGATGATCGACGAGGAGCGAAAAGTGTCAGGGAAGGATAAAAAGAAGCAACAAATATTTCACCGAGGAACTCTGTCAGATAAGAAATTCGAAGACGGGTTGCCCATATGGAGATTATATATAGATGGCTCATCTTGCACAGCAGGTTGCGGAGCAGGAATTGTTTTGAACACCCCAGACGAGATTGACATGGAATATGCTTTGCGATTCCAATTCAAAGCCTCCAATAATGAGGCTGAGTATGAGGCCATGATAGCAGGTCTTAATTTATCAAAGATTATGGAAGCGCAACAAGTGATGGTATTCAGTGATTCTCAATTGATTGTGAATCGGATGATGGGAACATATGCGGTTAAAGGAGAACTAATGGTCAAGTATCATGCAAAGGTGATGGAATTATTGGCAGAATTTGATGCCATTCAGTTGATCAGAATACCTAGAATAGAAAATTCACAAGCAGACGCACTGGCCCGACTAGCATCAGCTACTCGTACCGAGCTGCGAAGAACAATACCAATTGAAGTACTGGAAAGTCGGAGCATAGATGAAAACCTGACGATGAATGTTATTACCCTTGATTTAGGACCATCTTGGATGGATCCCATCAGGGTATATATTGAAGAGGGAGAATTGCCAGAGGATAAGCTTGCTGCCAAGAAATTGAAGTATAAAGCTGCTCGGTATGTATTAACTAATGGTATTTTATATAGACGAGGAATTATGGCAGGTTTGCAGAGATGTGTACATCCCTCCGAAGTGAAAGAATTGATTGAAGAGATCCATGAAGGGTCTTGTGGAGCTCATGTAGCAGGTCGAACACTTTTGCAAAGGATAATGACTCAAGGATACTACTGGCCGACGATGAGGGCTGATTGTATAGCCTATGCTAAGAAATGTGACAAGTGCCAACGTTTTTCCTCCATCCGACGAACTCCACAAGCATTGTTGACACCAATAACTTCCCCTTGGCCATTTGCCATGTGGGGAATTGATTTGGTTGGACCACTGCCGACCACCCGAGGAAGATTCAAGTACCTCGTCATTGCAGTGGACTATTTTACTAAGTGGGTAGAAGCTGAGCCACTTATTGATATGACATACGAGAAGGTATACCAGTTCGTTTGGAAGAACATCATTTGTCGATATGGTCTCCCTCATGCCTTCATCACAGATCATGGAACACAATTCGACAACGAGGAGTTTACTGCCTATTGTCAACAATCAAACATCCTGAAGACCCATTCAGCACCAGGTCATCCTCAAAGCAATGGGCAGACTGAGGTGACAAACAGAACACTACTAAATGGTTTGAAGAAGAGGCTAAGTGAAGCTAAAGCTAATTGGATTAATGAGCTACAATCAGTATTATGGGCTTACCGAACAACTCCCCGAGCAGCGACTGGAGAATCACCATACATGCTGGCATTTGGAAGTGAGGCTGTAATACCTTCCGAGTTGGGTCTCCCAACACACAGAGTGCTAAATTTCAATTCCCCAGTCAGTGACTTGATGAGAAGATTAGATTTGGACATGCTCGAGGAGGTTAGAGAAGAGGCAGCCATTAGGAATGCTGCTTACCAACAACGCACAGCTCTGTTCTACAATAAAAGGGTGAAGAAATGCGACTTAAAAGAAGGGGATTATGTGCTAAAGAAGGTCATTCAGAAGCACAATAAGCTTGAAGCCAACTGGCATGGACCTTACCGAGTTACAGAAGTTATCTGACCAGGAACTTACCGAATAGCAACTCTAGAAGGAGAGGAATTCAAGAATGCTTGGAATGCTGAACACCTTCGCAAGTATTATCAATGATGTAAAATGTACAACAGTTCCATCAATATGAATAAAACGATGATGTTTTCACCATTTTTCTCTCCTTTGTTTGAAAGTTTTTCGGGGAATACTAGTGTTGTACACTACGCTGCTCGACAGCAAAAGGAAGACGATAGTTCAGACCCACGACCAACTCCGGTTGGTAAAAGGGCGAGAACAAATGATATACTCCTTTGGTTAGGAGGCGTACACTTGCGTGATCAACTTCGGTTGGTAAAAGAGCTTGTGGACAAGATAGTTCGAAAGAACCTGATATACTCCTTTGGTTAGGAGGCGTACACTTGCGTGATCAACTTCGGTTGGTAAAAGAGCTTGTGGATAAGATAGTTTGAAAGAACCTGATATACTCCTTTGGTTAGGAGGCGTACACTTGCGTGATCAACTTCGGTTGGTAAAAGAGCTTGTGGATAAGATAGTTCGAAAGAACCTGATATACTCCTTTGGTTAGGAGGCGTACACTTGCGTGATCAACTTCGGTTGGTAAAAGAGCTTGTGGACAAGATAGTTCGAAAGAACCTGATAGTTCGAGCGTGATCAACTTCGGTTGGTAAAATAGCGAGAACAAATTATACTCCTTTGGTTAGGAGGCGTACACTTGCGTGATCAACTTCGGTTGGTAAAAAAGCTTGTGGACAAGATAGTTCGAAAGAACCCGATAGTTCAAACTCATGACCTACTCTGATTGGTAAGAGGGCAAGAACAACATTCTTAAAAATGCCAATTTTGGCTGGTTAAGAAACAAAATATGCCAATTTATGTTGGTCGGAAAGTAAAATCATTCCATAAAATACAAGAATTCCAAACTGAACCAAGTATAGTTGGTCGGTGATCAAAACTGTAATTGGTCGACGAGGATAAATTATCAACCTTGGTTGGTCGGACACATTTTATGAAAAAAATTTACCAAGTATGGCTGATTGGAGATAAAAACCCATCAACTGTAGTTGGTCGACAAACACAATTTAACAACCTTGGTTGGTTGGAAGCATTTTAAACATTTTATACTCATTACTTTATTATTAAGTGATTGAGCAACATTGATACTTGTAATTTTGATTACTAAGTTGGTTGATGAACAGCACCATATTGTTATCTTTTTAACAGATACATATGCACAAATGAAAAAATGTTTGATAGGCACAAAACAATAGCAATACAGATTTGCAAACAGAAAATGAAAGTCTTTCATTAAAATCAAAATAAATTACAAGCTACATATATGTGCTAACTGTTACATTGAAAAACCTATTCTATTGGTTTCTTTCCTTTAGCTTTTGAAACAGGCTCCTCGACAGCAGGAGGATCCTCCAGGCAAAGAGGAGAATTAATGAAATTAATATCTCTGAGCATTCTGACGTTCATCACAGAAGGTGTATCCAAGAGATGCTCGGGATGAGATAATTCAATCTGAGAATGAAGACTATAGTCGCCAAGGTATTTTGAAATTAAGCTCCGAGGAATGGCACGAGCTGGGATCCACTCCATGTCTAGTTTATAAGGCGGTACAGGCAAGTCTAGTAGCCCAGGAGCATGATAATCCCATAAGAAATGGCCCTGCTCTAGCTTTAACACACCCAGGGCGTTCAACCATCCTTGTTTATAACCTTCGTTATTGGAACTTTCAAGACGAGCATCCAAGTGACAAAGGGCTTCATTGTAGCCTGCCATCCAAAACTCACGAGGTTGTTTGTGAAATTGGAAAGTTATTCTCTCTAGTTGCTCGTGAAGGTTCCTGGCAAAAACATCTTTATCATTCAAAGCAGACTTCGTCGCAGTAAGTTGATCTTCCAAAGATAGGTTTTTCTTGGACATTTCAGATAAAGCCCGATCTTTGGCGTTCAATTGGTATGCTTGAGTTTCCAATGTTGACAGAGTACGAGATTCTTCAACATTACGGCTGAGAACTCTTGATCGACTCCGAGCAGGTGGAGAATTTTTCTCCTCGACAACATTTTGAACAGCTCTTCCTCGCCCACGAGACCCTCTTCCTCGTCCCCGAGCAGTAGTAAAAATGCCAGATTTTCTTAACGTATCCAGTTCTTGCCTTAATTTGGCATTCTCAACCTCTAAGAACGAGAAACCTTCATCGGTAACCGGTACTAAAGCAGTGGAAGAGGAAGCTGCAGACTCATACTGTGCCAACTTTTTCTGCAAATTATTGTTCTCTTGTTCCAGCAACTCAGCGATCTGTCTGCAGGCCTCAACTTCACCTTTTAGGGTTCTCTCCCTAACATCGTACCCAGCGATGATCTTTTTGTGACCTGTTTCAGAAGAAAGCTGTTGATACCTATTCTCATATTCCTTGTGCAACAAAGCAGTTGATTCATTGTGCTGACTCTGAAGATCTTCTAAGGAATAATGAAGCTCCTCAATCAAGTCATAGTAGGCCACGTTGTTGGCCACAGCTCGGTCAAGTAAATCCTTCAAGTACCGATAAGCCTCAATTGCTTGTTCTGAGGCATCATGGCCAAGAATGTCAGCAATTTCTGATACACTCAAATTTGTATGACCAGCTTTATAATATTAATGGCATTGCTGCATCAGCTTTGTATCATGTGCAGATATCAGTTCCATTCTAGCCACAAACTAATAATGAAAAGAAGACAACAGTCAATAAAAACAAATCATCAACAACAGAGATGAACAAAGATGTATTTTATTAGATCACAAAAAGATTACATTATTTGATTACAAATAATGAAAGATAGAAATGATACCGAACAACTTCACACCTTTTCCTTGTCTCCCAAGACTTTCTCGGGAGGCTGGGACGAGGAGCTTGGTTGCTCGGTGGTAACAGCAGCTTGATCAGCAGGAGTTGAAATTTTCTCAGGAGGAGGAGGCATGGAAGAAATGTCCTCGTTGGCAGAAGGTAGAGATGCAGGGACTTGATCACCTATGGCCATGGAAGATTCATCAGAGATAGGCTCATCTTCTTCTTATTCTACAATTGGTGGGGGAGGACCAGGGAGGTGTAGCTGGAATAGCCCAGAGTCGTCTTTGATCTTCAATTCCTGCAGGGCAGCTACCCAGCCATCTCGGAAGTATTTCAACTTCCCGTATTGTACTTGGGATGTCATCGCAGCAATCCCTTTGTCCCATCCTTTATCCCAGCCAGCGCTGAAGGATTTTTTAACTGCGAGCTTTCTTTTCAGTTTCTCCGAGGAGAGCTTCTCGGATAGAAGATCCTCGGCAGTCTTTAACTTCACATCCAATTCTTCTTTTTGGCGCTTTACATCTCGCAGGACGGACAACTCTTCCTCTGCCTTCTTCAGCTTATCTTCAAGCTCTCCAAAGTTCTTGAGCTTGTCGTCATATTTTTGATGCTCAATCTCTAAACTTTTCACCTTATTCTCCAAACTCTTGGAGATCTCAGCCAACTTCACCTTCTCAGCTTCAACTATTGACAACTTTTTCTCCCAGACAGCTTTGTCCTCACTATACTGCTGACGAGAATCCTTCAAGGATTGGGTCAAACCCAGCAGAGCATCCTCTACCCCCGACGAGGAGCTGGAAGCTTTAATTGCTTCATCTTTCTTCACGATGTTGTTAAAACAATTCACCAGCTAAACAAAGGAAAAAGTGATAGGTCAGTACAAAAATACAAGTATTCAAAGAAAGAAAGGAAATTCAGAGTGTGAGAAATTTACTGAAGCAAGGTGACGGGTAGCTAGGGATGTCAGCATATCCCTAGAAATCTTTTCATCAATTCCTTGGACCTCGGGTATGATCCAAGTTTTTACCGAGCTCATGGCAGAGCTCGGAGGAATGATGGTTGGAACACCAACACCACCAGCTGGTAGAGAAGAGATGGTTTCAGTCAGATTGGCAGTTTCAGCCAAATTGACTGAGGACGATTTCCTCAATCTCCTCAAAGGAACTTCAGCAATTTCAACCAAGGAAGAGCTCTTGGTCGGAGAGATAGCAGTCATCTCCACAGGAGCAACCTTCTTGCTCGGAGCCACTGGGGGCTTCTCGGTAGCTTTGGAAGGCGCAACATCCACCTTCTTAGTCCCCTCTGGAACATCAATTTTGCTTTTCTTGGCTTCAGCAGCAGAAGTAGTGTCATCAAATAGAGCAGGGGGGGCTCTTTTCTTGCCCATTCTTTGACTTAAAGGGATGTGAGAATCTGAAGAAGAATCCTCTGGAGTTGAGGCTGGCTCAACAGATCTAATCACAGGATGAGCAGTATAAGAAGTCGTATAGCTCATATACTGCAGCAAATATGATGCAGACCTGATGTGCTCGTCTGCAACGTTCTTATGCAAACCCCAGATAAGTTTCAGATGCTTAATATTAACCTCTGATTCTTTTGGAGTTTTTCTTTTACTATCAACTGCAAATAAATACATAATGAAATATCAGTCATACATTTTGTCAAATATGATAAAAGCATAATTTCATAAGTAAAGGAAAATGAGAATAAACCTATCCCATTGCCATATGGGGGGCATTTAGGACCCTGGTATACTGCATCTCCAACCAAGAGGGCATATTGCTAATTTTTAATCACCACCCCATGTTCAAAATAATCTCTATTTGCATCAGGGAGGTTAACTACAAGAGCCCTATTTAAAAACCTAGTTTTTAAGTAATAAACATTATCTAAAATAGCCCATCTATAACAATACATAATCTCAGGAATCCCTATACGAGTTCCATGAGTTAGATTTAATTTATACACCCCATTAATTATTCTCCATGAATTGGGGGCTATTTTTGCAGGAACAACGTCAAAGTACTGACAGAACTCTAAGCATAAGGGGTTTGGCGGAAAAGAAAATCCACATTCAGCAATGAATAGACTGGGGAACCAATGTCCCTTAGCCAATCGAAAATAATCTAAAGGCTCAGAAAGAACCTCCAGAGTTACCCAGGAAGGAATGGAAAAATCGGAACGAAATTTCTCAACAGACTTCACAATATAAACCATAGTGAATAAAAGAAATACAGAAGAAAAGAAGAGAATCTTACAGGAAAAAGGAAGAGCTGACAACTAGCGAAGGAAAAGATGAACGCACAAGGGAGAGAGAGACAACAGAAAGCTTGAATGCAGAAAATTGGAAAAGGTAGAAGACGGTATGGTTACCTAAGAAGTTTAAATACTTTACCTTGGGAAGCTGCGAAGGAAATGATTACACAAAAGAAACTAATACGCCACCGGCGGCTAAAAGGATAAAAATGCACGAAGATCGAAGCACTCATAAAAATTCGAAAAAGGTGGATTCTGTGAATTTGAAAGAAATTCAAATATGAAGAAAAGGCTCCTAAAACCCAGGAAAGTCATTTAATATCGCCATATACCGAGAAAGAATGTTCCATACTCCTCAAAGTTCGAAATATGAAACATTGGGGGCTTCTGTTGATACCAAAATTAATATGCTGATATGGACGAATAATATGAAGACACGTGTCAATCTACTTGGCACAATAATAACGAGGAAGTTTCATTTCCCCGATCAACTCATGTTCTCTCCGAGCAACGAGGATACACCGAGGAACTTCAGCACTCCGAGGTACACTAGCGCTCCGAGGACCTCCTGATCAACGAGCAACTAAGGCGGTCCGAACTGCATCTCGGCCGTAGCATTAACTGCCAGATAATCAACAGTTCAATTATTCATTGAAGATTTATCATCTTGACGCACACGCTGCATTAAATGTATTACCATTTCATATGTATATCATTTAATGTATCAACCCTTTCATGTACAGCCTAAGGGCTATAAATACCTTGTATCACCCTCATTCAAAGGGACCGGAATTTCTTGAGAGAACATATACTCGAGAATTCCCAAACACTCAGCAATAACATAACAGTGGACGTAGGCCATTCTTATAAGGCTGAACCACTTTAAAAATCTTTGTCTCATTTTATTTATCTGTGATTGAATAATTAGAGCTATCTAATTTTTTACATCAACAATTATACTCCTTTAAAGAAGGATATCAACCACGTTCTAGAAGAAATCAAGAATAACGAGGAATTAAACTGGCCAGAGAAAATGAAGGCAGACCCTGACAAGAGGAATAAGGCAAAGTATTGCGAGTTTCATAAAGATTATGGCCATATGACCAAAAATTGCATAGCTCTTCAGAATTAGATTGAAACACTCATCAGACGAGGAAAGCTGGCAAAATATGTTGATCTTGGAAGCGAAAGAAGAAACAACGACCGAACAAGAGAGAGGTCTAGATCTCCTCGTCGAGCAGAGGAGAATAAGAAAAGAAACCATGAAATTGATCCCGAAGACGACCCCAATCTTCCCAAGAGACCAAGGCAGCCAGAACGAGAGGTATTTTTAATACGCTTTGGGTCATTTGACTGTAATGTTATAACAGGTGGAGATGCAGGAGGAGGAGACCGTACTGCCGAGAGAAAAGCTTACCTCTGTGAAGCTCAAGCTTGCTCGTACATTCAATGAATAAACCTAGCTGAGGAGGATAGCCCGAGAAAGGTGAACAAAGAGAAGTTGGTCATTGGGTTCTCAAAGAATGATCTTGCAGGTGTTCTATATCCTCATGATGACCCATTGGTGATCAAGATGAGAATGAAGGAGGTAATGATTTCAAGAGTACTAGTAGACAATGGTAGCTCGGCAGACATCATGTTCTACTCGTGCTTCGACAGTTTAAATCTAAAGCTACCTCAACTGGAGCCTTATCATAGACCCCTCCTCGGTTTTGCTTGTGAGAAAGTATTTCCACTTGGGACGATCAAGTTGGATATATTCATTGGTATGTGGCCTGCTTGTAGAATAGAAAGAATACATTTCTTAGTGATGGATAAGAATGTTCAATCGTCATACAATATCATCATGGGAAGAGCAGGATTGAAGAAATTTGAGGTTGTACCATCTACAGTACATCAATGCCTAAAATTTCCAACAAATTTTAGAGTATAGCTCGGGAATTCTATTATTCATCCGCCGATCAAGAGGAATTGGAGGAATCAAGGAAAAAGACTACTACTTATCAAGTGAATGAAGGGGCAGAAATTGAAACATTGGATCCTAGAGATGAGTCTCAACTCGTGAAGGGTCAAGTGGTGGAAGCTACTGAAAATATCATCCTGGACGACGAACACCCTGAACGAACTACTCAAGTAGGTTCGTCGTTGGAAGCCTCACTAAAACAGGAATTGATAACTTTCCTTAGAAGCAGAAAGCAAACTTTTGCGTGGAGTCATGAGGATATGCCCGGGATAGACCCAAATTTCTTATGTCATGAACTCAATGTGAATAAGGAGATCAAGCCTATGAAGCAAAGAAAAAGAGTATTCAGCCCCGAGAAGAATCAAGCTATACAGGAGGAATTCAAAAAGCTCCAGAAAGCCTGCTTTATTGAAGATGTTAAATATCCAGACTGGTTAGCAAATGTGGTGATGGTGAAAAAGAAGAATAACAAATGGAGGATGTGTGTAGACTTCACCGACCTCAATAAAGCATGTCCAAAGGATCACTTTCTGCTGCCCCGAATTGATCAACTAGTGGATGCTACCTTGGGACACGAGTTGCTGAGCTTCATGGATGCTTATTCTGGCTACAATCAGATTAAAATGAAACTTGAAGACAGGGAGAGCACTTCTTTCATTACCCCTAGGGGAACTTATTGTTATAATGTTATGCCTTTTGGTTTGAAAAATGCAGGTGCGACATATCAGTGGCTGATGAACAAGGCCTTCCCTGAACAAATCAGTTGCAATATGGATGCCTATATTGACGATATGATGACAAAGAGCAAGAAAGTTATCGATCATCTAGTTGACTTAAGTCAGACTTTTGATCAACTAGATAAATATCAAATGAAGCTGAACCCGGCGAAGTGAATATTTGGAGTACGAGAAGGCATGTTTCTCGGATACATTGTCAACCAACGAGGCATTGAGGCAAATCCTGAAAAGATCAAAGCTCTATTAGGGCTGCGATCTCCAACGATGAAGAAAGAGGTGCAAAGTCTTACAGGACGAGTAGCAGCACTGAACAGATTTGTATCGCGAGCAACTGATAGATATCTCCCATTCTTCAAGACACTTCGAAAGACATTTGAGTGGAATGATGAATGTGAGAAGGCTTTACAAGACTTGAAGAAATATTTGGGAGCACCTCCACTGTTGTCCAGGCCGGTGATGGGAGAAAAATTGTACTTGTATCTAGCAGTATCGGAGAATGCAGTTAGCTCGGCGTTGATAAGAGTGGAGAATGGAGTATAAAAACCAATCTATTACACAAGTAAGGCCTTTCGAGGAGCAGAGATCAGATATCCAAGGCTGGAAAAGTTAGCACTGGCACTGATTGAGGCGAGTAGGAGAATGAGGCCATACTTCCAAGCTCATACTATAGTTCTATATACTGATATGTCGTTGAGGCAAGCCCTTCATAAACCAGAAAAATCAGGGAGATTGATGTATTGGGCAATAGAGCTCGAAGAATACGATATAGTTTATGAATCCAGATCATCGCTTAAAGGGTAAGCTGTAGCGGATTTTATAGCAGAGTTCACCTATCCTGATACCCCCGAGGAGCAAAAGCTGGTCGCTGATCAACCTGTGGATGTTACAGGATCATCAAACACAAGTTTAGACCAACTTAAGTTGGTAAAAGGGCAAGTGGATGTTGCAGGATCATCAAATTCGACCTCAGACTAACTCCGGTTGGTAAAAGGGCAAGAAAAGATGATCGACGAAGAGCAAGAAATATCAGGGGAGGATGAAAGGAAGCAACAAATATTTCACCGAGGAACTCTGTCAGATCAGAAGTTTGAAGACGAGTTACCTATATGGAGGCTATATGTAGATGGCTCATTTTGCACAACAGGCAGTGGGGCAGGGATAGTTTTGAGCACTCCGGACGAGGTCGACATGGAGTATGCCCTACGTTTCCAATTCAAATCTTCCAATAATGAGGCTGAGTATGAGGCCATGATTGCAGGTCTTAATTTGGCAAAAATTATAGAGGCGCATCAGGTTATTGTTTTTAGTGATTCTCAATTAATTGTAAATCAAATGTTGGGAATATATGCAGCCAAAGGAGAATTAATGATTAAGTACCATGCAAAGGTGATGGAGTTGGTATCAAAATTTGCTGCTATTCAGCTGGTCAGAATACCAAGAATGGAGAATGCAAGAGCAGATGCCCTAGCTCGATTAGCATCAGCTACTCGTACCGAGCTACAAAGAACAATCCCAATTGAAGTTTTAGCTGGTCGGAGTATAGATGAAGATTTGGCAATGAACTTTATCACCCTTGATTTAGGACCATCTTGGATGGATCCCATCAGGGCATATATTGAGGAGGGAGAATTACCAATTGACAAGCTCGCAGCCAAGAAATTGAAGTTTAAAGTTGCTCGGTATGTATTAACTAACGGTATTTTATATAGACGAGGAATTATGCCAGGTTTGTAAAGATATGTACATCCCTCTGAGGTGAAAGAATTGATTGAAGAGATCTATGAAGGGTCATGTGGAGCCCATGTAGCAGGTCATACGCTTTTGTAAAGGATGATGACGCAGGGATATTACTGGCCGACGATGAGGGCTGATTGTGTAGCCTATGCCAAGAAATGTGACAAGTGCCAGCGCTTTTCCTCCATCCGAAGAACTCCACAAGCATTTTTGACACCCATCACTTCCCCTTGGACGTTTGCCATGTGGGGAATAGATTTGGTCGGACCACTGCCAACGACCAGAGGAAGGTTCAAATACCTTGTCGTCGCAGTGGATTATTTTACTAAGTGGGTGGAAGCTGAGCCTCTCATTGATATCACGTACGAGAAGGTGTACCTATTTATTTGGAAGAACATCATTTGTCGATATGGTCTTCCTCATGCTTTCATCACAGACCATGGAACACAATTTGATAACGAGGAGTTCGCTGCCTATTGTCATTAATCAAATGTGTTGAATATCCACTCAGCACCAGGCCATCCTCAAAGCAATGGATTAACTGAAGTGACAAACAGAACACTGCTGAATGGTTTGAAGAAAAAACTGGACGATGCGAAAGCAAATTGGATCAACGAGTTACAGTCAGTACTGTGGGCTTACCGAACTACTCTCCGAGTAGCAACTGGGGAATCTCCATATATGCTAGCATTTGGAAGTGAAGCTGTTATACCTGCCGAGTTGAGCCTCCCAACACACAGGGTACTGAATTTCAATTCCCCTGTCAGCGACTTAATGAGAAGATTGGATTTAGACATGCTCGAGGAAGTTAGAGAAGAAGCAACCATCAGAAATGCTGCATACCAACAACGAATAGCTCTATTCTACAATAAGAGGGTGAAGAAGTGCGACCTGAAAGAAGGAGACTATGTGCTGAAGAAAGTAGTTCAAAAGCACAACAAACTGGAGGAAAACTGGCATGGACCATACCGAGTTACAGAAGTTGTTCGACCAGGAACTTACCGAATAACAACTTTAGAAGCGGAAGAGTTTAAGAATGCATGGAACGCAGGGCACCTGCGCAAGTATTATCAGTGATGTGTATTTTCTCCTTTTATTGAAAGTTTTTTGTGGAATACTAGTGCTACACACTATTCGGCGAAACTCGGCAAAACTCGGGCTACTCAAAATTTTTCTCGAAAACGCCAGCTAAGGTTGGTCGAGAAACAAATGTATTCCTCCGGGAAGTAAAACTTATATTTCTCCGGGAAGTAAAACTTGTATTCCTCCGGGAAGTAAAACTTGTATTCCTTCGGGAAGTAAAGCTACCTGTATTCTTTCGGGAAGTAAAGCTACTTGTATTCCTCCGGGAAGTAAAGCTACCTGTATTCCTCCGAGAAGTAAAGCTACATGTATTCCTCCGGGAAGTAAAGCTACATGTATTCCTCCGGGAAGTAAAGCTACCTGTATTCCTCCGGGAAGTAAAACTATGTGTTCCTCGGGAAATAAAAATATTTCTAAAAATGCCAACTTATGTTGGTTAGGAAGTAAATATTTTCTTTAAAACGCCAACTAAAAGCTCCTCGTAGAGGAAAAATCCACTAACTATGGCTGGTCGGGGATAAAAACCCACTAACTGTAGTTGGTTGAGAAGGAAATTTACCGACCTTGGTTGGTCGAAAACATTTTATGAATACGAGAAAATGATCAAGCAAAATTATTGATACTCGTGACTTTTTAAAATTATTAGTAAGTTGGTCGAGAAACAACTTAGTGAGTTAGTCGAGAAACAACTTAGTAAGTTGGTCGAGAAATAACTTAGTAATTTTTTATAATGACTACCACAAATTCAAGCTAGTCGACAATAAGTTGATCGACAAACAACACAAAATAACACAATATTGTTATCTTTTTAATAGACATACATGCACAAATATAAAGTATTTAATAAGACCTTAGCAATTAAGATTGCGAACAAAAATAAAAGCCTTTCATTAAATCCAAAAACAGATTACATTGATAATTAAATGTATACTAACTATTACATCAAAATTCCTACTCTATTGGTTTCTTCCCCTCTGCTTTTGAAACAGGTTCCTCGCCAGAAGGCGGATCATTTAAATCAAGAGGAGAGTTTATGAAGTTCAAATCTTTTAACATCCTGATATTCATCACGGATGGTCGATCTAGGAGGTGCTCGGGATGAGATATCTCAACACTTGAATGGAGATTGTAGTCGCCGAGATACTTAGAAATTAAGCATCGAGGAATGGCCCGAGCAGGGATCCAACTCATATCAAGTTTGAATGGTGGCACGGGTAGCTCGAGCAGCCCAGGATCGTGGTAGTCCCACAGGTAATAACCTTGTTCGAGTTGTAGAACACCCAAGGCATTCAACCAGCCTTGCTTGTAGCCCTCATTATTGGCATTCTAGATACGATCGTCCAAGTGGTAGAGAGCCTCGTTGTACTCAGCCATCCAGAACTCCCTGGGTTGTTTGTGGAATTGATATGTCAGTCTTTCCAGCTGCTCGTGGAGATTTTTGATGAAGAGTTCCTTATTCTCCAAGACTGACTTCTGCGCAGAAAGCTGCTCTTCCAGGTCCCTGATCTTCTTTGACATTTCAGCCAACGCCTGGTTCTTTGCCATTAATTGGAAAGCTTGGTTCTCCAAAGCAGATTGAGTCCTCTGTTCCTCGACAGGAATTCGAGCTGCTCTTGCTCATCCCCGAAGATCTCTTGCTCGTCCACTAGAAGATGTAGAGGGGCCATCTCTCTTCAAGGTCTCCAATTCGTCCCTCAAGTTGGCGTTCTTGACCTCCAAGAACGAGAATCCCTCATCAGTCATTGGGATCAAGGCTTTTGAAGTGGAATCTGCAGACTTCAACTGTGACAACTCTCTTTGCAGGTTGCTATTATCTTGCTCAAATAATTCAGCTATTTGTCTGCACTCCTCGACCTCAGCCCTCAGAGTTCTCTCCCTCACATCGTAGCCAGCAAAACGCTTTTCGTATCCCTTGTCAGCATTGAGTTGCTGATACTTCTTCTCATACCCCTCGTGCAAAAGGGCAGTGGATTCTTTGCATTGTTGCTGAAGGTCTTCAAGAGTGCCTTGGAGATCCTCGATCATATCATAATAAGCCATATTATTGGCCACTGCACGATCAAGCAGACACTTCAAGTATTGGTAGGCCTCAATTGCCTGTTACGAAGCATCTTGGCCGAGGGTGTCGACGATTTGTTCTGCACTCAGATCCGTGTGACCAACCTTAAAGTATTCATTGCATTGCCTCAACAGATTTGTATCGTGAGCAGATAATAATTCCATCCTAGCCAAAAACTAGTAGAGGAAGAAAAAGCAGTAATCAATAATCAAAACAGAGCATGAAGAAGAGATAACAGTATGAATAAACACAAGTTCAACTTTTATTATATCATAAAGGTCAGAAGTACAAGGTTCATAGTTACATGTTTAGGATTACATTTGTTAAAGAAAAATAAAATAGAGAAATCCGAATAACTCTACACCTTTTCCTTATCTCCCAAAACTTTCTCGGAAGGATGGGACGAGGAAGTAGGTTGCTCGGATGGAGCAGATAGTAGTTGGGGAAGTGCTGGAGGTTGCTCGGAGGAAGTTACAGGTAGTTGAAGTTCCTCGCCAACGGGCTGGATAGTCGGGGAAGAAAAACCTGATTTCCCATCACGATAGAAGACTCTTCGGAGGCAGCTTCGTCCTCTTCTTCGTCTTCAGGAGTTGGAGGGGGACCAGGGATGTGTTGCTGAAAGAGTTCAGAATTTTCATCCACTTTCATCTCTTGTAGAGAAGCGACCCATCCATCCCTAAAGTACTTGAGGCTGCCATATTCTACTTGCGACATCATGGCAGCCAAGCCCTTGTTCCACCCCTTGTCCCAGCCAGCGCTGAAAGACTTCTTCACAACCAATTTTCTCTTTAATTTCTCCGAGGAAAGCTTCTCGGATATAAGGTTTTCATCAGTCTTCAATTTATTCTTAACCTCCTCCTTCGGCCGATTTACCTCCCGAAGCTGACCCAACTCTTCCTCAGCAACCTTGAGCTTATTCTCAAGCTCTCCAGCATTTTTGAGCTTCTTGTCAAGCTCTTTATTTTTCCCTTCCAAGTCCTTTATTCTCTTGTCTAACTCCTTGGAGACTTCAACAACTTGAGCTTTCTCCTGCTCAGTGGAGGTAAGTTTCTTCTCCCAGATTGCCTTTATCAGCATCGTACTTCAGACGAGAATCTTCCAAAAACTGTCTCAGGCCCACCAGAGCTTCCTCTTCACCAGACGAGGAGCTTGAAGCTTTAATAGCTTCATCATTCTTTAAAATTGTATTAAAGCAGCTCACCAACTGTGAAAAGAAAATGAAAGTAATTCAGAGACAGATATAATAAGGGAAAGATGAAAAGTTCAAAGTAAAAGGACTTACAGAAGCAATGTGGCGAGCTGCCAAAGAGGTAACCATATCCCGAGAAAGGTTTTCTTTGATACCTTGGATCTTGGGAATGATCCAAGTCTTCACCGAGCTCATGACAGAGCTCGGGGGAACGAAAGTGGGAACTCCACTAGTCGGGGGCTGAGAGATGGTGTCAGCCAAATTGACCGAGGAGCTCTTCTTCAGATTCCTCGAGGGAGAAGGAATAGATTCAACCAAGGAGGAACTATTGGTCGGTGATATTACAATCACTTCTCCTGGAGTAGCCAACTTGCTCGGAGCCACTTGGGGCTTCTCGATAACCTTCACAACAGGGGAAGCCGAGGAAGGTGCATCAGTTTTCTTTGTCCGCTCGCCTGGGACGTCAATCTTACTTCTTTTTGCCTCTCCAGCACCAGAGGCAGGTTTCTCAAAAAGGGTGGGAGGTCTTCTCTTCTTCATCCTTTCACTTAAAGGAATGTGTGACTCATGTAAGGAACTGGTAGAAGCTGGTAATGGTTCTACTTCACTTATCACCGGACGAGCAGTGAAAGAAGTGGTGTAGCTCTTGTACTGCAGCAGATACAAGGCTGACCTAATGTGCTCGTCGGCAACACTCTGATGCAAACTCCAGAGAAGTTTTAAGTGCCTTATATTCACGTCTGCTTCTTTTGGACACTTTCTTTTGCTATCAACTGCAAATAAATAAACATTAAAATATCAGTGGCACATTTTATCAAACATAGAAGAAGCATAATTTTAAAATAAATAAAATAAAATAAAAATAACCTATCCCATTGCCATAAGGAGGGCATCTGGGACCCTGATACACTTCATCCCCAGATAAAGGAGCATGTTGCCAATTTTTTATAACAACTCCGTGCTCAAAATACTCCCTATTGGCATCCGGGAGATTGACCACTAAAGCCCTATTTAAAAATCTAGTTTTTAAATAAAAAGTGTTATCACCCACTGCCCATCAATAACAAAACATGATTTCTGGAATTCCTATGCGAGTTCCATGAATTTGATTTAACCTATGAACCCCATTAACTATTCTCCATGTATTGGGGGCTATTCTTGCAGGACCAACGTCAAAATATTGACAAAATTCCAGACATAGAGGGTTGGGCGGAAAAGAAAATCCACATTCAGCAACAAAGAGACTGGGGAACCAATGTCCCTCAGTCAAACGGAAATAGTCAGAAGGCTCAGAAAGCTCTTCTAGAACAACCTAGGAGGGAATAGAAAAATCAGAGCGAAATTTATCAAGAGATTCAA
Organism: Sambucus nigra; assembly: GCA_949130495.1. Lineage (NCBI taxonomy): Eukaryota > Viridiplantae > Streptophyta > Magnoliopsida > Dipsacales > Adoxaceae > Sambucus > Sambucus nigra. The sequence goes on along the minus strand of OX422209.1, from coordinate 467,191,956 downwards.
CAGGGTAAACCATGATGAATAAAGGAAATGAAGAAGAAGGAAGAAGATCTTACCGAAAAAGAGTGGATCTGTTGACAACGAACGATGAAAAGGATGAACGCACAAGAGAGTAAGACAATGGAAAATTCGAAGATGAAAATTTGAAAAAGTAGAAGACGATGGGATTGTCTGTGATGCTTAAATACTCTGCCTTGGGAAACGGTAAAGTAATGATTGCAAAAAGAAACGATTACGCTACCGGCGACTAGAAGGACAAAAAGTACGCGGAGATCGAGGCGGTTATAAAAATTCAAAAAAAGCCTGATTTTACGAATTTGGAAGGAGAAATAAATACAAAAGACTCCTAAATTTCAGGATGACCATTTAAAACTGCCATATTCTGAGAAAGAATGTTCCACACTCCTCAAAGTTCAAACTACGAAACATTGGGGGCTTCTGTTGATACCAAATTTAGTCTGCTGACATGGCTCAATAAAGTGAAGACACGTGGCAATCTACGTAGCAACAACAAAGCACTTTTGAGGAACTCACATGCTCCGAGGAACCATACTACAACGAGGAACACTCATTCCCCGAGGAACTCATACGCTCCGAGGAACAAGAACTCTCCGAGGAACTCTTGAGTACCGAGAAGCTACGTATGGTCTGGAACTCATACTACAACGGTCCGAGCAACTCAGGCGGTCCGAGATGCACCTCGAACAAAGCATTAATAGCAGGATAACCAACAGTTTGACTGTTCATTAAATGCTTATCATTTAGACGCATACGCTTAAGGGGCATTGAATGTATTACCCTTTCATATGTACATCATTTAATGTATTACCCTTTCACATTACAGCCTCAGGGCTATAAATACATTGTACAATCCTCATTGTAAAGGGACCAGAATTTCTTGATATAACTTGTAATCGAGAATTCCCAAACAATCAGCAATAACATAACAGTGGACGTAGGCCATTCTTATAAGGCTGAACCACTTTAAAAATTCTTTGTCTCATTTATTTATCTGTGATTGAATAATTAGATATGATCTAATTTTTTACATCAACAGGTGATATTGAGCAGGTGAGATACAAAATGAAATCACATAGTCTAATGTAGCATTATCTACACCTAAATAAGAATTATCGGAACTAGTAGATAAGTTGTCTAAAACATTCTCGGACATAAAAACACAATAAGAAGTAAAAGTAACTAAATCGTCACAACACTCTATGCTATCACATGCAGAAATATCATCAAATGTTTTAGATAAATGGGTAGAAGATTTAGAAATATCCCAAGCCTCTAAAGATGTGGTGCAAAATGAAATATCTTTAACTTCGATTGCACCCATCGCTTGACAAAAGACATTATTTCTTTTAATGTCATCGTATGAATAAATCTTTGCCTCTTTAAAACATTCATAAAGGGATTTTCTAGAAGAAAAATCAACATCACCATATAAGTTTCCCATATTTAAAAAATAGATTTTAAAAGATATAAAATATAGATTTTAAAAAGAGTTCGGGATCATTGAGGAATAAAAACTTTTATAAAGTGAATCCTGAAGCTCTTATACCACTTGAAATGACCTAATGGGTTTCTACAAAGGACCAAAGGGTACTCGCTAATGCGTATTAGGTTATTTAAAAACACTTTTAACTCTTTGATATAAAATCTATTAATTTATAAATTAAAATACTCACTCACAGGTGGTGATGCTAACAATAAAAATACCCTTTAAGAATGAGATAAGGAAAAGTAGAGTGTGACACAATATTTGTTCTAGAGGAACCCACTGTGGTGGTAAACCCCGTGACCCTACTCCCAGGACAACTCATAGACCCCAGTCCACTATTACCAATTATCGACTACAGATTACAGTCCCCAAGGTTACAATGATTTAAACTAAGAAAATACAAACTCGTACACCCGGCCTAGTATAAATACAACCCAACTTGACTGACAATCAATCAATACAATAACACCTAGGTAATAGTGACTAAAACACACATAACACACCCAAGAACACTAATACCAAAGTTTTGAAAAAGACTTCAACAACACCAGTGTAAATGAAATAGTTTGGCCAATACAAAACCAGTACACCCAGGCACAAACTAAACAACCCCACAATACTGAATCTTACTAAACATCCAAGGTAGTGTAAGCATGAGACACACACACAACTACACACTCAAACCCGAGACCTCGTGTAGATGTGAAAAACAGATTTAAATAATAATTTTTGTTTTAATCAAAACAACAAAATAATATTGTTTAGAAAAAGAGACTAAACACACACCCGATTAAGTCTATTTTAATTAATAAGAAAAATTACCAATCAGCGACCAAGTGAAAAGTAAGACAATATTGAGTTAATCGATACTAAAAGAATGAATAAATACCAAGTCATGATACACATGTAAGGTTTTCCTTGATAATTAATATTCAAGTAAAGATTAATCCTAAAACAATTTAGTTGGCGCAAATGACCAGAAATAAAATAGGAAATAAAATTCCAACAATTGTGTCGCGCAACTAAAAATAAAAAATTAACTTAACACCAAATAGAATATAAATCAATTTAAAGAGGTGTTATGTTAAAATATTAAGTCCAAGTAAAATGAGCAAATGATAAATATATGTAGCACTTAGCTCATAATAATTAGGACTTAATTAAAGTTACCACAAGATAGATACTAATATTTTAGTTAAGTGCAAATTGCAAAAGTGTGTAACACAAAAAATAATCACAAAGATTAAATTCCAAATTTTAGTTTAAGCGAATACTATAAATATTTGATTAATTGGAGTTATTTTTATTTGCATAAATATTTGAGAATTTTTTAGAAAATATTTTTTTGAAGTCTGAATTATTTTTTATCAATTGCAGAAATTTTTCTAAGTGTAGAAGCGGAGTGCCTTGGTCGACGAGCTCGCTCAAACGACATAACACTGTCGTTCGCGCAAGATATGCATGTCGCGCGATCTCGTTCGAACGAAAGCTGTCATTCGTTCGAACGACGCTGCCGCCTCGATTTTTGTACCATTTTCTGTCACTTTCTACTTGTGTGGCCAAGTCATTTTTCAACACACTTTGAGCAAAATCCGGCACTGAATCTGCTCACTTTTTAGACTTCATAATTCGTTAGGCTTTAAGCCTTCTTTAAATGCACACTTCATTCCCATTTACAAGTGCAAATGTTTAAACCTTCAAGGAATCATTATTACTCATTTTGGAGTATTTTGTGGAGAAGCCAGACTCTTCTTCATTGCTGCCCATTTGAAATTCTTGCGGGAGATTCCATCCGACGACTTCGGAACCGACACCTGCGGGTATTTTCGTATGTCACACTTATTTTCTTTATAATCCGTGTAACCGTTCTTTACAAATTATAGTGAAATAATATGGTTTTGCCCTGCGAGAATTTTTCCTAATATTTTGTGTCACATGCTTTATTTATTTATTATTTAACACACGCACACAAGTAGGTGCATGTTTAGGGGCTGTATTTATTTTGTTTAAAAATAGACTCTAATTAAAAATGGTTTTCTTGGAAACTTGCAAATAATTTTTATTCGATATCACACACCGCATTTGGTTCGCGCACTTTTCATTGGTTAACTAAAATAAAATTTCAATAAATAAAGATGAGATATAAAGTCAACACACTAATTACACTCAACTAAATAAAGTGAACACACAAAAGTTCAACTTAGAGGATATAACTAGTTAGGGATACAAACCACAAAAAAACTTTAATCCCAAATTAATTAAATTAAATCAGACTTAAAATAAAAGTTATTTTACAAAAAATGTGTGACACAAAAGAACTTAACTTAAGGTATGTTTTATTAAACAATTCTAAGTCCAATTTGATAAGTCCACACACACACGAAATCGGGTGTAAATAAATTCTCAACATAACTACCCAAACAGGGCTAAAATTCCAAAGTAAAATTTTAGTCCAAAAATTAAACAAGTGCACACGCACACTGAATTAGGTGTAGATATAGACTCAATAACAAACGCTCAACAAAATCAGACTTCATTTTAAAACGGGTCCAAAATAGTCACAGTTCAAATTTCAGTCCAAAGCAATTTTTTAGTCCAAAATAAAGTTCAAGCGAACACTGATTATTAGTCCAAGTTAATACGGAGTTTTAGCTCCAACAAAACTTACTTGTAACAAATCTAAAACAAACTAGCAAAACAAAATCAAGTACAAAACAAATATATATATATATATATATAGGGAGAGGTTCACAAGTGGACCAAAAGAATGAACTTTTTAATGGACCTTAACAAAAAACACATATTAACACATTAATTTTAATTTCTATAGTGTAATTGATCAAAAAACACATATTAACACAAAAAACACATACTAACACAAAAAACACATATTAACACCAAAATTATTTTTATCAAAAATAAATTATATATTAAAACAATATAGGAAAATATGATTTAAGGTATAAACAATAGATTTTGAAAATAAAAAAAATGCAGGAGCAATATAAAAATGTTTGTCTCAAAATTAAGCCAACACGAAGAAATGAGATTTTTCAGATATAAGTAGACGAGGAAAATAAGAAGGTCATCCTATTAATGCCACCACCGAAGAGTCACAGGCAATATAAAAGCTTTTTAGGGAAGGTTTATACCATCTATAGAAAAGGTGACCCACCCGTTCGCTCCACTGATGAAGGAAAAAACTAAATGGGTTTGGGGAGATGCGCAAAAGAAGGCTTTTGAGAAAATTAAAGAGATATTAGCATCACTCTCAACCATGGTACCACCAGAGGTGGGTGCACCGCTGCTGCTCTACCTAACTTCGGCGGAGAGGTCTATAGGGGCCTTGCTTGCCCGAGAAAGACAAGGGGTGGAAATAATCTCAACTACTAAATCTAGATACACCAATGTAGAGAGGCATTGTTTGACCTTGGTGTTTGTTTCTCAGAAGTTAAGGCATTACCTACTGGCATTAACAGTCCATATTGTCACCAAGTGTTATCCTATTAAGTCCCTCTTGGCGAGCATGATGTTGGTAGAAAGAGAAGCACGATGGTTCTTAATCTTATCTGATTATGATTTGAAGTGCATAGCCCCAAAGGCTTTCATGAGCCAGACCGTAACAAATTTATTAGCCCATTTCCCAAGCTAGAATTTTGAGCCTCCTAATGAGGAGCTACCAGGGGAAAACTTCCAAGCCTGTCTCACGAAGGAATGGAAGAATGGAAGATGGAATTTGATGGCTCTTGTGCCCAAGGGATGGTTGGATCATGTATTATTCTCTCCAATGAGAAGGAAAATATCACCCTTTCATTCAAACTTGATTTCAAATGTTCAAATAACAAGGCTGAGTGTGAATATCTCATTCTCGGATTATTAGAAACACTAGGTAGAGGCATTAGAGTGCTATGCATACGAGGGGACTCTAACCTAGTAGTGAAACAAGTTAATGGGGAGTTCACCCTTAAGCTTGCCAACTTAGCACCATATATGTCCATCATTAAAAGATTACCGAGTCAGTTATTGAAGAACACCATTGAGAGGCACGCCCGAATGATGAAAAGGCACCCAAATCCACTAGCCACTATAGCCCAGAAGTTGGAGATGGATGAGCCAGAAGCGACCATAATGGTGCGATGAAGAACAATGCCTACTAAGATCAAGTCTTTATTTCTAAGTGAAGAACCAGATGATTGAAGGTGACTAATAGTGAAGCAGTTGGAAACCAATGAAGGAACGATGAAAATGTCAAAATTGGTTAGCTACTATATACTCCAGGGGAATCTCTATTTGAAGATCCTCGAGAATTTTTTGTCTAGATGTGTGGGAGAAAGAGAGGCCAAGGAGAGGCTGGCAGCATTGCGTGAAAGGGGTTACGGGGATAGAGACATACCCCTTTATCGTCAGTTACAGTAGGGAGGCTATTATTGGCCCACCATGAGCACAGAGGTTGCTCGTCTACAATAGTGGTGTTTGAAGCGCCAGACCCCATCTGATCGACTAATTGAGGCCAATATTGTAAGAGTATTTGAAGATTGGAGGACACCCTACATAGCATATCTGAGGGATGAAGAGTTTCCAACGGAGATAGCAGATGAGATTTACCTCAAGAATCAAGTGTCCCACTTATATCCAGTACAAGGGGAACTCTATATGAAATGATATAATGGGAAGGTGCTGAAGTGTGTAGCAAAGGGATACATAGAAAGAGTGTAAAAGGAGGCGCATGAGCCCTATCATATGGGATGTGCCAAGTTATATGATCAACTGATGATGTTGGAGTACTACTGGACCATAATGGAGTCTGACTCTATCAGCTATGTTAAGAAGTGCAGGGAATGCCAACTACACGACAACATGGTCCATGCCCCCTCGGTAAATCTAAAAAGCCTAAAAGATCCTTACCCTTTCCACACCTAGGCATTCGATCTAGTGGGAAAGATCAACTCAGCCTCTCATGGCAAGGCATTCATCATTGTTAGATAACTGTACACCAAATAGGCCAAGGCAACCCCCATAAGGAGAGTGGCTGCCCAAGTGGTGGCCCAATTTATAAGGGAATATATCATATGTAGGTGTGGTATTCCCAAGGTGTTTCTAACAGATAATAGAAAGTAGTTTGTGTGTGAGGAGATGGGGATCCTCACAGATAAGTACAAAATTGTACACAATAGTTTAATCATCTCATACCCGAAAGGAAATGATCATACAAAAGCTACGAATAAGACACTCGTTAATATTTTGAAGAAGATGCTTGAGGGCATGCCAGGAGCTTGGGATGAAAATTTATTGATGGTTCTTCGGGCCTACATAACTTCAAAGAGGAATCCGACAGGGTTTATTCCATTTTCGTTGCTCTATGATATCGAAGTTGTCCTACTAGTAGAGCTGGTAGTACCTTCAGCTAGAATTGCTCTAAGTCATGTCCTTATACTAGAAGCCCGACACATATAGTTAGAGGCATTAGACGAACAATGAGATAAGGCTAAGGAAAATTTCAAGGTCTAGACCTAGCAGCTATCCAGCGCCCGCGAGAAGTTGTTCAAGCCCAGGGAATTTTAAGTAGGGGACTTGGTCTTACAAGCGTCCACTCACCATCTTCAAAGAATGTCAGCGTTAAAATTCAAGCCTAACTAGGAAGGCCCCATCGTGGTGAGAGATGTGGGAAAGTTAGGTTACTATCAGATATAGAAACCTAAGAGTGACTACCTTTAATATTTTAACTATAAGTGGCTAAAAAAGTACTATGCTTTGTTTTTGTTAAGTTTTATTTCTCCTGAAAGTTTGAACATCCCGCTCTAATACAAGAAAAGTTTTTTTTATAAAGATAGTAGATCAACATTTTTGTAAACAACATACAATATAAAATAAATAAATAAATAACAACTATTTTTATCATTACTTGATAGCTTGTACATTATTTATTTACATGCTTTATGACCCATGGATAGTAAATACAACATATTAATATTTTCGCTTTTTTAAAAAGCATGAATAGTAACACAATCTACTAGATTAGAAGAGGGTCCATGACAAAAGGAACTTTCCTCATTATACTTGAGGGGTACATCCATCCATATGAAAAGTAGAGTGAGAAAAGTACCTACACACACAACATTTTAATTATTTCCATAGACTAACATGAGATTCTTCTCCGAGTAATTTTTTTTAAAAGAATGCATTTCCTGTAAATTTATAACCCGGAGAACAAGTTCTAACCTCTGTTCTTAAGAAAGTAAATTCTGCTTGCTAGTGTAAATGAAAATATGAAGAAGGAGTCTACCCCACTCTCTAAGATGGAGATTATTAAAAAAAAATCACAGTTAAAAGTTCTCAAGTTAAAATTTAGAACAAGGACCCCTCAGATTAGGGGCAGTTTACTAAAAAAAGACAAAGATATAGTTATTCTTTTTTACTTAGTTCCAGTTTTATGATTATTCTTTATGTATTTGGGAAGGAGAAGGGGGTCACCCTCCTACAAGTTATCCCCTAAAAATGAATATCCTCCAAGTACTCCACAGTTAGAGGGGCAACTTTAAAAATATAAGTTTCTCAGCTCATATGCAACCACCCCACAGTTAAAGGGGCAACCCTGAAATGATAACTTGCCCAGTTCACAAACATATACCCCACAGACTATGGGTAGCACATTGTTAAAGTTCCCACATAAAATATAGTAACTCATAATGAATAGAGGCCAGAATACGTAGAGACAGAGAGAAGATAAATAAATGGAGACAAAATGGTCGTTTTCATTAATTATACCTGTAGCTTTCTACAAATACAAGAAATAATTCAAAGCACACAAAAGAAAAGGAAAAGTATACGTATAAAAAAATACATCAGATGGATAAATAAAAAAGAGGCTCCTCTATGAGCGCATGTCACTAAAAGAAGGGACTGCCTCCTACATGAAATACTCCTCCAAATTGGCCATCCTAGCCTCATCATCGGCATCACCAGCCTCAAGCTTGGCCAACTTGGCCTTTAGTAGCTGAATCTGGCCTCAAATCTGCGCAGCCTCAGCCTGGCGCTGCTAAACTTTAGTCTATATAGAAGCGTGAAGTCTCATCACCTTCCTAAAGGGATCACTCATAAAGTGACGACTGTAGAGTTGAACTAATCTAACTAGAAGTGGTAGAACTGTTTGAGGTCATGGAGAGCCTATAGGAATAATCAAGTCCTTCCTCTAGTCAGATCAACTAGAGGAATGGATAGGAAATCATGGAGATGGATAAATAAGGCCTTTAGGTTGAAGACCATGAGGCTATCAATGTTGAGCACACTCTGGGACATAAAAGTCTCTGGCTGATGCTCAAAGATCAACTCTAGTACATCGTGATCATGGGTCTTGAACCTTGAAAATAACTCCTCCCCCCATAAATCGCTCAAGAAAACCCCGAGAACCTCAACCTCGTTATCATCATAACCCGTGTTTTGGGACTCAATATCAGAAAGTGGGAGGGAGGAATCCTCATCAGAACTAGCGACATTGTTCGAATGAGTGGCCTCGTAACTCTACTCCTCACCGTCAGATGCCTCAACAGGCTCACTCATCGAATCTTGAGAATAAAAAATATAGAAATGATAAGTCAAAGAAGGAAAGACATATTTCTTCGACAACTTTAGTTAGAAGAGAATAAGTAGCAAATAAATTATGCCAAAGCCTGTGTGGGGTAAGTATGCCGCCACCGAAGTGGGAAGGTCCTACTAGAGGCACCACGCTAACTTGGCAAAGATAAATAAAGTATAATATCAAAAAAATGCTTTATTTAGTTACATATTAAAGCAAACCATGTATGGAAGTTCAATACTTGAGGAGTGCTCAATGCAACACTCCCAACCCGATCCGCAGAAACATGAACATCGGCTCACTAACCTGAAAATAAGGAAACAGGGGTGTGAGGACCATAAACTTGCAAAGTAAAATCAAGGATAAAAAAAGGAAAGTAGAAAGGAGGAAGAGTCCTGATAATATAATATCTCCCTCACAGCTGCTGCCCCAAGTTATCCCACAACCGTAGGGACAGTCGCAACACTAACCTGAAAACAGGGAAACATGTAAGTATTGACAAACATTTGCATAGAAAAAGCAAGATGAAAAGAAATAATGTATTAATTAAATACCTGGTTAGTCTCCTTCGGGATGCTAACTAAGAGCTTTACAGGTACAGGAACAGACACAGTGCTAACCTAACAACCAAGATATAGGTCCCCCAGATAAAGGGACCATAGCTATAAGTATGTCAGAAAGACTTTAAGATTCTCGTGCATATAATGAAAGAAAAGAAGTACAAGAATAAAAAACAGGTGTGCAAAAAGAAAAACTTGGGAAGTCACTCCGACAGAATTCACAATAGGCCTCGCAGATAATGGGATTTCAGCTATGCTAGCCTGATGGAAAATAGACTTAGAAGAAGTTTAAGCAAAAGGGTAGCACCAAAATAACTACTATTATATAATAAATATGTAGTACATATGTCGTCATCTCCGTAGTAGTCAATGTAACACCTTTCAATGAGGCCTGAAGGGTTGCCTCCATAGCACTCACTACAGGGGACGCAGATGAACTCCCATGAAAGAAAGTTATCCCTAATACAGACTGAGCAAACTCTTTCGAAAGAAAGATCACCAGCACAATCAAATGAGCATACTCCAATGGGAGATAGCATAGCCATTAACCCAAGTGATCAGGCTATTGAAGTTCCAGGGTTATTGGTCATGAATGAAGAATTTTCTCACAACTTGAAGTTAAAGAGAAAATTATTTAATTAAGAGAACTCGATCGAAGGAGATTTAAAAAAAGACCCTCCTGTTTGACTAATGTTTGTAGATGGTTTATCTTGCGTAACTGAAGTGGAGCGGGTTTAATCATCACAATGCCAAATAATATTGATGTAGAATATGACCTCAAATTCTCATTTGGGGCCTCCAACAATGAGATAGAGTATGAAGCACTCATAGCGGGGTTTGGATTGGAGTCCTCTCTCAGTGCCAAATAGATACTGGCACACAATGATTCTTAAGCCTAGTAAGCCAGTATATAAGAATATATGAGGCGAGAAAAAAGTCTATGAAAAAATTCATGGCTAAAGACAGTGAGTGGTCAGTAGAATTATCAGCAATTAAGATGGTTAGAATTCTGAGCTTAGAAAATACCCGAGCAGATGCATTTTCCCGACTGATGTTCGCTACAAGGACATAGTTAAGAAGAATTATATCAGTAGAGATAGTCATGCACCAAGGTACATACGAAGATATTGTTAATATAATGGAATTATACTTGAGGCCATTATGGATGGAACCAATACGAGCATACCTAGATACTGATATTCTCCTAAGAGATCCAAAGAAGCCAAGAGAATCATGTACAAAGCAGCGAGCTATGTTCTTAAGAGGGGAATCCTATTCAAAAGAGGGTTCAACATTGCTTTACTCAGATGTGTCCATATAGTCAAAGTCCATGACTTGATTAAAAAAGTATGTGAAAGCTCTTAGGGAGCACATTCAGCCAGCTAATCATTGGTAAAATGAATAGCCACATAAGCCTACTATTGGCCTACCATGAAGGCAGACTGTGTAGATTATGCAAGGAGATGTGATAAGTGCCAAAAATATGCCATAATACATAAGAGAGTGGGAGATTTTCTCATGCTGATCATATCACCTTGACCATTTGCCACATGGGGCATAAACCTGGTTGGCCCTCTATCAAAAATAAGACGAAGGTTCAAAATCTGGTCATTATTGTGGACTATTACACCAAATGGGTAGAGGCTGAACCCATAGTGGAAATTCCATATGAGAAGGTCTTATATTTGATCTGAAAGAACATTATTTGCTATTATGGAATGTCATGTGACTTCATTATCAACCATGGTACAAAGCTTGACAATCAGGAATTCGAATACTACTGCATTCGACCTAAAATCTAGAAACTATATTATGCGTATGGTCATCCACAATGTAGCGGGCAAACAGAGGTAATAAATAAACCTATGCTCGATGAAATGAAAAAGGGACTAGACGACACTAAAGGAAACTGGATAAATGTACTCCAAAGTATCCTCTGGGCATACTAGACTACGTCGAGAATAGCAACATGCGAGACTCCTTATATCTAAGACTTTGGAATATAAGCAGTGGTCCCAATAAAAATAGTCTACCAAGTCATCATTTTCTCAATTTTGACTCACCATAGAGTGAACTAACGAGAAGTCTAAATCTAGACCTGGTAGAGGAAGTCATATAACATGCAACACTTGGGGTCGCAGTATACCAACAACGTACTACTTGGTTTTATAATAAAAGGGTAAAATTGAGCACTCTGAAAGAGGAATACTACCTGATGAAGAACGTAATTTAGAAAATGGAATAATTTAAAGCCTAGCTGGCATGGTCCATATAGAATTTATATTGTTGCTCGACCAAGGACCTATATGATTGAAACCTTGGAAGGAGGGTAGTTCAAGAATCCTTGGAATGCCTAACATTTAAGGAAATATTATCAATAAACATGTAATGTATTTTCATTTCAAGATCTTTCATTTCATGTAACTTTCTTTTAGTGATAAATAAAATCTAGCCTATTAATGAATGTTGTCATTTTGTTTATGTTTTTTTGTCGGTATGGGGAGATGTTCACCTTGCCAATAGTTAAAGTCAAAGAAATCTCAGCAACACATTAGAACTCGAACCAAAATATATGACATACCGCATAACTTCATTTATGATCTTGCCTTTAAGGCAAACTAAGAATTAGAAGTTCACCACAGAACTTCATGTATGATCTCGCCTTTAGGGCAGACGAAGAACAAAAAGTTCACCAAATTACATCATGTATGATCTCGCCTTTAGGGAAACCCAAGAATAAAAAGTTCACCAAATTTATTAAATATATTATAGTCATAGGAATGAAAAGATCCAACCATAACCGACTAAACGCAAGGATAATTCTTAACACATTTGGTCGACTGAACAACCGAGGTTCATCCGACCTTGGTAACTAGTAAGGCAGATCAGTCAGGCAATAGATGACGACGTGAACATAATACTAAACTACTATTAGAACCATATTAACTCATCAAGATGGCATGACTCAAATTTACGAAGATTTGATTACATCTACTTGTACAAAAGACAAAATAATCAAAGAGGCATCAATATAATATTTTATTATAACTTGAAGGTTATTACAAGACATTACAAAGATGGAATTCAACAGAATATTTAATCATAAGAAAATAATGACTTGCTTGATGATTGATATGCATATTATGTCACCATGGCCGTGAAGGGATAGTAACAGACCGCTGTCTGGGATTAGATAGGCTATAGCCACAGACACTCATCTGGCCTTGAATCACATCCACTGATCTAACTGTTGTGGCATGGGATCAAACAGGCAGTGACACCTCTCAAGGCCTTGTACATTTCTTGGGTTCAAAAAATTCGCATCTCCTACTCACATTAAACATTTGGCAGTTGTCCAACTTCCATAAAGATACCATACTCGTACAACTTATCCATATGTCATGTGCTCTACGCACGTGATACCACCTTTAAGATCACTATAAATAGAAATCGTCACCTCACTATTGGGGGGATTCACTTGTCTACGCCCTAGCTATCTCTTAGCTCACTCTCTCTAGATATCACTATACTTGGGGGCTCACCCCCGGTCATAGCCACTCTAGTCTAATCTCACAAACCACATCCGAGCTACCATTTTAGCTAATCTCATGTACTCTGTTACCCTCTCTCTCTATCTTATACGCCTCTAATGGCACAACTTTGTATTAAATAATTCATATAATGAGAGTAGAACTCTAAAGTGGACGTAGGATCATTTTTATAGTCGAACCATTTTATATTTTGTGTCTTTTTCCTTGTTGCTTGATTTACTTCCATTTTACATTTGACATGATGTCGAGAATGATTTATGTCCGATTTCTCATATCATCATTTTGGCAACGTTTGTGGGAAATGACGGATTTCTATCTTGTTTATTCTTATTTAGGGTTCTAAACGCCTTATTTCATCTACGGGGGCCCCTAGGTCATTATCCAATGGGTGATGTTCATGTCTAAAATTGGATGTTATTTTAGATTAACCACGTCAACCAATTTTATGATCACAGATAAATAATAAAAGAGAAGTAAATTAGACATAAGGGTTTTTAAGTGGTTCGACTGTGAAGAAAATCCTACGGCCACTATTTTTGTATTGATTTTGATGATTACAGAGAGCTAGGCTCTCTTGTTATAGTGAGAATAACCTAGTATTTGTTCTGTCTTGCCTTTTATGAAAGGAATACAATGTATTTATAGTGACCCAGAGATCAAGGGTTAAAATGCCTTTATATATTCAAGCATTTACACCCATACATAATGAACGTGATGGTTGATAGTCTTGAGTATGTGTGGGATGAATCTTAGCCCTTTCCCACGTGATGACTATTTATCTACTTTGATGGTCAATCAAGTGATTGATGATTAAGACTATTGCCACGTAAGGAGACAGGTGTCCATTCCTGATTGGTCCTCGTAGATGGATACTTTTTGGTATCACCAGAAGCCTTCAATGCTTCATTCTTGATATTTTGTTGAAAGGGTGAAGTATGAATCAAATAGGGTTGCTCAGTAATATTTTGTGGTCTTGGTCGGCGGCCGACCTATAGGATTGTAAAAGTTTCCATCACTTGATCATGTAATGGCAATTTCGTGAATAATTTGAATTTTAGCGAATCGACAAGGACGTATCTGTAATTTCCCATCTTTGGAGTTGTACAACCGTCAGAATGTCAATCATCTATACAGTTAATCATTATCTGTGCTTTTTTCTATGCAAGATATAAGAGATGAGATTTTTGCTGATTTCTGTACCAAAAACTTTTGAACTCTCTTTCATCCTCAAGATTTTCGTCTTCAAGCTTTCTTTTTGTGCCCATTCTCACCCTTGCTTCTGCTACCACTTTCTTTATAAACTTTCTTCTTCCCTTTCCTTTGATTTCTTTTTATGCTATAATCATGGTGTACATTGTTCATGGGGACACTTTAAGTGAATTTAGGCAGGAAAGAAATATACTTGATTGGGTAGACTAAGAAATGCCCATTCCACTAGTTGATGTTTTATTATTACCAGAGGATCATTGGATTCCCTCACTATTTATAGCTGAATGTTGTATTACTTTTCCCCCTAATCGTTTCATTCCTGGAGTTTTGTCAATATTTTGATGTTGTCCCTGCTAGGGTATCCCCAAATACATGGAGAATAGTAAATGGGATTTATGGGCTTAACTAAATATACATAACCCATATTGGTATCCCTGAGCTAATGTTTAACTACAAGTGGGTTACTAGTAACAACACCTTTTTCCTGAAAACTAGGTTTGTTAATAGAGCCTTAGTAGTGAACCTGCCTGACCGCAATAAGGACTACTTCGATTTGGAGTAATAGTAAAGAACTGGCAACATGCTCCCCTTCAAAGGGAAGAAATGTATGATGGTCCCTGGTGTCCTCAGGAAGGACATAACATAGGTTGTTGAACTTGATATTCTATTATTAGTTTTTTTTATGCTGACCAACTGCTTGATGATATGTTGACTAATATTTCTTCTCCTGTTTTGTATAGTTGAGAGCAGGAAAAAGTGTCCTAAGGAAATGGACATCAATCTTCAGGAGCTTAAATTTTTGTGGAGCATTCATCAAAGAATCGCATGAGCAACCTCTTATTTACTGCAATACATAAGCTTTGTTACTTCTTTTATTGCTAGTCCAACTGTTGCAACACCTTCAATCTTCATTAATTTGGAAGAGGAACCGATTCCTACTTTTGTGGCTGAGGAATCTGCAGGAGCTGAGAAGGACTTTATGACTTCTTCTTCATTTGAATCGTTGGACATCTATGGTATCCTTACTTCACAATAGCAGGTATGGGCAAGAGTAAAACACCTAATTTGATACTACTACGCCAAGAAAACTGTAATGGCTGCTGATGCCAAGAAATTCCAAGTGATCGAGAAGCCGTCAAAGGTTGCTAAAAAAATACCTCAAGTTATCACTAGTGAGGAAATTGATAGTACCGCGCCTCACTTCAAGAGGTTGAAAAAAGGTTTTTCTTACAAACAGGCTCAAACGGCTGATGTTGATCAACAAGAGTAGGTAAAAAAATATCAATCTGATCTGGAGGTTGCTGGTTTATCCTTTGTTGCTGTCAATGCTGATCTAACTAGAAGTCTGATTATGTCTGGGACCCTACGAGCTGACAGGGCAACAACTGATCATTCCCCGACTAAGGTTGTTAGAAAGAGCTTGCCAGAATTTGGCCTTGGTAATCCTTTTTCCTTATTACTTGTCTTTATTGTCTCATTTCTCTTTTTCTATTATGATATTTTCCTTCGTACAATTTCGAGTGGATTTTAACCAGATGATGGATAAGGACGATCAGTTATGTTCTTATAGAGGAGATGTGGAAGTGGCCTTTGAAGATCTAAAAAAATCTTTGGAAGCTTCAAGATAAGTGCTAGAATCCAAGCAAAAGTCTTGGGAAGAAGAACTGACAAGGGCCATCGATAGAGCCAATAATGTTGAGCAGAAAGTTCAAACTGCTAAGGATAATTTAAAAGTGGTGCAAGATAGGACCAAATATGGTGATGATAAACTGCTAGAGAATCAAACTCTTCTCGAGACAGCCAAAAATAAGGCAGTAGATTTAACCACTGATCTTACTACTGTGAAAGCCAAAAATAAGACAATAAGGGACACCTTCTTAGATAAGGGCTGGGAGAAAGAATTTTTGGATGCCTCTGTATAAATTGAATATGTGAGGAAGAAATCTTTTAAGGACGGTTGGTCGGAGGCTCTTAAAGAAATCGCCATTGCTGAAGACTTTGAGTTGTTCCAGAGGCATGATCCAAGCAATCCTCTAAACCTGAAGGAAGAATTTAATGACGAAGAAGGATCAAGTAAATGTTCCCTTTAATTTATTGGATCTATCCTTCCAACTGGTAAAGTTTCCCTTCCTGTCGAGCTGCCTTCTGAAGTTAATGCCTAGGATAAGGAAAATGTTTAGGTCCTTATTTTTTATTTTCTTTGTCTGCAAGTATCGTATTTGTTCTTGTTCTGGGATTATCATTTTGTAATAAGAATGCTCCTTTGTAACCCCTTTTTTATCAATGAAAATATCTTCTTTTGATTAATTTCATTTTCGTTTGTTATATTTTTAATGTGAAGTCTTTGTATTCTTATACTTGTGATTCTCAATTTGATGCTAGGAAAAAGGCTATAGTTTTTGCTAAATCCGACCTGCTTAGGCAGAGTAAAAACCTTCTGGAAGTTAGTTATATTCTTATGTCTGAAGAGGATTTAGCTGGGTTGCTCGGCCCTGATGCATCAGACCAAGTTAAAGAATTGTACATTCATCTTCATTACTTATGGAACAGGGTTATAGCTATCAATGGTGCTTATTATGAAATGATAGAGAAACTTCAAGAGGATTATAGTCAGTCCTAAGATTTACTACATACTGATTATGAAGCTAAGTATAAAGCATTAAATGAAGGATAGGGCTTTGAGAAAAAACTTAAAGATTATGCCTCCATGCATAGACGAAAGGAATTCTTGTTGAATCGAGAAGTTGTAGAATCTCGGGAGGTAGGAAGGTTTTTTCTTGAAGAGGAAAATAATCTCCTTAGAAATGAGCTCGATGGATTAAAAAAATTGTCTGGCACTGTCTTTATAAGGGTGCCTATTTTTTGGAAACTGAGAATGTAAGGTTGGTAAAAAAATTGGAAGCATTGCAAAAGACCAAACGTGGACAAACTTCCAGGCAAATGATGGCTAACCGACCAACTATGGATCAGGAGAGAAATAGAAAAACTCTAGATGACTAAGCTACCCAATTAAAAGCAAAGAGTCACGCCATTACCATTTTTTTCCAACTGGAAGCTAAAGATAAAGCTATTGTTAACCAAACTGTTCAGTTGAAAGTCAAGAATGATGTTCTAAAGAGACTCCAACATCAGGTTGAAAGGTTAACCTTAAAATTTCACATGCAGCCTAGGGAGATTTGGATGGAAGGTTATAATGAGTCTCTAAGCTATGTAGATGATCATCTTACACAAAGTCATCGTGAAGGTTATAGATGGGGATGGACCAAATTACTTACCTTGCTGAAATATAACCAAAACAGTGAGTTATGGTATTGGAATGATCCCGGTTTGTTGGATTATGACAAGCCTCCATTTAAGTTAGACATATCATGGATCCCTCCTAATTCCATTCCCCAATGTTTAATCACCAAATATTTGGGATATTACGGCCTTTATGATGTGCATGAGATAATTCGTCTACCTCATCTGATTAATAGGCCGAGCAGTAGCAATAGGCAAATACTAAGAGATTTTAATTAAATAAATTCCACCTATACCCTAGATGATCCTCCTACTGGGATGGAAAAAATGCGATAGACATCTTATGAAATGACCAAAGCACAAGGGAAACGTCCAGTTAGATGATTCTTCTATTTTTTATATTCGCCTGATCTTGAATGTAATACATTTAGTATTTGAATAACTATATATGTACTTGTTGTCAACTTATGGTTAGTTAATTAGTTAGTTGACTAAGCTATTTTAATGATGAATTATTAAATTGTGATTGTAAGACCTTAGATTCTACTAATGCATTTAGATGAAACTATAAATAGTTTTGTTATTCCAACTTGTAGCATTAGTTATCAGTGGCGACCAAGTGTATGAGGAACGTATATGTGTATTTCTATATTTAGGAATGTATAAATGTCTTCCCGCATTTAACATAGTCGAGTAAATCTTGTTTTTAACTTCTTGAGTTGTACATGAAGTTTTACAGACTTCTTGTTCTTATCTTGTCAGATACGTAGTCATCCATGAAGTAAGTTTTCAATGGTGACCAAGTGTGTTAGGAATATATGTATATATATATATATATATATATATATATATATTCCTGTGTTTAACTTGATCGGGTAAAACTTCTTGTGTTGACACATGGAGCTTTACTGACTTCTTGTTCGTGACTTGTTAAAGATGAAGTCATACATGAAGTAATAACTTGGTCGGGCAAGACACGACTGCGTGTTATGCTGTTGGTGCATCTCGAACTGCTTATTATCTCAAATTTGATAAGTTAAACCCGATTAAATATTTGAGTTGTGTAGTTATTGTCGTCTGGTGATCGTCAAGGGCTGGAGAACAAGAGACATTGTTTGCTTATTTTTTTTAGGGATGTATATCGCCGTACTCTAAAAAAAAATCAAAAAAATTGGAAACTAAAATCAAGATATTTTTTTGAACTCGAAATAAAGTTTTGTTGAAAATAAAGAAAAAATAAATACAAAATTCCTTCATTCACTAATAGTATTTTCGGAGGTGCTCGGCGTTCCAAGAGTTCTTGTATTCTTCCCCATTAAGTGTCTCTAGTCGAAAAGTTCCTAGTCGGATTACTATTGATATGCGATATGGACCGTTCCAATTGGCTTTAAGCTTGTTTCCCTTCTGGATGACTTTCTTGAGGACGTATCGCCTTCTTTTAAGTTGGTCGGCTTGACCCTTTTATTGTAAAAGCGAGCAGTCCTTTATTGATATGTTGTATTTCTGAGGGTGACATCTCCTCGGACTTCTTCTACCATGTTTAAGTCCAATTGTCTTATTAGATCACTCTTGGTAGAATCAAAGTTTAACACTCTGTGAGTTGGTATACCTATCTCAAGGTGTACCTTAGCTTCTATCCCAAATGCAAGCATATTAGGAGTTTCTCTAGTTGTTGTCCTCGTCGTGTTCTATAAGCCAAAAGAACATAGTCCAATTCATTAATCTCGTTACCCTTGGCAGCATCAAGTCTCTTCTTCAGTCCATTAAGTAAGGTTTTATTCTTTAAATCTGTTTAATCGTTGCTTTATGGATGCCCTGGTTCAGAGTAAAGTTTTCAGATCTTGCATTGAACATAGTATCGTTCGAATTCGTCATTATCGAATTGGGTTCCATGGTCTCTAATGAAGGATGAAGGCATAAGGCATGCCATACCTGCATACGATGTTCTTCCAAATGAATTGATATACCTTCTCGTAAGCCATATTTACCAATGGTTTTACTTCTACCCACTTCATGTAATATTCAACAACTACCACAAGGTATTTGAATCGTCCTTTCGTGATCGGTAGTTGATCGACCAAGTTAATTCCCAAAATGGGGAATGGCCAAGGAGAAGTAATTGGTGCTAGGCATCACTTGGTGCTTTATGAACTACAGAAAACCTCTGGCACTTATCACATTTTCTTGCGAAGGCCTTACAATCTGTCTTCATAGTTAGCCAGTAATATCCATGTGTGTTGATTTTCTGGACTAATGACTGACCAAATGAATAAGCTCCACAAGAACCTTTACGAACTTCCTTGATTAAATTAGCAACTTCTAATGGATGGACATAATGCAATAAGGAGATAATATATCCCCTTTTGTATAAGACTCCTTTATCCAACACATTTCTAACTGCTTTGTACCAAAGCATTTTTGCTTCTTTTGGATCAGTTGGTGAGGTTACTTCTTCGACGTAAGCTCTAATTAAATCCATCCAGGATAGTCCCAAATATACAACAATAAAATTGATCATTGGATTATAATCTATGATCTTGGTTACTAAGATCTCTATTGGAATGCCTCTTCGGAGTTCTATTCTTGTTACTAAAGCCAACCGAGCAAGCGCATCAGCTCGGGCATTGGCTAGCCTATTCATTTGTACACTTAAAAATTTGGAAATGACTTACATTGCCTTGGCCAAGTATTTTGTCATCAAATATCCTTTGACCCCATATATATGAAACACTTGGTTGGCAATTAACTGGGAATAACTGTGTGCCACTACTTGCTCGGCGCATAATGATTGGGATAACTCAAGTCCAACGATTAAAGCTCCGTACACAGCTTCATTATTTGATGCTTTAAGTTGAAACTCGAGTGCATATTCCACATCAATATTGGCAGGGGTGTTAAGTATGATACATGCTCCACTACTAGTGGCGTATGAAGATCCATCCACATATAAGTTCCATAGTGGAATTTCATTGCTAAAACTTTCTATAGATGGAACTCCATGGAAAAATATCTTCTTACTTTCTTCTATATACTTTTGAGCCATCTCTTGAACAATAGATGATTCTGATTGATCGGCTATGACTTTGTCTCGCTTTTGAACTGAGCTCTCTTTCGGAGAAGTCTGCTCAGTAGACAAGTTTGGTTGGTCGGTAACCACTGGATATGTAAATTCTACAATGAAATTTGTCAAAGCTTGTCCTTTTAATGACGATCTCAACTCATAAATGATGTCGTACTCTCCCAAATCTACTGCCCAGTACATCAGCCTGCCTTACTTTTTAGGTTTGTGAAGTGCTTGCCGAAGAGGTAGATCAGTGTACACTACTATGGTGTGTGCTTAAAAATAAGGCTTAATTCAACTGGAGGCTTCAATGAGAATTAAGTCCAGTTTTTCTGAGCATGGATACTTTATTTCGACTCCCCTAAATGCTTTGCTGGTGTGCTAGACTGGTTTTTGGATCCCATTCTCCAATCAAATTAATGTTGAACTAACTGCGAACTCAAAAATAACTAAAGACAAGTACAATTTTTCTCCCAACACTAGTCAGGACAATAATGGTGGAGATCCCAGATACTTCTTCAACTCTTGAAATGATTATTCTCACTCTTTATTACACTCAATGGTCTGTTTAAGTACCTTAAATAATGGTAAACTCCTATCTGTTGATCAAGAAATAAATCGGTTTTAAGTAACCACTCTACCAGTATGTTTTTTAACATCCTTTTTGCAGGTTGGTGATTGCATCTCGATCAAAGCTTTGATTTTAGCAAGATTTGCTTATATTAATCTCTGGTTCACTATAAACTCGAGGATCATTCCTTCTTGTACACCAAATACGCACTTGGTTGGATTCAATTTCATTTTATGCTTTTCCAATTGGTTGAAAGTTTGACTGAGGTCCCTGATATGATCTGAAGCTTTTCAGTTCTTAGTTAGCATATCATCTACTTACACCTCCATATTTCTCCCAATCTATTCTTTAAACACATTATTGATCAATCTATGTTACGTTGCTTAAGCATTTTTAAGCCCAAAAGGCATTACATTGTAGCAAGAAGTACCTCGATTGGTAATAAAAGAAGTTCTTTATCTGTCCTCTGGCTTTATTTTTATTTAGTACCTGGAATAGGCATCCATTAAACTCAAAAACTCATGTCCCACTGTGGCATCCACCAACTGATCAATTCGAGGCAAAGGAAAATGTCCCCTTAGGCAAGCTTTATTAAGATCAGTATGATCTACACACATTCTCCACTTATTATTTTTCTTTTTTACCATCATAACATTTGCCAACCACGAAGGATATTTGACATCCTAAATGAATTGGGATTTTGTAGTTTTTCTTAAATGGATTGGTTTTTCTCAGGACTGAATACCCTGCGCCTTTGCTTGATTAGCTTAGCATCCATGTTAATGTTGAGCTCGTGACAGAGGAAATTGGGATCAATCACTGGCATATCTTCATGACTCCAAGGGAACACATTTTTTCGTTCTCTTAAGAACGCGACCAGTTCCCGTTTGAGGAGTGGAGCTAATTTAGGTGATTCTTTATGGTTTTTCATCATCCAAGACTATGCTTTTGCTGGCTTCTAAAATCTATCCTTTGACTAGCTCTATTTCGTCTCGGGGATTCAAAGTATCAACTTCTGATTTATTGTTGGGCTCCATAGTGTCAACTTGTTAAGTGGTGGTCTTCTTCTTCTTCAAATCAACCAAATCTTCCTGCTCGGTTGAAGAATAATAGCATTCTTTGGATACCTTCTGATCACCCTTTATAACACAAACCCCGAAGTGAGTAAGGAACTTTAACATTGGTGGACTTCGGATGGTAGAACTTCAAATTTCTTTAGTCATACCCTATCGAGGATCACATTGTAAGAAGATTGAACATTTTTTTCCATAATAATAAAACATATCTTTTCTGTACGGCTTGTTAGTCAAGTGCCGAATAACACTTCCAACTTTACTGTTCCTAGGGGGTACACATTTTCCCCTGAAAAGCTAATCAAGAGTTTGTGGTATGATTTTAATTGGCTAAGCGTTAATCCCAAACTCTAGAAATAGGGATAAAACATGATATCAATTGAACTTCCATTATCTATTTGAACCCTGGCAACTATGGCCTCCTGGGTTTTAAAATTGGCGACCAGTGAGTCATCATGAGGATACAATATTCCAGAGCGATCATTTTTGTAAAATCCAATGATCAGTTTGTATTTGTTTACTTTTCTGGGCCAATCATAATCTTTCAAATTAATACATTGTATGTAGGAGCAGGCTTATGCTTCATTCAGATAAGCTTTCCTCTCAGCAATTTGATCTCCTCCTCTCGCATCTCCACCTATGATGACTTGGCAATCAAAAGAACCAAAACTTATCATAACTACCTCAATTTCGGGTTGCTTTGGCTTCTTTGGTAGGTCTGGGTCATCTTCATGGCCTCGCTTCCTATTATCCCTAAGTTTGCAGGGAGAATTAAGCCTTCCTTCTGTTTCTTAACTTTCATGCCTATCAACAAATTTGCTCATCTCTCCTCGGTAAATAAGGGATTCAACTTCATTATTTAAAGAAATATAATTATCTGACGTGTGTCCATGATCCTTGTGGAATTCAAAATATTTGGATTTATCTTTCCTGGTGGGGGGTGCCCTCAACTTCTCAGGCCACTTCAAATCTTTATTATGCCTAATTTCCTCCAGGATATGATGGATACTGACCGTCAGGGGAGTATATGCTTCATATTTTTTGGGTTTATCTTCCTTCTTTTATTTCTGCTCTTACTTTTCAGGCTTGGATCTGAGTGAGTCTTCATGATTTAAGGTTGGATGCTCATATGGTCTGGATAACTCCCTGTAATGATTCTTATTTGCTCGAGGTACCAAATGATCGAAAATGAACCTCTGCTCAACCTTTCCAAATTGCTTGACCTTTCAGGAGAAAAATAATGGCCATCATAGAATTTTGTGGATCTGAATGATGAGCTTACTCCTGGATAAGAAGGTCTATCGCACAAAGTCTTAGAATAACTATGTTGGCATTTCCTAGGAGGCAGAGGTGACATATCTCTCCTCAGAGGTGGAGCCGTATTTTTCCTGGAAAGGGCTGGATACCTAGCTTATAATGATTGAGAAAACTGCCTCATACTTTCCTTCATGGCAACTTGACCCTTGGCAATACTGGTAAGAGTTCCATTTAAGTCGGCCGCTATAGGTAGAGCAAATGGGATGCAAGTATTGCCTTCATTTATGGTATTACTTTCAAGTCCATTCATTTCCCTTTAACAAAGACGTATGGGATAGAGAACGATAATAAATACACATTCCCATAGACGGTGCCAATATGTTGCTGTCTAAAATTGGTTATTATTTCAGATTAACCACGTCAGCCAATTTTATGGTCATAGATAAATAATAAAAGAGAAGTAAATTAGGCATGAGGGTTTTTAAGTGGTTCGGTTGTGAACAAAATCCTACGTCCACTATTGTTGTATTGATTTTGATGTTTACAGAAACTATTGTTACAGTGAGAATAACCTAGTATTCATTATATCTTACCTTTTGTGAAAGGAATACATTGTGTTTATAGTGATCCAAAGATCAAGGGTTAGAATGCCTTTATATATTTAGGAATTTACACCCATACATAATGAACGTGATTATTGATAGTCTTGAGTACGTGTGGGATGACTCTTGTTCATTTCCCACATGATGGCTATTTATCTACTTTGATGGTCGATGAAGTGATTGATGACTAAGACTGTTGCCACATAAGGAGACAGGTGTCCATTCCTGATTGATTATAGATGGATAATTTTTAGTATCAATATGTGAGATTTTGGTTATCGGCCTCTTATTTTTGCACATAGAATCCCAAAAGGGAATTGTTCTTTTAAGTTCTATTTATTAGTCTTCTTTTTTATGACCTCATAGCCATTTTCTATCTCCCGGTGATGTCACCTTGTCCAAGATGTGTTGAAAAGAACAAAGGCACCACCCTCATAAAGGCGGGTAACTAGGGAAGCGTTCTATCTACCCATTTTTTCTCTTTGCGCCCATGATCTAGGGGTTACTATTAGACTTGTGATTTTTTTTGCACCTAAAGGCGGTTTTGTCATTGGTAAACTCCTAGGAAGCCTATTATGTACATTTACTATGAGTTAATCTCATATTCTGGGATCAATTTTGGGATCATACCCTTCGTTGCCTCAGGCACGATGCGGCCGGGCGGTTTAACTGTCTGAATGGATCAACCCTCTTAACGTAGTTGGTCTATACATCTTTTACGATTTCTGGGAAAATTGGACTTATTACAGTGTCCTACAGATGTACCTCAGGCTGCGAACGTGTCATTATAATGTTTCATATTATCAAAGACTGCATCCTTATTACTATACTTGGTTCATTATTTGCGTATCTTGATTTCTCACCACTGTTCAATTAATCTCAAAATATATATGTATTAAAAGATTAACATCATAATCTATGGAAGGAAGCTACATGTCAGGTTCACATCAGAGTGAAGAGATAGCCCAGCTGCTGAGCTATATAAACCATCTGTATGATATTCATGCCTCATTTTAAAGCCAGGTCAACTTTTTAGCGCAGAGGGTTTTGATATTGGAGTCTGCAACTTTCACTTCAACGCAGATTATAGCACCAGAGGCCATGGACCCCACGTCCATAACCACAGCAGCAAAAGTACCGGCATTCGCAAAAGCCAAGGCCAAACCTTAGAAAAGAAAGATGAAGAAGACCAAAACCAGAAGGCTATGAGAGATATACCCCTATGATCTACAACCATGAAGATGTTATAGAGTTTATCAAAGGAGACAAACTACTCAGGTGGACTAAGAAGCTGAGGTCACCACCCCACAAAAGGGATCAAGCCAAATTGTGCGAGTTCCATAAAGACCACCACCATAACACTAACAACTGCTTCTCCTTGAAGAACATAATTGAAAGGATAGTTGGAAAGGGACGCTACAGCGGTTCCTAAAGGAATCTTAAGGGATGCAACCATTAATTGAAAGGCCACATTCTTAATTTCTTCCTTAGTTTTTATTTTCTGTTAAATCTAAAGTGTAGCTTTTACACACATGCTTTGTATTTCCCTCACAAACTTCATATATGTGAATGATAGTTATAATCATATATCAATTATTAATCTCCTCATTTATAACTTTGTGGAAAATCTCTGTCATGTCAAATTTTAAAGAGGAAATAATAATGACCAATTATCTAAGAATATTATTTATTTCGGGAGGACGAGTCTATTGCGGAGAAAAGGTGCCAGCCGTAATCGGCCTATAGTACTCACATCGTAAAGGCATTCGAAGATTTAAGATGCTTCAATTATCCATGGGGGTTTATAATACCCATTCTTAGATTTTGGGAGGCTTCAATTAGCCACGGGGCTTATAGTACTCATTCTTAGCTTTCAGGATGCTTCAATTAGCCTTGAGGGCTCATAATACTCAATACTAGTCGTATGTGACTTTATTGACAAGCCAGTCTGGGAAGGAATGAAAATTAACCAAGATAACAGGAGCTGGAGCTAATTGGAGTGGATCAAAGACTTATTTATTTCCGACAAAGGAAGTAATTCCTCTGAATCCACCACTACAAAAGTAATAAACCAAAGGTTAATGCCAAGAAGATATTATTGCAACCTATGAGAAGTCGCAACCAACATCTAAAGTAAAGAAAAAAATTTAGTATCTAGGAACTAAAGAAGCTTCGGAGAATTGAAAAAGTGAGCCAAATACCTAAATGGCCACGGCAGAGGAAGTTGCTCCTCCTAATTCACTCGATATATCTCCAGTATTAGTTCAAATTGAGGTCAATTTTATGGGCCACGACCAATTTTCCACGAAGTTCCATACAACTACAGCCTGACATTAGAGTGCAAGCCTTATGTCAAGTTCTATTGCAAAGAAATTCACTTTCAACATTTAAGTATTCGGCAGTATAGAAAGCTGTACAAATGAAAGAAGTCGCATCCTTACAAATATGGTGGCAGCCAATTCAAGATTGCATAAATGGCATTCACTAAAGTTCACAAGATGATAAAGAAAACATGCAATCATATAAAAAAGAGAATGGAAATTGATCAGAAGAATCAAAATGGCCTCAGGCTTATAAAATTACAAGCAATTTAAATGTTCAGTACCACAATGGTACAAGGACGATTACAACAAGGTGAATGTTTAAAATTATAAGATATTAATGCTACCCAAAAAAGAATTACAAAAGAAACTCTCATTTATGAGGCTGCATCATCCTCATTATCATCTTCACCATCATCTACCACAGTCCATGTCTCATTATCAACTACAACAGCATCTTCCATTTTACTTCTTGGCCCTCTCCTCTACAACGGCCTTTAACTCAACAACACACTATAGGTTCTCAGCGTCACTGATCTTCCAGGAAAAGACAATGTCCTTGGCCTCAGGGAAGTTTTTGACCACCTTATGCCTAAGCTCCTGGAAGCCGCAGAGGTAGGCCTTATTATTAGTTAGGAAGAAGTCCTTTGAAATTTTGTAAGTTGTGCAGAATCATCCGTAACCTTCTTCAATACTGAAGCATGATCCTCATCCTTCTGTTTTAGAGTTGCATCACAATCATTATCTTTTTATTTAAGGGCATCAGTGTGTCCACGCTCCATCTCCTCATACTTCCTTTGGAAGAGGTTGAATTTGTCATTAGAGACCTTATCATTTCTAGTAGCTTCTAAGGCCTTCGCCTCAGCAACTTTCAAATGCTCCAAGGCCTATTTGTGATTCTCTTCTGCATTCCTCTATACCTCAGCTGCAGCGTTAACCTTAGCATATGCATTCATCTTATAGTCCTCAAGTTCTACGAAAGAAGAGTGTTTCCCATTTTCAAAAGAAGAGGTTCTAGAAATATCCAAGTCAGTCTTATGAGTAGACTTCGTAACCCTATTGACTTTGAATAGGCCTTCATATTTTGACCTTTGGGTTATAACAACATCTGTGGCCTGAAGTTTGAAATTTTCGTTAGTATAAAGAAATAATTACCAGTAAAAAGTAAACAATGAAATATACTTACCCGCAGCAGATTGTGGAGGGCATATTCCTCCAAGTCCTCACGATCCTCTTACACTAGACGTTCAAGATCGATAGTGTCCGCAACCTTTCTTATCTTGCTATCCTCCCTTTTAGTTTTATCCCCTGAGGAATTAGGATCAGGTTGCCTTAATTGAGGTCGCAGACGACCATCAGGACCCACTCTTGCCTTGCTTTGAGGTGTTGGAAAGTTAGTATTAACTGCCACCATATTCCATGGAGGAGGAGAGCCAAAGGGTGAGACTTTTATGGGGCTGAATTATCCTTGAAAGTACTCGTCAGAAGGTATTATACCTCCCATGGCCAGTTGAGGGGCAATATCATCTTCAACTCCATCTTGCTTCTCCCCAGTTGCGGTATCATCAGTTTTGGCTGCGTCCCTCTCGATAGAAGGGTTAGCCACCTCAGCCTAAGCAGTAGCAGTGGGCTTAGCTGCAGAGTTGTCCCCTTGGGTGCGATCTTTCTCATCTTCCCCTTCTAGGGGGCTTGGTTGAGGATCAATTCATCCTCATCCATTGTAACAAGTTGGGTAACAAGGAGATCGCGGCCAATTTAATCCCCTGAAATCAAATTAAGCCAAGTTAATAATAGAAACTGCAACAAAATATATGAGACAGAATAAAGGCATTGGAGAATTACCTTTCGCAGTCATTTTCTTTGGCTAGACTTTAAAAGGAAAATAACCTTTCTGATAAATTGGTGCGGAGAAGACCAACACAGGAAATCTCCTCTTAGAATTACTGAATCCTGTTGCGTCCACAACTCTCTTTTTCTTATTGTTGCTAAGGTTAAGCTGTTAAGAGTTGTACACAATTATTAGAGAAGGATGCAATAGAAAATAAAAGTAATTTTACAAAAGTTAAAGTTGTGGCAGGTTGTCACCTGTTTTGCAAGGATGCCTCCACGTCCGCGACATCCTAAAGGTTCTCTCTCTCTAAGATTCTTCAAGATGGATTTCCCAATTCTCCCTAGAAACATAGAAAAATTTAACTTTCCAGTTCATAACGCTGGTAGGCCTCTCAGTATATAATACTCATGTCCATTCTTCAAAGTAAAATAATAATACCATGGAAAGTCCACAGAAGTGGAAGAAATCTGCAGGAGTAATGTCCTTGTTAAACTTCTTCTGCCAAAGGACGAGAGTTGTAAGAATGGCCCTCCATCCTTTTAGGTCTATTTGGGATGGGGAAAGATTCATAGCACTAAAATTTTTCCTAAATGATACACGAATTGTAAGTTGTAGCCCCAAGAGAAATGCATGCAGAGGAAAGCAAATCCCCTCATTGGGGATAGCGAAACATGGCCTTTTTTCTATGGTAGGGGGTGTACAGATGAACTTTTCTGAAAATTCAAATATCGTAGCCACGTCATTGATCCACTCTGCATCTATGATATGGAGGATGTTTAATGCCACAAGAGCTTTCTCAATTCTGTTAGAAGGTCTATCTGGGACATTTCTAGCCTCAGTTGGGACAACAGATGTCCGAGCAGCCGTATGTGACACCCCGACTAATTAAATACCGGGTAGCTACTCCTTTATTAAATTAAATCAAAATGCCAAGTTGGCTCAGTTAATAGCATCACTGTCGTAAACATTTTAGTATTACTAACCACCTAGTATTTAAAAAGTAAGTTGTCAAATTTTAATTAAAGTCTGATTAACATGCAATAAAAGATTTAAAGCAAGAATAATATCACCATTCACCATAACGAAATAATAGAATAACCATCACATGATATAAATAAATCTGGAGGAAAACTCCTCACAACAAATCCCACAACTGAAATAAGTAACGAAATACTGAATACTGAATTAATACATGCCAAAGTCTGAAAAACTGAAATGGAAATGTCTCTAATTGAATTTGGGCAACATGCCCTACAACTGAGGAATACTGAACATGGAATCCAAATGATAGAAGCATCTAAAAGCAAATCCCTGTAACTTCCACAAACAGCTACAGCTCGTCATCTGAGTGAGAATCCTATGCATGGTGTCCTTGAGGCTGGGCACCTAAAATGGTTTTACAAAAATAGATTTGAAAGCAAACGGGTCAGAGCCCGAATGTGGAGATATTTTAAAAACCTGCAAGTGCTTTAAAAACATTTAAAACATTAAATGCAAAGTACATGTTAGGACGTGCACTCACATGAAATTCTCACCTCTCGACTAAATGTGCACTCCTAACGTAAGTATCCATCTAAAATGACACTAACCACTAGCTAAGTGACATCATATCTAGCTAGACTGTCATAGGTTCTACCCTTATTACTCGGTTCCCATTAACATTATAACGATCTCAATTAAATAGGGGCTTAACGTAAATTCAGGTTCTCATATAAAATTAATACAACTCGTTATAGATTATCCCTTTTATGTTATTCCATAGTTATACACACGATACCATATGAAAGTTCCCATTGTATTAAGTGTATATTTTTCCACAACATAAATATACAATATAAGCACCCCGAGACTAAGCTGTGGTGCACACATACTCTGCTATCCATCCCGGTACATCACGTACATAAGGATCACATATTCCGAATCTCTCAGGAATAGTTCACAGATAACAACATCACAAATAATGGAGGCGAACACAGTCACATCACATGGGTCACGCACATACCTACGCTCCCACGATCAGCAGACTTATTAACATCCCAATAAGTCCTTCTCTGACCTATGTTCATCGAGGTAACCAGTCTAAATCCGGGCAACACAAGGATTAGAGGGCCCTAAGCGAACGCAAACCTCCCATGATAGCAAGTATGGTAGGTATGTCATACACACAATTCATATATCAATACTAAGTAAACACGCATCTTAGTAATCACCGTAGTTTAATTGTAGTACTTATCGCATTCTCGTACCAACTTGATGTATATACACTTACATAATCCCGGTCCATATTTATACGCTCCATAATTTATTCTCACATCGTAGTAGGCACTCACGTCTCAGCTCAAAATGTCTATTTGATTCGTTCCACAATTATATAATTTACTCCTCATTATATCCCAAATGTCCCAAGTATACCAGTACATCATCAAAGGAATGTTATCTCTATCATCGAACAAGTTTACGGGACTCCCAAACTCAAAACAGGCCAAAAAAGCCTAAACTGCCAGCTCGTTAGAAGTCTCGTTCGAACGAGGCTGTTCGAACGAGATTTCGTTCGAACGAACTGGGCTATCTAACGAGATCTCGTTCGAACGAGATTATCGAACGAACATCCCTCTCGTTAGAACCCCAGACTGTCAACTCGTTAGAAGCTCATTCGAACGAGCTCGTTCGAACGACCTGGGTAGGTCTTCTAACGAGTGACCAGATTCAAACCCAGAAATCCTATCTCGTTTTTCACCAATTTCTACTCCTCAATACTCCTCTAAAATTCGTCCCAACAATGTTTTAAGGTCTCTAATCAATCCTAAACATATCAAGGTCACATACTAACGTGTTTTAAGGAATCAATTCATCCTAAACATCATTAAATCATCAAGTCTCTTCACTTTTCCCCAAATTTTTAAGAACATAAACCCTAGAATTTATAATCATCAATTTACTCAAATTAGATCCGTTTTTGTTACATCCAACATATATTAACATCAGGGTAATCATCTCTATACGATTATACATGCAATTTCTTCTCAAAATTTAAGTTCTAAGTCCAATTAAAATGGGTTTTTATTAAACTCCCAAGAACAATTTGATTTATTGGATAGTCTAAGCATGGAAGAAGCATTTACTGCATAAAAACGTAATTTAAACCACTTGCCTTGATTCAATCTCAGATTTTGATGACGATTTGAAGAAGTTCTCTCTCTCTTTCTGCAGAATTCCCTTCTATCTCTCTCTCTCCTAGCTTTCTTCTCCAATGGCTATGGTGGCTAGGGTTTGCTTTGGGAAATATTAGAAAACCTAATTCTAATAACCTACGTAGCCTTCTAGGTTAATACGGTTTGTTAATGGGTTAAGTGGGTCAATTCCCAATCAGATAAAAACTCATAATTTTCGTCACTTTTAATTCCCAAAAATACAAAATTACCAAAATACCCTTTATGTTGCCGATATGGCCTAAAAAATATCCCGGGACCCAAACTAAACCCCCAGCTAGTGTTTTCTGACTATCTCGACCCTTCCGGACGCGTTGGCGCACTCAAAACGACCATATGGTTAATAGAATTTAAATTTACTTTTATAATAAAAATAATTATATCCTGACGCGACTGTCACACGCGTCCCAATAAAATGTCCAAATTGCCGTATATCAATCTCACGACAAATTTCATAATTCAATATTCATATATCACCATATATACTCAATATAGTCAAATACCAACTCACATCTCGCTAGTATTTTATCCGGATTAATTCCCAATTAATTCTCATTTAATTAATTAATCCCAAAAAATAAATATCGCCAAAAATACGGGGTATTACATAAATATCGCCAAAAATACGGGGTATTACATACTTCCCCCCTAATAACAGAATTTCGTCCCGAAATTCGGAACTAGAAAGTACCTGATAAAAACAACTCTGGATAACGTTCGCGCATCTCATCCTCGCGTTCCCATGTGGACTCCTCGACATTGTGATGTCGCCACTGAACACGCACTAACGGAACTATCTTTGACCGCAGCTTCCTCTCACTTCGGTCCAAAATAGCAATCGGCCCCTCCTCGTTGGAGCTATCAGGCTGTAAATCAATCTCCTCCAAAGCGATGTGAGAATGAGCCAAATCTTCCCTGAGATATTTCCTTAGCTAGGAAATATGAAACACATCGTGAATTCGGTGTAAATGCTCCGGTAACCCGAGTCTATACGCAACTGGTCCAATCCGCTCAATAATAGGAAACGGCCCCACATACCTCGGTGCCAACTTCCCTTTCTTCCCGAAACGCATAATCCCCTTCATAGGAGATACTCTGAGCAAAACCTGGTCCCCCACTTGGAACTCCCTGAAAGATCTCTTCGCATCAGCATAACTCTTCTGCCGGTCTTGAGCTACCCGAATGCGACTCCGAATCAACTCAATCCTTGCCGAAGTATCCTGAATCACTTTCGGCCCAAGTAGTTTGTTGTCCCCCACCTCTAACCAACATGCTGGGGAACGACAAGGTCTACCGTACAACGCCTCAAACGGAGCCATGTCAATAGTGAACTGATAGGAGTTGTTGTAAACAAACTCCACCAGTGGAAGGTACTGCTCCCATCCACCCCCAAAGTCAATAATGCACATGCGTAGCATGTCCTCCAACATCTGATTTGTGCGCTCGGTCTGCCCATCGGTCTGTGGATGATAAGCCATACTCAACCGCAATTCCGTGCCCATGGTCTTCTGGAAACTCTCCCAAAACCGCGAAACAAATATCTTGTCTCTGTCAGACACGATATTTAGGGGCACACCGTGAAGTCTCACAACCTCTGAAATGAAGAGCTGGGCATACTGTCCCGTAGTGTAGTCAGTCCTTACGGGTAAAAAGTGAGCGACTTTGGACAATCTGTCCACAATTACCCAAACGGAGTCGTGACCCCTCTGTGACGTAGGCAGCCCCGTGATAAAATCCATGGATATGCTTTCCCACATCCATACCGGAACCTCCAACGGCTGTAGAAGTCCTGTCGGTCTCTGATGATCCACTTTTACTAGCTGACAAGTGGTGCATTTCGAAACAAACACAGCGATATCTCTCTTAATACCGCTCCACCAATACTGGCGTCTCATGTCTTGGTACATTTTGTCCCCTCCGGGATGTACCGCGAACCGTGAGCCGTGCGACTCTGCCATCACCTCGTGTCGCAATTCCTCTCCTTCCGGAACCACCAATCTCCCATTGAAGCGTAATCCCCCGTCTGAGCTAACGGTATAGGACTCGGCTCCCTCTGCTAGTAATCGAACTATCTGCTCCTGGCAGAACGAGTCATTAGCCTGTGCCCGTACTACCTTCCTGACAATCTGCGGTGTAACGGTCATAACAGACATGAAAGATCGGGCCACTGCATCCTGGTGTCCCAACTCCTTCCACTTAGCCTTCCACACCCCTGCCACCTCATCTGCTGGCCTACGGCTCAACGCGTCTGCTACCACGTTAGCCTTACCCGGGTGATACTGGATATCGAACTGGTAGTCTTTCACAAACTCAAGCCACCTACGCTGCCGCATATTCAACTCCTTCTGCGTGAACAGGTACTGTAGGGACTTGTGGTCCGTGAACAGTTGGAACTTCTCCCCCAAGAGATAGTGCCTCCAAATCCGTAGGGCAAATACCACCGCCGCCAATTCCAAATCATGCGTGGGGTAATTCTTCTCATGAGGCTTAAGCTTACGGGAAGCATAAGCTATGGCCTGTCTCTCC
Organism: Sambucus nigra; assembly: GCA_949130495.1. Taxonomy (NCBI): domain Eukaryota; kingdom Viridiplantae; phylum Streptophyta; class Magnoliopsida; order Dipsacales; family Adoxaceae; genus Sambucus; species Sambucus nigra. The sequence continues at coordinate 467,157,868 of OX422209.1, read as the reverse complement.
TGTTGCAATACACCTCCAAGTCCTTGCAAGGATGCATCAGTGTAAACCAAATACTCAACTCCCGGTCTCGGCAATGCTAACACAGGTGCTGAGGTCAATTTATCCTTCAATTCATCGAATGCCAACTGACAGGCATCACTCCAGATGAATGGCACACCCTTACGAGTCAGATGTGTCAAAGGACCTGCTATCTTCGAGAAACCCCTAATAAACCTCCTGTAGTATCCTGCTAGACCCAAGAAACTACGAATCTCCGTTGGTGTGCTGTCCCCACTCCCTCACCGCGAATACCTTCCCCGGATCAACAGATATTCTCCGGTCGGAAATAATGTGTCCCAAAAACTGGACCTCCTTCAACCAAAACCCGCACTTCTCATACTTTGCATACAACTCGTTCTGACGTAGTGTCTGCAAAACTTGCCTCAAATGTTCGGCGTGCTCCTCCTTTGTCTGGGAGTAAACCAGAATATCATCGATGAAGACAATGACAAACTGATCTAGGAAATCCCTGAACACTCTGTTCATCAAGTCCATAAACACTGCTGGAGCGTTGGTCAAACCAAAAGGCATAACCCGAAACTCGTAAGAACCATATCTCGACAAGAATGCAGTCTTCGAGACATCCTCCTCCCTGATACGCAACTGATGGTATCCCGATCTCAAATCAATCTTCGAGAAGAAAGAAGCTCCTCTCAACTGGTCAAATAGGTCATCGATTCGAGGCAACGGATACTTATTCCGTATCGTGACCTTGCTCAACTCCCGGTAGTCCACACACAATCTCAGTGAACCGTCCCTCTTCTTCACAAACAAAACTGGAGCGCCCCAATGTGAGGTACTCCTGCGAATAAAGCCCTGACCTAACAGATGCTCTATCTGATCTCGTAGCTCTCGCATCTCTACCGAAGCCATACGGTACGGTGCGCGTGCTATAGGTATCGTATCTGGCAATAGGTCTATAACAAAGTCTATCTCTCGACTGGGGGGTAGGCCTGGTATCTCCTTAAACACATCAGAATACTCCCTGACAACTGGGATCGAGTCTAAAGGAATCACAACCTCCTTAGAGGTATCCTCCTCTAGGTAATACAAATGAGCGGTCGAGCTTCCCTCCGGGCGAGGCATCGCCACTACAAACATCTCTTGCCCCGGAATGGCAAAAATAATGCTCCCACCGAAGCAGTCAATCATGGCTCTATAATCAGCGAGACAATCCATACCGATAATCACATCGTGAACATGCATATCTAATACCAACATGTCTGCAGGTAATACCAAACCACCAATCTCTACCCCCACTCCCCGGAATATAAAGAATATAAGTGACCCATTCCCCAATGGTGAGTCGACACACGTCACTGTGCTCTCTGCCGTAGCTAACAACCCTAAGGCTTTAGCGAAATGTGTAGCTATAAAATAATGTGTAGCCCCCGTATCAAACAATACCCGACCCATAGTGCCATGGATAGGAAACGTACCCTCAATCGCGGGCGGTGCCTGTGGAACTGCTGCCTGGTGGACGTTATAGACACGTCCATACTGTAGCTTCCCTTGCTGAGCTGGGACTGCTGGAATGGGTGGCAATGCTGCCATCTATGGCGGTGCGGGAAGAACGGCGGGTAGCATAGGCCTCTGCGGCTCCTGGCGAGCACCCTGCTGCTGCTGCTGTGGGGCCCTGCCCCTATCAGGACAATCCTGTCGTTTATGGCCAGTCTTGCCACAAACAAAACACTTCCCTGGGAAATTCCCTCCTCTCTGCCCCTGCTGTCCCCGGCCTTGGTGGCCGTTACCGTTCCTCCCTTGGCCCTGCTGGCCCTGCTGAAACTGCTGCCCATTCTGCCCCTGTTGGCCCTGATGGCCGTTTGGACCCTGATGGCCCTGACGGAAACCTCCCTGTCCGTGCCTGTAATTCCCTAATCTGAACCTCTTCTGATCCCCCTGCTGGGAACCCTGCTCACCCTATCTCTGCCCCTGAACAGGTTGTGCCCCACCGACACCATGTCCTCCCGTCCTGCCCTGATGGCTAGACTCTCCCGATTTCTTGCCCTCAGCCATATGAAAGCGGTGATCCTGGCAGTGTAACAAAGCAGCGTTAACCACATCAGAATAAGTGGCCAACGAAAGGTTCCCTAATAGATGCTTGCGGATCCTTCATGTCAACCCGTCGGTGAATTTCTCAATCTTCTTCTTTTCTGTCGGTATCTCATCCGGAACGATATTCAACAGATTCGTGAACTCGGCCTCATACTCGGCCACGGTCTTACCCTCCTACTTCAGACTCATTAATTTCCTCCTCATTTCCGTATGAACAGCGGACGGAAAGTACTTGCGGTCAAACCGCACCCAAAAGTCTTGAATAGTGAGAGTATCCCTCTCCTCCACGGTGGTAATAGACTCCCACCACTGCAGCGCAGATCCAACTAGCTTGAAAGTAGCTATCACCTGCTTCTGAACGTCCGTGCACTCATACATCCTCAAGTGCCTCTGCATACCCTTCCTCCACTAGCTCGAAACTACTACATCTGAGCTACCTGCAAACTCTGGCAGATGCGCTTTCTGAAAAGCGTCACGTACACGTTCCCAAGCAGACGGGAATGCATTTGCCTGTACTGGCGCGACAACCGGCGCCTGAGGCGGTGCCTGCTGAACTACGGCAATTGCGGCATTTACCGCTTGGGCTACAATGGCTGCAACCTCAGCGGCGTTCATCATGCCCTGAACTGGAACGGGCTGGGGTTCGGGAGTCGCATCCCTGGGAACTCGTCGTGCACGTCGTGGAGGCATCTGAAATAAGAATAAAGTTTATAAGTTCACTGTTTATAAACTTAAAATAGCTGAAGAACGCAGCATACACAAAAAGAGTACAACAGTCCTAAAATATAGGGCTCTATATCAAAGAAAACTTAACGGAAACATAATAGCCGTACAGATCCTAAAGGACACTAGAACCTGATGCTCTGATACCACCTGTGACACCCCGACTAATTAAATACCGGGTAGCTACTCCTTTATTAAATTAAATCAAAATGCCAAGTTGGCTCAGTTAATAGCATCACTGTCGTAAACATTTTATTATTACTAACCACCTAGTATTTATAAAGTAAGTTGTCAAATTTTAATTAAAGTCTGATTAACATGCAATAAAAGATTTAAAGCAAGAATAATATCACCATTCACCATAACGAAATAATAGAATAACCATCACATGATATAAATAAATCTGGAGGAAAACTCCTCACAACAAATCCCACAACTGAAATAAGTAACGAAATACTGAATACTGAATTAATACATGCCAAAGTCTGAAAAACTGAAATGGAAATGTCTCTAATAGAATTTGGGCAACATGCCCTACAACTGAGGAATACTGAACATGGAATCCAAATGATAGAAGCGTCTAAAAGCAAATCCCTGTAACTTCCATAAACAGCTACAGCTCGTCATCTGAGTGAGAATCCTATGCATGGTGTCCTTGAGGCTGGGCCCCTAAAATGGTTTTACAAAAATAGATTTGAAAGCAAACGGGTCAGAGCCCGAATGTGGAGATATTTTAAAAACCTGCAAGTGCTTTAAAAACATTTAAAACATTAAATGCAAAGTACATGTTGATGTAAAAAACTAGATTGCTCTAATTATTCAATCACAGATAAATAAATAAGATAAAGATTTTTAAAGTGGTTCGGCTAGGAATAAAGCCTACGTCCACTGTTATGTTATTGCTGAGTGTTTGTGGAATTCTTGATTACAAGTTCTCTCAAGAAATTCCGGTCCCCTTTGAATGAGGATGATACAAGGTATTTATAGCCTTGAGGCTGTACATGAAAGGTTCGATACATTAAATGACATACATATGAAAGGGTAATACATTTAATGCAGAGTGCGTGCCAAGAATATAAGCATTCAATGAATATCTGAGCTGTTGATTATCTGGCAATTAATGATACGACCGAGATGCAGCTCGGACCGCCATAGCTGTTCGCTGATCAGGAGTTCCTCGGAACATTAGAGTACCTCGGTGCGTTAGAGTTCCTCGATGCGATAGAGATCCTCGGTGTGATAGAGTTCCTCGGTGTGATAGAGTTCCTCGGTGTATTCTCGTTGCTCGGAAAGAAGCATGGTTGGTCGGGAAATGATCTTCCTCGCTGCTATTGTGCCACGTAGATTGACACGTGTCTTCATCTTATTCGTCCACATCAGCATATTAATTTTGGTATCAACAGAAGCCCCCAATGTTTCATATTTTGAATTTTGAGGAGTATGGAACATTCTTTCTCGGTATATGGCAATATTAAATGTACTTCCCGGGTTTCAGGAACATTGTATTCAAATTTCCTTCTTATTTCGCAGTTTCCGCCTTTTTGATAAGCGCTTTGATATTCGTGCAAATTTTGTCCTTTTAGCCGCCGGAAGTGTAGTAGTTTCTTTTTGGTAATCATTTCTTTCGCCGCTTCCCAATGCAAAGTATTTAAACTTCTTTGGTAACCATACCGTCGTCTACGTTTTTCATTCTCTGCATTCAAGCTTTCTCTTCTCTTCTTCTCTTGTGCGTTCATCCTTGTTTCCGTTCGTTGTCAACACATCTCCTTTCTTTCTGTAAGATCTTCTTTCTTTCTTCTGTATCTCTTTTATTCAATATGGTTTATATTGTGGAGTCTATTGAGAAATTCCGTTCTGATTTTTCCATTCCTTCGTGGGTAACTCTAGAGGTTCTTTCTGAGCCTTTAGATTATTTTCGATTGGCTGAGGGACATTGGTTCCCCAGTCTTTTTGTTGCTGAATGCGGTTTTTCCTTTCCACCAAACCCATTATGTCTTGAGTTTTGTCAATATTTTGATCTTGTTCCGGCAAAAATAGCCCCCAATTCATGGAGAATAATTAACGGGGTGCATAAATTAAATCTAACTCATGGGACTCGTATTGGGATCCCTGAAATTATGTTTTGTTATAAATGGGCTGTTCTAGATAATATTTATTATTTAAAAACTAGGTATTTGAATAGGGCTCTTGTAGTTAATCTCCCTGACTCAAATAGGGATTATTTTGAGCATGGGTTGGTCATAAAAAATTGGCAACATGCTCCTTTATCTGGGAATGAAGTATACAACGGTCCCAGATGCCCCCCATACGGCAATGGGATAGGTTTATTTTTCATTTTATTTTACTTATGAAATTATGCTTTCATCATGTTTGACAAAATGTATGACTGATATCCCATTATGTATTTATTTACAGTTGATAGCAAAAGAAAAACTCCAAAAGAGTCAGAAGTGAATATCAAGCATTTGAAACTTATCTGGAATTTGCATAAGACCATTGCTGACGAGCATATTAGATCTGCTTCATATTTACTACAGTATAAGAGTTACACAACCTCTTATACTGCTCGCCCTGTTGAACCAGCTTCAACACCAGAAAGTTCATCTTCAGATTCTCATATCCCCCTATCTCAGAGAATGGGCAAGAAAAGAGCTCCTCCTGCTCTATTTGGTGAAACTTCTTCTGCTGTTGGAGCCCAGAAAGGCAAAATTGATGTCCCAGAGGGGACTAAAAGAGTAGATGTTGGTTCCTCCAAAGTTGCCGAGAAGCCCCCAGTGGCCCCGAGCAAGAAAGATGCTCCTACTGATGTAATTGCCCTCTCTCCGACCAAGACTTCTTCCTTGGTTGATGCTGCTGACCGTCCTTTGAAGAGATTGAGGAAATCATCCTCAGTTAATCTTGCTGGAACTGAATCTTCTCTACCCGCTGGTGGTAGTAGTGTCTCAAAAATTATTCTTCCGAGTTCTTCAACGAGCTCAGTTATACCCGAGGTTCTCGGGGTTGATGAAAAAATTCCTAGGGACACACTGACATCCCTAGCTGCTCGCCATCTTTCTTCAGTAAATTTCTCATACCTTTGGTCTTTCTTTCTTTTTCTTGAATTCTTGTATTTGTGTTGACTTTATTGTTTTTCTTATCTTTCAGCTGGTGAACTGCTTCAATACCATCGTGAAGAAAGATCAAGTTATTAAAGCTTCCAGTTCCTCATCCGATGTTGACGATGCTTTGTTGGGTTTAGCCCAATCTGTGAAGGAATCTCGCCAACAGTACATCGAGGAGAAAACTGTTTGGGAGAAAAAGTTGGTTGTGGCTGAGGCTGATAAGATGAAGATGGCTGAAACCTCCAAGAATTTGGAGGAGAAAATTAAAGATTTGGAGGTTAAACATCAGGAATCTGATGATAAATTGAAGAAGGCAGAAGAAGAATTATTTACTCTGCGAGATATCAAGGTTAAGAAAGAGGAATTGGAGGTGAAGCTTTCCTCGGAGAAGTCGAGGAGAAAAGTCGCAATCAAGAAACATTTCAGCGTTGGTTGGGAGAAAGGATGGGAGAGAAGGATAGCTGCAATGACATCCCAAGTCCAATATGGGGAGTTGAAATACTTCCATGATGGTTGGGTAGCTGCTCTGCAAGAGCTAAAAGTCCAAGATGATTCTGAGTTATTCCAACGGCATCTCCCTGGTCCTCCTCCACCAATTGTGGAAGAAGAAGAAGATGAACCTGCCTCAGATGAGTCTTCTATGGCTATGGGCGATCAAGTTTCTGCCTCTCATCCCTCTGCCACCGAGGACGTTTCTTCTATGCCTCCTCCTCCCGAGAAGATCCCTACCGATCAAGCTGTAGTTACCACCGAGCAACCGAGCTCCTCGTCCCAGCCTCCCGAGAAAGTCTTGGGAGACAAGGAAAAGGTGTGAAGTTGTTCGGTAGCATTTCTGTATTTCCTTGTAATCGAACGATGTAACTTTTTGATGATCTAATAAAATATGTCTTTGCTTATCTCTGTTGTTGATAACTTGTTTTTGTTGATTGTTGTCTTTTTCTTGTCATTAGTTTGTTGCTAGAATGGAATTGATCTCTTCTCATGATACCGAGCTGATGCAGCAATGTCATCAATACTATAAGGTTGGTCATACAGATCTTAGTACATCGGAAATTGTTGATATCCTTGGTCATGGTGCTTCAGAGCAGGCTATTGAAGCTTATCAGTACTTGAAAGTTTTACTCGACCGAGCAGTGGCCAACAATGTCGCTTACTATGAGTTGATTGAAGATCTTCATGGTTCCTTAGAGGATCTTCAAAATCAACATAACGAATCAATGGCTTCGTTGCATAAGGATTATGAAAATAGATACCAGCAGATCTCTTCAGAAACAGGCCACAAGAAGATCATTGCTGGGTATGACGTTAGGGAGAGGACCCTAAAAGGTGAAGTTGAAGCCTGTAGACAAATTGCTGAGATCCTGGAACAAGAAAATAATAATTTGCAGAAAAAATTAGCTCAATATGAATCTGCTGCTTCATCTTCTACTGCATTAATACCAGTTACTGATGAAGGCTTCTCGTTCTTAGAGGTCGAAAATGCCAAACTAAGGCAAGAGCTGGAGGACTTAAGAAGATCTGCCATTTCTGGAACTGCTCGGGGACGAGGAAGAGGTTCTCGGGGGCGAGGAAGAGTCCTCAGCCAAAATGTTGAAGAGGCTCGCACTCAGTCTACTCTGGAAACTCAAGCATTCCAGTTGAAAGTAAAAGACCGTGCTCTGACTGAAATGTCCAATAAAAATCTGTCTCTGGAAGATCAGCTGGCATCAACGAAATCTGCCTTGCATAACAAGGATCTCTTTGCCAAAAGCCTTCATGAACAATTGGATAGATTAACCTTCCAATTCCATAAACAGCCAAGGGAATTCTGGATGGCAGGATACAATGAAGCTCTCGTTCATCTGGATGCTCGCATTGAACATGCTAACAATGAAGGTTACAAGCAAGGATGGTTAAATGCATTGGGTGTATTAAAGTTGGAGCAAGGGCATTTTTTATGGGACTATCATGCTCCATCATTATTAGACCTGCCTGTACCACCTTTCAAATTGGATATGGCATGGATCCCAGCTCGTTCCATTCCTCGCAGTCTAATTTCAAAATACCTTGGTGATTATAGCCTTCACTCCCAAGTTGAATTATCTCGTCCTGAGCATCTTTTGGATACACCTTCTGTTATGAACGTCAGAATGCTCAGAGACGTTAATTTCATCAATTCTCCCCTTTGCCTAGAAGACCCTCCTGCCGGCGAGGAACCTGTCTCTAAAGCACAGGGCAAAAAAACAATAGAATAGTAATATTCATGTAATAATTTAGTACCTTCTTATAATTTGTAATTTATTCTAGATTAATGAAAAGATTTTCATTTTCCGTTTGCCAATTTTGTTAATCTTGTGTTTATCAAGCACATTTATATTTGTACATATGTATCTGTTAAAAAGATAACAATAATATTGTTCATTAAGCAGCTTAATAAAAAGTTACAAGTATTAGTAATGTTTCTCGATCACTTAATAATAAAGTAATGAGTAAAAATATTCAAACTGTTTCCAACCAACCAAGGTGGATGAATAATGTTTGTCGACCAATTACAGTTGATGGGTTTTTTTATCCCCGACCAGCTATACTTGGTTCAATTATAAAAATGCGTCCAACCAACTAAGATCAATAATTTGTCCTCGCCGACCAACTACAGTTGTTGGGTTTTTATCCCCGACCAACTATACTTGGTGTATTTTTTGAACATTTTGTTCTTCAAAGAACTCATTGTAATAATATTACCTCCCGACCAACATAAGTTGTAATATGAGAGTATATTTTTATCTTACCAACCGTAGTTGATCATGCTGGTGTACACTTTCTGGCTCCTTAAAGCTTTTGGCTCCTTAGAGCATTTTTTGGCTCCTTAGAGCATGTCCTCCTAACCAAAGGAGGTTGGCTACTTATAGCACTTTTGCTCCGTAGAGCTGTCCTCCAAAGGAGGTTGGCTCCTTAGAGCACTTTTGTTGTGTAGTGTATTACACTAGTATTCCCGGAAAAATTTTCAACCAGAAAGAACATGGCGAAACATCCTCGTTTTATTCATAATGAAAGAAATGCTTTACATTTGACATCACTGATAATACTTGCGCAGGTATTCAGCATTCCATGCGTTCTTAAATTCCTCTCCTTCTAGAGTTGTTATTCTGTAAGTTCCTGGTCGAACAACCTCTGTAACTCGGTAAGGTCCATGCCAGTTTGCTTCCAGTTTATTCTGCTTCTGAATGACCTTCTTTAGCACATAATCCCCCTCCTTTAAATCACATTTCTTTACCCTTTTGTTGTAAAACAGAGTTGTTCGTTGTTGATAAGCAGCATTCCTAATGGCTGCCTCTTCTCTGACTTCCTCGAGCATATCCAAATCCATCCTTCTCATCAGATCACTGATCGGAGAATTGAAATTTAACACCCTGTGTGTTGGTAGGCCCAACTCGGCAGGTATCACAGCCTCACTTCCAAATGCTAGCATATATGGTGATTCACCTGTTGCTGCTCGGGGAGTTGTTCGGTAAGCCCACAAAACTGACTGTAGCTCATTAATCCAATTTGCTTTAGCGTCACTTAACCTCTTCTTCAACCCATTTAGTAATGTTCTGTTCGTCACTTCAGTCTGTCCATTGCTTTGGGGATGGCCTGGTGCTGAATGAAACTTCAAGACGTTTGACTGATGACAATAGGCAGCAAATTCTTCATTATCAAATTGCGTTCCATGGTCTGTGATGAAAGCGTGGGGGAGACCATACCGATAAATGATATTCTTCCATATGAACTGATACACCTTCTCGTACGTCATATCAATTAGTGGTTCAGCTTCCACCCACTTAGTAAAATAGTCTACTGCCACGACGAGATACTTGAACCTTCCTCGGGTCGTCGGCAGTGGTCCAACCAGATCAATCCCCCACATGGCAAATGGCCAAGGTGATGTTATGGGTGTCAACAATGCCTGTGGAGTTCTTCGGATGGAAGAAAAACGTTGGCACTTGTCACACTTCTTAGCATAGGCTATACAATCAGCTCTCAGCGTCGGCCAGTAGTATCCCTGTGTCATCACCCTTTGCAGAAGAGTCCGACCTGCTACATGAGCTCCACAAGATCCTTCATGGATTTCTTCAATCAATTCTTTAACTTCTGATGGATGCACACATCTCTGCAAACCTGCCATAATGCCTCGTCTATACAAAACACCATTAGTTAACACATACCGAACAACTTTATACTTCAATTTCTTGGCAGCTAGTTTGTCCTCCGATAGCACTCCTTCTTCAATGTATGCTCTGATAGGATCCATCCAAGACGGTCCTAAATCAAGGGTAATAATCTTCACTGTCAGATCTTCTTCTATGCTCCGACTTTCTAATACTTCAATTGGTATTGTTCTTCGCAGCTCGGTGCGCGTAGCTGACGCTAGTCGGGCCAATGCGTCTGCTCTAGCATTCTCCATTCTCGGTATCTTTACCAATTGAATAGCATCAAATTCTGTTAATAACTCCATCACTTTTGCATGGTACTTCACCATTAACTCTCCCTTCACTGCATATATTCCCATCATTTGATTCACAATTAATTGAGAATCACTGAAAACAATTACTTGACGTGCTTCCATAACTTTCGCCAAATGAAAACCTGTTATCATCGCCTCATATTCAGCCTCATTATTGGAAGCTTTGAATTGGAATCTCAAGGCATACTCAATGTCAATATCGTCTGGAGAGTTTAAAACAATCCCTGCTCCACAACCAGCCGTGCAAGATGATCCATCTACATATAATCTCCATGTATGTAACTCGTCTTCAAATTTCTTATCTGTTAGAGTTCCTCGGTGAAATATCATCTGTTTTCTTTCATCATCCCCGGGTATCCTTCGTTCCTCGTCGGTCATTTGTTCGCGCCCCTCTACCAACCGGAGTTGGTCGGGGTTTGAATATGATGATTTTTCTACATCCACAAGTCCTTTTACCAACCTTGGTTGGTTTGGATTTGTGTTTGTTGATCCTGTATCGTCCACAGGTAGGTCAGCAAGCATATTTTGCTCTTCGGGGGTATCAGGGTATGTGAACTCTGCTATAAAATCTGCCACGGCTTGCCCTTTCAATGATGATCTGGGTTCATACACAATATCATATTCACCGAGCTCTATTGCCCAGTACATCAATCTTCCTGATTTTTCTGGCTTGTGAAGGGCTTGTCTTAACGGCATGTCGATATACACAATGATGGTATGGGCCTGGAAGTATGGTCTCATTCTTCTACTTGCTTCAATTAATGCCAGTGCCAATTTTTCCAGCTTTGGGTATCTGATTTCCGCACCTCGGAAGGCCTTGCTTGTGTAATAAATTGGCTTCTGGACTCCATTCTCCAATCTGATCAACGCCGAGCTAACTGCATTTTCTGATACTGCCAAATCCAAGTACAGCTTCTCTCCAGTTATTGGCCTAGACAACAATGGTGGGGCTCCCAAATACTTCTTCAAATCTTGAAAGGCTTGCTCACATTCATCAGTCCACTCAAAACTTTTTCGTAGTGTTTTGAAGAATGGGAGGCATTTATCAGTTGCTCGGGATACAAATCTGTTGAGTGCTGCAACTCGTCCGGTAAGACTTTGCACTTCTTTCTTCGTCGTCGGGGATCGCAGCCCTAAAAGAGCTTTGATCTTTTCTGGATTTGCCTCAATACCTCGTTGGTTGACGATGTATCCGAGGAACATTCCTTCTCGTACTCCAAAGGTACATTTCGTCGGGTTAAGCTTCATCTGGTATTTATCCAGTTGATCAAAAGTTTGACTCAAGTCAACCAAATGATCTGCAGCTCTCTTGCTTTTGGTGAGCATGTCGTCGACATAGACCTCCATATTACGGCTGATTTGTTCGGTGAACACCTTGTTCATCAACCGCTGATATGTTGCACCTGCATTTTTTAAACCAAAAGGCATAACATTATAACAATAAGTTCCCCTTGGGGTAATAAAAGAAGTACTTTGGTTGTAGCCAGAATAAGCATCCATGAAGCTGAGTAGCTCGTGTCCCGAGGTAGCATCCACTAGTTGATCAATTCTGGGCAATGGAAAATGATCTTTTGGACATGCCTTGTTGAGATCAGTAAAATCAACACACATTCTCCATTTGTTGTTCTTCTTCTTTACCATCACCACATTCGCCAACCAATCTGGATATTTCACATCTTCAATGAATTGGGCTTTCTGGAGTTTCTCGACCTCCTCTTGTATGGCCTGGTTCTTCTCGGGACTAAACACTCTTCTTCTTTGCTTCACAGGCTTGATCTCCTTATTCACATTGAGTTCATGACATAAGAAGTTTGGATCTATTCCTGGCATGTCTTCATGACTCCAAGCAAAAGTATTCTTCCTGTTTCTCAAGAAAGTTATCAACTCCTGTTTTATTGAAAAATCCAACGACGATCCTATCTGAGTTATTCGTTCAGGATGCTCGTCGTCCAGGATAACAATTTCTGTAGATTCCACAACCTGCCCTTTTACGAGTTGAGATTCATCCCTAGGGTCAAGAGTTTCAATTTCTGTGCCTTCCTCCACTTGGTAAGTAGTAGTCTTTTTCTTTGATTCTTCAAGTTCCTCTTGCTCGGCAGACGAATAATAGCATTCCCGAGCTACTTTTTGATCACCTTTCATAATTCCTACTCCAAAATTCGTTGGGAATTTCAAACACTGATGTACTGTAGATGGAACTGCTTCGAACTTCTTCAATCCAACTCTTCCCATGATGATGTTGTAGGCGGACTACACATTCTTATCCATCACAAAAAAGCGTATTCTTTCTGTTCGACAAGCAGGCCAAGTTCCAATGAGTATATCCAACTTGATCGTCCCAAGTGGAAAAACTTTCTCGCCAGCAAAACCCAGAAGGGGTCTGTGATAAGGTTCTAATTGAGATAATTTTAAATTCAAGCTATCAAAGCATGAATAGTACATGATGTCTGCCGAACTACCATTGTCTACTAACACCCTTGAAATGACCACATCCTTCATCCTCATTTTGATCACCAGAGGATCATCATGAGGGTAGAGAACACCTGCCAGGTCGTTTTTTGAAAAACCAATCACTAGCTTCTCTTTGTTTACCTTCCTCGGACGATCATCCTCGGCCAGGTTTATTCGCTGAATGTATGAACAAGCTTGAGCCTCTCCGAGATAAGCTTTTCTTTCTGCAGTAAGGTCTCCTCCTCCTGCATCTCCTCCTGTAATAACATTACAATCAAATGACCCAAAACGTATGGAAAATACCTCTCGTTCGGGTTTCCTTGGCTTTTTGGGAAGATCGGGGTCATCATCTGGATCCTCTTCATGGTCCCTCCTCTTTTTCTCCTCTGCACGACGAGGAGATCTAGATCTCTCTCTAGTTCTATCATCATTCTTCCTCTCACTCCTGCGATCTACGTACTTTGATAATTTTCCTCTTCGGATGAGTGTTTCAATCTCGTTCTGAAGGGCTATACAATTTTTGGTCATATGGCCATGATCTTTGTGAAACTCGCAATATTTGGCCTTATTCCTCAGGTCGGGATCTGTCTTCAGTTTCTCTAGCCACTTGATTTCCTCGTTATTCCTGATTTCTTCCAAAACATGATTAATACCCACTTTCAATGGAGTATAATTATCATACTTCTTTAGGGCTTCCAACTTCATCCTGTTATTCTTGGAATGTTTGTCACCACCATTACTTTTCTGATCTTTCTTCTTAGAATTGTCGATCTCCACTTTAACTTCTTTATCCATATTCTTCTTCGCAGCCATAGCCTCCTCGGCATTCATGATTTTGGCCGCCTTTGCCATCAACTCTGACATATTTTTAGGTGGATCTTTGGCCAACGTGTAATACAGCTTGTTAGGCAGCAAACCACTCATCAGAGCAGTGATTGCTGTCTTTTCTTCATAATCTATGACTTCCAACTTTTCGTTATTGAAACGAGTTATGTAATCTCTTGTACTTTCACCTGATTTTTGTCTAACACTTAGCAAGTGTGCTACTCGCTTTACCGGCTTTGCTCCAAAATAAAAATTGCCAATAAACAGCTCGGCTAACTGAACAAAAGTTGAAATCTTACCCCGAGGAAGATTATTGTACCATATCTGTGCAGATCCGGTAAGAGTTCCCGAGAATGCTCTACACCTCATCTCGTCGGGGACAGCGTAGATATCTGCAGCAGCTTGGTATTGTTCTATATGAAGTACGGGATCTATCTTTCCATCGTACTTTGGAGTCACCACGGGTGCTTTGAATTTCGACGGTGTAGGGAAATCCACAATGGCTTGCACAAAAGGTGTTCCTTGAACAAAAGTTCTCTGTAAGGGGTTCCTCGCCTTAGCCATTTCTCCCAGTCTATCCTCCAACCGTTGAATGGAACCTTTCCATGCTTCATTCCTTTCCTCGGGCCGCTTAGTCCGAGCAACTGATTGCTCTGACGTAGCTTCCTGAGATTTATCTCGACGAGTGGTTGGTCGTGATTGCGCAGATCCTTCTCTCAAACCTGGTGGTGGTTGAAAACTTCTTGATGGAGCCCTAGGTGGACTCATGTTCCTCCTTGGTCCTAACCGACTGAAAGGAGACACTCTGCTTAACCTTTCCAAAGCACTAGTTCTCTCCGGAGAGAGAGTGATACGTTGATCTGTATCCGTAGCCCGTATCGATGAAGTTCGCCCAGGTTGATAAGAAGAATCATTAGACTCCTCACTGCGGTATGACCCAGTACGTCTAGATTGCGATCGCCTATGATCACTCCTTTGCCCTGAATAGGTAGGTGCAGCGCCCTGAAGAGTTTGAATGAGTTGCCTCATAGATTCTTGCATGGCGGTTTGTCCTTGAGCCAGATTCGTCATAATTCCAGCCAGATCTGGGGATGCAGATGGATTTGGAAGATTTCCAGTATTTCCAACATTTCGATTACTGGATTCTGGATTATCTGCCATTGGTGATAAATGATTTTTATGAAAAACGATAATAACAGTCGTTTCCCACAGACGGCGCCAATCTGTTGATGTAAAAAACTAGATTGCTCTAATTATTCAATCACAGATAAATAAATAAGACAAAGATTTTTAAAGTGGTTCGGCTAGGAATAAAGCCTACGTCCACTGTTATGTTATTGCTGAGTGTTTGTGGAATTCTTGATTACAAGTTCTCTCAAGAAATTCCGGTCCCCTTTGAATGAGGATGATACAAGGTATTTATAGCCTTGAGGCTGTACATGAAAGGTTTGATACATTAAATGACATACATATGAAAGGGTAATACATTTAATGCAGAGTGCGTGCCAAGAATATAAGCATTCAATGAATATCTGAGCTGTTGATTATCTGGCAATTAATGATACGACCGAGATGCAGCTCGGACCGCCATAGCTGTTCGCTGATCAGGAGTTCCTCGGAACATTAGAGTACCTCGGTGCGTTAGAGTTCCTCGATGCGATAGAGATCCTCGGTGTGATAGAGTTCCTCGGTGTGATAGAGTTCCTCGGTGTATTCTCGTTGCTCGGAAAGAAGCATGGTTGGTCGGGAAATGATCTTCCTCGCTGCTATTGTGCCACGTAGATTGACACGTGTCTTCATCTTATTCGTCCACATCAGCATATTAATTTTGGTATCAACAGTACATGTTAGGACGTGCACTCACATGAAATTCTCACCTCTCGACTAAATGTGCACTCCTAACGTAAGTATCCATCTAAAATGACACTAACCACTAGCTAAGTGACATCACATCTAGCTAGACTGTCATAGGTTCTACCCTTATTACTCGGTTCCCATTAACATTATAACGATCTCAATTAAATAGGGGCTTAACGTAAATTCAGGTTCTCATATAAAAGTAATACAACTCGTTATAGATTATCCTTTTTATGTTATTCCATAGTTATACACACGATACCATATGAAAGTTCCCATTTTATTAAGTGTATATTTTTCCACAACATAAATATACAATATAAGCACCCCGAGACTAAGCTGTGGTGCACACATACTCTGCTATCCATCCCGGTACATCACGTACATAAGGATCACATATATCGAATCTCTCAGGAATAGTTCACAGATAACAACATCACAAATAATGGAGGCGAACACAGTCACATCACATGGGTCACGCACATACCTACGCTCCCACGATCAGCAGACTTATTAACATCCCAATAAGTCCTTCTCTGACCTATGTTCATCGAGGTAACCAGTCTAAATCCGGGCAACACAAGGATTAGAGGGCCCTAAGCGAACGCAAACCTCCCGTGATAGCAAGTATGGTAGGTATGTCATACACACAATTCATATATCAATACTAAGTAAACACGCATCTCAGTAATCACAGTAGTTTAATTGTAGTACTTATCGCATTCTCGTACCAACTTGATGTATATACACTTACATAATCCCGGTCCATATTTATACGAGCCATAATTTATTCTCACGTCGTAGTAGGCACTCACGTCTCAGCTCAAAATGTCTATTTGATTCGTTCCACAATTATATAATTTACTCCTCATTATATCCCAAATGTCCCAAGTATACCAATACATCATCAAAGGAATGTTATCTCTATCATCGAACAAGTTTACGGGACTCCCAAACTCAAAACAGGCCAAAAAGGCCTAAACTGCCAGCTCGTTAGAAGTCTCGTTCGAACGAGGCTATTCGAACGAGATTTCGTTCGAACGAACTGGGCTATCTAACGAGATCTCATTCGAACGAGATTATCGAACGAACATCCCTCTCGTTAGAACCCCAGACTGTCAACTCGTTAGAAGCTCGTTTGAACGAGCTCGTTCGAACGACCTGGGTAGGTCTTCTAACGAGTGACCAGATTCAAGCCCAGAAATCCTATCTCGTTTTTCACCAATTTCTACTCCTCAATACTCCTCTAAAATTCGTCCCAACAATGTTTTAAGGTCTCTAATCAATCCTAAACATATCAAGGTCACATACTAACGTGTTTTAAGGAATCAATTCATCCTAAACATCATTAAATCATCAAGTCTCTTCACTTTTCCCCAAATTTTCAAGAACATAAGCCCTAGAATTTATAATCATCAATTTACTCAAATTAGATCCGTTTTTGTTACATCCAACATATATTAACATCAGGGTAATCATCTCTATACGATTCTACATGCAATTTCTTCTCAAAATTGAAGTTCTAAGTCCAATTAAAATGGGTTTTTATTAAACTCCCAAGAACAATTTGATTTATTGGATAGTCTAAGCATGGAAGAAGCATTTACTGCATAAAAACGTAATTTAAACCACTTGCCTTGATTCAATCTCAGATTTTGATGACGATTTGAAGAAGTTCTCTCTCTCTTTCTGCAGAATTCCCTTATATCTCTCTCTCTCCAAGTTTTCTTCTCCAATGGCTATGGTGGCTAGGGTTTGCTTTGGGAAATATTAGAAAACCTAATTCTAATAACCTATTAGCCTTCTAGGTTAATATAGGTTGTTAATGGGTTAAGTGGGTCAATTCCCAATCAGATAAAAACTCTTAATTTTCGTCACTTTTAATTCCCAAAAATACAAAATTACCAAAATACCCTTTATGTTGCCGGTATGGCCTAAAAAATACCCTGGGACCCAAACTAAACCCCCGGCTAGTGTTTTCTGACTATCTTGACCCTTCCGGACGCGTTGGCGCACTCAAAACGACCATACGGTTAATATAATTTAAATTCACTTTTATAATAAAAATAATTATATCCTGACGCGATTGTCACACGCGTCCCAATAAAATGTTCAAATTGCCGTATATCAATCTCACGACAAATTTCATAATTCAATATTCATATATCATCATATATACTCAATATAGTCAAATACCAACTCACATCTCGCTAGTATTTTATCCGGATTAATTCCCAATTAATTCTCATTTAATTAATTAATCCCAAAAAATAAATATCACCAAAAATACGGGGTATTACACCGTAGTAGCTACCACTTCGGTAGGAGGATTGTTGCTGAAGTTTGTATCCTCCTCAATAATATCTGTAGCCTCCTTAGTGTCCCTACAATTATAGGAGTTTGTGGAGTCAGAATTAAGTGTCACGCAGTTGGGGCAGTCCTTGTGTAAATAATGCCCAATTTTCTTGATAGGCTTTACAAAAGGAATTTCGAGAGGAGGAATGACGAAGTGCTTTATATAGAAGTCTTCCAGGAACTATGAAGGATCCCAACTCGTAGAGCCGTGGTAATATGTGAAAAGCAGAAGGGCTTCGCAGTTAGTTATCGCAACCACTACGATCAGGAAGGCCTCTTAGAGGCTGCGACAGAAACAAATCAATAAAATTAAGAAATATGGAAGTCAAAGGGAACTGTATTCAGGCTGCAGTCATGTAAAGGGAAAAGCTGTAGCCTAAGACAAATTGTGAGGCCATAGCCAAGGAGTTCAAAATCTAAAGACCATACAAATCTTATGTTACACATTCAGCCGCAGCCAAATACATAAATAGGTAAACGTTTGGATTATGAATTCTCATTGACTGAAAACTCCAAAACCCTAGGGTTTTGGCCTAGAACACCATGAACATGTTCTTGGCCAAAATAAAAATCCAGAAAGGGGATATGGAAGGATTCAACCTATAAAACACAAAATTCCAATCTTAACCTCAATCAGATTCCAATCCCAAACCCAAGTTGTGCTAAAAATACACTAAACATATCCAATTTTCATTCCTATTGAATACAATTCTATCTAACCGAAAACCCAAAAATGGTTCCCAAAAGAAAAAGATTCAAACATAATCAAACCCTAGTTTCTACAAAAGTTCAAAAATAAAAAACAAGCAAGATGGCTTTACAAAAATGTATTTAGCTAATTCATTGAGCAAACATGGATTAAAGTGTCAAAATCCAAAAAAATACAAGATGATAAAGGATAATCAAACCTTATAACCATCATCCACCGCCTTGGGATCGCCATGAACAGCCACTAGAAAATCGTCAAAAAACTCAAAGATAATCTGACAAAGTCTGGATCTCGATTTTCTCTCAAGGGTTTTGAAAAGGTAATGAAGTCCATATCCAAATCAAATTTATATAAGAGGGTGATGGAAGGTGAAGCATTGCCTTACATTTTTCGCGACACTTTATAGAAACAGATGAACAACGACACCGCGACAAGGTCATAGAACTCAGCCACGGTCCCAACTCGGTAACTCTTGGCACTATGACTTGGGGGCTTATTGATATGCATAATATAGTTACCATGGCCACAGAGGGATAGTAACAGACGGCTTCCTGGGATCAGACAGGCCGCGGCCACAGACACTCGCCTAACCCTGAATCACATCCACTAATCCAACTTCTACTGTCTGGGCTAAAAAAGGCCGCAACACCTCTCCAAGCGTTGGCTTCTTCCAGGGTTTAAACAGGTCGCAACCCCTACTCACATCAGACACTTGACAACTGTCCTGTTTCTAGAAAGATCCCATACTCGTACAACTTATCCATATGTCACGTGCTCTACTCACGTGATACTACCTTTAGGACCTCTATAAATAAAATTCCTCACCTCACTATTGTGGGGGATTCACTTTGTGAATCCGTGCCCAACTCCTAGCTCACTCTCTCTGGAGACCACTATACTTCGGGGCTCACACCCGGCCGCAACCACTCTCGTCTAATATCATATACCACATCCGAGCTACTAGTTTAGCTAATATCATGTAATCTCTTTCCCCCTCTCAATTTATATTCCTTTAATAGCACAACATTGTATTATATAGTGCATATAATGAGAGTAGAGCTCTAAAGTGGACGTAGTCTCATTTTTATAGTCGAAACACGCTATATTTTGTGTCTTTTTCCTT
This sequence comes from Sambucus nigra, assembly GCA_949130495.1. Lineage (NCBI taxonomy): Eukaryota > Viridiplantae > Streptophyta > Magnoliopsida > Dipsacales > Adoxaceae > Sambucus > Sambucus nigra. Next base: position 467,138,147 of record OX422209.1, on the reverse strand, counting down.
GTTTCTTGCTTTACTTGTATTTTACATTTGGCATGATGTTGATAAATATTTATGTCTGATTTCTCGTACCATCAATGATCTCTCAAAACTAGCAGGGGGAACGTCCAAAGCATAAGTGATGATGCGGTGAACGACGCCACCACATAAGGTGTTGTCAAGCTCAATCAGGCGATAACAATGGTAGCACACACACACACACACACACACACACACACATATATATATATATATATATATATATATATATATATATATATATATATATATATATATATATGTGTGTGTGTGTGTGTGTGTGGAAGGGGTAAGGTTAAGAGTATAAACACCAATATGTAAGTGGTTCAGCCAATTAGGCCTACGTCCGCTGTGCAAGTGAGTGATTAATGTCATTGAAATAAGGCACTAACGGCCATGGATACAATCTCTTAAGCTTTCTCTCTCTATTGTGTAAATTGTAAGAGTTTTAGCTAGGGTTGTAATTCTTGATGCTTTATAATGTTGAGGGTGACCTCAATATATAGTGCTTGGGGGTGTAATGTATCCCCCAAGCATGCGATGTGCATGTGCATGGAGACCTAGCCAATTCCAAGATGACATCTGGCTGATATCAAATAAATAATGATGACCTTAATATTCCCTCACGTAGAGGGAATGATTCAGTAATAAAGGAATTGTCCACATGTTCCAAGCCATATATGTGCACGTAAATACTAAGTTGTCTTTGCTTGATAACAACCTCGACCTGGATGAGTACGAGGTTGGTTAAGTATGACCCCTGCCTTGGCTGGGGATTATATGATGACCTTGGATGGGATTCCAATCGAGGTTAGATATCTGGAACGTCGGCTAGGGCCGATGTTATTTTGACACTTGATGCTGAGCCTGCAAGGCCTTGCTGATCTTAGGTGAAACTTGTAACGTCGGCTACGGCCAATGTTGATAGTGATGCTGATGGATAACCTATGTTCATACTTACCTCGGATGATGCCCTCACCGAGGCGATACTTGTAACGTCGGCTGTGGCCGACCTGATGGATAACTGACCCCATGAGTTATGTAGACCTCAGCTGATGCCTAATCATGGTGGTACTTGCAACATAGGTTGTGTCCGATCTGGTAAAGGACGATATCACTGATAAGTAATCTCGAGCTATTATTACCTCGACCGTTACATAAGCCGAGGTTAATGCCTTTGAGCCGACAGGTGCACTTTGGGCATATCAGTCACCCTTAGCCCTTAGTTACCTATGTAAGTAGGTGACTGAGGGGTATATATGTCCGAGGCTGTATTTACTTATGTACTAATATCTCCTTGACAGTTGTCCACTTCTGAAGTGGGTAACGTTCCTGACAGTGTAATAATGCTGATTGTCTTTTAGTCTCCCCAGGAAATGATGGGCCTTGGGATACGTGCAAGGCATTTTGAGGGTCTAAACCCTTTCCTTTCTCTTTTTTCTTCATTTCTCTCATTTTTCCCGCCTGAGCCTTCTGTGTTTTCTCTTTCTTATTAAGAACTTGATCGAGGTTGTTTACGGATTCCTTTGCTTGATCTTCCTACTCTTCATCTCGTACTCTATCCGGTATTGATTGTTACCTTTCCTTTGTCATTTTTCAGCCCTGCATTTCCATTTCTTGCATTTTTTGGTGTAGTTTAAGTTTTTCGGTGATTCCTTGAGTTTTCTGGTGAACCTATTATTGACTGTTCTTGGTTTGAAATTTTTCAAAAACCAAGTTTGATCCTTAGTTTAAGTTGTGCCCAGTTGTTAATTTGTGGTTTAGACTCCTAAGTGTAAGGTCATCTGACTTATGCTCAGACCTCTATACAAGATTATAGAAGATTTCCCTTATCTTATAGAGAAGACCTTTGCAAAATTTAGGTAGATAGAGCTAGCCCAAGAGGAAGCTCGTAGGGCTGAGGCCTTCCCCCCAGACCTATCTTCCCTCCACCTCTGAAGGTGATACACCCTGAGCCAGCCGAGCCTGCTAAGCCAGTAGATGATCCAATTGACCCTTCTTTAATGTCTGAGTCTGAGTCATCTACCTCAGACCCTATGTCTATAGACTAAGAGGCTATGGACTTCTCTATTAAGCAAGATCAGGTCCCTGATCAGGACGAGGTCCAAAGTCGTGCCTCGTCCCACAATGGTGCTAGCACCTCACAGACTTCTTCTGATGTAGAGATTATGGGGCTGAGCGTGGCTATTCCCCCACCCATCATTTCTATCCCTCTATTGGTTGCCACTCAGGCTGAGTTTGCTCATATATTTCCCGATGGTGTCCCTTCATCTGCGCAGAACGACGTTACCAGGGATGAGGATGATGGTCATGAAAGTGATATTGACACCTCGGAGGCGGCCGAGATAGAGAGCTCTGTCATCGAGTTTGACCTCTTAGCCTTTAGGAACCTCTATTCTATAGGTCCTTCCATCAAGCTTCGAAGACCTCTGAGGGGTGAGAGGGCCTTTGATGGTCGAGATGGGGAGATCTGTGTCTATGAGCAGATGTTCAAGTTGGGCTTCTGTCTCCCCATCCATTCTTCAATTAGAGTAATACTATCCCATATCAACCTAGCCCCTTCGCAATTATCCCTAAATGCCCGGAGGGTGATGATTGGGGCTATCATCCTTTGGAGGGTAGTCCATCACTCATACCTTCCAGTTAGGGTCTTCATAGGATGCTATGTCCCATTCTCTGCCAAAAACCACCCCAACTACTATCACTTCCTAGCTAGGAAGTCAGAAAAAAAGATGATGCTGGTTACCCAGACCTCCAATCACAACTGGAAACCATGGTATTTCTTTGCCTCAGGGGCATGGGAATTTGTTCCTTATGCCACCTCTTCATCGTTGGAGCCGAGGATACCTCTGAGGTGGGAAAAGGTGTCACTTGCTTCCAAGGCCGACCCTGGGCTTAGCTAGGATAACTTATAGAAGGTTAAGGATCTTCAAGATCAGGGGGAGCACGATTGTCTATTCAAGTACGAACATTTAATAACCCCCTATTATCTCTCTGAGACTATGCTGGGGGGAAGTCCTTTGACCGAGCTTCGTAAGTATTATTTTTCATAGTTGTACCTCTAACTTTTAATACCTCTGATTTACTAAATCAAATTCTTCTTTTTGTATAATGCCCAGAAGGCATCCCTGAAGAATTATGGGAGATGTCTACCCCCAATCTCATTAAGCTGATAAAGAAGGCAGGGCATAATGCAGCCCTTCCCCCTAAACAGAACGTCGGCACGTCTAAGGCCTATATTACCAAGAAGAGGAAGACTACCACTGACGCGGAGGATCAGAGGCCTTACAAAAACCAAAAGTGAGATCGCGCCATCCCTATTTCATCAGATGATTCATTAGTCGCTCATCTGGAGCAGCTGAAGATCAGCGACAGTCTGATAGGCCATGGTCTGAAGGTAATGGATTCCATCGGCTCTGCAATGATCGACGCAGATAAGTGTTTCTTACACTCTCTTGATACCCCTCTGTTGATCAAGTTTAGCCTTCATAGGTCAATCCAGTTAAAAAAATTACTTTTTATTCCAAGTGTAACCTCGGCTTTAAATGGATTAAGGCTTGAACTCATACATCTAACTTTGTTTTGAAGGGTATTATGTCTATGCACCAATTCGTTGACTGGACCCTAAGGAAGTTTCCCTTTATTGAGAAGGAAAAAAAAGGCCCAGAAGGTGTAAGCCTCTTTAAATGCAGAGGTTGAACATCTGAAGACAGCTTTGGATGAGTTTGAAAATAAGGTGAATCAAAGGGAGAGGGACACAACCATGCTTATGAAGGACCACATCTCTGCTTTACAGGCTAAAGATGACGTCCTTCAGGCAAAGGTTGATGCTACAGTAAAGGCTTCCCTTGAGGATGCCTCTGAGAATATCTTGGATGACTACAAAGTCTCTGACCAGTTTATAAGCTTCGGCTTTGAATATCTCGAAATAGGTATTAAGGCAACTGGGAAGTGGGCAGCTTCAAAGGAGAAGGAGACGGGGAGCTTAACTGCCTTGAACTTTGTTGGTCTGGGCTTCGACGATTCTCACTTTGCTCAGGCCTTGCAAGAGGTTGAGGAGAAAGATACTGCTCCTGCAGAGACTTCACCATTGGAGGTTACTGAAATTGAAGGGGCTAATCTCTAGGATAATACAGTGGAGGTGACCAATGTCGGGCAAGAGCAGACTAATGTTACTATAGATACTTAGATCTTGATTGGTGGATCTTTAAGTTATAATTTGTTTCTTTTCATCTGTAACTCTGATAACATATTTTGAGGCATATCTGACTTGTAATTCTCACTACATGTTATACTATCTTCTTCAGAGGATTTTGATACTTTCAATGAATGATCTCTCTTGAATGTTGTTTGTCATATAATGAACTTCTCTCAAAGGTCCGAGGTCACCAATTTATGATGTTTACCCTCATAATTTATCACCAAATTAATGATGTCTTAAGGTCCGAGGTCATCATAGTATGATATTAACCTCATAATTCACTACACCAAAATGTTAATTTTGTGACTGCCTTTTTGTGACTGCCAATAGGGGTGACAAACTAGTCACTCCCGGGAGCAGTCACAAAATTATTTGTGACTGCCATTAGGGGTGATTAAATTAATTAGTTAGAAAAAATTTGAGTCAATTAGTTTGTTACCGCTAATGGGAGTCACAAATGTTACCATATAATTAATTTGTGACTCCTATAAGCAGTCACAAATTTATAACTGTCATAAGCCCTCACAAGTTTATTAGTAGACACAAGTTATGACTCTTATGAGCAGTCACGAAATTATAACTGCTATGAGGAGTCACAAATTTTAGTCTTAGACTTAATTTACCGCTATTAGCGGTCACAAATTTGTAAATGCTAGTAGCGGTCACAAATTTTGGTCTAAGACTTAATTTATGACTGCTATTGGCAGTCATAAATTTATAACCGCTCCCAGCAGTCACAAATTTTGCTCTTATACTCAGTTTGTGAATGCTATTAGCGGTCACAAATTTGTGACTGCTATTAGCGGTCACAAAATTTTTCACCTTTCCCTCCATACGTGAAGAGCTCCCGCCCTCTTCTCTCTCTTTCATTTGCCAAAACCCTAAAATGTTGTACGCATTTCTCTCTCTCTACGAATCATTTCGATCGGGTGTGTGCGCATTTCTCTCTCTCTACGAATCTTGAAAGCAAACCCTAAAATGCTTAAAGTTTCAGTTGTTGATTAAAAATTGAATCTTGGAATCGTTTGGGTTTCAAGTCTTGGTGAGAGTTGTTCTTCATCAATAACGTTCATTTGTTGTTGGGTGTGTGCGCATTTCCAGAATTAAAGACTTTTTCTTAATTGTGAAGGTATATTTTTGGGTATTTTTGTTGTCTAAAGCCCTAATTTCAATTCTCATTGTGTGTGTGCGCATTTCGATTCTTATTATGTATGGGTATGTGTGTATATTTGTGTGTATGTGGAGATTTCTGTTTATATGTGTGTATGTATGTGTATGTATAGAATTATGTTTACATGTGTGTGTATGTATGTGTATGTATAGATTTCTGTTTATATGTGTGTTTATGAGTGTATCTATATACAAATTTTATTTTATGTTAATAAGCCCTAGAAATTGTATTGAGGTTATTTTTTTGACAAAATATTATTCAAAAACTCTAGACATTATATTTTTTTGACAAAATATAATCAAATGGATTTTTAATATTACGAGTTTTGCCCGAGCTTTGTGATCAACGTTCTCTAGACAAAATATAATCAAATCTGATTGTTTTGTTGTGAGTATATCTACATATCGTTTAACCTCTTTCGTTTTTTGAATATTATCTTTATTTGGTATATGTTAGATTTTTTTAAATAATCATTTTATACTATTCATATTTATTTTATCTAAAAATTAATTAAATAACCATTGTTTTGTGCTCGTTGAAGTTTTGACGTTTTGTGCTTGGTTGGGTTTTCCTGTGAGTTTTAATGCAATGATAGTATTAATGCAATGATAAGCCATAGATTATGTTCTAAATATTAGCTCAAACTTCATTTAGTTTTATAATTTACTGAGTTTCTATTTGTTTGTATTGTAGAATTAATGGGGTTTCCACAATATAAAGAGTGGATGGGTGAAAGTTGTAGAGTTGGGCAAGTATACGCTAATGGGGTTAAAGACTTTGTGAATTATGCAACGAAGAATCTCGAAACTGATATTATCCCATGCCCGTGCAATCGTTGTAAAAATGGGAAACGCTTGAAAGGGGTAGATGTAAAAGTACATTTGTTTCATTGGGGTATGCAAGCTGACTACACGTTTTGGCATTTCCATGGGGAGAGGGAATTTAAGTATATTCCAGAAGAAATACTTTTCAATGAAACCGTTCACACAAATGGTGACCCATTAGTACATGCTAGGTTAAACGATCTCATAAATGATACATATGAAGTGCACGCAGCACAAGAAAATCAAGATAGTAGAGGGAATGCTTTAGGATGTGAGGATCATGTTGGCAACGATACGGACCAAGTTAAGGATTATATACGGTTAAAAGCAGCAGCCGCAACACCATTGTACCATAACTCCAACCCCGACCACACAAAGTTATATGCCAAGGTTGGGTTGCACAACTTAAAGAGCAAATTTGGCTTGTCGGGAAAAAGTGTGACGGCAATACTCCTCTGGGAAAAAGATTTGCTCCCCAAAGAAAATACACTGCCAGTCAATTATCCGATCATGAAGGATAATTTGAAAGGTTTGGGTATGAAATACAAATCAATTCATTGCTGCAAGTATGACTGCATTTTATACTATAAGGAGCATAAGGACAAACGGGCTTGTCCTGTATGTAAGGAACCTAGATATGAACAAAAGATGATAGTACATAATAAACGTTTGTTGAAAGTAGATACACAAATACCTAAGAAGGTGTTAAAGTATTTCCCTCTAGGTCCTCGATTGAAGAGACTTTACGCTGTACCTTGGATAGCAGAGGCAATGACTTGGCATGGTCGAGCGGAGGTGGGTGAGAATCTCATGCGACATCCGATTGATTCATCTGTGTGAAAATCTGCAAATCAGCGATACTCGGACTTTGCTACAGAAATACGCAACGTTCGCCTCGGAATATCAATCGATGGGTTTAACCCGTTTGGCAAATTGAGCACAGATAAGAGTATATGGCCTGTGTTTACGGCGCCTTTAAATTTGCCCCCGTCGTTGTGCATGAGAAAGGAGTTTCCAATTTTGTCATTGTTGATACCAGGTCCAAAAGCACCGGGTAGTGACATTGATGTTTTCTTAGCGCCACTAATAGATGAATTGAATGAGTTATGGGTTGAAGGTGTGAGAGCATTCGACTCGTACAAAAAGGAGTAATTTATTTTGAGAGCTATGTTGATATGGCCAATTCCTGATTTTCCTGCTTATGGGACCTTATCTGGGTGCAATGTACATGGTTACCTAGGTTGTCCTATATGTGGAGTGGAGACTGAAGCCAGCTGGCTTAAGAAAAGTGGTAAACTTTTTTATCATAGTCATCGAAGATTTCTGCCCCAAAGTCACAAATTCAGGTCAATACGAAGAAATTTTCTCCCAGAAGGCACCGAGACGTGACCACCTCCACCAAGACTTTCTGGTTTGGAAATTGAAGAAAGGTCATTAAAGGCTGATCAAAAGTTGAGGGGGAAACACCCCATAATTTTGGCCCAAAAGCGTAAAAGAAAGGATGTTGATGTGAAAACGGCGTGGTCGAGGAGATCAATAATGTTTGATTTGCCATACTGGAAGGAACATCCTTTGCGACATGTGATAGACATAATGCACGCTGAAAAAAATATCATTGAGCATCTCGTAAGCACATGCATTGGTGGTTCTCATTCCAAGGATGGAGAAAAAGCCCGTGAAGATCTTCGTGATTTGAAGATTAAAAGATCATTATGGTTGAAAGAAGATACAAACACTCACTACACCAAATCTGCCCATTTGTCACGGTCATTGACCTTGACAAATTCACCTTGTCAAGGTCAATGACCGTGACATTTCGAGGCGAGACAACTTTTTTTGTCACGGTCGTGTCACGGTCATTGACCTTGACACGTTTGTCACGGTTTAAAACCGTGACTAAGCCACGATCCTTTTTAAAAAAATTGTCACGGTCATTGCCCGTGACAAGCCCGTGACAAATGTTGTCAAGGACTTGTCACGGTCAATGACCGTGACAATTCTGGGCAGAATTTAAAAAAAATCTGCTGGGCAGTATGGCCACCGCCACTGCCCAGCAGTATATTTGTACCTGTTATAACAACGTTCTACCTGTTCCAAACATCATATATCCAACACAAACTAAAGATAATGCAAATATATATTCATGACAGTATAATCCAAATTTTCAAAGTAAAAATAATATACATGACGATATAATCCAAATATAATTAAAATGGACAAACTTGAAAATAATGTTACTACATGTCTTGTATAAAACTGAGGAGGTGAGTAGGCCACACGACATACGAATTGACGCACCCACTAATATATGTCGTGCCGCATTGTTCACGCAACCACAGTAGGGAGTTCTCCTTCCCGGGTATGACATGCATGACGAGCACCCTGGACTCCATCCCTTGAAGCACACGTCCATGGACTATTCCACCCTCGATGATATCCGGGTCCCTCAACCCCCGCCCTATCCGCTGGCCATCAAATATGTCCAATATGAACACGCTCGGCCAACCAATCGTCGATAATGGTCTGTTGGAGGGCGTCAAATAGGGAAGTGGATCGTCGAAGTACGAACGTGTCGGTGATGAAGCAGCGAGGTCCACATCCTCGTCATCCTGCGCCTCGTCCTCCCGCACCTCCTCGTCCTCCCGCACCTCCTCCTCCACGGCCTTCTCCTTCCCTTTCCCTTTACCTTTCTCTTTACGGTCTCCACCCAACGTACGCTTCATGAATGCGTACATATCTTGGACCGTCGCCTCCAAACGGGACAGCTTCGCGTCGTGTGAATCCACCGTTCGAGCCAACCCGGTGTCGCTCGTCTCCAATCCGATGATCCTAGATTTGGCCACCCGCGAGCTCACTCCCCTTGTCCTCCCCTTGCGATCAGAGCCAAGCACTTGGCTGAGTGCGTCTGTGGACAAAGATGCCTTGTCGGCATCAGACTGCGACTCATGCACTTCCTTAAGCTTTGCCTGAAACGACAAAAAGCACATGATTAGTAAAATAAGTAAACTAAAAAATTATAACGTAATTAACAATAATTAAACTGTCGGATTACTTACAATCGTGGCCGCGACACTCGGGGACACCTCCTTGTCCTTCCCCTTCTTCGTCCGAAGAGCCACATAAGTATCGAGCCTATGTGGCTTACCCCCTGGCCCACTCCCTACCCCCTGAAATAAAATAAAGTAAAGTAAAATTAGTATCGGCCCCGCAAAGTAAATAATATCCAATAATATATTTCTGTAGTTATAGATAAATTAAATATTACCTTCATCCTATGCTCCACCTCAGCGTAAGAGGTCCGGCCGGAGTAGTGCACGTCCGTCTTTTTAGCCCGATTTTCCCTCCCCGATTGGCGAGATGCCAATTGTCGATCCTCGATCTCATTGTCAATGAACTTTTGCCATTGTGCCAATGAGATCGGCTCCTTGGGCGGGAAGGATCCGCGCCATTGTAAAATGGTCTCTCGTGTTTTTCCAAAGTACCGTGTCCGCATATTTTTTTTCCACGTCTTGTGTTGCTCCCTCAACTGCTCGAAGACGGAATCGCGTAGCTTTGGATCCAAGTTGAATTGTTCCTGTCCAACAAATACAATGTTAGTTGCGAATAAATATAAATATAAATATAAATATAAATATAAATATAAATATAAATATAAATTGAAATTGAAATTGAAATATTCATATAAATATTACCTGTAGTGCCGCCCAAACAGCTAACTTGAGCTCATACGGCACCTCCTTCCAACTCATAAACCCCGGGCCGATGACCGTCTTTAGCAGCTCGAGGGATCTCGCTAAAAGCTCCGACTTGTTTTCGACGGTAATCCCAAATTTTCCATATTTGGGGAGCCTAGGGACGGAGGAGCCCTCGTCGCCTCCGCTACCACCGAACCCAGACGACGACATCATCATAAACAGCATCATCATCTTCGCCCTAACATCTGAAGGAGACATTTTTGCTGTAAAAAAAATGTTATTAGTACAGATAAAAAAAATGTTATTAGTACAAATAAAAAACTGTTTCGTCTATATTATAACGTATGTGTAAGTTCCGTCAATACCACCCCCGCCACACGCACACACACACACACACACACACCACCCCTACCCACCCCACCCCACCCCCGCCACACGCACACACACACACGCACACACACACACACACGCACACACACATATTTTGAATGAAAATATCAATTATTTATAAAATTGATGTCTACTTTTAGTGTTGTGTATATATGTTAGTCTACTTTTGCTTTTTTTTTTAAATAATCAATTAACCAAATTTCATAATAGTGAATAAGGATTTATTGTAATATGTATTTTGAAAATAGGACAACAAACATTTTATTTATGATTTTAGTCCCTATTTTTTAATAAAACCGCTGGCGCGGACCCATATTCATAAAACGTTAACCAATCATAACATGCCACGTGTCCCTTTAATTTGAAAATAGGGACTAAAATTGGAAACAAAATGTTTGTTGTCCTATATCCATAATCAATATTATTTTAAGTCCTAAAATTACATAATCTATTATCTTTATAAGGATAAAATTATCTTAAAATGATTGGTAGGGAATGTCTATGAGGTGGATGATAATTTATTTGATATTTTATTTTATTTCTTTTGGTTAGGTTATTAAGACTTTATTTGAATTGATATCTTAGTAATTATTATTTAATATTTATTTTGAGCAATTATCTTATAGTAGGATTATTATCCTAGAAACAATTCTATATATTCAAATAAATAGATATCAATTCAAATACATGTCTTGGATATCAATTCCCACTAGGGGTGGCAATTCGTGTGCGTCGTGTCATGTTCGGGTCGTGTCATGTCGGGTTCGTGTTAAGTATTAGTCAACCCTAACCCGACCCATTTAACTAATCGTGTCAGATGAGCAAACACTGCACTCATAGGCCTACAATAACTTAATTTAATTAATTTCAAATTCTTGCAACACATAAATAATTTATCATCCGAGTTCGTGTCGAGTTCGTGTCGGGTATCGTGTCGTGTCAAAAATTGCCACCCCACCCCACCCCTTCCCCCTCCGCCACCACACACCACCACACACACACACACACACACCACCCCTAACCACCCCCTGCCCCACCCCTCCACCACCCCCTCCCCCACCACACACCACCACACACACACACACACACACACACACACCCCAACCCCACCCCAACCCCTCCCCCACCACACACCACCACACACACACACACACCCCACCCCTAACCACCCCCTGCCCCACCCCTCCACCACCCCCTCCCCCACCACACACCACCACACACACACACACACACACACACCAACCCCACCCCACCCCCTCCCCCACCACACACACACACACACACACACCCCACCCTCCACCACCCCCTCCCCCACCCTGCCCCACCCCCTGCCCCCCTCCACCATCCCCACCCCCTCCCCCACCCTGCCCCACCCCGCCCCACCCCCTGCCCCCCTCCACGCACACACATACACACATATATATATACACATACACACAAATATACACACAAATATATATATAAATGAAAGAGAGAGAGAGAGAGAGAAAATGGACCTGAAAGTAGAGAGAGAGAGAGAGAGAGAGAACAGCGTCGAGAGAGAGAGAGAGAGAAATGGAGGGAACGGCGCGGGAGGGAAAAAAGAAGGGGGATAGGGTTTTTGCTGCGAATATTGTCACGGTCATGTCAAGGTCACTGACCGTGACAAGAATTTAAATAATTGTCACGGTCAATGACCGTGACAATTCGTTGTCACGGTCGTGTCAAGGTCAATGACCGTGACATAAAACGCGTGTTTTTTTGTCACGGTCAATGACCTTGACAAGGCTGGCCGGCTGAAAGGTGACAATTTGCCCATTTTGGTGTAGTGACTGGAAAAAAGCATATGCCAGTTGCATCTTATACTTTGAGCATAGAAGGAAGAAATATGTTCTTAGAAACATTAAAGGGCTTGAAGGTCCCTTCTAATTTCTCATCCAACTTACGCAGGATTGTCTGCGACGCAACAAAAGATTTGAAAAAGTGCAAGTCCCATGATTGGCATGTGATAATGCAAATTATCCCTCTGTTGTTCGGACACTGTTTTTCGGAACACAAGGATCTTCGAAGGGCCATTCTACAAATTAGTTTATGTTTCTCCCTATTGTGTGAGAAAGTTGTCAACAGGACGCACATAATGGCAGCGAAAGAAACTTTGGTCGAGGCTATATGTGTTTTGGAGAAGCACTTTACTCCCTCATTCTTTGACATAAGCATCCACATTTTAGTGCATTTGTGCGATGAAGCACTTTTATGTGGACCAGTAAGGTACCGATGGATGTATCCGTTTGAACGATTAATGAAAACTTTTAAAGATTACGTTAAGAATACACGGTACGTTGAGGGGTCCATTGCTGAGGAGTACATTATGGAAGAGGCTTCCTTGTATGCAAAGGAATATATGCCTAACCCAGACGTTGGAGTTCATGAACGCTTTATTGATGAATTAGAAGAGTTTGCTGATGAGGAGGCCCTGGGGAAAGGTAAGGTAGTGAAGCTAACAAGTACACAATATAACCAGGTGGCTCGATATGTATTCGAGACGCATGAAGACATAGATAAATGGAAAATGTGAGTTTATTTAACGTGTTCTGTAAAATAATGTAATATGTTCGACGTTATATTCATTAGAAATTAATATTTTTAGAGTTTTAACCTAGGCAATATAATGAGTGCGGGCATGCCAAGAGGAGGAAGGGAGGCACGAGCGCAGACAATGACTTTAGGCATTGGGTAGCTTCCGAGGTGACTACAGTAATACCTCACTTTTATTTACTGTCTTTGCAACATATTCACAATGCAAATACTTTCTTGGCTTCAGTTATTGAAAGCTGGTGAAGTATCGACAAGGCTTGCACATCTAGCAAATGGGCCTAGTTTTGTAGACAAGGAGTTTGGACAATATCGTGTCAATGGTTTTGTGTTCTCTTCAAGCACACACGAGTTAAAACTCATTGGGAAACAAAAAAGCGGCATTTCATATAAAGCATTAACTCATTTCAGGGCAAGCGCGAAAGATAAAAACTTGATAGAAGCTGAGATGACGTATTATGGGATTATAAAACAAATTATCCTATTAGATTATATATCTTTCAGCATACCTGTATTTTACTGTGATTGGGTGAGAGTGGAGGACAAGAATGCATGTATGGTCGACCCTGACACCCACATGGTGAAGGTTGATTTGGCCAAGTTGAAGAGTAAAGACAATGTTAATGATGAGCCATTCGTTTGTGCATTCCAAAACTTAAAGCAAGTGTTTTATGAAAAGAGCCCCAACAATGATCCATGGTCTGTTGTTTTACATTCTCCTCAGCGCTTGACTACATCGGTAGACGATATAGAGGCACCAATCGAGATTCATCCTATTCTGGATGACAACCCAGAATTAAAGAAATTATTAAACGCATTAGAGGAGTAGGTGTTTAATTGTGGCATGTTATGTTGTTTTAAATGTTGACTTGAAAATTATGTATGATAGCATGTTTCAATTATTTCGTAGCATGTATTCATAGTGACTTTTATTCACAAGTTTATTATTACTTTTTCCAGGATGTCATATATTATATATACATGCAACGATTTTCAAAACAGGTCTTTTATAGAGAACACGTCAATTTATCGGCATGGCTATCGAAAAATCAAACAATGCAATTACTTGCGAGATCATGGGTGGAACATACCTGAAGCATATTTATTTCAATCAATTCTACGCACACTACCTCAAAGTTGGGATGAAGAAGTTGAAAGGGTTTTCATAAAACACAATCCAAGTAATGCGATGCAGTTAGTAGAGTTTTTAGAACTCGAAGAAAGAAAAATTCATCCTTTGTGGATAGAATTGAAGAGGATAAGGATGCGTTCAGACTCTACTGTGAGAAAGCATATGCATAACAAAGTTAACATCTATTATCGGCTTAGGAGAGAAGGCATACGTCCTAATATGTTTAGTGTCAGAAATGCAATTATCAACACACTTCCGCAGACATGGCCAATAAAAACTTTACGTGAAATGATGAAGTATGAAACTTATGACATGGTTGAATTATCAAAACTTTTAGAATATGTTGAAAAGGTATAACTTATATTATATTTTTTTATATTATTTCCTTACTCTTGTATTAACATATGAACTAATGCATAAATATAAAAATGCAGAAAATGGCATCCGAGAATACAATTCCATCATCTAGGCCAGAAAGTTCAAGTCATGATGAACATTCTGCCATTGATTCTCGTTCTCACGTTTCCCTTAACCTATTTGGTTTGCCAATAGGTGGAAAGAATCCTTTTAAAGCTCGAGCCTTGTCTTTGTTAAAATCTTGTATTGGCTTAAAATATGAGAGTTGGGATACGGTTGAGCAAGTAAAAAAGGACGACTTGTGGGATACGCTCGTGAAAGAGTTCAATCTTTCGGTCGACCAGAAGGAGGGGTCCATGAAAGCCATTGGTATTCAATTGAAAACTTTTAGAAGTAACCTCCGCTCGACTTATTTTAAGGGATTGGACAGTGATGGGATAAAGGCCCTGAAGGATCAAGTACCGGAGAAAGAGCATATCCCTGTTCGTGAGTGGAATGAATTCGTCTCGCGCGAAGCATCTGAGGCAAAATTGAAACAACGACACCAAGGCCGGGTGAACAGGGCTAAAAATACTGACGTCCATTGTCTTGGTCGGATGTTGTATGCTGAGAAAACCGAGGAGATGGTATAAACCCTTTCTTATTTTAATGTGTATATATATTATATGTCTTGCTCAAATAGTTAATGGAAAATTAATTTATAGGTGCTTAACAATAAACGACCTGTTGATCGTTCGGAAGTGTATCTAGAAAGTCGTAGGCGGAAAACTGGGGAGTTTCACCCAAAGGTAGCTGATGATATGGTAAGTTTCGTAATCTCAGTTGTAATGATTAAATTCCATCAAGTTTCGTCGTTCAATGGTTTTAATCGATTCATAAATAATTTTGCAGCAAAAATTGAGTGAGCTGAGAAGTAGTCAAGGTTCTTCAAGCCAAAACAGTATTGATACAGATGCATTGACTGCCTTTAGAGGAAAAGATACTAGGGGGCGACTCGTGGTGTTGGACCCGTGTCCAAAAGTAAACTTAAGGCAATTGCTCCTATAGTATCACAGTTGACTAGAGCAAAGACACGAGAAGAAAAACATGATAAGGATATGGCATTTCTCAAATCATCCATTACCATGCTTTTAAGTTATTTTGAATCGAATGGATTGAAAATACCAAATCCAAGTCCTCGCAATTATACTCCTGTCCCACATCCAAGTCCTCGTAATTACACTACAGTTCCGCATTCAAGTCCCCGTGATTACACTCCAGTTCCGTATTCAAGTCCCCATGATTACATTCCTACCCCCCCGTCAACTGAGCCAAACTTTGGAGATTTAACTGATCCTCCACATGATCCATATGTCGATTTATTAGATTTTTCAAATCAGAGAAAGATTGCAAGTGGACAAGTTGTTGCTTCAGCTGCTACTGGAACGGTGGTGCATGGCCATCAATTGCTGATATTTGAACGTAAGGTTTACGTTAGTAGTGTTGAGTTAGGAGAAGAGAATCATCCGTTGTATCGTCAAAGTCATGGGGCGGACACTATTAAGGATGTCGAGAAATCTTGGGTGGTTTGGCCGTTACTTTGTCTTATCCTTAAGTGATCCGGAGTAATTTGTCTTGAGAAATTTGAACAAATTGTCAAAGTGAACAATTAGTAGTGTTTGAACTCTATTTTGAATATTAGTAATCTGTTTTGAATCAATTAGTAATCTTTTTTGAATGTATCCAGTGTCTATCTGTTTTAAATATTAGTAGTGTTTGATGTTGGATTGAATATTAATGGCCTTAAGCTTCTTGGAAATTGCTAAAATTGGGTTAGGACATGTCTCATTCTTCCATGTATTCTTTACTATGTTACCACACTCTTCTTTGGTTGTCCAAAAGGAAAGAATCATGTTTTAACCAGAAATATTGGAAAGCAAAACGTTTTATGGCTAACCCCTGTGTTGGTATTGACAAAGAGCAGAAGAGGGGTCATGGTTTGAGGCCATTTTACACATGTGATCTACCTTATAGCCATTATATTATTTCTGCCAGTTTAAATTATCTAAAATTATGTCTTTTCTATCTCAAATTTTAGCTCTAGCACCTCGCTTATTCCACTAAGTGAATCTGGTGCCCGTGTATCCTAAGTCAATTAATCCAGTATTAACTATATAGTCCAAGAATTTATTAGCAGCATTGATATCGAAATCATTACCCTCAACTTTCTCTTGAGAACAAGCCATAGCATTGAAATCACCAACTAACCTTGGATTAGTAGTATATTCAGAAAATAAATAGTCCCATGGTCTTGTCATTTCTGATTTGATACATTTAGCATAAACTAGAGAAATTTTAATATCAGTAGGACTATATTGATGCTTTACACGGATAATTATACCAAATAATGTTAGCAGAGTTGACCTCAGCATTTTTTGTAATCCAAGCTTCCCTTATAAATTCATTCAATCTGTTATAGTCCAATTTTGGTTATAGATAAATAAGCATAGATAGTTTATGCATTTTGAAAAGTTTCTTTAGTCTTCCAACTGCACTCTTCTTAGAGATTCCCCTAACATTCCAGATTATGACTTGTATCATTGAGTGGTTTGGGTGGTTGAGATTTGGGAGTTTGATCTGAGGATCCTTACTTAGCCATCAGTTATTTGGGATTTAACTGGGGAAACAATGCCTTTTTTCTTCTTAGCTTTTTTCTTGCTGTTGTGATCAGTTCCCTCGGGGGGGTTTCTTGGGGATAAGTTCAGTTGTAAAACCATATGTTTGGGATTCACATGGTCAACTGTTGTAGTAGTCGTAATCCCATTGTGATAATTCTTCACAAGAATGCAAACTGCATTGTTTTTCATTTTCCCAGTCTCTCTATGATTACTGATCTCTTTGGTGGCAATATTTCTAGTATTTGTATCTTCTAGAGTGGACTGCTCCTTGTCACATTCTTCTTGGTCTTAATATGTACTTTTTTCCTCTTGTTTATTACTTTGGTCTCTGTTTATTTTAGCCTCAGAGTCACACTGAGTTTATTTTTGGTCATCAATGGTGTGGGATCTAAATGGGGATTCCATGATTTTCTTTCTTTTAACTATCTTCCAGCCTTGTTGGTCATCTCTTTCTGGGGGTTTTCAAGGCGAAAGACTTAGATTCAACACCATATGTTCATTAAGAGGAGGCACATTGTTAATAGTGGCCCCATTCCCATTCTGATTATCTTCCCCACCATAACACACTATATTGTCTATCTTATCCCCTGCATCTTTATTTTTGTCGGCCTAGTTCGTGGTGCTATTTCTGATATTGGTATCTACTGTAGTGGGCAACTCCTGATATGATAGTTGTTCCTCTTGTATGTTGTTTTCGTTTGTGTCGTCTATAGTCTCTGAAGGAAGATTGAGAGCAGACTACATTGAAATCTCCCATAATCAGGTGAGGAGCATTAGAGTATGAACTAGAAATAGTGAGCATTTGATACCACAATTCCATTCTTTCAACCTTAGTGCATTTTGCATACACATAGGTAATGTAAGTATCTTCCTTCAGAGAGCAATGACTGATTTTGACAGTCAGATGTTGAGTGTGATCAGCTCTACAGGTCACTTGAACATTGAATCTCCAGAAAAGCCAAATTTTCCCATTACCATTACTTATACAGCCTTCAAATCCCATAATCTTGTGAATCTTTTAAATAAAGGATATTTCATCTTGAATTGCACCTTTTTGGCAGTGATTGATACTCCTTTAGTTTCTATCTCTTTAGTTTCTGGGGAGGGATCTTTCAAAGTCTGTAATTTGAGATTCATTTTCCTAGCAAATAACTGTAACTCTTCAATGAATGGAGTGTGCACCTCATCTTCTAAGTAAGTGGCATATATTGAATTGGTTGCCTGATGTCTTTCAAAGTTTGGAATTTCAGTCTCCCTTGGCGATAAAGAAACATTATCCATTATCATAACCTCATCATTATTAAGGTCTTGATTTTGAATCTTGAATAAATGTTCTTGAATTTTTTTGCATTTATTCTTCTTTACCCTCTGTACAACTTCTCCATCTTCAACATTTCTCAGGTTCTGAAATAACCTCTATAATTTCTCCTAATTCTTTTTCTTGCTGCTTATCCTCTTCTGCATGATTTCGTAATGTATTGACCTCTATATGCATTTTCTTCTGATTTTCACAAATAACTTCTCCAAGGTGCTGCATTCATTTAGCTAAAACATGAACCCTCCCTTCATTTAGCATTGGAACACAAAACAATTATTTGAATGTAGCTTTGAAATGAAACATCCCTAAAACTATTAAAATATAAGTATAAACACCATGTCATAATCATATATGCATAAAATGCTTCTGTTTTACAATAATTTTTGTATTCAAGTAAAATGGATGGTTTTTGGTTCAAGTTGTGCTATCATTTTTAATTATCAATTCACATGTCTTATTTCAGGTGAAGGAGTAGGTAAGATATAAGTTAAGCTATCATTTAACGACGAAGAAAGATAAGATGATGGTAATGAAATTCATATATGTTTACCCAACTTTGGGGAAGTTGTTTGTTTGTATCATTCCTATCATATCCACCACCACCCCTTATATAGATTACTTTGTAGTTATTTGGGGAAGTGGTTGAAATGAGGTCCAATATGGACCTCGAGTATTGTAGTATTGCTGTTGTTGAGTATTTTTATTTTTTTAAACAAGGTGGATAGGCCTATAAATAAAGGGAACTCTGCCCAAATTTTTTAAAATTAGAACAAAAATATTGTACATTTATTTAGATGTACCTTTTTTTTGTAATTTTAATGTAAATGAATATTATTGCCATGGATTTGGGTTGTTTATTGATTATAGTGCCAACCGAGTATGAATATAGTAATATGTACTATGAGTCAACCGAGTATGATTTTTTTTATTTCACTTTGTTGTCGGGTAACGACTTTTTTTTGCAATTTTCGTCGTGCCTTCAAGCACGGGCATACGCTAGTATATATATATATATATATATATATATATATATATATATATATATATATATATATATATATATATATATATTAATCACATTTTATTATTTGCAGGCATACACATAGCATACCCGGCATACGTAGTATTCAAAGGCCTAAATCCAGGTGTTTACACTTCATGGCAAGCAACACAAGCACAAGTCAATGGATACCGAGGCGCCGTATTCAAAA
This sequence comes from Sambucus nigra, assembly GCA_949130495.1. Taxonomy (NCBI): domain Eukaryota; kingdom Viridiplantae; phylum Streptophyta; class Magnoliopsida; order Dipsacales; family Adoxaceae; genus Sambucus; species Sambucus nigra. Next base: position 467,118,605 of record OX422209.1, on the reverse strand, counting down.
CATTTGAGTCCATTGAACTTGCTCAATAGGCATACTCCGAGTACACGAGGGAGTATGTCACCGCATCAATACCCCCCACGGCTGATATACCTAGACTTCACGAATCGTATCCACTGCGTGGTGACTCCTGGTCTAGATTTAGAATGATATGTTAAATGTTCATGACATTCCATGTCATCGAAGTGTTGTGTCGTTATTTTTTTTAGTTTATTTTTTATTCTATGTTCATTTTGTACTTGGCGCCCACTTAGGGGTTGTTTGATGTTAAATTAAGTTTAAACAAGTTTTATGTGTACTGGATATTTGGAATATGAGAAATATAAATGAAATGTTGTTAAAAATTTTAGACTTGTTATCATGATATTTATTTTACTTTCATTATTTCATCATTTTGTGAAAATATAAAGATATTTGTAATAGCTTTTACAACATTTAACAAATTCAATTTTGTAACTGCTAATAGGAGTCACAAATTTGTCACTACTATCAATTTTGTAACTGCTAACAGCAGTCACAAATATATGATTCGTAACTGCTGTCAGCAGTCACAAATATAACATTCGTAACTGGTCACAGCAGTTACGAATGTTATATTTGTGACTGCTGACAGCAGTTACGAATAGCAGTTACAAATTGGGGTCACCAGTCATAACTCCATAGGGGTTATAAAAAATTGTGACTGCTGTTAGGAGTTATAAATTTTCTTTTGTCACCCCCTAAATTATGACGGTAAATAGCAGTTATAAAGGTCATTTGTGAGTGCTAACAGCACTCACAAATCTCCCATTTTGGTGTAGTGATTTATCACCAAATTAATGATATTTAAGGTCTGAGGTCATTACATAATGAGGTTTCACCTCATAAATTTCACCAAATTAATGATGTTTAAGGTCTGAGGTCATCACAGTATGATGTTTCACCTTATAAATTTCACCAAATTAATGATGTTTAAGGTCCAAGGTCATCAAAATATGATGTTTCACCTCATAAATTTTACCAAATTAATGATGTTTAAGGTCTGAGGTCATCATACTATGATATTTCACCGCATACTTCACCAAATTAATGATGTTTAAGGTCTGAGGTCATCAAACTATGATATTTCACCTCATAAATTTCACCAAATTAATGATGTTTAAGGTCCGAGGTCATCATACTATCATGTTTCACCTCATACTTCACCAAATTAATGATGTTTAAGGTCTGAGGTCACCAAATTATGGTGTTTCACCTCATAAATTTCACTAAATTAATGATGTTTAAGGTCTGAGGTCATCAAACTATGATATTTCACCTCATAAATTTCACCAAATTAATGATGTTTAAGGTCTGAGGTCATCATACTATGATGTTTCACCTCATACTTCACCAAATTAATGATGTTTAAGGTCCGAGGTCATCATACTACGATGTTTCACCTCATACTTCACCAAATTAATGATGTTTAAGGTCTGAGGTCACCAAATTATGATGTTTCACCTCATAAATTTACCACTAAAGCATGATGAAACAAAGTATTGACACAGCAACTGCTCTTTTCATTAACATTCTCTTCATAATATGATACATGTATTATAAGAAAATAACTGCAACATCATATGTAATATTTCTTCAAGTGGTTAGCATGCCAAGGGTTTGAAAAAGGTTCCCCTTCGAGATTTTCTATCCGGTAAGTACCGGGTACAAACTCATCGACTACTTTGTAAGGGACATGCCAGTTTGGGTGGAGCTTGTTTGCCTTCCGCAATGTCTTGTTCAGCACTAGATCTCCTACAACTATAAGTCTTGATTTCACCCTTTGATTGTATAACTTTGTTGTTCTCTACTGGTAGGCTTCCTGTCTGATCACAGCATCTTCCCTTCTCTCCTCAACCAAATTTAGGTCGAGTCTTCTCTCTTCCCCATTCTTCTCGGGGTCATAGGTCTGAACTCTATGAGTGGGGAGTCCTGTTTCTGTAGGTATGACGGCTTCTCAGCCATGGGCTAACATCAATGGGGCTTCCCCTATCGATGTCCTTGCCGTTGTTCTGTAGGCCCATAACACTGCATAAACCTCTTTTGTCCATCTCCCTTGGCTTTATCCAACCTCTTCTTAATCCCCTCAAGGATTTTTTGGTTCGTGACTTCGGTCTGACCGCTTGCCTGAGGTCGACTAGGAGAAGAAAAGAACTGCTTGATCCCGACTCTCTCGCAGTATTTCTCCAAGGAAGCATTCTTGAACTGCATTCTGTTATCTGAAATAAGGGTGTTTGGGAGACCATATCTGCATATGATGTTCTTCCAGATGAATTGGAAGGTCTTATATTCGGTGATAGTGATCATGGGCTCAGCCTCTACCTATTTGGAGAAGTAATCAATTTCTATTATCAAAAATCGATAGTTGTTCGCAGCTCTTGGAAATGGTCCCACCAAGTCAATCCCCCAAACTACAAATAACCAAGGTGAGTTGATTGACGTCATACGTTGATGAGGTTGATGAGGGATATTGGAGAATCTCTGGCACTTGTCACACCTTTTCACGTAGGCATTAGCATCCTTAGCCAAGGTCGACCACCAGTATCCATGCGTAATTATCTTTTTGGCTAAAGGTCTTCCTCCTATGTGACTAGAGCAAGAACCCTCGTGTACATCCTGCAGGACGTGGGAGACCTCTGTGGGATGGACACATCTGAGGAGAGGCAGTAGGAATCCTTTTTTATACAGGACATCTTCTATTATTGAGAACTTGGCAGCTCTGTACCTTAACTTCCTCCTTTCCAACTTTGATTCTGGCAGCTCTCCCTGTCTGATATATCTGATAAGGGGGTCCATCCATGGGTCCCTAGGTTCAAGTTAAGGCAAGAGCTGGCAACCTCTTCTTCCTCAATGGTCGGTTTGAGCAGGATCTCGACTGGTACCGTCCTTCTGATGTCTGTCCTTGTCGCTGAGGCTAACCTTACTAGTGCATCTACATGACTGTTGTTTAACTGGGGTATCCTCTTCATCTTCACTTTTGTGAATATTTCTAGCATCATTCTCACCTTATTCATATATTTGGCCATCCTTTCATCCTTGGCCTCATATACTCCCAGGATTTGGTTGACAACCAACCTTGAGTCACTATGGACAAGGAGTTGGCCAACACTAAGAGCTTTTGCCAATGAGAGGCCTGCTATCAAGGCCCCATACTCTGACTCATTGTTCGATTCTTTGAAGTTGAATCTAAGTGCATATTCAATATCGGTACCATCTGGTGCTGACACTATCAATCCTACTCCGCTACCACTTTCATAAGAAGACCCATCGACGAAGAGGTTCTAAACATCTTCATTTGAATAGAAGTTCCCCTCTGACAGGGTCCCTTACTTGAAGATGTACTTGTCTTCCTCATTCTCAACTACTCCTTTTCTAGATTTGTTGGACACAATCTCTTCCGAATTTTGGAAGACAGTACTGTCTTATTCATCTGCAATCTCTGGACTATTATTAGGCTCAGAGTCTTCCCATGTGAACTCATAAAAAAGTCTGCGAGTGCCTGCCCTTTGATGGCCACCCTGGGTTGATAAACAATGTCATACTCTCCCAACTCGATGGCCCAGGTCATCAACCTGCCTGACTTCTCAGGCTTGTGGAGGACTTGCCTTAGTGAGGGGTCAGTGAGGATGACCATAGAGTGGGCCTGGAAATAGGGCTTTATCTTCCTAGAAGAGTGTATCAAGGAGTAGGCCAACTTATCCATCCGAGGATAGTTCTGTTCAGACCCTTAAAGTAGGACTTGAGCTCCTTAAAGGCCTTGTTACACTCTTCATCCCACTTGAAGGCCTTTCTAAGAACCTTGAAAAATGGAAGACACTTTTTTGTAGCTCTGGAAATAAATATGTTGAGTGAAACAACTATTCCAGTGAGCCTCTGAACGTCTTTTATACTTCTTGGTGTCTTCATATCAAGCAAAACCTTGATCTTCTCAGGGTTGGCCTTTGTTCCCCTCTGATTGACGATGAATCCAAGAAACTTTCTAGCTCCTACTCCGAAGACATACTTGGCAGGGTTGAGCTTTATCCTATATAAGTCCATGGTGTCTAAAGTTATTTCCAAGTCGGCCACGTGAGTTTGAGCCTTCAAGCTCTTCATCAATATGTCATCTACATTTACCTCCATGGTCCAGCCAATTTGATCTTCAAACATCTTATTTATAAGATTTTGATACGTGGCCCCTGCATTCTTTAATCCGAAGGGCATGACCTTGTAACAATAGGTCCTCTTATTGATGATGAACGTTGTCTTTTCTGAGTCTTCAACATCCATAAAGATCTGATTATACCCTGAATACGCATCCATGAAGCTCATAAGTTCATGCCTACCGTGGCATCTACCATCTACCATCTGAGGTAAGGGGAAGCTTTCTTTAGGGAAAGATTTGTTCAAATCAGTGAAGTCTATGCACATCCTCCATTTCTCATTAGCTTTGGGAACAATGACGGCGTTGGATAACCACTTTGGGTATATGACCTCTCTGATGAATTCTACCTCTTCCAACTTTCTGACCTCTTCCCTGATGACATCATACTTTTCCTTGGAGTAAACTCTTCATATTTTTTTAATTGGCTTAGCATCTTCGGCCACATTGAGTTTGTGGAACATAACCTCCAGGTCGATGCCAGGCATGTCTGCGTGGCTCCAAGCGAAGACACTCTGCCTCATCTTCAAAAATTTTATTAGATCTTCCTTGATCTCGGGTTTTAGGGCCTAGACGATTTGGACGGGCCACTGCGTCATCACAGACATAAATGATTGGGCCACTGCGTCCTTGTGTCCCAACTCCTTCCACTTTTTTTTCCACACCTCGACCACCTCACATGCTGGCCTATGGCTCAACACGTCTGCTACCACATTAACCTTCCCTGGGTGGTATTGGCTATTGGACTAATAATCCTTCACGAACTCAAGCCACCTATGTTGACGCATGTTCAGCTCCTTCTATGTGAAGAGGTACTGTAGGTACTTATGGTCCGTGAATAAACGGAATTTCTCCCCTAGTGGATAATGTCTCCAAAGCCGAAGAGCAAACATGACTGCAGCTAACTCCAAGTCATGGGTGGGGTAATTCTTCTCTTGAGGCTTAAGCTTACGGGAAGCATAAGCTATAGCCTGGCTCTCCTGATGCAGTACACCCCCAAATCCTTGTAAGGACGCATCAATGTAGACTAAATACTCCACTCTCGGTCTGGGCAATGCTAACACTGGTGTTGAGGTTAACTTGTCCTTCAACTCATCGAAATCCAACTGGAAGGCATTGCTCCAGATAAATGGCACACCTTTATGAGTCAGATGTGTCAAGGGACCCGCTATCTTTGAGAACCCCCGAATAAACCTCTTGTAGTATAGTATCCTGCTAGGCCCAAGAAACTATGTATCTCAGTCGGTGTCATGGGTTGTCCCCATTCCCTCACCGCTGATACCTTCCCCGGATCAACAGATATTCCCCTGTTCGAAATGATATTCCCCAAAAAACTGAACCTCCTTCAGCTAAAATCCACACTTTTTATATTTTGCATACAACTCGTTCTGACGCAGCGTCTACAAAACCTGCCTCAAGTGCTCGTCATGTTCCTCTTATGTCTGGGAGTAAACCAAAATGTCATCAATGAAGACAATGACGAACTGGTCTAGGAACTCTCTGAACACCCTATTCATCAAGTCTATAAACACGGATAGGAGTTGGTTAGTCCAAAGTCATAACCCTAAACTCGTAGGAGCTATATCTCTTCAAGAAGACAGTCTTCGAGATGTCCTGCTTCCTAATACGCAACTGATGGTATCCAGATCTCAAGTCAATCTTTGACAAGATGCAGCTCCTCTCAACTGGTCGGATAAATCATCGATCTGGGCAACGGATACTTATTTCGTATCACGACTTTATCCAACTCTCGGTAATCGCCACACAACCGTAAATGTCTATCCCTTCTCTCCTCACAAATAACACGGGAGCACCCTAAGGCGATGTGTTCCTCCAGATGGAGATTTGGCCTAAATGTTGCCCAGTCTGGACCTGTAACTTCGAAGGTTCGATAGGGTTAGGCTCATTCAACCTAATAATTGTAACTACAATCCTCCTTGTTGCTTCGATTCACTCACGAGGTAAGACATTTGACAACACTTAAGTTATCGTTTCCTTTGTGAATGACAATTAGGGTACTAATCTGTGTACTAAAGGCCAATTATTCTCATCTCCCAACATTCACTAGGTTTCATGCGTGGGATGTCTCGCAAAGTGAAATCCAAATAAGGAACCCCACCCGATACACTACTAAATAGCATTGTTGGTTAATGAGATTTGGGGCCTTCGGCATTTTACTTGTGTTTCTTATCTTTACTTGTTGTTAAGAAGTTAACTTACCTCCTCTCATGACACATGAGGCTACACTCAACACATTCCTCCTATTATCTTGGCGTTAGACTCTAATATATCTATGGGATAATCCCCACGCTCAAAAACATTTTAACAAATCTTCAATTTCCTTAATAGACATCCCTACCCACCGGAATTAGATATAACCAAACAACGTATTCATATGCCACCATATGAAAATATATAAATATAAATACGGACTTGCCTCCACTCAAGTGACACTTAGTACAATTTCTAATGAACGCCAAAATATCACTATAATGGTATATTAACACTCAAACCGTTGTAGCTAATTTAAAACATAACAGGATAAGAATGCATTTTACGCTCACATTTCTCAATCCATAGGAATAAACTGTAACGCATCTAAGTTATTCAAGATTTCCCTTTTATCTTAAAGGATACAATTAATAATGAAGTATCGTACCTCCAAACACATGTGGTAGTTGCGGTATCAATGGCATAACCGCATATCGGGCATTATAGACACATCCATACTGTACTTATTGATGTTATTGTGGTGCCTGCGATGTTGGGGTAACTATCCAGGCTTCCTTATGCTGGGCATCCTGCCCTGGTACTCTATCTAGTTACGGGCAGTCCCTCCACCTGTGACCCTGCTATTCGCACTTATGACACTGACCCTGAAACCATTTCCTTTTTATGCCTTGTTGTCCTTGCCGATTGGGACGAGGTTTGTCACCAGCCGAATCTGGGCAGGCCCGATGTGTATGGCCATTTCGTCCACATTTAAAACACCTATTGGTGGTAGCCCTCTTCCCTTGGCTTTGTTGGCTCTGGCAGGTTTGGCTTTTCCCACCATTTCCATTGCCCTTCTGTCCTTGACGACTCTGAGGCACTTGTTGTTGTTGTGGCGGTGTTTTCCCTTTGTTGTTAACTTTAGTAACATCATGTTGATCAACTTCTCTCGTTCTTTTGTCTCCTGCAAGCTGCACACTACTACTTTGGTACTGCAATATTGCGGTAGTCACTGCTTGTGCCACGATATTCGCTATCTCAGTGATTTCCATTCTTTCTTGGTGTACCTGAGGTACTCGTTGGTCTTGACCCGCATTTGTTCCCTCAGTTGTGTTGGTTTGTACCTCCCTCATGAGCGACATCTCAAATTTCAAATGAATTATATAAGTCCATCGACCATACAAAACATTGTAGCAGAAGAACGTAGTCTAGAAAATGTAATCAAGGAGTGCAACGGTCCTAATAATAGGGACCTATATCAAAAGACGCTATGCGGAAACATAACAAGCCGTACAGATCCTAAGGACGCTAGAACCTAATGACCTGATACCACCTGTGACACCCCGACTAATTAAATACCGGGTAGCTATTCCTTATTTCAATTTAATACAAAATGTCAAGTTGGTTCAGTTCATAGCATCACTGTCGAAAACATTTTAAACAATTACTAGCCACCTAATATTTAAAAAGTGAGTTGTCAAATTTTATTAAATTAAATGAACATGCAACCAATTAAATTATTAGCTAATGATACCACAATCACATCACAGTCACAACAGAATAATAATGGAAATAATAAATGAGTCTGGAGTAACACTCTGAATAATCCAAATACTAAAGAAAAGCCAAATACAAAGTCTGAATAAATAAATATCTCCAAAACTAAAATGAAACTGAAAGTATGAGAAAGCTGTCTCTAAATGGAAAGGGGAGACATGCCCTAACAGATAAATGACTCCAAAATAGAATCAATGTAGAATGTGGAGGCGTCTACTATCGAGATCCTGTAACTTCCACAGCAGCTACAGCACATCAATGGGATGGAACTCCTATGCTTGGCGTCCCTGCGGCTGGGCACCTAAAAGGTTTTACAAGAAAATAGATTTGAAAGCAAACGGGTCAGAGCCCGATGTGAAAATAGTTTAAAATATAGCAAGTGTTTAATTGCATTGAACAGTGAATATTAAATACATGTTAGTTACGTGCTCTCACATGAGTTTCTCACCTCTCAACTAATGTGCACACCTAATGTATATTCGTAATCCGTCCTAGTTATCGTGCTAACTAACTAGTCTATACCACAACCTGTCCTCACATTATAATATAAGGGTTTATTCAAGACATTCTAATATAACCTGTGTGTATCTCCCTTTTTAAAATTTTAGATTAATTTATAATAATTATTATAGGAAATTCTTATTTTTAACTCTACTCAAAATGTCTCAAGTATTCACATTCACACTTTAACAAAGAGTCTGTTATAATTACCAGTATATTAATCTCAACATAAATATACAATTAGGGCACCCCTAGGCTAAGCTGCGGTGCACACTGCTATCGAATCCCGATACATCACGTACATAAGGACTACGTGTTCTGAATCTCTCAAGAACCATTTCAATAAGCAAAAATCACACATATTGGAGGCGAGCATAGTTCACATACCCATGGGTCACGCACTTACCTCCGCTCCCATGGTCAGCTGACTTATTAACTCACAAATAAGTCATTCACAGCCCTATGTCCTTAAGGTACCAATCTAAATCCCCCCGTAGGCACACAAAGATTAGATGGCCCTGTTCCGAAAGCCGACCTCATGTGATAGCAAGTATGGTAGGTATGTCATACACATAAGAATCCGTATACCAAGCATTCACACAACTTAGATAACTTATAATATTATTAAAGGTATGTTCTCAACCCTATACCATTATTTCAAATTCGTACACTTTTATATATTTTCGGGTGATATATAATATATTTCGCTGACACGTCTCACGTCGTATAGTTTCGAGTACTTAAATCTAACCGAAGAGGTTACTACGTCTCCTACTACTCCCACATGTTAATTCAGTACTCTTAACTTCTTATTTATGTCCCAAATCCTAACTTATTACTCCTAAGGATTTAAATCATATTCTCACATCATAGAATAGGCCATTACTCGTCGGACGCTCAAGAATTCAACGCTACAATTCAACCCAATTCTAATGTATTCCGGTTTTCAAATATAATACCCTACTGGTCATCTTCAAGTCCTAATGCATTCACATAATCCCCAACTACAACATTCGATGGTCGAAAACACTTAAAATCAAAAAGAGAAAAATCACCCTTTCTGGGGAGATCGATCGATCGATCCTGATCGTCGATCGATCGACCTATGAATATCGATCGATCGACCTATGAATATCGATCGATCGATCATACCAGATGATCCTACGGACTTCTTCATTTTTCAGTCCCATATTTGTCCCAAAACCTCATTACAAGATGTGAAATTCTAATATAAGTACACAGGATCATTGTACAACCAAAATACATGATTTTTAACGTCCCAAAACCTTTAAACCATCAGCAATTAGTCATTACTTGGATAAAATCTTCATAAAAACCTTAGTTTTCTATTTTCTTCAAGAACCACAATATTTCTCTTCTTAAATCCGTTTTTAGTTCATCAAGGGTTATGTTTTGGTTACTAAATTTCGTCCAGAACTAATCTACATGCAATTCCTATCCAAGATTTAGGGCTCTACTCCAACTTCATGAGTTTTCATCATTTTTCAAGGCTATTAATAAACCCTACACTAGCATGGAAAAATTATTTGCTGAAAATTAATGAAATCAAATCACTTGCCTTAGGTTTGATGTTCGGATTTGCTGGTGATGTCAAAGGCTGGTTCTTCCCTTCTCTCTGGTCACAATTCCGTCAAAAGTGGTGGTGGTGGGTGGTGGTTATGGCTTGAACCCTCCTGTAACCTCTCATCTATCTCACGTAGCCCACTTCTTATTTTTTGGCTGATGATGGCCCTAATGGCCTTCACAATAACAATTAAATAAACCCTAAAATTCGTGGGTCTAAATTTCTTAAAATTTAAAGTGACTAAAATACCCTCCCGAGTTGTCGGTTTGGCCTAAAAGTTTCCTCGGACCCAAACTAAACCCCCAGTTAGTGTTTTATGACTATTTCGACCCCTTCGGACATGTTGGCGCACTCAAAATTACCATACGGGTGATAAAATTATAATTTACTTTTAAATATCACTAAATGGATTCCTAACGCGACTAACACGCGCGTCTCAACTTAATTTCTTGAATTGTCGTATTTATTACTCGCGACAATTTTAATAAATTCAATAATCATATGTTACCACATATATCCAGTAATATTCAATATTATCATCATAATCAAATACCAAATCACATCTCGCTAGTATTTATATCCGGATTAATTTCTAATTAATTTCCATTTAATTTAATTAATCCTATTAAATAAAATCAATAAAATTACTGGGCATTACAGCTTTCAAGTGTTCTTTTGAGGTAAACTCATGAAAGTTTTAGGAAATAACGTTAACCGAAGTAACAAATCCAATCCCAATCAAAAGCCTATTTTATAGGAAATAAAAAAGATGACCATAGTCAGAGACATTCAAGTGCTTACTGGTATGCTTGTAACCCTCCACTGCTTCATATCTAGATTCTTCAATAAGTGTTGACCTTTCTTTTAGGATTTAAAGAAGACAAACAAGACAATTTAAACAGAGGAATGTGATGAAGCATTGGAGCAGATTAAGCAATAGTTTGGGATTTCCCCTCTGGTATTAACACGCTATGCTATATATTAAGAATGGTCAAAATTTTGGATTGTAATAAAGGTTTTGGGTCACGATTTTGGTTTGTGACCAGTTTAAGGGTAACCATATTTGGGTCATGGTCCAAAATGGTGACCATAATATGGGGCCTCACGGCTTTTCGGGTGACACTAAGATTATGTCTTAGTCACGGCTAAGGACCATGGCCATGTTGTAATGGTTAAGAATCATGATCTTACCCATGACTAATTACCGTGTTATATTGATGGTCACAATCCCCCACCTTGACCATCAATGGTGGAATTTTGATATTGGTCATAGTCCCAAACTGTGACCCTTATTTGTGACCAAAATGGATGACCATTCAAATTATATTAATATATGGTCACAATTTTAGACCTTGACCATATATTAATATAATTCAAATGGTCACCCATTTTGGTCCTGACTTAAAACTATGACCATTATTAAATTTAATTAAAATAAATAAATTTTAACTTTCTGCCTCCCCCAAAAAAACTTGTTCATGTTTTCAAACATGTATACATTTTCACAAATCAATATTAAGGCATTAAAGTGTTCAACACAATTTAACTAATTATTAAGCCACTAACTAATCCATAAATAAAAAATAATACAACTCATGCAAATAACATCGTAATATCTTCATTAAAATCCAATGCACATTGTGGACATCCACCCAACACATACGACAATGAAATATAGTCATTTAAAATATCAATCCAATGCACATTGTGACAATGCTCGTATAGATGCAACTAAATCCAAAATCATTATTATCTCCTATAACATTCGAACTAGTGTGTTATCCATGTAATTTCAAACAAAGTCACAAATGATTCCATCTCCACTGCAACACAAAATGAACCAAATAGCAATATCATAATCCGAAAAAATATACACAGTATAGCTTCCCATACTATTTCATTTATGCACATTACTTAATCAAACTAATGTGTTGTAATAAATTTTTTATTTCTTTTTCACAAAAAACTGAATGTTATAATCAAAATAAAAAGTGAACATTATTACTCAACATAAAGAGGCCATACATGACATGAGCAATAACATAAGGATTTAAATCCCCAAATAACTAGACCTGCAAATTTTTTAAAATGTTTTAAATGGTAAGAAAGGACTTGAATCCCAAAATGACTTCGGATGCCTACGTAGCCAAAAAAGGCATCAAGGTCCACATAGTTTATATGATGAACAAGGTTGGGTCTAACTCATAATTAGAATTTAGTGTCACTTTTGATATATCTTGGGTAATCAAACCATTTAGTGTTTTCATAACAACGAAAAATTGTTGTCATTTATGCACTTTGAGTAGAATAATTTCTTCACTTTTTTAAAGGCACAAATAAAAGGTTCATCGACCATACGATCTTTACTCTTCATCTTAGATAAATTTACCTTGGCAAATTTTGAGGCAAAATCAGATTTATAACCATTCGTAGTGTCCTCCACCTTCACTAGTCATAATAGAAAATGAATTTTTTGAAATCTAATTAATCGTGTTCTGTGATTTGTGAACAATGCCATAATAAATCAGCACCATATCCTTTGGATTTTTATCACTTTTTCTAGCCACACAAGAAGCCAAGGTAGAAATTGAAATTTATCTATTTTGTGTCAACAGTTTTTTCTCGCATAGGTATGAGACAAAATCAAAACTGTTTGTGTGGAATTTTTTAAATTCTTCGAACATAAATTGGTGCCTTTAGCTAGGCATGCAAGTCTTGAAGAGACATCAACTTTTTTAAAAGTTGCATTTATTAAAAGAGTTTAATTAGGGCATCTTTTAGAATACATACATAAATAACAACAACAAAAGATGTGGCAATTACCTATTTTGATACCCATTCACTAAAATTATCCATCATGTAATTTTTTTTCTAATTTCGAACATTTTTGCTCTCATACTTCCTAAACGTGTTCATGAAATTATAGAGTTTAGATGGTAATATAGAGAATATAGGTAATAAAATAAATATAAGTTATATATGTAACTACTTACTATCTCTAATCATTAACTTCATCTTATGACTCCAAGGTATAACGAACTGCTTGCTTGTATTGTAGATTGGTGAGTCTCACCTTTGTAGGGTTCCCGAAAGCCAATTCATCACCAAACTCTTCAGATTTCTCGATCACTCATTCTCTACGTGGATTGAATCTCATAATCCTTTATTCTAGTATATGTTCCTGGTTGTATAATGATGATTCTACTATTATGTATTCTTTCTCAATTGGCCCTCCAATATCTTGTGTATTCTTAATGTAATCTTTAAAGGTTTTAATCCAGAGTTCGAAAAAATACATCTGGTGATACTTAATGGGTTCGCACAGCAAGGCCTCATCATATAGATGCATACTGTCACACCTTAATTTCTCGGGGGTGAATGTTTCCGTCAAATAATACTAAATTGAAATTGAGCCATGCATACTATACTAATTAAGAATTTACGAAAGCTAAAATGTCTTACACTGTAGTTTAAAAGGCTTATACTTGTATGATTTCTCTGCATATCTTAAACTACTTCATTTTAATTCCTGAGTATATGTCATTTCCTATTGGTATCTGGGCAAAGTAATTGGAAGGAAATGAATCAACAAAATTACTGAATAGGCTCTACTAGTTCTATAATAAGTATAAATATAAACAGAGTTTGCAATGTGCATAGAATTAAGTGTTTATCAAATTAATAAAGCGAAAGGAATCAATTTTTTTTCATAATAACCCTTAAGTAAAACAAGGAGTATGAACTGAACATCCCATACATACCAGTTCATTAAGGTTTATATAAAAAAAATAGTGTTGTAGTAAAATTTAATGGAACAATAGTTCCTCATAACAAGGTTACGAATCATTTAAGAAAGTGAAGGATCCTTGAACTAATAATCTCATACTTACTAGTTCACTAAGGGGTATAGAAATAGTTAATCCAACAATAAAACCAAATAAAATCAATCTGAATCCTTTGGGGGAAAGTAACCGGCTAGGCATACTAGCTAAGTGGCACTCATACGTATATAGCCATAATCAAGGCTCTGAATCATCTAAGACCATTACACCAAGAAGAAAGTTTCGTGGGATAACACGCCAGTCTACTTCCTAGTTAATACTGATACTTATAGTAAAAATAGCACAAAAGTTCAAGGGAAAACTGAATCAATAAGGTACATGATATTAGTTATGAGGTGAGAATGGTTAAAATTGATCCTTTAATCAGGTTTAAATTGTGGTGATATATTCACGTTTAAATACTGGTGATTAATTCAAATAACGTTGATGTGTAACAAAATATGTAGTATGGCAGTATAATAACATGCACACACTAAGAGTAAATAGGAGCTATCATATTGTGTTATTAATAGCAGTATATCAAATACGTAAATAATACTATTGAAAAGGTAGGAAAAACCTACTCGTGGTTTACGAGCTTTAAGTTGTCATTCATAGAACTTTCATTGTTGCGTTCCCGTAGTCATTTGTAGTAGAGGGTTTCAATGAGAGTAGTTATATCGGCATTTTTAGGAAGAATAGGTCGGAGTTTATGATATCGTACGTCATTCGGTAAATACAAATAAAACTTATTCTATATGAATCACGTATATAATTTGAATTACGATCTCTCATTTATGGTTCGGATAAATATATTACTTTTAACTGATAACTGATAATTTGTACTAGTCCAAGTTATATAGACGATTTAATACAAAAAATGTTTGAAATGGTCAGAGAATTTAGCTATAAATTTTTTGAATGTAAAATCGAACTCCCACAATTTTAGTAATTACATTACTAAAATAATAATTATGTTTTGTTGATGAAAAATAAATAACAAGTATCTCCGTATTTGAATAATAAGAGTTTTCTAAAAAATAGTCGTTAAAGGGAATCAAACGACTCAATGTGTTTCAATTTAAATAAACAACAATTTTATATTCAAATAAAATATTATCCCGGTCAAATATTACTTTTGATTCGATAAAAGTTGATATATATGGTTTTCATTTATTAACTCAAATATATTAATATGATTTATTTATTGTTCACGATACAAAATTATTTTAGAAAAATTTTGAAAATTTTTGACAAAAATTCAGTGGTCGTGCCACTTCCAAAATTACCCAACACAACAAAATAAACAAATAAATACCTGCATAATCACAATATGGCTCACAATATAGTCTCGGATTATAAATATGACATAATCTCGAGTCATTTGGTATCATAGCTCATTAAAATAAATTTTCTAAAACAAATGACACTTGAGTCAAATACACTTTTTTAGGAAATACGATTACTCGTAGGTGTTCATGGGTTCGTGTTTACGAAAATTTATACTGAAGTGAGTATGAATATGATACAAAAAGAAAATTAATACTAGACCAATATCTAATTTAAAATACAAAAACTACCGAAAATCAACCCGAGTCGGAACTAAGTCGTGATGAATTTGACACAAAAGCAACAATCCAACAAACTGAGTTGGAATAGTTCGTGATTTTGGTGTTTGAGTATATATATATATATGTGTGTGTGTGTGTGTGTGTGTGTGTGTGTGTGTGTGTGTGTGTGTTAGGGGTGTTCGCGGTCCGGTCCGGTTCGGTTTTAAGGTTTTTTTTGGACCGGACCGACTTGGTCGGTCCTCTAAAAAAATGGACCGAGACCGGATCGATAATGTCGGTTAACCGACCCTAGTCGGCTCGGTTTTTTATAGGGTCGGTCCGGTCTAACCCGTCGGTCCTCACATTAATGAATTACATCATTTATAATAGTACAAATATACCCGAGTCTATTTTTTTCAAACATTAAAAACTAAAAAATATCAAAATTTGCGATTAAAACAAACCTACTATTGGATTAAACTATAATTTAAACTAATCAAATATTGAAATATATACTTTTACTATTTATTTATCTTATATATATACATATATATATGTAAAAATATATTATTTTATATACAGTCGGTCCGGGTCGGTCCTAACAGGGTTTTTGAAACTGTAAACCGTGGACCAGACCGACTAGGTCGGTCCACCAAAAAAATAAACCGAGACCGAACCGATTAAGAAAAAAGATCGGAAAAAAATGATCGGTTCGATCCGTCGGTCCAGTCGATTTTTTGAACACCCCTAGTGTGTGTGTACACACACATAAATATAAATATAAAAAAATAAAAATAAAAATAAAGAAAACGAATTTGAATTAACATCGCACCCCCCCTGCAGAGGTTTCTGGCCGTCGGCCATGTCAGGGGCAATCGGAGCTTCGATTACACACGCACATGCACATATACATACATGTATTTGAATTAACATCGCACCCCCCTGCAGAGATTTCTGGCCGTCGGCCATGTCAGGGGCGATCGGAGCTTCGAGTACACACGCGCATGCACATATACATACATATACATACACATATACATATATATATATATATATATGTGTGTGTGTGTGTGTGTTAATCAGAAGTTTAAAGCGTCAGAAATGGCCGTAGGAGAGAGAAAACATAAAAATCGAAATGCAAAGAGGGGAAAATAGTCCCTAGTTCGGTCGGAGGTATTGGAGGTGAGAGAGGGAGAGGTCGGGGTTCTGGTCGGCGGTGGAGGAGAGAGGAGATAAGCAGTTGGGTTTCCTTCATGTGGGTTTTGGGTATTTGAAAAAAGGTTGGTTTCTTCGTGGGTTTTGGGTAGAAGAACAGAGGTTGGTTTCACGAGTTGTTAGCAGAGGTTGGAGAAGCCAGGCTTTAGCTCTTTGGTTGTTGAAATGCGAAGAAAAGAGCTCCAACTTTTAAATTTCCCTCAAAGAGAGAGAGAGAATGAACCCATTTGTTTCAAATGGTTCAGTAGGTACAAGCGTCTATTTATAGTATTTCTAAACTCCAAGGTCAAGATAATCATTCAACTCAATGTTTTTGGTACTTAATTATAATTTCTTTTGGGTATAATTTTTTAAATTTTATTCAATTATAAATTAATATTGGAGCGCATAGGACATGTTACAGTATTTTTTTCGCATTGACATTACTTTTGGAATACGCTAATATACATAGACTTTAATTTGAATAATAAAAATATACTTTAAACTCGTTCTACTATACGTTTTATATGAAAAATATTATATTTTGAGCGAGAGAATAAACGTGTCGACCCTATTTTCATATTACAATCAATACGTACGGGTCGTAAATATCCCAAAATTTATTAATAGTCCGTAAAATGCATTTTGACATGAAAATAATTGAATTAAAATACAATAAAACTCAGGGTCTTACATTTTACCCACCATAAAGAAATTTTATCCTTGAAATTTCCTATATTCTTCGAATTTCAAGTACTCACATCGTCTATGATATGATAACACATTTGTTTGAGTTTGTAAGTATACTGTATAACTTTGATGATTTTCTTCACGTCATTCTTCCATTATATGCAGGTTATAGAACATTAAGAAATATTTGACGTAGCCTAGTGATGATGCTTAGATTCAGCACCACCAGATAAGTGATGATGAGCTCAAACAATAGTAACCATGGCAGCCAAGGAGGTATGTATGTATAAGTATATAGAAGGAGGTGAGAATAAGAGGAATAAGATAATGATGTATAGTGGTTCAGCCAAATTGGCCTACATCCACTGTGAGTGTGCGATCCACTAAGTATGGGCACTAATGGCCTTGGATACAATGCACATAAGCCCCTTTTCTCTCTCTACTGTGTGTACAAGAGTTTTAGCTAGGGTTACCATTTATCGATCGATCAATCCCTTTGTAGGGTTGTAGGTGACAAGTATATATAGGTCCTGGGGGGTGTAGTGTACCACCCAAGTATGCATGGTGCATGTGAATGATGATCTAGCCAATCTCCTGTTGACACCTGTAGATGCCAAATGATGACATAATATTCCCTCACATGAGGGGGTGATATTGTTATAATGGTCTTCCACGTGCCATGTGAGCCTCACGCGCACTGTTCCACGCGTCTCCCAAACCACGCACTATGATGATGTCACCCTCGACCTATGACATGAGGTCGAGGGCAAAGTTCCTTCTAATAGTGAGTTTGGCATAATTTAGGCCTCGTACTGTCGTACCCTCGGAGGGTCGTCCGAGCCTGGTGAGGGGTCAGCCCCTTTAAGGGTCATTTGGGCCTGACGAAGGGTCGGCCCCTGGAAGGATCGTCTGGACCATGATGAAGGGTCGGCCCCTTGAAGAGTCGTTTGGACCGTGATGAGGGGTCGGCACCTCAAAGGGTCTTCCGGGCCTGATGAAGTGTCGGCTCCTGGAAGGGTCGGCTGGACCATGATGAAGGGTTGTCTGGACCGTGATGAGGGGTCGGCCCCTTGAAGGGTCGTCCGGACCATGATGAAGGGTCGTTTGGACCATGATGAGGGGTCGGCCCCTTGAAAGGTCGTTTGGGCCTGACGGAGGGTCGGCCCCTTGGAGGGTCGTATGGGCCTGATGAGGCGCAGGACGCCCTTGGCATGGCCGAGGGTATATATGGGTATATCAATCACCCCCCAACCCTTAGCCATAGATGATGCTGAGATAGCTGAGGGATAATGTTGCTTCTGAGACAAGTGTATGTTCTGTTTGATGAGTGACACCTGTCAAGCTGTCGTGACACCTAAGCAGAAACATCATTGTCGTTCCAGTTTCCAAAGCGTGGCGGCTGCACACCGCCTGGGATTGTGTGCCCTAATGATGCCCTCCTCGTGGGCTGTGCTCTGCATTGGTTAATGGGAACATTCATCAATAAGGTATTTAAGCAATTTTTGAAGTTTCTCTTTCTTCTTCTTCTTCTTCGCGCTGAACTCTCTCTCTCTATCTTCCATCCTTCTTGCCATTTTTGTAGTTTTGACATTTCGAGTTTGGTAGCCTTGCTATTTCTTCTCAGCTAACCCCTTTACCCTAGTGCCCTCTTTATCTTCATTTTTGTTTGTTTTCTTGTTTTAAGCTCGTAGGGTTAGATTTTCCTCAGGTTATTTCATAGCTTTTTTGGCGTACTGTTCTTGAATCGTTCTTGATAAAAACCCTTTGATTCTTTGGTTTTGATCGAAAAGTCCAACATGGTCAATTGTGAGATTGTTTGTTAGTTGGTTTAGCCAAATTCTTCTAAAGTGTAGGGTCTTCCCCTTAATGCTTAGGAGGCTTTACAGCTTAGCCGAGGAATTCCCTTCCCTGAGAGATAAGTTATTTGTTGAGATCAGACGAGTAGAGGAAGAGGAGGAGAGAAGACGAGAGGCCAACCCTAATTAGGTACGACCCATTTCCCCCATTCCTCTTGCCACTATAAATCCATCCGAGCCATCTAAGTCTTGTGGGTCGTTTTGTCGTCCAGCCGAGAGTTACTCAGGAGAGATGGATGAGAGAGCCTCGCCACCAACAGGTGTTGGTCTTTCTGGGAGGAAAGAAACGTCTGATCTTAGCCCAGGCCGAGGGTGTGATCCCTTCCGAGGCTGTCCCTGTGATAACTTTATCCCCCCACGCCTTCCAGATGGCTTTCCCTCATGGGCCGCTGACAGGTGATCAAGCCGAGGGAGAGAGGACTGAGGATGATGGTGAGGACTCAGACATTGACCCAGTTGACACCTCCCATGCCTCGTCCTATATTTCCTCAGTCAGGGATCGTGACCTCCTGCTTTGGAGGCATGCATTCGGTGTGCCCCCCAACATAAATATGAGGGTCCCCTCTGAGTCTGAGAGGGTCTTTGAGGGTGAAGAGGGAGAGTTCGCCGTATACAAACAGATGTTTAAGGTCGGTGTCAGGTTCCCTTTGCACCCTGTCGTTGTAGACATCTTATCAGCCCTCGGCATTGCCCCCTCTCAACTTCCTCCCAACTCCTGGAGGATGATCCTTGGCTACGTCCCCCTATGGAAAAATGCCTTTATTGACGAGCCCTCAACCGATCTATTCCTGGCCTGTTACAATATCATTTCCTCGTCCAAACAGCCTGGGTACTATCATCTAGGGGCGAGGAGGTCTGAGAAAAAACTTCTCCACGTAGCACAAACCTCTAACCACGACTGGAAGAAGAGATTTTTCTTCATCTCTGGAGAATGGGAATTTTCCACCGAGGCTCAACCTTTAGCCGATGGTCCGAGGGTCCCAAGAAGATGGTCTAACCCCTCAATGAAAGTCAGGTCAGACCCCGAACTTAGTCTGGAAGAGAAAGATATAGTAGAGTATCTGAGAGAACGAGGGAAAGGGGGTGAACTTGCAAAGTTTGAAGATCTAATGACCTCTCGGTTCCTCAAGGAAGCTGGTCTGAGGGTCAACCCCCTGACAGAGCTATGTGAGTTACATTATTTTTTACCCCAACTTTGCTTTTTTCAAGTGTTTCATCTTTACCTCTGCATTTTTTCTGACGTGTCGTCCTCTTTTCAGGTCGTCCTCCAGGTATATCAGACCATCTCTGGGAAATGACTGCCCCGAGCTTACTATCTGGTCTGGGCAAGAAAAAGGGCAAGGAGTCTCAGTTAGCTCCGAGGAAGACGAAGACCATGGGGCCGACGCCTGCCAAGCCGACCTCCGACAGATAAAAGAGGAAAGATCCAGAAGTCCCTGTCGACCCTCAGCCAGATTCACGGACGAGGGCAAGGATCGAGGCATTTGAGGGGACCGCCTCTTCTTCTAGTATGGGGGCCTTCTAGTCCCAAAATTTGACATTACCGAAGGCCGAGTCGTCTTCTCTTATTGCCAACCTAAGGGCGGCCAAAGCGTCAATGTTTTCTGCCCCCTCGGCTGTCGATTATGAATTCCTGTCCAAGATGCCTCCGGCGAAGGTGTATGACTATGGTCTGCACACTCTGGCTCAGGTACTTGTCTTACTTCATTCCCTTAATTGCATTGTTTCACAAACTATTTCCTCAGCCTCTTAACGAGTGTCTTTTTCTTATGCAGTCTGTCTGTGCTTTTACCTCGGCCACCAAGTGGATGGCTAAAAATCAATAAAAATTTCATGAGGCCGAGAGGGCCATTCAGCACTCGGCTGACCTGCAGACAGAGCTTGAGACTGCGAGGGCTGAATTAGAGAGTGCCAGGACCGAACATGCCAGGTTCTTGGACGAGCTGACGAAGCAGCATGATGCGGACTTGATGGCCAAGGACTTGGTTATAAAAGATAAGGATGACGCCTTGACCAACTTGGGGGTCCAGTTCAAGACAGAGCTATCTCAGGTCGTGAAGAAGGCATAGGCCGATGCGGTGGAGGCCTACAAACTCTCAGACGAGTTTCAAGGCTTCGGTCTTGAGTACTTGGAGAGGGGGATCAGGACGGCCTGTCGGTGGGTCGTCCTCAAGTTCGGTGATGTCGTCTCTTCAGTCCGTCCCTCTCTGGAGACAGTTCAATTGGACGAACCATTGATTGCTGAGGCTTTATCCCACGTGGAGTCCCAGGTGCACGTCGAGGGAGTCGGCACGTCTGAGGATCAGCCAGTCGTGGTCGTTGAGGAGACTTTTCTTATCGACGTTGAGGCCCTGCCCTTTGATGTTGCTCAATAGGGTGGCTGTTTGTAGTCGATACCCTCTTTATGTACCCCTTGACTGTACTTTATTTTTATAGAACACTTGTAATATTTCATTTATAATATGATCTCTCCTGTTGTTTCCAAATTCCTCTCTTGTGTGATTTGTATTGTGAATTGTTATATTATCACTAACCCCTCCCTCGTCTTTCTTGAGGGTGAATGAGGGGTCGTCCCCTGCATTGACCTTCATTATAGCCGAGGGTTGATTCTACCAAATTAATGGCTTTTAACAAAGTACTCCCTCGTCTTTCTTGAGGGCAAGGGTGGGGTCATCCCCAGCGTTGACCCTCATTATAGCCGAGGGTTACTTTTACCAAATTAATGGTTTTTAATAAAGTCCTCCCTCGTCTTTCTTGAGGGCAAAGGTGGGTTCGTCCCCACCATTGACCCTCATTATAGCCGAGGGTTACTTTTACCAAATTAATGGTTTTTAATAAAGTCCTCCCTCGTCTTTCTTGAGGGTTGCTTCTACCAAATTAATGGTTTTTAACAAAGTACTCCCTCCTCTTTCTTGATGGCAAGGGTGGGGTCGTCCCCACCATTGACCCTCATTATAGCCGAGGGTTACTTCTACCAAATTAATGGTTTTTAATAAAGTCCTCCCTCGTCTTTCTTGAGGGCAAAAGTGGGGTCGTCCCCACCATTGACCCTCATTATAGCCGAGGATTACTTTTACCAAATTAATGGTTTTTAATAAAGTCCTACCTCGTGTTTCTTGAGGGCAAAGGTGGGGTCTCCCCCACCATTGATCCTCATTATAGCCGAGGGTTACTTTTACCAAATTAATGGTTTTAAATAAATTTCTCCCTCGTCTTTCTTGAGGGTAAAGGTGGGGTCGTCCCCACCATTGAACCTCATTATAGCCGAGGGTTACTATTACCAAATTAATGGTTTTTAATAAAGTCCTCCCTCATCTTTCTTGAGGGCAAAGGTGGGGTCGTCCCCACCATTGATCCTCATTATAGCCGAGGGTTACTTTTCCCAAAAATGATTCCAGATATACTAGAGCTGACAAACACAAGATAAGAGGAAACACTAATATTTCTCATTAACATTCCAAGTGTTCTGTTGGAGCAACGCCCATTACAATTATGGTTCGTCAGGACATTACGACACTACTGATAGTTTTTCTTCAAATGATCTGCATTCCAGGGGTTGTAAAAGGGCTCCCCTTCTAGGTTTTCTAGTCTATAGGTCCCAGGGACAACTTCATCGATGACCCTATATGGGCCATGCCAATTCTGGTGGAGCTTGTTGGGCTTTTGACAAGTCTTTTTGAGGACTAAGTCCCCCACTGCAATTGGTCTCTGCTTCACCCTCTGATTGTAAAACCTTGCAGTCCTCTGCTGGTAGGCGGCCTGCCTTATCTCGGAGTCTTCCCTCCTTTCCTCAATCAGTTCTAAGTCAAGTCTCCTCTCTTTCGTATTTCTTTGGCGGTCATACATTTGGACCCTGTGAGTAGGAAACCCAACCTCGGCGGGGATGACGGCTTCTGAGCCAAAAGCTAGCATGAATGGCGTTTCACCGGTAGAGGTTTTTGTCGTCGTCCTGTAGGCCCACAGTACAGCATATAACTCCTCAACCCATCTTTCTTTTGCCTCTTCAAGTCTCTTCTTGATCCCATCTAGGATCGTCATGTTTGTAACTTCCGTTTACCCATTAGCCTGAGGTCGACCTGGGGTAGAGAAGAATTGCTTGATACTCACCCTTTCACAGTATTTCTCTAGGTATGTATTCTTAAAGTGAGTCCCGTTATTCGAGATGAGGGTGTTGGGGAGACCATATCTGTATATAATATTTTTCCAGATGAACTGGAAGGTCTTCCGCTCCGTAATCGTGACCATCGATTCGGCCTCCACCCATTTTGAAAAATAGTCAATCGCTACGATGAGGAACCGATAGTTATTGACTGCCCTTGGCAAGGGTCCTACTAGGTCGATCCCCCACACTGTAAATGACCATGGGGATGTAATGGAGGCAAGAGGCAGATGGGGCTGGTGAGGGATGGTGGCAAATCTCTGACATTTATCGCACTTTTTTACATATGTCGTGGCTTCTTTCCCCAAGGTCGGCCACCAGTACCCCTGGGTGACCACCCTCTTTGCCAAAGATCTGCCCCCAATGTGGCTTGAACATGACCCCTCGTGCACATCTTACAAGATGTGTGGGACTTCAGACGGGTGCACACACCTAAGTAAGGGGAGCAAGAACCCCTTTTTGTACAAGGTGTCTCCGATGACATTGAATTTTGAAGCTTTGTATCTTAACTTCTTTCTTTCTTGCTTTTCTTCTGGCATCTCCCCCTCTTTAATGTATTTGAATAAAGGGTCCATCCATGAAGCTTCCCTGTTGATATGTAAGCAAGAGCCAAGTGTTCCCTCAGCATCTTCAATAGTTGGCCGAAGCAAAATTTCCACTGGGACTGTCGTTCTGATGTCTGTCCTAGTTGCTGAGGCCAACCTGGCAAGTGCATCGGCTCGGCCATTGTCATGCCTAGGTATCCTCTTCAATTTCACTTCTCTGAAGCTCTTCAGTAATGACATTACTTTCTCAAGGTACTTGGATATCCTCTCATCCTTAGCCTCGTAGACTCCTAGTATCTGATTCACTACTAGCCTTGAATCACTATAAACCAAAATCTGGCTGACACTAAGAAACTTGGCCAAGGAGAGTCCTGCTATCAGGGCCTCATATTCGGATTCTTTGTTGGAGGCTTTGAAGTTGAACCTCAGGGCGTACTCAATGTCTGTGCCATCGGGTGCTGATACTATCAGTTCAGCTCCACTTCCGCTGTCACAGGAGGACCTGTCAATGAAGAGGCTCCACACAGTCTTTTCCTCTGAGAAGTTTCCCTCGGCGAGGCATCCCTATCTAAAGAGGTATCTTCCCTCTTCGTTTTCAGACACTTTCCTTCTAGCGGTGCTTGTTTCAGCCTTATCGGCAGGTGCGTCGGTGAGCCTGTCTTGTTGGGTATTTGTCTTCTCGAGGCTCTCACCCTCGGTTTCATCTTCTTCCCAAGTAAACTCGGCCACGAAGTCCTCCAGTGCTTGCCCCTTAATGGCCGTCCTAAGCTGATATACAATGTCAAACTCCCTCAGCTCTATGGCTTAGGCCATTAACCTGCCTGATTTTTCTGGCTTGTGTAGGACCTGCCTAAGAGGAGAGTCAGTGAGGATGACCATTGTATGGGACTGGAAGTATGGCTTCATCTTCCTTGAGGCATGGATCAAGGCATAGGCTAACTTCTCCATCCTCGGGTATCTTTACTTTGCCCCCTAAAGTGCTTTACTATTAAAATACACTGGCCTCTGTACCCCGTCTCTAACGATTACTGCGCTAATGGCTGACTCAGAGACAGCTAGATACATATAGAGTCGTTCACCCTGCACTGGTCGTGACAACAGCAAGGGAGACCTTAAGTATGACTTTATCTCCCTGAAAGCCTCATCACACTCTTCACTCCATTCGAAGGCCTTCCTAAGGATCTTGAAAAATGGCAAACACTTGTCTGTGGCTCTGGATACGAACCTATTCAAAGCAGCCACTCACCCCGTGAGACTCTGAACGTCCTTGATGGTCTTGGGGGTCTTCATCTCTATAAGGGCCTTTATCTTTTCAGGGTTTGCCTCGATGCCTCTTTGGTTGGCAATAAACCCCAAGAACTTCCCTGCTCCGACCCCGAAGACGCACTTAGCCGGGTTAAGCTTCATCTGGTACTTATCCATCGTATCAAAGGTCTTCTCAAGGTCAGCTACATGATCCTCGGCCTTTAAGCTCTTAGTCAGCATGTCATCCACATAGACCTCCACAGACTTCCCAATTTGGTCTTCGAATATTTTATTTATAAGGCACTGATACGTTGCCCCCGCATTTTTTTAGACCAAAGGGCATGACCCTATAACAGTATGTCCACTTATCGGTAAAAAAATCAGTCTTCTTCGAATCTTTAGGGTCCATGAAGATCTGGTTGTACCCTGAATACGCATCCATGAAGCTCATGAGCTCATGGCCTGCAGTAGCGTCTACCATCTGGTCAATGTGGGGGAGAGGGAAGTTATCTTTGGGACAATGCTTGTTGAGGACTGTGAAGTCTACACACATCCTCCACTTCCCGTTGGCTTTTGGGATAATGACGGCATTAGACAGCCATTCAGGGTAGATGACCTCTCTGATAAACTCAGCATCTTCTAATTTTTTGACCTCGTCCCTTATGACCTCATACTTTTCTCTAGAGTAAATTCTCCTCTTCTGCTTCACTGGCTTTGCACCCTTTACTACGTTGAGCTTGTGGCACGTGATCTTGGGGTCGATCCCCATCATATCTGCATGACTCCACGCAAAGACGCTTTGTCTTCTCCTCAACACCTTAATGAGGTCTTCCTTGATATTTGGCTTTAGAGTTTTGCCGACTTGGACGGTTTTTTTCGGCTCATCCTCATTGAGGATGACGGATTCTACCTCTTCCGCAGCCTCTCATTTCTTCAGCTTCGTCTCGTCTCTGGGGTCTAGGGTATCGATATTGTAAGTGGTTGTAGCCTTATTGTGTGCCTCTCTTTCTTCAGCGGAGTTGTAATAACATTCTCGTGCTGTCGTCTGGTCTCCTTGAACTTCCCCCACCCCGTAAGGGGTTGGAAATTGAATCATCTGATGGACCATGGATGACACAGCCTCGAACCCCTTGAGGGCTACCCGCCCCAGCATAATATTGTAGGCCGAAAAGATATGTTCATCCATCACAAAGAAGCTGACCTTCTTGGTAAGCCATCTCGGCCACTCTTCCCCCATCCTGACATCGGCCTCATAAACTCCAAGGGGATGAACCTTTTCCCCACTGAATCCAATTAATGGGTAATGGTACAGGACGAGCCTAGCACGACTAAGGTCTAAGGCTTTGAAGCATGGCCAAAACATTACATCTGCAGAACTACCCCCATCTACCAAGATCCTAGGCACCTCACATCCATGTACCTTGGTAGTGATGACGAGAGGGTCATTATGTGGGGCTAAGACGCCTTTGAAGTCCATTCTTGAGAATCCCACTATCAGAGTGTCCATATCGACCCTCTTCCTCTTTTCTGTCTTTGCCTCTAGGGAGGTTGAGTGTACAGCTTTTATCAATGCCTTGGCTTCAGCTACATGGGCCTTCCTGCCGGCGACCTATGACCCTCCTCTTGCTAGGCCCCCGGAGATCATGCCCACATCGAGCGAGATCATATTAAGTCTCTTGACAGGTCCGTGGTCATCTCTCAGCAAGAGGTCAGGGTCGTCCTCATCGTCAGAAGGGTCATCCCCTCTTTTTTGAGGACCTTCTCTACATACATCGCCTCGCTTTTTTCTGGGGTCGTCCCCTCGGCCCCTCTTGAAGGCACCTTTGTTAACGTACTTCCTGAGCTTCCCTTCTTTCAGCATCTTCTCAATCTCATCTCTCAGGGCAAAGCATTTGTCTGTCATATGGCCATGGTCTTGGTGAAATTCACACCACAGGTTTTTGTTCCTCTTGTTGGGGTCTTCCCTCAACTTCTCAGGCCACTTCAGGGACCGGTCACTCTTTATCTCATTGAGAAGATGTTCACAGCTGACCGTTAGAGGGGTGTAACCAGCGAACTTATCATCCATAGACCTCTTCTTTCCCTCTTTGTTCTTCTTAGGGTACTTACCCCCACTAGCGCCTCCTTTTTCGTCTTCGTATTTTACGGCCATCGCCTCTTCGACGTTCATCACCTTTCCTGCTGTTGACAACAATTCAATCATCGTCCTCAAAGGGTCTTCAGCAAGCTTCCATAACAGCTTCCCCTTTTGGAGTCCTCCAATCAGGGTTGTCATAGCTATGCTCTCCTCATAGTCTTCCACCTCCATCTTTTCTTTGTTGAATCTGGCTATGTAGTCTCTTAGGCTCTCATTCTTCCCCTGCTTAACATAGAGCAGGTGTGTGGTCTTCTTCTGTGGCCTCACCCCAAAGCAAAAGTTATGGACGAACCGAGCTGCCAACTGCTTAAAGTTTTCAATGGAAATTTTTGAAAGAGACATATACCAGACATGTGCAGCCCCGGTCAGAGTACCAGAGAAGGCACGACACCTCATCTCATCTGAGATAGAGTATATGTCGATCGTTGATTGATACATCTCAATATTGTGGACTGTATTGGTACTCCTGCCATATCTTGGGGTGACCATAGGTGGTTTAAACTTTAAGGGCGTTGGGAAGTTGACTATCTTCACCACAAAGGGTGAGCCTATGGAGTACCCCCTCTGGAGAGGGTCCTGGCTCTTCAGAATATCTCCGATCTTATCATCTAGTCGCTGGATCGAGTCATTCCAGGGCCTCGTAGGGTCGGCCTGGCCGATGTTATCCCCTGCCGCCTCTTTGAGGTGGACGGAGGGTTCTGTTGCGACAGGCTTGTATCGGCTGTTTACTTCCCCCTGACCGTCGTCCCATCCGTGGGGTCATCCCCCATGGGGTCGGCCATCTGCGGCCTCCCTTCTGGATCTCGCAGCACTCCTCGATCTGGACAATTTTTCCCGCAGGTCATTTACTGGGCCCAGCCTCTCAAAGGCCGACCCCCTGCTCAAGCGGTCAAAAGCAGAGCCTCTCGGGCGATCGTCAGGATTTTGCCTTCCACACTTCCCTCTGCTCTCCTGGAGAGGTCGCACAGTATTATTGGAGACCTCATATGGCTCCCAGCACTCTATGGGGGGCCTCCTCTCCCTCCAGGTCATCATACCTATCCTCGGGGCAAGGGTTTCCTTGCCTCCCCAGGCATAGACGTCGGGGGTCAGCAGTATCCCTCCGCCGCTGAGGGGGTGGCAGGTCTTTGCGTGGTGCCTAGGGTGGTCCCCTGGCTTCATGCTATCCTGGAGTTGCTGCCGAAGTAATCATCTCAGGTGAGACCCCTGGTGGTCTTAGTATGTTCTGGCTTAGAGCATTGAACTGCTCATGTATGATCCTTTGGCTTGCTGCCAGAGACTTCAAGGTTGCCGCCACATCAGCCATCTCAGACTGAGGTGGTGGCTGACTAGAACTGGGTCCTCCACCATCATCCGGTGGGGGAAGTGGTGGTGGTGGCATCTCCGGTGCCATATGTTTGAGCTATGAAGAGCTGAACTGAAGAAGGTTGGTAAGCTTGAGAACCTTAATGGGTCTCTTTCAATGGTGAAACATATCCACACAGGGGGAGAACTGTCTCACCACCAGAGTGCCCAGTGAGGTCAAGTTGTATTCAAGGAAGAGATGTCTTCTCGTTCCCACAGACGGCGCCAAACTGATGATGCTTAGATTCAGCACCACCAGATAAGTGATGATAAGCTCAAACAATAGTAACCATGGTAGCCATGGAGGTATGTATGTATAAGTATATAGAAGGAGGTGAAAATAAGAGGAATAAGATAATGATGTATAGTGGTTCAGACAAATTGGCCTACATCCACTGTGAGTGTGTGATCCACTAAGTATGGGCACTAATGGCATTGGATACAATGCACATAAGCCCCCTTTCTCTCTCTACTGTGTGTACAAGAGTTTTAGCTAGGGTTACCATTTATCCATCGATCGATCGATTAATCCCTTTGTAGGGTTATAGGTGACAAGTATATATAGGTCCCGGGGGGTGTAGTGTACCCCCCAAGTATGCATGGTGCATGTGAATGATGATCTAGCCAATCTCCTGTTGACACCTGTAGATGCCAAATGATGACATAATATTCCCTCACGTGAGGGGGTGATATTGTTATAATGGTCTTCCACGTGCCATGTGAGCCTCACGCGCACTGTTCCACGCGTCTCCCAAACCACGCGCTGTGATGATGTCACCCTCGGCCTATGACATGAGACCGAGGGCAAAGTTCCTTCTGATAGTGAGTCTGGCCTAATTTAGGCCTCGTACTATCGTACCCTCGGAGGGTCGGGGTCGGCCCCTTGAAGGGTCGTCTAGGCCTGACGAAGGGTCAGCCCCTGGAAGGGTCGTCTAGACAATGATAAAGGGTCGGCCCCTTGAAGGGTCATCTGGACCATGATGAGGGGTCATCCCCTTAAACGGTCATCTGGACCATGATGAAGGGTCGGCCCCTTGAAGGTTCATCCAGGCCTGATGAAGTGTCAGCCCCTAGAAGGGTTGGTTGGACCATGACGAAGGGTCGTCTGGACAGTGATGAGGGGTCGACCCCTTGAAGGGTCGTCTGGACCATGATGAAGGGTCGTCTGGACCATGATAAGGGGTCGGCCCCTTGAAGGGTCGTCTGGGCCTGACGGAGGGTCGACCCTTTGGAGGGTCGTATTGGCCTGATGAGGCGTATGACGCCCTCGGCATGGCCGAGGGTATATATGGGTATATCACCTAGCATTATAAACAACTGGAATTTCATCTAATTAATAGGCATGTTTACGAGCTTTGCAGGTGTCGTCTCTCGTTACATGGGTTTACGTACCAAAGTTTTACGTATTGCTTGGTTATATAAAGTTCGTTTATATACCAACAATCACATACTATCGAGATGGTGCTATTGGAAAAAATCATCGTAGGTTGTATATAGCAAGGTTATAAAAGGTGCGAGGCGTAGAGGTCAAGCCTCAAGCCTAGGCGGGCCTAGGCGAAGCCTAGGCATAAAAAGGCCTTTTTCCTTTTTTTTTATTTTAATTATTCCAAGGCTAGTAGTATAATAAATTAGTACATAACTTGAATTTTGAAAATATATCCATATGTTAGGTAGCCATCTTTCTCATATTCATGCTCCATAACCAACATTTGTCAACTAATCCTTTGTTTTTTTTAAAAAAGTGTGCCTTAAGCCTTTTACCAAGAATAAGGCGTAATAAGGCGTAGGCGATGCATTTCTCTCAAGCCTCAAGCCTAGGCGGGCCTAGGCGGAGCCTAGGCCGTCCTTTTAGAACAGAGGTATATAGTTCAAAAATCAGTGATATCTCACTATATAAAAATATAGTATCGGCAAGAGAATATTGTAGGTTTGAAACACTAATATCGTAATGATAGTATTTAACAACCGTTTGTATTGTAGGTAAGTGGAAATATAACTTCTCTTCGAGCAGGTAAGTAGATAGTTTACTCATCTTGAGTTGTTAAATAACATAATTGTAAATTGCGGTTTTCAATAATATGTAGGACTCTCGTAGAAAGGTATATCTTTTCTATATTAAGAGTAATAAGTTTACTATCAAAGGTTTCAATTCCAACTTTTGCAGTAAAATGCTCTAAATAGTGATCAATTTGGGGAATTACTAGGGTTGTAAAATCACGTGCTTATGTAATAAAAAGAATCATTGACTATTCGATGTAGTTAATACTTATATATGGAAATTTCCTTTGAATTTATATTACATAATGAAACTATATCGAACATCTTAATGCAATGTTCCTCATACCAAAATATTATTTCTACAGGATTGGACTTTTCCACTAAGTCACTATTTTGACGTTTGATGCTTTCGAGTATTTCAACTAGACTTGTTGATTAGTGCCTAGGTTTACATGATATTAATAAGTATCATAGTTGGTACGGTATCTAATGTTGTAGAATTCATCACATGGAATCTATGACAGATGTATAAAAATCATCGAACAATTATGGATATATTCTAAAGTTTTGGTATAATTTGTGGACCAAATAGGAAGAAGTGGTTCACTTAAAATAATGTGAGTATAATAATACAGCTATATGTAAGATCTTTCTATCATCGATATCGTTTAACAGAATGATACTACTATTTGAAGTATATTGAATCTAAGTACTAACGTTTATAAAATCGTAGTAATAAGGGTTAAACTTTCCTAGAACTAATTTGGGTGCTTAAGGTGGGATAATATCAGATCACAATGATCTTCATATGCCGAAA
The DNA here is from genome assembly GCA_949130495.1 of Sambucus nigra. NCBI lineage: Eukaryota > Viridiplantae > Streptophyta > Magnoliopsida > Dipsacales > Adoxaceae > Sambucus > Sambucus nigra. The sequence continues at coordinate 467,087,239 of OX422209.1, read as the reverse complement.
CATGATATGTGTGTCACAAAAGAAAGGATATTGTCCTCTTTTTCCTAGTTATCTAGACAAGGTCCCATAAGCAGGAAAGTCGTGGATCGCCCACAACACCATTTTTTTAAGTGTGAATTCTTCACCCTTATGAGTGTCAAAAACCCTCACACCTTCATCCCACAACTCTTTAAGTTCTTCAATTAACGAGGCTAACAAAATATCAACAAAGATTACAATGTGAACTATCAACAAAGATTTTAGTCTTACTCCAAAATATCAACAAATATCAACAAAATATCATTGTCGGGAGCCTTTGGAAAAGATATCAACAAAGATTATAATGTGAACTCTTGGAGTAAGACTAAAATGAGTCATATTAACTGACCAATAACTCTGGTTAATGCTTAAATTACCGAAATCAGTTGATAATACAAGACGGACTTATGCAGTTTATTTGCAAATCAAGATGTCGTGCATTTGAAAGCTACCAGATGAATGAATCAATCGGATGACACATAATATTTACACTCACATCGGTTCGATCATTCCATGTCACGGCCTCTGCTATCCATGTTACATTGAAAAATCTTTTTAACTGTGGCCCTAGGGGAAAATACTTCAATACCTTCTGTGGAACTTACGAGCACTTGCAAAATTTTACAGGCTTGTCTTTTGTACTCTCACAAATTATATATCGTAGCTCATTGCATACAAGATATTTATCCTTCATTTAGTGTTCATTGCGGTACAATATGCAATCATACTTGCTTGCTTGAATAAATTGTACTTCAAACCCAAACCCTACAATCTTTTCTTTATGCTCGGATAACTATTTGTTAACGTGTTCTCTTTTGGGAAAATATCTTTAGACCACTTAATAATTTCAGGTATGTTGTTGCCGGACAAATCAAATTGAATCTTTAAATTATGAAACCAGTCATTGCGTATTACACCGAGTGATCTTTTTCACTATTTTATTCAAATGTCTAGTTGCGTTAACTTTCAACCATATTTATTCCTAATCTTTAGGTAATTTAGCATTAAATTTTTCATTAGCTTGGTCATAATGCACATTATTCGTATCCATAGGCTGGTGGTGGACTCCGTTAGAATCATCAATTAGGTCGGTTAAAGGATAATGTGCTAGCGAATCATTCACCACTTCCACCAGGTGGGGTACTGTTAATTCTTTCAGAACATATGGTACATTCTTTTCCCCATGGAATCTCCATATCTTAAAGTCTTGCAACATAACCCACATTAGTAAATCCAATTCAACGTCTTCCAAAGACTCAAATTTTTCGTTCATACAATTATTGCACGGACATCGAATCTTGTCACTGTTAAGATTTATATCAGCATATTTAACAAATTCACGAATGTCCTTTACATAATTATTAGAGACTCAATTACTTTCTCATATACACTTTTTGTATTATGAAAAACCATTAAATAGTATTCAAAATTCAAATTAGTTATATAAATAGGTTTAAACGAAGGTCATGTTGGATAAAAGAACTCTCAGTTTATACAAGTAAATACATTTAACCTAAGTAAATTCATTCGAATTCATTCCACCCGAGATTCAATAAATATGAAATAAAACCAAACAAATTAAGACATTATCATACCCCTTAAAAATAAAATTAAAATAACATATGATGTCAATAGATGTCCCACATAATTAAAACATTACAAACTTGTTTTGAAATAAAACATTGTTCATCGATTAGTCCTTACCAACAAATGAATTAGCCACGCGATATAACATTTTTGATAATATTTTAACAAAGTCCCTTCACCGAAGACAACATGCACATGCTCATATCTGGCACCATCATCTACTTTATTAACTAATATCTGAGCCTTACCATCGCTAAAGGCAATTATGGATATGTGTTCCTTCATTTATGGAAATGACCGTGCACATGCCAACGACCCTTCTATTGGACAAGTTCCTTAAATAATACTCTTCACCATAGTCACCGTTCATGGACAGTGATTATCCATGAAATATTGTAAGAGGAGTTATTTGGGAGGGGATACCTTGATGCGTAGGGTAGGATAATGTTTGAGGAGGAATTTTGGAGTGGAAACTATGCTATTGACTAAAAAATTAGAACAAACCCTTGATTTCATTCGTCAATACTCCCAAGCCGCTACTAACATTTACCAGGTCCCTCATAATCTCTAACACTTCCCCTTGAGCCCCAGCCTATTCTTATGCCTAGCTTAACATGTGACTCTTCATCAAAGATATTTCATCCAATAGAGGTGTAGTGTGTTGTAATTTGATACTTGGCATATGTGATCCCACACCTCTTATCCTCCCCTTTTGTCCTTCTCAACTACCTTAGATAAGGCATCTGCTTCAATGTCATAGAGACTGCACTCGAAATGATTGCTCACTATGCCTTTTATCATTTCCTCTAACATAATAGTATACTTAGGAATATAATTTTAACATTATTTTATTATAACGTGTATATATATGACAAATAAATTCAAAATTGCTCGAGTTACAGTCAATTTGTCTGGAAATTTATTGGTCCCTTTTTCTCATCGGGCATGCAAGTACAAGTTGACCCGAATAGCGTATTTACCTTTTTTGGAATCGTTTTGGTCCTATAAGTTTATTCGCCCTTCAGATCACCATATGATTTTACCCCAGGTTTGTGGACATCAACTTTCTATGCTCTGTCTTTTTTATTTGTCTCCCTTTTGATCAGTTTTCCTCCCTAGCCTTATACTCCCAGAAGTTGTTACATTAGTTAATAGACATTTGAACATTTGGGGGACCTTTGTCTTTTAACTCCAAAATATCTGAACTTGATGCATCCTTTGGGAAAAAAATCTTTTGATAGGTTTTCATATGTTCAGCTAGTGGGTATATAACCTTTGCCTTCGAACCGGATGGGAATGTAAAAGTCTTACAAAGTTGATCCCGCATGTCATCCTTTATGGTAGGATAGACCTTCTTACAGTTATCTGAGCCTCTAATGCCCATCATCTTTTCAAGAAACAAACAACGGGCCTTAAAAAATTTGAATTTCAGTTTTTTTATTGGTAAGATTATTCCCAAAATCAAAGAACCCAATAGGCTCTTTATTATTTGTTTTGGATTCCTCAGTAACGGATGGTGGAGGTATTGGAGTAATGGAAGTTCATTGAATTTGATGACTCAAAGATGGAGGAGTAGGCTAAACTTGCGATGGAGTAGATTATTTATAACCTGTAGGTGATGAGAACTTAGGTTGGGGTGTAGGAGAGGATCGAGTTAGCAGTGTTTCATTATTTGGTTGATTATTTCCATTCTTGTCCGACATTGCCTACAATTAAAGAAAATAAAATTAGGGATGAATGTAAGACAATAATGTTTACATCTATATATATACCTTTTCAACAAATTTTAAAACATGTTTGATGTGTCTGATTTCCATTCAATCAGTATTAGCATTTAAAAATTTATGAAATTTATAACGCGGCTAACTGGGTGGAAGCATATCCACGATTGACATATAAAAGCCTGCGACATGAACTCGAAATCTTTTACTCTTCAACCTATTTGCAAGATCACTTTTAATGTTCATGTATCGTGAGACGTCACAATCTAAGTGAATGCTCTCTTTATGGAGTTGTATTCACAATGGAGAATATTTTTCTGCCTTTTCTAATAGCATAACCAACATCACTGCCTTGTCGAGATTATGAAAGCGAAACTACTACCTCGTCCTAGCATTCTGGAAAATAAACAAAATATGATCGAACATGTACCCTTGCAAGCGATCAACTACACTATTTGATACCTCGTCTATTAGAATACCGGGTAGCTAGTCCTTTACTAAAATAAAATGTTTGTCTCATATGGCTCATTCTTAACATCACTAATGAAGGCATTTTTAAAGTTATTAACCACTTAGTAATTTAATAGACCGGTGCCAAATTTTAACTTAAATTAATTAACAAGACAATCAATAATAATTAAACCATCCACACAAACTAATAACTGAATCCAACACAAATATATAATATGAATAAAGAAGACTGAATCAACTATCGGTTAAACAGTAAAATCAAATAATAAACTGAGATAATCAACTGAGATAATAAACTGGATACACAAAGTCTAATACATAAACTGGAAATACTAAAATAGTTTGAACGGTGACATGCCCAAATGAGTACTGAAATAAAGTCCCTATACTAGGAATAAATGAATGAAGTGTTTATAGCAAAGTCCTGCAACTTTCACACGAGTTGCAGCTACGCATACCTAGATAGGATCCTCAAGGTGGGCTTCCCTATGGTTGGACACCTCAAAAGTTTTGGAAACGATTTTTACACAGGTCAGAGCCCAAGTTAAATATTTTGAAAATATTTAGCAAGAAATTAAATTGCAATTAATTAAATTTTCATGCACACTTTTCATATTTAAGCTAGCGTCGCACTCTCTTGAGGTATAACTCACTCCTCATCTAATGTGCACACCTAACGCTTGCCTTTTAACCTCACTAGTTATGCTAACCCACCTAACTAGCCTTATTACACCTCTTTCTATCGGACTTCTCTAACTCAAGTATTCTTACTTTGATCATTAAGTAATCTACTCATTAACTTATTAATCATTTTAACTATATTAACTCATATAACGTTTACAGTAATTATATAGGTGTAATACCCCGTAATTTTAAGGGATTAATTAAATTAAATGAGAATTAATTGGAAATTAATCCGGGTATAAATACTAACAAGATGTGAGTTGGTATTTGATTATGATGTTAAAATTTATTATTTTCGAGTATTGATGATATTTAAATTGTCGAGGTAGAAATACGGCAATTTGGAAAATTTAATTGGGACGCGCGTGTCAGTCGCGTCAGGAATGTAATTATTTAAATTAAAAAGTGAATTTTATTTTTATCAACCGAATGGTCATTTTGAGTGCGCCAATGTGTCCGGAAGGGTCGAAATAGTCAGAAAACACTAGCCGGGGGTTTAGTTTGGGTCCCGGGGCATTTTTAGGCCATACCAGCAACCCAAAAGGGTAGTTTGGTAATTTTAAAAATAGGGGAATTAAAACCCACGAATTTTAGAAGTTATTTTTATATTATAAAAGAACCCACTAGGCCATTATCGGCATTTGGGAAGTTAGAGGGCTACGGGAGTTATAGGGAAAGTCTTGAGAAGTTCCAAAAGGAAGCCCTAGCCACCATCACCCTTTTGGGAAGAAATTTGTAGAGAGAGGGAGAAGAATCAACCTCAATCCTTCAACATCAAATCAGAATATCTAAGGCAAGTGGTTTAATTACGTAATTTCAAGCGAATGTTTCCTCCATGCTTAGAATTGAATATATGTCTTTTATTGGAAGTTTTGATGAAAACCCATGAAATTGGAGATAGAACTCAAAATCGTGTGTAGGAATTGCATGTGGAATGTTTGTGGATGAATGTATTATCCAAAATATACCTTTTGATGATTTAAAAACGGATTTATGAGGAGTAGTTGTAGACATTAAATTCTGTGTTCATAATTATAGGGTTTGAGACAAAATTTTGGGGATAATGATGATTTCATGTTGATTTAGGAGGTATTGACCCCACATATATGTTAAAGAGTGACCTAGGAGGACTTAGAGTAGTTTAATAACGTTAAAATACTATTGGGATGATCTTAGGATGAGTTTAGAGAAGAGAAAAATTGAGAAAAATGAAGTAGAGAATTTCTGGGCTGAAACTGCCATCTCGTTAGAAGACCTGCCCAGGTCATTCGAACGATCTCGTTTGAACGACTTCTAATGAGATGACAGTATCCCTTCTAACGAGTTGATAGTTCGTTCGAAACCTTTCGTTTGAACGAGACTTCTAACGAGTTGACAGAATGGCTTTTTGACCTGATTTCATTTCAAACGTTCCGTAGACTTATTTAATTGGAGTATTAACCCTCCGTTATTGATTTGTGAGTATAATTGTGAGAATTGGGGTACGTTGAGGAGTAGAACTTAGAACCTCATAATAAAATTGGATGTCAGTTGTGGAGTAGGAAACGAGTACCTAATTACGACGTGAGAAGGGTTGATAACGTGAATATACAAATCGGGGACATGTAATCGTATAACATTAAATGACGGTATAAGAATGAGTAGTATACCAATATTAATAATACGAGATATCTAAGATGTGCGAATGTTTAGTATATGTGTTTTTATGTGTATAACATACCTACCATACTTGCTATCATAGAAGGTTTGCATTCGATTAGGGTCATCTAATCTTTGTGTGCCTACGGAGGGATTTAGATTGGTACCTCGAGGGCATAGGTCAAAGAAGGACTTATTGAGAAGTTAATAAGTCTGCTGATCATGGAAGCGTAGGTATGTGCGTGACCCATGTGATGTGAACTATGTTCGCCTACATTCTGTGTGATTGTTGTTATCTGAAAAATGATTCCTGAGAGATTCGAAATGCGTGGTCCTTATGTACGTGATGTACCGGGATTGGATAGCAGATTATGTGTGCACCGCATCTTAGTCTCGGGGTGCTAGTAATGTATATTTATGATGAGAATAATATACGGTTAATTGAAATGAGTTGTTGTGTTTAATTGTGAGTATAATTATAGCAACGATCTGTCAAGATAATTGGACGATCTCTAGTAAATTCATATTGCTAATAATGGGAAACCGTGAATAAATGTAAAGTTCTCCATATAAATGTAGATGTCGGAATGAAAGCGTTATTCGTATAGTAATGTTAGAATTCATTTTGGACTAGTTAGATATGAGAATCACTAGAATGGGTACAGGTACGTTAGGAGTGCACAAATAGTCGAGAGGTGAGTATTTCATGTGAGAGCACGTCCTAACATGTATTTTGCATTCATTGTTTTATTGTCATTAAAACACTTGCTATATTTTAAACTATTCTCCACAATCGTTCTCTGACCCGTTTGCTTTCAAATATATTTTCTTGTAAAAACCTTTTAGGTGCCCAGCCACAAGGACACCATGCCTAGGAGTTCCATTCAGGTGACGTACTGTAGCTGCTGTGGAAATTATAGGACCTTGACGTAGACGCCTCCACTTTCGATCTTGACTCTATTAGTAGATTTCCTCATCAGTTGGGCATGTCTCCCCATTTCTTTTAGAAACATTTTATCTATTCAGTTTATTTCAGATCTCGGGTTCTAATTAATTATGATTCAAACTTAGTATTTGTTATTCCTGTATTTGGTTTGTTGTGAGGAGTATTCTTACAGACTCATCATTATTTTATGGTTATACTATTGTCATTTCATTGTGGTGGTTATATTAGTATTTCTATCTTCTTGCATGTTAATCGGATTTAATTAAAATTGGCAACTAACTTTTTAAATATTAGGTGGCTAGTAATTGTTAAAACGTTTTCGACAGTGATGCTATGAACTGAACCAACTTGGCATTTTGTATTAATTTAATAAAGGAGTAGCTACCCAGTATTTAATTAGTCGGGGTGTCACAATAGGAAACCCCTTTTTAATCGCATAACTTTCACACTGATTATTTAAGAAATAAATTCTCACTTATATATTTATCCTATATATAATTATCTACTCATACTATATATGTACTAGTATACTGCAACATTCATACACATGTCGCGTATAATAATTATCCATTGTCGAGTAATAACTCACTGGATGCTACCTCTAAAATATTATCATATCCCAGGTATGATCACTCTAACCCAGTTACCTCAAATCGGACTCACTCACAAGCGTCACACCCCACTTAATTCTGGCATTGGCCACCACCAAAACTATGTCGAGCGTGAGTAAATAAAATACCATTCTTAGTGTGAGACAGATATGAGACATATAAAATTAATCCACAAGATAAATGATAATCAATCCCAAAAGATAAACCATCCAACTAAGGGATAAAAGATCCATCTCCATGCTAAACTCAAAGTAAATTCAATCTCTAATAATATGAAACTGAATAATCTCCAACTGAATCCAGTGAAATAACTGAATCAAAGCCATAAAAATTTTGGAACCGAATGGCCCAATAAAACCCAAATGAAGTCTCATAATTAAATACGATTGGAAATAAAGTCTAACTAAATAACGCTATACAAAGAATAAACTCCAACTGCACCTCCAAACGATATCTAATAAATCCTATGCAACTACTCCAACACTAATACCTTAAAAAGTTAGTCAATGCACGAGGTCAGAGCCCCGATCATAAATACACACTACACCCCTCAAATAGTATCCTTGAATCAAGGCAGTAGCATTATACGCAATAAATATCACAATAGAGTATTTTAAATTAAATGAGATAATTAAACGTGATAAATATAAATCACTAACTACCCGCAGAGATCCCCATTTGAAAGGCACACCAATATAATTTTAAATTCCCATGTCCCACGATGTTAATTAATTAAATTAACCAACTTTTATTATTATTCTCACTTTTTATTATGATGGTCCTCCTGTCCCGAGCGGTAATTTCCACCAAAGTGTCACACATCCCCTTGCCAAAACGCCAACTGAATCCGTTTAAATTGTCGGTCACTTGTAATTTGACAAGGTTCCACACACGACACGACATAAAACGCCAGCCGAATTCGGTTAAACTGTCAATCCCCCACAATTTATGTCGCCACCAATTTTATTACCCGTTTTTATCTAAGGCATTAATTCTCGATTTCACAATTTATAAATTATCCCTGCCTTTTAATCGATGTGAGATCCTAAAAATACCCCCTTAGTCCCATGCCTAAGGGCACCCATGTTATCAATACGTCCTACCCTATATATAGGATGAATTTCTAACATAAGCCTTGACCTAGTCTTATGCCTAGGTTAGCGTAACGACAATAAAGTATAAAAAATCAGCCCACCCCCGACATAATGAAGTCGAAATAATGTACCCTCACTAGTCCCATACTTAAAAGGCGTAAATCATCAAAAGGCCTACCAACTAGTCCCATACCTAGAAGGCATCCTAAAAATATAGAGAGAGCAAAAACACCCAACAACCCGTCGTCACAAAGGCAATTTAATAATTCCAACCAGTCACACAAATAAGCATAATAAATCAACATACAAAACTACTCATGATAGTCCAATTCAATTAAATCTTAATTTAATTATCTCATCGCCAAAACACCCAATTAATCCCATTTAATAATTTGAACTCAAATACACTGAGATTTCATCATTAATACATCATATTTCCAATTTCATTATCTCTACATAATTTTCATGAGTCATACGTCCCCAAATTCATTTAATCCAAAACCAAGGTTTTTCTACATGCAACCTATACCAATAAAATCTAAAATCCACTCACCAATCCTACGTACCCAAGGGTTATGAATATTATTTATATTAAAAGATATAATAAAAACAGTCACATAATTAGTGTCCACTTTCTCTAATTAAGTTACTAATTGATTTTAAGAAAACATGTAATTAAGTATTTAAGCGACACTTAAAATGCATAAAACTAAAGGAAAGGAATAGACTATTTGATAAGCACCCAAAAGTGTATATTTTATACCCCGAATAGATGATTTTCAGTTGCTAATTCTAGGCAATTTGGGTCTTATGCGCGTAAATGTTTAATATGCGGGCTTGATTACAGCTGCGGTGTCAAAAGCATTATTTCGAGGCAATTTGCAATCAAATGGAGCTAATTGTCATGTCCCCTAAACCTGTGCCTAAACCTACCCCGAATCCCGTGTGTGTCTAATTTGCCCTTTTTTAATATTTTTTTAAATTTTTAGTCTGAGTTATTTTATTTTTAGGATTTATTTTTTATTTATTTAGGATTTTTATGTTTTATTTACTATTTTTATATTTTATTAGTATATTTTTATTTCATCTTTATTTTTATTAGTTATTAGTTTTATTTTATTAGAATTAGTTATTTTTAGGATTTCATTTAGTTTTTTAGTTTTAGTAGATTTTTTTTTTTTTTTAGAATTTTTGTTTTTAGTTTAATATATTTTTATTTTTTATTACTTTTTAGTGTCATTTTTTATTGAGTCTTTATTTTATTTTTAGAGTAGAATTTTAATTTTTAATTTTTAGTTTTAATCGTTTTATTTTTATTAGTTAGTGTTATTTTTTTAAGGAGTCCAAATTAAAGAGACACACACTCAAAACTTATCTTACACTAATACCTTACCCACACCAAATTACCTCTCACATTTAAACCAAAAGAACCCAAATCAGATTCTCATTTCTCTCTCCTCCATCATCATCTTCCCCATCATATCCATCTCTTTCTCTTACCTCCATAGCCAAATCCAAAACCCATTTCGAAACTCAACAAACCCATGGCAGCCTTCAGCCTTTCAAACCACTCCACTCGGACCACCTGTTAACCCAATACCCGACCTTAAAATACCGGGCATAACCACCTGATCACAAGGCAGCCAAACCCGTGAGCCACCTTGCCCAGACCCGCTCCCAAACAGGGCCAAACGCGGAGCAACCCACCATCGACGCCAGCGACCTATGAATCCAGCAAACCCGATTACCACCTGCCGACCCGACCCAGCCTAAATCTGCTGAAATCCGAACCTGTCGGTACAGCAACCAGCTACACCCGCGACCCCCTGTCACTCCCAACTCGAGCTTAACCCGAGACCCGACGACCCAACCACCCATTTCACTTCAAACCGGACCTCCCCTGTCACTCCCAACGCGAGCTTAACCCGAGACCCACTCGACCCAGCCACGCCACTGTCCCGACCCAGTTCCGACCCATAAACCGAAACCCCATGTCAAAAATCTCAAAACCCATTTCTCCTACACGAGTTATTACCTTGCAAACAAACCAAAAAAAACAAAAAAAAAACACCCAGTTATCTTCTCCAAAACCCAAATTGCAAAACCCCCAATACCCAACAGTCCTAAGCATCTGATATCTCGATCCCCCACCAACCCACCTCGAGTTCTCCAATCTGTCCCTTTCGTCTGATACTCCATCTCCAAAACAGCTCCACAGTACCTAGATCCAGGCCTACAATAGATTAAGACCCTCTCTTTAAAACATGGGGCAAGAGAAGAAAATCGGGAGGAGACACGGATATAACAGAGAAGAGAGGGTAGAGAGAGTTTAGTTTTTTTTAGAGCTCCATTTTTGGAGCTCATTTTTTGTGTAGTATTGTATAAATTTTATTTTTCTTCTTTGATAATTTCTTTTAGTGACTTGAGTGAGGCTGACTATTTTGTGAAATACAAATCTTGAGTTGGTATTAAATTTCAGTGTTCTAATACTCAGATTTGTGGGTGCACTTCATTGTTCATGTTTAGAAAATTTTTATTGAGTTCGAGGAGACTTGATTCAACAATTTTTCTCATTCAATTTTAATTTTTTTATGCCTCTTGTTGTGTCATTATTATATTTTATATGTAATAATACCAAAATGAGAGGCTAAATATCCATTTCAAGAGGTGAGATGGAACCCTTAACGTAATTATTTTTATTTTTGGTTTGTTTATTTATTATGCCCCTTTGAATATTAATATTAAAATTTTATAATTTATATTTACGCCTCGAGAGATGGTGAATTATTTTCGAGAGAAAATTGAAAATTCTGATTATAATATTTATTCACAAATTAAACTAGAGATAGACAATTTTTGAATGATATTATAGTTTGAATTTCTCTACTCTAAAAATGTAATTTTTAATGATTTAAAATACTTTTAGTAAATTTTCCTTAGCGGGTGATTTATTAGAAAATGTTTTAATCTAATTTTTGTGAGTATGTGAAATTCAAATATTAATCTTCTAAAAGGCTATATGTAAATTTACATTTGCAACGAGAGTTGATTTGTGAATTTATATATATTTTGGGGTATTTAAAATAGACAAACTAATTAATAAAAATAAATAGGTTAAGTGGTGAAGTTTAATCCCTTGAATTATCTCATAATTATTTTCTCCTCACATTTAGCTCACTTTATCATTTTCTTTATTTATTAGTGTAGTTTTAAATTTTAGTTCATAATTAGTAGTATAAATATCCCTTTAAAATTAATTTAAAAAAATCATACTTGTTTTCATTTTGCTCTTGTCCACATTAGAGAGCGCAGATCGACCCCTTACTTGCCAATATACATTTTTCGTGTGTTTGTAGGTACCAAAAGGGATTTTTGATTGACCGTCTTTTCTCTACAACGACATATACGCAAAAGGTGTGTTATCAAATGGCGTCGTTGCAGGCTTTTTAAGCGTTGGACTTTGCTCAAACATTGGTGATTGACTTTTCACAAAGTGTCGTTGCCGATTTTTCGAGTTGAGGAGCATTTTGAAGACTTGTACATTTGTTTGTTTGTATATATTCTTTATTTTTCATAGATTATTTTTATTTAGGATATTGAGGACTTGTACATTTATTAGTGGTGCTTTGAGAACCAATTATTTGTAATAATTAATTAAAAAAAAAAGTAAAAGGGCAACGGGACAAAGTAGAGAGAGAACGCCCTCGGAGTGAAATTTTGAAGCCTCTCTACTTTGGGACCGTAGGACTCCCGAGGACGACTGAAGTTTGGCGAACTTCCCCCCGACCGACTCAGCTCGGTCTTCACCCTACGTGTGTAAAATCCGTGGGAGGTACATTTCTTTATCACTCTCCCATCTCCTGCAAGCGAGTCCATTCTTGTTTGCTTAATTGCTCCTATGTGATTTTTATTATCGCATTGCATTTATTTAGGATGGTTTGATGAATTAATGAACTTAAGACCTACACCCGGTCATTGAAACGAGAAGGCATTTCATCACCTGACTCAATCACTTATCTCCACTTGCTTGTTAACCCGTGCCATCACTTAATTAAAATCAATCAACTAGCAAGCCAAGTAGGAGAATAATTTTTCAAAGGAAACATATAAGATTTCCGTGCTTCTTCTCGCCCGCGGAGTAATTAAAATTTGACTACCCATTCACCTAATTAAAGATAAAAATTGGTTACGTGCTAGTTAGGATTTTCCTTCGCTTGTACGTGTCTAATTCTAATCCCTTGGTAGTCGATTTTTGTGTGCTCTGTTAGTGTGTGTTTTATATCAAGTCCATTTTTATCCCTTTTTCAAAAATTCAAAAATATTTTCCATTTTTTCTTATAAAATCCAAAAATATTTTCTTCCTTTATTTTTACAAAAATCCAAAAATATTTTCTTTCCTTTTCAAAAAAAAATTAAAAAGCCAAAAAATATTTGGAGAAACCTCTTTCTCCCCTATCCATCTCATCATGGCCGAAGAAAATCCTTTATGGAACGACTTTGGCCATTTGCCATATTCATCATGCACCTATTATTCCCACGTCAATCACATGACCCATGAGTGCCCGTACCTTCCTTATCCATCCCACCCACCATGGAACATGTGTATCCATATGAAACTGTTCCGGAACCCACCTCGGCCTATTGTCATGCTATGTCCAATCCCGAGTGGTGTGAGCAACCAAGCTATTCATGGCGGATTGATCACCCTCCCACGCAATACGTATCCCAACCCCTTATTGCGGATCCTCACACGTTCCAACAGTCGTCATGGCAACCTAGTGCATCCCATCCCGATCAGTTCCCTCACTACGCACCCAATGATTATCATCCTTTTGTCCATCACGGAGATGCTTCTCCTGTGTATGACACACTTGACCCCGCTCCCCACACTTCCTATGAGTATTCTCATAGTCATGATACTAGTGTGTTGTGTCCACCTCACCCATCCACCATTGTCCCACCACCCACCGATACTTCACCACCACCATCCACATCCTCTCTCGAGTCACTTTTGCAACAATTCATCATCGAGCAAAAGCAAGCCACTTAAATTCAAACTCAAGCTCTCCAAAGGCTTGAACAACGCCTTAATGAATTTGAGTGTGCGAGCAAGTCGGACTTCCCCTAAAGTCAACCCGGTGTTTCCCCCACGCGGAGTGATGATGAGTCGCCTTGTGCCACTAATTTTGAGTGTGACCAACCCTATCACCCCGAGAATCTAGAAGTGGAGACCATTCCATGGTCCGAGCCCTAAGTTGACAATTGTGTTGACTTACCTTTCTCTAGTGAGACTGATCCATACCCTAATAATCCAAAAGAACCTAATGTCGAGGTTCGCCCTTCCCGGCCATATCCAAATGAACCCACTTTTGAGGTTCGCATTCCCATTGAATCCAAAAATACGCCAGAGTTTATCCCTGTTGCACCCATTGAGTGTGTCCTCGGGACTCCCATTCCTTTTGCATTAGCTCCGGCTACGGGTGCCCCCCACTGGACCGAGATTGAATCGGAGATGGTTCCCACCTCCCTCGCTATGGATCCGCTCCAGCAATGTTTTGCTCACTTTGAGTCTGATATTGATGTTGATTCATATATCTTGGATCTTAATGCCTCGTTAAATCCTTTCACCACATCGGATGGTGACACATTGGTGGAGAAGTTGACCACTTCATTTTTATATACCACGCTCCTTTGTGAGTATTTCTTTACTCCTCCCGACGAGTGTGTGTCCCCTACACTTGAGATAAATCATCTTCCACCGCCTTTTATCCTACCCTACCCACCCATTGTCCCACCCGACCCTCCACCACGTTTGGACCTAGTCCCCATACCTCTCCCATTGCCACATATCTCTTTAGGTCCTTACTTGCACCCACCTTCCATCTTTGAACTCCATGAGCCATCTCATGCGTTCTTCATCCACCCACTATTCATGAGAGTATATGTGGTGATACTCTCCACTTCCGTGACACCGAGCTTGTTTCTTCATGCACATCACTTCCTTGTGGTGTTAATTTTTCTTCCCGTCAACTCCCTGGTGTGTCACGGCCCGACTATTATCATCGCCCATTTATAGAGCGGTCATGTTATTTCTATGAGGCCCACCCCATCACTATTTCACAATCCTTTTGCCTCCCTCACCATCTTGAGCACCATGCTTATAGGTCCCTAGTTGCCCTCACTTTTAAGCTCAACAAGGCCCGTGGCCAATACCTTTTCACCCTTTCCACCCTTACCCTAATTCCCACCCGCCCATGGTCCACCGATGCTTTGCATCGTGTGATGCACTTTGCCATACAAGTGCATTGACCGTTTTAGCCTCTATCCAACAGGACTGACACTTCAGTCTTGTTTGGGGGTGATTCTCATCACCCAAATTTTCTTCCACCCCGAGCTTTCCTAGTTCCTATCTTTAGGGTGAGAATTATTCGGCCTGGCTGAAGACGTTAAACTTAGCGCTACCGGAAGGCAGCCTGCGTTTCTTGTATGAGTCTTATCCTGTTTGGGGGTGGTGTTTCACATCACCCAACGCTTCCCATGCTTATAGACTTGTGCACATTTTTTTTCTCACTTCTTATTCAGGTTTATTATTGGAGATATCTGTCCACTTCATTAGCAGTTCATTCTGGTAATCTCTTATCTACCTTATGCTCTCCATTTTAAAAAAATCATTTTACTTAACATCGAGGACGATGTTCCTTTTTATTTGGGAGTGGGAATTTTATCAAAATCGTACCTCTTTTGAAAAATTTTGATTTTTAAACCTAATTTTTAAAATTTTGTGCAGTTTCTTTCATCTCACTCATTGATGTGAATTTTCAATCATCCATCTTTCAAAATCTAGGAATCAAGCTATAGAATTTATCTTTTTCTAAATAGCTTATGTAATACGTAGCAAGGCATTTTGCACCATGAATTTCTAGACTCAACAAATTTGCGCACTTATCATGTCACAACGGTTTAGAGTTGAGGAGTACTACAATTCTAAAGAGAACCTTAAGGATCACTAGTGGAGACTTTAGCCCGTGAGATTCGTGCCTTTCACCTTTTAGAAAGTTTTACGCAATGTCCGAGTCACAAGTTGATTCAACTTCTTTGGGTCCAAACTTTAATTGTAGTATGATCTCATCATTCATTAAAATTTGGCTTGATCACTGAGAATGACATCTCTTTCGAGTTGTAAGAAACACGTGTCTTGAAATTTGTCCCGAATACCAGATTTTCATCCATACACTTACCACTTTTTCATATCACATTTCTATTCACTCACCCATTACCTATCCATATTCCCACATATTCCCCCACACCATCACTTATCATCTCCGTATCATCTTTCATTTTCAAATAAAAGAGTGTGATTTCAAATGTAAATGTCTTCATTGTCAATGTAAAAAAAATAAAAAATAAAATAAAAAGAAAAAAGGAAAACAATAGCAAAAAGAAAAAAGAAAAAAATTGAAAAAAAAAGAGGGAAAAGAAAACAAAAAAAGAAAAGAAAAGAAAGAGAGTTTGTAGTTTAATTTATTGTAATAAAGACATTTGTTCTTCGTGTATAGTACACTCTTCTCAATCTTAGCGCATCCATCACTCATCCATTATCCATCATATCACTATCACCATCTCATCTTATCCTTCATATCATATCCTTTCCATTTTATTTTTTCCTCACCCATCACACATCCATCACTCATTACTCATCCATACATCACCATCCTTACCTCATCTCATATCCCATCCTTCTCATTTCATTTTTCCCTCACCCATATACATCCATATATTCCCCTAGGTGTTCGGACAAATGAAAGTCAACGTGGTGAATAACTCGACGTTCTCACTATAGTGATTAGCATTCTTTCATGAGATCATTTTCTTTATAATTGTTTGTTCTTTCTTATATGTGTGTGTGAGATATTTGAACTTGCTTACATTTACTCACCTCCTCACACACAAGAGCGATACACTAACTCTAATCTCAAGAGTTCGTTTGAGAGAGATATATCTGTGAGATTTTAAAGTTGAAGCGTTGATTCCCAAAAGGCAATCTAGGAATTACTCTTATGATTCTCAACCCGTTTTAACTGATTTACACTACACACGTTGAGTTCTAGGAAGGATGTGCCTTGAGTATTTACTTAGCTTAATTTTTACACTTCTAGATTGTATTTCTGAAAATATTTCTCATGATGGATTGTGCGATTATTCTATGTCTAATAAGAGATAGACTGCCATTTGCAAATAAAGAATTTTGTGGGTATATTCCCTGCAAACCCTCACGAGACACAACTCGTCCTGTGGGGCAACCTACAGGTTTAAAGGCTTGTTACACATGCTAAGTGCAATCGCAAGTGCCTGCGAAAGTGGTACACTTTTGGTTTCTTATCTTTCTTTCTCTCTATCTAATTGCTCGAGGACTAGCAACGCTCTGTTTGAGGGTGGCGTGATAAGCACCCAAAAGTGTATATTTTATACCCCGAATAGATGATTTTTAGTTGCTAATTCTTGGCAATCTGGGTCTTATGCGCGTAAATGTTTAATATGCAAGCTTGATTGCAGTTGCGGTGTCAAAAGCATTATTTCGAGGCAATTTGCAGTCAAATGGAGCTAATTCCCTTGTCCCCTAAACCTGTGCCTAAACCTACCCCGAACCCCGTGTGTGTCTAATTTGCCCCTTTTAATATTTTTTTAGATTTTTAGTCTGAGTTATTTTATTTTTAGGATTTATTTTTTATTTATTTAGGATTTTTAGGTTTTATTTACTATTTTTATGTTTTATTAGTATATTTTTATTTTATCTTTATTTTTATTTTTATTAGTTATTAGTTATTAGTTTTATTTTATTAGAATTAGTTATTTTTAGGATTTCATTTATTTTTTAGTTTTACTAGATTTTAGTTTTTTTTTAGAATTTTTGTTTTTAGTTTAATAGATTTTTATTTTTTATTTCTTTTTAGTGTCATTTTTTATTGAGTCTTTATTTTATTTTTAGAGTAGAAATTTAATTTTTGATTTTTAGTTTTAATAATTTTATTTTTATTAGTTAGTGTTATTTTTTTTAGGGTCAATTATTAAATAGTCCCTACTATAAATATATATTTTTTTAAAAGGACACATATTTTTAGTTTAACCCATTTAGTCCCTCAAGCACTCAATATCCTCTTATTTTTAGAGGTCCGCGCCAGCGGCACTCCCTCTCCAAAATATGTGGCAAAGGACTTTTTGAGGCAAAATAAAAAAGTTTGGACTAAATGAGTATTAAAAAATGTCCGAAGGACTATTTGGTATATATCCCTTTTTTTTAAGGTGTCCAAATTAAACACACACACTGAAAACTTATCCTACACCATACCTTACCCACACCAAATTACCTCTCACATTTAAACCAAAAAAACCCAAATCAGATTCTCATTTCTCTCTCCTCCATCATCATCTTCGCCATCATCTCCATCTCTTTCTCTTACCTCCATAGCCAAATCCAAAACCCATTTCGAAACTCAACAAACCCATGACAGCTTTCAGCCTTTCAAACTACTCCACTCGGACCACCTGTTAACCCAATACCCGACCTTAAAATACAGGGCATAACCACCTGATCACAAGGCAGCCAAACCCGTGAGCCACCTTGCCCAAACCCGCTCCCAAACAGGTCCAAACGCGGAGCAACCCACTATCGGCGCCAGCAACCTCTGAATCCAGCAAACCCGATTGCCACCTGCCGACCCGACCCGGCCTAAATCTGCTGAAACTCGAACCCGTCGGTACAGCAACCAGCTACACCCGCGACCTCCTGTCACTCCCAACCCGAGCTTAACTCGAGACCCGGCGACCCAACCACACATTTCACTTCAAATCGGAACTCCCCCTGTCACTCCCAACCCGAGCTTAACCCAAGACCCACTCGACCCAGCCACGCCACTGTCGCGACCCAGTTCCGGCCCATAAACCGAAACCCCATGTCAAAAATCTCAAGACCCATTTGTCCTAAACGAGTTATTACCTTGCAAACAAACCAAAATAAAAACAAAAAAAACACCCAGTTATCTTCTCCAAAACCCAAATTGCAAAACCCCCAATACCCAACAGTCCTAAGCATCTGATATCTCGATCCCCCACCAACCCACCTCGAGTTCTCCAACCTGTCCCTTTCGTCTGATACTCCATCTCCCAAACGGCTCCACGGTACCTAGATCCAGGCCTATAATAGATCAAGACCCTCTCTTTAAAACATGGGGCAAGAGAAGCAAATCGGGGGCAGACACGGATATAACAGAGAAGAGAGGGTAGAGAGAGTTTAGTTTTTTTTAGAGCTCCATTTTTGGAGCTCATTTTTTGTGTAGTATTGTATAAATTTTATTTTTCTTCTTTTATAATTTTTTTTAGTGATTTGAGTGAGGCTGAATATTTTGTGAAATACAAATCTTGAGTTGGTATTAAATTTCAGTGTTGTAATACTCAGATTTGTGGGTGCACTTCATTGTTCATGTTTGGAAATTTTTATTGAGTTCAAGGAGACTTGATTCAACATTTTTTCTCATTCAATTTTAATTTTTTTATTCCTCTTGTTGTGTCATTATTACATTTTATATGTAATAATACCAAAATGAGAGGCTAAATACCCATTTCAAGGGGTGAGATGGAACCCTTAACGTAATTATTTTTATTTTTGGTTTGTTAATTTATTATGTCCCTTTGAATATTAATATTAAAATTTTACAATTTATATTTACGCCTCGAGAGAGGGTGAATTATTTTCGAGAGAAAATTGAAAATTCTGATTATAATATTTATTCACAAATTAAATTAGAGATAGGCAATTTTTGAATGATATTATAGTTTGAATTTCTCTACTCTAAAAATGTAATTTTTAATGATTTAAAATACTTTTCGTAAATTTTCCCTAGCGGATGATTTATTAGAAAATGTTTTAATCTAATTTTTGTGAGTATGTGAAACTTAAATATTAATCTTCTAATAGGCTATATGTAAATTTACATTTGCAATGAGAGTTGATTTGTGAATTTATATATATTTTTGGGTATTTCAAATAGACAAACTAATTAATAAAAATAAATTGGTTAAGTGGTGAAGTTTAATCCCTTGAATTATCTCATAATTATTTTCTCCTCACATTTAGCTCACTTTATCATTTTCTTTATTTATTAGTGTAGTTTTAAATTTTAGTTCATAATTAGTAGTATAAATATCCCTTTAAAATTAATTTAAAAAAATCATAC
The DNA here is from genome assembly GCA_949130495.1 of Sambucus nigra. Classification (NCBI taxonomy): domain Eukaryota; kingdom Viridiplantae; phylum Streptophyta; class Magnoliopsida; order Dipsacales; family Adoxaceae; genus Sambucus; species Sambucus nigra. The sequence goes on along the minus strand of OX422209.1, from coordinate 467,067,238 downwards.
TTATTTTCATTTTGCTCTTGTCCACATTAGAGAGCGCGGATTGACCCCTTACTTGCCAATATACATTTTTAGTGTGTTTGTAGGTACCAAAAGGGATTTTTTATTGACCGTCTTTTCTCTACAACGACATATACGCAAAAGGTGTGTTATCACTATTCATTCTTGTGATTTAGATGAGGAAAATCTGGTAGCACGGTTGGATTCCTCTCGAAAAATTAACAAAGAAGTGTTCTTGAACAAACTTGATTAAACCCCATTTAAGCCTTACAAAACTTGTGACAAATTCTTGATTATGTTGGAGGTTAATGAAGATGGTAGAGAGGAAAAACTTTTGGAAGAGATCTCTAATGAAAAACTTGGGAAAAAGTGATTATGAGGAGTCCCCCCACGAATTAGAATGGCTAAATACCAATTAGGAATCCTAATCCCACTCTAGCACTACAAATTAAATCGTCGAACCGCCTCAAATCTGGCATAGTCGATCGATCGACTCCCTAGGTCGATCGATCGATCGACCAGGTACGCCGCCTCTGCCATTTCCCTTCATTTAATTCCATTTAACTAAAAATCAAAATTTCCATTAATCACGGCTTAAATCCGTGACAAATTTTTTTTAAAAATCCCATTTAGACTCTTATTTTAATTTCGATTAAAATCCCATTTTTTATTATAAAAACTCAACATATTTAATTATTAAAAATAATTAAATCCAAAAATTTATTTTTCTCCAATTTCCAAAATTAATTTAAAACTCCCTATTTAAAAAATCCAGGTTGTTACATACTTTCCCACTAGCAAAGAATTTCGTCCTCGAAATTAAACGAAGCATACACATCAAACGTAAATCTTGCAAAAGAAAATAAGGCTCACATATGCGTACCCATAGAATGCCATAATTGGATTCTCATACACCCAATCCAACGCGCACCTACTCCACGAATAATAAAATATTATATATCGATATATATATACATAACTATGAAAGTAACGGCGTACAACGCGTTATCGCAAATCACCACTCGATTCTATTTCCGATAATCTTCGTAACACATAAATCCTCAGATCAAATCACATCGCTGAATTGATATAAGGCAAGCCCAAAATTTATACTAATGGTCTTCCAAATAAATATCGTCTCCAAAATCAACTCTAAGAATCCTGACATCAAGCTTACTAATTCTAAACTCAATTCCTACAACGTCCTTAACACAAAATTATATATCTCCAAGAAACACATCTAACACGTATGCTAGACCCTCTACATTAAGGAGTACGAATAAATAAAGGGAATCAAAGATCGATAATGCGGAAGATAAACAGACTCACAACCTACGAGACCTAAGACCATGCTCTAATACCATCTGTCACACCCCGCTTAATTCTGGCGTTGGTCGCAACCAAAACTATGTCGGGCGCGAGTAAATAAAATACCATTCTTAGCATGAGATAGATATGAGACATATAAAATTAATCCACGAGATGAATGATAATCAATCCCAAAAGATAAACCATCCAACTAATCGATAAAACATCCATCTTCATGCTAAATTCAAAGTAAATTCAATCTCTAATAATATGAAACTGAATAATCTCCAACTGAATCCTGTGAAATAACTAAATAAAACCCATAACAATTTCGAAACCGAATGGACCGATAAAACCCAAATGAAGTCTCATAATTAAATATGATTGAAAAGAAAGTCTAATTATATAAAGCGATAAAAATAATAAACTCCATCTTCACCTCCAAACGATATCCAATAAATCCTATGCAGCTACTCTAGCACTAATACCTAAAAAATATAGTCAGCAAATGAGGTCAGAGCCCCGAGCATGAATACACACTACTCCCCTCAAATAGGATCCTTGAATCCAGACAGTAGCATCATACACAATAAATATCACAATTGAGTGTTTTAAATTAAACGAGATAATTATATATGATAAATATAAATCACTAACTACCCGCAGATATCCACATTTAAAAGGCACACCAATATGATTTTAAATTTCCAAGTCCCACGATGTTAATTAATTAAATTAGTTAACTTTTATTATTATTCTCACTTTTTACTATGACGGTTCTCCCATCTCGGGTGGTAATTTTCACCAAAGTGTCACACTTACCCTTGCCAAAATGCCAATCAAATCCATTTAAATCGTCGATCCCCCGTAATGTGACAAGGTTCCATACACGACATGACATAAAACGCCAGCTGAATCCTGTTAAACTGTCGATCCCCCGCAATTTATGTCGCCACTAATTTTAATATCCTTTTTTATCTTAGGCATTAATTCTCAATTTCACGATTTATAAATTACCCCCTCCCCTTGTAATCGATGTGAGATCCTCAAAATATCCCTTAGTCACATACCTAAGGGTCTCCATGTTATCAATACGTCATATCCTATGTATAGGATGAATTTCTAACATAAACCTCGACCTAGTTTTATGCCTAGGTTAGCGTAACGACGATAAAGTATAAAAAATCAGCCCACCCCCGACATAATAAAGTTAAAATAATGTACCCTCACTAGTCCCATACTTAGAAGGCGTAAATCATCAAAAGTCCTACCCACTAGTCCTATACATACAAGGCATCCTAAAAATATAGGGAGAGCAAAAACACCCAACAACCCGTCATCACAAAGGCAATTTAATAATACCAACAAGTCACAAACAAGCATAATAAATCAACATACAAAGCTACTCATGATAGTCCAATTCAATAAAATCTTAATTTAATTATCTCATCGTCATAAACACCCAATTAATCCCATTTAATTTTTTTAACTCAAATACAATGAGATTTCATCATTAATACATGATATTTCCAATTTCATTATCTCTACATAATTTTCATGAGTCATACATGCCCAAATTCATTTAATTCAAAACTAAAGTTTTTCTACATGCAACCTACACCAATAAAACCCAAAATCCACTCACCAATCCTAGGTACCCAAGGGTTATGAATATTATTCAGATTAAAAGATTTAATAAAAACAGTCCCATAATTAGTGTCCACTTTCTCTAATTAAGTTACTAATTGATTTTAAGAAAACATGTAATTAAGTGTTTAGGCGACACTTAAAACACATAAAACTAAAAAATAGGAATAGTGTATTCATGCCTGTGATTTAGATGAAGAAAATCTGGTAGCACAGTTGGATTCCTCTCGAAAAATTAACAAATAAGTGTTCTTGAACAAACTTGATTAAACCCCATTTAAGCCTTTCAAAACTTGTGACAAACACTTGATTATGTTGGAGGTTGATGAGTATAGTGGAGAGGAAATTTTTTTGGAAGAGCTCTCTAGTGAAAAACTTGCAAAAACGTGAATATGAGAAGTCCCCCACGAATTAGAATGGTTAAATACCAATTAGGAATCCTAATCCCACTCTAACACTACAAATAAAATCACCGAACCGCCTCAAATATGGGATAGTCTATCGATCGACTCCCTAGGTCGATCAATCGATTGATCAGGTACGCCGCCTCTGCCATTTCCCTTCGTTTAATTCCATTTAACTAAAAAACAAATTTTCCATTAGTCACAGCCTAAATTCGTGGCAAATATTTTTTTTAAATCCCATTTAGACTCTTATTTTAATGCCTATTAAAATCCCACTTTTTATTATAAAAATTCAACACATTTAATTATTAAAAATAATTAAATCCAAAAATTTATTTTTCTTCGATTTCCAAAATTAATTTAAAAGTTCCCATTTAAAAAATTCCGGTTGTTACATACTTTCTCACTAGCAAACAATTTCGTCTATCTCAACCCATCCGGAATCAACCATGACCTCGATGTTTCGTATGAGTCACTTTACGACAAAGTCCTATCTTATCCCCAAATAGTCTATACTGACTCTCGATTGAGATAATATACCGTCACATTACCATCACTCACTAAGACGTAAAATTAATAACTTACTATTCAATTAGTAATTATATTTCATAAATATTAACGATTAAATCTGCCGATTAATATTTTAATCAACATATAATAATTAATTTAATTAAATTATGACAAACTTGTAATTTAAAATTACCCGAATTAATTAAATAATAAATACTCAAAAATACGGGGTGTTACACACTATTTGCAAGGTAATTAAACTATTCAATTTTTCAATTCATATACTTATAAATATGAGTTACCTCTATATAGCGCGCACTAATAAAATATTTTTAGTGCGGTCCAATTGCAACTTATCGTACTCTTGTTAAAAGTAATTATTACTGTTACTCATTTTTTCCTGAGAATAGAGAAAGAGGGTGTGAATGTGAGTCCTAAAGGTAATGGATCTAATTAATCCTAAATTAATATATATTTGCCAACCGATAAATCGTACACAACAAGTCCAATTTAAGTTAATTTTAATTAAATTAATCTAAAAATTACTATGAGTCCACCAAATGTGCAAGCCCTTCCACCGATTTGTATTCACCCATATAACAACCACTTAAGAAAGGGTTGAAAATAGACATAACATGTTAACTAAACAGATATATGAATTAATATTCATCTACACAGTATCAACAAATCCAATTTAAGTTCATTTTAATTAAATTAATCCTAAAACTATTATGTGTCCACCAAATATGCAATCCCTCCCACCAATTTGTGTTCGCCCAAACAACAACCACTGAAGGAATGGTTGAACAAAACGTGTCGTTCGAACAACATCACGCGAGATGTCTATGTTGTTCGAACGATAGTGACATCTCGTTTGAACGGGCACGCTTTCCAAAAAAAGTTCGTTTCAGCTTAGAAAAAATTATGCATTTGATAAAAAATAATTTCAGACTTTTAAAAAATATTTTCTAAAAAATTCCCAAATATTTTTGCAGATGTAAACAACTCCAATTAATCATTTTACTGATAGTGCGTCGTGGAGTTGTGGGAAACGGTTGAGCAGTACGTAGCATGTAGCTTGATGCACGAGTGAAGACGATGGATGCATGGATTCGGATAAAGGTCGTCGTGGATGATCGTGATAACATCCCGAATGTAGCGGTATCAGACATACAAACTGTGATCTAGGAAAAATTTAAAAATCATCGATTCTAGCCCGGACATTTATAAAATTATGTCCTTACAAATCTCCCCCTATGTCTATGCTGGTACATTCATAAAAAATCTGAATTATGCAATCTCCCGAAAATAAATGACATATAAAATAGTATCCCCATTAAACCCTCAAACTGAGAATATTGAATGACATGTCTTCAATCAAACTTTAACATCTTCAAATCATCAACACTTCATAAACTCCCAAAGCTTTTCTCATCAGGGTGTGTAATCCAATAGATATCAACTTTGTACCTACACACATGAGAAAAAGAAAATGCCCGTGACACGCAACAAAGATCATTTAAGCTTTAAGAAAATCATTGATAAATCAACATAATTTATCCCCATAATTCATTCTCCCCCTTTTTATGATGTCCCCAAATAGACAGATATGGGAGGCATAAATACGAAAAATGTCACAAAAAAAATCTTCTATTTTTTGAATTTTTTCAAAAACATTTCCCTTTTTTTTAATTTTTTTTATACCCAAAATATACAACAAAGAATATGGTAAATTTCACAAAAGAATTTTCTATTTTTGAATATTTTTTTTTAAAAAAAAAAATTTACACAAAAATAAGATACTAAAAATCACACCATGGATATAAACTCAAATAACCCAGTCATGGAAATGGAATGTATGGGTGTGAACACATTCGATAGGAAAACAAACTCAATCAATCATATGTGCACGATGAATACGTGAACTCCTAATGAATGAACATCAAAAGAATCCTTAGGTGTAAAATTTTTTAATTTAGATGACATCGTTTTATACAAATCAACACATCAAAGTTGAAGTGATTTTCACACTAATAACGTCCAAAACTATTTAACTCTTTTTCAAGATTTTTAAGGACGTGCAAACCCGTTATAAAATCTCCAACCAAACACCCTCAAATATATTTTCTTTTTAGAGGTGTTAAACTAAATTCTCAAACTTTGAAGAATTGGTGCAAAATCCTAAATGGCCCATATTTGGCATGTATTTCTTTTTATTGCCTTTAAATTTTTTTGGCCTCTTTTAAACTCTTTGGACCCCGGATAATAAAATTTCTCAATTTTTTAGGTCTGTTATAACGGTGGCTTAATATTCGCAAGGCCAAATGAACCTTTCGTAGCCTTTCCCCATTTTCAAATAAAGCACACAAACTCACCAAACGATTTTTACATGCACACCTATCTTATCAAGTTTTATTACGCTTGGTTCGTTTTAAGGAAAGGATTGAAGTGAAAACACCCAACCATCATGTGATAAGACAAGCACAATAATCAAACAAATTCGTGCATGTGTGCAATAAAGGAAATCATGAGTCAAACACGTAGGAAGTAATACTTAATTACATCTTAATGACTCCAAACATTATAAAGCACAAATATGACATGATATATTATCTCAAAACACTATCGAATAGTCACATGATAAATATGGAATGATAGTGTGACATGGTCATCCTAAGTGTCTATCCATAAACGGTGCAATCAAAATACAAAAACTCTTTTTGGATTTTCAAATAAATTTATCAAAATAAAATCATTTTGTATTTTTTTAAAAAATTTATACACAAAGTACATGTCATAACGCTAGTAAATATACATATCATGAATCAAAAACTAGCGTACGACAAACATGCGAACACAATCATCTATATGATATGGAAAGTGAAGAATCATGTGCAAGCAAACGAGAATCAACAAGTCTAAAATCTAGTATATCCAAAAGTGATTTTCTAACCCAAGTAGATGGGAAACATCGTGTGGGGGCTTTGGTAACCACGGGAACACTAGATTTAAACTTCCAAGGACATCTTCTAAGATTAAAACAAAATCTCCTAAGGTGACCTTTCCTACCACAACGTGAACATGTGTAAACAGGTGGAACGATACCTATGGGTTGAATTTTTCTAATGTCCTTGGGAACGGTTGACCCTCTAAAATAAATAATGGTTTTGGATTTAGCACTAGAAGCATGAGAACAAAATGAGCCATTAGCATTACTATCAAACCTATGTAAATCGTTTAAATCATTTTTTAACTTTGAAAGATTTGATTCAAGCAAAGAATTAGACTCTTCCAAATTAAGGGATGCCTTTTTTAAATTTTCAGCAATTCCTAAAAGCATGTCTCTCTCTCCCTCAATTAAAACAAACTTATCCCTAAGAGTCTTTTCACGTGCCGTAAAATCATCGATTAATTTTTTATCCTCGACGGGACAAATGGGAACCCTAGAATTTTTTAAGTCCTCCAATTTCTTTTCTAAAAATAGGAATTTATCAACACTCTATTTCTTGGACAATTTTAAATCATTAAAGTCACGGTCAAAGGAAACAAATTTTTCGCGATAAAAATCTCTTTGAATTTGAACAGTTTGCAAAAGATCCATTGCGGATTTAAAATGAGAATTTTCTTTTTCTAAAACTTTAATTCTTTTGCAAAGTGTCAAATTCAAAAGTTTTAATTTTTCAGCACTGTCGTGAAATTTTTCAAAAATAAGTTCCTCGTTAGATGGGCATTCCATTGGAAAAATTGTGAATAAACACAAAACATATTTTTGAAAAAATCAATATCACATAAATTTTGCGGAAAATAGAAATACGCGATAAATTAGCGCAACCCGCTCTGATACCAATTTGAAAGGGGGTCGTAAAGACCATACGCGCGGTGTGTGATATTGAAATAAAAATTATTCGCAAGTTTCCAATTAAACCATATTTAATTAGAGTCTATTTTTGAACGAAATAAATACAGTCCCTAAACATGCACCTACGAGTGTGTGTGTGTGTGTGTGTGTGTGTGTGTGTCATCCCATAAATAAATAAAGCATGTAACACAAAATATTAGGAAAAATCCCCGCAGGGTAAAACCATATTATTTTCACTATAATTTGTAAAGAACGGTTACACGGTTTATAATGAAAATAAGTGTGACATACGAAAATACCCGCACGTGTCGGTTCCGATGTCGTCGGCTAGAATCTCTCACAAGAATTTCAGATGGGAAGCAATGAAGAAGGACTGGCTTCTCCACAAAATACTCCAAAATGAGTAAGAATGATTCTTTGAAGGTTTAAACATCTGCTTTGAATGAATGGGAAGAAGTTTCCTTTTATAAATAGTGAAAATACCCTAAAAAACAATTTTATCAAAAGATGGCAGAATAAGGGCCAATTTTTACTCAGCATGTTGCAAAAGTGTTTTGACCACTAAGAAGTGGTGATAGCATTTGGCACAGAAATCGAGGCCGACGTCGTCGTTCGAATGACATTGGATGTCGTTAGAACGAGGACACGTGTCATTCGAACGACATCGAGCGAGATGTCTATGCCGTTCGAACGATAGTGACATCTTGTTTGAACGAGCACGCTTATCAAAAAAAAGTTCGTTTTAGCTTAGAAAAAATTATGCATTTGATAAAAAATAATTTCAGACTTTTAAAAAATATTTTCTAAAAAATTCTCAAATATTTTTGCAAATATAAACAACTCCAATTAATCATTTCACTGATAGTGCGTCGTGGAGTTGTGGGAAACGGTTGAGAAGTACGTAGCATATAGCTTGATGCACGAGTGAAGACGATGGATGCATGGATTTGGATAAAGGTCGTCGTGGATGATCGTGATGACGTGCCGAATGTAGCAGTATTAGACATACAAACTGTGATCTAGGGAAAACTTAAAAATCATCGATTCTACCCCGGATATTTATAAAATTATGTCCTTACAGGCTTGACACCTATATGCGGGTATGCAGTTTGGTTGGGTGAATTGGAAAGGGTTCCCCCCTTTGGCATGACTTCCCAAACGTCTTGCCTTTGAGGTCAATCAGTATGTGTGAACAAGCCATTTGATATACCTGAGTGTACGTGAATTGTCTCACTATATACCTCGTGGGGACGGTACGTGTGAGAGAGAATTCGATATACTTAGCATATGTAAATGAGTTCCTTGCGAAATACCTCCCGCCATGACTTCGTTCAAGCGGTACAATGCGGGAGAACCGTTCGATATACGTCGAAGGTACTTGGCTAATGGAAGGTGAGAGTCATATCGCTTAGGCTAACTGCACCCTACCGGACCAGCGCCCATCACGAAGTGACTCTTCAGTTACGAGATAGAATTTAGTAAATAACAATTCTCTTTGGTGATATCATGTGAATCATGCATGATTCTCTTATTAGTATCTTAAGGTAAGAGTATCTTTCTTGATCATGCCAAACAGGGAGAAAAGTACAAGTACCAATGGTATACCAAGCATGGATAAGTGATGTGTGCAACATGTGGATATACGTGATCCTAGGTGCACGTGGTGTGAAGTGTACATAGATAATCTTCTACAAGTGTGTGAATAATAGCATAAGCATAAATTACACATGAATAATAAAGGGGAGTATGCAAATAGGGGAATATGCAAGAAAATAAAGCACCCATGTGAATAGAGTCTAGCCCTCTTAAAAATAGTCCCTAGTAGAGTCGCCAATGTGGCCATCCTGGTCGGTGCGGAGCTTGTTCCGGGGGGAAAGGAGAAATAGGATCCCTCGGGAAAGAGAACTACGTCGCGGTCTCGAACCCTTCTCTTGGAAAAAGGGGGCTTCGGTCTTCATCGGTGTGGGGTGAATGTAAAGAGATAGAGTCGCCAGCCTATTTTGCTCAAAATAGGCAAAAGAATATGTTGCCACCTCAAGAGAGCTGCATCAAGGACAAAACGGATGCGTGCGAAACTAATAGATCAGAGGTTCGGGGGCTAGGTTACGGAATGGGAATGTGTTAGGCATCCATCCCGCCCTTTAGGTCTCTTATGGGCAAATGTTAATGTGACCACCCGGATATAATTATGATAAATTATATTTAAATCATGCTTATCTTATGAGATATGAATAATTTGTTATTAGTATATCTAATGTTAAGTGATTATGTTTAGTCTAATCCTACTTTCATAAATCGTGAAATGCCGAGTTATGTACGAACACAAAATTTTGTTATTTTCGATAGAAATGTTCCTGTTTCAGACTAGTTTTAACCCCTATAACATTACAAATGACTTGAGGTGAAAGCTATATAGTTGTATATATGTGAGTTAGAGTTGTAACACAACAAACATTGCATCAAACGGATGTCCGAGTAAGAAGTTAGGCCGAATTTACGAACAAGGGGCAAATATGTCCATTCCCTTTAAGTGGAAAATTGTCTTTTAGTAAACCAAGTGGTTTAATTTGATTGGTGGGCATGGGAGGCAGCCTTGGCCGACTTAAACCTCTCCCTTTAACTTATTTCTTCAGAAAATATAACCCTATTTTCAGTTTTGAGAGATTTAAGCTTAAGGAAAGAGAAAGTGGAAGTTTAAGGAAGAAAGATTACAAGAAAAGCTAGGGAAATTCCAAGAAAATCCGTAAAGTATTTACAAGGTATAAGTTTGTGATTAATATTGTTTTAATCTTGTATTGTACTTATTTCAAAGTATATAAATCGTGAATTAGGGATTAAAATTCCATCACCCTTTGTGATAATATTTATTGGTTCATATGTGAGGTAGGTGGTGTTTATAGGCCATATTGGTTTGTATTGAAACCCCTTGTATTCAAACTTGCATATATATTTGTGTGCTTACTGGAATTCATAAATTCCAATTGAATATGAAAGTAGACTCATATATTCATATCATATCCGAAAAATAGAATTTAAATCCGTGTGGTTGGGCCTTGGTGATGGTTTTAAGTTGGTAAATAGTTGTTGTTTGGATATTTAATTTCGGTATACCCTGAGTTTGGTCAAGCTTTTGACATAGCAAATGAAGTCAAAAGATTATGAAACTTTAATTCTGTATTATTAAGTATGTTTATTGGAAATGGGTTGAATATAATGGAAAGTTATGTTGTATAAAAATTATGAAAATTCTTGGAAGTTGAATGAACAATAGAGGAGTTTGTAGGGCAGATTTCTTGTGTTGTAAAGAAATGGCCATAACTTGCTCTAGGAAGCTTGAAAAATTACACCGTCACTTGAAACGGAAAGTATATTCATATATGTTTTCATATTGATAATCTTGGACACCTGTATGTGTACTATTCATTAATATGGGATGGTTGAGTATAGAGGACAATAATTTGAGGCCATACTGGATAACCCATAAAAGAATATTGTTATCTCCTCTTTCCAAAGAGTATTTTGAGTACATGTTTCATGTGTATATATATTGAGAAGTATAATTTTATATTTACTTGATTTTAGTTATAAATTCCTTACGAGATAGTTTCTAGGGTTGAATGTTCTTGACCTTATCAACATGTGTACCATTGTTTTATCTTTACACATGTTTCATGGAATATGACTTGAGTAGAATTATATTGTTGTTGTATAGTTATTGAAAGTTACATAGATATATTAAGATAATACTTATGATTGAAATTCAATACTAATTTAGTTGGATTAACAGGTGTAAGGTCAAATCAACCCAGTTCAGCTCCACCTGAGGGAAACGTGAATACCTAGATGACAACCCAATGTGAGTGTCATTATTGAGTTTATTATGGATATGATGTGTATGTATTATATGTTGAGGTGATATGGCTTATTAAAAGTCATGAGATGTTGAGATGTTATGGCTTTATAAAAGTCAAGATATGTTGAATTGCTATGCAATTCAAAAGATGTTAGGTTATTAAAACCTATTGATATGATTATTTCCTACGGGCAGGAGATGTGGGATTTTTAAACTCCGGATATGTAAATGGCCTAATTTGGCACAGAGATGGATATATTGATATGTTGAGATGTTAATATAGTACTTTTACTATATAGAGATGTAGTACATTCACTGAGTTTTTAAACTCATGGTTTTATATGTTTACACTTTCAGGTTTTGAAGCTGCCACTGCCAGGTCTAGGAGGTTGGGTAAATAGTAGTAGGGTCTCGTCAGTTCTTTTTATACATTTTACTAGTTGTAATTAAGCTAAATGGTATGGGAGTTTTGTTTAAATTATGTCTCCTTAAAACGATTGGATTGTTAGTATTCCGCATTTTAACTTTGAAGTTTTTTTATGTGTATTACTAAATAAATAAATAATGTGGTTTATGAACTTTTTAGTTAATTATATCCTAATGGGGTTAAGGTGTGACAACTTGGTATCAGAGCTTTAGGTGTTTATATTCTGGGGTTAGAGAGTCTAGATGTGGCAGTGGCCGAAATAATGTGGTGTGGGTCATTTATATTAACTTGTGAGAAATACTAACCATTATGTTAGATATGAATGTCGCATTCTTGTTTCTGCAATTGTGATTTATGACAGATAGTGAGATATGGAAGGAGAAAATGTTCATGAGAGGGTGGATGAGGAGTCTTCAAATACAGTAAACCAACAAAATCAAAATAATGTAGAGGGGGCTCCTGAACAACTTACAGATATGCAGAAAATGGCTCGTGCCATGACTTTAATGGCAGAACAACAAAACATATTTATGTCGCAAATAGCAGAACAACAAGCCAAATACTTAGAGGAGCATACTTCAGAAGAGAGGGGGAAATACAACGAGAGGAGAAGAATACTCTGTATGAGAAGATTGTCAAATTGAACCCCCCAGCATTCTTTGGTTCTGTAGATCCTTTAGAAGTTGAGGCTTGGGTTAGAGACACAGAAACTATCTTCGGGGTGATGAATGTACCTGGCGCGCAGAAGGTAATTTTGGCTACTTTCATGTTAAAGGGCGAAGCTAAATATTGGTGGGAGTATTCCAAACATTTATTGCTTACTCCGGAGGGAGGTGAGGTTATTACTTGGGACTCCTTTATTAAAGTCTTATATGAAAAGTATTTTCCTCGTATGTATCGGAAGCAAAAGGAGAGAGAATTTTTACCATTGACTCAGGGGAATATGTCAGTCAGGGAGTATGAAACTAAATTTATATCTTTGTCTCTATTTTCATTACGTTTCTTACACAATGAGGAGGACAAATGCACCAGATTTCAGGATGGATTGAATTTGGTTATCAAGTCTAGACTCACTGCACTTGAAATGGTAGATTATACTTCTTTAGTTAACAAAGCTATGATGGTTGAAGGAGATATTAACGATGCAATAAAGAATTGGTAACAAAGGGGAAAGAGGAGCAGATTTAATCCATCTCAGCAAAAGGAAGGCAACATAGAATACTCGAAACAGGGGAGTCAAAGATTTTAGCATGGTAGAGGGTCTGGAAATTATGTCCAGAATAGGACACCAAGCAGTTTTAGGGGTGCAGGATCGATGGGCCAACAGAATAGAGAGCAAGAGAATGACAATGGGAAGTCTAAGCCTATCATGCTATTTTTGTAAAGCTGAGGGCCATATCAGTCCAGATTGTCCCAAGTTAAAGGGGATAGAGTGTTATCACTGTCATCAAATTAGTCGTACCAAAAAGAATTGTCCTATGCTACTGGGAGGGATTCAATCAGCTACTACTAGTCGAGGCTCATCACCTGGAGGCATAGGGAGAGGAGGAGGTAGAGGACAGGCTAGTGGATCTAGGGCTCCAGGAAGGATATTTGCTATGACTTTACAGGATGCTCAGGCTACTCCAGAGGTGGTGACATATACATTTTCTGTCATGAACAAACATGCTTAAGTGCTTATTGATCCAGGTTCTACTCATTAATTTGTATCACTCTCATTTACCATGCATTTGGGTAGACCATGTTCTTATCTAGATTGTGGTTTATATATTTCTACACCTATAGAGGATGTGATGTTAGCGGAGCTTGTGTATAAAAATTATGTTTTGTATGTGGGGGAGAGGGAGTTGACCATTGATTTAATTCCACTAGATATTCGAGATTTTGATATTATCTTGGGTATGGACTGGTTATCTTCCTACCATGCATCAATTGACTGTTTTCATAAGGAGGTTACATTTAATATGTCGGGGTAGGAAGAAATCAAATTTACTGGGGAAAGAAATGTGGTTACAAACTGTCTTATTTCTGCCCTTCGGGCGAGGAAATTGTTAAGTAAGGGTTGTCAAGGTTTTTAGCATATCTTGTGGATACAAATAGGGAATTGCAAAAATTAGAAGATATCCCGGTAGTTAAGGATTTTGCAGATGTGTTCCCAGATGAATTACCAGGATTGCCACCTAGTAGAGAGGTAGAGTTTACTATCGATTTAGTGCCTGGTACAGCTCCAGTTTCTATTTCTCCATATAGAATGGCACCTGTGGAACTAAAGGAGTTAAAGGTTCAACTGCAAGATTTGCTAGATAGAGGTTTTATTCGACCCAGTGTATCACCATGGGGTGCTCCAGTATTATTTGTGAAAAAGAAAGACGGAATCATGCGACTTTGCATTGATTATCGGCAGTTGAACAAGGTAACAATTCGAAATAAATATCCATTGCCTCGTATTGATGATTTTTTTGATCAACTACAGAGTGCTAAAGTGTTTTCAAAAATTGATTTGAGATCGGGTTATCATCAATTAAGGGTGAGGGATTGTGACTTTTCTAAGACAGCTTTTCGTTCTTGCTATGGTCATTATGAATTTTTGGTAATGCCATTTGGGTTAACAAATGCTCCTGCACTGTTTATGGATTTAATGAATCGAGTATTTCATCCTTTCATAGATTCATTTATGATTTTCTTTATCGATGATGTTTTGATATACTCACCTAGGCAAGAGGAACATGAGAATCATCTAAGAGTTGTATTGCAAGTTTTGCGAGATAGTCAATTATTTGCTAAGTTTAGCAAATGTGACTTTTGGTTAAATCAGGTAGTATTTCTGGGGCATGTTGTTTCGAGAGATGGAATTTATGTTGACCCTAAGAAGGTAGAGACAATTGTGCAATGGGAGAGACCAAGGAATGTAACGGAGATAAGGAGTTTCCTATGGTTGGCTGGATATTATAAAGATTCATAAAGGGTTTTTCATCTATAGCCTTACCGTTGACTAAATTAACCCGAAAGGAAGTGAAATTTGTGTGGAGTGATGAATGTCAGCACAGCTTTGAAAAGTTGAAAAATAGGCTAGTATCAGTTCCAGTTCTCACTATTCCATCTAGTGGAGAAGGTTTTGTGATTTATACTGATGCTTCACATGGGTTGTGTTTTTATACAACATGGAAAGGTAATTTCTTATGCATCTAGACAGTTGAAGACGCATGAACGTAATTATCCTACACACGATTTAGAACTTGCAGCTATTATTTTTGCCTGAAATTATGGATACATCATTTATATGGAGAGACGTGTGAAATTTTCACTGACCATCAAAGTTTGAAGTATTTATTTACATAGAGAGACCTGAATTTGAGGCAGAGGTGTTGGATAGAGCTGATTAAAGACTATGACTGTACCATTCATCATCATCCAGGAAAGGCCAATGTAGTAGCAGATGCTTTGAGTCGAAAATCATTGGGGATTCTAGGTTGCATACAGTGTGCACATGTGGGAAATATCCTTGACTTGGCATCGATGGGCATTGAATTAATTTTTTCAAAAAGGGGAGGCTTATTAGCACATGTCATAGTGAGACCTTTATTGGCATAACGCATAAGAAATTTTCAGGTCCGGGTTCCATTCCTCGAGAAGAAGAAACAAGATGTCTTAGATGGTAAAGAGAATGACTTTGAAATTAAGAATGATGAATCATTGTGTTATAAAAATAGGATTTGTGTACCGAATGATCCACCCTTAAAGAAGGATATATTGGAAGACGCACATAGTTCTATTTAATCTATGCATCTGGGAGGTACCAAAATGTACAGAGATTTGAAAGAGTTACTGGTGGAATAATATGAAACCTAATACTGCAAAATTTATGGCTAAATGTTTAGTATGTCAGCAAGTGAAAGCGGAGCATCAGAAGTCGACAGTATTATTGCAGTCATTGCCTATTCTGGAATGGAAGTGGGAGCATATAACGATGGATTTTGTTACAGGATTACCATGGTCACCAAAGGGTAATGATTCTATTTGGGTGATTGTAGATCGATTGACAAAGTCGGTCCATTTTCTTCAAGTTAAGACCACTTACACTGTTGACAAGTATGCACGTATGTACGTTGATGAGATTATCCGTTTATATGGGGCACCAGTGTAAATTGTATCAGATAGAGATCCAACGTTCACTTATAAGTTTTGGCCTCATTTACAGAATGCCATATGCACAAGTTTGAAATTCAGTGCTGCATTTCATCCACAAACCGATGGGCAATCAGAAAGGATGATTCAAATATTAGAAGACATGTTACGAGCTTGTGCATTTGACTTCAAGGGTAGTTGGGATGATCATTTGTCATTGATGGAATTCTCGTATAATAATAGTTATCATTCCACCATTGGTATAGCTCCGTATGAAGCTTTATATGGGAGGAGATGTAGAAGGCCTTTGTGTTGGGATGAAGTAGGTGAAAGGAAACTTTTGGGTCCTAAATTAATAGATATGATGACTAAAAAGATCAAAATTATTCGGGAGCGGATGAAGATAGTGCAAAGAGGGCAGAAATTTTATGCAGATAAGAGGAAGTATCCATTGGAATTTAAAAAGGGGGATTTTGTATTCCTACGTATTTGACCATGGAAAGGGGTTATGAGATTTGGAAAGAAGGGGAAACTAAGTCCAAGATACATTGGACCATATGAGGTGTTGGAAAGAATTGGGAACCTGACATATAGATTAGCATTACCTCCAAATTTGTCCCGTTTACATGATGTGTTTCATGTATTGATGCTTCGTAAGTATTGGGCGGATCCATCTCATCAGTTGAAAACTCAATCAATTGAACTGAAGGAAGACTTGTCATACATCAAGGAACCAATGGAAATAATTGATCGTAAGGAGCAAGTATTGAGAAATAAAGTTATTCCCTTAGTTAAAGTTATGTGGATGAGCCATGGTATTAAAGAAGCAACTTAGAAAATGGAGGATAGCATCAGGAAACAGTATCCCCATTTGTCTGGTAAGTGAACTTCATATTAAATTTCGGGGATGAAATTTTCTAAGGGGGGAGGTTGTGACAACCCGGATATAATTATGATAAATTATATTTAAATAATGCTTATCTTATGTGATATGAATAATTTGTTATTAGTATATCTAATGTTAAGTGATTATGTTTAGTCTAATCCTACTTTCATAAATCGTGAAATGTCGAGTTATGTACGAACATAAAATTTTATTATTTTCGATAGAAATGTTCCTGTTTCAGACTAGTTTTGACCCCTATAACATTAAAAATGACTTGAGATGAAAGCTAGATAGTTGTAGACATGTGAGTTAGGGTTTTAACACAATAAATGGTGCATCAAACGGATGTCCGAGTATGAAGTTAGGCCGAATTTACGAACAAGGGGCAAATATGTCCATTCCCTTTAAGTGAAAAATTGTCTTTTAGTAAACCAAGTGGTTTAATTTGATTGGTGGGAATGGGAGGCAGCCTTGGACGACTTAAACCTCTCCCTTTAACTTATTTCTTCAGCAAATATAACCCTAGGTTCAGTTTTGAGAGATTTAAGCTTAAGGAAAGAGAAAGTGGAAGTATATCCTTAAAGTGTTTCCAAGGTATAAGTTTGTGATTAATTAAATTTTAATCTTGTATTATACTTATTTCAAAGTATATAAATCATGAATTAGGGATTAAAATTCCATCACCCTTCGTGATAATATGTCTTGGTTCATATGTGAGGTAGGTGGTGTTTATAGGCCATATTGGTTTGTATTGAAACCCCTTGTATTCGAACTTGTATATATATTTGTTTGCTTACTGGAATTCAGAAATTACAATTTGATATGAAAGTAGACTCATATATTCATATCATATCCTAAAAATAGAATTTAAATCCTTGTGGTTGGGCCTTGGTGATGGTTTCAAGTTGGTACATAATTGCTATTTGGATATTTAATTTCGGTATACCCTGAGTTTGGTCAAGCTTTTGACATAGCAAATGAAGTCAAAAGATTATGAAACTTTAATTATGTATTATTAAGTATGTCTATTAAAAATGGGTTGAAAATTATGGAAAGTTATGTTGTATTAATATTATGAAAATTCTTGGAAGTTGAAGGAACAATAGAGGAGTTTGTAGGGCAGATTTCTTGTGTTGTAAAGAAATG
The DNA here is from genome assembly GCA_949130495.1 of Sambucus nigra. NCBI lineage: Eukaryota > Viridiplantae > Streptophyta > Magnoliopsida > Dipsacales > Adoxaceae > Sambucus > Sambucus nigra. The sequence goes on along the minus strand of OX422209.1, from coordinate 467,049,076 downwards.
GCCATAACTTGCTGTAGGAAGCTTGAAAAATTACACCATCACTTGTAACGGAAATTATATTCAGATATGTTTTCATATTGATAAGCTTGGACACCTGTATGTGTATTATTTATGAATATGGGATGGTTGAGTATAGAGGACAATAATTTGAGGCCATACTGGATAACCCATAAAGGAATATTGCTATCTCCTCTTTCCAAAGAGTATTTTGAGTACATGTTTCATGTGTATATATATTGAGAAGTATACTTTTATATTTACTTGATTTTTGTTATAAATTCCTTATGAGGTAGTTTCTAGGGTTGAATGTTCATGACCTTATCAACATGTGTACCATTGTTTCGTCTTTACACATATTTCATGGAATATGACTTGAGTAGAATTATATTGTTGTTGTATATTTATTGAAAGTTACATACATATATTGAGATAATACTTATGATTGAAATTCAATACTAATTTAGTTGAATTAACAGGTGTAAGGTCAAATCAACCCAGTTCAGCTCCACCCGATGGAAACGTGAATACCTAGTTGACAACCCAATGTGAGTGTACTTACTGAGTTTATTATGGATATGATGTGTATGTATTATATGTTGAGGTGATATGGCTTATTAAAAGTCATGAGATGTTGAGATGTTATGACTTATTAAAAGTCAAGAGATGTTGAGATGTTATGGCTTTATAAAAGTCAAGATATATTGAATTGCTATGCAATTCAGGAGATGTTAGGTTATTAAAACCTGTGGATATGATTCTTATCTACGGGCAGGAGATGTGGGGTTTTTAAACTCCGGATATGTATATGGCCTAATTTGGCACAGAGATGGAGATATTGATATGTTGAGATGTTGATATAGTACGTTTACTATATAGAGATGTAGTACATTCACTGAGTTTTTAAACTCATGGTTTTTTATATTTACACTTTCAGGTTTTGAAGCTGCCACTGCCAGGTCTAGGAGGTTGGGTAAATAGTAGGGGTGGCCGTGGGCTGGGCCTGGGCAGGCCCAGTCGGGTTCGGGCCGGGCTTGAAAAATTAAGTGTTATCCCAAGCCCGCTCGGGCCTAGATCGGGCCTTATTATGTAATCCCAAGCCCGCCCAGATTTGAAAGCTCTTTACCCAGGCCAGCCCGATCGGGCCCTATTATGTTAATTAAAAGATTTTTTTTAAAATTAAATTACCTATTTTTTTATTTAAAGACCAATTTTTTTAATTAAAAATCTGTTTTAAACTCCATATATTACAAAGTCCATTTATAAAGTTTCTCACTTTACATGAAAAGACTTGGTATACGTTTTTATATTTATAGAAGTCCCCCCCCCCCCCCCCACACACAGATATATATATATATTTCGGGCCTCGGGTCGGGCCAGGTCTCATCGGGCTTAAGAACTCATGCCCAAGCCCGCCCGAAAAAAAATCGGGCCTATAAAATTTTGCCAAGCCCGCTTTGCGGGCCTATTTACCTTATCCAAGCCCTATTTTTTTATTGGGCGGGTTGGGCGGGCTTAGCGGGCCTCGGGCCTATGGCCACCCCTAGTAAATAGTAGTAGGGTCTCGTCAGTTTTGTTTTATACATTGTACTAGTTGTAATTAAGCTAAATGGTATGGGAGTTTTGTTTAAATTATGTCTCCTTAAAACGATTGGATTGTTAGTATTCCGCATTTTAACCTTGAAGTTTTTTTATGTGTATTAATAAATAAAGAAAGAAAGAAAGAAATAGTGTGGTTTGTGAACTCTTTAGTTAATTATATCCTAATGGGGTTAGGGTGTGACAGTTAATATTTTCCTTTTTATCCCCGTGAAGTGTATGTATGTGTTTATATAATGTAGATTGGAATCGTTCGACCCATACCATGAAAAAGATAGGGTGAAGTCATCCATAGGAATATTCTCAAAATAATAATAAATGTAGAAGATAGAATATGAGCATCCATCGTGATATTGATTGTATTGGAAAACGATAACATTTGTGGAATGAGACACGAACAAATATGTTATATATATATATGTATGATGATAATGAGTAATTTTTTAGGATTATGAAAAATTAAGAGAAATTGGAAAATAATGAATCGAACTCGAGTCTCGGATTTTAATCCGAGACGCCTACGTAGCCTATAAAGGCATCAAAGTCCACGTAGTTCGAATGTAGAATAAGGGTGGGGTTTATCCCATAGATTCGAACGAAATTTTATTAGGATTGTGCGTGTAGAAAATGTGTTGCTAGTTTTTTGGAGAAAGTGTGGTGGATAATTTCGTTTGAAATTTACAGGTGTAACCCTCTTTTATTTATTTTTGAGTTTTTTATTAAAAATAGAGTATGTGCAATACACTAATAAAAGTGTAGATGTTAATATGTATGAACTAGAATGAAACTAGATTATGAATCTAAGGTAACTTATATAAAACAAGAAAGTAAACGAGAGAGAGAGAGGGGGGGAGAGAATTGGACCTTTCTTGGAGCTTGAACTTGGATCTTAGATGAACTCCTTTGAATATTCATGATAAAGAAGGATATTTTCCAAATTGGGTATGAAATGATGGGGATATAGGCTTGAATGGGATTTCTCATATGGAACTTCGTTAACTTCGAGAGAATGTTGTCGAGATCACTGATGCTGATGGGTTTTTGTTGTCCCTTAGCAATCAGGTCATGGCCCTTATATATAGGGTCATGGGGGTGCTAATAGGCATACCCCAGGGGGTGCCTATCAGCAAGTCACCCTTGACACTGTGCCGATAGGCAGGGTTCAGTACCTGCCAACTGGTAGTCTCGTGCGGACTTTTTTGAAAAAATGACTGAAAAGCACAAACTATTGATTCAAATCATGCACGGGGCATACCGTTAGAAAGATATTTTAGAGTACTTTGAGAGCCCTTTAGAGTGCTCCCGGGTCCAGAAGCTGACTTTGGGTCAAATGTGGCTCGAAAGTGCACATCGGTCCTTAGGATGGGAGATCGTCGGACGCAAACGGATCGTTTGTCTGCTTGGTAAGTAAAAATTATGCATGGGGCGAACCGTTGGAAAGGTTAGGAGATGTACTTAGACATTCTAAAGAGTTTCGCTCGATTTGGCAGGTTGACATTGTAAACCGGGGCCCGAAATCTCCCCGTGACCTCTCGGAGTAAAATGGATCGTTCGTCCATACCGTAGCTCAGAATCGCGCATGGGGTGGATCGTTAGAAAGGGAATTTAGTTTTCTTCGGAGATTCATTCAGCCTCATTCGAGTTAAAGTGTTGACTTTAGTCAAACAAAGTCCAGGAGTTCCCGGTCGCCTCCGAATCGATTTTTGGGGGAAAACTGATCGTTCGTCCGAACGGTTATGTCATTTCATGAACGGGGTGAACCATTGGAAAGGTGTTTTAGTTCCCTTCAAAGATTCAAAGAGATTTCTCTCTGAAGAAAGGGTTGACGGTGGTCAAATGGGGATCGGGAGCGCCCGGTGGCCTTTAGATCAGTACTTGGAGTGCGACCTAGGTTTGTGATAGAAGGGGGGAGTGCTAGGGGTCTAAGGAGAGACTTAGAGGGTCCTAGAATTTGGTGTATACAACTTATATATGCAAGAATTTCCATTGTGATAGTTCTCCTAAGCTCCATCTGGGTCGCTAAAGCCAGCCGAGCAAATGCATCTACTTGAGCATTTTTTCCTCATATATCCTGATCATTTTGACTGGAAAAAACTTAAAGATAACTTCCATAGTTTTAGACATATACTCGATCAATATATCTACCTAGACCACATATATTTAAATCACTTGGTTAATAATTAGTTCAGAATCACTATGTGTTACAACCTGCTCGACTCCCGATGATAAGGCTAACTCTAGGGCTATGATTATTGCTTTATACCCTGCTTTATTGTTAGAGGTTTTCAATTAAAAATGAAGTGCATATTCCACATTTATGTCATCCGAATTATTGATGATAAGGCCCGCTTCACTACCAGTGGCACATGAGGATTCATCTATATACAACTTCCAAACTGGGATGTCATCACTAAAATTCCCCTTAGATAATACTCCTTGCTTGAATAGTTTATTGCTCTTATCATTGTACCGTTGAGCCATATTTTATGCAGATGATGTTTCAGTTTGATCGACGATAACTCCAGTTTTCTTTGGAGCGGAGCTCTTTTATAAGGAAGCATGCTCGGCAGGAAAACTTAGTTTACTGACCATTTTTGGATATGTAAATTCAGCGATGAAATATGCTACAACCTGTCCTCTTCACACGGTTCTTAGCTAGTAAATGATTTCATATTCTCCTAGCCCAGGACATCAAGCTCCCTGATTTCTCTAGTTTGTGAAATGCCTGGCATATATGTAAATATGTGTTGACCATGATGGTATGCACTTGAAAGAATGGCTTAATCCTCCTTGAAGCTTCAATAAGAGAAAAAGCTATTTTTTATGGTATGGATACATAATTTATGCTCTTGTGAATGATTTGTTAGTGTAACTCACCATATTTTTAACTCCATTTTCCAATCAGACTAATGTCGAGCTAATAACAGATTTTAAGACAACCAAGTATAAATACAATTTCTCCCCCAAAATTGGTCGAAAGAGTAGTGGTGGAGATCCTAAATACTTCTTCAAATTTTGAAAGGAATTTTCACATTCATCATTCCATTCGAAAGTTTTCCTAAGCACTTTGAATAATGGTAAGCATTTATCAGTAGCTCAGGACACGAATCGGTTAAGGGTAACCACTCTTCTAGTTAATTTTTATATATCCATATTGCATATTGGAGATTGCATATCAATCAATGACTTTATTCCATCTGGATTGGCTTCAGTTCCTCTCTGATTCACAATGAAGACCAAAAACATCCCTTCCTGCATGCCGAACACATATTTGGTCAGGTTGAGATTTATTTGATGTTTTTCAAGTTGGTTAAATGTCTAGTTGAGGTCTTAGATGTGATCGGTTGCCTTCTTACTTTTGGTGATCATGTCATCCATATAAACCTCCATATTCTTCCTAATCTTCTGTATAAAATACTTGTTTACTAGCCTTTGGTATGTTGCTTTAGCATTTTTATGCACCAAAGGCATAACGTTGTAGCAGTAAGTACCTCGAGTAGTGATAAATGATGTACTTTCTTTTACCTAAGGATTTATTTTGATCTGATTGTACACAAGATAGGCATCCATGAAGCTTAGTAGATAATGACTTGCTATGGCATCTATAAATTATTCAATCCTTGGAAAAAGAAAGTGATATTTTGGGCATGCTTTGTTGAGGCCGGTGAAATCCACACACATTCACCATTTTTTATTCTTCTTCTTGACCATTACTACATTAGCTATCCATTTAGGGTATCTGACATCTTCAATGAAATGATATTTCTATAATTTTTTACCTGTTCCTTGAAAGTCACAATTTTCTTAAGGCTAAATACCTTTTTCTTTTGCTTGATGGTCTTAACATCCTTGATGATGTTAAGTTCACGGCATATGAAGTTTCGATCAATTCTTGACATATCCTCATGGCCCCAAAAAAAATTGACCTCTAAGGAATATAATTAATTTTTGTTTGAGGGATGGTGCTAGGGTTGAGCCAATCTGGGTGGTTGTAATACCCTGTATTTTTATGGCATTTAATTTAGGGATTTATTAAATTTAATTGAGATAAATTAATTTAATATTAATCTGGATTTTATAATAAATAATTATGAGCGTGGCGAGAGTTAGTGATTACATGTTGAAAATTACTAGATGAGTAAACTAATGTATGAGATTGAATTTATTAATATTATCGTGAGTGAATAACACGACAATCATAGAATTTAAGTCGGGACGCACTTGTGTCGTGTCAGGACTAAATTAATGGAATATAAATTAATTAAAACATAAGTTCCTGTATGATCATTTTGAGTGTGCCAACGTGTCTAGAAGGGTCGAGATAGTCAGTAAAAGGTACCCGGGGGTTTAGTTTGGGTCTCGGGACATTTTTAGGCCTAACCGATTAGCTAGGAGGGCATTTTAGTAATTTTCTTTTTAAGGCTTAATTATGGAGGAAAATTAAAGGCGTATATCTGATGGGAGTGAGAGTCTTGGAGGATTAGAATTGGTAGAGTTTCGGAGAGGATAAGGAAGGGAGAAGAGAGAAGACTCCAAAGGAGAGAACCACCCTATCTACACCACATTTGCCATCTTTCACCACCAACGCGTAAATTGAGAAACGAGGGACACAACCATACCCATCAACACCTGAGAATTAGACTTTCATATATGAGGCCAGTATCTATCTTGTTGTAATCTTGGTTGATATTACACCCATGCTAGTGTAGGAGGACAATATTTATGTTTTAATAAGAGATAATTGATGTTTGGGACAAATTGTGAAAATTGCAAAATAGAAATCATGTTAGGATGAGTCCTTGTTAAATTTAGATTGGTGAAAATGAAATTGATATATAATTGAGATAGGAATCTATTATTCAATGAATTTCTTGAGAAATTAAATAAACTAGGGTTAAAGATATATTTTGAATTGAATTCTGTTGATGATGATTATTGGTGATTCAAGAGGAAATTTACGTTAGAAATAATCTATTATTGTTTATATAATGTTCCTTATGGTTGGTTGGGATTTTGGGACTCAATAATGGCGTTTTGGTGAAGTTTTATGGAGGAAATCCATAGGTTGGAATAGCAAAATCTGGACAAGAACTGCTCGATCGATCAATCGACTCAAGAATGTCGATCGATTCAAGGTTCCATTGATCAACCCCTTTCCATTGATTGATCGACCCCTCCTGAAAATTGAATATTTTTCCCTTTTTGATTAATTCGATTAAAATACGTAGGGACCCTTGGGAATAATTTAAAGATCATGATGGGACATGGGAAGGACCAATAGGGTCCGAGTAAGGTCCGAGAAATAAAATTTAATACGAGATGCAACCGTGGGATAAGAGGGCATAAAATTTATTAGAAATCGTGCGTACGTTAAGTGAGGTATTAGGAGACTCAAGGAAGACTTAGACCAGTATGTTAGTGAGGGTATACCTATGGAATTTACATCTAGTAAAACAAAATACTTTGAGGGACGAGAAGTACTTATGAAATGGCGATAATTGAGAATAAAAAAAATGGGTTAATTATATGTAGGACTTGGGTGATTTGTACCACGTATGGTTTAAATATTATTATGGGTCGTGGGCGTACCTAACAATGGGAATATATATATATATATATATATATATATATATATATATATATATATAACCGAGTGCATGTGTATATATATAATGATATTGATCTGTGTATAATCATACCCGCGCTACTTGCTATCACAAACGTTTCCACACCGGGATAGTCTTATCTCGATGGGACCTTTATGGGGCATATTGACTCGTGCCCTAGAACATAGGATTCCTTGGTACAGGCTATCTAAGAATGATAGTTAGACGGTCCTTAGAGACATGAGGGTATGTGCTGACCTCTTAGTGACTTGGAACTATGCTTCGCCTCCATTTTGTGTATATTGTGTTAATACAGTTCGAGAGTGATTCCAAACTAGTATTTCCCTTTTTGTACGAGATACGGGGACTTGATAGTAGAGTATTCCAGCACCATAAATCTTATGTGGGGTGACGATAAGTATATATATATTGTATGAGTAATTTATATATATGATTATACATGAAATTCTTCTACTGTGCGTATAAGTAGATAAATATTAAAGAAATGCTTTTCATTATAGTAAGAACTTGACACTTCTCAGCAATATTGCGAAATAGATAATTGACTTAAATGATCCTTAAGAGGATGGTATTTTAAATAAATCATAGACATAGAATCAGAATTTAGGGGAGGAGAACTGGGTTAGAGTTATGAGTCATTTTAGTAGTATTATAGGCGTGCACACTAGATGAGAGGTGAAAATTCTCAAGAGAGCGTCGCGTACTAATAGGTGAGAATTCTCTCGGGCTATGACCGTTTCCTATCATTTTTCCTTCTCTTGTATATATATATATATATATATATATATATATTTATATATATATTTATATTTATATTACAGGTTCCCAGCCACAGGGGGGTCAGGCATAGGTTCATTGGATTGGACGTGCTGCAGTTTGTGTGGAAGTTGCGGGTCCTTGCAGTCGACGATTCATACTTTGACTCCTCAGCTTCTGATTTAGTTCTCTTTAGTTAGGGCATGTGTCTCCCATTGCTAGATTTCTGTTTAGACTTGATAGAGCTTTTCTACTTTTATATTATTTCAGTATTCTGTTTCATTTGGGATTATCTATTACGTTGACGGTAGTTGTGGGTATTTATTTGGATTGAGTAATCTAGTGGACATAACTCATTTTAATGGTTTGTTTTATTTATCATTAGTACTATTCACAAACCGATTTATATACAAAAGGCCTTTTAAATGGAATTTAAATTAAACAAAATTAAATGTTTTGACACTTAGCTTAATTATTTATTAGGGTCTTAATAAGGAAAATTATTTTACGACAGTGATGCTAAGAATGAACCAACAGGGCACTTTGAATTAATTTAATAAAGGACTGATCACCCAGTATTTAATTAGGCGGGGTGTTATGGGTGGTATCAGGGCATCGGGTCCTAGTTTCGGTTAGGATCTGTACGACTCATTATGCTTCCAGCTTAGCGTCTTTGATGTAGAGCCCTATTTTTAGGACTGTTGCATTCTTTCATTTACGATTACGTCTTCAGGTATTTGAGATTGATAGACTAATAAAACTCCTTCTTGTTTCAGATGCCTCAGAGACGAGTACCCTAAGACAAGAATGCCCAGCCCGAGCAGTAGCAGCTCCGGATCAGGGAATGATGAACGCAACTGAGGTCACCGCTATAGTTGCTCAAGCGGTGAATGCAGTGTTAGCGGTGGTGCAGCAGGCCCCACCCCAGGTTCAAGCTGTAGAGCCAATACTAGCACATCTTCCCACGGTATAGAAAATGGTTAGGGATGCCTTTCAGAAGGCACATACCCCAGAGTTTTTGGGTAGTTTTGATATTGTCATTGCCAGCCAATAGAAGAAATACATCCGATGCATCTGCGCACGTATGAGTGCACTGACGCTTAGATTCAGTTATTGGCTTCCTTTAAGCTAGTAAGGGCCGTTTGCAGTGGTAGGAGTCCACTACTACCTTGGAGGAGAGGGATAGCATGTCGATTCAGACTTTTTGGGTGCGGTTTGATCGCAAATATTTCCCATCCATTGTGTAGATTGAGATGAGGCGGAGATTACCGAATCTAAAGCAGGAGAGTATGACGGTTGCAGAGTATGAGGAGGAGTTCACGAGACTTCTCACTATAGTGCCGAATGAGGCACCCACCGAAGAGAAGAAAATCTTGTTGTTCTTGGATGGATTGGCCTGGAAGATTCGTCGGCATCCCATAGGTAATCTGTCGTTGAGTACTTACACTGATGCGATCAACGCCGCTCTATTGCATTGCCAGTATAACCGCTTCCATCAGCAAGGAAGTAAGCGAGCAAGAGAGTCCATCCAGCTAGATCAGACTGGAGGTAGTTGTGTCGGTAGGGCACCAGCAGCTCAGGGGAAGATCTACCATTGTGAGTAGAGTTCCCATCAGAGGGACCCTGCTAAGCAATTTTGATCCAGTGATTCCAGGCAGGGATATGGGGGCTTTAGATGGGGCCAGTAGGGCTAGTCCAGTCAACATGGCCAGCAGGGCAAACATCATCAGCAGCAAGGCCATCAGGGCCAACAGCATTTTCAGCAGGGCTAGTGGCGGGGTGGTAACGGCCAGCAGGGTCAGGGTTAGCAGGGACATAGGGGAGGAAACTTCAGGGCCAGGTGCTTTGGATGTGGCACGAATGGTCATAGGCGCCAGGATTGACCAGAGGGAGATAGGTCCCCACAACATCAGGGTGCCCTTCATGAGACGTAGAGGCCACTTTTCCCAGCCATCCTCCCAGCACCAGCTCAGATGCCAGCCCTACCAGCCATTCCATCAGCCCCCATTCAATAGGGGCAATTGAAATATGTACGTGTCTATAACATCCACCAGCTAGCAGCACCGCGGGCGCCACCCGCGATTGAGGGTACGTTTTCTATCCATGGCACTATAGGGCATGTTTTATTTAATACTGGGGCATCACACTATTTTATAGCCGCTAGCTTTGCATGGGCCATGGGGCACAACAGAGAGTATAGTGGCATGTGTAGACTCACCATTGGGGAATGGGTCTTTGATTTTCTTTATATGCCGGGGAGTAGGTATAGAGATTTTTAGCTTGATTCTACCTGCGGATATGCTAGTTTTAGATATGCATGAGTACGATGCCATTATTGGCATGGATTGGCTAGCGACTTATAGGGCCATGATAAATTGTTTTGGTAGGAGTATTATCCTTTCCATTCATGGCCAGGAGATGTTTTTGGTGGCAATGCCCCGCCCTGAGGGAGGATCGTCCACCCATTTATACTATATAAAAGAAGAGACCTCTACGGAGATTGTGATTTCCTTTTATTGGATTCCAGTTATTCGTGAGTTTTCAGATTTATTCCAGGAGATACTGGGCCTACCCCCCAGTAGAGAGATAGACTTCATTATAGACTTGGTGTCGAGCACTCGCCCGATAGCCCATGAACCATACCGTATGTCTCCAGTTGAGATGAGGGAGTTGTGGGATCATATTGAGAAACTGTTAGGCCAAGCTTCATTCATAGGAGCACCTCGCCTTGGGGAGCTTTGGTGTTGTTTGTGAAGAAGAGAGATGGTTCACTGAGATTATGCGTGGACTACCGCGAGTTGAACGTCAAGATACGAAATAAATATTCGTTGCCTCGAATCAATGACATATTCGACTAGTTGAGGGGAGTTTCCTTCTTCTCGAAGATAGATTTGACATTGAGATACCATTAGCTACGGATTAGGGAGAACGATGTGTCGAATACACCTTTCTTGGCGAGATATGGGTCATATGAGTTCAGAGTCATGTCTTTCAGACTGACAAATGTTCCATCCGTATTCATAGACTTGATGAACCGAATGTTCAGAGAGTTCTTAGATCAATTTTTCATTGTCTTCATAGATGACATACTAATTTATTCACAGACTCAGTAGGAGCATGCCGAGAACATGAGAAGGGTCCTTCAGACTCTACGATAGCATCAGTTATATGACAAGTATGATAACTATGGATTCTGGTTACAGGAGGTACAGTTTTGGGGGCATGTTGTGTCAGAATTGGGGATATCCTTGGACCCGAGCAAAGTGTCGGCAGTAAGGGAGTGGGGATAGCCCATAACACTGACAGAGGTTCATAGTTTCTTAGGGTTAGCCGGGTACTACAGGAGATTCATTCGATACTTTTAAAAAATAGCGGGTCCGTTGACGAATCTGACTATCAAGGGGGTACCGTACGTATGGGATAATGCTTGTCAATTAGCTTTTGACGAGCTGAAGGATAAGTTAACTTCAGTGCCAGTTCTTGCTTTACCCAGGAGTGGACTACCTGGTGTATATTGACTCCTCTTTATAAGGACTCAGGAGTGTACTTCAGCAAGAGGAGCAGGTTATAGCCTATGCCTCCTGCAAGCTTAAGCCTCACGAGAGGAATTGCCCCACCCACGACCTGGAGCTAGAAGCAGTCGTGTTTACATTGTGGATTTGGAGGCATTATTTTCTAGGGGAGAAGTTTCGCTTATTCACAGACCACAAGTCACTGCAATACTTGTTCACTCAGCGGGAGTTGAACATGCGTCAGCACAGGTGCATGGAGTTTGTTAAAGACTACCAGTTCTAGATACAGTACCATTCGAGTAAGGCTAATGTGGTTGCCAATGCGTTAAGCCGTAGGCCTGTAGGTGAGGTAGCGAAAGTATGGAAGGCGAAGTGGAAAGAGTTGGGACACTAGGACGCAGTGGCCCAATCCTTTGTATTCGTGATGATGGTCACGCCAAAGATTGTTACGAGGGTGATCCAGGCCCAATCAGCTGATACATTTTGTCAGTATTAGATTGTATGGCTCCTAGCTGAGGGTACTGAATCCTATTCAGTGATTTCGGATGGAGGTTTGCGGTTTAATGGGAGATTGGTGGTCCCAGAGGGAGAAGACTTACGTCATGCAGTGATGACACAATCTCATGGTACAGATTTGCGGTACATCCCGGAGGGAATAAAATATACCAGGACATGAGGCAGCAGTACTGGTGGAATGGGATGAAGAAGGACATTATAGAGTTCGTGTCCAAATGTACCACGTGTCTGATGGTAAAGTTGGACCACCAGAGACCGCCAGGATTACTTCAACCGCTGGAGATACCTACGTGGAAATGGGGGAGAATTTCCATAGATTTCATCACTGGGCTGCCTACATCACAGCGGGGTCACGATTCTATATGGGTGATAGTGGATCAGTTGACCAAGGTAGCTCACTTTTCGCCAGTGCGGACAAACTACACTATGGGCTAGTATGCACAGTTATTTATTGCCGAGGTAGTGAGATTGCATGGGATGCCCCTGAATATTGTGTCTGATAGAGACAAGATTTTTATGTCACGCTTCTGGGAGAGCTTTTAGGAGGCTGTGGGTAAAGAGTTGAGATTGAGTTAGGCTTATCACTCGCAGACAGACGGATAGACTGAGCGTACTAATCAAATGCTGGAGGATATGCTATGCATGTGTGTCCTTGATTTTGGAGGGGTTTGGGAGCCGTATCTTCCACTGGTGGAGTTCGCTTATAATAATTCCTATCAGTTTACGATCGGCATGGCCCCATTTGAGGCTTTGTATGACATACCTTGTCGTTCTCTTGCTTGTTATCTAGAGGTGGGGGACAATAAGTTTCTCGGACAAAAGGTGATTCAGGACACGTCATCCAGAATCGAGTTAATCAAGAGTCGCATTCGGGTAGCCCAAGACAGGAAGAAAAGATACGTCGATGCAAAGCGGTATTTCAGGGAGTTTGGCATAAGAGACCAAGTATTGTTGCGAGTGTCTCCTATGAAGGGAGTAATGAGGTTCAAAAACAAAGGGAAATTAGCTCCGAGGTATGTAGGACCATTTCCCATTATTAGGAGGGTTGGACCGGTGGCATACAGATTGGGATTGCTGGAGCACTTGCACCATATTCATGATGTGTTCCACATTTCATCGTTGAGGCGATATCTTCGGGATGATATGGCCCACACTCACATCGCGATAGAGGAATTTGTCTTATAGCCCAACAGTTCTTATGAGGAGAGACCGGTGGCTATCCTAGACCATAGCGAGAAGAGATTGAGGTCAAAGGTAGTTCCTCTTGTACGGATCCAGTGCGAGCATCATAATGTGGAGGAATCCACTTAGGAGCATGAGGCATATATGCGCGAAAAATACCAAGATTTTTTATTACCAGGTATACTTTATTTTTTGAATTTCGAGACGAAATTATGTTATTAGGGGAGAAGTATGTAATACCTCGTATGTAATACCCCGTATTTTTATGGCTTTTATAATAATTAATTACTAGAGAGATGAGAGTTAGTAACTATATGTTGAATATTATTAGATGAGTAAAGTAATGTATGAGATTGAATTTATTAATATTGTCGCGAGTGAATAACACGATAATCATAGAATTTAAGTCGGGACGCGCTTGTGTCTTGTCGGGACTAAATTAATGGAGTATAAAGTAATTAAATTATATGTCACTCATATGGTAATTTTGAGCGGGCCAATGTGTTCGAAAGGGTCGAGATAGTCAGAAAAAGGTACCCGAGGGTTTAGTGTGGGTCCGGGACGTTTTTAGGCCTAATCGGTAACCCGAGAGGGCATTTTAGTAATTTTTCTTTTTAAGGCTTAATTATGGACAAAAATTAAAGGGGTATATCTGATGGGAGTGAAAGTCTTCAAGGATTAGAATTGGTAGAGTTGAAGAGAGGCTAAGGAAAGGAGAAGAGAGAAGACTCCAAAGGAGAGAACCACCCTACCTACACCACCTTTGCCATCTTTCACCACCAATGCGTAAATAGGGAAACGAGGGACGTAACCATACCCGTCAACACCAGAGAATCAGACCTTCATATCTGAGGCGAGTATCTATCTTGATGTAATCTTGGTTGATATTACACCCATGCTAGTGTAGGAGGACAATATTTATGTTTCAATAAGAGATAATTGATGTTTGGGACAAATTGTGAAAATTGCAGAATAGAAATCATGTTAGGATGATTCCGTGTTGAATTTAGATTGGTGAAAACGAAATTGATATCTAGTAGAGATAGGAATTTGTTATTCAATGAATTTCTTGAGAAATTAAATAAACTAGGGTTAAAGATATATTTTGAATTGAATTCACTTAATGATGATTATTGATGATTCTAGAGGAAAGTTATGTTAGAAATCATCTATTATTGTTTATATAATGTTCCTTATGGTTGGTTGGGAGTTTGGGAATCAATAATGGCGTTTTCGTGAAGTTTTATGGAGGAAATCGGTAGGTTGGAATAGCAAAATCTGGGCAAGAACTGCTCGATCGATCAATCGACTCAAGAATGTCGATCGATCGAAGGTTCGATCGATCGACACCTTTCCATCGATCGATCGACCACTCTTAAAAATTGAATATTTTTCCCTTTTTGATTAATTCGATTAAAATATGTAGGGACCCTTGGGAATAATTTAAAGATCATGGTGGGACATGGGAAGGACTAATAGGGTTCGGGAAATGAAATTTAATACGAGATGCAATCGTGGGATAATGGGGCATAAAATTTATTATAAATCGTGCCTACGTTAAGTGAGGTATTGGGAGACTCAAGAAAGACTTAGACCAGTATGTTACTGAGGGTACACCTACTGAATTTACATCTAGTAAAAGAAAATACTTCGAGGGACGAGAAGTACTTATGAAATGGAGACAATTGAGAATAAAAAGAAATTGGTTTATTATACGTAGGATTTGGGTGATTTGTACCACGTATGGTTTAAATTTTATTATGGGTCATGGGCGTACCTAAAAGAATATATATATATATATATATATATATATATATAACCGAATGCATGTGTATATATATAATGATATTGATCTGTGTATAATCATACTTGCGCCACTTGCTATCACCGAGGTTTCTGTGCTGGGACAGTCTTATCTCGATGAGACCTTTATGGGGGATATTGACTAGTACCCTAGAACATAGAATTCCTTGGTACAGGTTATCTGAGAATGATAGTCAGACGATCCTAAGAGACGTGAGGGTATGTGTTGACCTCTTAGTGACTTGTAACTATGCTTCGCCTCCATTTTGTATGTATTGTGTTAATATAATTCTGTGACACCCCGCCTAATAAAATATCGGGTGATCAATCATGTACCAAATTAAAACAGGAGTCTCATATAGTTCATTCTTAGCATCAATGTCGAAAACCAAAATAATTACTAAAAACCTATTAGGTTGGCGTCAAAATTTTATTTAACTAATCTTTTTAAATCAAATCTTTCAAATAAAACAATCACAACAGTTTATATATATGAAACTGAAATGAAATAAAATAACCGAACACTCGGCTTAACATAATACAACCAAATCGAATGACGCATTAAAAAGGCGGTAAAATCCTAAATGAGTACAATGAGGCTTTCGGCCCGAGTGTTACTACAATGTTTCCTATCTATACGCAAGAGTAGAAGCATCTGAAAATAAACATGCATGCATCCACAGCTGCTGCAACAAACTTCTGACTCGAAGGAATCATCATCCAGGCATCCCTGTGTCTGGACAATTATATATATACATATATAGCAAAAGAGGGGAAAATAGATAAACGAGTCAGAGCCCGAGTTGTGAAAATATTTTACAAGTGCATAAATACTATATTTTTAAAATATGATTTATCCCATATTTAAATTAGTATCGCACTCCCATGAGATACCCCTCACCCCTCTTCTAATAGTGCACACATATTGCATACCTACAAAATAACCTAGTTAAGCTACTCTTCCTAACTAATCCCTTTCACTAAATCTCTGAAAATCCCTATAAACCCGATTACTAAGGGCTAAACTTCTCTCCATTATCAACACTGCGCCACGTTCGTGTGTGGGGAGTCTCGCGAAGCGAAATCCAAACAAGGAACCCCCTCCCCCCGATACATTAATGTGGCACCCCGCCTAATTAACCCCGGGTGATCACTCATAAATTAAATTAGAACAGGTTTCTCAGTTGGTTCATTCTTAGCATCACTGTCGCCTTTTTAATTACTAACCCCCTAAGTGAGAAAACTAGACCGGTGCCAAGTTTTATCTTTCATTAATTCAATGACATACTCATGCAGAAACAAAATAATTTAAACAATCACAATTAATTGAAATCCAACATTCACATCTAAATAACTGACCGAATAAACCATCGGCTCAAATCCAACAAAAGTAAAGACAAGTAATAAATCTCAACAAGTCTGACATAAGTACTGAATAAAATAGTGAGCGACATGCTCAAGTAACTGATAGGAAATTTCTACACTAGGAATGAAAAGAACGAAGCGCCTATCACACTCCCGCAACATCCACATGTGCTGCAGCAACGGATCCCTGGAATGAGTCAAGTCTGGCGTCCTTGTGGCTGGACACCTAAAAGATTTTTAAAAGTTTTATAGCAAGTGTTAGTACCCAAAACATTTGAAAAACATTTAGCAAATGATTAACTTGCAGTAATAAATATGTATGCATGCTCTTCATATTTTAGTTAGTGTTGCACTCCCTTGAGGACCTCCTCACCCCTCCTCTACTGTTCACTATTAACGCCTTAATTAATTTCCCTAGTCAATTATCCCATAACTAGATAGCCGATATAACTCCTTGCAACCACCCTACTCTAACCGAGTATGCCAAGATTATGATTTCTAAGTTATTGTCATCATTAACTTAATTAATCATTTCCCTTTATATATTCATATAACTTTCACATCCACTATATATAATACAATTCACAACATGTACTAATTTACCCGTATATAATTATTTTGTAAGGACATTTTGTCCAACATACTTGTATATGTCATTAGCCGTAACACCGTTGAAGAAATTCATGTCCATATCGTCATCAACGGAATCCGAGTATCGAATCAAGGAAGGAATCAGAAATCCAGTCAGCCGGACCGGTCCGCCTCAATGAAAAAGGAACCGATCCGCTAACAGCCCGGACCGGTTCGCCAAGAAATTAAAAGAACCGATCCGCTTCCGGACCGATCCGCCTCCCTGCCGGACCGATCCGTCTTGCACATTGAATCCAGTAAGCACCGAACCGAATGCGAACCGAATCAGCCTCAAATTAAAAGAACCGGTCTGCCATCGGACCGGTCCGCCCTGGATAACCACGAACAGATCGTGTGGAGATTTTTTAGGGCAAATAAATTCTTATTTATACCACGATCAGGGAGTTGGTTTTCTTAAGGCTTATACACGATTTCCAGAGTAATAAACTCTAAGGCCTTCATGGTATTTGAGTCCATTGATTCATACCCTTGATTCACACAAATTCCATACATTTGTTAGTCACTTTTGGTAACCCTAGAATACCATTGATGTTGTGCAACCCTTTGTGAAGTGGACCGTTCCTTCCTCTTCATTGCAGCCCTACTGGACAGGGATAGTTCCGGCCGCACCCTACTGGAAAGGGATTGTTCCAGCCGCGACTACAGAATCCGATACCCGAGGGTAATTTTTAGTCAACCTGTATTTCATTGTAATCCGATTGTAAACCGTCTTTTACAAATTATAGTGAATATACATATGGTTTTGCCCCTGTGGGGGATTTTTCCTTAAACTTTGTGTGTTGAATATTTATTGCATGATTTCATATTGTTTCAATCACACCTAGTTGCATGCTTAGGGTTAATTTGGGTTAAAATTGGTATTTATTATATTATTTCTTAATTGAACGCAAGCGCCAACTCTTTCATATTTAGCTCATTATATACGTATAGTCATATTACAACATTCACACATATATTGAAATAATAATAAATAATGGATATCCTCCTGAGTAATAACTCACCGGATGTATATTCTCTAAAGTACTATCCCACTAGGTGTATTCACATAACCTAGTTACCCCAAGTCAGAATTTCTCACTAACTTGGTAAAATAACATAAATATAGGAGGCGATCATATTCCTCCCTGAAAGTGAGATGCCCCTCACCCATATAATGGACGCTATGACCTACTCTCCCTACTCCTCAAGCTAGGGGATTCACCCTTTACGCGCAACCTCCCCTGATAGCACTAAAGTATATATAATAAGAATATTTAGCCACTGATATTAATGCACACGCCATATATATATATACTATCGCACACCGTGTATATATATATATATATATATATATAAAACACCCCGACTATACCGTGTACTAAGTCCGTAACACAAGCCTATACAAATTATCATGAGTTTATGTCCCAACTCAGATTATTTATTAATTGCACATTAATTAATTAAATTACTTTTGGTGTCGCTCCAACCAATATATTCGGACTCGCTCTCGTGGCCCGAAATAAAATAATACCCGAGTCCCAATCCCCGACTCCAAATTAATTAGTTTTCAATCTAAATTAATTTAACACCTTGGTATCCCTACCAATATACCCGTACTCGCCCGCTCGATCCGTATTTAATTATTTTGGAATATTCTTCCCAAAATTTTCCATAACGTGTCACACATCGATTCCTCCCAACCCCAATTACTTTCCTTCATTTTTGTTAGTAATTAATGTTCCATACTTATTTCTCACTAAGGTATGGGGGAGAATTTCTAATTAATTTCCCTTATATATTAAAACTGGCGTAATTGTCAAAAATCCCGGACCATCGATCGATCGAACAGGTCTTTGTCTTCTCCGAGTCACTGTTTCAGCCATGGACGAAAACCTTAAATTCCCAACTCCTTATATAGTCCAATCCAAGCCTTCTCATCAATATAACACGTCAAGAACACCTTAGGGGACCCCCATAAAGTCCCCAAACTCCGTTTAATTTATGTTCTCTATTGTTTTTTCTAAATTGGGAAAAAGCTGAGTTATTCGTAA
The DNA here is from genome assembly GCA_949130495.1 of Sambucus nigra. Classification (NCBI taxonomy): domain Eukaryota; kingdom Viridiplantae; phylum Streptophyta; class Magnoliopsida; order Dipsacales; family Adoxaceae; genus Sambucus; species Sambucus nigra. The sequence goes on along the minus strand of OX422209.1, from coordinate 467,030,038 downwards.
ATCAGTCACAACACCAAATTACCAAATTAATTTCATTCCTAATTCGTCTGGGTTTATTACAACTAAGGCAAATATCTGTTCAGAATCATGTTACACCATAAATTCCTACACCAATTCCCATCGTGCGTTCCAATTACAAAAAACCCATTTTTGTACCCATTTATCCCCAAAACGAATTTTAGGTATTCACGTCACATAATCAGAAATTGAAAACATAATTAAATGCCACAGCAAGTTAACCACTTGCCTTATGGTTTCGTAGGGTTTGATCTGGAGTTGTGATTCTCAAGATTGAAGATGAAATCCCCTCTTTTGGCTCTTTCCTTTGTCCCCCAAATTGCCTTTAACTGCTTCTTAGGATTTTCTCTCCCACTAAGTGTTTTCTAATCTCCAATTAGTCATTCCCCTTTTCTTTTTAATTTAGTAATTACGCTTAATCCCATTTTTTGCCTCATAGGCCAAGCCCAAGTGATCCAAATACCCCCGTGTGGGCCCGGCTATGCCTAAAAACGTCACGTGAACTGTTTACTACCCCCGGGTACACTTTTTCGACTATCTCGACCCATCTGGACTCAACCGTACACTCAAAATTGGCGTCCGAATTAATTTATAAAAATCTTTATCTCACACCCAAATTAATCTATACCGACTCCCGACTGAGATAACTAAATGCCCCGTCACTAATACCCGTAATGACGTAAATAATTTATTACTATTCACTTAGTAATTTAAATTTCCTTAAATATTAACCATTTACTCTCCGATTAACATTTAAATAAATATTGTCATAATTAATTCAATTAAATTACGACACACAAGTAATTCAAAAATTTTCGAATTAATTAAATATTAAATGCACAAAAATACGGGGTGTTACAACTACTACCTGGCAAGGTCGATCGTCGAGATTGATTAAGCCCTCAGTAAAAAACGTATATATATATATATATATATATATACACTCATATAAATCCATACATATAATACTCACTTTAGTATACAAATCACAATTTAAGTCCGGATAAAATCTCCCGAAATGAGAATAATCCTAATTCATTTATCTCTTTACACTAGTTAAAGATATCTGATATCTTATCCTCATATACAGGTAATATATTATACACAATAAGTATAATAACAATCCCACCGAGCTATAACTCGAGGATGCAGTCTCTCAATGCTATTATCTTCTAAGAGAATTACTCATATACCATCCTGGGTACCAGCGGTCGGACTCTCATACCAATTTGGTAAAAACCAAATCACAATGTATGAGAAGTGGTCATAGTTCCTCCCCAGAAATGAGAATGAAGCATACCCACCACATCTCACCCCTAATCAAAATCACACAATATAAAATGGACACTATGACCTGGGGACTATACGCTCCCTGCTCCTCAAGTCAGGAGCCTTACCCACATCGCGCAACTTTCCATGATAGACTATAAATGCAAATCTCATATAGCGATAGACAATTAGAGGGGGTATGCTATATATATATATATATATATATATATATATATATATATATATATATATATATATATATATATATATATATTCTGTAACAACTCCCGTACATATAGTATATATCACTTCTCAATAATTACATATGGCTATAAATGCAAATCTCATATAGCGATAGCCAATAACCCCGAATGTTCCCACTCGTAATAATATTTAAGTACTCGCATACTTACGATACTAAACCCAAAATTATTCTCTCACTTGATATATAACTTGTACCTTAATCACTGTTAAGGATTTATATACTCACCGAATTTACCAATTCGTAATAATTAAATAATAATACCCTAAACTTATTCAAGTCCCATAGGTATCGCGCCTCTTATAATAACCGTCGTCAATAGATGTATCGAGTAATCGCTAAAGCATCTTATCCCCTATCCTCAATTTCCATCCTACTCACATCCTAGGATTTTATTACAAACATATAGGAATATATTTATATGTATAATAGCCCACCAAAATAATTTCCCGAGTGTTACTCATCCCGAACACCCTTAAATTGGGAAACCTTTGGATTTCACCTTTAATTAACCCAAAGGATACACCTCACTACAATAATAGTTTAGAGGTCCTTTCGCTACATTTAGGAACCCCAAATATTTAACTCCTTAATTCTTTTAGGTCACAACCATCCATAATACCCTAATTAGGAAGGCCCTTGAAGTTTTAAACCCAAAGAGAAAAGGAATAAAAATCCAATTCTTGGGCAGAAAACAGAGTGTCGGTCGATCGGTCCCTGACCCCCAGTCGACCGTGAGTTGAAATTAAGCCTAACGAGCAAACCAAGAGCCCTTTTTCCCTGAACCAGTGGATCGGCCATAGGGGCGCGGTCGACCGGTCACACCAGTTCTTACGAAAATCAGTTCTCCAAAATGCCAACTAACAACCCAAACTCCATTTTTATGGTCTCTAATCTCCACCAATAACACTATACTCATATAATCATAGATTTCTAACTAACACACCAATTATTTGAAGGATTAAACCAATTTTCCTTAGATTTAAATCCAAAAATCATTTAAACCCTAGTTTTATCATTTCTCCCATTTCAATTCATTTCCATATTCCATTAACATGGTTTTAACACTAGAAATCACTAAGAGTTTACAATACCTCAATTTGTAAACTCATACTTAAACTATCCAAATTTATTTTAAGGATTTTAATCCAAAATTATATAGTTTACCAACTATAATACGAGATGTATACACTAAATTAAATAAAGCAAGTAAACACTTGCCTCGTGGATAAAATCCGACAACCTCGAGTGGAATCCCGTGGAGTTTGGTCAGAATCTCCCTTTCCTCTCTTCTTTTCTCCTCTTACTTTCTTTCTCTCTTTTTCTTTCTCTCTTTCTCCCTCTCTCATGCCTTTATAAGGGAGAAATAAGGACTTGTCCCTTATTAACCCAAAAATGACTCGTTTACTCAATTATGAGTCCCTACTGGTCCAAAAATTAACAGATCCCAAATACTACCCCCGGATACTCTATTCTGAGTATCTCGGCCATTCTGAAACTAACCGCGCACTCGAAATTCACTAATTAAACCCAACACAACTTAAAAAAATCCATCCGAGTCACTTAACCGCAATTCACTAATTAAACCCAACACAACTTAATACGGATTTTTCAATTAAAATATTATCCTTTGTCGCTTTACCCAATTGCGATATATAATTAAAATGCTCCGACTTATTCACTTAATACCAAAAGTAAATATAACACACATCGAAAATCATCTAACCCTCGTAACTCCAAAAATTATTATTCACGGTAATTCCTCAAATTTCCTAATTACACTTACTTATGAAATTTAATTATCCATAAAAGTGTGGGGTATTACAAGTTCGAGAGTGATTCCGAACTAGTATTTCCCTTTTTGTGCGAGATACGGGGACTCGATAGCAGAGTATGCCAGCACCATAGATCTTATGTGGGGTGCCGATTAGTATATATATATATATATATATATATATATATATATATATATATATATATATATATATATATATATATATATATATATATATGTATTGTATGAGTAATTTATGTATATGCTTATACCTGGAATTCTTCCACTGTGCGTATAACTAGATAAATATTGAAGAAATACTTTTCATTATAGTAAGAACTTGACACTTCCCAACAGTATTGAGAAATACATAATTGACTTAAATGATCCTTAAGAGGATGGAATTTTAAATAAATCATGGAATCAGAATTTAGGGGAGGAGAATTGGGTAGACTTATGAGTCATTTTAGTAGTACGATAGGCGTGCACACTAGATAAGAGGTGATTATTCTCAAGAGAGTGTCGCATACTAACATGTGTGTCATATCAACTAGTAAGCATTTTAAATCCTTGCTAAACTAATTTTAAAGTTGTTTTACACTCGGGCTCTGACCCGTTTCCTGTCATTTTTCCTTCTCTTGTGTGTCTGTATATATATATATATATATATATATATATATTACAGGTACCCATACATAGGTGAGTTAGGCATAGGTTCATTGGATTGGACATACTGCAGCTTGTGTGGGAGTTGCGGGTCCTTGCAGTAGACGATTCTTACTTTGACTCCTCAACTTCTAATTTAGTTATCTCTCTCTATATATATATATTACAGGTACCCATCCACAGGGGCGTCAGGTATAGGTTCATTGGATTGGACGTGCTGCAGCTTGTGTGGGAGTTGCGGGTCCTTGCAGTAGACGATTCTTACTTTAACTCCTCAGCTTCTGATTTAGTTCTCTTTAGTTAGGGCATGTGTCGTCCATTTCCAAATTTATGTTTAGACTTGAGAGAGCTTTACTACTTTTCTATTATTTCAGTATTCTGTTTCATTTGGGATTTTTTTTATCTATTACGTTGACGGTAGTTGTGGGTATTTATTTGGATTGAGTAATGTAATGGACATAACTCATTTGAATGGTTTGTTTTATTTATCATTAATACTATTCACAAACTGGTTTATATACAAAAGTCCTTTTCAATGGAATTTAAATTAAACAAAATTAAATATTTTGACACTTAGCTTAATTATTTATTAGGGTGTTAATAAGGAAAATTGTTTTACGACAGTGATGCTAAGAATGAACCAACCAGGCACTTTGAATTAATTTAATAAAGGAATGATCACCCGGTATTTAATTAGGCGGGGTGTCACATTGGTCCTTTATGGATTTTCATCATCTAGTATGATGGTTTATGTAGCATCCACGACCTAACCTTTGACTAAATCAACATCCTCCCGGGGGTCCAGAGTGTTAATTTGGTAAGTGGTCGTGTTCTTTTTCACTTCCTACTGGTCAGCTGAAGTATATTAGTAATTTATGGCCTCCAATTAGTTGCCATTTACTATGTCGACCTCATATTTTGTGGAAAACTTTAGATATAGATGAATTACAGATGACACCGCCTCAAATTTTTCAATTTGACTCTGTCGAGGAACATATTATTGGTTGAGGGAACATTATTATCTAGGACGAAAAAATGGTTCTTCTCAATTTTGCTTGCTAGCCAAGTGTCGATCAAAACTTCTAGCTTGACAGTTCCTAAAGGATAAACCTTTACTATAGAAAAACGACTGAAGGCCTATCATAGGGTTGTACTTTACTATCTACTAACCCAAGAATGTGAAATAAATTAGTAGACGGGGCTTTGAAGGTGATCCTGAGATTAGAGACAATTCCCTAATTGGCAATAGTGCTTGAGATTAAGCAACTGAGGCAGCTCAAGCGTGGCAACTCAAGCGCGACAGCTTGGCATGACAACTCATACTTTAGTTTATTGTATTAGTCATATTGTATTTCTGTTTATGTTGATTGTAAGCTATAACGGTTGTAATGTTGTAACGAGAATAATAATGAGTTTTAGTGTGAGGTCAAACAGTGCTCGCGAGAGACCAGGCTTGGCAGGGCCTGGGAGAGCTTTCATGCTCTATCGAATGACCTCGTCATGGAAACTTTAGAGGGACTTAGTTTGGAGGATTGATAAGTGAGGCACCGTTGGGGCTTATCCTGACCATCTTAGATACACCTGGTAAAACACTGAAGGGCCCTGGCCGTGGAACCCTAGGCGAAGCATCTTAAAGTTCCATCGTGCGTTGACTTGTGAACCAAACAACCCTCTACTTTATGTCACATCTACTATAGGTGATGTCACTAGCCAGCTAAACAATGTCAGACATGCACTTGAGTAAACCAATGTGGTATTTGGGGCTGTCAGGCAGTTGGTGAGCCACCTCTGCGACAACAGCCCCCTAACACACAGTGGTTAGGCAAAAGGCATGTCTTGGCATTTAATGTTTATGACGTAGAGACAACTAGTGCATCAGGCATTTAATGTTGTGGCACAAAGTATGAGGGACGTCTTTCATAGTCTTTAATGTATGAGTTGCCTCAGGGATGGTGTGGGGGGCTATTTAAGGACCCCAACCACCTCTGAGGAAGAGAGGATCTTTTGAGAGATCAGGAGTTATTACTAGAGGGTTTACTCACTCACCATTATTATTTATTACAAAGCTTTTAATACTTGACAAAGATTTTTTAGGGTGTTTTGGTGTGTTTCTACTTGCCTACCAAGGTGTATCTAGGGTGCTTATTCCTCTCTCCCTCTAGCTAAGTTACTTCTAAGTTTCTTACTACTTTCCTGAGTTATACACGAGAGATTTGTGAGTTTAAACTAAGTCTTATCTTCATCTAGGGTTTGTGTTTGCATGTTCTATCACTAATCCAAAGCTTTGTCCAATTATCTTATCATTACCATACTCGAATAGGGGTTACGCCTCCATTTATAATCTAAAGTACCCTCTTACATTTTGTGACTCTGCTTTATCCACGAGAACTCTGGAAACCTTTAGTTATATAACATAAAGTTTTCTAAACTACCTTTATCCACGAGAACTCTGGAAACCTTTACATTATGCACCTGAGAGGTGACGACTAGAGGGTTGACATAAAGGAAAATCACTCCTGATAAGTCATTCTTAGAGAAGTTGATGACCAACTTGTCTTTATTCACCTTTCTAGACAGACCATCTATCTCGTCTGATAAGTCTATTTGCTTACTAAAAGAACAAGACGTAGCCTCATTTAAATAGGCCTTTCTCTAAGCAACTTCATCTCCACCTCCAGTATCTCCTCCTGTAATTAAATGACAACCAAAAGATATCATGCCTACCTCAATATGAGGCTCCCTATCTTTCTTTGGCAAGTCAGGGTCATCCTCAAATTGTCTCTTGACCTCTTTTCTTGTCATCTTTGCTTTTGCAAGAGGACTTTAAACTTCTTATCGTGTCCCAACTTTCCATTGGTTTAATAAAGTTGGTTTGTTTTCTTCATCGAATGAGATATTCAATTTCATTTTTCAGGGAAATGAAGTTATCAGTGGTATGTATGTGGTCTTTATGAAAGTTGTAATATTTAGAGTTATCCTTTCGATTGGATGGTGATTTCAATTTTCCTGGCCACTTCAAGTCCTTATTGTCCCTAATCTCCTCCAAGATGTGATGCACACCTATAGTATGTGGAGTACATTCCTTATACTTCTTGGGCTTATCAGTTTTCTTGTCTTTCTTTTTTTTTTTTTTTAAATGAAACATATATAAAATAAGTGAAGAAAATCCCTTCACTGGTGGCTTACAAAACAAGATATAGAGAAATCAGACAGAAATCCTAATAAATATCTAGTTTTTGCACCTTTATAGGGTCTAGCTTTAAAATAGATCCTCACATCTTCATGAACTAAATCAATAATCTTTGATGCTTTCATAACTTCCCCATCAAATTCCATTTTATTCCTCGAGCACTATATCCTCCAGCACACAAAACAAGGAATGATAATAGAAAGAAGAGCTTTGATGTTTTTTCCTCTTGAGCTTAACCACCATGACATGAGATACCTTTTGAGAGATGAAAAATGAAAGGATAATCCCATCAGCTCGGCGAAGTGTTTCCAAACTGTTTGAGCGATAAGGCTATAACCAAACAAGTGATCATAATCTTCCTCTGATGAAATAGAGCAGCATCTACATTTTGAAGCTAGAAAAATGTGAATTTTCTTCAAATTTGTATCCAAAGGAATAGCATATTGTAATATCCTCCACATGAAAAATGAAATGTTTGGAGGAATTTTGGGGTTCCGTATCCGAGAATAGGAAAACATATGACATTTTTTGTTACGATCTAGATCCCATGCCGATTGAAGAGAAAAACTCCCATCTGAACTCACCTTCCATTCCCTTGGGTTGTCAGAATTGACATTTTCACGATAAAATTCCCACACCATTTGCATTATGCGCCAAGTTTTGCTGGAGAAAGAAGGGCATCCTTGAAAACCCAAGTCACCAAGAGATCTATATCTGTTATGCATGAAGACTGCCCATAGGTTTTCTTTTTTATGAAAAGAGGCCCAAAGTTTACTTGAATAGGCTTTAACTATATCAGCGAGTCTTTTAATCCCCACTCCACCTTCATCATATGGATAGCAAATTTTTTCCCAGCTCACCTATTTATGTTTTATCTTGTCTTCCTTAGTTCCCCAGATAAACGTTGCAAATTTCCTTTCCATTCTTTTAATCACACTGTTAGGCGGATCAAGGACACATAATAAATAAAAAGTCATGGACTGAATCGCTGACCGAAGCAACGTTAACCTCCCTGCGTGCGACAGCAGTTTTCCGGCCCATATGTTCACCTTAGCTGATAAAGCTATTTCCATCTATGCAAATAGCTGAGAAGATTTCCTTCTTGTGTAAATGGGAACACCTAGATATTTCAGAGGAAGGGATTTTTCAATGAATTCAGTTGAGGACTGAATAATATGCCGACGTACTGGAGTCGCGCTGGGCGGGCAAGAGAAAGAAGATTTGGAAATGTTTATTTGTTGACCTGCATAGAGCTCGTAATGCTTCAAGAATTTCATTAGACATCTGAGACTTTTTTTGTTCCATTTGTAAATATGAGGCAGTCATCCGTAAATGATAGAGAAGAAATAATATCACAACCTGGAGGAATTGAAAAATGTTGCACTTGCCCATTAAGCATTAGATAATGAAGACCCCTGGAAAGCAGCTCAGTGACTATGATGAACAAACTAGGAGAAAGAGGATCGCCTTGTCGAACACCACACTTAGATTGGAAGAAACCACACCCTTTTCCATTCACGCATATAGAATACCAGCAATTTGAAATAGCTCTCCAAACCATATCTATCCATGTTTCTGAAAATCCAAAGGCACGAAGAACTTTGATGATACAAAACCATGAGACCCTGTCATACGCTTTTGACATGTCCAGTTTAATAAGTACGTTTGATCCCCTAACTCTATTATTGAATTTTGACATGAGTTCTTGGGCTAACAAAATATTATCCATGATATTCCTACCATGAATAAATCCCGCTTGTGATGGAAAAATAATTTTTGGAAGTAAAATTCCAAGTCTATTATTAATGATTTTTGTAATAATTTTATTACAAAAATTACATAAACTAACAGGCCTGAAATCGCTACAAAAATTAGGAGTTGAATTTTTTGGGATAAGAATGATATTTGTGGCCGTCCAACTTCTAGGTAGAGAATTACCTGCAAAAAAAGAAAGCAAGGCTAAATGAAGGTCAGTTTTAATTATATCCCAGCACTGTTGAAAGAAACATCCATTAAATCCATCCGGACCCACCGCACTATTTTTATCCATCCCAAACACTGTGGACCTGATTTCACTCAAATCTGGAGGTGTAGTAAGAAAATTATTATCCTCCTCTGTAATAATAGAAGGAATAATGTCCAAATTGAAATCATCAGGAATGGTAGTTGGCATAGTGAGAATATCTTCAAAATGTTTGACCAGCATCCCCTCAATATTTTCCTGACCACTAATTTCTCCCCCGACATCATTATGAATCTTATGGATAAAAAGCTTTGATTTTTTTTTGCCTGAGCCATAGAATGAAAAAAACTGGTATTATAATCACCATCTGAAGCCTATTTAACTCTAGCCTTTTGACGCCAATATTCCTCTTCAATACTCAATTCTTTATTGTAAATGGCTTTAGCTTTAAAAAATTCATGTCTATTCTCTGGATTAGGGTCCCCATCATATTCACTTTCTTTCAAAATCAAATTATCCTCTGCCACTCTAACCCGTTGATGGATATTTTGAAAAACATTAACATTCCACCATCTCAAAACAACTTTCAACCTTTTAAGTTTATAAGCAAATTTAAAAAGATCTTCACCCCTCAAATCTTCATTCCAGGAATCCGAGACAATTTTAAGAAATCCCTCATGCTTAGTCCATGCATTTATAAATCTAAACGGTTTAAGAACTCCATCTAACTCTGTCTTGACATTGAGAAGTAACGGAGAATGGTCAGAATTAGTGCGATGCAAATGATCAACCGTTGTTATAAACCCATTATTAAACCATTCCGAATTACACATAATTCTATCCAAACGGGCCATAATTATATTCCCACCATCTCTGTTGTTGCACCAAGTAAATTTGGAACCCTTGTACTCAATTTCAAGAAAACCATTATAAGCAATGCAGTCATTAAATTCCTCAACAGCTAGGTTATTAATGCCTCTTCCTCCTACTTTTTCAGATTGGTCCCTAACGACATTGAAATCTCCTCCAATAATCCATTGCCCATTAATTAAGTTTTGATGATATTCGATGTCCCTCCATAAATACCTCCTGTCCGCCAGTTTACATTTAGCGTAAACACATGACAAAAAAACAGATTTTGAAAAATTCATGTGCTCTGCTTTAATAGTAATTATTTGGGAATTATCACCAATAATAGTTATTGACATATTGAATTTCCAAAGAATCCAAATGTTGTTGGTTAAATTAGCCAACCCACCCTGAAAATTGATTCTTCTACACAAATCTGGAAGAGACTCTTTGGAAATTTTAGGCTCCATTAAACAAACCACACCTAACTTATGATTATGAATTAATTTTTTGAGTATGTGAACAGAACTAGAGTTTCCCACTCCCCTAATATTCCAGAAAATGCAACTAAACATTTGATATAGTTAAAGGAGAATTATGTGCTGACTTACCTGCTGATCTGGAACTATATTCTTTTATATGAGCCCACTATTTTCGAGGTCTTTTAGCAATGGATAATTTATTTTTTCCAACTTTGAAAACTGTTTTGTATTTGGCGCCAATAGATTCTGAGAATTCAATCATTTGTTTTTTGTCGCATGGATTATAAATTGCATGATCCTCACTGTCAGAAGCCCAAGCTGGTTTGGAGAGGTCCACACTCTTGTTTTTCCTAAACTTGGGTCTAGGAGAAATGTTAATACTGTTAAGCAAGCCTGGGTCTGGAGAGACAGATTGTAGTAGAGGAATATCAGCCATATTTATCACATTTACTTCACCTTCTTCCAGTACTTCACACCCTGGGTCCTCCTCTAGGGTTACTTCGATAATATTACTGTTCGGGTCGTCATTTTCCAAGCTCAGAATATCAAACGTATTGCAGCAAATGATTGGTAATGGGTTAACATCAGTTCCAGATTTTTTGAGTTGTATAGATGGAGAAGGAAGATTATTACGAGAAGAGAAATTTGGGCGGGATTGAGGAGCGTCAAGAGATGCAGAATTTTTTGAAGTTGAAGCATTATTGGACAAGTTTGAATTTGGAAAGGATTTTTGGTTAGTTAGCGAATTTTTAGCCTTTGGATTTGGAGGGTTGACTGCTGAGGTGGTGGAAGTTTTAAAGATTGAAGTTTGAACTTTAGGGTTTGTTACGAACGGCTCTAGCCTCCTAGTTTTCAGGGGTCCAGAATCTGAATTTTTCTTCCAGATTGAACCATCCTCCCCCGCTTTTCCAATATTCACCGTTGCCGCCACTGCCTTGACTTTGTTCTCCGTTGCCAGAATGCCATGTCCCCCATCTGAGTCGATCAAATTTGCAGACCCTCGACAATCGCTGTCATCATGACCTTTCTTCATTCATGCAACGCAGAACTTTGGAGCATTCTCATACACCAAATTCTGCCAAAAGCCCGAACTGGATCCACAACCAATCCAAATACGATTAGGAAGATTTGTAGCAAGGTTAACTTCTACGAGAATACGCGCCTGACTAGGACGGGACACCATTGTTGTAGCCTCATCAAGTTTTAATGGAATGCCAATAAGATTGGCAATAGAAAATAAATCACCTTTGTCAAAAAAATGCACTGGAAGATGAGGGAGTGTAATCCATAATGGCATGATAGGGAAGTCATACGCTGCGTTGAACGATGGAGTCCACTTAGAGACCACCATTGAAAATTTGAAGATGGACCAATGTCCACGAAGCCAGAGCCGATGGTAATCTTCTTCACAATGAAGTCTGATGAGGATGTGTTGATTATTTAGCAAGCCGATTGAAAAACCACCCCTCAGAGAAAATGTTTGGAATGCTTTCCTGATCGCTTCCATAGCTGGCCTGCCATAATTAAATTTTCCAACCAGCGTGTGACGAAAAGATTCAGCTAATAATTCAATATCTCCATCATCAAAATGGACAGCTGGTTCACCTTTGAAAGTGCAAGGTTTTTTTATGATTGGATTAGAATTTTAGGTGGGACTAAGAATGGATGCAAAGGATTTCTTTGCCTCCTTAGCAAGGTCAGGTGGTTTGGCTGGTAAAGTTTGGCAGTCCAGTGAGGGATCCGCCATATAGAGAGAGAGGGATCAAAAGGTCGACCAAAGGGTTGTATTTTTAGCCATCATTATTATTCGAGCTCTTTTAGCCATCTGGTTTTTTTCCTGGGACTTTCTTATTAGCCACAACTTCCTCGGCATTCATGATTTTACCAGCCCTCGCCATCAGTTCAGTCATGGTTTTTGGAGGTTATTTCGCCAATGGATGATATAACTTTTCAGGAAGAAATCCAATCATCAAGGAGGTAATAGCAGTTTTATCATCATAATCTACCGATTATAATTTCTCATTATTAAAGCTAGTAATATATTCCCATATATTTTCTCATGGTCGTTGGCGAACGCTCAATAAATGGGCTACTCTCCTGATCGGCTTTGCTCCAAAGTAGAAATTATTAATGAATAGTTCAGCGAGCTAATGAAAATTAACAATTTGGGTTGGACCAGTGATTGTACTTGAGAAAGATCGACAACACATCGCGTCAGGAATAGAATAAATATTAACAACAGTGTAGTACTATTCAACATTAAGGATAATATCATTTTTGCCATTGTACCTAAGTGTGACCATTATTGGTTTATGTTTGGAGGGTATAGGGTAATCCACAATGGCCTATATGAAGGGAGATGCTTTTATAAAACTTCTTTGCAAAGGATTATTGGTCTTAGCTATCTCCCCCAGACGATCCTTAAATCTATATATTGATCCCCATAAAGAGTCCTCTTCTAGTTTAGACTTGACTGAGGTAGTTTTGGTGGTCTTACTATGCATTTGTGCTAAGCTCTCTTCCTAAAAAAATTGCTCAACACGCATGAATCCTCGGATGCTAACTCTGGACCTGACTGACCCTTCTCGGTGCTCATGGAACCTAGATGGTTCTCTACGATGACCTATGCTTATTTGAGGACCCAAACGATCAAAAGAAGAGGCCTTGATCAACCATTCCAATATGCTTGTCCGCTCAAAATTGAAAGATCGACCATCATAGTAATCATTAGACCAAATGGATGAGGTTCCTTATGGGCAATAAGATCTGCCATATGAGGAATTGAAATAACATATTCTTTCATTTGTAGGAAAGGGAGGATGCATATCCCTTCAGATAGTACGGGAGTAGACTTGTTCAATAATGTTTAAGCTAATTGCCTCACTGGCTCTTGCATTGCTTATTGCCCTTTGGCAAGATTAATTAAGATTTTTTGAAGATCTACTACACTAGGAGGATCATATGGATTAAGATTGTTACCTATAGCTGCAAGGATGATTTCAAGAACGTCTGTCATCCTTTAGAAAGCTTCCAAGGAGAACATGTGAACAGAATTGGCAGAAAACGATTACAATCAGTCGTTACCACAAACGAAGCCAATCTGTTGATGTCCAATATTAGTATAGATATTATCTTAGCTATAAATTATCGATTTCGTAATCATAGATAACTATGTAAGTAATAAGGAAGAAAACAAGACACGAAATATTTTTAACATGGGTCAGCTATGGAAAAGCCTACGTCCACTATTATAGTTTTACTATTGAGGGTAGTTACATAAAACGTTGGGTAGTCTTGCTTGTGCATAGTTATCTTATCCCTTGAGGTAAGGAAGTGATATATTTATAGTGGTTTGGAAACCAAGGGATATAATGCATTTATATATTCAAGCATTTACACCCATATATAATAAATGAGACTATTGATCTTCCTTGGAACGTGTGGAATGACAGTTGATAAATTCCATTTTAGTGACCTTTCCTCTTCTTGAAGGTTCATTTTCTTACGCTAGTCGGCTGATATGCCCACCAAGTATTTTTGGAGCCAACTAAGTATAAATGAAACCCTTAGATGTAGACTTATGAGGACACCTATCCCTATCTCATTGGTCCACGTGGCATGCATAATTTCACCCACAACAATTAGTATGTTAAAATTATGGGTAACTCTAAAAAAAAAAATTGTGTGTGTGTGTGTGTGTATATATATATATATATATATTAAACATGGTTGTTTTGATTCAACATTGACTTATGTTAAATCTATTTTGACATTTCAAATCACATATATTTGAATGAATTGTAAAGATATTATAACTATCAGCATGTAATTGGCATGGGCAAATGTGACATGTTATGTTACAAAACCAGTAGCTAAATAATGGTATAAAAGGTGTGTAACATCGTTATTTATCACACCTGGGAGTGTTAGTGTGCCATAACAAAAAATAATCAGGAGCAATTTTATCACTGTGTCATCGACACGGGTACACCCTAGTATATATATATATATACATATATATATTGGGTCAGTTAATACATAATATTATTGTTGAATAAAAAAATAATCCTCTACTACAATCAACGATTTTGTTTTAACAAGCTTAATTTACCGGATTTGGCGCACTTTAAAAAATTTATTTTAATAGTTTTTCTATTTCTATTTTTAGGGTAAAATAATGAGTTTTTGTTATTTTAAATGCTATTATCACTATAGTCAGACAAACACAACTTAATTTAAAAGATCTGGCCTTAATGAAATAACCAAAATATAATATTTCTTAACTCTACATAAATTAATGAAATTTGGTCATTGTGTCATTATATTTGGTCAAAGTGAAGACTAATACAACAAGATCTTTTTGGATGCACCATATTACTTGCTAATTTATTAGTATTAAATCAAAATTTAATATATTAACATTAATCACATTTATTATTAGAAAATTTGATATATATAACTATAAAACAGAATGCAATAATTATTATTACTAAAAATATAAGGTTAATTAGTTTTGAAATTCATAATGTTTAAATATTTGTCACATTATAGTGTCAAATGGGTTAAAATTCCATATACCCCTTTGGTAAGGAACATTTTAATGTCTATATTTTTTTAGTAATGCTAGTTATATGTAATATCCCGTATTTTTGTGATATTTATTTATTATTAATTAGGAAAATAAATTAGCAATGGAAATAATTATTACTTGTGTAATATGGTAATAATAAATGCATACATTACATGACAATTAAATTTTGCATGTTTTGTGATATTTGAATTGCACATTATAAATTAAATAATCGATAATATTAATTATATGAAATTTGTATATGCTGGTACTAGTAAAATAATTAAGTTATGTATTTTGTTTTACGGTGTTATCATTTGCAACGGAATCTAAAGTGGTACCGAATCCCGGAGATTTATTTTTAGTGCTTTGAATTCTTCCCAAGGGTATGTATACCTTTGGGCTATTTTTAGGTCAATTTGGATAGTGTGTAGGGCCTGTATGGGTGTCCAAAATTAGGAATTTTAGACACATCGGGGATCGGTAGTGTGGGGTCGATATGATTATAGGATTTATCTTAACATGATAGTAAGGGTTGTGTATGTGTGCTTATTTTGGTTTGTTGTTGAGGGTTATGATTACTTGCGTGTTTTATGTGTAATGCATACCGGGTGTGAGTGCTAGTGGTGTATTGTATTAGGCAAGGGTTCCATTTTAGGGATGCGTCCCACACGGATCGCAAGGATGCCTCAGTGAGTTTATAAGTTTTCCATTCGCAATGGTATTTTACCCTAGGGTCATACATCTAGATATCTTTGTACCTAGAGGGTTCACGAATATATTTCATCGTGTGATTCTGGGCATGGTATATTATACGAGTGATGGGTAGGCATATGATTTATCCCTTGACCATGCTGAGTTCTTAGGTTTGGGACGGCCTAAGACTATACCTAGTACACGAGTGATCATCCCAGGCAATAAAAATATACCTTTGTTATGTGCGGGCGTGCTAGTAGCCTATTTATTTATACATGCTCGGGGATGTACCTTTGTACGGATGTTATACGTGAGTAGAGTCTTTATCCAACCATATATGATTATTTTATAGCGATACCAGATATAGTATACCAGTTTATATGTTATACTGGAGATGTATATGACTTATAGTAGGGATTTCCACTCACATACTAATGTTTCAATTTTAAATATTACATATACTAGAGATGTGTACATTGCATTATAGGTATGAGGTAGGCAAATGTGGATAGATTTGAGACATGAGCCAGTTATTGGTATCTTAGTTATTTTATGAGAGGTACCTTAGGGTTTGAAACCTTAGTACATCATATTATTCCTATTCAAAAAGATTAACCCAATATAATGAATGGTAATGATTAAAGAATGATGTTGTAAGACTTTAATCACAACGGCTATATATGGGTTCTGGATTTAAAACCACGTAATATTTTATGTTGTTGGGTTGGGCAACTAATAACTTAAAATATATTAGCACAGGAGAGGAAGATGCGTAGTTATGATGTGGCCAGAATTCAATTATAATCCTGTTCTACATAGACTTATTGATTACGTTTACTTTTTAAATTGTTTTTACATGTCCTTGTCTCAGTAGTTCATGTGAACACAGGTGCGCCAAAGAAGTACCTCTTGCAACATTATATTTCTTACTCCTAGGATTGTAATAGTCGAGCAAGTGTAGCTCATTCTTTTATTGTATTATTTTATTTTCAGTAGGGTTGTACATGTATACTTATATTCAGAGTTTGACTTTATATGGTCACATTTTATATTTAGAGATGGTTGTTGTTGTATTTTAAGTGTTTGGTATCAGAGTTAGTTCATTCAGTTGATTATTTTCTATTGTTGAGAATTTTACCATTTTTTTTATTCCCGTGATTTTTATATTAGACCTAATTAATTTATTTATGGATTTTGTGGGGTGTCAATTAATCCCCTGCCTATGGTCCTCTTTCCTTCGATCCTCTAGCAACCCAAGATGGTGTGATTATTACCAATTAATCCATTTAGCCTAAGGGGCCATTTGTTGCGATTGTTCCAAGGGAGGCCACTCATATCCCTTAGGATTTTTATTCTTTTGATGTAAATTTTGTAAACCCTTGAGGTCGTTTACCTTGTTGCCCTATGGCTGTTTTTTCATTAATTAATAAATGTTTAATTTTACTTGATTTCTTCCTTATACCAAGTCTTTTCCAACGGTATGCAAAAAAATTACTTACAAATTTAGAGTCTTACAGAAACCCAGGCGTTTGGAGAAAAATGATTTTACTTATTTTTAGACCACGAACAAACTAGAAGGTTTACAACAGCATTGTTGGTCGTTAAAAAAGTTTAGAGAGTAGTTTTAGTCCTGGTGATAAACAGAACTTTTGGGTATATTTTTTTCGTCGTTGCTTGAAAAGTCCTTCTAATCAAAACCTCAATTACCTACAAAATATAACAATCTCAAGTGTAGCGGTAAGTAAGGGTATCAATCCACTTCCAAGGGGGTAAGCTAGAGACAAATTCAATTGTAATTCACTTTTTATTTTATTTTTTTGCTTTTTGACTTTTCTAGTTTTTTTTAGCTTTTTCAAATATTAAAAAAATTGGGTGAGGTGATGATTTAAACTAAAATAAACTAAATTTGATATGATAACAACTAACTAGAAAGTTACTAAAATGAAAATAAAGTCTAACACTAAAATAAGAGATAAAGTGAGGTAAATAATTGTGAGAACAATCAAGGAGTGGGATTACACCACAAATTTTAGCTATTCTAATCAATTAATTTAATTAATTGAATTCTCCCAAATTAATATCAAAATTACAAATCAACTCTCGTTGCAAATGTAATTTTAGTAGTAACCATTTAGAAAATTAAATTTAACACCCCACAACTCTAGAAAATAGATCTAAACTCCTTTTAATTAATCACCCGCTAGGATCGATCAATTAAAATTTATGTCAATCTTATAAAATAAATTTAGAGTTGAAATTCAAGTAATAATACCCCACTTAAGAAACCCATATCTCTAGTTCGAATCTAAAATGGGTATTATAACTAGAATTTCGATTTTCTCTCGAAAATCATTTACCCTCTCTCGAGGCGTAAATCTAAGGGTGATGGATCAAAATTAACATTCAAAGAGAAATTTCAAGTAATCAAACTAATTAAACTAAAATAACATCAAATAAGGGTTTTCCCCCACCCCTTGAAAGGGGATTAGCCTAACATGATATTAAATATGATGAACAAATAATCAAAGGCATATATAATAAAAGAGTAGAGAAAGAGAACAAATCTCTAATAAATCTCCTTGAAATTGACAATTTGAACTCTATCATCTTCCATACAATTCAATTACTCACAATTAAATCTCACCAAATCTCTAAAAAAATAAAAACAAAAACTATTTATAAAGTGGTGTTTATCTCTCTACAATTCTCTCTCTAAAAATTCCTATCTAAAAAGGTCTCTTTCTAAAAATAAAAACTACAAAATAAAAATAAAAAGGATAGTGGATGAATTCATAATGGACAATTAAATAATAAAAGAGATTTGCTAAAAATGCAAATCCTAACATTATAAAATTGTACATTAGAACTCACCCAAAGAAATAAATTCTAGATCATTACTTTATATTGAGATAATTGCTAAAAATACAAAATCTCAACATAAAGGAATGGGTTAGAATTTACCTCCCATAAGGGATAACTTTCACTACATTAATCTATTTTGAATTAATTGCTAAAAATGCAAAAATTAAAAATAGAGGGGTGGGGTGAAATTTATCCTAGAGATAATTTTCACTACACACCTCTATATTGGGGTATTGCTAAAAATGCAAATACTCAACATAGAGGGGTGGAGAGAATTTTGTCACACCAGGCTTAAAACTAATTTTGAGATCTCTTTTCAAATGTCCTAAGTCTTCAATTTATATGGTGCACATGGAGGCTAGGTTGGATAATTGACATGAGTGTGCATGAAAATGGTGAGCGGAGCATGTGGTTTGAGAGGATATACAAATCTGATATGGGTGAGGGTATTTATGGGAAGTTGGGTTAAATAGGTAGTTGGGGGTAAAATGGGTATAAGGGGTATAAGTTAGTTAAAAGACATGTGGGTTTTATGTAGTTTAGGAGATTGGCTTTGGCTTTGAAATGGAAGATGGGAATGGGTTTAAATGGGTTAAAGCTTTGGGGTTGGAATGAAATGGGTATGGACATGGGTAGTGGGTTTTGGACATTGGTCGGGTGGCTTTCGGGTGCTCAGTAGAGGGACGTCGGGTCGGAGCTGCCGGGGTTCACCGAATTCGGGCCGAACTGGGATGAGGGAATGGGTCAGACAGTCGCCGGCGAGCAGGTGGTCGAGGTGGATGTTGGCTCCGGTGAGTTGTCCGCTGGCGGTCGGAGGGGGTAAGGTCAGCTGCAGCGCCGGTGGGGGTGCAGGTCGGGCTCCGACGCGGGTAAGGTAGGGTTTAGACGTCGGGGAGGCAAAAGGGGGGTCTCGCCGGAGGAGTGGGGGCGGGTTGGTGTGTGATGGGTTGTAGGGGAGTGAGGTGTGGGTGAGGGTGTATTTTTTAAGTGTAGGATAGTGTATGAGAGTAGAGTGTGTGTGTTAGTGTGTTTAATTTGTGACCCTAAAATAAAATTAATAAAGACTCAACTAAAATTAATAAAAATAAAAATAAAAAATAAAATCTAATTAAAAATAAAACAAAATAAAGAAAATAAAAAATAAAAATATTAAAACTAAAACTAAAAAATAAAATCCTAAGCTTATATAAAAACTAAAATAAAACAAAAGAAATAAAAACTAAAAATCTAAATGAAAATTAAAGCCCTGAAAAAATATAAAATATAAAAAACTAAAAATAAACTCCTAAAAACTAATCCTAATGAAATTAAAAACTAATAAAAATCAAAATAAAATAAAATAAAATTATAACAATAAAATAAAATTAAACATAGAAAATACCAAACAAATCTAAAATAAAACCTAAAAATAAAAATGACTCAAACAAAAAATATAAAAAATGATAAAAAGACACAAACAAAACACACACATGGTTTAGGCTAGGGTAAGGCTAGGGTAAGGGTTTAGGTAGGTTTAGGGACAAGGTATTTAGCACCATTTTACTGCAAGTTGCTTTGAATTTTAGGTTTTGACACTGCAACTGTAATTAAGCCTGCATATTGAACAATTAAGCGCATAAGACCCATATTGTCGAGAATTAGCAACAAAAGTACGTCTATTCGGGGTATAAAATGTATAATTTTTGGTGCTTATCACACCACCCCCAAACAGAGCGTTGCTAGTCCTCGAGCAATAAGATAGAGATAAAGAGACAGATAAGTAGCCAAAAGTGTACCACTTTCGCGGGCACTTGCGATTGCACTTAGCATGTGGAACAAGCCTTTAAACCTATAGGTTGCCCTACAAGACGAGTTGTGTCTCGTGAGGGTTTGCAGAGAATATACCCATAAAATTCTTATTTGCAAAAATTTATTGGAAGGCGGTCAATCTCTTATTAGGCGTAGAATGATCGCACAATCCATCACAAGAAAAATATTTTCAGAAATACAAGCTAAAATGTGTAAAAAGTTTAGCTAAGTAAATACACAAGGCACATCCTTCCTAGAACTCAACGTTTGTAGTTTGAATCAGTCAACACGGGTCGAGAATCATAAGAGTAATTCCTAGATTGCCTTATCGGAATCAACGCTTCAACTTCAAAATCTCATTGGATATAGCTCTCTCAAACGAACTCTCGAGATTAGGGTTAGTGTATCACTCTTGTATGTGAGGAGGTGAGTAAATGTAATCAAGTTCAAACATCTCACACACACATAAGAAAGAACGAACAATAAGAAAGAAAATGATCTCATGAAAGAATGCTAATCACTGTAGTGAGAACGTCGAGTTATTCACCACATTGACTTTCATTTGCCCGAACACCTAGGGGAACATGTATGTATATGGGTGAGGGGGGATGAAATGGGATGAGAAGGATATGATTGGTAGGATGGATGGGATGAGGTAGGTAGGATAGTGATGTAAAAATGATGGATGTATGATGCGATGGAAAATGGATGGATATGCGATGGATAATAGATGGATGCGAAAGAAGAGTGTATACATTTTAGGCACAAATGTATTTATTTTACAACTAACTACTAACTACAAACTCTTTTTTTTCTCTCTCTTTTTTTTCTTTTTCTTTTTTTTCCTTTTTTCTCTAATTTTCTATTTTTAATTTATTTTTTAATTTATTTTTTTCTCTCACTTTTTTTAATATTTTGAATCAACACTCTTTTATTTGAAATGATGGAAGATATATGAATGGAGGTGATAGGTGATGGTGTGGGGAATATATGATGTGGGGAATATGGAAAAGCATGGGAATGTAATGGGAATATGATAAGGGGAAAAGTGGTAGGTGTATGGATAAAAATCCTAGTGATCGGGACAAATTTCAAGACACGCGTTTCTTACAACTCGAAAAAAATGTCATTCTCAGTGATCAAGCCAAAATTTTATGAAAAAAATATAAAATATAAAAAACTAAAAATAAACTCCTAAAAACTAATCCTAATGAAACTAAAAACTAATAAAAATCAAAATAAAATAAAATTATAATAATAAAATAAAATTAAACCTAGAAAATACTAAATAAATCTAAAATAAAACCTAAAAATAAAAATGACTCAAACAAAAAATATAAAAAATGATAAAAAGACACAAACAAAACACACACATGGTTTAGGCTAGGGTTAGGCTAAGGTAAGGCTAGGGTAAGGGTTTAGGTAGGTTTAGGGACAAGATATTTAGCACCATTTTACTACAAGTTACTTCGAATTATAGCTTTTGACACTGCAACTGTAATCAAGCTTGCATATTGAACAATTAAGCGCATAAGACCCATATTGTCGAGAATTAGCAACAAAAGTACGTCTATTCGGGGTATAAAATGTACAGTTTTTGGTGCTTATCACCTAGAATCGAAGAGTCCTTCCAAAATTCAAGGTATTGAGATAATATTAGTTTGGTGGTGTGTTTGTTGGGAAATCATGGTCTTATCAACTGCCAGGCGTTCATGTCATCGGGTCACTGGTCCAACTAGTGGATGAACTAGTTGGACCGGTCCTATTATTCATTAATTTAAAATTAAATAACATTAACAATATATGTAATTAAATTTTTTTTAATATAATGTTTACTATTATCAATCGATTCCATTCATTCTAAATTGATAGTTGTTTGGAAGTCAAAAGTTTTAAGAAAAAATTTACCTTCCAAATTCACCAAAGCAAATATAATGAATACCTTTAAATGTAAGAGATGGGATTTCATATGCTTTAACACTGAGTATAATTCGAAGTAGTGACTTTATAATGTCACCTACTTTTATATAGTAATTTCAGAAATACAAATACTAACATGGGATTGACTAGGAAGGAAAGATCACTATAAAGATGAGATAGATAATAGTTTACATTTTTAGAGTCGTTAATAAATTAAATTTCATAGCACAAGTAAATTTTAACATATTAGATAACCTTGAAAATAAAAATAATTCTAATCTGGTTTGTCGAGTTTGTAAATAAATTGATCAAGTTTGAGTTTATCCGATGGTTCACCGAGGCAACATTGGGTGAATTTCACACATGGTATAGTTCTTAACCCAATTCAGTTTAGGCACTAGTTCACCAATTTACCTAGTCCACCCTATAAAATGTGGAAAGGTCACAAACCTTCTTACAAATATTTAAAAGTGTGGGGGTGTCTTGTTAATGTATTAGTTTTCGACCCTAAAAGGGTGAAAAAGGTCCTAAAACAATTGATTGTATATTCATTGATTATGCTAACAATACTAGTGCATATCGATTCCTTGTGCGTAAATCTTACATTCCCAACATTCATATTAATACTATTGTAGAGTCAAGGAATGCATCATTTTCTGAAAATATATGTTCGTATAAGAATGCACAAGAAACAAGTTCTCATAAAAAAAACTCTCGAAGCTATGAGTAATGATTTTCATAATGTCAATAAAGATAATGAGAATGAACCTAGACGTCGCAAAAGAGCTAAGACATCAAAATATTCTATCCGAATTTTCTAACTTATATGTTATAAGGTGAACATTAAACAATTAAAGAGCCTCTATCAACTGCAAAAGCTTCATATTAGAAGGAAGTTATTAATAGTGAAATAAAATCCATTATGCAAAATCATACATGGGAACTGGTGGATCAACCACCAGTAACTAAGTCCTTAGGGTGTAAATGTATTATCAAAAGGAAGATGAGAGCTGATGGATATAACAATAAATATAATGATAGACTTATTGCTAAAGGGCACAAATAAATGAAAGGAATAAACAATTTCGACACTCATTCACCAGTTACGAGAATTACATCCATTAGAATGTTATTTGCAATAGCAGCAATACATAATTTGGAAGTACATCAAATGGATGTTAAAATTACTTTCTTAAATGGTGAATTTGATGAAGAAATATATATGGAACAATTGAAATATTTTAAGGCTCTTGGAAATTAAAGAAAAGTATGCAAACTTGTCAAATCGATGTATGGTTTGAAACAAGCACCTAAAAATGGCATGAAAAATTTTACAATGCAATGAAGTCAAATGGTGTCAAGATAAATGAATGTGAGAAATGTATTTATTTCAAAGGCACTCAAAGGAAACATATCATTGTATGCCTATACGTAGATAATATGCTAATCATTGGTAGTAATAAGGATATCATTACTACTACCAAAAAATTATTGACTAGTAGATTTGAATGAAATATTTGGGCCTAGAAGATGCTATATTAGGAATTAATATTGCTAGATCTTTCAAATGTCTCAGTTTGTCTCAGTATCATTATGTTGGGAAAATCTTTTAAAAGTATAAGAAATATGAACAGACGCCGATACGAACACCTGTAGACCCAACTCTTCACCTTACTATACATAAAGATGAAAGTATATCTCAATCAGATTATTCTCGTATAATTGGATGTTTTATGTACTATCAAATTGCACTCGACCGGGTATAACATACTTTATAAGTAAGCTAAGTTAATATACAATTATTCCTAAAAAAAACATTGGAAGGCTGTAAACACCCCATTCTAATACCCCCTAAACTCTCCTTAGGTCCCTAGTACCTCCCTTCATCACTACAAACCCAAGTCATGCCATGGTTACTGACCTAAAGGCCATCAGGAACTCCCAGGCTCTGTTTGACCAAAAAATCAAACTCTTCAGCTCAACTGAGACTGAATGAATCTTCAAAGGGCACTGAATCCTCTTTCCAACGGTCCACCCTGTGCACGATTCTGACTTACGGTGCGGACGAACGACCCATTTTCCCCCACAACTTTATCAGAAGGCCACCGGACGCTCTCAGTCTTTGTTTGACCAAAGTCAACTCTTCAACTTGACCGATACTAAATGAATCTTTAAAGTTCAATGAAACCCCATTACAATGGTCCACTCCGGGCCCAATTCTGACTTACGGTACGGACGAACGGTCCGTTTTACTCTGAGTCACCTCACGCTTCCAGGCTCCGGTTGACCGAATTCAACTTTCCAAACTGATTCAAACTCTTTGGAATGTTGAATTACATCTCTTAACCTCTTAAGGATCCACCCCATGCATGATTCTGACTTACCATGCGGACAAATGATCCGTTTGCATCCGACGATCCCCCGTCCAAAGGATCGACGAACGCGTCCAAGCCACATTTGACCCAAATTTAACTCCCGAACTCGGGAGCAATCCAAAGACTTTCTAACGTCTCTAGAGTACCTTTCTAATGGTTTGCCCCGTGTACAATTTGAATGAACGGTTTGCACTCTACGACCGATTTTTCAAAGGAAACTGAAAGAGACTGCCAAACGGCAGGTTCTAAACCCTAACTATCGGCATTGTGCCTCAAAACACCTGTCGATTGGCCGGACCAAGACTATGCCGATCGGCAATGCCCTGGACCTACGAAAAGTAGGGCCTGGCCTCATTTTAAAGGGAGACCAGATCTGAAATCCATCGCTCTCAGCGAGTTCAGAAAACACCTCTCGAAGTCAGCGTGATTTCTACATCCAAATCCCTTTCTAGCCTTCACCTTTCATCATTTTTTTCATCAAACTTTTTGAATTAACTACCCTCCATCATCACCCAAGTGCAAGTACTGCTCTCCAACATTCAAGATCAAGATCAAGATCTTCAAGAAGGTCCAACTTTCTCAACTCTCTCTTCAAATTCTCCTAAATTCGCATTAATTTATTTCATTGCTTAGCACTTTTATTCTCTCATCTCACATATCCTAATATACTTTTTATTTAGTATTATTGCACATCCCTTATTTTCATATAAATAAAACCCAAAAAAATAATAAAAAGGGGATTTGCTCATAAATTCCAAACAGGAATTCTCATTCTTTTCTCATAACTAAAAAACTTTTTTTTAGAAACACACACATATAAGAGAAGTCCCCGATTGGGTTTATGGGATAAATCCTGTAGACATCCCATTTTAGTACCCCCTAAACTCTCCTTAGGTACCTAGCACCTCCCTTCATCGCTACAAACCTAAGTCATACCTCGGGTACAGACCTAGAGGCCATCGAGCACTCTTAGGCTCCGAATCTTCAAAGGGCGTTGAAACCCCTATCCAATAATCCTCACCGTGCGCTATTCTGACTTACGGTACGGACGAACGATCTATTTTACTCCGAAAGGCCACCAAATGCTCCCAGGCTCCATTTGACCAAAGTCAACTCTTCAGATCAACCGAAACTGAATGAATCTTCAAAGGGAACTGGAACCCCTTTCCAACGGTCTGCCCCGTGCACGATTCTGACTTACAGTATGGGCAAACGATCCATTTTACTCTGAAAGGTCACCGAACACTTCCAGGACCTGGTTGACCAAAGTAAACTCCCCAAAATGATTCAAGCTCTTTTGAATGTCCAAGTACATCTCCTAACCTTTCCAACAGTCCGCCCCATGCGCAATTCTGACTTACCATGTGAACAAATGATCCATTTGCGTCCGACGATCCCCCGTCCAAAGGACCGACAAACTCTTCTGAGCCATATTTAACCCAAAGTCAACTCTCCAACCCGGGAGCAATCCCAAAGAATTTTGAAGGTCTCTGAAGTAACTTTCCAACGGTTTTTCCTGTGCACGATTCGGATCAACGGTTTGCGCTCTAAGACCGATTTTCCAAAGAAACCTGAAAGAGACTACCAAATGGCAGGTTCCAAACCCTGTCTATCGGTAGTGTTCCTAAACACACCTGTCGATTGGCAGGACCAGGGCTATACCGATCGAAAATGCCCTGCACCTATAAAAAGGAGGGCCTGACCTCATTGCAAAAAGGGGACAAGATCAGAAATCCATCACTCTCAACGAGCTCATAAAACCTCTCTCGAAGTCAGCGTGATTTCCCCATCCAAATCCCTTTCCAACCTTCACCTTTCATCATCTTTTTCATCGAACTTGGTGAATTAACTACCCTCCCTCATCACTCAAGTGCAAGGGCTGCTCTCCAACATCCAAAATCTAGCTCAAGATCTTCAAGAAGGTCCAACTTTCTCAACCCTCTCTTTAAATTCACCTAAATTAGCATTGACATCTATTATTACTTAGCACTTTTATTCTCTCGTCTCATATATCCTAATATAATTTTTATCTAGTATTATTGGACATCTCTTATTTTCATGTATATAAAATCCAAAAAAATAAGAAAAAGAGGGTTTGCTCATAAATTCCAAACGGGAATTCTCACAACTAAAATACTCTTTTACACGCACACACACATATAAGAGAAGTCCTTGGTTGGATTTTATGGGACAAATCTCATCCCTCGTTTTGCATACGAACTACGTGGACTTGGATGCCTCTATAGGCTACATAGGCATCTCGGGGTAAAACCCGAGACTCGAGTCCTATTCATACTTTTTTTCTATTTTTCTATATTCTTTAAACTTAACTCTCTTAGATTCCATATGTTTATATATACATATATTTGTTCTTATTGGCGTATTATTTCTTATGCGTTATCATCTCATTATAACAATCAACGCTAGGATAACCGCGTATATCCTATTTTCTAATATTACTTTTGGGAACATTCCTACGGATAACTCGCTTTATCTCTTCCATGATACAAGTCGATGATTCATATATCCACTACATATACACATGCACACATATCACGGGGAAATAAAGGAAAATAGCAATAACCCATGAGAGACCGTAAAGGCGGAATGGGTGCCTAACACCTTCCCATTTCGTAACTTAGCCTCCGGACCCTTGTCGAATCATTTTGGTTTCGTATGTATCAATATGTCTTTGGATGCTGTCTTTCGGGATGGCTCATTTTTCTTTTGTCTGTTTTGAGTAAAATAGACTAGCGACACCATCTCTCTATATTTTTCACCTCATCACCGACGTTGGCCGAAGCGCTCCCGGGAGGGATGCGCGGGACCAAGATTCTCTCGACATTGAAGATACCCTCTTCTCCGTCTCTCCCGACGCGAGGATCGGGGATGGCCACAGTGGGGACTCTGTTGGGGGAACTTCATTTTGAGGGCTAGACTCTATTTACATGGGTGTTTTATTTTCTTCTATATATCCTATTTATATGTCCCCCTTTACTTTTCATGTGTACCTCATGCTTATGATTCTATTCACACACTTGTAGAAAATTCTCCATGTACACTTCACACCACGTTCACCTAGGATCACATATGTCCACATGTTGCACGCATCACCCATCCATACTTGGTATACCATTGGTACTTGTACTTTTCTCCGTGTTGGGCATGATCAAGAAATATACTCTCATCATAATATATTAATAAGAGAATCATGCATGATTCACACGACATCACCAAAGAGCATTGGTATTGACCTATTTTGTCCAGTAAATGGAGGGTCACTTCATGATGGGCGCTGGTCCAGCAAGGCGCAGTTAGCCTAAGCGATATGACTCTCACCTTCCACTGGCCAAGTACCTTCGACGTATATCGATCGGTTCCCCCGCATCGTAGCGTTTGATCGAAGTCATGACGGGAGGTATATCGCAGGGAACTCGTTCACATACGTCGAGTATATCGAATTCACTCCCACACGTACCGTCCCCATGAGGTATATAGTGAGGTAATTCACGTACACTCAGGTATATCAAATGGCTTGTCCACACGTACCAATTGCCCTCAAAAGCAAGACGTATATCGTGGAAGTTAAGCCAAAGGGGGGAACCCTTTCCGATTCACCCAACCAACTGTATACCCACATATAGGGGTCAAGCCTAGGACATACATGTTAGATTGTTGGTTTTGACCTGAAACTCTGCCAAAATTCCAGGTCGGCCTGCCGCCCAAATTTTCGTGCATTTTTAAAATGGGACCCTGCCCGTGAGCCTGGTTACAAGTCCAGCCATAGCTTTGCATATGTTACAAACCCAACTTTTCCAGGCTCAGGTCCCGTCCGGCATTTCATTTTGCATTTAGGAGAATTTAATATAAGTGATAACATAATAATAATAATAATAATAATAATAATAATAATAATAATAATAATAATAATAATAATAATAATAATAATAATAATAATAATCAATGTGAGACTCGTCTCCCAAAAACATTTCTCCTTTCTTTATCAAAAATTCAAAAACATTTCTCTCTTCTTTATCAAAAATCCAAAAACATTTCTCCCTTATTTATCAAAAATCCAAAAATATTTATTCTTTCTTTATCAAAAATCCAAAAATATTTCTTCTTTCTTTATCAAAAATCAAAAAATATTTTGTCTTCCAATCTCAAAAAGAAAAAAAGTCAAAAATATTTTCATTCTTTTTTGTCAAAAATAAATCCCATTTTACGCCTTCTCAGGTCAATCGAACTCCCTTGGCCTGGCTTCTTATTGGCTTCGGTTTTCAGTCAAATCACCTTGGAGTTTTGTCCGTTCGCCTGCTACTTCTTTCGAGTCCGGTATCCATCCACTTTCCATGGAGAACAAGAATCAAGTACCAGTTCTGCAACCAGATCTGACGACAGTCTTAGATCAACTCATGTCCAAGATTAGTAACCTTCAGACTGAGGTCCGAGAGATGCAACGAAACGAGGTTCTTGTTCCTTAAGAGCCCGAGGCCCTATTCCCTCGAGTTATGGGTCCACCCGAGCCTATTTGGGTTCCCGACGAGTATCAGCACGATCTACGTGCCCCTCCTGCGAAAGGGTCGTCGACTGCCCAGCTTCCTATGCCGAACCTTGCCCAGTATGGGGCTAACTTGCCTATGATCATTGATCCAAAAGAGAAAGAGTTGAAATTGATCAAAGAAGTATTAAGATGCCAACTAAGAAGTTCGATCACGTCAGAGTCTCTGGAAATTACATGGACTACACCCACATGTCTCCTTATCCTAAGGCGAGGTTACCTGAGAAGTTCAAAATGCCAAATATCGAGAAATTCGAAGGAAGTGGACCCACGATTGTTCATCTTCGCAGTTATCACCGTTATATGACTCTCCTAGGGGCTTCTGAAGAAGTAATGGCCCAATTATTTCAGAAAACTTTGAAGGATAGCGCCTTCCGATGGTTTTTGTCTCTTAAGGAGTCCAGAATCCGTAGCTGGGAGGATTTAGCCCGAGAATTCATGTCGCAGTAAATCACATGACCAGGTCAGGGACGTATTACCAGATCCCAAACTTATCACCAGCCAATGACAAAAGGAAGGGCATTGAAAACCTTCCTATGCCAGAAATGACCCTCGAGGAAAGCAAGATCCTCGATCAATTGAAGAAAACTCAAGCTAACATCACTCTATGGGTATTTTTCATGTCTTCCCAGCTGCACAGAAATGCTTTGATCAAGTTGCTCACTGGACCTGCAGTTTTTACTTCTACCGCACCAGAAGAAGCGATAAATTTTGTCGGATCCTTAACCTCTACCCGAATGTTATCCTTTTTTGAAGAAGAAATCCCCTGAATTGGGCCAAACCACAATCATGCACTCTATATCTCCGTCGAAGTTATGGAGAAGATCGTACCACTCTCCCTTGTTGATAATGGAT
Source organism: Sambucus nigra (assembly GCA_949130495.1). NCBI lineage: Eukaryota > Viridiplantae > Streptophyta > Magnoliopsida > Dipsacales > Adoxaceae > Sambucus > Sambucus nigra. The sequence continues at coordinate 466,999,938 of OX422209.1, read as the reverse complement.
CCGCCTTGAATGTCTACCCATTAAGAACCTTCAAATGCTTAGGACAGAAGGAAAGTGACCTTGCTCCAACCTCCGCTGTTGTACGTGACTACGATAATACTCGTCGAGAAATTATGGGATCCATAAGACTTGTAATAGGGGCTAGCCCTATAAACCCTATCGTTAAATTCTAAGTTATTGACATCCCAACTTATTTCAACATGTTGCTCGGACGACCTTGGCTCCACAGTATCAAGGGTGTGTCTTCCTCACTCCGTCAGAAATTGAAATTCTTTGCCGATGGACGAGTCATCACCATTTTGGGCAACGATGATAATGTCGAGGGTACGAGTATCAGTAATTAGTCCTTGAGATATAGCATGTGTCAAATGATATGCTCCTATCAAGATTTCGAGTTGAGCCGCTTCTACTCCCGAAGGGGACGATTTCAAAGAAAGGGTTTATCCAGAATAAGACCCTCATGGCAACGTTAATGTGATTCAGATGTTCCAAAACATGCACTTCATGCTAGGACAGGGGCTAGGGCAAAGACAACAAGGGATACTTGAGCCCATTGTGCTGAAAAAGGTTTTCCCTCCTTATGGTTTAGGGTATCAACCATCAGAACAAGAGCCCAGAATGATCCGCCAGTCTCGACCAAAGAGAAGATTATATTGCATCCAGACTATCCCAGGTGATTCCTTGAATGGGCGATTCATCAAAGAGGGTTAAGACGTACCCTTTTGTGGCTTTTCGAAACCATGGTATGACTATACAGATACGAAGATGAAGCCTGAAATGGAGATATTTTTCTAAGACAGCTACCCATGGGCCAAAAACTCTCAACACCATGTACAACCACTCATCAAAGACACCGCAGATTTTGAGGGAAGTGATTCTGAGGATTCGTTTGGCTTGCAGACACTGGGGCTGACACTCTGCATGGTTCATTCAGGCACTACATCACTGGATTCATCCCACCTGATTAAAGTTGTTGATACACCTCCCCTCAACCGGCTTGATGCACTGGTTCTACCTGTTAAAATCCCACCTAATCCCATTGTTTACCCAATCTCTTCTTTTGTTGTCTATCCTTGCGCAAATGTAATCGAGACCTCCTTTGATGAGGTTCTCAATGTTGTTTTTCCTATCAATGAAATAAATGAAGATTTTGAGTATCTTATTGTGCCTTACATTAATTGTTTAGATTATAATCAAGCTTTTGATGATGATGATTTTATAAATGAATAATTATTAGCTGATCTAAATAAGGTTAATAACAAATAGCATAACCGCGTTCAAGTTAATGAAGAAAAGACTGTTATTGTTAACCTCGGTTCTAGTAGCCAACTGCACGAGATTAGGATAGGGGCTACCCTCGACGAGCATGAGTGTGCACAACTTGAAGAATTACTAAAGGAATTCGTGGATGTCTTCGCGTGGTCCTATGACGATATGCCGGGCATTGATCCTGAAATAGCTCACCATGAGATTCCCACTCTTCCAGATTATAAGTCGGTTAAACAAAAGTTGAGAAAGCTCCGCACTGAATGGTCGCTTAAGGTCAAAGAAGAGGTGGTCAAACAGCTGAACATGGGCTTCATTGGTGTGATCAAATACCCCACATGGCTGCTAACATAGTGCATGTACCGAAATCAGGAGGGAAAGTTTGGATGTGTGTAGACTACCGGGACTTGAACAAAGCCTCTTCAAAGGATGATTACTCGTTTCCTAATATCGACATGATCGTGGACAATACAGTCAGTCATGGACTCAAGTCGTTCATCGACGGGTTTTCCGGGTACAACCAAATCAAAATGCTCCCAGATGACCAAGAAAAGATCGTGTTCATCATCCCATGGCGAACCTTTTGCAACACGGTTATGCTATTTGGTCTCAAGAATGCTGGGGCTACCTACCAGAGGGCTGCCACAACCATCCTGCATGATCTGATTCATAAAGAAGTCGAGGTCTATGTGGATGATATGATTATCAAATCCAAAACTAGAGAAGGTCATGTTCCCGCTCTCTGAAAGTTCTTCGAACGATTGCGACGATATCTGATGAGACTCAATCCACGAAAATATGTCTTCAGCGTTACAAAGTGAAAACTCTTGGGATTCATGGTCAGTGAGAAAGGGATAGAAACGAATCCTGCCAAGCTAAAAGCCATACTTGAGATGTCACCTCCCGAAATGAAGAAAGAAGTCTGTGGTTTCCTTGGGAAATTACAATACATTAGCCGATTCATCAGCCAGCTAACCTCCATCTGTGAACCTATCTTCAAACTCCTCCGAAAGGATTCAACCAAGATTTGGAATGAGGCCTTCCAGGAAGCTTTTGACTGAATTGAATAATATATGACCCAACCTCCGGTACTCATGCCACCACAACTTGTTCTCCCCTTGTTTCTATACCTAACCATAATCGACACTGCAGCTGGCGCTTTGCTAGCCCAATATATTAAAGATTCTCGCAAAAAAAATAGCCGTCTATTATGCCAGTCGCAAATTGTCTGGGTACGAAGTCAACTACACTACTTTGGAAAAGGCATATGTCGCACTTGTTTGGGTCACCCAAAAGTTACGACGCTATATGCTCGCCTTCCCCATTAAAGTGGTATCCCGAATGGACCCCATCAAGTACCTGCTTGAGAAACCCACCTTATCTAGCCAAATGGCCCGGTGGTTAATGCTCCTAGCTGAGTTTGATATCGTGTACGTCACGAAGAAAGCCATAAAAGGAAGAGCCATTTCTAACTACCTCGCTGACTACCCCACAGAAGAAGTTGATGGTTGGATCTCCGAATTCCCAAATGAAAACATCCTCTACACCGTTCAAGAGGATCTCCGATGGCAAATGTTATTTAACGGCGCGGCCAATAAAAAGGGATATGGTATTGGGATACTTCTGATCGCCCCAGATGACTCCCATACTCCCATCGCCATCAAATTGGATTTCCCCTACACCAACAACAAGACTGAATACGAGGCGTGTACGGTAGGCCTTAAAGTTGCTCTCAAGAAAGGTATTCAATGCCTATATGTCTACGGGGATTCTTCCCTCATCATTGGTCAAGTGCTCAAAAAATGGAAAGCCAAGGACGAGAAACTCTAACCCTTCCATGTCCACTTAGAAGAACTAGCCTCCCAATTCCAAGACATCACCTTCCATTACCTACCTCGAGCAAAAAATAACATAGTCGATGCCCTTGCTACCCTAGCCTCCATGGTCGACATGCCCGAAGGAATAAAAATGCCCCCCTTCCTAGTTCAAAAGCAAGATAAACCAACCAATTGTTACCACATTGAGCTCATTACGACATAAGATCATGAGTTAAACAATTGTTGGTACTATGATATCTGGCACCTCCTCAAGCATGGTAAGTATTCAGAGGGTTCCAATAAGAAGGACCGGGCAACCTTTCGAAGGTTGGCGACCCAGTACATCATCTGTCATAAAGCACTGTTCAAAAGGAACTCCAATGGAACTCATCTACACTGCATCGCAGGGGCTGATATTGAAGAGGTAATACAAAAAATCCACAGCGGAGAATGCGGGCCCCATATGAACGATCACATGCTTGCCAAAAAGATCATATCGACAAAGCTACTACTGGACCACCATGATTCAGGATTGTACCTCCTATATCCGGAGATGCCTCAAATGCAAACAGTTTTCCAACCTTCAACACCTGCCTCCGCTTGAATTGTACAACATGACTTCTCCCTCGCCGTTCTCCACCTGGGGCATCGACATTGTAGGGAAAGTTACATCCAAGGCTCCCAACGGGCATGAGTTCATTATAGTTGTCATTGATTACTTCACCAAATGGGTCAAAGTCGAGTCATACGCAGTTTTATACGCCAAGAAAGTGGCCAAATTCATCAAGAAAAATATCATCTGCCAATATGGGGTCCCGCACGAGCTAGTGTGAGATAATGGGTTGAATTTTTAAGGCAGAAGTCACAGAAGTGGTTAACGAGTATGGGATTCAGAAACACAAATCTTCTCCCCATCGACCTCAGACCAATGGTGCAGTCAAGGCTGCTAACAAAAACCTCAAAACCATCATCAGTAAGATGACCGAAAGCTATCGAGATTGGGCCGACCGAATCCCCTATGCCCTCTGGGGCTACCTAACCTCAATCCGAACCTCTACTGGGTCTTCCCCTTACTCTCTAGTCTACAATATGGAAGTAGGCCTACCCATGGAGCTGGAAATACCCTCGTTATGCGTCGTGCTTGAAAGCAAGGTCATCAAAGAAGACTGGTACCAAATCCATCTTCACGAGCTGACCCTCCTAGATGAAAGGAGATTGAAAGCTCTATATCAGATACAAGGGTACCATTGCAGTATAGCACGATCATTCAATAAGAGAGTCAAAGACCGCGGCATTCGAAAAGTGGATTTAGCCCTCAAAGAAATAGTAGAGCCCGTTTGGGACCCCAGAGGGAAATTCAAGCCCAATTGGAGCGGCCCATACATTGTCAAGAAGATCTTGTCCAGTGGTGTCGCCATGCTCACCGACCTAGATAAAGAAAATATGGCTCATCTAGTCAATTTGGACCGTCTCAAGAAATTTTACCCCTAGTCCGAAATCTCGGCGCGCTACGACTCTTCTCATCTCCCTTCTATTCTAAAAAAAATCTTCATTTCCCTCTACCCAGAACTACGTGGGCCTGATCCTCTGCAAAAACCGTTTTCAAACAAACTAAAAAATTTCAAATACCCCCAGGGTACGTAGGCATCTCATACATCTTACATGAGCACAGACCTTTCTTTTTCATAAAAATCTATTCTTTTCTTATCTCCGAGAACGACAGTTCATTCTAGCATATATTTGAACAAAAGGATTATGCATGCCTTAGCAATCGGTATAGATAATTCAAAAATACAAAATTCATTAAAAGGCACAGTTGGATGATCAAAAACTTATTTATTTCACTAATAAGAAATTACAGTGCAATTACATAAGAAAAGGAACGGATAACTCCCTTCACCTTACCTTCCTAAAAAGCTAAATAAATTCCCAAATTTATTCCCCATTACAAAACAAACTCTCCAAGTGTCCTACCCACAGCTACCAGAGGAGCCCGCTCCATCATCATCATCTACATATTGGGATCCCCAAGCTTCCCCTTCATGAATGGAGTGTCGCAGACGCTCCATAGACCGATAAGCTCGAACCAGCCTCGGAAAAACTACCACACCTCCCTCCACGGTATCAGATAAAATAAGCCACCTTTGTCCAATCTCCACTTCCAACATCTTGTTAACTACTCTTCTCCACAACCACTTCATATAATCCCCGGGGATGTGCTAAACTCTCCTAACAGACTGAGAGGGACGGGTCGATGGACGCCGACTCTCCCATAAAAAGCCAAGCTGCATGCGCAGACGCTCTCTCAAATCTTCTATCGAAAAGAAGTCCCGTGCTAGAGGTGGCACGACCTGCTCCCGGTCAAATTGATGCAGAAGCTACCAAGGGAGATTGAAAGAGGTCTGTCTGAGACCAACCAGCCAAACATACGGGTATTCTCCCAGTTCTAGAATAGGCAGCAGCTGTCCCCACCAAGGCACTGACCAGTACAGATTTAGAGCCCCATGCTTCACAAACCAGTTCTCCCAGCTCTCGATATCCTGACCAACACTGATGAAATGGCACGAAAAGAAATTGGGTACAGCCGACAAAGGATATTCTGGAGGAGTCACTAGGAGGAGTCTTTTAGACAACCACATGAATAGCATCACAGGGCTACCCCTCAGTAAATCAGAACGACCTTCTCGCCAGGCATCCAGGCCATTCAGAGTCTCCGTCAGTATCACCGCCGCAGGATTACGGCGGTAGGACATTCATAAAGTAATAGCTGTAAGTTGTGGGTCTACGAGCAGCTCCCCAGTCACCAACAGCAATTTTAAAACCAAGCCCAGAACGACGGCTCCGGTATATACAGCATCACCAACCTCGTGCAAATGCACGGACCGTAACACCACCGGAAGGGAGATCATTACTCCAGTAACCAAGGATCTACCCGTCGAGGGCGAGACACGGAGAAGTCCAGCCAACAACTCTCGAGGAGATCAGGAAAACTTAGGCATAGCAGCCGCCACAATAGGATTTACTCCCAATATGGCAAAAAATTCTTTATAAGTCGACAGACTTCTTCCAAGCCAAAGCGGAATACATGGTCTTCGGGGTACCAAAATTGTACCGCCGCCATCAGCATGTTCCATTCTATAGGCCGATTACGCCATAAAGAGACTCGACGTGTATTGAAAGCATCATAGTCGACGTTGTAGGAGTACATCGCCTCCAAAGTCTCGAGGTAGTTTGCAAACTCAACACTACCGGGGAGAGCCATCTCACAAAACAAGAAAGTAGGAATGTGAAGGTGTGATGAAAACACTCCACCCTTACCCCATTTTATACTTGAAAACCCTCACAAAAGATATAACCCCTGCAGAAATCGGAGGAAATCCTGCCCCATAAGGTATCAAAGGTTGAAGAGGGTTCCAATCAAAGCTTTGATTGATTAGACTGGACTAACCTGCCGATAGGCAGGACAAGGTTCTTGTCGATCGGTGACCTTCTGTTTTTAGAAACTTCCTTTCTTCCTCTTTTGTCAAATTCAGAAAACTCAATAAAAATAAATTGATATTCTCAACAAAATTTCAAAAATCCCCTTTCCATCTTTATATAAATTCTCTTTTTAAATAAAAATTTCCTTCAAAATCCCAAAAATATTTCTTTTTACGGTCTCAGCAGCAAAGTAAAAAGCGCGTATGCATGCATTCATTCATTCATCATTAACAAAAGATAATAAAAAAACTCCATTACATTGCATAGATATTTTTATGTGTTACATCAATTTTGCAGGAAAATAAAGAAAAGCAAAAATAACAGGACTCAGCCCGAATACGCATTCTTTCCCTCTCTCACTTACCCTTCCCCCTCTCTCTCCTAAGAGCCTCCATCCCTGCAATGCGCTCTTTTTACCCTGCGACGAGATGACGCACCACCTCTACTCGAACCAGAATCCTCTCCGGATGAGGCAGACGGCACCAAGTAAGAAGGAACAGGAATCGCGTCCCGAATATGGGCAGTCGTCAAAGATAACCAGTCCCTAATATCCCTCGGCCAAGTGGTGGACACCCTAACTTGCTGCAAGAAAAGGAAAAATTAGTATCAAGCAGAAAAGATCAAAAGAAACCAAAAAGAAGGAAAAGAGAAGAACATAAAGATATACCAAAGGACGAAGAACATCCTATGTCAAGGGACAATGCAACATAGGCACCATCCCTCCATTAGCCCGTCGGATGTTGTATGAAGGGGTATGCAACCTCACAAAGGGGATCTCCAAAGTCGTCACCGTCGCAGATGTCGACGGACCACCACTGTGGGAAGACCCCACTGGCCGACTCGAACCCACAGGAGGGAAGGGCAGTGCATCATTTATTTTATGTGCCATCAGCCAGCTCGTCATGAAGTCCATATAATCATACGGCACAACTATATCGGTGTACAGTAGATAGGACTCGCCAATCATCGCAGCGATCCTAGCATCCTCTAGCAGCAACCTCTCCTGCCTCATAGACATAGGGGGCCTCGCAGGTGGCACCACCACCTCCTCCTCAGTAATCTGTCGGACCACCCTCTCCCCGAGATACCAAGAGTGGCAAAACTCATGCGTCAACAAATGCCTCATTTGCGCATTCACTCCAGTCAGCCCCGTTTCCTGAACGGTCGTCCTCCAAGGGTAAAAAGTCAACTGAAAAATCCCTAGCAAAATATAAGGAAATATAGAATCAGAGCACACAAAGGTCTTAAACTGAAGAAAGGAAAAGTCTTACCCTATCACTGGTCAAGCCATTCAAGACCTAACGCACTGCCTCCAGAGAAAGAGACTTCCTTGACTGCCGATTGGCCTTCCACCACCGATACAATCGGTAAAAGTCCCCAACGGTCTCATCCTTCAAAGCGATCAACTGGGTATTACACCCAATCACCTCATAGAACCATGTCTGCCAAACACAAAAATCCACATTAAAAAAGAGACGAATAAGGAAAATGTGAATTCATGAAAGGAAAATGCGCAAATTAAAGAATACCTTAAGAAGATACATGGCTCCAGTGAAAAACTGTCGGCAGCACCGGCTAAATGCAACCAGAGAAAAATAAAGGGTCGCTAAAGTCAGGCTCCCCCAATCATAGAGAGGGATGTTTGAAAACATCCTCAAGTATGGTAAGAACCATGAATGGACAACGTCGCCACTTGACGCCACCAAAAATACCCCCAGCACCAGCAAGATAAACAACGGGGCCATCTGCCTCACCTGTATCCCATCCTCCACATCAATCACCCTGCCCAGCAAAATATCCCTCAGCAAGGACAGCCGGATATTATCCTCCCCACATCACCAAGCTTTGTCGCACCGCCTCCGGCCTCACCCGCAAAGAGCGATCCACCTCTATCTGCTCTCTATCGCAATTTAGCCCCAGCAGCTGCTGCATATCTATGGGAGTCACAGTCATCTCCCTGAAGCCAAAATGGAAAGTATAGGTAGTGTCCCACCACCTCTCCCCCAGAGCGCATAAGGCCGTCGTCGAATGAGGCATCTCATCCAGCATACACACCAGCCTCCCAAAGCCTGCTGACGATACTACCCAACACACCACAGGTGGAAGATGATCCCAGACATCCTTAAGCCTCGTCGTCCCGCGAGCACGCATAATCGACAAAGAAACATTCGACTGTCAAACCTTGTCAGAATCCAAGGAAAAAAAAAGAAAACCACAAAAAAATAATGTCAAAAGTCATTTTACTTACATAACCACCAGGGTTCACCACCCTCGAAGAGTGATGACGCGACGGCTCCTACAGCAAAGTTCTCTCATCCGCAACCGACTCGAATGCATCAAAAGAGTTCTCACTCTCCAAAGCAAGAGGCGCTCTGGCCCTCCATTCCACATTTGCACAGTTATCAACAGCCAACCACTCCCTGTGTACCACAGTGCTCACAAAAGTGGCCATTTTTTAGAGATCGCAATGCTAGAACGATTCACACAAGAAAATCGCGGAAAGAGAGAAGGGAAGAATCTGTGAAAAACGAGGGGAACCCGCCCCTTTTTATAGGATGCCAAGGGTCATGCCGATCGGCACTGACCCCAAACCTACCAATCGGCACTGCCCTTTTACCTTCTCGAGGCAGTCCAAAAATCCATGCCACTGCCGAATGGCACCCTCCACACCATGTCGACCGATACCCAACTTAAATTTTCGTGCAGAAACTCCCAAAAAATACCATAAAACCCTGAAAAATCCTCAGAAAATTCCTAAAAATCCCGGGGCAGATTTAGATCATTTTCACCAGAAAACTTCGCACTCCCTCAAACAGAATCCCTATTTCTCCAGCGAAACTCTCAAAAGCCAAGTAAATCTCCTACCGAAAACGTCCTCGGAGGACCCCTAGGGCATCCAAAACTTCAGGATCATCTCTTATTCTCAAAAGGTCTCAAATTTTCTAGAGAAATACATCCAAACCCTGGACCACCTAATCACTTCCCCAATGGAATTTATATCATCAGATTGGCTATTCCTCCTCAAAATCTCCAAAAGATACGAGGATTTTACCAGTAATCGACTCCCTAACTCAAGTCAAAATCATGAGGTAATTTTCCCGACAGAGTTCCCCGAGAACATCTCAATTGGCTTCGACCTGCAGAATTGGTCATCTCAATTTAAGCCCTCAGAATTGGCATCGACCCTCATAATTGGTCATCTCAATTTAAGCCCTCGGAATTAGCTTCGACCCGTATAATTGGTCATCTCAAATTAAGCCCTCCGAATTGGCTTCAACTCGTAGAATTGGTCATCTCAATTTAAGCCCTCCTAATTGGCTTCGACCCGCAGAATTGGTCAGCTCAACTTAAGCCCCCAGAATTGGCTTCGACCTGCAGAATTGATCATCTCAATTTAAGCCCTCAGAATTAGCTTCGACCCGCAGAATTGTTCATCTCAATTTAAGCCCTCATAATTGGCATCAACCCGCTTAATTGGTCATCTCAATTTAAGCCCTCAGAATTGGCTTCGACCCGTAGAATTGGTCATTTTAACTTAAGCCCTCAAAATTGGCTTCGACCCGCAGAATTGGTCATCCCAACTTAAGCCCTCAGAATTAGCTTCAACCCGCAGAATTGGTCATCTCAATTTAAGACCTCAGAATTGGCTTCGACCCGCAGAATTGGTCATCTCAACTTAAGCCCTCAGAATTGGCTTCGACCCGTAGAATTGGTCATCCCGACTTAAGCCCTAAGAATTGGATTTGACCCACAAAATTGGTCATCTTAATTTAAGCACTCAGAATTGGCTTCGACCCGCAGAATCGGTCACCCTCCTCTTTAATCCTTTTGATCGGCCTCGACCCTCTGAATCGATCATCCTCATCCTTAGGTCCTGTGAATCGACCTCGACCCTCGGGTCATTCTCTTTCAAAAGCATCATACGGTGTCTATTCGACAGTTATCGTTTGTTCCAAACTCACCCATCGAGAGGCTCTATAGCCACCCCATTCTAGTACCCCCTAAACTCTCCTTAGGTCCCTAATACTTCCCTTTATCGCTACAAACCTAAATCATACCCCGGGTACTGACATAAAGGCCATCGGGCACTCCCAGACTCTGTTTGACCAAAAGTCAAACTCTTCAGCTCGACTGAGACTGAAGGAATCTTCAAAGGGCACTAAAACCCCTTTCCAACAGTCCACCCCATGCACGGTTTTAACTTACGGTACGGATGAACAATTCGTTTTACTTCGAAAGGTCACCGGACGCTGCCAAGATTCGTTTGACCAAATTCAACTCTTCAGCTCGATTGAGACTGAATGAATCTTCAAAGGGCACTGAAACCTCTTTCCAATGATAAACCCCGTGCATGATTCAGACTTACGGTATGGACGAATGATCTGTTTTACTCCGAATGATCACCGAATGCTTCCAGGCCACGGTTGACCAAAGTTAACTCCCCAAATTGAGTAAAGCTCTTTGGAATGTCGAAGTACATCTACTAACCTTTCCAACGGTCCGCCCCATGTACGATTCGAACTTACCATGCGGACGAACGATCCATTTGTGTCTGACGATCTCCCGTCCAAATGACTGACAAACGCTTCTGAGACATATTTGACCCAAAGTCAAGTCCTGAACCTGGGAGAAGTGCAAAATACTTTTGAAGGTCTATGAAGTAAATTTCCAACGGTTTGCCTCGTACACGATTCAGATCAACAGTTTGCACTCTACGATCGATTTTTCGAAGGAACCTGAAAGAGACTGCCAAACGGCACGTTCCTAACCCTGCCTATCGGCAGTGTGTCTAAACAAACCTGTCGATTGGCAGGACCAGGGATATGTCGATCGGTAATTCCCCGGGCCTATAAAAAGGAGGGCCTGACCTCATTGCAAAAAGGGGACAAGATATGAAATCCATCACTCTCAGCGTGCTTAGAAAACCTCTCTCGAAGTTGGCGTGATTTCCCCATCCAAATCCCTTTCCAACCTTTACCTTTTATCATATTTTTCATTAAACTTGGTGAATTAACTACCCTCCATCATCACTCAAGTGCAAGGGCTGCTCTCCAACATCCAAAATCTAGCTCAAGATCTTCAAGAAGGTCCAACTTTCTCAACCCTCTCTTCAAATTCACCTAAATTAGCATTAACTTCTTTTATTACTGAGCACTTTTATTCTCTCATCTCATATATCCTAATATACTTTTTATCTAGTATTATTGCACATCTCTTATTTTCATATAAATAAAATCCAAAAAAACAAGAAAAAGAGGGTTTGCTCATAAATTCCAAACGGGAATTCTCACACTTTTCTCACAACTAAAACACTCTTTTACACACACACACATATAAGAGAAGTCCCGGTTGGATTTATGGGATAAATCCTACCCCTTGTTTTGCATACGAACTACGTGGACTTTGATGCCTCTATAGGCTACGTAGGCGTATCGGGGTAAAACCCAAGACTCGAGTCCTATTCCTACTTTTTTTTTCTATTTTTCCATATTTTTTAAACTTAACTCTCTTAGATTCCATATGTTTATATATACATATATTTGTTCTTAGTGGAGCATTATTTCATATGCATTATCATCCCATTATAACAACCAACGCTAGGATAACCGTGTATATCCTATTTTCTAATATTACTTTTGGGAACATTCTTACGGATAACTCACTTTATCTCTTCCATGATACAAGTCTATGATTCCTATATCCACTACATATACACATGCACACATATCATGGGGAAATAAAGAAAAATAGCAATAACCCATGAGAGACCATAAGGGCGGAATGGGTACCTAACACCTTCCTATTTCGTAACTTAGCCTTCGGACCCTTGTCGAATCATTTTGGTTTCGTATGTCTTTGGATGCTGTCTTTCGAGGTGGATCCTTTTTCTTTTGTCTGTTTTGAGTAAAATAGACCAGCGACTCAATCTCTCTACATTTTCCACCTCATCACCGCCGTCGGCCGAAGCGTTCCCGAGAGGGATGCGCGGGATCAAGATCCTCTCGACATTTAAGATACCCTCTTCTCCGTCTCTCCCGTCGCGATGATTGGGGATGGCCACAAATCCCACGCCTCATTTTAAGTACGAACTACGTGAACTTTGATGCCTCTATGGGCTACGTAGACGTCTCAGGGTAAAACCCGAGACTCGAGTCATATTCCTACTTTTTTTCCATTTTTTATTTTTCTATATTATTTAACTTAATTCTCTTAGATTATATATATATTTGTTTTTAGTGGCGTATTATTCCATATGCGTTATCGTCCCATTATAATGATCAACGCTAGGACAATCGCGTATATCCTATTTTCTAATATTATTTTTTTAGGAACATTCCTATGGATGATTCGCTTTATCTCTTCCATGATACAAGTCGATGATTCCTATCTCCACTACATATACACATGCACACATATCACGGGGAAATAAAGGAAAATAGTGACAATCCACGAGAGACCGCAAGGGAGAAATGGGTGCTTAATACCTTCCCATTTCGTAACTTAGCCTTCGAACACTTTTCGAATCATTTTGGTTTTGTATGTATCAGTATGTCTTTGGATGCTATCCTTCGGGATGGCTCCCTTTTTTTTTGTCTGTTTTGAGTAAAATAGACTGGCGACTCCATCTCTCTACATTTTTCACCTCATCACCGACGCCGGCCAAAGCGCTCCCGAGAGGGATGCACGGGACCAATATCCTCTCTACATGAAGACACCCCTCTTCATAATCCCTCCAGCCGCGAGGATCAAAGATGGCCACAGTGGCGACTCCGCTGGGGAATCTTATTTTGAGGGCTAGACTCTATTTACATGGGCGCTATATTTGCTTATATTTTCCCATATTTTGCATGCCCCCCTTTACTATTCATATGTGCCTCATGCTTATGCTTCTATTCACACACTTGTAGAAGATTCTCCATGTACAATTCACACCACGTGCACCTAGGATCACATATATCCACATGTTGCACGCATCACCCATCCATACTTGGTATACCATTGGTACTTGTACTTTGCTCCCTGTTGGTCATGATCAAGAAAGATACTCTCATCATAAGATACTAATAAGAGAATCATGTATGATTCACACGACATCAACAATGAGCATTGTTATTGACCAAATTTTGTCCAGTAACTGGAGGGTCACTTTGTGATGGGCACTAGTCCGACAGGGAGCAGTTAGCCTAAGAAATATGACTCTCACCTTCCATTGTCCAAGTACATTCGTCGTATTTCGAATGATTCCCCCGCATCGTATCGCTTGACCGAAGTCATGACGAGAGGTATATCACAGGCAACTCGTTCACGTACACTAAGTATATCGAATTCGCTCTCACACATACCGTCCCCACGAGGTATATAGTGAGGCAATTCACGTACACTCAGGTATATCAAATGGCTTGTCCATATGTACCGATTGCCCTCAAAAGCAAGACGTATATCGTGGAAGCCACACCAAAGGGAGGAACCCTTTTTGATTCACCAACCAACTGCATACCCACATATAGGTGTCAATCCTAGGACACACATGTTAGATTGTCGGTATGTAATCGAAACTCTATCGAAATTCCAGGTTGACCTACTGCCTATAATTTTGCGCATTTTTAAAACGGGACCCTTCCCGTGAGCCTGGTTACAAGTCCAACCATAGCTTTGCATATGTTACAAACCCAACTTTTCTAGGCTCGGGTCCCGTCCGACATTTTATTTTGCATTTAGAAAATTTTAATACAAGTGAGAACATAATAATTACAATAATCATGCTGAGACCCGTCTCCCAAAATATTTCTCCCTTCTTTATAAAAAATCCAAAAACATTTCTCTTTTCTTTATCAAAAATCCAAAAATATTTCTCCTTTCTTTATCAAAAATACAAAAATATTTCTCCTTTCTTTATCAAAAATCCAAAAATATTTTGTCTTTAACAAAGTGTCAAAAATATTTTCATCCTTTTTTATCAAAAATAAATCCCATCTTACGCCTTCTCAAGTCGATCGCACGCCCTTGGCTTGGCTCCTTATTGGCTTCGGTCTTTAGTCAAATCACCCCGGAGTTCTGTCCGTTCCCCTGCTCCTTCTTTTGAGTTCGGAATCCATCCGCTTTCCGTGCAGAATGCATATCAAGTACCAGTTGTGCAGCCAGATCTCATGGCAGTCTTAGCTCAGCTCGTGTCTAAGATTGACAACCTCTAGACTGAGGTTCGAGAGATGCAACGAAATTAGGTTCCTGTTCCTCAAGAGTCCAAGGCCCTATTCCCTCGTGCTATGGGTCCACCTGAGCCTATCTGGGTTCCCAAGAGTATCAGCACGCTCCACGTGCCCCTCCTACTAATGGGTTGCCACTTGCCCAGTTTCCTATGCCGAACCTTGCCCAGCATGGGGATAACTTACCTATAATTATTGATCCAAAAGAGGAAGAGTTGAACAAGGTCAAAGAAGATCTCAAGATGCTAACAAATAAGTTCGACCAACTCAGAATCTTTGGGAATTACATGGACTACACCCACATGTCTCCTTATTCTAAGGTAAGGTTACCCGATAAGTTCAAGATGCCAAATGTCGAGAAATTCGGAGGAAATGGACCCCCGATTGTTCGCCTTAGAAGTTATCACCGTTCTATGTCTCTCCTAGGGGATTCTAAAGAAGTTATGGCCCAATTATTTCTGCAAACTTTGAAAGATAGAGACCTCTGATGGTTTTTGTCTCTCGAGGAGTCCAGAATTCATAGCTGGGAAGATGTAGCTCGAGAATTCATGTCGCAATACAAATACAACGAAGAGCTTGAGGTCACCCGCCATGATTTAGAGCTTTTCAAACAGAACTCTGGGGAATCAGTTAGTAACTCCATTGCCCGATGGAGGGAAAAAGTAGCCACTATGACCAATCGGCCATCTGAGGAAGAATAAGTCAACATAGTGAAGAAGAACTTCTTACCCCATGTCCGAGAAATAATGGGAGGACAATACTATCCCCACTTCCAAGCTCTCAGAGAAGCAGGAGTAGAAATCGAGGAGGGTTTTGCTAAAATAGAAGTTGAACGAAAGAAATTGCCAGGACATTTCACCCCCAAAAAATACGATAAGCCCACCAATGCCGCAGTCTCAACCATCAATATCTCTCAACTAACCACCTCGTGGGCACCAGAAAGCCGCCATGCCCCAGTTCGAAAGTAATACACCGAGCTCTATGCTCTCCTCTCTAAAGTTTATCAGGCCCTGTTAATTCGAAACCTTATCAAACCCTTAGATCCCCGTTCATTACCAAATCCACTCCCAAGAAACTTCAAGGAAGATGCCCATTGTGCCTTTCACCAAACTGCTAGCCATACCACCGACCAATGCTTTCACCTTCGAAACATAATCCAAGGTCTAATTGGCAGGGGTGCCATTACCCCACTAGCCAATCCTAAGACAAACACTACTCACAACCCTCTCCCAAATCATGCCAATGCCATATTCCTAGAAGAGAACCCAGAATTTGATCCCTCAACTCAAATCACACCCATACACTCTCCCAAACCTCTCCAAGCTTGCCCATATTTCCTCCTACACCCTGTTAGCCTCGCTGATCAGGCACTGTCACTCCTTACCAGGGCATGCATCGCTGTCCGTACCCGTTCTAAAAATGGAAGTATAGAATTATCAGAAGTGATAAACCAACTCCTAGAGTTCGGGCCAAAATTTCCCTCACAGATGATCATTGATTACCATAAGTTCAGTACGCTGTTCTTGGTAGGGGTGGACAAAAAAAAGATCGACCCGATTGACCCGATTGGATTGGATCGGACGGGACCCACTTTTATAGGCTTTTTAATAAATCGGTCATAATTCGGTCCTAAATTAAGAGACCCGAAATATTCGGTTCGGTCAAAAATATCAATTGTAAATTCGGTCTTGGGACAGGACCGGACCGTTTAATTAAATATTATATAATATATATTAATTTTATTTTATATAAATATATCATATATTAAACCCTAAAGACACAAGCCATAAAAAAAGCCACGATCGCTCTCTCCTCTCCTCATTTTACTCTTCATCTTCTCTTCCTCTCTCTCTCCAACTCGGCCGCTCTCTCCTCTCCACACTTTTCTCTTCATTTTTTCTTCCTCTATCTCTCCAACTCTCCGGTCGGCGGGCGGTCGGTCGATCACTACACCACCATGAACACATGATTTGGTGCTCTGAACACCAGATCCACACCAGTTGTTCCTCCGGTTGCGATGCATTACTCCACAACAGCAGCGGCTGTTCCGGCGAGTAAAGACATAGACACGGTTGCGACAGCGAGAAATGAGACAACCACGGTTGTTCCTCCAGTTGCGATGGACAACTCCATCGGGCCTATACCGGCGACAGCGAGAAAAGAGATAGTGGTAACTATATGCCCTGTTTTTTATGTTATACAAGTATATAAAAGTTTTGTTATACGAGTACATCGTAGTAACTATCTGCCCTATTTTTATGATCAATTATTTTGGTCAGTGGTAACTATGAACATGTTTGGTTTTTTATTTTTGATTTTGGTTTGGTTTTTGATTTTGATAAGGTATTGCATTAGGTATTCATCCACTGAATCTGTAAAGAGAATAACCTGCACCAACATGATTTTCAAAAATAAAAAATAAGTTCAGTTATATGATAAACACAACAATTCAAGACCATCGAAATATGATAAATTTATAAACTACACCTCGTAGTTTTTCTTTGAAAGCCTCTCAAGGAATGGAGATTTCTGTAACTATTCCTTACTGGGTCCTGTAATGTAGAAGATATCCTTTTGACCTGATCTCATTCTTGAGATGTACTAATCTAGAGATGTCAGTTTATCCTCTGACTTTGTGCTGTAGAAGGAAAATAAAGGTGACATGATGTCATTGAAAGTGTAAGCAAAAGTAAAAAGAAAGCAAGCAAAACTTGTATTTATGTGGAACATGACAAATACCTTTTAAATCTAAGAAGTTTGACCAAGTGGAATATGGTTGTTTTTCCCCTACCTATGCTGTATTTGGTGTTCTAAATGCTAGTCCAGAGAAAATTAATCCCTAAACTATCACAATATTTTAGAGCAAATTTTCTCTTTTCTGTTTGTGGATTTTTCATTTTGTTATTTTTTTTCCATGTGTAGATGGATGGAGTCAGTGAATATCCGACGAATGCTACTTTACATGGTTCACCAATGTCGCCAAGAAGAACTCATCCCGTGCAATAAAAATGAAAAAATGCATCTACGGTATGGGATCACTTCCATAAAAATACTGATGTTAAAAGGCCTAGAGCTATTTGTAATTATTGTGGCATTTCTTATGCGTGCGACTCTAAAAAGAATGGGACTAAAAATATGAAACAACACACTCCTTCTTGTAGAGAGTTACCCGCTAATAAGAGATTAGTAAAGGAAAATGGGCAAAAAAAGTTGTCATTTATGTTGAAAAAAGAACCAAACGAAAATGAGCCAAGTTCAAATTTATTGGCTATCTCTTTTAATGCGGAAGCTTGTCATCAAGGGTTGGCCGAAATGCTTATAATTGATGAGCTTCCATATAAGTTTGTGGAGAATGAGGGTTTTAGGAGGTTTATGGCTCTTGCACAACCGAAATTGCATATTCCTAGTCGTCCAACAGTTGCACGAGATTGCCTAAATATATATGTGGATTTAAAGAAAATGATGAAAAAAGATTTAAAAGGTCAAAAGATTTGCCTTACCACCGATACATGGACTTCCATTCAAAATGTAAATTACATGTGTCTCATCACACATTATATTGATAAATAATGGAACCTACACAAAAAGATTTTGAACTTTTGTCAAGTCAAAACTCATAAGGGCGAGGAATTAGGACAAGTGGTTGAGGATTGTTTGTGCGATTGGGGGATAGATAGTATTTTCACTCTCATGGTTGATAATGCTAGTTCTAATAATGGTACCATTAGTTATTTGAAAGGAATGACAAAACATTGGAATGTTACCATTTTGGACCATGAGTATTTACACATGAGATGTTGTGCACACATTCTCAATCTTATTTTTGGAGATGGGTTAAGGGACATGAATTAATCAATTGCAAAAGTGCATAGGGCTGTAAAATATGTGAAGTCGTCACCTTCTAGGTTGGTAAAGTTTAAAAATTGTTGTGAGAAGCAAAAGATAGAATCAAATGGTTTGTTATGTCTTGATGTTCCAACGAGATGGAACTCCACATTTATGATGTTAGAGGCGGCCATTAAATTTGAGAAAACATTTAAAAGGATGGAGGAAGATGGCAATGATTATTTATCCTACTTTGGTGTAGAGAAAGAAAATGATGGTAGAAATTTAGTACCTCCAAAATTTGAGGAATTGGAAAAAGCTAAGAGTTTTGTGAAGTTTCTTCAAAAAATTTATAATGCTACTCTAAAATTCTCGGGGTCATTATATGTTACAAGTTAAAGTATGTTGAATTTTGGTTTAGTGAGTTGTATGGTTGTGTTAAATCAATGGAGTTGTCAATAAGAGTTAAAGATACATTAATTCGTTTGTTTGAGTGGTATGATGGTCATAAATCATCTAATGCATCTTCAAACAATATGAATAAACCAATTAATGTGGTTGGGGTTGATGAGTATGAGGATGGTCGTGCATTTTTAACATCTCAATTTAAAAGGCATTTAGAGTCGGAGGATAATTTAGGTGCAAAATCGGAGGTGGAAAAATATTTATTAGAAACTTGTGAAGTGGAAAATGATAACTTTAATGTTCTTGGTTGGTGGAAAAATAATCAAGGCAAGTATCAAGTGCTATCTCATATAGCACGAGATGTATTGGCTATTCCCGTGTCTACCGTTGCCTCCGAATCTGCTTTTAGTACGGGTGGTCGTGTGCTTGATCCTTTTCGTAGCTCTATAGCTCCTACATTGGTGGAGGCACTTGTTTGTTCACAAAATTGGCTCAAATCTTCAACAAAACCTATCAACATTCGAGATGCCATGGATGAAATTCAAGAAATAGAGAAACTTGACTCGGGTAATAGTTAATTTTAAATTTTAATGTATTTTTTTCATAATTTAAATGTTAAACTTTTGTTATTGAATTTTTATTTGACATAATCTTTGTTTTGTATTTTTTGTAGAAATATTGGGAGAGAGATTCAACACCTCAATTTCAACTATTGTGGTGGATTGATGTGCCTTTTGGAGGAGGTGGATGAGACTCGAGGACTTTGTTTTAGCTTACTTGTGAAGCTATTTTGTATTTTATTTTTATTCTAGACTATGGGACTTGTAATATGGTCGACATGTAATATTTTCTTAGGGTGGACATGTAATATTTTCTTAGGGTGCTTGCTTGGACATGTAATATTTTCTTATGGTGGACATGTATTACTTTTGAAGCTATTTTAATGTTTGCATATTATTGGGCAAAACAATATTTTATTCTACCAAAATTAGGCAAAACAGGACAACACATTTGAAGGAAAAAACAACACCTTAAAGGGTGCAAAAAACACTAATTCAATGGCAAAACAACACTATTTCAATGGCAAAACAACACCTAAAAGGCGCAAAACAGCACTTAAAAAGTTCAAAACAACCTTATAATAGTACAAACAACAAAAAATTAGCGGGTTTTTATTGAAAAAAAATAAATGTAAAAAATGGACCGAATATTAACCGAACCGGACCGAAAATAGCCTAGACCGATTAAATAGGCTAAACCGATTAAATCGATTAGAATTCGGTCTTCTCAAATATAGGACCGAATAATTCGTTCCAACGCCTAAAATGATCAAAAACCGGACCGGACTGGACCGCGCCCACCCCTAGTTCTTGGAAGCGCAGAAATGGGCCCGAGAGTCAGACCGTTGGGTAATACGGACTGATGAAGTCAACCTAGATGACGTTGTCCTGATCATGGCAGAATTATTCAGGAAAACCAACAATATTTGTAATATGACCGAGTTACTTGATACTCTAAAGCTACAAGGGCGCCTGGTCCCTTCACCCTTACTTTTCCTCGTGGAATGGGAGGACCTGTACGAAAAAGCCATTGAAGTTGTGGAATGCATTGACTTTACATGGAAAGATAGAATTATTGCCACCGGATGGGGGGAGGAATTTGAAGATTCGAATGGAGAGAAATCTTCCGATAAAACTGGACCGATAGTCGACATGTGTGGGATGATATCATTTGAAAAACTCCTCAGAGAAATAAACAAAATGACAGAATAACCCGACATCGACTAAGAAACAGGGTTCATGTTCTTCCCTTCTTCAGTAAATCACACGACCAGATCAGAAGGCATTACCAGATCTCAAGCTCACTACCAGCCAATGACAAAAGGAATGGCGTTGAGAACCTTCCTATGCCAGAAATGACCCTCGAGGAAGGCAATATCCTCGATCAACTGAAGAAAACTCAAGCTAATATCACTCTATGAGGGCTTTCCATGTCTTCCCAACTGCACAAAATTGTTTTGATCAAGTTGCTCATTGGGCCCACAGTTCCTCCTTCTACCACACCAGAAGAGGCGGTAAATTTAGTCGGATCCTTAACTACTACCTGAATGCTATCCTTTTTCGAAGAAGAAATCCCCAGAATTGGACCAAACCACAATCATGCACTCAACATCTCCGTCGAAATTATGAGGAAGATCGTACCACTCTCTCTTGTCGATAATGGATCTGCCTTGAATGTTTACCCATTAAGAACCTTCAAATGCTTAGGACTGAAGGAAAGTGACCTCGCTCCAACCTCCGCTGCTATACGTGCCTATGATAATACTCGTCAAGAAGTGATGGGATCCATAAAACTTATAATAGGGGTTGGCCCTATAAACCCTGTCGTCGAATTCCAAGTTATTGACATCCCAACTTGTTTCAACCTTTTGCTCGGACGACCTTGGCTCCACAGTATCAAGGGTTTATCTTCCTCACTCCATCAGAAATTAAAATTCTTCTCCGACGGACGAGTCATCACTATTTTGGGCGACGATGATAATACTGAGGGTGCAAGTACCAGCAATCCAATCCTTGAGATACAGCACGGGTCAAATGATATGCTCCTATCAGGATTCTGAATTGAACCACTTCAACTCCAGGCAGGGGACGATTTCAAAGAAAGGGTTTGTCCGGAATACGACCCTTATGGCAACGTCAATGTAATTCAGATGTTCAGAAACGTGCACTTCATGCCCGGACTGGGGCTAGGGAAAAGATAGCAAGGGATACTTGAACCCATTGTGCTGAAAAAGGATTTCCCTCCTTGTGGTTTGGGGTATCAACCATAAGAACAAGTGCTCAGAATGATACGCCAGTCTCGACCAAAGAGAAGATTAGACTGCATCCAGATGATCCCAGGTGAATCCTTAAATGGACAATTCATCAAAGAGGGCAAAGACTTCCCCTTTTGTGACTTTCCAGAACCATGGTATGACCATGTAAACAAGAAGATGAAGCCTAGAATAGAGATCTTTTTCCAAGACAGTTACCCATGGGCCAAAAATTCCCAATACCATGTACAACCGCTTATTAGAAATACCGAAGATTTTGAAGGAAGTGCCTCCGAAGATTCCTTTAACTTACAGATACTGGGGCTGACACTCTGCATGGTTCATTCAAGCACTACATCACTGGATCCATCCCACCTGATTAAAGCTGTTGATACATCTCTCCTCAATTGGCACTACATCACTGGTTCTACCTGTTGAAATCCCACCTAACCCCAATGTTTACCCCATTTCTTCTTTTGTTGTCTATCCTTGCTCAAATTCAATCAAAACCTCCTTTGATGAGGTTCTCAATGCTGTTTTTCCTATCGATAAAATAAATGAAGATTTTGAATATCTTGCTGTGCCTTACATTAACTGTTTGGATTATAATCAAACTTTTAATGATGATAATTTTACAAATGAACAATTCTTAACTGATCTAAATAAGGTTAATAATAAATAACATAACTGCGTTCAAGTTAATGAAGGAGAAAATCTTATTGTTAACCTCCGTTCTAGTAGCCAACTATGCGAGATTAGGATAGGGGCTACCCTCGATGAGCATGAGGTCACACAACTTGAAGAATTATTATAGGAATTCGTGGATGTCTTCGCATAGTCCTGTGATAATATGCCCGGTATTGATCCTGAAATAGATCATCATGAGATCCCCACTCTTACAGATTATAAGCCGGATAAACAAAAGTTGAGAAATCTTCGCACCGAATGGTCGCTCAAAGTCAAAGAAGAAGTGGTCCAATAGCTAAACGTGGGCTTCATTCATGCGATCGAATATCCCACATGGCTAGCCAACATAGTGCCTGTACCGAAATTATGAGGAAAAGTTCGGATGTGTGTAGACTACCGGGACTTGAACAAAGCCTCTCCGAAGGATGATTACCCGTTACCCAATATCGACATGATCGTGGACAATACAGCCAGTCATGCTCTAAAGTCCTTCATCGATGGGTTTGTCGAGAACAACCAAATAAAAATGCACCCACATCACCAAGAAAAAATTGCGTTCATCACCCAATGGGAAACCTTTTGCTAAACTGTTATGCTATTTGGTCTCAAGAATGTTGGGGCTACCTACGAGAGGGCAGCCACAACCATCCTACACGATCTAATTCACAAGGAAGTCGAGGTCTATATGGATGATATGATTATCAAATCCAAAACTAGAGAAGGTTATGTTCCCACCCTTCGAAAGTTCTTCGAACGATTACGACGATATCAGATGAGGCTCAATCCACAGAAATGTGTCTTCAGCGTTACAAAGGGAAAACTCTTGGGATTCATGGTCAATGAGAAAGGGATAGAAGCAAATCCTGCCAAGCTAAAAGCCATACTTGAGATGCCACCTCCCCGAACGGAAAAATAAGTTCGTGGTTTCCTTAGAAAATTACAATACATCAGCCGGTTCATTAGCCAGCTAACCTCTATCTGCGAACCTATCTTCAAACTCCCCCGAAAGGATTCAACCAAGGTTTGGAATGAGGCCTGCCAAGTATCTTTTGACCAAATCAAATAATTTTTGACCCAACATCCGGTACTCATGCCACCACAACCTGGTCTGCCCTTGCTTCTGTACCTAACCATAACCGACACTGCGACTGGGACTTTGCAAGCCCAATACCTTAAATACTCCCACAAAGAAAGAGCCATTTATTACGCCAGTCGTAAATTAACCGTATACGAAGTCAACTACACTGCTTTGGAAAAAGCATGCGTCGCGCTTGTTTGGGTCACCCAAAAGTTGCGACACTATATGCTTGCCTTCCCCATTAAACTTGTATCCCGAATGGACCCCATCAAGTTACTGCTTGAGAAATCCGCCCTATCCAACCGAATGGCCCGATGGTTGATGCTCCCAGCCGAGTTTGATATCGTGTACGTCACACAAAAAGTCATGAAAGGAAGAGTCATTTCTGAATACCTCGCTGACTACCCCATGGAAGAAGCCAACAACTGGATCTCTGAATTCCCAGATGAAAACATCCTTTACACCGCTCAAGACTATCTCTGATGGAAAATGTTCTTTGATAGCGCGGCCAACAAAAAGGGATATGGCATTGGGATAATTCTGATCACCCCAGATGACTCTCACACTCCCATCACCATCAAGTTGGATTTCCCCTGCACAAACAACATGACTGAATACAAGGCGTGTACGGTAGGCCTCAAAGTTGCTCTCAAGAAAGTAATTTAATGCCTAGATATCTACGGGGATTCTTCCCTCATCAATGGTTAAGTGCTTAGAAAATGGAAAGTCAAGGACGAGAAACTCCAACCCTTCCATGACCACTTAGAAGAACTAGCCTCCCAATTCCAAGACATCACCTTCCATTACCTACCTCGAGCAAAAAATAACCTAGCTGATGCCCTTGTTACCCTATCCTCCATGGTCGACATGTCCGAAGGAATAACAATGGCCCTCTTCCTAGTTCAAAAGCAAGATAAACCAACCCATTGCTACCACATTGAGCTCATCACCAGAGAAGATCCCGAGCTAGCCAATTGCTAGTACTATGATATATGGCACCTCCTCAAGCATGGTAGGTATCCTGAGGTTCCAACAAGAAAGATCTAACAACCCTCCGAAGTCTGTCCGCCCAATACATCATCTGTCACAAAGCACTGTTCAAGAAAAACTTAAAATCGAGCGTCCGTGTAAATACGCTAGTCGTTGTTATCGGCTTCCAACCTCAATACAAAAAATCTAAACTTGTAACTACACTCTTAAGGAGTATAGTGGTGAGTCTGGGTATCGAATCCACAGGGAGTTAGGACGTGTGAACGTGACGACAAAGGTAAGGTAGTTTAATCCTAAAGTTGATGTTAAAAGAAAAGAAAAGAAAAAGATTATTGATTTTTGGATTTTATCTATGAATTATCTAAATTCAATTAAATTAACCTACGCGTGCAAAATTAACTAACTAAGAAGGAATTAATATGAATGAAGAAATGGGTTAAGAATACACTCCCCCAAACCCTAGTGTGTATGCCAGTACAAAATTAGTCATAAATTAGATAATTGATCAGACCCAGTCTTTAGTACTCCAAAGTATTACATATATGAGGTTCAAGCCCGCATCATACATAATCAAATAATGAGTAAAGCAGTGTTGTAATAGTTCACACGCGTTTCATCCTTATGCACCCCGGTTACCTAGGGCAATCGAGGTCAAAAGGTCTACAATGGTTGTGAAATTATACAACACGATCTAATAACTTATTTAATTTAGAGGACAAATTTTATATCTATGCATACCACATCGGGTTGGGTTCATGCATCCTCACCCTTAAAAACTTAGCTTAATATGATTAAAATAAAAGAAAACTTAAAACTGAAAGTGTAGGAATCCATAACTAAATCTAGAAAATTGAGAACATGACTTGAATTAGGATTGGAATACTATAAAGCAACAATTAATTAAACTAACTATGAAAGCGGTAAAAGCAATAAATTAAAATTAGTTGCAATGGATGAATGATGAATCTTGAATAGATCTTTGAATCTTGAATAGATCTTTGAATCTTGAATAGTAGCCAAAATTCAAAAACTAGGGTTCTTGGATACAAGAATCCTTTAAAAACTAACTACTAACCTCCTACAACGTGAAGTAACAAAACCTCCTTTCTTCCTACTAGGGTTTGCCCTTTTAAATATCTCAAAAATGACTCTTCCCATGCCTCTCCACGTTTTACAACTAATAAAAAAGAATTATACAAGAAATTTTAAGAGTTGAAACTCTTTAGCTTCCAGAATTAATTTCAACTTTGACTTTCTGTCTCCAACTTTAAATGGGCATAACTTCTTCACCGTAGCTCGGATTGGGGTGCCGTTTTTTCTAATGTTCTTGTAATTTAGAGATATTAAACTTTCTATTTTCTCCACCACCGGAATATGGCTGTAAAATTACGAAAATGCCCTTCAACTCCCCGTTTCTTGATTTCTTTCCCTGTTTTGCGTTCTCTTTCGCACTAATTTGCATGAAATACCTGCAAAATACATAAGAGATACAAAAAATACGAAATAATTTCCAAAAGGGTTAGTAGCATAAATATAAGATAAATCCAAGCTATTTACAATGCACGGGATCATAAAAATATCAAAATTAAGGGGATAAATGTGAAGAATTTATGCCTAATCAAATCCCCCTAACTTAGAACTTTGCGCGTCCCGAGAAATGTAAAATAAATGAGTTAACTTTTAAAATTCCTTTTATTAAAATCAAATTCCACTTTCGTAGGCAAGCGATTGCATTGAGCATATGCAATAAGCCTTTAACCCCCTAGGTTACCCTAGTAGGACGAGTTTTGTCTCGTGAGGGTTTGCAGTGAATACACCCACAAAATTCTTTATTGACTCAAATAAATATCAAAATACTTAAAAATTGTACGATTTAAACTTTTCACAAAATAATCACCATAAATTCATATTCAAATGTTTCAAACTATAGTGTGTGTGTGCAAAGCCAGAAATTAAACCTCAAATTTCCACCGATTGAGCATTATGTTACTTTTCGAAAATTCGTTTTGATTCAAATTCTTACGGATGCACTCACAAATGAATCACTCGGATTGTGGTTGTTTTCTCTCGGTATGCATGATATAAAGAGTAAATATAATGGACACAAATTCACGCATACAAAATTGAAAAGAAGGAAATATATGGTGAAAAGATCTCATCATCGGAATATAGTTATTAGGAAACGGGAAACATCATCTCTTAACCACACTATTTTAATCTCTTTTATAATCTTTTCATGTCTTAGCTCTCCATGCAGTAATTAATTTCGCCATTCGGATTCGGTTAGGACTTTTCGGGTTAAAAAGTGTAAAGGGTAAAAATGAGAATGGACGGAATGTTCGGAATTTGAAAATGTCCTTATGACGTCCATTAGTGCTTTTTCGGGCATTTGCTCATTTTTCTCTTTCTTTTTCTATTTTCTTTTTTTTTCTTGCTATTTTTCTTTTCTTGCCCTTTTTTTATTACACACTTTGGACTTACTTGATGAATTTTCAATTTCTCACAATTTCGGACTATTTGAATTTTTCGGGTTATCAAACGAAAGGAAAATATTTTATTAGGCTCAAAGTGGGTTGCAAAGGGATAATTTTTTCACAACTTTATTATGGCTAATATTTTTGGGTTAAACAAAAGAGGGCCTACTTCATTGTCCAAATTGCTAATCACATTACCATATGCATGTCGAGATTAATTAAGTTTAGAGATATATTTAGCACGAATTTCGAGACAACATTTCACACATTTCCCATAATCGATCAAAATAAAGGATTGAGATCATCAACGACTTATTAAAATGCTGAAAAGAACTTTGAGTTAATCATAAACTCGGATTGATTTAAAAACTCATAAAAAATTGAAAGTCTCGAAATCTCACCAGGTTTGATCAATCTCCACACTTATTCGTTAAGTCGTCAATTTTCTTTCAATTTCCATCTTCGGTCAATTTTGGCTTATTGCATTTTGATTGTTAACAACTTGAGACTTTAAATAGAATAAAGGTGATATTTTTGAAAATTTTAAATTCCAATTTTTATTTATTTTGAAGAAAAATATTTTTGGCTTTTTTTCAAAAAATTTTAATTTTTTTGAAATTTAAAAAAAAACACTTAGAAAGAACATATGATCGAATCAATGAATCTAAACAATAAACGGGAAGAATATCCTACACCCCCTAAATTAAATGTTGCATTGTCCTCAATGCGAATCAAGAACACAACATAAAGAGAGGAAAAGAAAGATATTACTCAAATGGAGCGATCCTCGATGAGTGTGAGTCCATTGAATCTACAAAACATGTTAGAACCAAGCATAACAAAAAGAATAACAAAAACTTTAACTAATTACTCAAAACTATAAAAAAAGGAAAAAGAAAAAGTTAATTATGTACAACCTACGATTTGAACTTCTAATAAGTTATACACTAGAAGTCAAAAAATCTGAAGGTCGACCCAAATTACAATTTGACTTTGAGGGGTGATCGGTGTACCCTCACTAGAAAGCATGCCTCCCGAAAAATAAGAATTCCGTTTGAACAACGGAAGGCATGTGCAAAGCGGAAGAAATGAACCATCGTCAACTAAAATTTTTAGGGGGATAATGAGGGATTTTAGTGCACAGGGGGACAACTACCATTGGGATCCAAGAAAAATATAATCAAGTCCCAAAGATTTTTCAAGTAGTATGGGAAGAGGAGCACATAAACAGAAAGAGTCCATCTTGGAGAACAATTCAAGCATAGAGTCCTTGTCCTCAAAATCTTCTCCCCCAAAATTTTCAACTGGATTTGGTGGAGTGACACGTCTAAGTGTATGGCCCGTAAAATGAAGCATCTCAAAAAACATTCCCATACAAGAATCGGATCAACATCCTCAAGACATTCATCCAGTTCTTATGGTGGATTTAATGGTTCGATATTAGTGGGTACACAAGGAGACAAATGATCTTCAACCTCAGTAGATTTTGTAATATTTATAAGAGGTTGATATTCAAAAGAACTTGGATCACTTACAATGATTTCATACTCAAAAGTGTTAGGTGAAGCACAAGTCTCGAGCTTCTCTAAGTTGTCCAAATAATCATTAAACTCCTGGCAAGTTGCTCTAATTTTCAACTTTGTAGCAGCAAGGTCATCAGATTGCTTTTTGATAATAATCAAGAGTTCTTCCAAAGTAGTCTTCCTTGGTTCTATAACCTTGGATTCCTTATTTGGTTGAAAACATCCTTCAACTTCAAAAATAACGGAAGAAAAATCCTCATTGGGTTCAAATAATTCATCTAACTCTTGCTCCCAATAACGATTTTTCTCTCGATATTCTTTTTCAAGTCTTTTTTCTTCAAGCAATTTATTTTGATAAATTTGGATGGCCTTAGCACTAGGCTTGTATTTATGAAATTCATCTTTAGTGATATTGATCCAATGTTCATAAGTCTTGATCGCCTCCTCCTCGCTATTATCATAACAATTAAAGCCACCAAAAGAGTTCAAGTAAGACATTTCAAATTAGGCAGTTCAAGAACGTGACACCCATATTTCTGAATTTTTTTTGTCAAATTCGGGATTAACCAACCTAACCTAAAGTCTACCTAATTCCCCGGCAACGGCGCCATTTTGAACGAGTGGAAAAATCGAACGTCCGTGTAAATACGCTAGTCGTTGTTATCGGCTTCCAACCTCAATACAAAAAACCTAAACTTGTAACTACACTCTTAAGGAGTATAGTGGTGAGTCTGAGTATCGAATCCACAGGGAGTTAGGACGTGTGAACGTGACGACAAAGGTAAGGTAGTTTAATCCTAAAGTTGATGTTAAAAGAAAAGAAAATAAAAGAAAAAGATGATTGATTTTTGGATTTTATATATGAATTATCTAAATTCAATTAAATTAACCTACGCATGCAAAGTTAACTAACTAAGAAGGAATTAATATGAATGAAGAAATGGGTTAAGAATACACTCCCCCAAACCCTAATGTGTATGCCAATACAAAATTAGTCATAAATTAGATAATTGATCAGACCCAGTCTTTAGTACTCCAAAGCATTACATATATGAGGTTCAAGCCCGCATCATACATAATCAAAGAATGAGTAAAGCAGTGTTGCAATAGTTCACGCTCGTTGCATCCTTAAGCACCCCGGTCACTTAGGGCAAACGAGGTCAAAAGGTCTACAATGGTTGTGAAACTATACAACACGGTCTAAACACTTATTTAATTTATAGGATAAATTTTATATCTATGCATACCACATCGGGTTGGGTTCATGAATCCCCACCCTTAAAAACTTAGCTTAATATGATTAAAATAAAAGAAAACTTAAAACTGAAAGTGCAGGAATCCATAAATAAATCTAGAAAATTGAGAACATGACTTGAATTGGGATCGGAATACTATAAAGCAACAATTAATTAAACTAACTATGAAAGCAGTAAAAATAATAAATTAAAATTAGTTGCAATGAATGAATGATGAATCTTGAATAGATCTTTGAATCTTGAATAGTAGCCAAAATTAAAAAACTAGTGTTCTTGGATACAAGAATCCTTTAAAAACTAACTACTAGCCTCCTACAACGTGAAGTAACAAAACCTCCTTTCTTCCTACTAGGGTTCGCCCTTTTATATATCTAAAAAATGACTCATCCCACCATTTTGATCGAGTGGAAAAACCGAGCGTCCGTATATATACGCTAGTCGTTGTTATCGGCTTCCAACCTCAATACAAAAAACCTAAACTTGTAACTACACTCTAAAGGAGTATAGTGGTGAGTCTGGGTATCGAATCCATAGGGAGTTAGGACGTGTGAACGTGACGACAAAGGTAAGGTAGTTTAATCCTAAAGTTGATGTTAAAAGAAAAGAAAAAGATGATTGATTTTTGGATTTTGGATTTTGGATTTTATCTATGAATTAACTAAATTCAATTAAATTAACCTACGCATGCAAAATTAACTAACTAAGAAGGAATTAATATGAATGAAGAAATGGGTTAAGAATACACTCCCCCAAACCATATTGTGTATGCCAGTACAAAATTAGTTATAAATTAGATAATTGATCAGACCTAGTGTTTAGTACTCCAAAGCATTACATATATGAGGTTCAAGCCCACATCATACATAATCAAAGAATGAGTAAAGCAGTGTTGCAATAGTTCACGCCCGTTGCATTCTTAAGCACCCCGGTTACGTAGGGCAAACGAGGTCAAAAGGTCTACAATGGTTGTGAAACTATACAACACGATCTAATCGCTTATTTAATTTAGAGGACAAATTTTATATTAATGCATACCACATCGGGTTGGGTTCATGCATCTCCACCCTTAAAACTTAGCTTAACATGATTAAAATAAAAGAAAACTTCAAACTGAAAGTGTAAGAATTCATAACTAAATCTAAAAAATTGAGAACATGACTTGAATTGGGATTGGAATGCTAGAAAGCTACAATTAATTAAACTAACTATGAAAGCAGTAAAAGAAATAAATTAAAATTAGTTGTAATGGATGAATGATGAATCTTGAATAGATATTTGAATCTTAAATAGTAGCCAAAATTCAAAAAATAGGGTTCTTGGATACAAAAATCCTTTAAAAACTAACTACTAGCCTCCTACAACGTGAAGTAACAAAACCTCCTTCCTTCTTACTAGGGTTTTCCCTTTGATATATCTCAAAAATGACTCTTCCCATGCCTCTCCACGTTTTATAACTAATAAAAAGGAATTATACAAGAAATTTCTAGAGTTGAAACTCTTCAGCTTCCAGAATTAATTTCAACTTTGACTTTCTGTCTCCAAGTTTAAATGGGCATAACTTCTTCACCGTAGCTCAAATTGCGGTGCCATTTTTTCCAATGTTCTTGTAATTTAGAGCTCTTCATCTTTCTAGTTTTTCCCACCTCCGGAATATGGATGTAATGTTACAAAAATACCCTTCAACTCCCCATTTCTTGGTTTTTTCCCCCTGTTTTGCGTTCTCTTTCGCACTAATTTGCATGAAATACCTGTAAAATACATAAGAGATACATAAAATACGAAATACTTGCCAAAAGGGTTAGTAGCATAAATATAAGACAAATCCAAGCTATTTAAAATGCACGGAATTATAAAAATACCGAAATTAAGGGGATAAATGTGAAGAATTTATGCCTAATCACTACACTGCATCGCATGGGCTGACATTGAAGAGATAATGCAGAAAATCCACTGCGGAGAATGAGGCCCCCACATGAAAGGTCACATGCTTGCCAAGAAGATCATCCGACAAAGCTACTACTGGACCACCATGATCCAGGATTGCACCGCCTATGTTCAGAGATTCCTTAAATGTCAACAGTTTTCCAACCTTCAACACCTGCCTCCGTGAGAATTGTACAACATGATTTCTCCCTGACCGTTCTCCACCTAGGGCATCGACATCATATGGAAGGTCACACCCAAGGCTTCCAACGAAATGAGTTCATCCTAGTTGCCATTGATTACTTCACCAAACGGGTCGAAGCTGAGTCATACACAGTCCTGAACGCCAAGAAAGTGGCCAAATTCATCAAGAAAAAACATTATCTGTCGATATAGGGTCCCGCACGAGCTAGTGTCAAGTGGTCAACGAGTATGGGATTTAGAGACACAAATCTTCTCCCTACCGACCTCAGACCAACTGTATAGTCGAAGCCGCCAACAAGAACCTCAAAGCCATCATTAGTAAGATGATAGAAAATTATCGAGATTAGGCCAACCGAATCCCTTACTCCCTCTGGGGCTACCCAACCTCGATCCGAACCTCTACTAGGGCTACCCCTTACTCTCCAGTCTACGTCATGGAAGTATTCCTACCCGTGGAGCTAGAAATCCCTTCACTTCGTGTCATGCGCGAAAGCCAAGTCAGTGAGGAGGACTGGCATCAAAGCCGTCTCGATGAGCTGTCACCCATGGATTAAAGGAGACTGAAAGCGCTGTATCACATACAAGGGTACCATCGTCGAATAGCGCGTTCATTTAATAAGAGAGTCAAGGACCGCGTTAACCGAGAAGGGGATTTAGCCCTCAAAGAAATAGTATAGCCCATCTGGGACCCGAGAGGAAAATTCAATCCTAATTGTAGCGGCCCATACATTGTGAAGAAAATCTTGTCCGGTGGTGCCGCCATGATCACCTATTTAGATAGAGAAGAGATGGCTCATCCAGTCAATCTGGATCATCTCAAGAAATTTTACCCCTAGTCTGAAATCTCGGTGTGCTACGACACTTCTCATCTCCCCTCTATTCTAAAAAAAATCTCTTCATTTTCCTCTACCCAGAACTACGTGGGCCTGATCCTCGGCAAAAACCATTCTCAGAAAAATTAAAACCTTTCAAAATCCCCAGAGGTACGTAGGCAGCTCATATATCTTACATGAGCACGGCCCTTTCTTTTTCACAAAAAACTATTCTTTTCTTATCTCCGAGAACGACAGTTCATTCTAACATATATTTGAACAAAATGATTATGCATGCCTTAGCGATCGGTATAGATAATTTAAAATACAAAATTCATCAAAAGGCACAACTAGATGATAAAAAACTTGTTTATTTCACTAATAAGAAATTACGGTAAAATTACATAAGAAAATGAACGGATAACTCCCTTCCCCCTACCTTCCTAAAAAGCCAAATAAAATCCCCAAGTTTATTCCCCATTACAAAACAAACTCTCAAAGAGCCCTACCCACAGCTACCAGAGGAGCCTGCTCCATTATCATCATCTACATCTTGAGGTCCCCAAGCTTCCTCTGCCTGAATGGAGTGACGCAGATGCTCCATAGACCGATAAGCTCAAACCAGTATCAGAAAAACTACCACGCCTCCCTCCATGGTATCAGATAAGACAAGCAACATTTGTCTAGTCTCCACTGCCAATAGCTTGCTGACCACTCTTCTCCACAACCACTTTATATAATCCCCGGGGATGTGCCAAACTCTCCTAACAGACTGAAAAGGACGAGTCGACGGACGCCGATACTCCCACAAAGAGACAAGTCGCATGCGCAGACGCTCTGTTAGATCTTCTACCGGAAAGAAATCTAGTGTCCGAAGTGGCACAACCTTCTCCCAGCCAAATTGGTGCAGAGGTCGCCAAGGGAAATAGAAAGAGGTTTGTCTGAGACCAACCAGCTGGACATACGGGTATTCCCCTAGCTCCAGAATAGGCAGCAACGGTCCCCACCAAGGCACTGACCAGCGCATATTTAGATCCCCATGCTCCACAAACCAGTTCTCCGAGCTCTCAATATCCAGCCACCGCTGATGAAATGGAGCGAAAAGAAGTTGGGTACAATCGAAAAAGGGTATTCCGAAGGAATCATTAGGCTGAGTCTTTCAGACATCCATATGAACAACATCACGGGGCTACCCCTCAGAAAGTCAGAACGACCTTCTCACCAGGCATCAAGGACATACAAAGTCTCCTCCAGTATCACCACCGCAGGATTGCGATGGTAGGATATCTATGAAGTAATAGCTGCAAGTTGTGGGTCCACCAGCAGTTCCCTAGTCGCCAGCAGCAATTTCGAAACTAAGACCGGGACGATGGCTTCGATATATCCAACACCACCAACCTCTTACAAATGCACAGACCACAGCACTGTCGGAAGGGAAATCATTCCTTCAATAACCAAGGATCTGCCCACCGAGGGCGAGATGCGGAGAAGTCCAACCAACATCTCCCGAGGATATCGAGAAAACTCAGGCATAGCAGTCGCCACAATAAGATTTATTCCCAACATGGCAGAAAATTCCTCATAAGTCGGACAGACGTCTTCCAAGCCAAAGAGAAATACATGGTCTTCGGGGTACCAAAATTATACCGCCGCCATCAGCATGTTCCATTCTATGGGCCGATTACGCCATAAAGAGACTCGACGCATATTGAAAGCATCGTAATCGACGCTATAGGAGCACATCGCCTCCAAAGTCTCGAAGTAGTTGGCAAACTCAACACTACCAGGGAGAGACATCTCACAGAATAAGAAAGTTTGGATGTAAATGTGTGATGAAAACACTCCACCCTTAGCCCTTTTTATACTTAAAAACCCTCACAAAAGACATAACCCCTGCAGATTTCGGAGGGAACCATGTCCCACAAGGTACCAAAGCCTGAAGAGGGTACCAATCAAAGTTTTGGTTGATTAGACTGGACTGACCTGTCGATAGGCAGGATAAAGTGCTTGTCGATCGGCAAACCCCTATTTTTAGAAACTTACCTTTCTCCTCTTTTATCAAATCAGATAACTCAAAAAAATTCATATTCTCCACAAAATTTTAAAATCCCCTTTCAAATCCCAAAAATATTTATTTTTACGGTCTCAACAATAAATTAAAAAGCGCATATGCATTCATTCATTCGTTACTAACAAAAGATAATAAAAAAAAAACCATTGTATTGCATAGATATGTTTATGTGTTACATCATTTTGCAGGAAAATAAAGAAAAGCAGAAAAACAACGGGACTCAGCCCGAACCCACATTCTCTCTCTCTCTCTCACCTAACCATCACCTCTCTCTCTAAGAACTCCCACCCCTGCGACGCGCTCTCTTTTCCCTGCGATGAAATGACGCACCACCACTACCCGAACCAGACTCCTCCCCGGATGAGGCAGAATACACCAAGTAAGAAGTAGCAGGAACCGCGTCCTGAATATGGGCAGTCGTCGAAGCTATCCAGTCCCTAATGTCCCTCAGCCAAATGGTGGACACCCTAACTTGCTGCAAGAAAAGGCAAAATCAGTATCAAGCAGAAAAGATCAAAAGAAACCAAAGAGAAGAACAGAAAGATATATCAAAGGATGAAGAGCCTCCTCTGTCAAGCCCAACTCCTCCGGGTCCATCGCATGAGGAGGATGCAACATAGTCACCATCCCTCCATCAGCCCGACGGATGTTGTATGAAGGGGTATGCAACCGCACAAAGGGAACCTCCGAAGTCGCTACCGCCGCAGATGTCGACGGACCGCCACTGCCGTGGGAGGACCCCACTGGTCGACTCGAACCCACAAGAGGTAAGGACAGTGCATCATATATGCTGGGCACCATCAGCCAACTCGTCACGAAGTCTATATAATCATACGTCACGACCGTATCGGTGTACAATAAATAGGACTTGCCAATCATAGCCGCAATCCTCGCATCCTCGGGCAATAGCCGCTCTCGCCTCATAGATATAGGGGGCCTCGCAAGTGGCACCACCACCTCCTCCTCAGCAATCTGTCGGACCACCCTCTCCCCGAGATACTAAGAGTGGCCAAACTGATGCACCAGTAAACGCCTCATCTGCGTATTCACAGTCGCCCTCGTGTCTTAAACGGTCGTCCCCCAAGGGTAAAAAGTCACCTAAAAAATCCCCAGCAAGATATAAGGAAATATGGAATCAGAGCACACAAAGGCCTTAGACTGAAGAAAGGAAAAGTCTTACCCTATCACTAGTCAGGCCATTCAAGACCTGATGCACCGCCTCCAGAGATAGAGACTTCCGCGACTATCGATTAGCCTTCCGCCACCAATATAACCGATAAAAGTCCCCAATAATCTCATCCTTCAGAGAAATCAGCTGAGTATTACACCCAATCACCTCATAGAACCACGTCTGCTAAAGACAAGAATTCGCAATAAAAAAAGAGACGCACAAGGAAAATGCGAATGCATGAAAGAAAAATGTGCAAATTAAAGAATACTCAAGAAGATACGTGACTCCAGTAAAAGTTTGCCGGCAGTACCGGCTAAAAGCATCTAGAGAAAAATAAAGGGTCGCCAAAGTGAGGCTCCCCCAATCATAGAGAGGGATGTTGAAAACACTATCAAATATGGGAAAAGCCATAAATGGACGACGTCGCCGCTCGACGCCACCAAAAATCCCCCCAGCACCAGTGAAATGAACAACCGGGCCATCTGCCTTACCTGCAGCCCGTCTTCTACGTCAATCACCCTACTCAGTAAAACATCCCTCAACAAGGATAAACGAATAGAGTCCCCAGATACTATCCTCCCCACATCACCAAGAGCCGCCCGCACCGCCTCCGGCCTCACTCGGAGGGAATGATCAACCACTATTTTCTCTCCATCGCAATCCAGCACCAACAGCTGCTGCACATCTATGGGAGTCACAGTCATCTCCCTGAAGCCAAAATGGAAAGTATAGGTAGTGTCCCACCACCTCTCCCCCAGAGCGCATAAGACCGTCGTTGAATGAGGCATCTCATCCAGCATACACGCCAGCCTCCCAAAGCCTGCTGACGATACTACCCAACGCACCACAGGTGGAAGATGCTCTCAGACATCCTTAAGCCTCGTCGTCCTGTGGGCACGCATAGTCGACAAAGAAACATCAGACTGTTGAAGAAAAACCTTATCAAAATCCAAGAAAAAAAGGGGGGATGAAATAACCAAAAAAAGGAATGCTAAAGGTCATTTTATACTTACATAACCACCAGGGTTCACCACCCTAGAAGAACAATGACGCGACGGCTCCCGCAGCAAAGTCCGCTCATCCGCAACTGGCTCAAATGCATCAAAAGAGTTCTCACTCCCCAAAGCAAGAGGCGCCCTAGCCCTCCACTCCACATTTTCCCAGTCATCAATAGCTAACCACTCCCTGTGTACCACAGTGCTCATAAAAGCGACCATTTTTTAGATTGCAGAATGCTATAACGATTCGCAGAAGAAAATCTCAGAAAGAGAGAAGACTAGAAGCTACGAAAATGAGGGGAACCCGCCCCTTTTTATAGGAAGCCAAGGGTCATGTCGATCGGCACTGCCCCCCAGCTACCGATCGGCACTGACCTTTTAACTTCTCGAGGCAGTCCAAAAGTCCGTGCCACTACCGAATGGCACCCTCCACACCATGCCGACCGGCACCCCCTTAAGTTTTCATATAGAAACTCCCAGAAAATACTAAAAAACCCTGAAAAATCCTCAGAAAATTCCTAAAAATCCCAGAGAGGATTTAGAACATTTTCACCAGGAAAATTTCGCACTCCCTCAAGCGAAACCCCTATTTCCCCAGCGGTACTCTTGAAAGCCAAGTAAATCTGATCCCGACAACGTCCCCGGAGGACCCCTAAAGAATCCCAAACTTTAGGATCATCTCCAAATGTCTCGAATTTCCCCAAGAAATACGTCCAAACCCTAGACCACCTAATCACTTCCCCAGTGGAATTTATAGCATTAGATTGGCTATTCCTGTGCAAAGTCTCCAAGAGATACGAGGATTTCCCCAGCAATCGGCTCCCCAGCTCAAATCAAAATCATGAGGTAATTTCACCCGTAGAGTTCCTCAAGAACATCATCACTTAAGCCCTCAGAATTGGCTTCGACTCGCAGAATTGGTCATCTCAATTTAAGCCCTCAGAATTGGCTTCAACCCGCAGAATTGGTCATCTCAATTTAAGCCCTCAGAATTGGCTTCGACCCACAGAATTGGTCATCTCAACTTAAGCCCTCAGAATTGGCTTCGACCCGCATAATTGGTCATCTCATTTTAAGCCCTCAGAATTGGCTTCGACCCGTAAAATTGGTCATCTCAACTTAAGCCCTCAGAATTGGCTTCGACCCGCAGAATTGGCCATCTCAACTTAAGCCCTCAGAATTAGCTTCCACATTGGTCATCTCAAGTTAAGCCCTCAGAATTAACTTCAGCCCACAGAATTGGTTATCTCAACTTAAGCCCTCATAATTGGCTTCGACCCCCAGAATCGATCATCTCAACTTAAGCCCTGAGAATTGGCTTCAACCCGTAGAATTGGCCATCTCAAAGCCCTCAAAATTGTCTTCGACCCGCAGAATTGGTCATCTCAACTTAAGCCCTCAGAATTGGGTTCGATCCGCAAAAATTGGTCATCTCAACTTAAGCCCTCAGAATCGGCTTCGACCTGGAGAATTGGTCATCTCAATTTAAGCCCTCGGAATTGGCTTTGACCCGCAGAATCGGTCACCCTCATTTTCAAGCCCTCATAATTGACTTCGACCCATAGAATCAATCACCCTCATCTTCAAGCCCTCAAAATCGGCCTTAACTCGCAGAACCGGTCATCCTCATTCTTAGGTCCTCGAAATCGACCTCGACCCCCTGAATTGGTCATGCTCTTTCAAAGGCATCATGCGGTATTTATTCGATGGCTATCGTTTCTTCCAAACTCACCCGTCAAGGGGCTCTGTAGACACCCCATTCTAGTACCCCCTAAACTCTCTTTAGGTCCCTAACACCTCCCTTCATCGCTACAAACCTAAGTCATACCCTGGTTACTGACCTAAGGGCCATAGGGCACTCCCAGGATCCGTTTGACCAAAAAATCAAACTCTTCATCTCGACTGAGACTGAATGAATCTTCAAAGGTAACTGAATCCCCTTTCTAACGGTCCACCTCGTGCGCGATTCTGACTTACGGTGCATACAAACGACCCATTTTACCTCGAAACTTGATTAAGAGGCTACCGGATGCTCTCAGGCTCTGTTTAACCAAATTCAACTCTTCAGATCGATCGAGACTTAATGAATCTTTGAAGAGAGCTGAAACCCCTTTCCAACGGTCCACTCCGGGCCCAATTCTAACTTACGATACGGACGAACGATCCGTTTTACTATGAAAGGTCACCTAACGCTTCCAGACTCCGATTGACCGAAGTTAACTTCCCAAACTGAGTCAAACTCTTTGTAATGTCAAAGTACATCTCCTAACCTTTCCAACAATCCGCCCCGTGCATAATTCTGACTTACCATGCAAACGAACGATCCGTTTGCGTCCAATGATCCCCCGTCCAAAGGACCGACCAATGCTTTCGAGTCATATTGACCCAAATTCAACTCTCAAACCCAGGAGCAGTCCAAAATACACTCTATGGTCTCTGAAGTACCTTTCCAACGATTCACCCCGTGCACGATTCGGATCAACGATTTGCGCTCTACGACCGATTTTTCGAAGGAACCTGAAAGAGACTGCCAAACGGTAGGTTCCAAACCCTCCCTATCAGCAATGTGCCTAAAAACACCTGTCGATTGGCAGGACCAGGACTATGACAATCGGTAATTCCATGTGCCTATAAAAAGGAGGGCCTGACCTCATTGCAAAGGGAGACCAAATCTGAAATCCATCACTCTCAACGAGCTCAGAAAACCCCTCTCGAAGTCAGCGTGATTTCCACATCCAAATACCTTTCCAACCTTCACCTTTCATCATCTTTTTCATCAAACTTGGTGAATTAAATACCCTCCATCATCACCCAAGTGCAAGGCTTGCTCTCCAACATTCAAGATCTTCAAGAAGGTCCAACTTTCTCAACTCTCTCTTCAAATTCTCTTAAATTCGCATTAATTTATTTCATTGCTTAACACTTTTATTCTCTCATCTCACATATCCTAATATACTTTTTATTTAGTATTATTGCACATCCCTTATTTTCATATAAATGAAACCCAAAAAAACAAGAAAAAAAGGATTT
Source organism: Sambucus nigra (assembly GCA_949130495.1). Taxonomy (NCBI): domain Eukaryota; kingdom Viridiplantae; phylum Streptophyta; class Magnoliopsida; order Dipsacales; family Adoxaceae; genus Sambucus; species Sambucus nigra. The sequence continues at coordinate 466,959,912 of OX422209.1, read as the reverse complement.
GCTCATAAATTCCAAACGAAAATTCTCATTACTTTCTCACACTTTTCTCACAACTAAAACACTTTTTTTCTACAAACACACACATATAAGAGAAGTCCTTGGTTGGGTTTATGGTATAAATCCCATCCCTCATTTTGCATACGAACTACGTGGACTTTGATGCCTCTATAGGCTATGTAGGCGTCTCGGGGTAAACCCCAAGACTCGATTCCTATTCCTACTTTTTTTCCATTTTCTATTTTTTATATTCTTTAACTTAATTCTCCTCTATTATATATATATATATATATATATATATATATATATATATATATATATATATATATATATATTTGTTCTTAGTGGCATATTATTCCATATGCGTTATCGTCCCATTATAACGATCAACGCTAGGATAATCGCGTATATCCTATTTTCTAATATTATTTTTTTAGGAACATTCCTATGGATGATTCGCTTTATCTCTTCCATGATATAAGTCGATGATTCCTATCTCTACTACATATACACATGCATACATATCACGGAGAAATAAAGGAAAATAGTAACAATACATGAAAGACCGCAAGGGCAGAATGGGTGCCTAACACCTTCCCATTTCGTAACTTAGCCTCTGGACCCTTTTCAAATCATTTTGGTTTCGTATGTCTTTGGATGTTGTCCTTCGGGATGGATCCCTTTTCTTTTGTCTGTTTTGAGTAAAATAAACTGGCGACTCCATCTCTCTACATTTTTCACCTCATCACCGACACCGGCCGCAGCACTCCCGAGAGGGATGCGCAGGACCAAGATCCTCTTGACATGAAGACACCCCTATTCATCATCCCTCCGGCCGCGAGGATCGGGGATGTCCACAAAGGCCTTAGTAATAGTTCTTGGATATCTTAGATACTCTTCAAAATATAGACTTCACTACAAAGGATATCTAGTTGTACTCAAAGGATAACGTGATGCAAATTGGATATTTGATTCCAATGATTCAAAATACACAAGTGGATATGTATTTACTCTTGAAGGTGCAGTCGTGTCTTGATAATCCTCGAAGAAAACTTGTATTTCAATATCCACTATGGAATCTTAATTCATTGCTTCAGACAAAGATGGAAAGAAGTAGAATGGCTTCAAAACTTACTATAGGAAATTATAATTTGGATAAAGCACGTGCCACCTATCATAATACATGGTGATAGTCAATCTACAATTGGAAAGGAATAATCTAATAATTAGAATGGTAAGTCGTTGCGTCTATGTCGTCGACATGAAACCGTTAGAAAACTGCTCTCAAATGGAATTAATTCCTTTAACTATGTAAGTAAAAGAAAAATATTACGGATCCACTAATGAAAGGTATAACTGGAGAGCAAGTGGTAAGTTCATCATGGGGAATGGCCCTAAAGCATGTTAAAACCTAAAAAGAGCAGCCTTAATGGAAACCCAACCTAAATGATTGGAGATCCCAAGAAATAGATTCAAAGGGACAACCTAATTATGTATGACTCAGCTAGTTAATCATTTCCTCCCATTCCTAAGACAAGTCGGTGCACGAACTGCCGCTTGTATTAGGATAATCTATATTTTTAATGATATATATATATATATGTCATGAATATAATGGACAAGTGGGGTATTAGCAGGTTATTCTTTATAAGAATCACCTATGTGAGTGAGAAGGAGCCGCTTCTATAAAAATAATGAATGTTAATTCTCTAACATACTCATGAGAAAGGCCAAAATAGATACAACAATGAGAACTAATAAGGTTAGAAAGGAACTATGGGTCCTTTTGGTAACCCAATTCCAAGGCTTGGATTTGAAATTGGAAGGCCAAATTCAATTCCATGGAATTAAAATTAGCCTTTAAATTCCATTTCCATGGCTTGGAATTGGGTTGCCAAACGGACCTTGTGTGAATTCTATTTTCTCAGTTACACATAAGAGTAGATGAATTCAGGACATCACTTTCATTGATCGACTAGTATACTGGATAGTATTTCACTAGAAAATATTCAAGGCCACTCTTTTTTATGCAGTTTCTTTCCTCGATTCTCTCTCTATATTTGTTTTAGTTTTTTCACCCAAATTTCATTCATGGGGGGGATTGTTGGTAGAAATCGTACAAAAAAAATAAAATTTTACCTTAATTGAGATAACTTTTAGACTAATTGTAAGTTGGACCCACACGTCAAATGTAAGGGGTCAAAGTACCTATGCGATCCTCACCGAGAGAAAAAGGGAGTGGTATACTCATTTGTTTAAAACTATTAAGGAATGAATGAAAAAAATGGACTCAAAGTAATCCACTTGATCACAAGCTACTTGGCATAGCTAAAGTAGAAGTTTTGTCCCATATTGGAAAAATGTGAGAAAGTGTTGAAGTTAATATACCCCAAAGTTAGGACTAGGCCTTGGATGCCTTGGGGTATCCCAACTCTTTAAAGGGGAAAATACTTACACTATGAATGGTTTGACTTTGGGATGGAATTCCCCACACGCATTGCGCCCCACCTTCACCATTCGGCCCGCCTAGCCCGTGCCAGTGTCCTGGTCCGTGGTTTGTGGTTCATGGATCGTGGGTCTTTTTGAGTAAATATCAATTTTTGGACAATATTTAATAGGGATTTTGGGCTTAAATTTGGGCTTGTTTTAGTTTTTCCAACCCCAATCAATTTTAATTAATTAATAAATGTGATTTAATCATGACTGTAAATATAAGGACCATAACATGATTTAATGAAAACCATTAATGGGCTATGATTGTTCGTGATTAAATCAGGATCAATAAAAGGCTGTGACTGTTCTGAATAGTCATAACTTTCCCGACCAAACACATCCATTCAAGACTGTAAATATAAGGCCTCTGCTCAGTTTCCCTGCAAAATAAAATTCTTCACTTCTTTCTAAACTTCATCCTCCTTAAAAGTTAGAAAATTTATCATCAATGTTAGTTCTTGGAATCATCATATTTCAATGCATCTTGTGGTGATTGAAAACAGTTTTATCCTGGGAGATTGATGCCCATTGTTCCTGCTGTAAGCATCATAATCGGGGGCGAATCTTATCTTAAGAAGTGACTGTGCAATGTTTGACTCGAGCTTAAATTTGCTACATGATTCTAGAAATCACAAACTGTAAGTTCCTCTTTCATTTTTGATTCTTGCATACCATGCTGTTTTAATATATTCGTTTTGCATTTACTATTTTGACATTTATTTAGTATTCGACTCATTTTTAGATAATTATATTCTTGAATATTTTTAATCTTCATATGTTATAAAAGGGTGAGAGTGCTCCAGCAATTAATGCTCAAACTTTTTTAATTAAATTCCAATTTTAAGCCAAAAACTCCCAACTCTTGCTATTAATTCTGATTGATGAATTAAATAAATTCAAGCATGCAAACAATCAAAAAAAGGAGGAAAAATACCCCAAAGGGGAAAACCTTTTTTTATTTCACTATATCTTGTAACACTTAAAAATACATAGAAATACATCTTAACACACAAATACCCACAGACCTCGGTTCATTGTCGTCGGCAAGAGATCCCGCAAGAGATTCAATCGTCAGCAATGGAGATTCATCCTTCTTCTCCACAAGAGTACTCCAGATAAGTAAAATAAGTAATCAAGGGTTTAAATGATTCACATATGAATTTGGGACAGCGGGGTGAATCAAAAGTTGTTTAAAACTCCAAAAAATGAAGACTTGTTTACAACAGATTCTGCAAAAAACGGAGTTGGAAGACTTAGAAAATGTGAATGCGGAAACTTTATTTTATAAGAAAACGTGAATATTGTCGTTTGAACGAGATGCCTACTTAGTTTGAGCGACATGCACACCTCGTTTGATGCTGCTTCGCACGACATTGAATGTCACTTGAACAACCCAAACGTCAAAATGTCCGCCTCTTGACTAGAAAAAATATGTTTTCACAAAGAAAAACATTTTAGGTACTAAAAATAGTTTATAAAAAATTCTCAAATAAATATGTAAACATTAAAACTCCTAATTAAATATTTTACAATAATATAGAGTGGAAAGTTTGAAGACGCACGTTGTAAGTTGTTCAATTATGAAGATGATGGGTGCATGAAAACTTCAAATTCGAATCGAGCTCATCATGCATGATCATATTGACGTGCCGAGTGTAGCGGTGTAAGACATACATGATGTGATCTAGGACACTTAAAAAATTTCCTAGATACTAAAATGGAAATTTATAAAATCATGTCCTTACAAATCTCCCCTATGTCTATGTCTGTACATATATAAAAACTATCCCAATTATGCTACCCAAACTTAAAACAAACGATATATAATTTAATATCCCTATTAAACCCAAAACTGAAAATACTAAATAACATGTCTTCAAAAAGGCTTCAACATAATCAAATCTTCAACTTCTTCAATCTTTCTTTGTCATCATTAGGGTGTGCAAAAAATATTCCTCAATTTTTAACCTACACACGTGATACAAGAAACAATATTCGTGACGTGCAACACTTTGAAAAATAATGAAAAGTAAAAATCAATAAGTAAAAATTAGTACCAATTAAGCTTAAAAATCATTATCAATTCAAATATGCAAGCAAACAAATCTCCCCCATAATTCGTTCCCCCCTTTTTATGATGTCCCCAAATAGACAAATATGAAGAACATAAAGCAATGTCACAAGGTAATAAAATTTTCTCTTTTTGAATTTTTAAAAAAATTTCAAAATCATAAAAAATTACAATAAAAAATCACACCTGAAAGAACATGAAAATAACTAAGTCATGGAAATGGAATGAATGAGTGTGAACAAATTCGATAAGTAAATCAATGCATACAACCATAACATATGTACAAGATGAATTTTGAATATTTCTAACGAATGAACTCAGAATCGTCCTTAGGTATCAAAAATGTGAATTCATATGACATCGAATCAATCTAATCGACACATCAAAGTTTAAAATGATTTCCACCCCAATAACGTCTAAAACTATGTAATGCCTTTTCAAGACTTTATGAGGACATGCAAACCCATTTTTTACATTTTTCCATCTGAACACCCTCATAAATAATATATCTTTTATTTTTCTTTTGAGGTGATTTAAAACTATTGGCCCCTTTTTGACCCATTTATTTTTTTATTGCCTTTAAATTTTTTCGAGCTCTTTTCAAACGGTGGCTTTCACGACGAGTTAATTTTGTACTCTCGCAACCCTTTCCCGTGAACACTCGTCATTTTTTGCAATTTAATTTCTCACGGTAAACGGTTATTACATGCACTAGTTTCATTGTCAAGTTTTATCGCATTTAGTTCATTTTGAGGACAGGATTGAGATGAAAACAGTTCGACCAACATGTGATTTAACAAGTACAATAATCAAACAAATCCGTGCATGTGTTCATTAAAGGATATAAAGAGACAAACATGTAAAAGATATCACTAATCACATCTTAATGACTCCATACATTATAAAGCACATGGATGAAATGATGTAGCTTCTCAAAATACTATCAAACAGTCACGTGGAATACGAAATGAAGTTGTGACTATGGTTATCTAATACGTGCATCCATAAATGGGTAAACAAAATACAAAACTCTTCTTGTGTTTTTCAAAAATTTTATTAAAAGAAAATCTTTTTTGGTTTTTCAAAAATTTTATGAAATACAAAATCCTTTTGGATTTTTTTTTCAATTTTCTAAAAAAAAATAGATTTTTTTTTGTATTTTTTGAAAAATAAGAAGAAGAAAAATAAACCAAAAAAATAATGATACAAATGATGCCATCTAGAGATAGGAATCATATGATATGAACATAAAAAAATGCATCATACTCTAGACATGGTAACCACCCCTCAGTCAACTCAGCAAATTCCAAAAGACTTCCTAAGACTCTCGAATGTAAGGGCGTCTAAAGGCTTTGTCAAAATATCGGCTAACTGGATGTCGGCGGAAATAAAACTCAAGGATATGACCTTCTCTTCTACTAGCCCATGGATAAAGTGCTCGCGTATCCTAATGTGCTTTGTGCGCGAATGCTGGACTAGATTACGGGATATGTGTATCGCGCTTATGTTATCATAGGAAATAGTCATGAAGTCTGTAACCCCCCGCGTAAAACATGAGGCTCTACTATGATTAAAACTAAACTGAATCCTCAACAATTAGTATAGAGCATCTACATTCCACGAAATAAATATAATGAATCCAAAATTTACACTTCTAAAATAATTACAATTAAACTCCACTCGAAAAATAATTCTAATCTCTCTAAATAAATTACACTGCCAAACTACACAAAAATAATAAAAATCGTCCAATCTTCATGCTCTAAAGTCCTCCAAATAATCCATAGCGTCCAAATCCACTCTAACCTACCACTAAAAGAAAAATACGGGGAAGTACAAAATATGACAACAATAAATGCTCAAAACAATAACGGTGAATAAATGTAACAATACAAATCTGAATTCAAGTCCAATGCGACATTCGAGTATTATACAAATTTAATTTTACAACAACACATCAATAGTTCACTGGGCCTCACCTCACTTCACCTAAGCTTCGTAAAGCCTCGTCCTGGATATTGGACTTTTGGAGTATTGGCGAATGACCATTATCCGCGTCATATAAAAATTTCATGACACCATGCACATAAACAAATACAATATCTCAAATCGAATCAATATTTTAGATTCCAATAAATGTCACGATATCAACAATATGAGTACAAATAAATGAGGAACAAAACGACTACACTTGAGCGATTCACAGAGCATATTATGTAAATCCCGTACCTTAAAATCATCACAAGAAACTCATAAGATTCTACCTCAAAATTATGATCATACCACAGCGTTCCTCTTGCGGAAAAAATAAAAACTCATTCTAGTCCAAACTCAAGAAAACACCAAATAAGCCTTCAAAAATGAGTTAAAACTTGATTAAAATTGAGGCAAGGTTTGCAGATGAAAGGGAAATATTTTGGAGAAGTTTTTTGGAGGAAAAATAGTGGAAAAAGTGATTTGAAAAACCCAACAACGGATTAGTTTTAATTTATAATGATTAGGAGTTTTAATGCTAATATAATTCTATTTAAATTAGAAAAAAGTTTGCCTGTTAGTCATGACCCAGAACCGATTTTATATTATGAGAACTCTTCTAAATAGCCCAAGACTTATATATACTCGTATTAGGAGTCTTTTAAGCTAGGTTTCCAAATTCCTAATTAATTTAATTAATTACTGAATAAAATTACGAGTTGTTACATACTTCCCCAGTAGCACAGGAATTTCGTCCTCAAAATTCAATGAAGCGTAAATTCGCAAAATAAAATAAGGCTCACATATGCCTACCCGTAAAATGTCGCGATTGGACGCCCATACACCCAATCCTACTTGCATTTACCCCACACGCTCTCTCACGAATTATTACTCAATTCTATTTCGCAAAAATCATAACACTAAAGTACTCAAATCAATTCTGAACATCCTTACATCAAGATTACTACTCCTAACCTCAATACCTACCACGTCCTCAACAAAACTTTCTATCTCCAAAGAAACACGTCTAACCCTCATGCTAGACCCAAAACCTAAAGACCCGAGGTTCATCGTATACCTAAGCTCTGATATTATCTATAACACTCCGAGTAAAACACGAGGCGCTTCTATGATTCAAACTAAACTAAATCCTCAATAATTAGTATACAACATCTATATTCTACAAAATAAATATAATGAATCCAAAATTTACACTTCCAAAATAATTACAATTAAATTCCACTAGAAAAATAATTCTAAGCTCTCCAAATAAATTACACTGCCAAGCTACACAAAAATAATAAAAATCGTCCAATCTTCATGCTCTAAAAGCCTCCAAATAATCCATAGCTTCCAAATCCACGCTAAAGAAAAATACGGGGAAGTACACAATATGATAAGAATAGGTGCTCAAGACGATAACGTTGAATAAATGCAACAATATGAGTATGAATTCAAGTCCAATTCGACATCCGAGAATTATACCAATGTATTTTTTTAATAACACATCAATTGGTCATCGGGATTCACCTCACCTCACCTAAGCTTCGTAAATCCTCATCCTGGCTATTGGACTTTGGGACAAATGGCGGGTGACCATTCTCCGCATCATACAAAAATTTAATGACACCATACCCATCAACAAATACAATATCTCAGATCGAATCAATATTTTAGATTCCAATAAACGTCACGATATCAACAATATGAGTACAAATAAATGAGGAACAAAACGACTACTCTCGAGAGATTTCAAGGAGCATATGGCATAAACTTTGTACCGTAAAATCATCACAAGAAACTCATAAGATTCTGCCTCAAAATTCTGATCATACCACCGTGTTCCTCTCGTGAAAAAAACTAAAAACACGTTCTAGCCCAAACTCGAGAAAACACCAAATAAGCCTTCAAAAATGAGTTAAAACTTGATTAAAATTGAGGCAAGGTTCATAGATGAAAGGAAAATATTTTGCAGAAGTCTTCTGGAGGTATAATTGTGGAAAAGGTTATTTGAAAAACCCATACACGGATTAGTTTTAATTTATAATGATTAGGAGTTTTAATGCTAATAGAATTCTATTTAAACTAGAAAAAAATTTGCCCGTTAGTCACGACCCATAACCGTGACAAATATTTTTTTTTTTTGCCTAGAGAGTTTTATGTTATGAGGACTCTTCTAAATGTCCCAAAACTTAAATAAACTCATATTAGGAGTCTTTTGAGGTAGCTTTCCAAATTCAAAATTAATTTATTTAATTACCGAATAAAATTACGAGATGTTAGTACTAGGGATGGCAACGGGTCGGGTTTAGGGCGGGTTTTCAAAAATCCTAACCCGCCCCATTTAATAAACGGGGCGGAGCGGGGAGGGTTAGAATTTTTGAAAATTAACTCCTAACCCGCCCCATTTAATAAACGGGGCGGGTCGGGGCTCCTACGGGTTGCGTTAATTTTAAAAATAGTAAAATTAAAAATATTACATTATAGTCTTAGAGGTATACAATGGTTCGTAATCCAATATGTGAGAAAGTTCCCCAATTGTCAATTCATATTTTCACTTAAATCTTTTACAAAATTAACATACATATAAAGTTTTTTTAGTGTGTGAGTGTGTGTGTGTATATATATATAATTTAATTATAATTAACATACATATAAAGGATATTTATGTAAGCATAAGTTAAACATGGCGGGGTGGGGCGGGGCGGTTTTATTTAAGCTAAATCCTAACCCGCCCTATTTAATAAACGAGTTTTTTTCTTAAACCCATACCCGCTCCTAATTCATTAATCGGGTTTTAAAACCCGCCCCATTAGGGGCGGGGCGGGGCAGGGCGGGACTCCTACGGGTCGGGTTAAATTGCCATCCCTAGATGTTACAATGTTCTCTGATATCCCATAATCCTCCAGCATCTGCTTTATCCACAGAAGTTGCATGCAACAACTCCCAGTGGCTATGTACTCAGCCTTTGTAGTGGAAAAAGATATGGATATTTTCTTCTTATTCAACCAAGAGACAATAGTTAGGGGTGTTTGCGGTCCGATCCGATCCGATTTTGAGGTATTTTTGGGATCGGACCGTATTAATCGGTCCTAGAAAATTATGGACCGAGATCGGACCGGAATAATCGGTCTCGGTCCTATTCGGTTTTCGAGCGGTCCGTGTTCGGTCTCGGTCCTATTCGGTCCACCCATTAAAAACAGCACATTTTTTCAATTATTAAAAACAGCACCTTTTTTCAATTATTAAAAACAACACCTTTTTTCAATTATAAACACCACTTATTTTGTAAAATTGCATTTTTTTATTAAAAAAAGCACATATAAAACTTCATTAAAAACATAAATCGTATGGATGAAACTGCATTACCCAACATTTCAAGTGTATTGTCCAACATTTCAAACATAAATCATATGCTTAAAAACAGCACATGTACTGTCCACTATGTAAAACTGCATTACCCAACATTTGAAATGTAGAAAAAAAAATGTACAAATCATAAATCTTACTGAATATGGATGAAAAAAAGTTTCAAACATTTCACAAATCGTATGGATGAAAAAAAATAAGAGGGCCTTGAATTAACACAATAAAAAATTATAAATCATATGGATGAAAAAAAATAACAGGGCCTTGTATTAACACAATCACAAATCATAAATCGTATGGATGCAAAAAATAATAGGGCCTTGAACTAACACAATCACAAATCACTTATCTTATGGTTTATACAAATAACAGATAACAGGTGAAAAACAAATAATAGATAAGAGATCTGTTCATAGAGAGAGGAAAATAAGACCTTGATCAGAGTTGCCAAATTAGAGAAGGGCTGCTCCTATTCGTATGGAGAATGAGGGAATGGAGGGGTTCCTCCTGTTCATATGCACCGCTGTTAGTAGAGAGAGAAAGGAAAATAAGAGCTTGGGTTATTTGTGTGATGGATGGGATTTCAAGTGTGTGGTGGGTGTGTGAGTGGGCAGCGTGCGTGTGTGATTAGAAAAGTGCAGCGTGCGTGTGTGATTATATATATATATATATATATATATATATATATATATAAAATGAAAGCGGTCCGATCCGGTCCAAAACCGTTTTTTACGATCCAAGACCGAAACCGACCCGAATTATTCGGTCCTATATATTTTTAGACCGAATTAAGATCGAAATTAAAAAAAAAACGCAAAAGCGTGTTCGGTTCGATTTTTTCAGTCCATTCGGTCTATTCGGGTTCGTGCACACCCCTAACAATAGTAGAACCAAATAAGAAACACCCACCAAAAGTGCTCCTACATCCATATGCATCCCCGACCCAATCAGCATTCGAATAGGAGAATAAATGGTCATCGGTATCAAAGGAATACCAAGTGCCAAATGAGAGAGTCCCACTCACGTATTTAATAATACGTTTAAGAGTGAGTAAGTGTGACTCTTTCGGGGATGCCCGATATCGTGCACAGACTCCAACATTAAAGGCTATGTCGAGATGACTGGAAGTCAAGTAAAGAAGACTGCCTATCATACTTCGATACATGGTTTGCTCTAAGTCCTTACCTAAAGTATCCTTGCTAAGCTTTGTTGAGGTACTCGGCGGGGTACGTGCGTGCTTAGCGGAATCTAAACCAAAATTTTTCACTAGGTCTCTAACATACTTGGATTGGGAGATGAATATCCCATCCTCTAACTGACGAACCTGGAGACCAAGGAATGATGTAAGCTCACCAACCATGCTCATCTTAAACTCATTCTTCATCTTCTTCTTAAAGTCATGAGCATGTCGGGAGCATGTGGATCCAAAGACTATGTCATCCACATATACCAGGGCAACCAAAATAGCACCGTCTCCTCTCCGAATAAATAACATCTTATCAACTCCCCCTCTCATGAAGCCACGGGATAAGAGATAAGAAGTAAGCCTCTCGTACCAAGCACGGGGTTCTTGCTTCAATCCATACAGGACTTTCCTCAGAAAATATACGTGATCAGGGTGCTTAGATTATTCAAGACCTTTTGGTTATTCCACGTAAACTTCCTCTTGTAGAATGCCATTTAGAAAGGCACTATTTACCTCCATCTAATATAACTTGAAGCGAAGATGACATGCGATGACGAGTAATAAGAGGACGAATTTAAGCCTCGTAACAGGAGCAAATGTCTCGTCAAAGTATACACGCTCTATCTGTGTGTACCCTTGAGCGACCAACCTAGCCTTATTTCAGATAATGGTACCATTATCATCCATCTTGTTCTTATAGATCCACTTAGTACCAATCATATTCTTCGCACTAGGTCAGGGGACTAAATCCCATACATCAATATTTTTAAACTTAAGCAACTCATCTTGCATAGCAGATATCCAGTGTTCATCCTTGAGTGCTTCTTTGACGTTCTTAGGCTCAACTTTATATGTGTAGCAAACAAAGCTAACCACGTTCTCCAATTGATCACGAGTCTTGACCCTTAGGGTGGGATCTCCTAGTATGGCAATAGGATCATGACTCTTGTGAACCTAAGCAGGTGTGTCCCCTAAGACAGGAGTAGGGTCCATCCAGAGTATGGGAGGCACAACGGGATCATCAACAGGAAGTGCGTCATCCTCACAAAAAAGGTTAGAATCAACAAATGTCAGCAGTTCGTCATCTTACACAGTGTTATTTATTGACTCCATAACCTTAGAGTTACTCGGGTTAAAACCCCGATATGATCTACTAGTCGATGAATACCCTCACAATATTCCATCGTCGCTCTGGGAGTCGAACTTTCTTAATTGGTCTTTATCCCATAGTATGTAGCATTTTCTCCCAACGACACAAAAATATGAAAGGTTGGGCTTATTTCATGTCCACAATTCGTAAGGCATTTTAAGTATGTGTGGACGAAGGTAAACCATATTCACTATATGGAACGTGGTAGACACCGCCTCTGCCTAAAATATCCTATTAACTCTACGACCGAGAAGCACAGATCTAGACATCTTCTGAATCGTTCGATTCTTCCCCTGAACAACCATATTTTGCTGAGGAGTCTTCATGGCCAAAAATTCGTGTTTGATCCCGAGGCTATCACAGTAAAGATATATTTTAGCTTCCTTAAATTCAGTGTTATTATCACTACGCATCATATTGATAGTGACACCGTATTGATTTTTCAGGACACGACACTTGGTCGTAAAAAATTCCACAGCATCGAATTTCTCTATCAGAAAACTTACAATTGAGTAATGAGAGAAATCATCTACCATTATGAGGATATACCTCTTTTTACCCAAACTCTCAGTACGGGTAGGAGCCATAAGATCCATGTATATTAACTCAAGCACTGGGGAAGTAGTAATGGAATTAAACTTCCTATGGGGCCTACAAACTTGCTTTCCTAACTGATAGGGTCCACAAAGTGATGGCAAATCACGTACTAGGTCCTTTTTAGCTAGTCTCTCCAAATCTCTAAATTTCACATGACCTAGACGTTGATGCCATAAATTCAGAGGAGTTAAAGTGGCGCCGTTACAGACAAATGAGTACTTGGCAATAATCCCATAAAAATTATCTTCAGTCCCCATCCCTTGCAATAGAAGTTTTTCGGCTTGATCATAAACAACTGCACTCGCTCCGGTCAAACTTTATTGTAAAGTTAGCGTCGCATAGCTGGCTAATGCTAAAAAGGTTCGCTTTCAAACCTTTGACGTAGAAAACATCCTCTAGCTTAGGAAATCCTGGTATCTCTATTGTACCTCGTCCTACTATACTGTACTTGTTCCCATCTCCTAACGTGACTTTAACTTCCTTGCGATCCTCGAGGTAGGAAAAAATGAAATGTCACCAGTCATCTGTCTGGGGCACCCATTATCAAAGTATGACTGAGGTATTTTATGCTGTAAGATAAATATGAACAATAAGGGATTTTGCATCGTGTTTAAGCACCCAAGAGGAGGTAACCTTATGTTTTCCCTTGTCATTATTGCTTCTAGTCTAGAAGCATCCTCAGACGACAAAGAAATTCATTGGAACTCTTCCATTACAATCTTAAATGTGGCGACTAGAAACTCAATATGCTCTCTAAGACTCGAAAAATCATGAGTGGAACGTGGTAGAGCAAATGTACGTCGTGTCTGACCCAAACTATAGAAAAACTCCCAAAGGTGGCATTTTCTTTTGTAATAGGTACAAAAATACACAATCTTAGGCCGACCATGGTTTTATTTTCTTGGCTGAACTCTTTTATAGGGTTTTGGTAGGTGGCCATATAGATTCGTAGTAAACTCAGTAATTGGTTATGATGTCACATGAGATATGAAAGTACCATCAAAACCTATTCCCTGCCTTTCACCAAACCCTAAAGCAGGGTCGAGGAGCATTTTTTCCATCTTTCCAAATCTGTCCTCCATCATTACCTTAACTTCCCAGACTCTGTCAATGTCATGAGTGAGTTGGGCTATAAGGGCTTCAAGTTTCTTTTGAGTGTCTAGGGAGGAATGGAGCTCACTCGTAAGACTACCCACCTGCTTGGTCAAGTCCCATTTCTCTTTCTCCAAATAACTCTTTCTCTCTCTCTCAAAGCAAACAGTCTCTCTCTCTCTCTCTCTCAAGGTAGTGTTCATGGATAACTCTATCTCTATCTCGTCTCTCGTAAATCTTTCTCTAAGGAGGTGATCCTAAGTGTTAATGCTTTGCTACACTTTTTAGTTTTGAATGAATCAACATATCAATCGGAGTACGCACGTCGTATATCACTCTCGCTCTAACTTGTAACATCCTCCCCCTCACTCACATCGCTTTCACTATCGAGGTGTCTCTGTGAATTAGCATTCTCATCGTCGTGGGGCGAACTGTCAGTACTCACATGACTAGCCATGAATGCGGTGACGTTACATTCATGCGGTGACTCGTCTCCAGAATCCACCGACTCGGCCTCACTATCGTCACTCAAGGAGGCATTTAAAGAAGCTTTGTCTTTGCCTTGACGCTTCAACCTAGTAGGATACTCAAATGCCTTGTGACCTCTACCATCACACTCATAACATCTCTCCTCGTCTTTCTTAGGCACATCCTTTCTATCATTTTTCTTTTCAAACTTATTTTTCTAAAAATTCTTATTATCTTTAAAATTGCCATTTTTCTTTAAATTGAGAAATTTCTTGAAATTTTTTGCAAACAAAGTCAAATCATCCAAATCAAAATCAAACTCTGAATCAGACATCTCTTCCTCTCTTATCCTAGATGACTCACCTTTCTTTCTTGCTGACCCCTCACTCTTCCTAACCTGGGTTTTAAGTGCTACCCCTTTATCTTTTGATTTTCTCGTGTTAGGAAACATGTAAATTTCATAAAGTCTGGAGGTCTCCTACCAATTCTTCTAATTTCAGACTACTCAAATTTCCTAATGAATTTAGCACAGTGACTTTAGGGATAAAACTCTCAGGCAGTGATCTTAAAATCTTTTTAATTACTTTATAATCAGGAATATGTTCACCTAGATTGAAGCTAGTGTTTACAATATTGAAGCTAGTGTTTAAAATATCATATATAGCAATAGTAGTTCTTCAAGTTGAGGAAATGTATAAGCGTGCATAACCACTATTTCCATATAAGCGTGATAACACCTAGATTAAGGAAGTGTATATTTATATGCAATTGTTTAAATATTTCTAAAATTTATCCCGATACCCTTTTTATTATTTTGTAGCTTATATGGAAATAGTGGTTCAGGAACCAAGTTCCTAATCAAAGGATCAACTACATTAAGAGGGGAAGTGGTAGATTTTTCAGTAACTGGAGGAGACTCATCAACCCCAATTGACTTTTCATTATCACTGTTCACTTATTTTTCACCCTTTGTAGGCATACTAACTTGATTGTCAACCTGTTTACCCAACCTCAAAGTAGTGACGGCTTGAAGTTATGAAGGTCCATAAGATTTATTCGGGTTCATTCCATTACTATATGGACCTTTCAGGTTATGTATAATTGACTAGGAGATTTTTGTTTCTTTATCTCACTCATTTGATTAGCTAACTGAATTAATTAACTTCCTATTCGTGTAATAGCTTGATTTGTGCTTTGAATGTTTTGGGTGGTCAACTGAGCTAGTTGTTTGAAAGATTCTTCTAAAGTTGTTAATTGTGGTTGGTTTTCGACAACAGGTTGAGTCTATTATGGATTTGCTTGCACAGATCTACAGAACCCGGGAGGAAATTAACGAGCCATTACTAGAGGTCCTCTTATGTTTGGATGGGTTGATTTTGTCGATATGAAAAATTCAGGTGATTCCATCATCCTGGATTTTATGGATCTATATGTGGAGTAATTAGTTTTTGATAGCTATTCATAGCGTTATCTTATTCATTTAATTGCTCGTTATAACCCACTATAGAAGGACATGTGTGTTAGATGCATCGGACTCGCACACATACCACAAACCTCATTTTGCACTTAATTGTCTGTGTTATTACTCAACCTCAACGTTAATGCTTCCACATTCTTTGAGAGACTGTCTAATTGTCTATTTGTTTTAACATCATCTCTCACCTTTTGGGGTATTAGTGGGATAATTTTGGTCAAGAAAATCCCAATCTCGAGAGTCTTTAGATAAATTTTTAAGGAAATTATGTGATTGGTTGTCCCTAAGAATGATAAAACCACCGTGATTCCTAGACTCTATCATGTTCCTATAAGCTTGTGTTATTTCATTATAAAAGTATTGAACAAGATGCCAAGTTTCAAAACCGTGGTGAGGGTACTTTAAAAGTAAGTCAGTGAATCTTTTCCAACACTCCAGAAAATATTATTTTCTTTTTGAGAGAAATTTGATTTTTGTCTCCATTACACATGGTAACATTCATATTCGTTAATCCCTCTATTTTTTCCTACTCCATAATCTGTCCGCTAGGAATTACTATCATCGGTGATACATCGTGAAAATCCAATTTTTATATTATTAGCATCAATAAAGTAGCACCTATTTCATCAAACTAAGGTTTAAACTCAATTATTGATTGAATTCGATAAAACACAACGTGTATTCATTTAATTAAATAAATCACACGCTGAATTAAACGAAACACGCATAATATCTCAATTTAATTTTTAATTGTGAATATGGACAAGTGAACAAGAAGTAGCATTAAACATGAAAAACACATCATTTTTAGGGGTATTGAGTCACATAAACGTTAACACATGTAATTTCATCCTAATCATAGTACAAATATTTAGCCTAACACGATATTGATAATTATATAAATAAATAAATTAGAACACTTACTTGGATTCATCACACAAAATAAATAAATCTTGCACAAACTAATATTTAAAATCTCCACCCAAATATTGAATTGTAGTAGATAGAAATAGAAAATAAGAAGATGGAAGAGGAGAAGGTTTGGGGGGTCGGGGCCACCCCCTTTTTTTGTCATGAGCTTATCATTTTAAATCCATTTTCATTCAAAATTTAGGAAAGCTTTAAAATACTAAAATAAACTTATGTTAACCTATAGTATGAGCCTAACAAAGTATAATTAAGGGTCTATAAGTACAAAATATTCATTTTCGCACTTATATATATATATATATATATAACCCATATGACTTTACTAGTTTTGATTTTTCCTCTCATTTCTGCCATGGCTTCTCACGAGTTGCACATACAAAATAGAGTATATACTTGTATACTCTATTTTCACATACCATAAACATATACCAATTTTTTAAAATAAAAAAAAATATTTTTTTTACCAAAATCGATATAGATTATCTCCATAGTGGGGAGATTATCTACAAAACATTTCATAAAAAAATCCATCCTGAAAGTGGGTGAGATGATGATTTAAAGTTTGAACGGTAGAATATGCACATGCACACCAAAAAATGAGAGGTAAAGTGTAACACCTCGATCATGATTTATGGTTTACCCGTGGTCAACTCAGTCTGATCTAAGCCTTAGGTGTGAAGTGCAATGAAACAACCCTTATAATGTTGTTAGTTCAGTTTTATTTAATTAATGTCTCAT
Organism: Sambucus nigra; assembly: GCA_949130495.1. Classification (NCBI taxonomy): domain Eukaryota; kingdom Viridiplantae; phylum Streptophyta; class Magnoliopsida; order Dipsacales; family Adoxaceae; genus Sambucus; species Sambucus nigra. The sequence continues at coordinate 466,942,373 of OX422209.1, read as the reverse complement.
TTGTTTAGCACGCTATTTTAAAATTAAAATAAACTACGAGAGGGATCCGTGGGAAGGTGTAACACCCCTTAAATTCGAGGACTTTTAATTTTATTATTTTTAGGAGAAATTAAAGTTATAATTTGGAAAATTTATTAAAATTAGAGCATTTATTTACTTTGGTGAATTAAGTTTTAATTATTCTGATTATTTTTGTGTCGCATTTTTTTATATAAAAAAATTGGAGAATGTTATAAAATAATTCTGATGACAATTTTGAGTGTAAGTTGAGTCTAGATGGGTCGAAATAGTCGAAAAAGAGTACTCAGGGGTAGTAAATGGGTCTTGGAGTATTTTTAGGCATAACCAAGCTCACACTAGAGTGTTTGAGCCATTTTAATAAATCCCACAAGCCCCAAAACAATATTGACTTAATAAACCCTAAAAGTGAGAGGGTGTGGCAGCTATAAATCATTTAAGAAAACCTAAGTAAGTAGAGAAGAAAAGAGGGAGCAATTGAAGAAACCTTTGGAGCCAAAATAAAGAAAACAAATGTGTGTGTTCTTCATCAAATCATCATCATCTACACCAAAGGATTCAGACCCGACAAACCCTTGAAGGCAAGTGGTTAAACTTGCTCTTAAATTAATTGCAGATTTCAATTCATATCATAGTAGGTGTGATAAGACTATATGGTTTTGGGGTTAGTTTGATATCTACATTATTTTTTAATGGGTAGGATTGAATTGTAGAACAACTTCTTGAATTTGAAGAAGTCTATGAAATTAGATAAATTAAACCGTCATTTTAGAAACTATTTTTCGTCATTTTGGTTCCAAAAAGGCAATTTTGTCCGCGTGCCTCATAGAAAATCCTAATTTTTTGCATTTTGTTCTTTGATACGTTTTCTCCAAAAATGGCTCTGAAATGCCTCAAAACTGCATTTTAAAAAGCTGGGCAGATTCATGGGGCACTTTTTAAGAAATGATATTTTAGTTGTTATTCCGTTGTAGGTTGCCTAGATTGATTGATTGTGATTGTTGTTATATAATAAGAACATTGGGCCTAAAGTGGAGATTAGGTTACATAAAGTGAGACAAATAAGTATTGGGATAGTTGAGAAAATATTCGTAACTGATAAATTAATGAAATTTGAGAAGGGTGACGTAGTGATGAGCGAACCAATGTTTATGACCAGTTGTGACGACGAAAATAACTACCGAAAAATAATGAAGCATTAACTAGGGCCCTTAGAGTTATGTGAAAATTCATATAAATACGATAGTGAGTAAAAATCATAAGTAATAGGTACAATGAGTATTCGAGAGAAATATACTACGTACGAATGGTAACTTGGAATTTGAGGAATAAGTTCTACAAGATGAAATTTCGGACCGAATGAATGAGTATGGGTAATTTAATTGGGTGACACAACTCGAGTAATAAATAAATAAATATGGAAATTATTTAAATTACAAGTTGGTATATAGATTTGGGAATGTTAGGCTAGTGTTACGGCAAATTGTGCACGGAGTAACCAGGATTATATATATATATATATTTGTGTGTGTTATAAATATTGGTGTGAATAATATTTATAGCAATACATACCCCTCTAGTGCTATCATAGGAGGTTGCGCGATGTGGGTGAATCCCCTAGCTTGAGGAGAGGGGTGTGTATAGTCTTCAGGTCACAACGTCTGTAGTTAGGGGTGAGACATCTTGGGTATGATTCGGTCGCATTTTCGTAGGGATCTATGACCGCCTCAGCTGCATTTATTTTGTTTCACTGATTCGGGGAGCTAACCGTGTTAGGGTGTCCGAGTGGATAAGTATACCTGGATTGATGGCATTGTAGATAACATCTGGTGAATGTCTACTCGGGAGGATGGGTATATATTTACGGCATACGTGTGAATGTTGTAATATGATGATACATATATATGGTTCAGATAATTATATACGGGTAAAATACATAAAGTAAACTGTATTTTTATTTATAACTAGTAAGAATGTTATATGGTTTTCAATGAAAATGATTAGTTACGTTAATGTGAGAAATAACTTATGAATCATATATTAAACATACTCGGGCTATGGTAGTGTGTCAGGAAGGAGTTGTAACAAGGACTAGTTACGGGGTAGATGACTAGGTGGGTTGTAAAGAAAAGCGCTAAATGTGCACAATAGTTGAGGGATGAGTAGGTCCTCAAGAGAGTGCGATACTAGCTTGAATATGAAGAGCATTGATGCATTTTAATTGCTGCATTTTAATCACTTGCTAAATATTTTTAAAATATTTTGGGTTCTAACCCTTGCTATAAAATATTTTCAAAACCTTTTAGGTGTACAGCCAGAGGGATGCCAGAATTATTTCTATTCCAGGGTTACGCAGCTGTGACATATGTGGATGTCGCAGGATTTAGACTTAGCCGCTTCAGTTATTTCATTCCTAGAGTAGGATGCAGTCAGTATTTAATTTGGGCATGTCATGTTAGTTCTTTCATTGCTGGTGGTTTATATTTTTTATTTAGGTTTTGTATCTAGTTATTTATTCGACAAAGATTGTATTTACTCATTTTTAGTATGGTTTGACTCAGTGATTGTGTGATTGGTTTAAATTATTTTCATCTGGATGTTGTGTTGTTTGATAAAAAGAAAAAAATTGGCATCGTTTCTTTTTTAATACTAGGTGGTTAATAAGTTTAAAAAAAAAATCCACAGTGATGTTGAGAATGAACCAAATAAGATTTCTGTTTAATTTGATATAAGACTGATCACTCGGTATTTTATTAGGCATGGTGTCACAGATGGTATCAGAGCATCAAGTTCTAGTGTCCTTAGGATCTATGTTTCTTTTCACGTTTCAGCTTAACGTTCTTTGATATAGAGCCTTATTATAGGGTTGTTGTATTCCTTTACGTATGCGACTTACATTCGCCTGCTATAAAGTATAGTTGATGTGATTCATATACGTCTTTGGCCGAGCATGGCAGATCAAACATTATAGAACGATAAGCATGGGATGTTAGAAGGATTGCAGGAAGGATGACTCAGCAGAAGTCATAGAGTATTCTGGAAACAGTGACGCGGTAGGAGTCAGCATGATTATTGTTCGAATAATTGACATTGAAGTAACCGTTGGGGTGTAGTAGCTTCCCCAATAATCGTCGTGAAGGACGATGGCTCAAAGTTAGACCCACCAAGTGTAGACGACAAGAGCGAGGGTTGAAAAAGAATTTTTTATTTCAAAAGAATAATTCGCTAGAATCTGAGGAAAGTGCAGAAGGGTGATATACCAATGGAAAGAGAACATACATTTGGGATCATATGTGGGAGAGTGTAGTGACACTCAAGTCAAAATTTTCGGGCAAAGATGTTTGGTCATGGGAGCAACATAGAGTGATGGGAATTAGTCACCATATCTATGGGAAAATTACCATGTATAACAAGGAATTTGGGGTGTGGATTATTACAAATCCTCTCACCAGTTATTTATATAGAGAGGAAAGGGAGATTTCAGTACTTTTTCCAAAAGGGGTCGGACAGTGGCCGGATGTGAAGGAAGTTGATGAAATTCGTAAAACTTCGTAATCGATGAGAGAGATATGAAGAATCAAAAAGGGTTCGTAAGTTGATAATAAACCCGTAAGTAGAATATACAAGCATGGGTAGGAGATCATGCTAGGATAAATGGTGTCGTTGTCGTCAAGGTTGTACATTTACAATTTGTATCATTACTATAGTGAGAAGGGAACTAAGGGAGTTAGATAATCTATCAGAAGAGTAAGACTGGAATTTTTCAGTGCTAGCGAGGCAACATGAGAAGGGATACCCAGTAGAGGACCCAGACTAATGATTGAGATCAATATAATTTCTACCAAGTGATGGTGGGTTTTGTCAGCGCCGTAAAGGCCATCAATAAGTCCTATGGGACCGGTGGAGCCAAAGGGACATTAAGGGTAGCAATCAAGGTCAAACCTACCAGGTTCGCGAGAAGGACAACCCCGACATGGCCAGTGGAGCCGGAGAAAGGGGAAAGGGGAATGACATGAAGAGGTGTCTTATATGTAAAAGAGTAGAAGCACATGGGTGGATCTTGTCCGCAACGAGTTAGGGGACAAGAGCGGGATGCCTAGCAGAGGTGACATTTAAAGAAGTTTTTGGTTTGGTTTGGACGAGGGTGTTATATCTAGAAACCATTTGAAATGCAAGTGTTATTGGCAATTGAAATCATGAGTTTTATCACGAGATGATTGGGGTATGTTTTGTGTGACGCGAGCGAGTCACATTAATGTATTAGTACTAGATTCGCGTGAGAAACGGGTTTAGTAGAGGTATCATTAATATCACCAGTATATGTATATTTACCATGGAATAGCGGCACACTCTTCAGTTACCCCTATAACGGAGAGGGTGGGTACACTGAGATGTATATATTTTTATGAGGTTAGCTCGTTTTGAGAGGTGATATTCGAGGTATGGTTTTATCCTGGGTACGAACGGGCTCACGATGGTGGGCGATTATAGTAAGGCTATCGTGTTCGTTGTTTCAGAACATGATGTATTTTCTTTTTGTAATGTCTCACCTAAAAGAGGGTCGAGCTCACAACGATATTTTGAGAAGTAGACTTTCGGAGTACAGTTGTCTAGTTATATTGGATCCCGGTTCATAGGGACTCTTACTGATGAGATTCAGGGTATGTCGGGTTACCGTGGAGCGGAGAGATTTAGCTCGTTATTAATTTAGCGTTGAGGACTTAGTGATATTGCGAGAGCAGTAGTATATGACTCCTTTAGAGACGCGAGAGTCAATGATTAGACTTGTGAGTATAGTGATAGGGTTTGAGTGTCCTGGGTGTATGCTTTAGGTTCTACGAAAATCGAGGAGCGACAGTGCTGAGAAACAGTGCATGGGGAAAAATTCTTTTGGGTTTTGCTGTGAGAGGATTATACGCGTAAGCGTTGATAAATGATGGGAATGGAGGAACGTTATTGGATGCAAGGACATCAAATTAAATGATGAATTATTGAACGTATAGAGGAAACACTTTAACCTCATAACTATTATGATATATGGACAAGAGAGTTAGGCAGTGCTGCGAAGGAAGTATTGAAAGAACTTTTGCACCACAAGTTAATGGGTGGGGATGTGTTGGGAAGAAATAAATTACAAATTATAGGGTAATCGAGAATGCATGTATAATTTATCCACGCTGAGAGTGCGAAGCTGAGCTTGAGATAAGCATGTTACGTATGAACCGCTAGTGATATTTATTCCAAGATGTTTGGGTCATAGTATATATTATAGTGAGACTTTGTGTTCGCTATTTCGAGATATGATTTACTTGTGTTAGTTATCACCTGAAAGAAGGTTTAGTCTCTCTCTCTCTCTCTCTCTCTCTCTCTATATATATATATATATATATATATATATATATATATATATATATATATATATATATATATATGTGTGTGTGTGTGTGTGTGTGTGTGTGTGTGTGTGATTATGGTGTCTTGCATAATAGACTTATAAGAAAATATTTGTATTGTTATTTTACCCCGGTGAGTAGGGACGTTACTGATGTGACTCAGGGTGGATAGACTTCTTGTCGAGCGGGGAGATGTAGCTCGGGATTTATTTTCGCACAAGGAAACTAGTGATAGTAAGGGTGCGGTATTGTATGTTGTCTTTTGTAGCATAAGAGTTGATGCGTATACTTGTATGTCAAGAGATGGGTATTTGGGGGTGCATTCTATGGACTGAGGGCCTAACAGATCTCAACGACTGACAATGTTATGTAGTAGTGTATTAGGGGGTCCTTGTTTGGATTTCGCTTTGCGAGACGTTCCACGCATGAAACTTAGCGCAATGTTGGAAGTGGGGAGATGTTTGGTCATTAGTACATATGTTTGGTACCTTGGTTAGTATATATATATATATGTGGACTATGAGATCAAAGAGATAGTACGATTTAAGGCTGGTATTCGGTTATTATTTGTGCGGTTAAGCACTGGTACAGGGTGTATGGGTGCCCTGGTTAACAATATTTTCTTAATAAAAATGTGTAACAATCCTAAGGGTAAGTGATTAGGGAACTAGTCGAGGCTTGGGAGTACTAGGATTGTTTGAATTTTGAGGATGAAATTCCTTTGTAAGGAGGAGAGTATGTAACACCCCTTAAATTCGAGGACTTCTAATTTAATTATTTTTGGGAGAAATTAAATTTATAATTTGGAGAGTTTATTTAAATTAGAGGATTTATTTAATTGGCGAATTGAGATTTAATTATTCAGATTATTTTTGTGTCGCATTTTTTTTAGGTAAAAAATTGGAGAATGTTATAAAATAATTCAGATGACAATTCTGAGTGTATAATTGAGTCCAGATGGGTCGAAATAGTCAGAAAAGAGTACCCAGGGGTAATAAATGGGTCTCGGGGCATTTTTAGGCATAACCGAGCTCACATGGGAGTGCTTGAGCCATTTTAATAAAGCCCACAAGCCTCAAAACGGGATTGACTTAATAAACCCTAAAAGTGAGAGGATGTGGGAGCCATAAATCATTTAAGAAAATCTAAGTAAATAGAGAAGAAAAGAGGGAACAATTAAAGAAACATTGGTAGCCAAAATCAAGAACAAATGTGTGTGTTTTTCATCAAATCATCATCATCTACACCAAAGGATTCAGACCCGACGAACCCTTTAAGGCAAGTGGTTAAACTTGCTCTTAAATTAATTGCAGATTTCAATTCATATCATAGTAGGTGTGATAAGATTATATGGGTTTTGGGTTGGTTTGATATCTAAATTGGTTTTTGATGGATAGGATTGAAATGTAGAACAACTTCTCGAATTTAAAGAAGTCTATGAAATTGGATAAACTAAACCGTCATTTTAGAAACTGTTTTTCATCGTTTTGGTTTCGATAATGGCTATTCTGTCAGCGCTGCCTCATAGAAAACCATGTTTTCTGCATTTTGTTCTCTGATATGTTTTCTCCATAAACGGCTCTGAAATGCCTCAAAACTGCATTTTAAAAATCTGGGCACATTCGTGGGGTAAATTTTGATAAATGTTATTTTTAGTTGTTATTCCGTTGGAGGTTGCCTAGATTGATTGATTGTGATTGTTATTCTATAATAAGGACATTAGGCCTAAAGTGGAGATTAAGTTTACATAAAGTGAGACAAATAAGTATTGAGATAATTGAGAAAATATCTGTAATTGATAAATGAATGAAATTCGAAAAGGGTGATGTAGTGATGAGTGAACCTATGTTTATGAGCAGTTGTGATGACGAAAATAACTACTAAAAAATAATGAAGGGTTAACTAGGGCCCTTAGAGTTATGTGAAAATTCATATAAATACGATAATGAGTAAACATCGTTAGTAACAAGTACGGTGAGTATTCGAGAGAAACATACTACGTACGAATGATAATTTGAAATTTGAGGAATAAGTTCTACAAGATGAAATTTCGGACCGAATGAATGAGTCTGGGTAATTTAGTTGGGTGACACAACTCGAGTGATAAATAAATAAATGTGGGAATCATTTAAATTACAAGTCGGTATATAACTAGTGAGAATGTTGTATGGTTTTAGATGAAAAATGATTAGTTAAGTTAATGTGAGAAATAACTTATGAATCATATATTAAACATACTCGGGCTAGAGTAATGTGTCAGGAAAGAGTTATAACAAGGACTAGTTACGGGGTAGATGACTAGGTGGGTTATAAAGAAAAGCGTTAGGTGTGCACAATAGTTGAGGAGTGAGTAGGTCCTCAAAGGAAGTGCGACACTTGCTTAAATATGAAGAGCATTCATGCATTTTAATTGTTGCATTTTAATCACTTGCTAAATATTTTCAAAATATTTTGGGTTCTAACCCTTGCTATAAAATATTTTCAAAACCTTTTAGGTGTCCAGCCATAGGGACGCCATAATTATTTCTATTCTAGGGTTAGACAACTGCGACATATGTTGATGTTACAGGATTTAGACTGAGCCACTTTAGCTATTTCATTCCCAGAGTAGGATGAAGTCAGTATTTCATTTGGGCATATCACCTTAGTTCTTTCATTTGTTTCAGTCAGATGATGCACTTAGTTTATTCTTCTAGTGATTTATATTTTTTATTTAGGTTTTGTATCCGGTGGTTTATTCGGCAAAGATTATATTTACTCATTTTTAGTATGGTCTCACTCAGTGATTGTAGGAATGGTTTAAATTATATTCATCCGCATGTTGTGTTGTTGTTTGATAAAGAGAAAAAATTTGGCACCGTTTCTTTTTGAATACTAAGTGGTTAATAAGTTTTAATAAGTTTTCGACAGTGATGCTGAGAATGAACCAAATGAGATTCCTGTTTAATTTGATACAGGACTGATCACCCGATATATTATTAGCCAGGGTGTTACAGAAGCATCCCCGAAATCCAAGCATACAGAGCTACTAACGTAAAAATACAATGACGAGGGAATGAGCCGAATGCCCAGTGGAAAAATACAATGATACGATATAGAATCGAGCGGCATAAAGGAGACTCTAACGCATTATATCTATGTGCACATGCAACTACCTTAGCTCTAATAAAGACGAGGACCAGAGCTGAATGCCCAGTGGAAAAATACAATGATGCGATATAGAATCGAGTGACAGAAAGGGGACTCTAACGCGTTATATTTATGTGCACATGCAACTACCTTATATATATATATATATACTTTATGCGTGAAATCATTTTTATTCCAAAAATATTACTTATCCCTATTAATTCACCTTAATCTTGTAAAAGAACTCCTTTTCACTTAACTCGACATTTATTTCTTGATTTAACTCACCAGGTTAAACACTTTATAAACAATACTGTTTGTTTAAGGAAAATTATTTATTTATCGAAATTTTCTTATTACTCATGCCAAATTTACCGTAGTATTTTCATTGAAATCACCTTTCAATGCATGCAAACACCATCTTAGAAAATACTTATTTTTCTTTAAAAATATTTCATAAACATACTCTCGTGTTCATTATAGGTTAAACCTCTTTAGGTTGCTTTACCGCCCATTTAGTCTCTTCACTTTACCATTCATTTACTCTATGAACATTAATCAATTTTCACATTTATTGTCCACTTTATCTTTTATCGGAATATTTATTAATTCATTCAAGTTAGGTTGTCTTTTCACATATTCACCACATACCCCATTTCTTGACATGTTCCATTTTTATTATTTTTTTCTCGAAATCTTCTAATATTCGCATACTTTAACGAGCTCCACACCACCGGTTATGTTACCATATACTCTGGCCAATGATCTTGGGTCTTACTCCAGGGCTCTGGGCCATCCTAAATTATTCTGGTGTCATCCGAGTCCATATTAATGTGTTTTTAATATTTTACAAATGTCCATATTGACCCACCATTCCTTTTACTGGTCGAAGCCAAAACTCAGGTTTTCACCCCAACTTGTGCTACACTTTAAAATAATCATTGATTGTCCTTTATACCCTTACATTGATTTTATCCCTAAATCAATTTCATTAGGACCATTATGTGTAATACCCTTTCCAACATTTTTATTTATAATTTTTTTACTTTACATAAAGTTACCATTTTACCCATTTATTTCTAAACTTATCATTTCCTCCATTTTCACAAGTGTTATTTCACAAAACATTATAAAGTTACCCACGCTAGCTTCTTAAGTGTTTTCAACTCATTAACACTTATTTGGAATAACATTCTTCTCAAGTTGAAAATATCTTTATTTCATTACTTTGTATTTTTAAGAAATCATTAGACAATTAAAGACTATTTTATAAGAAAAATACCATTTTCCTTTATTAATATATACAGTCTTAAAACCATATACTTATCACATTCTCAAAACCTTTTTAATACAGTTTAAGGGCTAAAATTTTCAATTTCTTTATTTCATGTTTAAATCCAATAAACCTTCATTAAACTTGTTTATATTATCATCATCAAAATACTACAATTTTATATCCATGAGAAGATAGATTTTAGGTCCTGAAATCCTATTAAACGGGTCTAACACATGGTTTATTCTAAAAATTTACAATATTGACATAAACATTCTTTTCAAACTAAAGAAACTTTTTTGTTCAAACTTGAATAAATTTCCATTTACATTAAAATCCCAATTGTTCACAAATAAATTTTAAGACATTTGTTCATAAAATATCTTTAACAAGATAAACATTCCTTCAACATTTTTATTTCATAAAAATGTTTAAACACCAAGTTTTCTTGAATTATATCATTTTTTTCTCAAAACCATTGAAACCTTTTTACAAAAAAATTATTTTTCACAAATCATAAAAAATATAATTCTTAAGTCATAAATGCATCCTACTCTTACAAACTCTAATTACAAGACCAATAATACAAAAAACAGAGCTTTTAAATAAAAGAGTAGAGTTTTTCCATCTCAAATGGAGCTCCCAAAATAGTAGGACGAAGGTAGAAGAAGATGACAACATCACTCCTCCTAAGGTGGCCTTAAAGAAACTGCATAGTTCCACAAAGCATGCCTCCATGAAAATTCCACTAAACCCCCCTTCAAACTTCATACTTCCCTCTTCTTCTTCTTCAAGAACCCCCAACCATAACTCCAAATTTCATATATTTGCTAAAAAATGATGGAAATGGGTGTGTAAGGCTTCTTTATTGTGGAATACTTGTAAAATATGGTGACATAAAGTGAAGGGATGGAGGTGTAGGGTGGTTTTTTGGCGGTGGAAGAGGAGAAGCTCCCAAGAATTAGAGTGAGAGAGATCCCTAAATAACCCAAAACCTTTTTGGGGAAAAACCTCTAAAATTCACTTACACCCAATCCTTTAAGCCAAGGGTAATCTAGTATTTTACCCCACATTTGATCCCGAGCGTTGAGAAATCAACACGTCATCAAATTTGACAGCCCACGTTATGACAACACATTAAAAAGGATAAGATTTTTAAAATTTTCTCTAGTCGTTCTAACGATCCTGATCCATGTTCGAACGAGATTGGTCACTCGTTCGAACGACCCTTCTAATGAGATGTTCTAGTGAGAAGTCAGCACGCGCGAGAAATAGATGAAGCTCTAGTCATCAGAAGCCTCGTTCGAACAATAATGCCCTTCGTTCGAACAAAATCTGAATTTCCTAAAATAAACTTCGAGTTACGAAAACTTCAATTTGACAAGCACGAAAGCTATGAATTTATCCAAATTTTTGATCTGGGATTGATCCATCTTACCAAGTCTAAGACCCAACTATGCCATACTAAATCACCAAATCACATGAATAAGGTTAAAATCGTGGGGCGGGTGTTACATAAAGGGTCGTTCGCAAGTGAAAAGGGAGGTTTGTCATAAATAGCTAAGGAAAAGAAAAAGGTAGGAGGGACATGATTATTCGCTAGAATTTGGAAAAGGTCATTGAATGACAAGGCAACCAGGATTATATGAGGTGTATGATGTTGTGAGTTTTTTTTAGGGACATATACCAAATAGTCCCTTAATTTTTTTTTTAATACACACTTACTCCAAGCCTTTTTATTTTACTCCAAAAAATCTCTCACGGCATAAAAACACTCAAAAAAAGGCGCTTCGATGAGGGTCGTCGGAGTTCCGTTGGGGGGGGGGGGGCTGGGGTACTGCTAGCGCGGACTTTTAAAAATAAGAGAATATTGATTAAATGGGTGTTTGAGGGACTTTTTGAAACAAAATAAAAAGGTTTGCACTAAATGTGTATTAAAAAACATTTGAGAGACTTTTTGGTAATCGATCATTTTTTTAATCCAACATGGTTGCCATGTCATTTAATGAGGGTGACACCTAAGAATGTCATTAATTCATGTTAAACGGTGTTAAATGTTTGGCAACAATTTGAAAATACAATGTTATATTCGCAAAAAAAAAATAGTTTAGTGGCTAAAATAAAAAACCAGGTAAAGTTCTTTGTATATTTGTGTAATTAACCCTTAAATCAATTTGGTTAGTTTAATGGCCTACTTGACATTTTTATAGTTCAAGGTTAGTTTTGAAATAATTGTGATAGTTTCGGAGCTAAATTAGTAATTTACTCTTTTTTATATAATAATTCCTCCATCCCAAATTAAGACTCTACTATTCTTATATGGATTGTTCCAACTTAATAATCAAAATTTCTTTTTTAAACCTAATCGATGATTCAAATTTAATGGTAGTGGGGAAATATTAATTTTAATCATTTATTGATTGTATCCTTAATTATAAAAAATTATGAACTATTAATTTGGGGAAAATGGGGTATAATTAACAAAATTTAGAATAGTGCTACATTTAATTACATTTCGTATCGTATTATTTTAACATGTTTGTAGTCAAAGATACAAAAAATTAATGAGTCTCTATTGGTGCCAACATTAAATAAAAAAATAGGATTATATGTCTACAATTGGGTGTATCTCCTAAACCTCTTGAAAAGATATAGTTGTGGCATGACATAAATACAATTTGGAGGGTTAACATTGTGCAATATAATTTTTTTAATTAAATATGAAGTTGATGGTTTGGAAATTTCAGATATTAAATTTAACTATATTTAACACAATAACAATGCACTTATTCGCCTTCTCACAGAGCCAAAAAAATCACACGATTTTAAAAATATGGGAATATGTAGCAAGTCTTAAGTTCATACTCCCTGGAAAATTAAATTTTAAGGTCCTTTCCATGGCTTGACAACACTGTTAGAAATTGTCAACTTAGTTATTTTATTTTTTCATGAACATATAAACATATATTTGTTAATCAGTGAAACCCAAAAATCTTAATTAATACTTTAAAATTCAGTGAATCAAAATATATAAATAAGTAAATAAACTAATTATAAGACACCCAGAACAAATTGTAAACTATTTGAAACACCTTATAACACATTTTCTGGCATTTGAGAATTTGTGTGCACAAATCAGAATGTAACGGTAAACAAAAATTACAACAAAAAAAAAATTTCGTAAGCAATGAAATGAAACACTACTATAAATATGAGAATCAGTAATATACATATGAACCTGTATAAATCCCAAATCGAATACCTAATACATAAGTGAAACGTTTCAGCTAACACTACTTCGCTACCGAAAAGAGTTCTTCAATTTTCGCTTTCGACATAATTTTTTACTCTACTGGGAATCAATTTCGTGTAAATTTTGGCTTGAAGGAGTTGTCTCTCAGTTGAATCGTTGCAACAATAATCCAAAATTAGTAAATACCCAAAACCCATTGTTGATACAAAAATTAGTCAGCTGACGTGGACCAATTATATGAAGACACGTGTCATCCAGCGTTGCATAAATATATTTATCGAGCTACTCAGCGCGTCGAGCTACTCAACATACAAAGCATCTGGTCAAAAAGATCAAACAACAAAGACAGATTCAATGAATACTCTTACCATGTATAGATGGATATGTCTCTTAAATAATGACATATTGTCTATTCATACTGAGAGCCCAAGGGCTATAAATACTTTGTAACACCCCCATAGCGGGGTCAGCTTCCATAAGCGAACATACTCAAGATTAAGGCAAAATACCCAGTAATACAAAACAGTGATCGTAGACCATTTCCCTAAGGCTGAACCACTTTAAAAATCCTTTGTCTTATTTATTTATTCATATTTATCTGTCATTAATTAATTAGATCAAATCTAATTTTTTACATCAACATATTGACAACGTCTGTAGGAAACGACTATAAGTAGCGTTTTTCACCCAAAAACTCATCCTAAATGGTCGAAATCCCATAATCCAGCAACAGGAACAAAGACGGGAATCCTCCTAACCCTTGTGCCCCTCCAAATGCAAACTATATCACAAGATTCTTAGCCAGTTTAACAAGGGGACAAACAGTTATACAGGATACTATGCCACAGTTCATCCAGACTTTTCAAAATGGAGCTTCCACCCAGTATGACCAATAAAGCATCATATGACCACCGTCTTCACGATCCAGACGTATTGAACCTCACCGTACCGGAACCTCAAGTGATTTATCCTATCATCCGGGTTTGACATCCCCTATAAGAATTATAGAGTCCCAAGAAAACATTACTTTAACCCCATAACGAACAAGCACTCTGAAAAGGTTGAGCAGAGTCTCCCCCTTTGACCGTTTGGGCCCCAGGAGGAATAGAAACCCTCCTCGGATTACGTCGAGAAATTATCAATGACCAAATGATTTAAGGGAAGGATCTGCCCAATCACGCCTAAATATCAAGCCCGTAGCTCGCCCAGAAAGATCCCAAGAAGAGAACTCAATGTGATCTGTTGCTCGTACACATAAATCAGAGTCTGGAAATGATGTATGTAAAGTATATATTCAGAGATTAGAAGATAGGTTAGGGGAGATGGCTAAGGACAAAACCCCTCTCCAAAGAATATTTATCAAAGGATCTCCTTTTATACAAGCAATTGTGGATTTTCCTACCCCCTCAAAGTTTAAGGCTCATGTAGTTACACCGAACTACGATGAAAAAACTGATCCTGTCCTCCACATAGAGCAGTATTAAGTTGATGTCGATATCTATGCAGGTCCAGATGAGATGAGGTGTAGGGCATTCTCGGGGACTATCACTGGATCCGCTCAAATATGGTACAACAATCTTCCTCGGGGGCAGATTGCAACTATCCATCAACTGGCAGAGCTCTTTATAGGAAACTTCTATTTTGGTATGAAGCTAGTCAAGAGGGTAGCACATTTGTTGAGTGTAAGGTAAAGGGCAGGAGAGAGCACAAGGGATTATATCACTCATTTTAACAACGAGAAACTGGAAGTCATCGACTATGAGGAGAAAATAGCTATTATAGCTCTCATGAGTGGTCTTCTACCAGACAAGCTGTACTACACTCTGACCAAGGATCCCCCCAAATCTATGGCGGAGTTGATGGCTAAAGCAGCCAAGATTATGAATATCGAAGAAGCTATGGTTGTGAAAAAGAATGTTGTGGAAAAAGCAGAGACTAAAGTTGAAGGTAGGTCTGAGAGGAAAGATCACAAGCATAACGGAGGGAACAAGCAGTCGAAAGGCAAGGAAATATTGGAGAACTTGAGGAAATATGCCAATTATACTCCGCTAAAGGTGGATATAAACCATGTTTTGGAAGAGATCAAGAATAACGAGGAATTAAATTGGCCAGAAAAATTGAGGAAAGCTCCTGAAAGAATAGATAAGTCCAAATATTATGAGTTCCACATGGACCATGGTCACACGACCAAGCAGTGCCTAGCTCTCCAAAATGAGATAGAAACACTCATTAGACGAGGGAAGCTGAACCGGTTTGTTGATCGCCAGAACGATGAGAAGACCAACAACAGATCACGACAAAGGTCCAAATCTCCTCACCGACCAAGAAATAACAGAAAAAGGGATTACGAAGATGACCCCGATCTCCCCACAAAGCCAAGACAGCCAGAGCGTGAGGTATTTTTAATCCATTTTGGTTCATTTGATTGTAATATGATAACAGGTGGAGATACAGGAGGTGGTGATCATACTGCTCAATTAGGCCCAAGCTTGTTCCTATATACAGCGAATAAATCTAGCGAAAGATGATAGTCCGAGGAAGGTCAACAAAGATAAACTGGTCATTGGTTTTTCCAAAAATGATCTGAAAGGTGTTTTGTATCCTCACAATAACCCTTTGGTGATCAAAATGAGGATGAAGGATGTAATCATCTCAAGAGTATTGGTGGATAATGGTAGCTCGACGGACATCAAATTCTACCCTTGTTTTGACAGTTTGAACCTGAAACTCACCCAGTTGGAACTGTATCACAGGCCCCTCATAGGTTCCCGTGGAGATTTTTTTTCCATTTGGGACGATCAAGTTGGACATGCTGATTGGTACCTGGCCTGCCTACAGATAGGAAAAGATACGATTCTTTGTGATGGACAAAAATATCCAATCGACCTATAATATAATCATGGGAAGAGTAGGCCTGAAAAAGTTCGAAGCACTTCCGTCCACTGTACACCAATGCTTAAAGTTACCGACCAACTTTGGGGTAGGAATTATGAATGGTGATCAGAAGGTAGCTCGGGAATGCTACTACTCATCTGTCGAACAAGAAGAGTTGGAGGATGCCAGGAAGAAAACCACCACTTACCAAGTGGATAAGTCTGATGAGTCTGAGATTAAAACATTAGATCTCAGAGATGAAACAGAGCTCGTCAAGGGTCAAGTCATGGAGGCAACGAAGAGCATTATTCTGGACGATGAACGACCAGAATAAATAACTCAAATTGGTGCTTCACTTGACCCGATGTTGAAGCAAGAGCTGGTGGCATTTCTGAGGCATAAAAAACAAGCATTCGCATGGAGTCATGAAGATATACCGGGGATAGATCTAGCCTTCCTGTGCCACGAGCTCAACATCAATAAAGAGATCAAGCCGGTGAAGTAATGAATAAGGGTCTTTAGTTCGGAGAAGAACCAGGCTATTCAAGAGGAAGTGGAAAAGTTACAAAAGGTTTATTTCATTGAAGATGTCAAGTACCCTGATTGGCTAGCTAACATGGTGATGGTAAAAAATAAGAACAATAAATGGCGAATGTGTGTTGATTTCACAGATCTGAGTAAGGCATGCCTAAAAGATCACTTCCCTCCGCCTAGAATAGATCAGCTGGTAGATTCTAAATCGGGGCATGGATTATTGAGTTTCATGGATGCTTACTCTGATACGATCAAATTAAGATGAAACCAGAAGACATGGAGAGTGCCTTTTTCATTACCCCCACGGGGTACATACTGTTACAATGTTATGCCTTTTGGTCTTAAAAATACAGGTGTTACATACCAGCGTCTGATGAACAAGGTGTTCGTAGAGCAAATCGGTAAAAACATAAAGGTATACGTAGACGACATGCTGATTAAGAGCAAGAAAGCTACTGACCATATAGGTGATCTGAGCCAAACATTTGACTAGTTGGAGAAGTACCAGATGAAGCTGAACCCGACCAAGTGTATTTTTAGCGTACAGGAAGGTATGTTCCTCGGGTATATTATAAACTAACGAGGCATTGAAGAAAATCCTGACAAGATAAAAGCCTTGCTAGAATTACAATCCCCAACCACCAAGAAGGAAGTATAAAGCCTTACGGGGCGTGTAGAAGATCTCAACAAGTTCATCTCTCGAGTAACTGACAGATGTCTTCCATTCTTCAAGGTGCTTAGAAAGACCTTTGAATAGAATGACGAGTGTGAGAAGACATTCCTAGAGTTGAAGAGATACCTGGGGACACCTCCTCTACTGTCCAGGACAGTATTGGGAGAAAAATTATACTTGTACTTGGTTGTCTCAGAAAATGCAGTAAGTTCAGCTTTGATAAGAATAGAGAGCGGAGTACAAAAACCACTATATTATACGAGCAAGGCATTCAGGGGAGTAAAGATCAGATATCCAAAATTGGATAAGTTAGCATTGGCGTTAATTGAGGTGAGTAGGAGAATGAAGCCATATTTTCAAGCCTACACAATAGTGGTATATATTGACATGCCACTCAGACAGGTTTTACACAAGCTAGAAAAATCTGGAAGATTGATGTATTGGACAGTGGAGTTAGGGGAATATGACCTTATCTATGAGCAAAGATCTTCTCTCAAAGGGCTAGCAGTAGCAGATTTCATCACTGAATTCACCTACCTAGATACCTTTGACCAACAGGGGGCTAACGCAGAATAACCCACGGATGCCAGAGGATTACCAGCAATTAGCTCCGACTAACTCCCAACAATAGACCTATCAGAAGGGATAATAACCGAACAACCGAAATCTTCTGGTAAGAACCCAGAATTAATGGATGACGAAAGGAAACACCAGATATTCCATTATGGGACTTTATCAAACCAAGGGTTTGATAAAAGTATCCCCATAGGTAGTTTGTATGTTGATGGTTTTTCATATGCCACAGGTTACGGGGCTGGAATTATTCTCAATAGTCCGAATGGGATAGATATAGAATATGCTCTGCGTTTCCAGTTTAAGGCTTCCAACAATGAAGCTGAGTACGAGGCCATAATTGTGGGCCTCAACTTAGCTAAATCATTGACCGCAGAGTAAGTAATGGTGTTTAGTGACTCACAACTAGTGGTGAATCAGATGCTAAATTCTTACGCAGCAAAGGAGAGTTCATGTCAAGGTTTCTAACTAAAGCTATGGAGATTGTATCCAATTTTACAGCTGTCCAAGTGATAAGAATACCAAGGTTGGAGAATGCAAGGGCAGATGCACTAGCTCGGTTAGCCTCAGCTACTCGCACCGAGCTAAGAAGAATAATTCCTATTGAGATACTAACTAATAAAAATGTCGATGAAGAATTGATGGTAAAGTTGATCACTTTGGACATGGGACCTTCCTGGATGGATCCCATCAGGGCTTACATCGAAGAAGGCATTTTACCAGCCAACCAACTTGTAGCCAAGAGGTTGAAGTTTAAAGCTGCTAGATATGTCTTAAATAATGGAGTTTTATACATAAGGGGTATGATCGCAGGTTTGCAAAGATGTGTCCACCCAACGGAAGTTCAAGATCTAGTAAAAGAAATTCATGAAGGATCTTGTGGAGCTCATGTAGCAGGTCAGACTCTTTTGTAGAGAATAACTACACTGGGGTACTACTGGCCAATAATGCACGCTGACTGTACAGCTTATGCCAAGAAATGCGATAAATGTCAGCGATTTTATACTATACCAAGAACTCCTCAGGCATTGCTAATGCCAATCACTTCACCTTGGCCATTTTCCATGTGAGGAATAGATATAGTTGGGCCTCTGCCAACTATAAGAGGACGATTCAAATATTTGGTGATCGCTATTGATTATTTCACAAAATGGGTAAAAGCTGAACCTCTTATCGATATGGCATATAAAAGGTTCTATCAATTCATCTGGAAGAATATTATTTACAAATATGGCTGCCACATGCTTTTATCACTGATCATGGTACCCAATTTGATAATGAGGAGTTCTCCACGTACTGTTTACCGTCTAACATCCACAAGATCCATTTTACTCCAGGTCATCCCCAAAGTAATGGGCAAACGGAGGTAATAAACATAACTTTGTTGAACGGGTTGAAGAAACGGTTGGATGATACGAAAGGGAATTGGATCAACGAGTTGCATTCTGTGTTATGGGATTATCGAACAACTCCCCGAACAGCGACTGAAGAATCTCCTTACATGTTAGCCTTTGGAAGTGAAGCAACCATACCTGTTGAACTAGGCTTACCTACTCACAGGGTGCTTAATTTTAATTCTCCAATAAGCGATTTGATGAGACGTTTAGATTTGGACATGCTCGAGGAAGTCAGAGAGGACGCGATAATTCAAAATGTCGCTTATCAATAACAGACTGCCATGTTCTACAATAAACGGGTCAGGAAGTGTGATCTCAAGGTAGGCGATTATGTGCTTAAGAAAGTCATTCAAAAGCACAATAAATTGGAAGCCAATTTGCATGGGCCTTATCGTGTCATAGCATTTATTCGACCTGGAACCTACAGAATATAAACTCTAGAGAGAGAAGAATTAAAAGATGCTTGGACTACAGAGCACTTGCGCAAATATTACCAGTAATATAGATTCATATGTACTCCATTATTTTAACATGAAATGATAATTTCCCAATATTCTTTTGAGTTCAATTTTTTTTCCCGGAGTACTAGTGCTACACACTACACCAACTAAGGTTGGTCGGCATATCAACAACCACCAACTAAGGTTGGTCGACATCAAGAAACATAACCAACAATGTTAGCACAATAATCATACAAGGCAAGGCCTGTTTGATTATAGGTGACCTTAAGGGGCATCTAAAACTAGGCAAGAATATGGGTAAAATATCCACTTCCTAGGCACCAAGGCAATCTAGATAAGATTGTTACAACTAAGCAGGAATATGTGATGAAAATAATTCCATTGCTTAGGCACTTATGGGTGATAAGTCACTATAACTAGGCAAATATATGGGGCAAAGTTCCATTGTCTATGCAATCAAATCAACATAGGACAAATTGTCCCTTAGTATATATACATATATCTAACAATGCGAAGATTGACAAGAAAATGTCATACAATTAATTAATTTCCAAGGAAATAGAATTACAAAAGATAATGTTTCATTTAGTAATCACTAACGAAATACAAATAGCCCATTCTATTGGTTTCTTTCCTTCAAATTTATGTACAGGATCCATTCCAACTGGAGGATCATTTAAAGCAAAAGAAGAATTAATAAAATTTAAATCTCGCAGCATTCTGGTATTGGTTTAACTTGGTCGATCAAGCAGATGTGGAGGTCGGGATATCTCAAAATCTTCATGAAGATGGTAATTACCAAGGTATTTAGAGATCAAACACTGAGGAATAGCACGGGATGGAATCCAGTTGACATATAGCTTAAAAGGAGGCACTGGCAGATCAAGTAATCCAGGCTCATAACAATCCCACAACTCTGTTCCTTGTTCGACCTTCATTACAGTCAAGGCGTTCAACCATCCCTGTTTGTATTCTTCATTGTTTGATTATTTAAACCTGGCATCAAGATGGCATAAAGCTTCATTGTATCCCCCCATCCAAAACTCTCTGGGTTGTTTGTGGAATTGATAAGTCAATCTCTCAACATGCTGATGAAGCCTCTTCACCAAGTTTTCTTTACTCTACAACATAGAACTCTAGTCGGATAGTTGCTCGGTAAGAGTTTGAATCTTTTAGGACATCTCAGTTAATGCTTGGTTTTTTTTCCTTCAGTTGAACAACTTGATTTGCTAAGGCCTGTTGAGTCATAACCTCTTCAATGTTGCTCTGACCAGCTCTTGCTCTACCCCGCGAGGAGGATGTAGGTCTGGCTTATTTCAAAGCCTCTAATTCTCCTATCAATGTAGTATTTTCAGTTTTCAAAAATAAAAATCCCTCATCAGTGATTGGGACCAGAGCTCCAGAGGAAGAGGCAGATTTTAGTTGTCTCGGCTCTTCTCTCAAAGCATTATTCTCTTCCTCTAGCAACTTAACGATGTTTCTGTGATCTTCAATCTCAAGATTTAGGAAACTCTCTCTTATTATGGGCTGAAATGAACTTGTCATAACCCCGATCAATGCTCAACTGTTGGTACTTTTTCTCATAACCCTCATGTAAAAGATCAGTGGCTTATTTGTGCTGCAATTGAAGTTCTTAGATCATTCCTTGAAGATATTCAATTATTTCATAGTAAGCCATATTATTTGCTACAGCCCGATCAAGCAAGCATTTTAGATACTGGTAAGCATCGATTGCTCATTCAGAAGCATCAAATCCAAGAATATCAACAATCTGTGCTTCAGTAAAATCTATACGACCAGCTTTGAAGTAGTCCGTACACTTTTTCATCAACTCTGTATCATGAGCTGACAACAGTTCCATCTTAGCAATAAACTAGCAAGGAAAAGTAAAAACAGATCAATAATGATACAACTATATCGAGCAAGTGAAGGAGAAACTCAGAATAAAAGAAAAAAGTTCATTTTATGAATCATAAGAGGAGAGGGTACAACCAAAGTTACAACAAAAGGGAAAACAGAAAAATAAAATAAGTAAAGAGACGAATAACTTTGCACCTTCTTCTTATTCCCTATAACATCATCAGTCGACTTTGAGGAAGGGATTTGTTGCTCGGTGGGCAGTTGACTTTGCTCGGTAGAGGGAGTGGCTTGGTGAACTTTCTTGGAGGACTGAGAGATAGTAGCAGCAAGTGTTTGTTCTATAACTAACAAAGAAGATTCATCAGATCCAGCTTCATCTTCTTCTTCTTCTTCTTCAATAGCAGGAGGAGGGCCATGAATATGCCTCTAAAATAACTCAGAATCTTCAGCAATATTCAATTCTTAAAAAGCGGCAGTCCATCCATCCTTGAAGAATTTTACACTTGCAAACTCCATTTAAGTTGAAGCAGCAGTAATGGATTTATTCCACCCTTTATCCCAACCAGAGCTAAAGGCCTTCTTCACTGCAACTTTTCTCTTCAACCTCGAGGAAGTATTTTCTTTAAGGAGCT
The DNA here is from genome assembly GCA_949130495.1 of Sambucus nigra. Classification (NCBI taxonomy): domain Eukaryota; kingdom Viridiplantae; phylum Streptophyta; class Magnoliopsida; order Dipsacales; family Adoxaceae; genus Sambucus; species Sambucus nigra. The sequence goes on along the minus strand of OX422209.1, from coordinate 466,920,303 downwards.
CTTTGGCAGACTTCATATTTTCCTCAAGGTCTTTCTTACGCCGTTCAGCCTCTTCAAGCTTGCCCTCAATTTTCACTTTGCTGGAAAACGGTAACCTTGCACTTCTCCTCTGCCTCCTTATAAACATTTACAGCCGCTTTGGCAATTTCCTCAGCTTTTTGTTGAGTTGTTTCAGCAGACGTGATTTTATTTTTCCAGGCAGCTTTGTCCTCCTCGTACTTCTGCCGGGACTCTATCAAAGATTTTGACAACCCAACGGGGGCTTCTTCCACCCTACTGGATGAAGTTGAAGCCTTGATAGCCTCATCCTTCTCCAGGATATTATTAAAATACACCAAAAACTGCAAGAGAAAGAAGCCCAAGTCAGAATATGAATACAGTGCAAAGAGGTAAAATAGCAAGTGTGATGATACTTATTGATGTAATATGTTGGGCTTCCAAATCAGTAACCTTCTCTCGAGGAATAGAAGTCTCAGCAGCACGGCAGTCAGGAAGAGTCCAAGACCTGATCAATTTTTTGGCCAAGCTAGGGGCAACGAGAGTTGGAGTACTGAAACTCAAAGAAGGTACCTCAACCCCAAAAGGTTGGGCAACAACATCTACAGTCTTCTCAGTAAGACCCCTTCTCAATCTTTTCAAAGGAGCAACTTCAATAAAAGGTGTTGTCTCTTCTTGAATATGGACAACCCCTTCAATCAAAGGTGCTGCCTCTTTAGAGGCAATAAGGGGCTTCTTGCTGATATCCTTGGCAGGTGGAACAACATCCTTTTTTTTAGTTCCTTCAGCTGGGACATCATCTTTGCTTTTCTTCTCCCCATCAGCACCAGGGGCAATCTTGGCAAAGAGATCGGGCATCCTCCTTTTCTTCGTCATCAGGTCAGCAATATAAGTACCCATGTCAGGAGAAGATTCTTCAACAAATGAAGAAGAAGCTGGAGCCTGCTCAAGGTCAATCACAAAGGGAGGAACAAGAGGTCGAGCAATAAAAGAAAAAGTGGTGTTCTTGTATTGCAGCAAATAGGACGCAAACCTCACGTGTTCCCCAGCTATTGCTCGATGCAATCCCTAGATAAATTTCAAATCTTTTATATTAATATCACTTTCTTTGGGGGATTTTCTCTTACTGTTAAACGCAACAAACAAAAAATAAATGTCAGTGATGCATTTTATCATATAAAAACAGAGCTAAATTGAAAAAATAAAAACGACCTATCCCATTGCCATAAAGTGGACATCTGGGACCTTGGTACACATATTTCCCTTTTAACGGGGGATGTTGCCCATTTTTTATCACAACCCCACGTTCAAAACAATCCCCATTAGCATAAGGGAGATTGACCACTAAAGCTATTTAAGAAAACCTAGTTTTTAAGTAAAACGTGGTGTCCTAGTAACCCATTTATAACAATACATAATTTAGGGAATCCCTAAATGAGTTCCATGAATTTGATTCAATCTATGTATGCCATTAACTACCCTTCATGTATTTGGAACTACTCTTGCAGGAACCATATCAAAATATTGCCAAAATTCCAAACACAAGGAATTAGGCGGGAAAGAAAAATCACATTCAACTACAAAAATGGAAGGAAACCAATGTCCCTCAGTTAGAGAAAATAAACCAAAAGGGCAAGGAGGTTCTTTCAGAATAACCGAAGAAGGAATCGCAAAATCACCCATAAATTTAACCAACGATTCGATAAGGTAAACCATGGTGACTAAAATAAAGAAAGAAGAAAGAAGAAATTCTTATAGAAAATCAAAAACTCAGCGGTGGATGACAGAAAGAACGATCGTAAGAAGAAAAGTGAGAAGACAAAGAGTTTGGAAATCTAAAAGGCAAAACGTAGAAGACAATCTGATTCTATCGTCTTTAAATGCGCTGCTTTGGGAAATGAGAAAAGTAATGATCACTAGAGACGACGGTTGCGTTTTCGACGGCTAAATGATGAAAAAGACGTAAATACCTAAGCGGCTGTCAAAGATTCAAAATATTTACGAGTTTGCCATTTCGCGCTCAAAATCATTAATATCACAAGTGTTGGAGATCTGTAATCTAACAAGTCTGGGTAAACACGCCCGATCAACTTTTGGGCATAATATTCCACACTCTCATATCCAACCTCAACCGTAAAATATTGGGGGCTTCTGTTGATACAAAAATTAGTCAGCTGACGTGGACCAATTATATGAAGACATGCGTCATCCAACGTGGCATAAATATATTTACCGAGCTACTCAGTGCGCCGAGCTACTCAACATACCAAACATCTGGTCAAGAAGATCAAACGACAAAGACAGATTCAATGAACACTCTTACCATGTACAGATGGATATGTCTCTTAAATAACGACATATTGTCTATTCATACTGAGAGTCCAAGGGCTATAAATACTTTGTAACACCCCCATAGCGGGGTAAGCTTTCATATGCGAACATACTAAAGATTAAGGTAAAATACCTAGCAATACAAAACAGTGGACGTAGGCCATTTCCCTAAGGTTGAACCACTTTAAAAATTCTCTGTCTTATTTCTTTATTCATATTTATATGTGATTAATTAATTAGATCAAATCTAGTTTTTTTACATCAACACTCACTTTCTATAATTAAAATTCACCCAATTAACAAAAAAAAAATGGTGAAAAACATAAAACCCATATGTAATGTAAGGTATTGCTACTGCTGGGTTGGATGAAAAACATATAACCCAGATGAAAAACATAAAAATGGTAAAAAATAATAACCTAAACCACGATAGGGGAAAGAGAGGAATCTGGTTGGGGGTTATCGCATTGGGGGTTATGGCATTTGGGGTTTATTGAAGGAAAAAGAAGATGTCCTGCTACTGCTGACTCTTGGTTTGAGTTAGTTGTTTATTGTTATAATGAAAATGAAGAGGAAATGAAACGTTGGGAGAACAAACGGTAGGTTAGGGGGAGAGGTTGGAAGTTTAAGAAATAGAATGGAAGAAAAGTGACAATAAATGATAGATGATGTGTTAGAGATTTTCACGCGACTGAAGTAATATGTGAGTATTATTAAATGCAATTAATATTTCAAATCTACCATATTAGAGGTGTATAATAGATAGATGAGAGTAATAATTTTAAAAAAATTTAAAAGAAATTATTTAAAGGAGACTAGGATAAGTGTAACATGTGGGGGTTCGTTTGTTTTTGCCTCTTAAGTCTGAATCTGAACCATTCAGACTTAAGAGGTACCAAAAAGTGTTTGTTTTTTTAAGTGATTAAGAGGCTAACGGCTATATTTGGCTCTTAATGATTAAGAGGTAAAGTTACGTCTGAAGTCTGAATCTGAAGTCTGAATCAGTCTAAATACATTCATTCAGAAGTACATTCAGACATAAAAATAAACATATTTTTCAGATTCAGATTTCAGAGTTCAGATTCAATCTTCAGATTTCAGATTCAGACTTCAGATAAAAAAACAAACGCAACCTAAGTTTACATCATTTTCATTTTTCTTATGAAAAGTGATCCATCGCAAAATAGTTTGGAGGATGTTCACGAAATCTTCTATCAATATAGTGTTAGGCTGTTAGGCTATCTATCGTGTGTTGGTAACAATGGCGAGCCGTACTTGTGATCTTGTTACCCAAGTCGATCCCCGTCAGGAGTTCGATGTGGACTCCTTGTTTCGTTACTGTTGTGCAAATGTCCCAGGTTTCCCTCAATCTCCCTCCAAATTCACCGTTTCTCAGGTAAATTCATTTTTTCTTAACTAATTCTGTGCTGAGTTGAAGCTAATTCAACTGTTTAGCTATTATTATTATTATTATTTTGATTGGTGGTTCGTTTTGAATTAGTTCGGACATGGGCAGTCCAACCCTACTTTCTTGTTGGAAGTTGGATCAGGATCTTATGTGTTAAGGAAGAAGCCCCCTGGGATATTGCTTCAATCTGCTCACGCTGTAGAGAGAGAATTTCAGGTTCTCTATTGACTTTTGTTTTTTTAATTATCACTCGCTATTCAAAGTTGTTGACTTTTTGTGTCTCAATATCCCAATTTCAGGTTCTACATGCGTTAGCTACACAAAAGGTTGTGCCGGTCCCTAAGGTCTTCTGCTTATGTACTGATTCGAGTGTGATTGGGACTCCGTTTTACATCATGGAATATTTGGAAGGGCGCATATTTTTAGACCCCAGACTACCTGTATGGATTTTGGATTTTGTTTATTTTCAGATTGAATGCATTTTAGGCCTTGTTTATGTGCGGGATATAAGAAGATTATCGGCATAAAATAATCACACCTCCCAGAGTGATGAGAGATAACTTATCTTGGTTGTAATCCAATTCTATCCGACACCAAACATGGAATTGGATGACTTTTTCACTTGAAATCATATCCCATCTCATACCAAACATGGGATGGGATAATATTACGACTTTTTATCTCACGCATCAAACGAGTCATGGAATTGGGGTTCCTAAGTACCCCATAAGGAGGGTGTGTTTCACAGGCCCAATTCCAAGCATTGGAAATTTTCGAAAATTTGAGTCTGGAATTGTTATGGAATTCCAATTCCATAAATTGAACTCCAAAGTAGAAGTAGATAATTTAAAAAATCATATTTTTGTGAAATTTGTTAGACACACTGCACTGTGTGAAAGTGTGTGCGCTGTGTGTGTGAAACTGCACACAGTTTCACACACACACACAGCGCATACACTTTCACACAGTGCACGCGCACACACGCGCAATGCGCACACACATTTCACACAGTTTCAGACACACATTTCACAGTTTCACACACACGCACCTATTTCACACAGTTTCACACACGTGCACACACACACAAATTTCTCATATTGATCACACACACAAATTTCTCATATAGATCACACACAATGCACAGAGTTTCACACACACATGTGCGTATACACACTCCACACACAATTCACACAATTGTACACCCAGTTTCAACAACACGCACATAGCACATGCACAATATTACAAAAACATTACACACGCTACACCACATTAACATGCCTTCAGAATTCAAATAAAATCCCACAGGGGAACTAAAAATATGAATTTTAAGGTAATTCGTTCATTGAATTCCAATTCTAGGCATCCAAACATACCCTAAGGGTGTGTTTGTAAACCCCAATTTCATGCATTGGAATTGGAAAATTTTAAGTTCAAATTTTGAAAAATGTCAAAACTCATAATATTGGAGTTCCAATCCAAATGGCATTGGGGTTCCCAAATAAACTCTTAACAATTGTCTTGAGATTCTGAATAAAGTTTGAACTTGAATATTCATTGTCTTGTAAATAAGTATGGCTTGATGGATTGAGATAGTTGATCAATGTGTTTAACTAGGGTGTAGCACCTAAAAGAAGGAGGGCAATATATCGTGCTACCGCTGAAGCTTTGGCTTCTCTTCATTCTACTGATGTTGATGCCATTGGTCTAGGAAATTATGGACGACGGAACAACTATTGTAAGCGCCAGGTGGGTAGTTATTTTTATTTTTATTCTTAGGTACACCTTAAATTGATTTATGTAGCCAAAGTAACGGAATTTGTTAGGTGTTTATGCTTTGATTTGATTACTTACATGGAGTGTTGTCTATCTGTCTTTAAACTTTCGGTTTCTCCTCATCTGATTTTGATCAAGTTAACAAAGGTTTATGCAGCTCATGTTTATGATGGAAAAATTAGCTAATGAAATATAATGCCTACCCTAGGTGGAGAGGTGGGCCAAACAGTATCTTGATTCTACTGGTGAAGGTAAGTCTCAGAGAAATCCGAAAATGTCAGAGCTGGTTGGTTGGCTGCGGCAAAATATTCCTTTTGAAGATTCATCTGGAGCAACAGCAGGTCTAGTCCATGGTGACTTTCGTATCGATAATCTTGTATTCCATCCCATCGAGGTGCACTACTTCATAAACTGTTGATAATTTGTTCCTTCATATGCATATATATTTGATGCGGTTAAGTTTATTTATAACCTTCCTGTACAGCTAAGTGATAAAGTCACATCTTATTAGTTGTTAAATTATTGCTCTTACTATAATAATTGGTAAGTTGTCTAACACAGGAGCGTCGAACATTGTCATTAATTATTTGTTATTTTTTTATATTAATTTAACTGTACATGTCATTTTTATGTTTTTAAGGTTACTTTTGTATTGAGGCCATCCCAGGTATATAAAGGGACATTGGCTGTCTTACCAACATAAATATTATATATTGAGCGTTGGAAGGCTTGAGAGGGAAAACCCTAAATTTGTTATTTGTGCACGTGATTGAAATTATTCCGCTGCGATTTACGTTAAAATTTGTATTAGGTCATATTTCATTCTTTGATATGTGCACAGTGTTGGATTCAATGTGGTTGATTGGCAGGTTGGACACAAAATCGACGTAGAGAGCAATGCTCTAAAGGCGTTAGGTGGAAGGCGGGTGGGGGGGGACGCCTTAGTGATTTGCTAAGAAGTTTTTATTTTTCTTTTAAAAGATAATATTATATATGATCACCTAGAGCACAAACTTAATAACTCAACACACAGTCTAGTAGTCAAATCAATTTATCATCCAAACAGTTATAAAAATATATATCTAACAATATGTACACCAAAATGTAGCCAAATATCCTTTTAAAAAATAATAGAACTGGTAGAGACATGCATTGGTGGCAGCGGCGCGTATTGCACCATAACCTCGTCGCCAATTAGACATCGCCACACCTGCCACTTCGGAATCTCCCAAAGGGTTGCGGAACCTCACGGGGACAACAATCCTTAAACCCCTGCTACCTTCGAACCATCAACACTACCACAACCCCGAGTCGTTGCCCTCCCGTGCAAATCCTACCAGCACCATTGGCCTCATCCCACCAAGTGGTAGTCTCCACCAACTGCCCCCCTCCGTTCGCATTAATTTGCAGTAGACCCAACCAGGCACTGCAACTCGACAATTAAACCCTACCTAAGCCAACCTGCAAATACAACCCAACCGAACCCCTCTTCACCTCCAGATCGGCGCCCTTCTTTGGATACCCGACGTTGATAAACACACGCTGGCCATGCAGATGCAACTGGAGCTAATTTAAAGACAATTTAGAGGGAAGTGTTTACTGACCTTGAGGGCAAGTGAGTCAAATAGGGTCAAATGTCTACATCTAGTGCAGAGAGGTATCTCTTCTTGCGGGTTACTCATATCTCTACCCGAAGACAAGTTGCTTAAATTTGATTGGTTGTGCATAGTTTGTTCCTTTACTCGGTGTACGCCTTATGGTCAACCATTTGTAGTGATCATTGATAGGATAGTGGCTAAACTGTCAATTTGTGCTCATAGAGATTGACGTACACCACCCGTCAAAAGGCTCTTAAAAATATCTAAACACCAATTTAGAGAGAGAAATACTTTTTTCTATTGTCAAAATTCTAGTCTACCTCAAATGAGGCTTACACTTGGGTATTTAAAGGGGAGGAGTAGTTTAGGCTCCAAGCGTATGCACTAATTACAAAAATGTCATTACTACTTCTTACCTATAAATAACAAAGCAAAAGAAAGAAAAATACAATAACAAAATAAAAGATAATACAAAAAATAAATAAATAAAATGACTAAAAATCCCTAAAATAGGGATATATTTCCATCACTCTCTCCCTTTTAAACCAAGCTCGTCCTCGAGCGTACAAAATTTTGGGGATTCGTGGGGAAATTTCAAAAATTGTTCCAAAAAAAATTGTGGGTACCCAAAAATAATTCTTAAAATTTGAGGAGTACACATCCCACAATTTTCTTCTTTATTTCTTCATCTCTACTCTTTTTCTCCACTTTCCTCACCCAATCAAGTCCTAGAAAATTCCACCCGGGTCAACAATCAATGTTTGGAGGCGGGTAAAAGGGTTTGGGGTTGGGTAGGGCATCCCAGGGGGTTTCCGAGCAGGCCTAGGGTAAAACCCTAGGTTTCCGGGAGCAAATTGGGTTTGGGGGGATTGCGCGACCACCAGGGTTGGTCGGCGGCCAAGAGGGGAGGGGCTGCTTAAGATGAGGCGGGAAGGCAGGGAGGCTTGGGCTGCTGCCGACAGTTTTTTTTGTCCAGGGGGATCGTCGGCAGGTGGGGTGGGGGCCTTCGGTGGGGTACAGGGGCTGGGCGGCAGGGGTTAGGGTCGCGATTTTTTTTTTTTTTTGGTTGGGGCAGCTGGTAGGTCTGAGTAGAGGGTTTTTGGAGTCCGATGGTGGTGGGGTAAGACTGAGCCAGCGGGGCGGAAGCTAGGGTTAGGGTTAGAAGGGGGGGGGGGGGGGGCTAGGGTTTGTGCTTGTTCTTGGGTTGGGGGAGCCATGGGGGTTGGAGGGTTAGATTTTAGCCCTAGGTTAGCAAAGAGTTGGGCCATTTGTTGTTGCAATTCTGCAATTTGTTGCCTCAACTCTTGATTCGCATCTTGTTGTTTTGATTTCTTGGGAGCTATTGAAGTGTAGTGAACGATTTTGATAAAAAAAAAGAAGCTATTGAACCCGATTTTTTTACCGAAAGTGCGTATACCGAAACAGGTAGAGGGTTTTTATTGGTTAGTTTGTGGGGTCCACGCCAGTGGAACCACAAAATCCACCTATAGTATGCTGCCACATCACTTTTTAGTCAAAATTTCAATTAATGTGGAAGAACTCAGAAAAAAAAATACACCGATACACTAACACCAATGTGGAGCTTCACCCACCCTGATACCAATTTGACGTAAACCACCCGTTAAAAGGCTCCTAAAAATATCTAAACACCAATTTTCTATTATTAAAATTCCAGTCTACCTCAAATGAGGCTTACAAGTGGGTATTTAAAGGGGAGGAGTAGCTTAAGTTCCAAGCTAAGGCACTAATTACAAAAATGCCATGACTACTCCTTACCTCTAAATAACAAAGCAAAAGAAAGAAAAATACAATAACAAAATAGAAGAAAATACAAAAGAAAATAAAATGACTAACAATCCCTAAAATAGGGACCCATTTCCATCAGAGATAGAAACACGTCAGACCTTTTTACATGGTCAATTTTGGTGTCATGTCACAATTGGGAGCTAGGTTGGGATCCATTGAAAGATCCTTCACTAGGGGATGGATAAATTTTGTTCATTTGTTTGCACCTAGTGGATGAGATCACTTTGTCACCGAGAGTTTCGTTCACCTAGGCCAACCATTTCCCTCGTCTCATCTCTCGTTCTGTTAGTTGTTAGTTGCATACCAAGCTGTAGTTCTATGCATGATTCAAAGTTGCGGTATCGGTCTATTACGCGGACGTTCAATTTTTGACTCGATATCGGTCTCGCTATCGGGCGATACGTAACTATCCATCTTTAGAGAGCCCAAAAAAAATTGAAAAAAATATAGGAAATTTTAGAAAAATAAGAATAATATGGCTCAATTAGATAAATACAAAATCATCATTTAGTATGCATAACATTGTCTAATTGCTTATACCGATGCTGCGTTGCATTTGGCAATATTGCAGAATAGTTCAGTAATAAGTAAGCAAAACAATTTAATAAGACACAAAACTTCACAAAGAAGTTACATAAGATTTGAAAAGAAAAAAGTTACAAATTATAATAGATTAAATACATATTATATTTTTCATAAATATAATTATAATAATACTTAATATTAGCTAAGTAAATAATGATACTAAATCAATATATTTCAAATAATATGTTCTGTGCGAATGTAATAATAGTACCTACAAGCATGCAACCCCGCCCGATGCGCGGGCGCATTATAACATTTGGTAAAAATATAGTTAAAAAACAGAGAACCAACTATAGAAAACATTGCATATTACAATTAATTGTTGGGGTGGGTAAATTAAATTTTTGACTAAATAATTACAAATTAATAAGTAACTCTTTATGTTGTTTTTTTAAAATTTCTATTTGAAAAAGAAATTGAGTTAAATAGTTTATTTAGTTGGATATTAAGATAATGAAGTAGTTTGACCCCAATTAAAATAATCTAAACAATACAATGCACATAAACTAAATTAGATCCCATTTGAAACACATCATTAGTGGGTCACATTTTTTCATGTACTCAAATGGCCAATCTTTTTATTTTCAAAATAGGTTTACGTTAAGCTTAAAGCACATCATACGCACAACTTCACATAATATAATGATATATGATGTTGGGTACCATAAAACCGTCCAAGTGTTAATGCTAATAAAGGATATATAGGAAATTTAAGGCTCAAATCCACGTAAATATGACACTGACTAGATGGAAATGTAAGACACACGTGCTGGATTCTTTAGCTCAAATAATATTTTATATTTGGTGTAAAGGTCTCCTTTTCTACGTATTACAAAAATGCTAAGCACTCCTCCCTCTTTGGCTTTTAACCAAGCAATTGTTGTGGCTTTTAGAAAACCCTTTAAATAATATCAATTACAACTATTTTTTCCCTATGTTTAATAATTTTCAACTTGATTAAAAATGCACCGATGGACTAACTAAAAAAAGTTTCTAGTAAGAGATGAATAAAAGAAACATCAATGTCTTTCCCTCATCCCTTAAATCCAGCAAAGAAACGCCATCTCCAGTTTCAACGAAAAATATTGACTCTAAATAAACCGAAATGATTCAATTATATATACATATAAACGAATTGTCTCGATAGATTACTCTCTTTCCCAAAATATTACATTATGTTCTTCTATCTGCACAATCATCATCATCATCATCATCATCCTTGCCTTAATTCTATCTTATGGGGTTGGCCACAGGATTTCTCCTATTCCATTCTAATCTATTATGTGCATTATTAATATTCAAGTTTAATTCCTTAAGGTCTCTCTTAATAATTTCCTCCCACGAGAGCTTAGGGTGACTTCTTTTTCTTTTACACTCTATTTTCGACAATCTTCCTCTTGTTATAGGGCCATCTACTGGTCTACGCAACACATGTCTGTTCTACCGAAGTCTACTTTCTCTTAATTTATTGCTAATGGGAGCTACTCCTAACTTTTCTCTCACGTATTGATTTTTAATTTTGTCCTTTCTAGTAATTCGTATCATCTACCTGAGCATCGTCATCTCACTATCCCATCTCACTATCTGCACAATATTTAGTGAATTCAATATTAATCCATATGCTTCTTAAAATGGTGAATGGAGAACTTAGATATGCCATCAAAACCTCAAGTAATAATCGGGGATCCAATTGGAATTCACCCTTCTTGCGAAACAATGTAACAATATATGAAATCAACAAAACCACACCAGTAAATGGTAAAACACATAAAATTCACTTCTGGTGCTTGCTTCCAATTGCAAAAATTAACGATAAACGAATCTCGTGTGTTTCGTCACAGAATCACTTGCGAAAGGGTAACGAGTATACCATATTCGAGATCACATTCTTAGGCTTTTATGCTATTTTTGAGCTCGATCCAGAATATATACAGAGAAGTAATAAGGAATCATAATACAATTACATCTCCCACTATCCTCAAAAACTTCGAAAACCTTGAACTAAACGAATCTAAAAACTTGGCAAAACCAAAATCAAAGTGAAAGAATAGTGTATAGAAAATGAATCTAATAGGAGTAAAACAGAAGTAGAAAAGGATCGACCAAAAAATTTGTAGAAAACTATTAACCAAACTGAAAAATGAAATACACACAAATAAAATTCTTTAAAATGTAGTCAATTAAGATGGACTTTATCGCTGATGATACCTTGACTTTATGGGATTCGAGATTAATCAAAATCAATTTCTCATTCCTGTTCTAATCTGTCTGGCAGTTTCGAAACTGTTTTAGGAAAAACAGTAAACAAATGTGAGTGTATAATGGCAGTTCGAAAAAATTGTGTGAAGAAACACACAAAGATGACTTTTTTTTTTCTCAGTTTAAAAGGCATGAATCAAATTGAAACATCGATGATTACAAACCCAAAATATATGAAGTCTAAAATTAATTTAACAGTTACAACATAAACAACCCCAACCGAGGAACAATTCTATTCATGGGGGCAACAACCATCGTGTTCATCATCATCACTGTTGTCTTCATCGAACGCCTTGTCTTTGTGGAAAACACAACATTTTTTGGAACTTTTTTCATGGAGAAACTCATTGTCCACGGTGCCTTCTTTACGCGTCACCTTCTTTTTCTTGCGGTTCAGTTGCCGAGTTAGGGTTTGTGGTTGCTCTGAAGAAGATGGGTTTTCTAGGGTTAGAGTGGTTATTGTGGTGGTCGTCGACGATGGATCCATTTGGGCCATGGGTCTTGCCATGTACAAATCTGGCGGTTGGGATTAGAAAGATGATGTTTAGTATCTTTAAAGAAAGAAAAAAATATTGAGAGGGATATAGAGAAGAGAGAGCACGAAAGTTAACATACGGAGGATTGGGAGATATGAAGGGGCCGAAAGAGAGTTTTGAGGTGGGTAAATTAAGAGTCTTCCAAATAAGAGACAAATAAAATAGATAACTGAGCTGAGCTTAAACGGTGGGTTAAAGTGCATTTATTGCTATTAAAACCTCAAATACTATCATATTAGAGGTATAATAAGGATTACTAATTAAGGATATATATTAAAAATAAATAATCATACATATCAAGGATAGATACATAATAATACAAATTACAAAAAGATGGTTAAATGAGAAATAACCCCTTAAGTAACACGATAACAAAAGAATAGAGATTCCACTAACAAATAATATCGCAACCATGAAACATCATGCTTCGATTTGAAAAAGATTGTTTGATCGTGACATGGATACAAAATCGAAGCTCAATTGAGTGATTTACAAGTCGAAGGGGAGAAGTCGAGGCTTTGTGACTTATCTTATCTTGGTCGATATATCACCGATATGGGCCGATACTATCAAGATACAGATTCTATTGGGATATTGCCGATACGAGCTGATACTATTGAGAAATCATCGATATGGGCCGATTCACACCAATAGTCTAAAACTCAACTCCTAACTCGAAATCGAAACGGTGGTTACCGATACCTAACCAACTCAGTCGTATTGTCGCGGTTTCGGCCTACCATGGCTCTATGCTATGTCATGATGAGTCCTCCGACTATCGAGAAAATGAGTGTGTATAAGCCATTACGCCAATTGGACCCTTATGCTGATGTCAGCCGTTCTCTAATTGAATTCCCAGCCCTTCAAGACATCCAACATGCTATTGATTTTGTGTCGGGGGCTCATTTGCGCAATTTTCCCCACTACCGTATGGCTTCATCAGAGCATGACGAATTACAACGAATGATTTGTGTCCCGAGTACTTCTAAGGAAGAGCATATCTCCATGTGCCGTTCTTGCTCTTCTAACGCCGATGAAGGATGGGGCCAGTGGGGGCTTGAGCCCCCACAGAAATTAAAAAAAAAAAAAGGAATTACGTACGTGTCAAAAGAAAGAAGTGCAAGGGTAAAATAAATTTTTAAGAAGTTTAGGATGAGGTTTGGTAAATAGTCTAAACCCTTGTGCTCTCTTTCTTTCCAAATACCAGGACACAGAGAAAAAAAAGAGGAGAGGGACCCTGTGGTTCTCTTCTCTTTCTCTTTATTTATAGTTTTAGATTTTGATTTAATTTTTTGAATTAATTTTAGGGTTTGAATCATGTTAATCTTGTTCAAATATTCAAGTGAATTTGACTACTCCAATAAGTTAAGAAGTTTAGGATGAGGTTTGGTAAATAGTCTGAACCCTTATGTTATCTTTCTTTCCAAATACCAGGCTATACGCATAGGAAAAAAAAGGAGAGGGACCCTGTGGTTCTCTTCTCTCTTTAATTTGTAGTTTTAGATTTTGATATAATTTTTTGAATGAATTTTCAAGTAAATTAGACTACTCCAATTTATTCTAGTAAGTGCTCCCTCTCTCCCTCTAGATTTCTCTTGATTTAAATATAAGATTAATTTTATTGTGTTGAGTTAATGTTGATTGTTAATGTGAATGTTAGGATGAGTTGTAGGTTAATGTTAAGCTTAATTTTAAGGTTCACATTGGCTAAAATTTTTGGGTTAATGTTGGTTGAAACGTTAGTAGTTATGTATATTGTGATTGGCTAATTTAGAGACTTCAATGTTATCGTTTGATGAAACATTGATTTACAAATTGAAATGTTAGAGATTGATGGGAACTATTTTGGTTGTGATAATAGTTAACTTACGGGGGAAGTATACATGATTTGATTTGTTAATTTATGGATAAAAATGTTGCCAATTATATGAAAATGAAATGGATAATCAGTATTTTAGGGTTAGTATGTTGTATTTTTTTTTTGTTAGTAATGTATTTGATTGTTGAATATTTGTGTAACAATTTGCTATAAACTCAAAAATAACCTAAATTTTTTTTGGCTCCGGGGCTCCCGCCCCTGAACCCCCCGGTGTTTGTCATCATTCCACCCACACGCTAAAAGTCCTAGCTCTGTCCCTGTGTCTACAGGCTTAATCCTCCATCAGAGTTTATGCTCCCTTGCGCGTTTAATGTGGTCGACCTCACCCTGTACCACGACGACAACATCCTACCTATCTCGCTACCGCCGGGCATATTACAGCTGGTTTGTTCACATGTTGACAGTGTCAAGGCTATAATTGCTGCAAAGAACGTCAAAACATCACAGGAGTGAGCTGTAGTTTTTCAATCCATTGGTTTGGCGTGATGTTGAGGAGACCACTTGGATCATAAAGATTACGTTGCAGCATATCCACCCCCGACTATTATGATAGAAATCAGCACCATCTAGCTGCCCTTCTTGTGGGGAGGGGGCATAGGAGTGTCACAGTTTTACCTTATTTTTATATTTTGTTATTAATCTTGTTGTTCATACTATTTTACGTGATTAAGGGTACTTTTGTATCTTGGGCCCCTAGTGTATAAAGGGACATTGGCTGTTTTCCTGACACAGTTATTACTGATTTAAAATAGTTGAACGAGAAAACCCGATTTTGCTAATTGTACATTTGTCATGTGATTGATATTATTCCTCTGCTATTCACATCATCTAATTAGTTATTGTTGATGGTTCAGGATAAAGTGATCGGTATTCTTGATTGGGAGCTGTCCACCCTTGGAAACCAAATGTGTGATGTTGCATACAGCGGCATGGTAATATCTATTTGCTGCAACTCTCACTGTTTGGAGTGGGAATGTACTCTCTTACATATATAGACATCATATATAGTCCAATATACATATATTTACACTTTCTAATTGACTGAAAAAGGGTGATTTGTCATTATTGATATCTGATCTGCTAATTTATATCGTAGTGGTTTTCCCTTTAGCGAGTTGCTGCAGGGAATTTAGTTATAAAAGCTTTCAGGGAAAAATATATAATAAAGAAGAGCTTAAGATGCTCAAGAGTAATTTTCCAAAGCTGATTTATACTTTCCCTTCTTGGCAGCCTTACATTGTGGATATTTCACTGGACAGAGTACAAGAAAACGATGACTTTCAGCTTACTGGCATTCAAGGAATTCCTTCACTGGCAGAATATCTCGTAGATTATTGCTCTGCCGCTGTAAGACCCATGCTGATAGTTGTGATCTGATGTTGCTTTACATGCACAATTTTTTCACCTGCTATCGTTTTTAATAAAAAAATTATCTCACCCATTATTAAAGTCAAGTGATCTTACTTGAGAAAAAAGATGAAACAAGTGCTTAAAAATGCAGCAAATCTTTTAGTATATATGTTGCCAATGTAGCAAAATACCCATCTGTCAATTAGGATTTGTTGGGAGATTACCCATTACCAAATGTTGATCTATATTATTAGCAATGAGTGCTCTATGTATTCGAATATAGTAGCAGAGAGCCCTGGATGGTAATTCCAATGAATTTATGTAAAGAAAGATCATAAATGTTGGTTAGTGATGAATTTTACCTTCCCTTTCAAACAGTTATACCATCCATTATCTATAATCCCTTTAATGTTGGCATCTACTGGTGTATGGTTGCATATAATTTCCTTAGCACTTTTAGTTACTGTCTGCTTGACTCTCAAAGGGCATTTATTTACTTTTGCAATGTAGGGAAAACCGTGGCCTGCTGCTGAGTGGAAGTTTTATGTTGCCTTTTCCTTGTTCCGTGGGGCATCGATCTTTGCAGGGATACATAGTAGATCGATTATGGTATGTCTATCTATTTAACTCTGACCATAGAAGTAAGTGTACACATAATTGACTCTTGATATGGTATTTTCTCTATCAAGGGAGGTTACTGATCAATAATATGATTTTTTTACGGTAACTTTGCAGGGTAATGCTTCAGGTGGCAAGAGTGCTCTCTGTGCAGGGAAAAAAGCTGATGTTCTTATAGAAATTGCATGGTCTTTTATTGGACGAAGCTCTGTTCTTCCTCAGCAACCTCCGCCTGGTAGCTCTATTGTTCCTTGGCCTATAGTGTTTACTTTCAATATTTAATCAATAAGGGGTTTGCGGTTTTGTAATTTGGATTTTATACATTGGAATAGAGCTTACGGTCCCTAAAAATATAATATGATGAGGTTAAAAGTAGGAAAAAATATATATATATACTGACTTGATAAAAGAAATGTACAAAGCCGGGCTCAGTTGCGTGGGCTTGTTACCAAGCGGGGCATTAAAGTGGTTGAATAAATGGATCAGCCGCTCACCATGGGCGTGTGCTAGCAATAACACTTTAGAAAAAGAAAGAAAGAAAAAAAAAGAAATAGAAAAAGAAAAGAAATAAAAGGAAAAGAAAAAAAAAGAAAGAAAAGAAAAGAAAGAAAGAAAGAAAAATAAAATAAAAAAAAGAAATGTTGGATGGAAAAAATTGGAGAAAAACAAGTGAATCAACTACTATTGTAATTATAGACTTAAGGAGGGGCCTTGAGCTCATCTCTCTTTGCCTTACACTCGAGTGGAAATATTCATAATGATATTCCATAGTTTCTATTCCTGTGTCGAATATAAAAACAATCCGCATTCTATGTAACATCAGATGGAATGAGGGTTACTAGGAACAGACTTGTTGTCAGTAAGATTTCACGATATATAGTAGAAAATAGGATTTCAGATATGTCTACAGCAATCATTACTTCGATTCTTATTTCAATAAGTCCATATGACTGGTCTAGAGTTTTCTTGCACAATCCAAGTTAAGAGAATCCAAAATTTTGTCCATTGTCTTTACACTTTCTAAATGGCTGATGAGATGGTAATGCTTAATGGATGTGACACCCTGCATAATTAAATACCGGTCGATCAGTCCTTTATTAAATTAAAACAGGATTTCCATTAGGTTCATTCTTAGCATCGCTGTCGAAAAACCATATTAATTACTAAGGGCCCGTTTGGTTCTTTATTCAGAAAACTCGATTTAAGCACTATTTTTAAATACAGTTTTAAAATTCATTTTTGTGTTTATAATTATTGGTGCGCGTTTGGTAAATTTGTTTTTAAATACAGTTTTTATTAAATTGGACAAAATTGGCAAACATGTGTGTGTATATATATATATATATATATATATATATAGGAATTCTCAAAAACGGACGTCTGTTTTTGAGACTAAAAACGGACAAAAATGGTCCGATTTTTTAAACTTGTTTTTAAATACAGTTTTTATTAAATTTGACAAAATTGGCAAACATGTGTGTGTATATATATATATAGGAATTCTAAAAAACGGACGTCTGTTTTTTAGACTAAAAACAGGCAAAAATGGTCCGATTTTTTAAAAATAGTAAAATGCATTTTTTTGAGTTGATTTTTTTTTCTGAGATATATAGACATACATGGGTACCCCTACAAAAAAAATCAGCTCAAAATTAATTTGTTTGCTATTTTAAAAAAATCTTTCAAAATCTGTCAATATATGTTTGGGTTTGCGCCAGCAAAATCTGACAGATTTTGAAAGATTTTTTTAAAATAGCAAACAAATTCATTTTGAGTTGACTTTTTTTGTAGGGGTACCCATGTATGTCTATATATCTCAGAAAAAAAATCAACTCAAAAAAATGCATTTTACTATTTTTAAAAAATCGGACCATTTTGGTCCGTTTTTAGTCCAAAAAACGGACGTCCGTTTAAGAGAAACCCTCTCTCTCTCTCTCTCTCTCTATATATATATATATATATATATATATATATATATATATATACACACACTAGCGGATGCCCGGTACGGCGATAAATTTGCCCCTGTGATAAAGCTCGGCCCATAATAACCCACCTTTTAAAAAAAAAAAAAACACCTTTAAAAAAATAAAAAGAAAAAAAATAGTTAATTTAAAAAAAAAAATATTTTAAAAAGAAAACATTTAATGAAAAAAATTTAAAAGAATTATATATATATATATATATATATATATATATATATATATATATATATATATATATATATACATATCCATTTATTATTAAAAAAACAACAACTTTTGGCATGACATTTCATGCATGTGCATGAAATGCCAAAATATCATACATAAAAAGCAAAAATGTCATGCATAAGAAAGTTGTTATATTATATGGTTATAAACACTTACATAAAACTTTCATATATATATATATATATATATATATATATATATATATATGTATATATATTGCATGTATAATTCATAATAAAATTATATACATACATGAATTGATAATATTTTTTTAATACATATGCACTACATGTATATTTTATATTATTCCATACATTAATAATACATATATAAAACTGTATATAATATCACGTATCTATTGATAATATTATTTAACATATGGATCTTAATATATTATATAATATAATAATATAAATATACTTAATTTTGTGTACATGTACATATATATTTTTTATTTATAAATATTACGCATGTATTAATGTATTATGTATGTATATTATATATTAACGTATAAATGCATTAAAATATTAAGAATGAATAATTCTGTGTGTTGAAAAATAAAAAAATTGAGGTTATAAAACACTCTTTTGCTGTTTTCTGAAAAACTTGATTATAACACAGAAATATTATAATTTGGAGTTTAAAAACGAGTTGTCAAACGCAAATTTTTATTAGAATTGTATTTACACACAGAAAACAGAATTATAGTTGCAAACCACACAGTCCCTAACCACCTAATTTATTAATTAAACGGGTGCCAAATTTTAGCTTTCACTAAACAGATAAATAAACATGCGGAACAAAACTAATAAATCCATACACACTATCACTGAGTCTGAACATAATGCTGAATAAATAACAAAATGACTGGCCGAATAAACCATCGGCTATTAATCAAAATCCCACACAATAGTCCAACGAATAAATAAATACTCCAAAACTGAATCTAAAAATTAATGGGCAACACGCCCTAAATGGAACTGTACTGAAATGAATCCCTAATCTAGGAATGAAGGATATACGCGTCTAATTCAATCTCCTGCATACATCCACATATGTTGCAGCTATGTATCCCTGCAATAGAATCTCAAGTTTGGCGTCCCTGTGGCTGGACACCTAAAAAGATTTTTAAGAAAAGAAAATATTTTGCAAACGGGTCAGAGCCCAATTATTTAAAAATGTTTAGCAAACATTTTATTGCAATAAATAAAATGCATAGTATATAGTGTTCATAATTGATTTCGCGGTCGCACTCTCTTGAAGACAGCCTCACCCTTCTGCTATAGTGCGCACATATCGCGTTTGTTTTTTTAGCCTATCTGGTCATTACTCGGTTAAACTAGACACAGTAGCTACCTAAACTAGTCCGATAACCACCCTCATGTGAAATTAAATATTATGTTATGAGTTAAAATATGTGATAAAAATATATTTTTGTATTATTAAATACAAAAGAAGGGTATTTTTGGAAAACTGGAGATAAATTAATCCTATCCGGAGCATTTTAAACACATGATTGTATTATTATATCCCATCCCGTCTTCTTATTCGGAACTGTTCCAAACGCAGTATTGGAATAAGCCTTATACGGTCCATCCTTATCCTATCCAATCCGACTCTTATCCTATCCTATCCTATTCGGACCCCTTATATGGCGTATCAAACGAGGCCTAAATGTCTCATCAATATTGTCAATAAATAGTCACAAATCATCTAAATATATACACATATCTCTCACTACGCATATATATAAATACTTCGCATCCTCATAGCTTGGTCCTATTAGATGCATCCCTCGTACATGCTATCAGGTGTCAGGCACATCTCGTATCACCTCTGGTCACCGGGTCGGAATCCACCACCGATCCCAAATCGTAAACAAATAATGGAGGCGGTTATAAATACATAGGCCTTAGGATTTTTATGCACCTTCCTTAAAGATGTGTGTGACATCCCCTCTCATCACGGTAGTAACAACCCGAGCACTATAACCTGGAGCACAATTTAGACCCTGCTGGAATCGCCAGGGTGGGACCCCGCCCACTACGCGCAACCTCCTAGATAGCATCCTCGAGTAACAAATAAATACATACAAATTTGCATTCAACTCATGCATACCTTTATATATATAATTCACACACACACACACACACACACACACACACACACATATATATATATATATATATATATATATATATATATATATATATATATATATATATCATAGTTGTCAAATCGCGAATCGTATCGTGAATCATTTACTCCCCGAATCGCGAATCGTGAATCGAATCGTGAATCGTATCGGTCGAATCGGAACCAAACGATAAAAACGTAGTAAAACATATGTAAATGGAATTTAACACTATAGAATTGGTAATTAAGCGTAATATGACAAAAAACTAATCATAGCACATGATAATATACCAAAATATATCACAAAAATTAACCGTAGTACATGTTCTCATCCATTTTAAGCTTAAAAATGTAAAAAACAAAAATATTTCATAAAACAGCCTACATATTAATTTAAAACACCCTACATAAAACAAATATATATATATCATAAAGAGCCTATATATTAATTGAATGTAAAAAAATCGCGAAAAAAAAAAAAAAAAAAAAAAAAAAAAAAAAAAAAAAAGTGAATCGGACCGAATCGTGAATCGGACCGAATCGGAAGATTCGAATCGTGAATCGCCGATTCGGTCCGATTCTTTAGACATTTGCGATTCGAAGGTTGATTCGAATCGTTTTGGTACTGAATCGAATCGAATCGTCATATTCGAATCGCGAATCGGACGATTTTGACAACTATGATATATATATATATACCAAATATTCACGAGTCCGTTCGTAATTTCCATGTCCCACATTAATTAGCTACACCCCGCTATTTATTATTAACTATAGGATTATACTTCTCGCCTCCTATATACTTGAATAGGTTCCTATTAGTCTCACAAGGTCCCTACAATTTTTGGTTTACATTTTGGGAAAGTTTCGTCACTCATTACATCTTCAAGGGTATTCTAAACCTTTCACATTTTTCATCTAAATAATAATACTCCTTGGACAGCGTGCTACTCTCAACTAGCTACGCGTGGCCTCGAACGACATGTAAATCCGAGTTCGTATGGAAAAGTTATTCCCCTTTAAAGTTTCACAAATAAAAATAATAAAAAAAAAATAAAAAAGATTTTTGCCCCTGCTGCCACGCATCCCGGACGAAGGCCACGCCCAGTCGACCGGCCCTAGGATCGCGGTCGACCGTCCCCCAGACTTGGTGTAAAATCGCTGTTGTTAAAGGTGCGGTTTTCCCCTCTTCTCAAATCCCTTCTCATAAATCAAGGCCACGATCCTATTCACTTTATTAATCCCAACAACCATCCTTTGGTAAATTTTTCATATATCAATTATGTCAACATTAAAACCTCTTCCAAATTAATTTTAACACAACATTTAACCCAATTTCTCCCAGGTTCTTAATTCCACCTAAATGGTTTATTCCATCTTTCACATCCAAATTCCCATAAATTTACAAATCAAATTCATACACAATGTGGAAAAAACATAATTTTTATAAAAAAAAACAGCAACTTTATTTGGACAAATTAAAAAAACAGAAACCTTTTTAAGTTATTTTAACAAATGAGTAACCCTTTTAAGTTATTTCAACAAATTAGTAACCTTTTGAAGTTAAAAAAATAATTTTTTTACACAAACAGTGATTAAAACTCAAATATAGTGACAAAAACAGTTAAAAAAACAAATTACAGTTATTTATAACTAAATTTATAATAAAAATATAGTTTCAAACAGTTATTTCAAACAAATTAGTAACAAAAAACAAATTAAGAAGCAAATGATGCCCGGAGTTCTTACCTAGGGCCAGAAGAAGGCTGGAAAATGAGAAACGAGGGTTGGAATGGAATAAATCAGTGCCGGAATGAACAAAACAACGTCGGTATCAATGCCGAAATGAACAAAACAACGCCGGAAAAGAGACGTACGCCTCACCGCCTCAAGGCGCAACGCCTCACCCAACAAAGGCGGTACCCACATATTGGTGTCAAGCCTAGGACACACGTGTTAGATTGCTGGTTTCGACCCGGCCGCCCAAATTTTTGCGCATTTTTGAAACGGGACCCTGACGTTCACCCATGAGGCTTAAGCCTCAAGGCTTTTTTCCTCCGCCTCGCCTCGGGCGCCTTTTTAAACATTGTACACAATGATTGTTTAAATTTCCAATTTGTTACCACAAATTCAATTATTAGCACTATTAACTACAACTCACATAAAGCAAGAAAATACTTATCTCAGTGGAATAAATCCGACGATCTCTTCTCGAAAAACTTACCCGGAATGGTATTTTCTTCCTTCTTTCCTTCTTTCTCCTTTCTCTCCTCTCTCAACCTTTTGTGTTTAGGAATGAACAACGGCTGCCCAACTCTCTTAAACCTAGGTTAAATTTCCCTAGTCCTGTAATTAAGACTATGGGCCAAATTAAAAAGGCTTAAATACCTATTTTGACTATTTATGTCTAAAAAGGCCCTGGGACCCAATCACTACCCCCGAATACACTATTTTGACTATTTCAACCTCCCCGTACTCATCCGTGACCTCAAAGTTGCCATCCGAGTCATTCTATGAAATTCTCCAATTTCGATTTCAAAATACAACACGTGAAATTTAAGAATAATCCGAATTAATTAAAAATCTCAATTCTCCAATTTAAATAAATTCACCAAATTAAATAAATTCCTCCAAATATAAAATTCTATTTCAGCAAAATAATTAAATTCCATGCCCTCAGAATTACGGGGTGTTACAATGGAGTGCACAAAGAATACAATAAGATAGAAGAAACAATTCAAATTACAAAATATAACTCCGGCGACAACGATACCCTAATCTAACCCGGTGAAACTATGGAATCCTACTGATATGCGAGCATGATTTGCCTTATTTATGATTGAAGCAGTCGCTATTTTGGGTGAATTGAAAACCTTAAATTATGCAATCATTCACAAATAAAAAGCTGACGTTTAAAATATTTCAATTCAAACCCTGAAGTACAATTATTAGTGAAATGTAATCCTTTTAGTTAACTTCGTTAGTAAACACTAACGAAAATCTGATGTAAAATTCTCTGTGGCAGCCTAAATACCAATCATTGGATGCCACGTGGTGAAAGAACAATATAAAGTACTTCCATGTAATTTTAAAAGGTGAAACATCTAAATTACTTGAACTTTTCGATTCCACTTCTCAACGCCCACCGCGCCCGTACCTATCTGTGCACACCCACCCACCATCGCCACTGCACAACAACCCATCACCACCACCACATAACCATCGCCACTGTGCAAACCTTCACAGAAAACCCATAAGTGAACAAAACTGAAAAATTAGGGGTGCAGTTTTGAAGCTGAGAGCGTTGGGGTTTTAAATGGAAGGAGCTAAGGTTTGATATGGGTACATGTAAATGGATTGAAAGTGAAAAGGGAGGTTTTGAGGTCGCACTAGAGTCTCTGAAAGGATGTTCACACAAAGAAGAGGGAAAATTGCATTGGATGGAAACCGCACCGGAGATTCCTATCTCAATTTTCATTTTTGATTTCTGATTTCGATTTCATTTTATGTTTCCACCTATGCTGAACCCTAGATGTAATCCTGTTTTCTGAGGTGGTTGATGATGACAATGGTTTTCGGGGATTGCAGAGGGAGAAATGGAGGTGGATGGTGTAGTAATGGTTGAGATAGGTTTGCGAAGGGGGAGGCCAGCCCAAGCCTAAACCTGACAGACCGACCGACCAGCCAGTCCAGCCCATGCGCGTGCGTGTTGGTTAAATCCACACTTGGATTGGTCATCTCCCTTCCATAAAAGTGGGGTGCCTTTGCCCAACCTAAACTTCCAATGATGGAGTGCTCTGAGCATTTGATATTCTTCTTATGTGGGACAAGCAATTTCTACCAACTTTCAACCAAGTTTCACAACTTCAGTGATGCAGGAGCAACCTCTGAAATTCCTACTAGTCTCTAGAAGCTTCATGGTTCATTAATTGGGCTTAAAGAAGCTAAAGAGCCTAATTTTGGATTCTGCTGTCAGCATAGACACCCTTCGGTAAACCAGTTATAACTCACTCCTTAGAAGTCCAAATGTCGTGATTCAAAGCTCATTGGAAAGAAGACTTTTAGACCTTTCATTTGGTATATGGTTGACCTTCTAATTCAATGTACATAGAGAACGGAAAGCATTTGAAGTGACATCAAAATCCAACACTAATCAGTTTGGAGTTCCAAAAGTCTAATCTTTTAGTTTTCCAACTTCTAGTTTATTTATTATTCTCTTTAATATCTATTCATTATCTATTGCTGGAGGGATGTTCCAAGCACCTATATAAAGGTTAAGAATGTATGAAGCAAAGGCTAATTGATTTAAGAATATAAACAAATTTTGACCAAGTGGATTTTGCTTATATACTCTCAACCTTTTGGTGAATTCCAATTGGCTACGAGTATTGCTCCCCCTCTTTGGTGGATTCCTTAGAATGTGAGTGTGTTACCTGAGTTTACACTTGTGATACCTCCTTCTCTTTCATTATCCGATGTCATTCAGGTGGGTCACCAATTCTTATTTATTGTTTATGGGTTTGAGGAGGTGAGTATACTAAGTTCATCAATGTTCCGATGATAATCCATCCCAATTGACAATTGGGTCCCACATTTAATTTGGCTCGAAGTTGACAAACTATTAATTGGTTAAAACCAATTTTTCCAACACACTCTGTCCTTCTCACATATTTTATTTTGTAAATCGGAAATTAGCTCATATCTGGGAGATTTTCTTTTCAAGTTCAATTACCCCAACTTCTTGTAGATAAAAATTTATGAGTGGATGAAAGCTGTTTTACATGTTCAATAGGCTAACCATTTTTAAAATGCTATCTAAAATATTAAATTTTATCGCATAAACCCAAAACTGAAAAAACACTACCTAAAAGAGCTGTTTTCTTTTGACTACTCAGATAAAACCGCACAACATTCGTTGGAATTGTTTGGAAATGACAGCAGAGATCTAGGCTTGCTAAAGGAAGGCGGGAAATTCGTTGCTAGTGAAAAAATTCTGGAGTTGAGAGAGAGATTGATTAAGTTTCTGGAGAATCACATATACCCTATGGAAAATGATTTCTACCAGCTTGCACAGTCTCCTATGCGTTGGACAGTTCACCCAGACGAGGAGAAGTTGAAAGAGCTGGCGAAGAGAGAAGGGCTATGGAACTTGTGGATACCTGTTTGTATCTTTCCTCTCATATTTTTCTCATTCTTCTTTAGAAGTCCATGCATAATTGTTCCATGCACATATTTAATTCTTATCCTCGTGCTAATATGCAGTTTGATAGTGCTGCTAGGGCAAGAAAACTAATTTCTGATGGGAGAAATGATGATGATGATGTTGCCAAAACAATTGATCAATTACTGGGTGCAGGCTTCTCAAATCTCGAGTATGGGTACCTTTGCGAAATCATGGGTCGTTCTATTTGGGCCCCGCAGGTGTTTAATTGTGGACCACCTGACACCGGAAATATGGAGGTAGGAAGAATTTTAAATTTTGTAGCATAAAAAATTTGACTTTGAAATTTACTCAACTTTTCATGGGAGACACATATAATGTATAAAGACAAGTATCTATTTTTTCGGTGGTTTATTCGTAATCAGTTACCTAATTATTGGAGAAATTGTGTTCCTTTATATGTATATTCATGACAATGCAATATACTTCTATTGCAATATTTATTTAATGCAGTCTTTATAGGATCTACTCATCACGATTCTCTCTTTCCATTTTAGGTGTTACTACGATACGGAAATAAAGAACAACTTCAAGAATGGCTTATTCCCTTGCTTGAAGGAAAGATCAGGTCTGGCTTTGCAATGACAGAACCTCAAGTTGCATCTTCTGATGCAACCAACATAGAGTGTTCTATTTCAAGGTACGTTAATGCAACAAAGAAATTATGAAGCTAAGGTTAATATATGGGTTGCATTGGTCAAAATATGGAAGGGAGGCATATTGCCTAAATAAACCTAGTTTAAGTTTATGAAGCGGGAAATCAATATAGTGGAGCTTTAATTGTTTACCAATGAATAAGGATGACATTAGCGGTTATTAGGGGTGGTAAACGGACGGATACGAATCGGATACCATGTTTTTCATATCCGTATCCGCTATCTGAATGCACTATCCGTATCCGTATCCGTATCCGTATCCGCCCGGATAGTTAAAACAACTATCCATATCCGTATCCGCTCGGATACCTCGGATAATATTCGTATCCGTTTACATTATTTAGCCATCGCAAAAACTAACAATTAAAATATCCAATCCAATCCAAATAAATATGTAACAAAATTACTACCTCCTAACATCAACAATTATGGATTCCATAATAATAGTATCATCACATAATGATAATATGGCTTAAAGTCATCCATACTTTACAACCATATAAGCTGAAAGCCATCCAAAAAAAAAATAACAGTCGCATTCCATGACAGTAGAAATAAATATGCACTTTTTAGATTAATCAAATTTTTTGAGAATGATAACCTCATGAACCTTTTGTCTTCAAAACCTAGTGATATTTTATTTTAATAAGTATACATTTTTATTTTGTATATAATATACATGTTAACTTTAGTTCTCATTACAATCAAAACCATCTCTTTACTTTTATGTTTCTCTCTTACATTCTTTTTTGTTTCTCTCTTACATTTATTTATAATTAAGGAAACTAACGAACAACCACATGAGAGTTTCTTTTCTCTTATTTTATACGAAGGAGAAATGAAACGAAGTTAGTTAGTTTTTTTTAGTGGAGTATATGTTCTTTAGTCGGTGTATGTTGTGTGTGATAAGGTGTATTGTAACTTTAGTGTAACGCCATGATAATATACTCAATTAAATAATAATACATGACATTTTATAATATACCCAATAAAACAATAACTTTAGGGTGTGTTTGTTTTGAGTGGAGTATGTGTTTATTTTGTTTTGGGAATAAACGATTAAGATTTGTTTTAATATTATTTTATTAGTAATACTAAGACTAATATTATTAGTAACATTTTAAATATATGTTTGACGGATACGGATATCCGGTAAAACGGATATCCGATAAAATGGATACTCCGCATCGAATACGGATTATCCGTGTCGGATACTAGTACTATCCGTATCCGTATCCGTTTTCTCGGATATTTTTAAAGAGTATCCATATTCGTATCCGTTTCCATATTTTCGGATAAATATCTGCAAATTCGGATTCAGATATCGGACGGATGCAGATTTTCGAATATCCGTTTACAGCCCTAGCGGTTATTATTTCTTTGGTGCTTCACGAAGCAGCAGTGCTTCAGCTTCATGAGGAATCTTTCTGTGGCATTCAGTTGGATGAACAATAATGGCTTAAAGGTTATATTAATTGGGAAAAAGGCTTCAAGCGCTATTATAATGTGTGAAGATAAAGGCATTAGATGGAACACCTCTTTCTTTTTGGAACTCGAGGTTTCACGTTAAATCTCTTCCATGTTAAATTTGAAATTTAACGGAACTTTTGGAACTGAGACATTATTGCTATGTTTTTTACTCTTTGTTTTTGATTAAACAGTGAACTTCGGCGGTGAGTTTATGCTTGAAAATGTTTAATATATTGAAATATCATCATATGGATTATATAAGACAAGGTTGTAAGTTGAGGGAACATCTCTCTCTCTCTCTCTGTGTGTGTGTGTGCGTGTGTGTGTGTGTGTCTAGTGGATGATTTTCCTCGTATACTTGGTTTTGTAGCACTAGAGACGCATAAGTATCTCTCTCTTGGTGCTTCAATTCCAACTCTTTTGGGCTTTTGAACCAGAGTGCATAAATTAAAAGAAACCTACATTTGACTATCTTTATTTTAGTTGGATGATCTGTTCAATGCATTCATTATTTAATTATACTTGCCTTGAACAGACAAGGGGACTCTTATATCATCAATGGAACTAAATGGTGGACTAGTGGAGCCATGGATCCTAGGTGCAAACTCCTTATAGTTATGGTTAGTAACAGTTTAGCACTTTAGATATGGTAAGTTCATATTTGTTGAGATGGAGTTAATGCTGGTTGTTTCAAATTTGCAGGGGAAAACTGACTTTACTGCCCCTACTCATAAACAGCAATCCATGATCTTAGTTGATATCCAAACTCCTGGTGTACACATAAAGAGGCCACTCACGGTGTTTGGTTTTGATGATGCACCCCATGGGCATGCAGAAGTATCATTTGAGAATGTTTGTGTTCCCGCAAAAAATATTCTGCTGGGTGAGGGCCGTGGGTTTGAGATTGCGCAGGTAAAGTCGTTTACACCTCATGTGAAGATCTGAAGTATGCCACCCTTGAACTAGGGAAAAGAGAGTCTATTCCATGGGTCATCTATTCTCTGGGATTATCCACGAGAGATTTTTCCATCGTTTTTTGTTTAATATGGTAGTCAGTAATGTTTTTCATATTTTTGCAGGGTAGGCTGGGTCCAGGAAGATTGCATCACTGCATGAGACTGATAGGTGCAGCAGAGCGTGGCATGCAGATGATGGTTCAACGAGCTCTTAAAAGAAGAGTTTTTGGAAAATTGATCGCCGAGCATGGTTCTTTCCTTGCAGACGTTGCCAAGGTCAGATAAGACCCCTCCCCCCCCCCCCCCCCCCCCCTCCCATCTCCACAGAGACACACAACAAAAATTGTTAATGCAATTCAATCTATTTTGGTTCTATATTGGTGGCACTATTTAAATGGTATTTTGGTTACAGTGTCGTGTAGAACTTGAGCAAACTAGATTGTTGGTTCTGGAGGCTGCGGACCAGCTTGATCGGCTTGGAAACAAACAAGCTCGTGGAATCATTGCCATGGCCAAGGTATGTATCTTCATGTATTTGAAGTTTTAGTATACAACCCCATAAATTTTTTCTGTTTAGCTGAAGTGAAAAGGAAAAAAAATAAAAGAAAACTTGAACTTTCAAATTTTGCAAATAATGCCCTGAGATATGCATATGTGGCAAGTACCCATCTTCTGGGACTAAGAGTTGCAGTTTTTTTTTTCATAGGTCAGGGGGATTTCTTGCACTCTAGCTTTCTTTTTAGTTAATGGTCAGACAGACTTTCATGATTTTCCACTCTAAATCTTCTTTTGGTTGTGCAGGTAGCAGCTCCAAATATGGCTCTGAAAGTGCTGGACAGGGCAATGCAAGTTCATGGTGCAGCTGGCTTATCCGGGGACACTGTTCTAGGCCATCTCTGGGCTACGGCAAGAACATTGAGAATTGCAGATGGTCCCGACGAAGTCCACTTGGGGACCATTGCTAAATTAGAATTACGGAAAGCTAAGCTTTGAAATAAAGAAGAATGTGAGATTCTAGAGCCATGTTTAATAAGGGAGAAAAAGGCATTTGTTGTTTACTGATGTTTGTGTAATGGGAGGGCAACATGTACATGAGTGGGATTACTATATTGATAAATAAATTAAGATATTTACAGTATAAGGAAAAAAAATGGTTAGTATATGAAACTGCTTCAAGATTTGTTAAAATTGTTGGAAGTTGATAGAATTTGCAGTACTAAATATTTTTGTTTTACTTGGGATTCAAACATGCTACAGAGTCTTGATATTTTACTTTTAAATTTTAAGACTGGTCAAAAAGTAATAGCTAATTGATGTTTCTGTTTAAAACAAAATAACTAAGTGAATAATCTGGTGTTCGAATTTGTTAACCATCTTCAAAGAGGTCATGGTATGGATTTAGGGAGGGGGCGGACGAAAACCCACAAAATTTGAATTCCATAAATTATAATAGTATTTTCTTGTAAGTTTTTGAATATAGGGCTTTGAACCCTCAAAAAGATTAAAATGGCCCCCACAGTTGAAAATTTAATGCATGGGGAAAGAATCCGACGCTGTGGGAATTTTGTACAACTAACCTTAAACACAAAATATATTGAAAACACAATATTTATATTGCCTATGTCTTGGGGAAGAGAGGGAGATATGTTTACTCTTCGAAATTGGGAGTAAGCTAGTTAGAACTATTAAAGCCGATTTCAACTCATCATCAACTAGAGGTAAATTCGCGCGTATTTGCATAGAAGTTGATTTGGCTAAACCATTAGGGTGTGTTTGATTGCAAACATGAAAAATATGTGAAAATTAATTCATTTGGATGAGAAGTTGAAAAATGAGTTTTTGGTCTTACTTTTTCTATTCTCCATGGAAATCAATTATTTGATTGGTGGATAAGAAATATTTTCCACTAAAAATGAGATTTAAGGAGTACTTGTTATGTGGATGAGTGTTATTCTTACATGAATTAGTCACAATTAAAGTACTACAAAATCAAAACACGAATCAAAACAATTATTTTTCATGAAATTTTTTCCATGTTAATCAACACACCCTTAATTCTATGCTACAAGCTTGATGGGAGAAAGTATAGACTGGAATATAAATTTTTACCATACTTGTGTTTTAACTGTGGAAGAATTGGGCACAAAAGTGAGTACTGCCCCAGCCATGCGCCAAACCAAGCTACTAGCAACGGAAAAAATAACGGTAATAAACCAAAGTAATGGAGCACACAACAGTGGTACAACGGAAATGGCACAAAGCAGTATTACCTCCGGTTCTAGCTCGAATAACAAAGGTAACCAAGAGCAAAATTCAAGTGTGAGCGAAAAAGTTACAGATGACACGTTTGGAGGATGCTCGTTAAGAAAAATGCGCGTAGAAATAATACTAGGAATAATGCCCATGCAAACGTGGAACTGTAAAAAGGCACAAACCATAATAGATTTGGAATGTTGAAAACAAAGGAAGGCAGATTTGGATGAAGTTAAAATTAGGAATGGAAATGGCGGTACTTAGATATGGCCAAAAGTCTACTTTCAATGCTAGAAATATGGGAAAAAAGGACAGGGACCACAACACTTTGCGGAGTACATTAATTGTTCTACAACAAAAAGAAATTCTTCTAAAGAAGCCGGACTTGCTACTGATACCTCAAAGTAGGTCTGTAAATCGGGCTGGGTGAGTTAGGCTTGAGGTTGCTCAGGCTCGGTCCGAACTACCTTATCCAGGCTCAAGCCCGAGCTCGGCCCGAACTGAAATTCTCTACTTAAGCCCGAACTCGGCTCATTAATATTTCGGGCTTCGGGCCTGATTTCGGGCAGGTCCGAATTCATTTTTTTTTGTTAAAAAAAATTGAATTAATATTTTATTCTTGTATTTCCATCATGGAGAAAATGTATACACCAAAATCTAATTGATATATCATAAAATAAAGTATATAATGATGAAATGGATTAAACTAAAATAAGGGACGTAAGAATGGAAACCTACAATGACTAATTATATTTCATACATATAAAATTGGTTAACATAAATATGTTATATTTTTTAAAATAATTTATTTATTTATTTATATATTCAAAGTTCGGGCTTCGGGCCCAATTCGGACTTGGCAAAGTTCGGCTCAAGTTCGGCCCGAAATTCATTCGGGCTTGAAATTTTGGCTCAGGCTCGGCTCGGCTCGGCTCAAACTCAAATAAAGCTCGGCCCGAAAATAGCGGGCCGAACGGGCGGGCTTCGGGCTTGCCCGACTCAATTTACAGGCCTACCTCAAAGCAGGTATCGTACTCTGAGATGGAGCGCATGGCTCAAAGGGACCTACCAAGAGGCATTATCCACACTGGCGGACCCAGGATCTTTGAGCTCTTAGTGCGAGATTTTTTATAAATGTCGAGGGTTCGGGGATGGGAGCCCATGAGGCAAATTTTTTTGGATTAGTTTTACTTGTTTTGCAATTTTCAACCATAAAAACCTTGTGATTAACATTCACTAATTTTTTGCCCATACGTAATAAACCAATATTTTTTTAACAACAACTACTAACTAAAATTAAAGTTTAATACAAATTTCAGCAACAACAACTAATTTTGGGGACAAATTAAAATTTCAGCAATAAAAATAATTTCATACAATTATCAGGAACAACAAATTATAATTTCAGCAACAATTAAACTAATTAAAATTAAAATTTAAGCAATAACTAATATATTAATATACAGTAGCAGGACATAACTAATATACTAATATATCAGCAATAACTAATATACCAAAATTTCAGCAATAACTAATATACAAATTTCAGCGATGACTAATATACTAATTAAAATTTAAGCAATAACTAATAGACTAATTAACTAATATAATGAAAATAAAATAAATAACATACTAAAGTAAACTAGCTAACATTTTGATTGCTGCCGATGACGCCCGGGACCAGGGCTGAAGAAGGGAGAGGGGACTGGACTGCTGGGCGCTGGGTGGGGTGGGTGTGTTGTCGGAGCTGTCCTGTTGCCCTTACCGGCGGAGCGGGCCAGACGAACGAAACGAGTGAGAGAAGATTGTAGCCGCCGTGCGTTTATGTAGAGATTAGGTTAAGTTATCTTTTTTCTTTTAAGTTTGCTTATGTAGAAACTTGCCCCCAAAGTTTTAAAAGCTTATAAATAGGTCTTATTTTTTTTTCTTTTTTTGCAAAACTCACAACAGATTTCCCGAAAACCGTGGGTGCGGCCGCCCCCATTCGGGATGGGGTAGGTCCGCCCCTGATTATCCAGTACGGGTGGCCATGGGTCGGGCTGGGCAGACCCAGTCGGGCTCAGGCCGAACCTGTAAAAAATTGAGTTATTCCAAGCCTGTTCAGGCCCGATTCAAGCCTCATAGCGTAATCTCAAGCCCGTCCAAATTCAGAAACTTCTTGTCCAGGTCCGTTGCTCAGGCTTGGACACAATTTTTTTTTACCTAAAATTTATTGTATAGCAAATTTATTTTAGAATGCACCCTTACATACTAAGAGTAAATAAGCCTAAAATTAATATTTCTAAATGTTCCTCATTTACATATTTTTTTATAACTTTTAACCTTAAACGATTAAAAACTTAACTCTCTCTCTCTCTCTCTCTCTCTAGAGAGAGAGAGCGGTTCTCATGCATACCCCAGTTTGCATACCGCTGGCACGGACCATTTTTTATAAAATATTAAAAAAAATATTTTTGAGCTAATTTTTTTTTCATGATTTTTAAACATTTCATTAGGACCATAAAAAAAAATTCAACTCAAAATGATTTTTTTTGCTATTTTAAAAAAATCGGTCAAAATTTGTCAGTTTTTAACAACTTAAAAACTGACAAAGTTTGACCGATTTTTTAAAAATAGCAAAACAATTCATTTTGAGTTGATTTTTTTTATGGTCCTAATGAAATATTTAAAACCCATAAAAAAAATCAGCCCCAGATTATTTTTTTTACTATTTTAAAAAAATGGTCCGCACGGAGGGTATGCAAACTGAGTATGCATGAGATCCTTTCTGTATATATATATATATATATATAAGGAGAGGTTCAAAAGTGAACGCTAAAAAATAAATATTTTAATGAACATTAACAAAAAAAACACTTAACAACCAATTAATTGGGTTTCCTATGTTGTAATTGGACCGCGCCAGCGGAAACGGACACGCCTGTTTTTTTTATACCTCACCCTCCACCACCATGCCCCCTACCCCCACCCCACCCCATCTGTCGATGTTGAAATCCGACCAGACCCAGCAAACTCCCTGTCAGCCCCATCTTCGGCCAACTTCTGTCCACCCCGGCGACCAATTTCAAGCCCCGAACCCGCCGACCTTATACTTCCTTCCCCATTAACCCAAAACCCAGCTAAATACCCACTTAACTCTAGCCAAGCCACCAACCCGAATACCCATCAACCCAGATCCAACCTACCATCAACCCGAATCCATACCTGTCAATAACTGATGCAGGCTGGAGTTGGTGGGATTCGTCGGCGGCAGGGCTGGTCGCGATGGGTAGAAGCTCGCCAGCGTTGGGTCGGGGTTTGCTCAAGTACGGTTTCAATTGGGTTTTGGGTATTGGGTCTGAAGTTGGGTTATAGCTGTTTGGGATGTTGGGTTTTCGGAGATAGGAGGTCCGGCCGGGTATGTGGGTTTAAGGTAGTTGCTGGATTTTCAGGTAGCAGTTGTCGGAGTTGTGGGGTTGTTGGTTTTTGGTTCACTAGGTTCGGGTTATTAAATGTTGAAGGGGTTCGGCGGGTAGGATGGGTAGAAAATGGGAGGATGGGGTGGGGGGGTTGGGTTTGGTGGAGGGGGGTTGGGGGGGTCTATTAAAAAATACGCGTGTCCGTTGCCGCTGGCGCGGACCAATTACAACACAGAAGGCCCAATTAATTAGTTGTTAGGTGTATTTTGTTAATGTTCATTAAAATGTTCATTTTTTAGCGTTCACTTTTGAACTTCTCCCTATATATATATATAATCCTTGGGCCGTTTAAGGCTTAAACGGGTCTAAGAATACATGCCCAAGCCCATCCAGGAAAAAAATGGGCCTATAAAATTTTTACCAAGCCGGATCGCGTGCCTATTTACCTTACCCAAGACCTATTTTATTTAGGGCGGACTGGCTTGGCGAGATCGGGCCTATGACCACCCATAGTATGGAGGAAGCCAGTGGAAACGCGATGGGGTAAAAAGAGGATGTAAATAGCAGGTCATCGATGCAAGTGGGAGATGGTTCAAAGAAGGTAATCTTCGATTTGACAAACGACGAAACCACACCGTGGAATGCATTAAATGAGTCCACCACTATTTTAAACCAACCCATGCAAAAATTAATTAAAAAATTGTACCATACTAACCCTTCACAAAAATCAAATACAAAACCTCACCAAATAAACTCAACTTTCCCAAATAGTCACACCAACTGTGACAACTAGTATGGAGAATCCCTTCAACATAGCCATGAGGGGAAATGTCCTAATAAAAAAACTTATTTCTCATAACCGAGGAAGTAATCGAGAACCTAGAGATCAAAGTGGAGGAAGCCATAATAGTCAATATGAGCTGGAGTATTACACAAACACACCTCCGTTTGTCCAGCGTGCTTCCCCTTATGAATGACGGGGAGTCGTGGATGACAAGAATGATGGAGCTCCAATGCAAACGAAAAACACTATCGAGGATGTCGGAGAAGCTCCAATGGCCGAGTAAGGATCTTGCCCTTCAATTTAATTATATACTGTCATTGGTGCAATAATTTGAAACTAGTGAGGGGAAAATAAACCGCTCTCTTTAAGCCTACTTTAAGGAATTAATGATTATTCACACCCCTGATATCGTTGTTGTTATTAAGACACACATCCCTATCACTAATATGGTAGACTTCTAAAATAATTTGGGCCTTACTAAGCATGAAGTTTCTGAACCAGTTGGTTAGTCTGCACTACACCAAAAACAGAAATTTAACAAACCCTGATATTCAAAATCTGGTACGGTTTAATGATAATCTGGCACACTTTAAAACATCATCAAAATTTAGCACGGCTTTAAAATGTGCCAAAATTAAGTACACTAGACTAAAATATAAAACACCCTAAAAAATTTACTACACTTACACCTTGGGATCCCGCTCTCTCTTCCCGCTCACCCCCGCTCATCCATCTCTTCTTTTTGTATGCCTTCATCATCTGCATACACACTATAATCCACGAACCACCATTGTTGCCTCATCCATGAACCACCATCATCGCTGCCTCACACTATCATCCATCATCGCTGCCTCATCAACAAACCACCAACATCCACGAACCTCCATCATCGAAATGCCACCATCTACTCCAGCTCCAAAATCAAACAAAACAGGTGACGATGAGATGATCTTGAATTGGGTTTTGTTTGATTTGAAGTGGGTTCTCGAAGGTATGGATTTTCTCTGTGCTATCTTTATAGGTGTGTGATTTACTATTCGTGTGATGTTAAGACTCAGGTCACTGGTAGATTTTTTTATTTCAGGTAAATTAGGTATGCAAGTTTATTTTTGTAAAAAAAAAAAAATTGATGTAAGAATAGATCATTGTCTGCTACTGCTATGTTGTAAATTTTTTGGGTAAAAACGAAATCATTGTCCGTGTGTATTGTCTTCTCTGCTTCTTTATGGATCCAAGATGTATGGGTTCAGATGTATTCACGAACCCAGTTGATTTTGGTATCTCAAACTGTGATGTTGATTAAAAAAACTAAATCAACTGGGTTCCTGGATAGTCGAGGCTTGCATTTGTGTGTGAATCAACCTCTGATATTACTTCAGCAAGGCTCTGACAATTTTTTCTAATAGTTTTTGAACCAAGAAATAAATTAGTTGTACAAAATCGAACGGAGATTGATTCACACACAAAAGCGAGCCTTGCTGATTTTATTGGGCAGGTGTATGGAGGTTTTAGCACAGGGGGGTGGTATAGGGTACGGAGGTGGTGTATGCAAGTTGGGTCAGGGGTTTAGGTTCTGCAGTTTTAGGTGGGTAATAGTTAGAGGGATATGGGGCGTAACAGCGGTGGTATGGGTTTGGGTCGCACAAGGGTTATGGGGCTAGTAATAGGTAGAGTGGGTTCAGGTAGGATCACATATGGGGTAGGGGTAATGGGGTTATTAATGTAGGGTATGTGGTTTATGATAGTGGGAGCGATTTGGGCTTTGGGTTATGGGTATTAGTAGGTTCATATATAATTATTCAAATACAAAATTTACATAAGATTGAACTTTAATATGTTAACTGTGAAATTTGCATTTGTTTTTGCAGTTTCCTTAGGAAGGCATACTGGATTAAACATGTAGTTTCTTCCTTTGCTTTTGCAGTTTGTCTTATTTCCATTATTACATTTGACATTGCTTGGTTTAATAATGTTACGACACAAATTTATTAATCAATTTAGCTCACCTATTTTATTTCAAGTACAAGAAATCTCTAGTAATGAAATCTCAAGTACAAACCAAGAATAATCTTTGGTAAGCTAGATTATGTCCGTCGTTTGGTTTTAATTTATGCCTACACCATATGTTTGAAAAAATGCCTAAGGGTCCGTTTGGTTGACAATGGGCAAAACAGTGGGCATAGCGCCTAGGCAAATTTTACCTAGTTTTTTTTTCATATGAGGCTATCAAACAACCATTAGGCGAAATTAAAGTCAATCCAATTAATTTATTTAAAAATATTTTTTATATTATATTCAAAACTGTTAAAAACAGTTTTTACAATATTTTTATATTACGTTTTTTTTAAAAAATTGTAAAACATTTTCTTAACAATTTTTTCTAATATTAAAAACAGTTTTCAAAACATTACAAAACAGTTTTTAAATATTTATAACAGTTTGTTTTAACTATTTAAAACAGTTTTTAAAATTATTTTTTAAAACTTTAAAACTGTTTTTATAATATATTCACAACAGTTTTTAAAAATGTTAAAAACAGTTCTTACAATATTTTGTTAATACGGTTTTTAAAAAAAATTGTAAAACATTTTCTTAACAATTTTTATAATATTAAAAACAGTTTTTTAAACATTGCAAAATAATTTATAAATATTCATAATAGTTTTTTAATTATTTAAAACAGTTTTTAAATTATTTTTTAAAACATTAAAACCGTTTAAGAAGTTGACAAATTTGTTGAAAAATATTTCTCACTCAAATAGGTAAGCAAAATTTGCCCACAGATTGTGCATAGGAGGTGTTGTACATTAGCAAATAATGCCTAGGCAAATTGTGCAACCAAACAACCAAAATGTGGATAAATTTTCATATTTGACAACTTTTTGTCATTTGCCTAGGCAAATTTTGCCAACCAAATGGACCCTAAGTGTTTTGTTTTTATCTTAAGTATTTCTTTGGATGTTGGATGTTTTAAGAATAGTGTGCTGCTGTTGCATCCAAAGTTCCTTTGGGTTAGAGTTCCTAGATTAAAAGTTTATTTGTTAAGGATTGTTATAATTTACATAGGATACTTCAATATTGATAAGATACTTCAATATTTAGGGATTGTTGTGATTTTGTTGACGATGGTGGTTATACATTTGTGTTACATTATAGCTTTCAATTACCTTTAATGTGATTATCATCCTTTGTATATTCTTTGCTTTTACCGCGAATGGTTGTTTGTATCGATAAATTTGCATATTTCTTTAATTGTTGTCAACTTATATGCTTGAAAGTCAAAACAATCCAAGCTTCAATTAAGGATATAGAACTCTGATAAAGGTTTTAGTTTTAACAACGATTTTTTATAGTTTAATTTCTGGTAAAGGTAAACTAATTTATGATTTTAACATTTTTACGTCCCGAGCACTTGGATTTCGTGATAGCATGTTATATCATAATGTCAGCTATGTAGCTTCATGTTATCCTCTCGTTGTTTTCGTGTTAAGGTTATGTATGTGCAAGTATTACTCATATTTATGTGTGTGTTTATGTTTATCCTATTTTGGTTCATTAATCTGCGTAATATCTGTTTTTAGAATGTTGTATGGTGATTTGTCTTTGTGAGCCTTAGTTTATCACTCACCATTGACGAGTCACCACCTACGGACATTGTTCAAGGTATATCCTTTGGGAAAATTATCTTCTTAGCATATACCTCAGAATCATACTCGAGTATTTCAACTTCTAACCAAAGATATTAAGAAAATATGTTTAGTTCAGGCCGAAATGAGAATTATACTTGGTGTTTCCACATTCAGTTTATGTGTTGTACTGATTTTTCCTATAGTTTGGATCTTTATAGCCTCATACACAAGGTAGGCTCGAATCTTTATTTCAGGGCCCCATTATCATTTTTCTACAACTTGAAAAATGATAATATAGAATGTTGAGTACTTAAGAGAATATCCTCTAACATAAGATTTTAAATGGAGTCTCAATTGATAAAATTATGCCGTGATAGAGACTATTGCATGGTGCACTACTAATGATGTTACACTAATAAAATACAAGTTTTGTACAATGAACTTATGAATTCGTGATTACAAAGATGTTGCGAGGAAGGAGCTTCTAGTTTGTTTTAAGTTATAGCTACTTGTTGATTTAATTGTTTCTCACATGTTGTATTGGTCATGCTTATGTATAGGGATAATGATGGACATTATTGCTGCTGAAGATAAAATTACAAGATGGAGGATGATAGCACAACACAAGGCATATGCAAGCAAAGCTGTTGAACTAGAATCTGCGAAACAGGTATAAAGGACCCCACAAAACCAAGTAGTAGTTTTATTTTTGTATGTGTTAGTTTAATTTTCTCATAAAACCAAGTAGTAGTTTTCCCTTTGTTTGAACCACTTAGATAGTTCAAATTTCTAACCATGTAATGTTATTTGGGTCATTATTCAATAGTTGCCTTTTTAAAGGAAGCTTATAATATCTTTTGAACAATTTAAAATATAGATATACGATAATATGAAAATTTGAAATTTAAACATGTCGTTAGAGGGTGAAAACCCAAATCAGCCCTCGAACGGCCTCGTAAAAGGAAGAAACACCTCACGCG
Source organism: Sambucus nigra (assembly GCA_949130495.1). Classification (NCBI taxonomy): domain Eukaryota; kingdom Viridiplantae; phylum Streptophyta; class Magnoliopsida; order Dipsacales; family Adoxaceae; genus Sambucus; species Sambucus nigra. Next base: position 466,880,467 of record OX422209.1, on the reverse strand, counting down.
AAACTAACGTAACTTGTAGGAACTGACCATGTAGTCACAGAACTCCAGGTTTGAGACTGTGACGATAATTTGAATATATATATATATATATATATATATATATATATATATATATATATATATATATATATATATATCATTTGGTTTAAAAACATAACGTTAGAGGGTGAAAATCCAAAACAACCCCCAAATGGTCCCGTAAGAGGCACAAACACCTCGCTCGGGACCAATGTAACCCATAGGTACTGACTGCGTAGTCACGGGACTCCCGGTTTGAGAATATGATGATACTTTAAAAATATATACATTAGGCTTAAAAACATTCCCGTTAAAGGTTGAAAACCCAAACAGCCTCGTAAGAGGCACGAACACCTCGCACGGGACCTATGTAACTTGTAGGAACTGACCGCGTAGTCACGGGAATATGACGACAATTTGAAAATATTTAGAGTAAGCTTAAAAACATGCCGTTAAAGGGTAAAAGTCCTAAACAACCCCCAAACGGCCCCGTAAGAGGCACGGACACCTCGCACGGGACCAATGCAACTCGTAGGAACTGATTGTGTAGTCATTGGAGTCTCGGTTTGAGAATATGATGACAAATTAAAAATATTTAGAGTAAGCTTAAAAACATGTCGTTAGAGGGTGAAAACTCAAAATAGCCCTCAAACGGTCCCGTAAGAGGCATGAATACCTCGCACTGGACTAATGTAACTCGTAGGAATTGATCGCTTAGTCATGGGACCTTCGATTTGAGAATATGATGATAATTTGAAAATATCAAGAATTTGGCTTAAAAACATGTTGTCAAAGGGTGAAAACCCAAAACAACCCCCAAATGACCCCGTAGGAAGCACTAACACCTCGCACATGACCAATGTATCCCGTAGGAACTGATCGCGTAGTCACAGGTCTCCTATTTTGAGTATATGATGATAATTTAAAAATATTTAGAGTAAGCTTAAAAACATGCCGTTAGAGGGTGAAAACCCAAAACAACCCTCAAAACGGTCCTGTAAGAGGCATGGACACCTCACATGTGACTAACGTAACTCGTAGGAACTCACCGCATAGTCACGAGACTTCCGATTTGAGAATATAATGATAATTTGAAAATACTAAGAATTTCGCTTAAAACATGATGTCAAAGGGTGAAAACCCAAAACAACCCCCAAATAACCTCGTAAAAGGAACGAACACCTCGCACGGGACCAAATGTAACTCATAGGAACTGACCGCATAGTCACCGGACTCCCGATTTAAGAATATAATGACAATTTGAAAATATTTAAAGTAAGCTTAAAAACATGCCGTTAGAGGGTGAAGATCCAAAACCACCCTCAAACGGCCCGTAAGAGGAACGAACACCACACATGGGACCAATGTAACTCGTAGGAACTTACCACGTAGTCACGGGAGTCCTGGTTTGAGAATATGACGACAATTTAAAAATATTTAGAGTAAGCTTAAAAACATGTTGTTAGAGGGTGAAAACTCAAAACAACCCTCAAATGGCCCTATAAGAGGCGCGAACACCTCGTACGGGACTAATGTAACTCGTAGGAACTGACCGATTAGTCACGGGACTTTCGATTTGAGAATATGATGATAATTTGAAAATATCAAGAACTTGGCTTAAAAACATGCTGTCAAAGGGTGAAAACCCAAAAGAACCCCCAAACAGCCCCGTAGAAAGCACTAACACCTCGCACGAGACCAATGTATCTCGTAGAAACTGATCGCGTAGTCACCAATCTCCCGTTTTGAGTATATGACGACAATTTGAAAATATTTAGAGTAAGCGTAAAAACATGCCGTTAGAGGGCGAAAACTTAAAACAGCCATCGAAACGCCTCGTAAGAGGCACAAACACCTCGCATGGGACTAATGTAACTCGTAGGAACTGAGAATATGACGATAATTTGAAAATATTTAAAGTAAGCTTAAAAACATTCCGTTAGAGGGTGAAAATCCAAAACCACCCTCAAACGACCCGTAAGAGGAACGAACACCTCACATGGGACCAATGTAACAAGTAGAAACTCACTACGTACTCACGGGAGTCCCGATTTGAGAATTTGACGATAATTTAAAGATATTTAGTTTAAGCTTAAAAACATGTCGTTAGAGGGTGAAAATCCAAAACAACCCTCAAACATCCCCGTAAAAGACACGAACACCTCGCACGAGACTAATGTAACTCCTAGGAACTGACCGCGTAGTCAGGGGACTTTCGATTTGAGAATATGACGATAATTTAAAAATATCAAGAATTAGCTTAAAAACATGTTGTCAAAGGGTGAAAACCCAAAACAACCCCCAAATGACCCCGTAAGAGGCACAAACACCTCGCGCGGGACCAAATGTAACTCGTAGGAACTGATCGCATAGTCACGGGACTCCCGGTTTGAGAATATGATGACAATTTAAAAATATTTAGAGTAAGCTAAAAAACATGCCGTTAGAGGGTGAAAACCCAAAACAACCGTCAAACGACCCCATAAAAGAAACGAACACTTCGCACAGGACCAATATAGCTCGTAAGAACTAACCTCATAGCCACGGGGGTTCCGATTTGAGAATATGACGACAATTTAAAAATATTTAGAGTAAGCTTAAAAACATGTCATTAGAGGCTGAAAACCCAAAACAACAATCAAACAACCCCGTAAAAGGGACGAACACCTCTCATGGGACTAATGTAACTCGTAAGAACTGATCGTGTAGTCACGGAACTTCCAGTTTGAGAATATGATGATAATTTAAAAATATCAAGAATTTGGCATAAAAACATACTGTCAAAGGGTGAAAACCTAAAACAAGCCCCAAACGGCCCCGTAGGAAGCACTAACACCTCACACGGGACCAATGTATCTCATAGGAACTGATCACGTAGTCACGAGTTTCCCAGTTTGAGAATATGATGACAATTTGAAAATATTTAGAGTAAGCTTAAAAATATGCCGTTAGAGGGTGAAAACCCCAAAAAAGTCAAACGACCCTATAAGAGGCACGCACACTTCATAGAGGACCAATGTAACTTATAGGAACTGACCGTATAGTCACGCGTCTCTCAGTTCGTGAATATGACAATAATTTAAAAATATCTAGATTAAGCTTAAAAACATGTCGTTAGAGGGTGAAAACCAAAACCAACCCTCAAATAACTCCGTAAGAGGCACTAACACCTCGCATGTGGCTAATATAACTCGTAGGAACTGATCGCGTAGTCACGGGTCTCCCGATTTGAGAATATAATGATAATTTGAAAATTTATAGATTAGGCTTAAAAATAAGTTGTGGGTGAAAACCCAAACTAGCCCCCAAACAACCCCTTAAGAGGCATGAACACCTCGCATGGGACCAATGTAACTTGTAAGAACTAACCGCATAGTCACGGGTCTCCCTATTTGAGAATATGATGATAATTTGAAAATATTTAAATTATGCTTAAAAATATGCTATTTGAGGGTAAAAACTCAAACTAGTCCTCAAACGGCCCCGTAAGAGGCACTAACACCTCACATGTGACTAATGTAACTCATAGGAGCTGACCACGTAGTCACAAGACTTCTGGTTTGAGAATATTATAATAATTGTAACTCATATATACAAATTTTCAGCTTGAATAAGATTTTTTTTTAAAAAATTACTTGGTTACTAATATCATCTCTTTTTTGTATCCTATTTTTTTGCAGGATAACATTTTATCGTTAGCTTTTACCCACGTGGAACACACGAAGAAGTCAATGGTTTATAACAAGGGGATTATTTATCTAATAACTTTAATATTCAGGATTCTATTTTTTGTGTTATGGCCGTACAGACTTTTGTAGTTTTATTGTTAACTTTTATGGCCGCGCGGGATTTACATTACGCAGGTTTTATATTAACAAGTTTTAGAATGTCCAGAAAATAGAGAAAACTCTGCCCATTTTTTTTGTCTGTGAACTATTAAGACGTGTAATATTTTGAATTTTGTATGTACATTAGTTTATCAACAACGTGCGAGATTCTCGATTTGTGAATTTTTTTATTTTCAAATAATTTTTTTTCTTAGATCCAAAGATTTGCCACAACTCAAAACCATGCCAAAAGTGTATCAAATTTTGGCACAATTTTGACCTGTGTCAAAAGTGTACCAAAATGTACTCAATCTAGCACAGTTATAAACTTGCCAAAAGTGTGATAGAAATATCAAATTTTGGCACAATTTAAAAGTGTGTAAGAAGTGTTCTTGTTTGGCCAAATCTGGCATACTTTTAAATCATGCTAGAAAAAAATGGCCATTTTGGAAAACCTGATTTTGCCATATTTCAAAATCGTGCCAGATTTGATCTGTCACAGTTTTAAACCGTGCCAAATTGTTATTTTTGGTGTAGTACTGGGGGCATTTGGGTCACGTGGAATCCAAACACTATCAAGCTGTAAACGTTGGTCATCTCACGCCAAGCTATACATGTCATGGTTACGAAAAATTATCACGAGGAATGGCTTTTCTCCATAATATATGCCTGTAAACGTGGTGTGATACCAATTGATTTAATTCGCAAATTCACTTATTTAATTAGGTAACTTAGATTTAACAAAACAAAATTCAAATTAAAATCAGCCCATGTGCCTGCAAGCGTAAATAAAAATAGGCAAGCAAGTGACAGAGTAATTCAGGAAAAAATCCCCTCAAGGCAAAACCTTTTATATTCTAGAACTTTGACACGGTTGCCCGACCTTTGACTTACATACAACTTCCCTCAAGCATAATGCACGATGTGTGTGTCAAACCCTAAAAGCTTCAGCTAGAACTCAATAGTGGCTCACTCGCAGCCGTACCAATTTGGACACGCAGCCCAGACACACAATCTTGATTCTTTGTAGGATCTTCCTACACAATAGATCTCGACTCTCCAGTTGCAAAGTTCTTCTCACAAAGGTTGAACTTTAGGCAAAGTATGGTTTGGGTTCCATAAAATAACTCACACAAAAAAAACTTCCCAGTATTTGTGAATTGTGAAAACAAATTTGAACCCTCAAAATTGTGTTGGAGAAAAGGAACTCTCAAAAATGTATTCTGATCAAAATAAAATTTTCTCCACACGAAATACAGAACCCTGACATCTTATTTATAAAAACTTTTAAGGCGGTGTCAGGTAAAAAGACTTCTCGTTCGAACGAACTATCATGTCGTTCGAACGAGATAGGATCTCATTTGAACTACTAGGCACAAATCTTTAGATTCATTTTACAGAGTTTTAAAATATTTGGAGACTTAGAAACCAACACTCCTCTTACGAATCTGAGAATAGTTATCAAAAATCTTTTATGATAAAAATGTTTTAAAGATAAAAATTCATTAAAAATAATTCAAAAATCATTTTTTCATAAAAGGAAAAATATTTTAATTTTTATAAAAAAATCCCAACACTTTTTTTGCAAAATGTAAATGGAACTTAACCACATTTACCAAAGCCGTCCTTGTTGGGCATGATTGTTGAAGTTGACTTGAAATTCGGTTCGTCGATTCTAGATGTAAGCTTCCCAATTCTTCGACAAACTTGTAGCGGTATATGACATACTAAAAGTAACGGACAATGTCCTTTTAAATCTCCCCCTATGCCTATGCTGGTATAAAATAAAAATATCCTAATTATTAATCAAAATATGACCTATACAAATCTACCTTCCCATAAACTCAAATGAGGAAAGATAAACTGAACAAGTCTTCAATCAAACTTGGCTTCAATAATCAACTTTTCAAATCTCCAATCTTTTCTCATCAGTGTGTGCAATCCAAAGAATCATCAATTGTACCTACACCCATGAGACAAAGTAAAAACCACGTGACGTATCGAGTTTGAAATGATATAAACATAAAACATGTAAGCATAATCAAATCTTCTCCATACTTAAAACCCCCATAATATCATAATTCGTTCTCCCCTTTTTTATTTGTCCGAAATAGACAAGAAAAACAATAAATTACATAAAGCAAATCGGGGTGTCATGAAAAACAAACCAAACATACTATTTTTGAATTTTTCAAAAATTTTTTATACAAAAATTCAAGAAATTCGATGTTACAAAAAATCACACACCATGAATATTTACTAAGACGTCCAAATCATGGAAATGGAATGAATGGGTGTGAACAAATTCGATAGGAAAATCAACTCAATCATATCATATGTGCAAGATGCAGAAGTGTACTCCTAACGAATGAAAATAAAAAATAGTCCTTTGGTGTAAAATTATTGAATTTAGATGACATCGTCATAAATCAAAATCAACAAATCAAAGTCAACATGATTTTCACACCAATAATGTCCAAAATGATTTCATGCTTTTCAAGATTTTTAAGGACGTGCATAACCGTTTTAAATCTCCAACCAAACTCCCTCATATATATTTTCTTTGCGAGGTGATCTAAATTCTCAAACATTGGAGAATTGGTGAATAAACCTAATGGGCCTTATTTGGCATATATTTCTTTTTATTGCCATGTAATTTTTTTTTCGGGCTCTTTTAAACCTCTTTGGATCCCGGATAATTAAAATTTCTCAATTTTTAGGTCCAATTTAAACGGAGGCTTAATCGCAAAGGATAGATGTGTACCTTTCGTAGCCCTTCACCATTTTTAAAAATTCATACAAACTTAAGGCAAAAATGGTAAAAAAACAAGCACACCTTTTATTATATGGTTTTATCGCAATTGATTCATTTTAATAGACATAATTGAGATGAAAACACGTAACCAACATGTGATTTGTCAAGAACAAACATCAAACAAATTCGTGCATGCGTGCAATAAAGGACAAAGTGAGTCCAATATGTAGGTAGTAACACTATATCATCTCAAAGACTCCAAACTTTGTAAAGCACATGAATGACACAACTTATTGTCTCAAATCTCTATCAAACAGTCACAGGGATATGGCATGAAGTTGTGACTTGGTCATCCTAAGTGTGCATTCATTTATGGTGCAAACAAAATACAAAACTCTTTTTGGATTTTCCAAAATTTTTCAAAAAAAAAAGGAAAATCTTTTTGTATTTTTAAACACTATTCATAAATAACCCAGCAGTACCAATAACATGTAGCAGTAAGAAACAGGGACTACAAATAAAATTCCAGGTGTCATTCGAACGAGATGCCATGTCATTTGAACGATAGGCGATCTCGTTCGAGCGGGATGCAATCTCGTTAGAATGAGAAAACAGAAACTTTCCAGATTACACAAAATGTTACGCAGTTTCAACCAGTGGGAAAATTTCTCAGAAACAGTATCTGGACAGGACGGACATTGCTAAACAATGCTAAAATAGAACTAAAAATAGGAAAAACAAACAAAACAAAAAAAATATATAAAAAAAATGGTACATGCTAGCAATAGGCAAAAATGTCATCATGTAAAACACCCTATGCTAGCAAACGTGTCTCGACCTCATTCGGAAAGTGCGGTGGAGTTTTTCAAAGACGGTGACATCTTTTGAACCAAGTCCATTAGATCATGTGTATTCTTGACCAAAAACTTTACTTTCTTTGAATATGTGCAAACTCTCTATCATTATGTGCAAGCAAAGTATCATGAGTGGGTGCTTGTGCGTGAACATGTGAAGTGGCATGATGTGGCACGGAACTCAACTTAGAAAAAAACTCCCTAAGGTGTCCTCTCGTTTTGTAATGGGAGCAAACATAAACCGGTCTAGGAAGTAATTTATTAAAAATTTTGGGATGTGTTTTCCTAGACGGACACCCATGAGAGTCACTCACCAAAGTGGAAATAGGTTCGGGTGCATTAAAAGTAGTGGATGCACCGTCATGACTTTTTCCAACATACTCACCGTCATTCAAAACGGGATAAGGAACCATCTTATTAACCTTCTCAAATGCGTTCTCCAAAGAGACTTGGGACTCCAGTGCTCGTTCAAGATCATCCTCAAGATGGGATACACATGTCGTCAGACTAGACACCGTGTTGGTTAAGTCACACTTTTCCATTTTTAACTCATCATTCGCTTCCTTTAACTCATAAATCCGAAGACCTAGATCCCTATTTGATCTTTTTTTTTTCATGGTATCGGTAAACAAATCTCTTAAAGCTTTTCGAAGCTCACTTTCATCTTCTTTCTCAACCTCACTATCATCTTCATTCGACTCATCGTCGATGTTCTCGTAGATGGGGCAAAGTGGGGAAATTCACACGACTAGTAAAGACAACATTTATCCCTTATCCTAAACCTTTTTTGGACTCATCGTCCTCCTCTTTCTCTTCTCCCTCACTCTTGCTTAGGGTAGCAGGCATGGCAATTTTCTTGCCCTCTCTCCTAAGTCTAGTGGGACACTCAAATGACTTGTGACCTTTCCCATCACACTCAAAGCATATTATCTTCTCAAGGTTCTCCCCACTCTCTTTCTCATTCCCACCGCTTTCTTTGGCCATGCCTTTCTTTTTGTATTTCTCCGAAAACTTTTTATTGGGATTTATTTGTTTTGAAAACTGGAGATTTTTTTTGAAATTTTTGGAAAGCAGGGCCATGTCAGAGTCTTCATCAGATTCAGATTCACATACACTCTCCTTATTTTTTCTCTCTCTTCTTTTATCCTCACTGGATCTCCACTGTGTCCTAAGTGCAACCCCCTTAGGCTTAACAGTTTGGGGAAACATATCTAACTCGTAAGTCTGAAGATCACCTATGAACTCTTCTAACTTAAGTGTGCTCAAATTCCCCATCGAGTTTAAAATAGTGACTTTTGAAATAAAACATTATGGAAGAGATCTCAAAATCTTTTTCACAACCCGTGTGTTATCAATTGCCTCACCCAAATTAAAGCTAGCATTGACTATGTCCGACAAACGTGCATAAAACTCGTCAAAAGTCTGTGAGTGTCTCAAATTGGGTGGCAAGGTTTTGCAACTTAGATTCTTTAACAGCAGTGGTACCCTCATGTGTCAATGTTAAAATATCCCATGCCTCTTTAGATGTGGTTCACATCATAATTCTGCAGAACTCGTCGGGAGTGACGGCTCCAGAGATAGCACTCAAACAACGTGAATTAAAATTGGACAATTTAAAATTGTCCTCAGTCCAGTTTGACACAAGTTTTAAAGAGGGGATATTCTCAACAGTAACGGTGGGAGGAGACCAACCATTTTAAACTAACAACCAAACGCGCTCATCTATAGCTTTTAAACCAGATTTCATGCGAGCTTTCCAATAGGCAAAATTATTGCTGTCAAAAGTAGGTACCCGATTAAATAAGTGATCCATCAAAGTTTAAAAGAATTGATATCACAAAAACTTTTGCGGAAAATAGAAATTCACAGTAAAATAATGAAACCTGCTCTGATACCAGCTTGTAAACGAGGTGTGATACCAATTGATTTAATTCACAAATTCACTTATTTAATTTGGTAACTTAGATTTAACAACACCAAATTCAAATTAAAATCAGCCCATGTGCGTACAAGTGTAAATAAAAATAGGCAAGCAAGTGACAGAGTAATTCAGGAAAAAATCCCCTCAGGGGAAAATCTTTTATATTCTAGAACTTTGACACGGTTACATGATCTTTGACTTACATACGACTTCCCTCAAACGTAATTCACGATGTCTGTGTCAAACCCTCAAAGCTTCAGCTTAACTCAACAGTGGCTCACCTGCAGCCGTACTAATTTGGACACGCAGCCCAGACACGCAGTCTTGATTCTTTGTAGGATATCCCTTCACAATAACTCTCGTCTCTCCTGTTGCAGAGTTCTTCTCACAAAGGTTGAACTTTATACAAAGTATGGTTTGGGTTCCACAAAATAACTCACACAAAAAAAACTTTCTCGAATTTGTGAATTGTGGAAACAAATTTGAATCCTCAAAATTGTGTTGGAGAAAAGGTAAACTCTCAAAAACGTATTCTGATCAATTTTTTTTTTCTCCACACGAAATACAGAACCCTGACACCTTATTTATAAAAACTTTTAAGGCAGTGACGTGTCAGGTAAAAATACTTCTCTTTGAACGAATTGTCATGTCGTTCGAACAAGATAGGATCTCGTTCGAACGACCAAGCATAAATCTTTAGATTCATTTTACAGAGTTTTAAAATATTTAGAGATTTAGAAACCAACACTCTTTCGAATCTGAGAACAGTTATCAAAAAGCTTTTATGATAAAAATGTTTTAAAGATAAAAATCCATTAAAAATAATTCGAAAATCATTTTTTCATAAAAGGAAAAATATTTTAATTTTTATAAAAAAATCCCAAAACTTTTTATGCAAAATGTAAATGGAACTTAACCACATTTACCAAAGCCACCCTTATTGGGCATGATTGTTGAAGTTGACTTGAAATTCGGTTCGTCGATTCTAGATGTAAGCTTCCCAATTCTTTGATAAACTTATAGCGGTATATGACATTCTAAAAGTGAGACAATGTCCTTACAATGTTCGCCCCCTCCTACAACTTAGGAAACAACTTTGGGACAACCTTACCAATATCATGGAATGCGTGGATAATTCGTATTTGGTTGCTGGAGAGTTTAACTATCACATTGATGATTTGGAGAAGAAGTCCTATTAAAAAATTGTCGCCTCAAAGTGTTTTAGATTTTTTGAGAATATCAACAAATGCAATCTTTCGGATCTTGGGTGTACCAGACCTAGACTCATGTGGACACATAGTTGCAAAGGTTTTGCTAACATTATGGTCCAGTTAGACAGATCGCTTGCAAACAACTAGTGGAGACCAAAGTTTTCAAATGCTACCGTTGAGAATATGTTGAGGACTGCATCAAGTCATCGCCCTGTAGTTATCCACTTTGAAGGCAGAATCTCTAAGTTAAAAGTTGATAAACCTTTTAGATTATTCTCGATTATTGGTTTGATATAAGAGACTTCGAGGATATTATAAAAAATAACTGGAATAACCAATACAACCTAGAAAATAACATACAAGAGTGTACCAACATTATTAAGGATTGGAATAGAGATGTGTTTGGAAACATTTTACAGAATAAAAAATTCCTTATGAGATGCCTCAAGGGTATACAAAAGCCTAAGAAAATTTTTTACTCTCGTAATCTCCACATTCTTGAAAAAAAATCTTCGCGTCGAATTTAATATGATTTTATTACGTGAGGAAAAAATTTGGTGTCAGAAATCTAGAATACAATGGATAAATGAGGTTGATAGTAACACTAAATTTTTTCATACATCAACCATATTTAAGAGCAAGAGAAATCGCAACGAATGCCTCCTTATTGATGGTGAGTGGACGGATGATGCCAACATTATATCCAAACACACAAATGCCCACTTTATTAAACTTTTCCAAGTTGATTTTTCTTATGACATTACCAGTCAAATGTGTGATTATCCAATCTATAAGTTTGGGTCTAGGGATAACCAAACTCTCACCTCACCGCTCGTGTTAGAGGAGGTGAAAATTGATACTTTTATGATGAAGGCGCTTACAGCCCTTGGCCCCTATGGGATCCAACCCTTGTTCTACCATCATTTTTGGAGTAATATAAAAGATAATATATATATAGTTTCATTAATCAATGTTTATCCCAAAATAACTTCCCTTCTAACTTAAATAAAAGTTATGTGACACTCATTCCCAAAATCGACAATCCGGAGACAATTAATCAATTCCGTTTTATCATTTTGTATAATGTTTGCTATAAAATCCTTGCTAAAGTGATAGTTAATAGATTACACGATATTCTTTGTCATATCATAAGCCCTTATCAAGCTAGCTTACTTCTAGGTAGACGAACCCCGGACAACATCATTATTACTCAAGAAATAATCCACACCCTTATGAAGAAAATAGGTATATTAGGAGGCATTATTATTAAGGTGGACCTTAAAACCTATGACAAATTTAGTTGGGATTTACTTGAAGAACTTCTAAAAAGGTTTAATGTGGAGAGTGATTTTATAAACTTATAATGAGTTGCGTCAAAAATATCTCCGCTGCTATCCTTTGGAATGGTACGCTCCTCCTTAACTTCATGCCGAAAAGAGGCCTTAGATAAGGAGATCACCTATCCCCTTACCTCTTTATAATGTATATGGAATATATTTCGGCTAGCATATCGGATCAAGTAGAGAAAGGATAATGGAGAGGAATCAAAACCTCACCCCATGGCACATGCTTCTTGCATCTATTTTTTGCTGATGACCTTGTCCTCTTCTCTAACACGACTAATAGATAGTGTGAAGCCATTCTGAACACTCTTAACTAATTTTTCCACCTCTCTGGTTAAAAAATAAATTACTATAAATAAAAAATCCTTGTCTCCCCGAATATTACTAGAGTTAAAGAGGTGGAATTGAGTCACAAATTTGGTATGGGTCTTACGGATAACCTTGGGACCTACATAGGCACTATCCTTGTCCACGACATGTTCAATCACTCTCACCTCCAAAATGTCATTGAAAAAGCCCAAAAAAGTTTTTGGGGTGGAAAACTAAACCCTTGTCTTTTGCGGGTAGAGCTACCCTTATTCACGCTATCACATCGACAATTCGCACTTATAATATGCAAATTACGATCTTCCCTAAAGAAACTTGTGAGACCTTGGACGGTCTTAATCGAAATTTTCTTTGGGGAGGAAATAAAAAAAATAAAAAAATCATCTTGTAAGTTGGGACAAAGTGTGTTGGCTTAAAGATAAGGGAGGTCTTAGAATAAGAAGTATCTTGAATAATAAAGAGATTATAACCAAGTTGGGTTGGAACATAATGAATAATAATGGGAACTCCCTTTGGGCAAATGTTATCACTAAGAAGTATCAAACGGGGCCAAATCCTAGGCTTTGGAAAAATAAAACTAACGCCTCACACATTTGGCGTAGTATATACAAGAATAAGGAGGTTCTTAACAAGAACACCAAATGGAATTTTGGAAATGGTAATAAAATTAACATCATGAAAGATTGGTGGTGTGGTTAGACACTCCTTGCCTCTAGGATATACCCAACCCCCATCAACGATGATAATGTTAGTGCTCTTATAAGCGAAAGTGGAACTTAGGACCATAATAAAATCTGACAAAGGTTGAAGGACCCGGTTGTGAGAGAAATCATTGATACCTCTCTTCCTAGTAGAGGGGAGAGGAAGGAAAAACCGTCTTGGCAACCAAACAAGAATGGTAAGTTCTCGATTCACTTATGCTATAATCCTCTATCTAAGGGAGAAGACTAAAATCCACCTTGGATATTTTGGGAAAAAACTATGGAAATTAAATCTCCTACCCAAATTGAAACACTTTGTGTGGACACTTTTACATGGAAAATTACTCACTAATGCCCATAGGGAAAAAAGGGGACTAATTATGGATAACACATGCCCCGGATGTTCAAATGCATAAGATTTAAATCATCTCTTTAAAGATTGTTTTTTCGCTACCCAAGTGTGGCAAAATTTTGGCCCGCACATTAGTTATAACCAAGTTACGTACCTCGAGTTTAACTCTTGGTTAATCACTAACATATGGAACAACGTGGAGGAAAAATGGTATGTTACTTTTATTTATTTCTGGGTGCATTTGGAAAGCTCGAAATAAACTCATTTTTGAAAATAAAAGCAAGACTCCTTCCTTGGTTAATATTCTTACTTACGATCTCACCCGTGACATTATCGAAGCACAAAGTAATAATATTAAACAAAAAGGATCATGTTAAGCTACAACTATTTATACTCTGTATTTTGGTGACGGGGGATACGTTATCCTCACGGATGGAAGTTTTGATACTAATAGCGGTGTGGGTGCCTTTGGAGGTTTAATGCGGGATGAGGAAGGTGGATGGATCATGGGGTTCACATGACGAATTCGTGGAATCGCGAGCCAACTATGGACCGAACTTGAAGGCATTTTCCGTGGACTAAATGTAACCCTAAGGGAAAATTGGAAGGGTGCTTGTCTTAAGACTGATTGTCTTGAAGCCGTGAATCGTATGGAATCAGGAGATAACAATAACCACCCTTTTGCAAACATTATCGAAGATTGTTGGGAGCTTATCAAGGCCACCAAAGCCAAGGTCATCCACATCCACCGTAAAAAAAATTCAAGTGGATTGCATGGCTAAATTCGTGAAAGGAACAAATGAGATCTATGTGGAATATTAATGCACTCTAGAACAACTTGTTATAAGGCTTGAATGTGCTGAGAGGGACAACCCGTGTGTTTAGGCATCGGTTTTGCCTCCTCCCCCTTTTATTTATATTTTCTTTCCTGCTTGTAACAAAAAAAAAAGAACTCTAATGTAATGATCTAATTCATATATCTAGTTGTTATTTGATGATTATCCACTTCATGTAGAGTCTGCAATATATTGTAATGTGTATTGATACACTTCATCATTATTTGCCCTTAAATGACGCCGGGATCAATATGTCTTCTATCTAGCTGCCATTGAGTATCGAGTTCTGCATACCAACTCATCTAGGCCTATTAAGATATGTCTAGGGCATATATCAACTTATGGATGGATGATGTGACGAATTATCCACTGCCATTTACATTTGTGACCATTTTAAATAAACAACGCTACAAAATTTCCTATGTATTTAAGTCTTTTTTGTAAAAAAAATCGACATCATCATCATCATCATCATTGTCATTCTTGCCTTAGTGCAATCATATGAGGTTGGCTACATATATTCTATTTTTCATTGTTTTCTATTATAAACTTATCTACTTGACTTAATTCTTTAGAGTCTCTTCTCATAATTTCCTTGTAAGATAATTTTGGGTATCCCCTTTGTCTTTTACCTTCGATTTCAATTTGTCTCCATTTTATTATTGGTGCATCCACTCACTTATGAATTACATGTCTATACCATCAATGTCATACCTGTGCTCGAGATTTTATCTCTTCCCGTGTAAATTTTTATTTATGGATGAATATTGGAATTGAACCATCATTATAGCCTTCTTGCATATCAAATTGGAGTTTTATGTCTTAAAATTTAATGGTGGAATTTCGATGTCATTATCGCTGTCTGCACCCGTTCTGGAGGTAAAATATGGAATTATCAGAAGTGCTGAACCAACTTCTAGAGTTCTGGATGAAATTCCCCTCCCAGATGACCATCGACTGTCAGAGATTCAGTGAGTTGTTCTTAGAAGATCCAAAGTGGGTTAGAGAGTCAGACAACTAGGTAGTGCCAGCCGACGAAGTCGGTCTAGATGACCTGGTCCAGATCATAACATATTTGTTTCGATAGACTGCTGAAATTTATTGAATATCCGAGCTGCTCGACGCTTTGAAATTATAAGGGCACCTGGTCCCTTCAGTCCTGCATTTCCCTATCGAATGGGAAGAATTATACGAAGAATTCGTAAAAGTTGCAGAGTGTATTGACTTTACATAGAAAGAAAATATCGTTGCCAGCGGATGGGGAGACGATTTTGAACATTTAAATGAAGAGCCAGATTCAGGAAAGAGTAGTCTGATAGCCAACCTATGCGCATTGATATCATTCGAGGAGATGTTAGGAGAGATCAACCATATTAATAGGGTTTTTATTTTCCCCTTCTTCCGTGAACCACTTGACCAGGTTGGGGAGACATTACCGGAACTCAAACTTACAATCATCAGCAAGCGTTAAAGGGAAATGTGTTGAAAATATCCCTATGCCAGAAATGACTCTTGAAGAAAGTAAGGTACTTAATCAACTGAAGAAGACTCAAGCTAACATCACTCTATGGAGAATTTTCATGTCTTCCAAACTACACCGAAATCCCCTAATCAAGCTACTCATAGGATCCACAGTTCCTCCCTCAACCACACCAGAATAAGGAGTGAATCTAGTTGGATCCTTATCCTCTACTCGAATGCTCTCCTTCTTCGAATAAGAAATCTCTAAGACTGGTCCCAACCACAATCATGCTCTCAATATATCTGTTGAAGTCATGGGCAAAATTGTCCCCCTCTCACTCGTCGACAATGGATCAGCTCTGAATGTGTGCCCACTAAGAACCCTCAACTATCTGGGATTAAAAGTAAGCGACCTTGCTCCAACCTCTGCTGCCGTGCGTGCCTATGACAATACCCATCAAGAAGTAATGGGATCTATCAAGCTTGAAATAGGGGATGGCGCTATAAATCATGTTGTTGAATTCCAAGTTATCGATATCCCAATCTGTTTCAATATACTGCTCGGATGATCGTAGCTCCACAGCGTCAAAGGGGTGTCTTCTTCCCTTCATCAGAAATTGAAGTTTTTTGCTAATGGACAAGTTATCACCATCTTGAGAGACATTGAAAACACCGAGAATGCGAGCACCAGTAACCCGGTACTTGAGATACAACACCGGGTGAATGATATGCTGCTATCAGGCTTCCAGGTCGAACCACTCCTACTCCCAGTAGGGGATGACTTCAAGGACAGGGTTTGTCCAGAATATTATCCTCATGGAAACATCAATGTAATCCAAATGTTCAAAAACATACACTTCATGCCCGGAATGGGGCTAGGGCAAAGACAACAAGGGATAACTGAACCTATTGTGTTGAAGGAGGCCTTTCCTCCCTATGGCTTCGGATATCGACCATTAAAAGAAGAACTATCAGCATCGACTGAAGATAAATTGATCTATCAGCCTCGACTGAAGATAAATTTAGAATGCTCTAGAACTATCTCGAGAGATTCCCTAAATGGAAGATTCATCAGAGAGGGTGAAGATTTCCCATTCTGTGGCTACCCTGAACCTTAGTATGACCCTATAGATAAGAAGTTGAAACCAGGAATGGAAATATTTTTTCAAGAAAGCTACCCTGGGGCTGAAAGTTCCCAACACTATGTACAACCACTCATTAAGGAGACCATAGCTAATACCATGGATTCTGAGGACAACGACTCAGAGGATTCTTTCAACTTGCAGATACTACGGATGACACTCTGCATGATCCACTCAGGGACTACATCGTCTGATCCATCCTACCTCATCAAAGATGCTGATATAGCTCTTCTCAATTGGCATCTTGCACTTGTGCCACCTGCTAATATTAAAACTAACCCTGATATTTACCCCCTTTCCCCTTTAGTTCTTTCCTCTAACTCTGATGTAATTGCGACCTCCTATGATGAGGTTCTCAATGCTGTTTTTCCTATCAATGAAATAAACGAAGATTTTGAGTATCTTACTGTGCCTTGCATTAATTGTCTTGATTATAATCACACTTTTGATGATGATGACTTTGCAAATGAATAATTCTTAATTGATCTAAATGAGGTTAATAACAAACAATATAGCCGCGCTCAAGTTAATAAAGTTGAAACAGTTGTTATTAATCTCGATTCTAGTAGCCAAATACACGAGATTAGGATAGGGCCTACCCTTGATGAGCACGAGCACACGCAACTCGAAGAACTACTAAAGGATTTATGGATGTCTTCGCATGGTCCTATAATGATATGCCCGATATTGACCCTTAGATAGTACATCATGAGATTCCAACTCTCTCGAAACGTAAACCAGTCAAACAGAAGCTGCGAAAGCTTTGCACCGAATGGTCATTCAAAGTAAAAGAAGAAGTAGTTAAGAAATTGAACGTGGGTTTCATTTGAGTGATTTATTATCCCACATGGCTAGCCAATATCGTACTCATATCGAAATTAGGAGGAAATGTCCGCATGTGTGTCGACTACCGAGACTTGAACAAGGCCTCTCCGAAGGATGGTTACCCGATACCCAACATCGATATGATTGTGGACAACACTGCCAGATACACTCTCAAGTCATTTGTTAATGGGCTTTTCGGATATAACCAGATCAAGATGCACCCTGATCATCAAGAGAAAACCTCATTCATCACCCTTTAGGGAACCTTTTGCTACATTGTCATGCCATTTGGTCTAAAAGATGCAGGGGCTACCTACTAAAGTGCTACCACAACCATTCTGCATGATCTGATACACAATGAAGTGGAGGTTTATGTAGACGACATGATTATTAAGTCCAAACAAGAGAAGGCCATGTTACCGCTCTCCGAAAATTCTTTAAACGAATGCGACAGTACCAAATGCGGCTTAACCCATAGAAATATATCTTTGACATTACCAAAAGGAAACTCTTGGGATTCATGGTCAGTGAGAAAGGGATAGAAGCAGATCCTGCTAAGCTGAAAGCCATAGTTGAGATGCCGCCTCCCCGAACGGATAAAGAAGTTCGAGGATTCCTTGGGAAATTACAGTACATCGGTCGATTCATTAGCCAATTGACTTCCATCTGTGAACCCATCTTTAAACTCCTCCAAAAATATTTAACCAAGGTCTAGAATGAATCTTGCCAAGAAGCCTTCGAACGAATTAAGCAATACCTAACTCGATCTCTGGTGCTCATACCACTGCATCCAGGTTTTCCCTTACTCCTATACCTAATCGTGACCGATATTGCAGCCGGGGCTTTGCTAGCTCAATACCTTGAAGAAACTTGGAAAGAGAAAGCTATCTACTATGCTAGTTGAAAATTGACCGGTTATGAAGTTAACTACACGGCCTTGGAAAAAGCATGTGTCGCTTTTATCTGGGTTATCCAAAAGTTATGACACTACATGCTCACTGATAGGGCTGGGTTTCACCGCGACATGAGAGTCACCTACACGCCGGTTATTTTATTTTTGGCTCACCAACTCTATACAAAAACCTAAACTATGACTACACTCTTTTAAGTGAGTATATCGGCCCGTCCGGGTATCGAAAATCCACATAGACGAGTAGCTATAATTTAATGTATTTAATACTTCTAAAATAAAAGTGTAAAAGGTAATGCTAACAAAAAGGTAAAGATAAAAAAAGAAAAGATTATACTGGGCGAGTGTAAATTATACTAAGATAACAAAGCCAATAAAAACTATAGGATGCGACTAATATCCCACACCTCGGCTTAACACGTATAAATGGTTACATGGGACTACGGATTCATTAAGATTGAGTCTTATTTCTTCAATTAATTAAATCCAAGGATGTCACACCCTAAACTCGCATAAAAGCCTAATAAGATTTTGACGTCAACAAATATCCCGAGAATTACGTGCGAAAGGTCGTAAGCACGGAGCATACATGATATACCCCATCAAATTTCCTAGGCGTAATAAGTAGAACAAACCAATCGAATTAAATACGCAAACTCCATCACTAAAGAAAATAAATGTATTAAATGTGAGGTGAGTTCAATCAATCGCACCCTAGACTTTTTTAGCTAGAAAACATAGTAAAAACGTGATAAATAAAGCAGTAAATAAATGCAATAAATATATTCTAGAAAGCACGTAAAGAAATTGAGTAAATAAATAAATACAAATAATAAAAACTTTGGATTGAAAGAGAAGAAAGTGAATAGTGTTCTACATAACCTCGACGGGTAAACCCCTCTATACGAGCAAACCCCCGGAGAGAGAAAATGGCACACCCAAAATAATCTCCAAACCCTAGCCTCCCTAAAGAGAAAACCAAACCTAAATAATATATTATTAGAAGGTACCTCTCTCAACTAAGAGAAAAAATTATATATACAAAAGTACCAATGGCAAACTTGCAATTAAAAGAAAAGAAAAAGATCTGCAGAGCCGAATCGATTCGCTAGGTAAATATATCGAAGGCTGCAAGTGAGCGAATCGATTCAGCTGAAAAGGAATTAATTCACTGGAAAGGACCTGGTGAATTTCCTTGTAGCAAATCAATTCGGTCCTGGAAAATTGGCTACTGGTTCATAGCGAATCGATTCGCTCCCCAGTTTTTGCTTTCCATCTCCTTTTTTGATTTGAAATGTCTTTCTCTTCTGCGAGAATTATCGTAACTTCTTCGTTCGGATTCGGAATCGCGCAAAGTTTGTGGCCACGGGAAGCTAGCGCAGATGGCTATAACTTCAGTGTAGATGTTAAACCAATTGCCCAAACTATGAAATGCTTTAAATGCCCTTGTGCGTGCGATTGTGTACGAAACTTCACCGGAATGCATCCAAACTTCATACTTAGTACCTAAATAACTACAAAAGCCCAATTATACCTCATATAACATGTTAACAATATAAAACAGGGGTTGTTGGTTAATGGGCATAAATATAGAGATTAAGGCACCCGAGGGGGATAAAGTGCATAAGATTCGAGGGTATAAATATGCAATATTTGATACGAATCACTTGCCTTCCCCATCAGACTCGTATCCCGAATGGATCCCATCAAGTACCTACTCGAGAAGCCCGCCCTATCCAGCCGAATGGCCCGTTGGTTGGTGCTTCTGGCCGAGTTTGATATCGCCTATGTCACACAGAAAGCCATGAAAGGAAGAGCCACCTTTGACTACCTTGCTGACTACCCGATAGAAAAAGTCGATGTCTGGATTTTCGAATTCCTAGACGAAAATATCTTTTGCGCCTCCCAAGAAGATCTTCGATGGAAAATGTTCTTTCGTGGAACTGCCAACAAAAAAGTCTATGGCATTGTAATCATTCTAATTTCCCCTGATGACTCCCACACTCCCATTGCCATCAAATTGAATTTCTCATGCACCAACATCATGACTGAATACGAGGCGTGTACAGTAGGCCTCATAGTTGCCCTCAAGAAAGGAATTAGATACCTCAATGTCTAGGGGGATTCAACCCTCATCATCGGTCAAGTAATGGAACGTCAAGGATGAGAAACTCTTACCCTTTCATCCCCACCTTGAAGAACTAGCTTCCCAATGCCAAGAAATAACCTTCCACCATATGCCCCGAGTAAAAAACAACCTGGCTAACGCCCTTGCCACCTTAGCCTCCATGATTGACATGCCCGAAGAAATAACCATGGCCCCTTTCCTTGTCTAAAAATAAGACAAACTAACCCGCTGCTACCATATCGAGTTCAGCACGGAGGAAGAACTCGAAATAGTAGATCGCTGGTACTATGATATTTGGCGCCTCCTCAAACACGATAGGTATCCCCAAGGATCTGATAAGAAAGATCGAGCAAGTCTCCATAGACTGATTGCCCAGTACATTATCTGTGATAAAGCACTGTTTACGAGAAACTTCAATGGAACCCATTTACACTGCATCGCAGGGGATGATATTGAGGAAATGATGCATAAAATCAACAGTGAAGAATGTGGATCCCACATAAATGGCCATATGCTCGCCAAAAAGATCATTCGACAGGGGTACTACTGGTCTACCATGGTTCAGGACTACACAGCCTACATTCGAAGATGTCTTAAATGCCAACAGTTCTCTAACCTATAACATCTGCCTCTGTGAGAACTGTACAACATGACTTCTCCCTGGCTATTTTCCATATGGGGCATCAAATCATAGGGAAAGTTACGTCGAAGGCATCCAATGGGCATGCGTTCATCCTAGTCGCTATTGACTACTTCACTAATTGGGTCGAAGTCAATTCACACGCAACTCTGAATGCTAAGAAAGTGGCCAAATTCATCAAGAAAAACATCATCTGTCGATATGGGGTCCCATATGAGCTGGTATCAGACAATGAGTTACATTTTGAGGTGAAGGTTACAGAAGTGGTCGACGAGTATGGGATTCAAAGACATAAATCCTCTCCATACCAACCTCAAACCAATGGAGCAGTCGAAGCAGCCAATAAGAATCTCAAATCCATCATCAGCAAGATGACCAAGAGTTATTTTGATTGGGCCGATAGGATCCCATATGCCCTCTGGGGCTACTGCACTTCAGTTCGAACCTCTACTAGGGCTACCCCTTACTCTCTAGTCTATGGCATGGAAGCAGTCCTACCCGTGGCGCTGTAAATACCCTCATTGCGCGTCATTGTTGAAAGAAAAGCCAACTAGGAAGACTGGCACCAAAGCCGTCTTGACGAGCTATCCCTCTTGGATGAGGGGAGACCGAAAGCTCTATATCACATATAAGGGTACCATCACCGTATATATTGATCCTTTAATAAGAGAGTCAAGGACCGCGATGTCCGAGAAGGGGACTGAGCCCTCAAAGAAATAGTATAGCCCATCTGAGACCCCAGAGGGAAATTCAAGCCCAATTAGAGCGACCCATACATAGTGAAGAAGATCCTGTTAGGCGGCGCCACTATGCTCACCGACCCCGACGAAGAAGAAATGGCGCGTCTAGTCAACCTGGACCGTTTAAAAAATTCTAAACCTAGTTCGAGATCTCGGCACACTACGACTCTTCTCATCTCTCTTCTATTCTTAAAAAAATAAAAACCTCTTCTTTTCCCCCTACCCAGAACTACGTCAACCTGATCCTCTAAAAACATTAAAAAAAAGAAATTTCAAAATTTTTCACAACCCTCAGAGTTACGTAGGAAACTCATTCGCTTTACATAAGAGCGACCCCCTTCCGTTCACAAAACACTATTCTTTTCTTATCCCCGAGAATGACATTTCATTTTAACATATTGAACAAAAGGATTATGTATGCCTTAGCGATTAGTATAGATAATTTAAAATGTAAAAAGTCATCAAGAGACACAACTAGATGATCAAAAACTTGTTTATTTCATTATTTAAAATTTCTGTACGATTACGTTGACATAAGGAGTCAAACGACTTCCCTGGATAACACTACACCTACTAAACCCCTCCAGATAATAACAGTCCCCATTAATCCTAAAAATCATCCCCTAATTATTCCCACAAAGAACAAAACCACACCTATTACAAGAAGCTTCACAAAGCCCTACCCGAAGTTGCCAGAGGAACCATCACCATTATCACCTGCATCCTAGACTCCCCAAACCTCCCCTACCTGAATGGAGGATCGTAGATACTCCATAGAACGATAAGCCCAAACTAGCTTAGAAAAGACCACAACGCCTCCCTCCATGGTGTCAGATATGGAAAACCACCTATGACCAGTCTCTACAGCTAGCATCCTGGCCACTACCTTCTTCCACAACAACTTCATGTAGTCCCCGGATACATGTCAGACTCGCCCAGTAGACTGAGAAGGACGGGTCGACGAACTACGATTTCCCCACAGAGAATCAAGCCGCATGCGTAGACGCTCTGTCAGGTCCACAATAGGAAAGAAGTTTGGTATTCGCAGTGGCACGATTTGCTCCCAACCAAATTAGCGCAGCCGCCGCCAGGAAAGTAGAAAGAGGTCTACCTGAGGCCAACCAGTCTAATGTATTGATACTCTCTAAGTTCCAGAATGGATATTAACTCCCCCCACCAAGGCACATACCAACGTAAGCCTCAAGCCCCGTGCTCTACAAACCAGTTCCCCCAACTCTCAATGTCCATGCCTACGCTAATGAAATAGCATAAGAAGAAGTTTGGCACCACCGACAAAGGATACTGAGGTGGGACCGTCATACGAAAACTCTCTAACTGCCACATAAACAACATCATAGGGCTCTTTCTCAGAAAGTCAGAACGACCCTCCCGCCAGGCATCCAGGCCATTCAGGGTCTTCGGTAATATCACCGTCGTAGGATTGCGACAATATGACATCCAAGAAATGATAATAGCCAGTTGGGGGTCCACTAACATCTCCCCAGTCACCAACAGAACTTTTGAAATAATTCCAAAGGTGACGGACCCGGTATATCCAGCATCACCCACGTCCTGCGAATGCACGGACTGCAACACCACCGAAAGGGAAATCATTCCCCCCGTAACCAATAGCATGGCCGTTGAAGGTGAAATATAAAGAAGACCAACCAGTAATTCCCTAGGAAAACGGGAAAACTCAAGTAGAGCGCAACGCTGGGATTTATCCCCAGTATGGCATAAAGTTCCTCGTAGGTAGGACAAATCTCATCCAACCTGAAGCGAAAGACATGATCCTTGGGATACCAAAACTCAATAACCTCCATCAGCATGTTCCACTCAATGGGTCGATTGCGCCACAAAGAGACTCACCACATGGGAAAGGCGTCATAATCAACATTGTAAGAACACATTTCTTCCAAGGCTTCTAGGTAGTTGGCGAACTCAATGCTACCAGGGAGAGCCATCTTGTCAAGAAATAATAAGCAAGCAAGAATGTGAAAAAGAAATAAGATGAAAGTGTGAGGAGGAAAGCCCTATTCACACCCCCTTTTATACTTGGAAACTCTCAAGAAGGACAAGGAGCCCTGTACAAATCAGAGTAAAAACTTTCCCCACAAAGTACCAAGCAATTGAAGAAAGTGAAATCAAAGCCTTGGATTGATTGGACTGGAATGATATGCCGAAAGGCAGGACAAGGGTCATGCCGATCGGCAACCCCCTATTTTGGAAAAATGACCTTTTTCCTCTTTTGTCAAAATAAAAAAAACTCAATAAAATAATTTTTATCTTAAGGGAATTTCGAATTCCCTTTATACTTATGTTTTTGCTAATCTCATTTTAATAAAATCATTCTCAAATTAATCTTCAAAATTCTTTTTACAGTCTCAACAGCAAAGTAAAAAGAACATGTGCATTAATCACTAAACAAGAAAATTAACAAAAAACTTCATTCTTCATTTGCATATATTTTGCTGTATTACATTGATCTTTTGTAGGAAAAGCAGAAAAAACGACGAGACTCAGCCCGAACCCAATCTCTCTCTCTCTCTTCTCTTTCTCTCTAGGATCCCCCATACCTGCGGCGCATCCTCTTCCCCCTGCGGTGAGATGATGTGCCCCCATTTCTACAGCCAGACCCTTCCCCGAATGAGGCAGATGACACCAAGTAAGAAGGCATCGAAATCACCTCATGAATATGAGCAGTTGCTGAAGATATCCAATCCCTGATGTCCTTCAGCAAGGTGGTTAAAACACTGATATGCTGCGAGGAAGAATGGAAAAGATCAAATGAGTCAAGCATGAGGGAAGAGAAATAAATCAAGGAAATTAAAGAAAAAGACATATCGCAGGCCGAAGGACCTCGTCCGTCAGACCCAACTCCTCCGGGTCCATCGCATGAGGATGATGCTATAGACGCACAGATCCCCCATCATCTCGCCGAAGGTTGTAACTGGAGGAATGAAACCATACAAAATAAGCCCTAACGTCGTCGCTGCCCTCGCTGACGTAGCCGTACCACCTGCTCTATGAGAGGACCCGACATGCTGACTTGAGCCCGACCTAGGGAAAGGCATCACATCATAAATGCTAGGAGGCATTAGCCAACTCGAGATGAAGTCTAAATAATTGTATATCACCGCTATGTCAGTGTACAGAGAGTATGGCTTTCCCATCATCGCAGCCACCCGAGCATCGTCAAACATCTCCCATATGCGCCTTATGATCATAGGAGGCCTCGTCGATGGCACAGTAACTTCGTGCTCCACAATCTGTCAGACTACCCTCTCCCCAAGATACCTGGAGTATCTAGACTCATCCATTTGGACATGTCCACCCGTTACCCTGGTGTACTAAATAGCCATTCCCCAGGGATAAAAGTTCACCTACAAATCCTCAGCAAAAGCGAAGGATCAGTATCAACAAAATGTCATCAAAGGAAAGGAACAGTCTCAACAACAAAAGAGGTCTTACTCTCTCACTCGTCAGGTCATTCAAGACCTAACACACTGCCTCCAAAGAAAGATTCTTCTTCGACTGTCGGTTAGACCTTTGCCACCGGAACATCCGACAGAAGTCCCCCACAGAATCATCCTTCAAGGAAATCAGTTTCATGTTCAACCCAATCACCTCATAGATACACGTCTGTAAAAGACAAGGATCAACATTCAAGAAATAAAAAAGAAATGTATGAATGGAAAATGCGAATCCATAAAGGAGAATGCGCAAAATAAGGAATACCTCCAGAAGATACGTGGCCCTAGTAAAAGTCGTCCGGCAGCACCGAACGAATGCAACCAAAGAATAGTAAAGGGTTGCCAAAGTCAGGCTCCCCAAATCATAGAAGAGGGTGTTCGAAAACACCCTCAGAAATGGAAAAAAACACAAGTGGACAACGTCGGCACTCGTCGCCACCAAAAGCGCCTTAACACTATCAAGATAAACAAACGGGCCATCTGACACACCTACTACCCATCATTCTTATCAACCCTCCTCCTTAGAAGATCCCTCAAAGAAGACAAGCAGAAGGAATCTACAAAAACCACCCTCTCCACATCACCCAGAGCCGCCATCATCGCCTTCGGCGTCACCCTCAGCGTCATGTCCACCTCAATCTGGGCACCTTCACAATCCAGCCCCAATAGCTGCTACACATCAATGGGAGTCACCGTCATCTCTCCGAAGCCAAAATGGAAGGTGTGGGTAGTGTCCCACCACCTCTCTCCCAAAGTACATAGAACCACAATGGAGCGGGGTGTGTCATCCAAAGCCGATGCTAGACTCCAAAAACTCACAGAAGACACCATCCAGCGCACCAGAGTAGGAAGGTGCCAAACATCCTTAAGCCCTATCATACTGCGGGCATGAATGGTCGACATAGAGACGTCAGACTGTCAAGAAATGAAGAAAATCCTTGTCAGATTCAAGAAATAAAGCAATATCGTCAAGAAAAGAAGAACGAAATACCAAGAGTCATGCAATACTTACATGACCACCAGGGTTCACCACCCTTGAAGAGCGATGATGCGAAGGCTCGCGCAGAAGAGTCTGATCATCCACCACCGGCTCAAACGAGTCAAAAGAGTTCTCGCTACCCAATGCAAGGGGCACCCTAGCCCTCTACTCCAACCCTGCCCAGTCATCGACATTAAGCCATGCCACATGGGTCGCACTTCTTGAGAAGTCAACCATTTTGGATGTTAGGATGATTTGCAGAGGTTTATAATAGAAGAAAAGAAGTCAAAAATCTGTGCAAAATGAGGAGAACCCCCAATTTTTATAGGAGGCTAAGAGTTATGTCGATCGACAGCCCCCTCCACCCACCGATCGGCACTTAGCCTTTCACCTGCTCGAGGCACCCCAAAAGTCCATGCCAATGCTGATTGGCACACCTCCATCTATGCCGGTCAGCAAACCCTTTAAAATTTCATACAAAAAATCTGAAAAAATACAAGAAAATTTTGAATAATTCTCGAAAAAATCCTAAAAAATCCAAATCCATTCTAGCACCTTGTTCACCAAGGAAAACATTTTTTCACACCTCCAGCGGAATTTTAGAGAATCATTCTCCCCAGCAACATCTCCAAAAGACACTCCAAATTTTCCCCCAGCTACAAAATCCTTGGATCATTCACCATTCCCTAGCGGAATCTAAAATCTAATTTTTATCCCTAGTGGAGTCCCTAAATTTCTCGAAGGAAAATACACCTCTTTTAGGTCAGAATTGACCTCAATCTTGTATCTTCACCTTAGTTAGGTCATAATTGACCTCGGTCCTCGGTCGTCACCTCTCTTAGGTCATAATTGAACTCGGTCTTGGATCATCACCTCAGTTAGGTCAGAATTGACATCGATCCTCTGTCGTTACCTCTTTTAGGTCAAAATTGAAGTTGGTCTTGGATCGTCACCTTAGTTAGGTCAGAATTGACCTCGGTCCTTGATCATCACCTCTCTTAGGCCATAATTGACCTCGATCTTGGATCATCACCTTAGTTAGGTCAGAATTTACCTCGGTCCTCGATCGTCACCTCTTCTAGGTCAAAATTAACCGCGGTCTTGGATCGTCACCTCAGTTAGGTCAGAATTGACCTCGGTCCTCCGTCGTCACCTCAGTTAGGTTAGAATTGACCTTGGTTTTAGATCATCACCTTAGTTAGGTCAGAATTTACCTCGATCCTTGATCGTCACCTCTAATAGGTCAGAATTGAGCTCAGTCTTGTATTGTCACCTTAGTTAGGTCAGAATTGACCTCGGTCCTCGATCGTCACCTCTTCTAGATCAGAATTGACCTCGGTTTTAGATCGTCACCTCAGTTAGGTCAAAATTGACCTCGATCTTGGATCATCACCTTAGTTAGGTTAGAAGTGACCTCGGTCCTTAGTCGTCACCCCTCTTAGGTCAGAATTTGACCTCAATCTTGGATTATTACCTTAGTTAGGTCAGAATTGACCTCATTCCTCAGTCGCCACCTCTTCTAGATCAGAATTGACCTCGGCCTTGGATCATCACCTAAGTTAGGTCAGAATTGACCTCGATCCTCAGTTGTCACCTCTCTTAGGTTAGAATTAACCTCGATCTTGGAACGTCACCTCAGTTAGGTCAGAATTGATCTCAGTCCTCAATATTCACCTCTTTTAGGTTAGAATTGACCTCGGTCTTAGATTGTCACCTCAGTTAGGTCAGAATTGAGCTCGGTCCTCGGTCGTCACCTCTTTAAGGTCAAAATTGACCTCATTCTTGGATCGTCACCTTAGTTAGGTCGAAATTGGTCTCGGTTCTTGGTCGTCACCTCTTCTAGGTCAAAATTGACCTCAGCCTTGGATCATCACCTTAGTTAGGTCAAAATTGACATCGGTCCTCCATCCTTGATCGTCACCTCTTTTAGGTCAGAATTGACTCCGACCCTCTGAATCGATCATCCACACCCTTTAGGTCCGCAGAACTGACCTCCCTTCATCATATGGTGTCTATTCGATAACCATCACTTGTTCCAAGCTCACCCGTCGAGGGGCTCTGTAGACACCACAATCTAGGACCCCCTAAATCTCCCCTTATACCCCTATCACTCCCCTTTCCACCATAAACTTAGGTCACACTCCGAGTACTGATCTAGAGGTCATCGGGCGCCCCCGGGCCCCATTTAACTCCGGTTAACTCCTTCGCCAGAGCGAACGATCTTTGAATCTTCGAAGGGCACTAAAAACCCTTTCCAATGGTCCACCCCATGTGCAAAATATCATAACCGTTCAGACAAACGATCGATTTTTCCCTAAAAATTGATCTCGAGGCCATCGGGCGCTCCCGGACTCCATTTGACCAAAGTCAACTCTTCAGCTCGAATAAGACCGCATGAATATCTGAAGGGCACTGAATACCCTTTCTAATAATCTACCCCATGCACTACTCTGACCTATGGTACGGACGAATAATTCGTTTTACTCTGATAGGTCATCGGATGCCTCCGAGCCCCGATTGACCAAGGTCAACTTTCCGAACCAAGCGAAACTCTTTGGAATGTCGAAGTAAATCTCCTAACCTTTCAAATGATCCACCCCGTTCGTGATTCTAACTTACCATACAGACGAACGATCCGTTTCGTCCGGCGATCTCCCGTCCAAAGGACCCACGTGCGCTTCTGAGCCACATTTGACCCAAAGTAAAATCTCGAATCCGGGAGTGCTCCAAAGGACTCTCAAATATCTTTATAACAGTATATCCCGTTAATGATTTGAATTAAAGGTTTATGTGCTATGATCATTTTTCCAGAAAAGTCCGCACGGGACTGCCAATTGGTAGGTCCTGAGCCCTGCCTATCGGCATAGTGTCAAGGGTGACCTGCTGATAGGCCACCCCTCGGATAGGCCGATCAACACCCACTTTTTTCGTATAAATAACGGCCATGACCTCATTCCCATGACATAGAAAACCCATCAGCATCAGCGATCTCAACAACATTCTCTCGAAGTTAGCGAAGTTCCATTCAAGCCTAAATATCCATCCTTTTCACACCCAATTTCTCAAATATCCTTCTCTCTCATCAACATCCATCAACAATCAAAGGAGTTCATCCAAAATCCAAGCTCAAGCTCCAAGGAAGGTCCATTTCCTTCTCCCTCTCTTTTATAATCTCTTATTTTTGCATAAACTACATTAGATTCATAATCTTGTTTCACTTTAGTTCACACACATTAATATCTACACTTTTATTAGTATATTGTACATACTTTATTTTTCATAAAAAACCCAAAAATAAATAAAAGAGGGTTACACCCGTAAATTCCGAACGGAATTATCCACCACACTTTTTCAAAACCAAAATTATATTTTCTACACGTACACACCTAATAACATTCCGTTCGAATCTATGGGATAACCCCCACCCCTATTATACATTTGAACTACGTGGACTTTGATGCCTTTATAGGTTACATAGGCGTTTCAGATTAAAACCCGAGATTCGAGTCCAACTTTTCAATTTCTATTATTTTCCAAATTTCTCAAAATCCCTCATTTTTATACATATAATATGCTTGTTCGCGTCTCGTCCCACATTTATTGTCGCTTCCTAATAACGATCAATATATTGATGAACGCTCATATTTTATCTTCTACATTTGTTATTATTTTGGGAATATTCTAGTGGATGACCTCACCCTATCTTTTCCATGGTATGGGTCGAAATTTCAATCTCCATTATATAAACACATGCACACACTTCATGGGGATAAAGAAAAATATTAATATTTTCCCATAAGAAACTGAAAGAGTGGAATGGGTGCCTAACACCTTCCCATTTTGTAACTTAGCCCCCCGACCATCGATCTATTGGTTTCGAATGCATCAATTTGTCCTTAATGTCACTCTCTCGAAGTGGCAACATATTCTTTTGTCTGTTTTGAGAAAAATAGGATGGCGACTCAATCTCTTTACGTTCACCCCACACCGGTGACAATCGAAGCCCCTTTTTGAAGATAAGGGTGCGAGACGGCGATGCAGTTATTTCTCGGGGGATCCTCCTCCTTTCCCCCCCTCCCGGAATGAACGCCGCGCCGACCGGGATGGCCACATGATCGAGATGGAAAATTTATGTAGAGTGAATTAGATGGATATTTCAATGTCATGGTTGGTTCTGAATGGGTCGAGATAGTCAAAATAGTGTATCTGGGGGTAGTAATTGGGTCTTAGGGCCTTTATAGACATAATCGGGCCCACATTGGGGTATTTGAGTCATTTAGACTTGGCCCGTTAGCCTAATTTCAGAATTGGAGATTAAAATCCCAGGTTCAAGAGTTTGAGGCAACTAAAGGTCAAATTTTAAATCCTAAAAATTGAGAGAAGAGAGAAGAAAGAAAAGGGGAGAGCTTTAAGAGCCAAAATCAAAGAGGAACTGGGTGTGCTATCATCAATTCATCTTCTACAACGCATAATCAGACCATATGAACATAGAAAGCTAACTAATTAACTTGCTTTTGATTTATTTTACAAAAACTCATGTTCATATCATGGTAGGTGTAGACAAAATTCATTTTTGAAAAGGTTGTCACATAAAAACGGGCTTTTGATGATTTGGGCATTGTGTAGAATAAATGTTCAACTGATGATGAAATACTATCTAATGCTGTTGGAATCTGATTTATATTCGAAACCTAGTAGTTATTTTAGTTTAAATTGGGATTTTAGAATCAAATTTGATGAGATTATTGATTGAAATTTAAGAAAACCCAATTTATCAAATAATGGATCTTAAAAGAAATCAATGATGTTTAATGATTTATATTAGGATTCGAACTTATTGAGATGTTTAATAAATATCGGGTATACTTGGTGTTGATACAAAAATTAGTCAGCTGATGTGGACCAATCATATGAAGACACGTGTCATCTTGCATGGCATAAAATATATTCACCGGGCAACTCATAGTGCCGAGCTACTCAACACACCGAGCTACTCAGCATACCGAGCTACCGAACGTGCCGACCTACTCAACATACAGAGCATTTAGTCAGGAAGATCAAACGATAAGGACAGATTCAATGAACATTCTTATTATGTACAGATGTATATGTCTATTAAATAACTACATATTGTCTATTCATATTGAAAGCCCAAGGGCTATATGTAATACCCCGTATTTTTATAGCTTTTAAATTATGGGATTTATTAAATTTAATTGAGATAAATTAATTTAATTTTAATCCGGAATGTTGCTTTAAACATTTACTAGCGTGACGAGAGTTAGTAATTATTGGAAATTTGTTATCTGTTGAATATTACTGGATGAGTATAGTAATATATGAGATTTATTGTTATAATATTGTCACGTGTGAATAAAATGACAATTATGGAAATTTAAGTCGGGATGCGCCTGTGTCGTGTCGGGACTAAATGTTGATTAATAAGTGAATATTTTATAAGTTGTTCGTATGGTCGTTTTGAGTGCGCGGGGTTTAGTTTGGGTCTCGGGGCGTTTTTAGGCCCAATTAGTACCCCGGGAGGGCGTTTTGGACATTTCGCAATTATGGGTAATTAAACCTACGAAAATTAAAAGGGTTATATAAGATATCTAGGTTGTCTTCTAGGGTTAGAACAACCAAAGACAAATGACGGCCATTGGAGAGGAAGAGGAGAAGCTCTCGAAGGAGTTCTAGGCCAAGAACACCTCCGATTGCACCGCCGTCACCACCAACGCGTAGATCGCGAGACGGGGAACGAAACCACACCAATTTCGGCACCAAACCAGATTTCTAAAAATTCCAGGCAAGTGTTTATCTTGCTTATTTCGTTGATGCATCTTTCATATTGGTTTAGGAATGATTAGGATGAATTGTATGGAAGAAAAACCCAATTTGAGATAGGAAATTGCATGTAGTGATGACTTAAATGATATTTTAGAAACCCTTTGTCATGTAAAGGATTAAGAGTTTGATTAAGAAAAGAGTTCTAATTAGATACAAACACTAAAATTTTTATTCCGGATGATCGGACCATTGGAATCGCTTGAAATTTTAGTATGTTGTAGCGAACGGCGAGACAGGACTGCGGACAAAAATTCAGCTTGATCGAACGGTCGGATTTCTAAAAATATTATTTTTTACTAGAGAGTTTTATGTTTTGAGGACTCTTAGAGAGTTTTATATTTTGAGGACTCTTAGAGAGTTTTATATTTTGAGGACTCTTCTAATTAATAAAAAAAAAATTCAATTAAAACTCCATTTTAATTCCGATTTCGAAACCATTTGAAATTCTCATCTTTGAAAATAAAATTCAAAATCCTTTAATGTAAGGCGAAATCTATATTTTTGGGATATCTTACATGAGGGATAATGTAAGTATATGTTAAAGAGAGAGAGACACGTAAGAGAGTTACTTTGGGACAAATGTGTATACCTACTGAATTTTATACTTGGGAGGATAGAATCTGTGAGCGTGATGTAGTAAGTGGAAAAGTTCCTCAAATTAAAATAAGATGTGAATGGTTATACGTGACAACTAAATAATGAGAAATAAATACAAATGTCGTAATTATGGGAATTGAGAATTTACCCATTATTGAAATGGTAATGTTAGTATAGTTATATGATTGTGTATGCATATACTATCTATGTGTGAAAATCATGCCCACGATACTTGCTATCCCTGAGGTTTCCGCGCTGGGACAGTCTTATCTCGATGGGACCTTTATGGGGGATATTGACTTGTACCCTAGAAGATAGATATCCTTGGTACAGGCTATCGGAATGATAGTTCAGACGGTCCTAAGAGATGCGGGTATGTGCTTTCCTCTTAGAGACTTGGAATCTATGCTTCGCCTCATTTTGTTTGTGTATAAGTATCCTTGGTACAGGCTATCGCAGTGATAGTTCAGACGGTCCTGAGAGACTTGGAATCTATACTTTGTCTCAATATTGTTTGAGCATGTGTTGATACAGTTCGAGAGTGATTCCGAATCTGTATTACTTTAGTACGAGTGATACAGGGATTGGATAGTAGAGTATGCCCGCACCATAGTTGTTATTTGGGGTGCTGTTGTGATATATATATATATATATATATATATATATATATATATATATATTTTATGAGTAGTTAATATATATATGAAATTCTGAAATCTGGAACTGCCTACTGTGATGAGACATGTAGGACATGGTTGATGACTCAAATTGTAAATACTTGTTTTGAGAAAGTATAATATGACACTGGAAAACTTTATTGATTTATAAAGTTAAAAATGAGAACTTTGGTTGCTAATTGAAATATCCTTTTCGAACAATTGAATCGTTAAATTTTGAATCTTACGAGTAAGCTAAGATAAGTTCAATCATTGGGAAGATTAGTGCGATAAATGATAAGACAAACCGTTGGGAAGGTTAGTGCGATAGGTGTGCACATTAGAAGAGAGGTGAGAATTCCTCAAGAGAGTGACACACTAATATGTTGTTGCATTGCCCTGTATCAATTTAAATACTTGCTAAACAAATTTTAAATCATATACACTATCGGGCTCTGACCCGTTTCTCTCTCTCTCTCTCTCTCTCTCTCGTATATATATGTATGTATTACAGGTGCCCAGCCACAGGGGCGTCTTGCTTAGGATCTCTTGGAAGGAACGCGCTGCAGCTTAGGTGGAAGTTGCAGGACTCTTGATTAGACGACTTCGTTCATTCGGATCCACTCTTAGTACTTTCATCTAGTTGGGCATGTGTAGCTCTTTCCATTATTCCGTTGTTATTGGACATTTGTATTTCAGTTATTTCCAGTATTGTTACTATGGGATTTATTCAGTTTGGATGTGTGACTTTAGATTTCGTATGTTGACATTCGATTGACGAATGTATTAAATTAATTGGATTATGTTGCAGAATTTAAGGTGGTGTGATTCTTACTTATTGAATGTTGTTAGTAAAATAAATGATTTTTCTTTAAATAAAATTTGGAAAGTATGTATGAACATGGTTTTGACACTTAGCTTAATTAATTAGGGTGTTAAATTGGAAAATTTTATTTTTCGACAGTGATGCTAAGAATGGACCAACTGTTCACCTTGATTTAATTTAATAAAGGAGTGATCACCCGGTATTTAATTAGGTGGGGTGTCACACTATAAAGACATTGTAACCCCCTCCATAACGGGGCAATCGATCACTTGCGATCATAATTGAGATGAAGGAAAAACACCCAGCAATACAAGATAGTGGACGTAGGCCATTTTCATTAAGGATGAACCACTTTAAAAATCCTTTGTCTTATTTCTTTATTCGTATTTATCTGTGATTAATTAATTAGATCAAGTCTAGTTATTTACATCAACAGATTGGAGACGTCTGTGGGAACGACTATACGTAGTGTTTTTCACTAAAAAATTCATTATACATGACTGAGATCCCAGAATCTAGCAAAAGGAACAATGACCGAGTTCCTCCTAACCAGTCCGCTCCTCCAACTGTCCAGGATCTCATAGGAATAGTGGCCAACTTAGCCAAAGGACAAACAACTATGTAGGAGACCGTACGATAACTCATTCAGACTGTTCAAAACGCAACGCCTGCCCAGTCAGGCCAGCGAAGTGCTCATAGAAATGTGAACCTGCCGTCTTCACGATCCAGACGTACTCTATTCCCTCATGCTTCCCAGTCCAGACATACTGAAGTCGTTCATACTGAGAGGTTGAGCGATCCCTCCTATTAGCTTGGACGGACATCCCCCATAAGAGTTACGGACTCTCAAGAAAATGTTACTCTAACTCCAGAATGAACAAGCACTCTGGAAATGATGAGTAGAGTCTCCCTCTTTGACCGTTTGGGCCCTAGGAGAATAGAAACCCTCCTCGAATTGCGTCGAGAAATTCTCAATGACCAAATGATCTAAGGGAAGGTTCTGCCCAATCACGCCCTGCAGCTTGTACAGAAAGATACCAAGAGGAGAATTCAGTGCAATCTGTTGCTCGAGAAAATAGATCAGATGCTAGAAATGATGCATAGAAGGGCTCCATTAAGAGGTTGGAAGACATGT
Organism: Sambucus nigra; assembly: GCA_949130495.1. NCBI lineage: Eukaryota > Viridiplantae > Streptophyta > Magnoliopsida > Dipsacales > Adoxaceae > Sambucus > Sambucus nigra. The sequence goes on along the minus strand of OX422209.1, from coordinate 466,844,966 downwards.
TAGGGGAAGTGGCTAAGGCCAGAAACCCTCTCCAAAGAACCTTTATCAAAGGATCTCCATTTATACAAGCAATTTTGGACTTTCCCACACCCTCAAAGTTTAAGTATCCTATAGTTATGCCGAAGTACGATGGAAAGACTGATCCTGTTCTCCACATAGAATAGTACCAAGTTACTGTAAATATTTATGCAGTCCCAGATGAGATGAGGTGCAGGGCATTCTCAGGAACCATCACCGGATCTGCTCAAATATGGTATAATAGCCTTCCTCGGAGGAAAATCGCAACTTTCCATCAGTTGGCTGAGCTCTCCATAGGGAATTTCTATTTTGGTACAAAGCCAATCAAGAGGGTAGCCCATCTGTCGAGCGTATGGAAAAAAGCAGGAGAAAGCACCAGGGATTACATCACTCATTTCAATAACGAGAAATTTGAGGTAATCATCTACGAAGAGAAGATAACCATTGCAGATCTGATGAATGGTCTTTTACCGAATAAGCTGCATTATACTTTGGCCAAAGATCCCCCTAAATTCATGGCAGAGTTGATGACGAAAGCAGCCAAAATTATGAATGCCGAAGAAGCTATGGTTGCGAAGAAGAATGTTGAGGCAAAAGCGGAAACTAAAGCTGAAGGCAGGTCGAAGAAGAAGGATCATAAGCATAACTGAGGCAGCAAGCAATCGAAAGGCAAGGAAATGATTGAGCACTTGAGGAAGTATGCAAATTATACCCCCTCAAAGGTAGGCATAAAAAATGTTCTGGAGGAGATAAAAAATAGCGAAGAACTAAATTGGCCGGAGAAATTGAGGACAGCCCCCGAAAGAAGAGATAAATCCAAGTATTGCGAGTTCCACAAAGACCATGGTCACACGACTAAGCGACGTATACTTCTCCAGAATGAGATCGAGGCACTCATTAGACGAGAGAAGTTGAACAAGTTTATTAATCGCCAGAACGGTGAGAAGACCAACGACAGAGCATGACAAAGGTCTAAATCTCCTCCCCGACCAAGAGATGATAAGAAGAGGGACCACGAAGATGGCTCGGAGGAAAACCCCGATCTCCCCAAAAATCCTAGACAGCCTAAACGTGAGGTATTTTTAATCCGCTTTGGTTCATTTGACTGTAATATGATAACAGATGGAGATGTAGGAGGTGGTGATCATACCGCTGAAAGGAAAGCTTACCTTAATGAGGCCCAAGCTTGTTCCTACATACAACAAATAAATCTAGCAGAGGAAGATCGTCCGAGGAAGATCAGTAAGGATAAACTAGTCATCATTTTTTCTAAAAGTGATCTGGAAGGCGTCTTGTATCCTTACGACGATCCTTTGGTGATCAAGATGAGGATGAAGGATGTAATCATCTCAAGAGTATTGGTAGATAATGGTAGCTTGGCAGACATCATGTTCTACTCTTGCTTTGAGAGTTTAAACTTGAAACTCGCCCAATTGGAGCCGTACCACAGGCACTTCATCGATTTCTCTGGCAAAAAAGTCTTTCCACTTGGGACGATTAAGTTGGACATGCTTATTAGTACCTGGCCTGCTTGTAGAACATAAAAAGTACGCTTTTTCATAATGGATAAAAACCCCCAATCATCCTATAATATAATCATGGGAAGAGTAGGTCTGAAAAAGTTCGAAGTAGTGCCATCCACGGTACATCAATGCTTGAAGTTCCCGACCAACTTTGGTGTGGGACTTGTGAAAGGCGATCAGAAAGTAGCTCGAGAATGCTACTATTCATCTGACAAACAATAAGAGTTGGAGGATACCAGGAAGAAGACCACAACTTACCAAGTGGATGAGTCTGAAGATTCAGAGATTGAGACACTGGACCCCAGAGATGAATCAAATCTCATGAAGGGTCAGATCATGGAAGTGACAGAGAGAATTATTCTGGACGATGAACGAACAGAAAGAACAACTCAATTGGTGCTTCACTTGATCCAACAATAAAGCAAGAGTTGGTGGCATTTTTAGGCATAGAAAGCAAGCTTTCGCATGGAGTCATGAAGATATGTTAGGGATAGACCCAGCCTTCTTGTGCCATGAACTCAATGTTAATAAGGAGATCAAATCGCTGAAGCAGGGAAGAAGGGTTTTTATCCCAGAGAAGAACCAAGCTATTCAAGAGGAAGTAGAGAAACTGAAAAAGGCCTCTTTTATCGAGGATGATAAATATACTCATTGGTTAGCCAATGTGGTAATGGTAAAAAAGAAGAACAATAAATGGAGAATGTGCATGGATTTCACAGATCTAACAAAGCCTATCCAAAAGATCATTTCTCTCTACCCCGAATAGATCAGCTGGTAGATACTACTTCGGGGCATGAATTACTGAGCTTCATGGGTGCTTATTCCGGATACAACCAAATTAAGATGAAACCAGAAGACAGGGAAAGTACCACTTTTATTACCCAAAGGGGAACATACTGTTATGCCTTTTGGTCTTAAAAATGCAGGTGCTACGTACCAGCGGCTAATGAACAAGGTGTTCGCAGAGCAAATTGGTAGAAACATGGAGGTTTACATCGATGACATGCTGACTAAGAGCGAGAAAGCTGCTGACCACATAGCTGACCTGGGCCAAACATTTGACCAGCTGGAGAAATATCAGATGAAGCTGAACCCGACCAAGTGTGTCTTTGGCGTATAAGAAGGTATGTTCTTCGGGTATATTGTGAATCAACGAGGCATCAAGGAAAATCCTAACAAGATTAATGCCTCGCTAGAATTACAATCTCCAACTACAAAAAAGGAATTACAAAGCCTAATGGGGCGTATTACAGCTCTCAACAGGTTTGTATCACGAGCAATTGACATATGTCTTCCATTCTTCAAGACACTCAAAAAAACTTTCGAGTGTAATGATGAGTGTGAGAGGGCGTTCCAAGAGTTGAAGAAATATTTAGGGACACCTCCTTTGCTGTCCAGTTCGGGAGTGGGAGAGAAATTATACTTGTAACTGGATGTCTCAGAAAGTGAAATCAGTTCAGCATTGATAAGAGTAGACGATGGAGTGCAGAAGCCGGTGTATTACACAAGCAAGGCATTCCGAGCAGCAGAGATTAGGTACCAAAAATTGGAGAAGCCGACATTAACATTGATCGACGAGAGCAGGAGAATGAAACCATACTTCCAAGCCCATAACATAGTGGTATACATCGACATGCCACTCAGACAGGCTTTATACAAGCTAAAAAAATCTGGAAGATTGATGTATTGGGTGGTGGAGTTAGGTGAATATGACATTATCTATGAGCCAAGGTCTTCTCTCAAAGGGCAGGCAGTGGAAGATTTCATTGATGAATTTACTTACCCAGATACCTTCGACCAACAGGGGTCTAAGTTAGAGGATTGTCAAAATCCATCCCCGATCAACTCCCATCGGCAACCCTGCCAGAGGGGATAGTGATCGAGCAACAAGAATCCTCTAGTAGAAGCCCAGAGTTGAGGGATGATAAAAGGAAGCACCAAATATTCCATCACGGGACTTTGTCAAACCAAGGGTTTTAATAACTGTATCTCTGTATAGAATTTGTATGTTGATGGTTCTTCGTGTGCCACAGGCAGTGGAGCCAGAATAATTCTTAATAGTCCGAATGGATTGGATATAGAATATGCTCTGCGTTTCCAATTCAAAGCTTCTAACAATGAAGCTGAGTATGAAGCTATGATTGTGGGCCTCAATTTAGCCAAAACACTGAATCCAGAGCAAGTTACGGTGTTTAGTGATTCACAGCTAGTCGTAAATCAGATTTTTGGGCTATACGCGGTAAAAGGAGAATTCATATCTAGGTATCACACTAAAGCTATGGAGATTGTATCCAATTTTGAAGCGGTCCAAGTGATCAGAATACCAAGACTGGAGAATACGAGGGCTGATGCACTAGCTTGGTTAGCCTCAGCTACCCGCACTGAGCTACGAAGAACGATTCCTATTGAGATACTGGAAGATCGAAGCATTGATGACAATTTGATGGTGAAGTTTATCACTTTAGATATGGGACCTTCCTGGATGGATCCCATCCAGGCGTATATTGAGGAAGGCATATTACCAGTCCATCAACTTGCGACCAAGAGGATCAAGTTTAAAGCTGCTAGGTATGTCTTAAACAATGAAGTTTTATACAGAAGAGGTATGCTAGAAGGTCTACAGAGATGTGTTCATCCATCAAAAGTTAAATATCTGATAGAAGAAATTCACGAAGGCTCTTGTGGAGCTCATGTAGCAGGTCAAACTCTTTTGTAGAGGATAATGACGCAAGGATATTATTGGCCAACGATGCGAGATGACTGCATAGATTATGCCAAGAAATGCGACAAATGTCAACGATTCTCTACCATACGAAGAACCCCCCGGCATTATTAACTCCAATTACCTCACCTTGGCCATTTGCTATATGGGGAATAGACTTGGTCGGGGCTCTTCCAACTACCAAAGGCCGATTCAAATACTAGGTAGTCGTTATTGATTATTTCACAAAATGGGTGGAAGCTGAACCTCTCATTGACATGGCATATGAAAGGGTCTATCAGTTTATCTGGAAGAATATTATTTACAGATATGGTCTGCCGCATGCTTTCATCACTGATCATGGTACCCAATTTGATAATAAGGAGTTCGTTGTGTACTGTCAACAGTCCAATGTTCAAAATATCCATTCTGCACCAGGCCATCCCTCGAGCAACGGGCAAACAGAGGTAACCAACATAACTCTGTTGAATGAGTTGAAGAAACGGTTCGATGATGGGAAAGGAAATTGGATTAACGAGATGCATTCTGTGTTATGGGCTTACCGAATAACTCCCCGAACAACAACTGGGGAATCTCCTTACATGTTAGCCTTTGGAAGTGAAGAAGTCATACCCGGTGAACTTGGTCTACCTACTCACTGGGTGCTTAATTTCAACACTCCAGTAAGCGATTTGATGAGACGCTTAGATTTAGACATGCTCGAGGAAGTTCGGGAAGATGCAACAATTCGAAATACCGCTTACCAGCAACGAACTACTATGTTCTACAATAAACGGGCCAAGAAATGTGATATTAAGGAGGGAGATTATGTACTCAAGAAAGTCATTCAGAAGCATAATAAGCTGGAGGCCAACGGGCATGGGCCTTACGTGTAACAGCGATTGTTCGACCCGGAACCTACAGAATAAAAAGTTTAGAAGGGGAAGAATTAAAAAATGCATGGAATGCAGAGCATCTGCGTAAATATTATCAGTAATGTCGATTCACATGTATTCTGTTCTTTAAATATGAATAAAAATGATATTTTCCCCATATTTTTTTTCGTTCAATTTTTTTCGGAGTACTAGTGTTACACACTACACTTGAATTTTGCAAGAAGGCATCAAGAACCACCAACTAAGGATGGTCGGCATATTACAACCACCAACCATGGTTGGTCGTCATATCAGCAACCACCAACTACGATTGGTCGGCATATCAGCAACCACCAACTACCATTATTCGGATATCAGCCACCACCAACTAAGGTTGGTCGGCATCAATAAACTTAACCAACAATATTGGTATAACAATCATACAAGGCAAGGCCTGCTTGATTATGGGTAACCTCAAGGAGCATCCAAAACTAGGCAAGAAGATGGGTGACCTCAAGGGGCATTCACTACCTAGGCACCAAGGTAATCTAGATAAGATTGCTACAACTAAGCAGGACCATGGGATGAAAATTAGTCCATTGCTTAGGCACTTATGGGTGACAAGTCACTACAACTAGGCAACAAATGGGGCAAAGTTCCATTGTCTAGGCAATTAAAACAAAACAGGACAAATTGTCCCTTTGAAGATATATTGATAAGAAAAATATCATACAATTAATTCATTTCCAAGGAAAGTAAAATTACAAATGATGATGTGTCATTTAATAATATACGAACAACCTATTCTATTGGTTTCTTTCCTTCAGATGTAGGTACAGGCTCCATTCCAGTTGGAGGATCATCTAGAGCATAAGAAGAGTTGATAAAATTCAAATCTCGTAACATTCTGGTGTTGTTCGAACTTGATTGATCAAGCAGATATTGAGGTTGAGATATCTCAAAGTCTTCATGAAGGTGGTAGTCACCAAGATACTTAGAGATCAAACACTGAGGAATGGAACGGGATGGAATCCAACTGACATCTAGCTTAAAGGGAGGCACAGGCAGATCAAGTAATCCAGGCTCATACCAATCCCATAAGGAATTTCTTTTATCAATTTTCATCACAGTCAGGGTGTTCAGCCATCCCAGTTTGTATCCTTCATTATTTGATTGTTTCAACCGAGCATCAAGATGGCATAAAGCTTCATTGTATCCTCCCATCCAAAACTCTCTGGGCTATTTATGGAATTGATAAGTCAATCTCTCCACATGCTGATGAAGCTTTTTCACCAGGTTCTCTTTACTCTCCAACGCAGAACTCTGGTTGGATAATTGCTCGGTGAGATTCTGGATTTTTTTGGGACATCTTAGTTAGTGCTTTATTTTTCACCCTCAGTTGAACAACCTGGTTTTCTAAGGCTTGTTGAGTCCTAGTCTCCTCAATACTTCTCCGACCAACTTAAGCTCTACCCTCGAGGAGGATGTAGGTACGACTTGTTTAAAAGCTTACAGTTCTTCTCTCAATGCAGCATTTTCAGTTTCCAAAAATAAAAAGCCCTCATCACTGACTGGTACCAGAGGTCCAGAAGAAGATGCAGACTTTAGTTGTCTCAGTTCTTCTTGAAAGGCAATTTTTTCCTCCTCCAACAGCTTGGCAATATTTCTGTGCTCCTCAACTTCAAGTTTAAGCACACTCTCTCTCTTCTTATGGGCTAAAATAAATTTGTCATAACCCCGATCAGCACTCAACTGTTGGTACTTTTTCTCATAACCTTTATATAGAAGTGCAGTGATTTCCTTGTGTTGAATTGAAGTTCCTTGATCACTCCTTGAAGGTCTTCAATCATTTAATAATAAGCGGCATTATTGGCCACCGCCCGATCAAGCAGACATTTTAAATATTGGTAAGCCTCAATCGCTCGCTCAGAGGCATCATGTATAAGGATATTAACTATTTTAGCTTCAGTGAAATCTGTATGACTAGCCTTGAAGTAGTCATTACATTTATTCATCAACTCTGTATCATGAGCTGACAAGAGTTCCATCCTGGTAACAAACTAGCAAGGAAAAGTAAAAATGGATCAACAACGATACAGATCGAGCAAGTAAAGGAGAAAACTCAGAATAATTAACAAAGTCCATTTTATTGATCACAGGAGGAGAAAGTACAACCAAAGTTACAATGAAAGGAAAAAATAGAAAAATAACATAATTAAAGAGCCAAACAACTCTACACCTTCTCCTTATTTCCTACAACATCTTCAGTCGATTTGGATGAAGGAGTTGATTGCTCGAAGGGTAGTTGACATTATTCCATAGAAGTTGTTGCCTGCTGAAATTTCTCGGAGGATTGAGGAATGGTAACAATAAGTGTTTGTTCTACTATCAATATAGAAGATTCATCAGATTCATCTTCATCTTCTTCTTCTTCTTCAATAGTAGGAGGATGGCCATGAGTGTGCTTCAGAAATAGTTTAGAATCATCTGTAATATTCAACTCCTTTAAAGCTGCAACCCATCCATCTCTGAAGTATTTCAAACTTGCATAGTCCATCTGGGAAGAGACAGCAGCCAAAGCTTTATTCCACCCTTTATCCCAGCCAGAGCTAAAGGACTTCTTCACAACAGTTTTCCTCTTTGCTCTCTTTGAGGAAGTTTTTTTCCCCAAGAAGATCTTCAACAAACTTCACCTTCTTCTCAAGCTCTTTTTTATGTTTTTCATCCTCTTTAAGCTTGCTATCAGCTTCCACTTGGCTGGAAAGAGCAACCTTTAATTTTTTCTCCAACTCTTTAGAGGCATTTACAGCCTGATCTCGAGCTGTATCAGCTTGTTGATGAGCCGTCGCGGCAGGTTGAAATTTATTCTCCCAGGCATCTTTGTCCTCTTCGTACTTCTGCTGGGACTCCCCTAAAGATGACAACCCAACAAGGGCTTCCTCTGCTCCACTGGATGAGGTCGAAGCTTTGATGGCTTCATCCTTCTCCGTGTCGAAGTACACCAAAAACTAAAAGAATAAAAGAGGCACGAATCAGAGTATAAACATGGCAATGAAGAATTAGAAAGAAGAAAGAAGAAGTTCTTACATAAAATCGAGAAATTTGCTAAGGCGAATGGTAGAAGGAACGAGCATAAGAAGAAAAAGTGAGAAGACAAAAGGATTGGAAGTCTAAAAGGCAAAAGACGATTTGATTCTATCGCTTTTAAATGCGTTGCTTCAGGAAGCGAGAAAAGTAATGATCACTCGAGACGATGATTGTGTTTTCGACGGCTAAATGATGAAAAAGACGCAAATACCCAAGCGACTGTTGAAGATTCAAAATATTTACTAGTCTTGCCATTTCACACTCAAAATCATTAAATGTGGACCGATTATATAATGAGACTGGGTAAACGTGTCCGAGCAACCTCTGGGCATAATGTTCCACACTTTCATATCCAACCTCAACTGTGAAATATTGGGGGCTTTTGTTGATACAAAATTAGTCAGCTGATGTGGAACAATCATATGAAGACACGTGTCATCTTGCATAGCACAAAATATATTCACCGGGCAACTCATAGTGCCGAGCTACTCAACACACCGAGCTACTCAGCATACCGAGCTACCCAGCGTGCCGATCTACTCAACATACAAAGCATCTAGTCAGGAAGACCAAACGATAAGGACAGATTCAATGGACATTCTTATTATGTACAGATGTATATGTCTATTAAATAATGGCGTATTGTCTATTCATATTGACAGCCCAAGGGCTATAAAGACATTGTAACCCCCTCTATAACGGGGCAATCGATCACTTGCGATCATAATTGAGATCAAGGCAAAACACCCAGCAATACAAGACAGTGGACGTAGGTCATTTTCATTAAGGCTACACCACTTCAAAAATCCTTTGTATTATTTCTTTATTCGTATTTATCTGTGATTAATTAATTAGATCAAGTCTAGTTTTTTACATCAACACTTGGGTTGAATTTTGGGAAGAATCCATGGAGGTTTGGATGAACAAAAATGGAGGAAAATAATTTGGGAATAAGGCTATCTGGAGCAGCATCTATAGATTGATGATGATGCTTGTTTTCTGACAGGTTTGCTTATTTTATTTTGGACTTTAGTTTTAGTTGGGAATTGTCCAAGGCTTATTTAATAAGTGTAAAATTAAGAGTATTCCAATTACCTAGGGTTTATGGGTATAAATTGAGAAATTGTGAGAATATAAAGTATGAATTAAGTGAGATAAATTCATTAATATTTAAAATACGGGCCGATTGGGTGAGTCCGAATATTTAAGCAAGGCGAAGCTAGATGGATTATTAAATTGATATGGATATTAAATAAATCAAGAATCTGAGAATAGACTTGGGGATTTTAGGTTAGTGCTACGAGTGTTAAGCCCGGTTTATCCGGAATTATTATAATTATACACACACACACACACACACACACACACACATATATATATATATATATATATATATATATATATATATATATATATATATATATATATATATATATATATAGATCGTTTATACCCAACTTATCAAAATTAGTAGGACCAGGAGTCTACATATTTGTAATTGTTCTAGGTTTGGTATCAGAGCAATCTCTAAGTCTCCTATATATTCTAGTCTTTACTTAAATATATATTTTCATAATATATCTCATCATGTGAGATCACTAGAAGCACAAGTAAACTATTTTAAATCTAGATCAAATCCACAGTTAATAAAATGTAGAAAACTAAAAGAAGGAAAAGAAATTAAAAAACAATATTATCATACTTGTCAACAATTAGACTTACCACCCCAATATGGTTGCGATAACAAGAGAGTTATAACAAATCGACATAAAAATACTCCACCATACCGTATTCCAATAATAGACTTATTGTAACTTGTATCTCTATTGATTTATTATTAGGAAATATAGTATTGGTTCGAGTTATAATAAAATCTTCAAAATATCTGTAATCTATATCTAGTAAAATTATAGTGTCATATTTATTTTGAAAGTTATTACGTAAATGTTCATATTTATATGTACATCCTAATGGTTCCAAGCCAAAACGAAAACGATTTTGTAGGGCTACCCAATTTTTAACATCTTTTTCTTTAGAAAATAAAAATATTTTTTCTATTATATCTCTTGGTAAAAGAGTTTCTACTTTTGTTCGTAAAATAAATTTATAATATGGATCAAAGGAAGCTAAAAAATTACTATCACTATAAAGGTTCATTTTTTCTATTTTCTTTTCATTTTCTTGGTTTTTTAGATTTAAGGTTTTATAATGTCTTATTATTGTTTCTTGATCTTTTATTAACTGTGGATTTGATCTAGATTTAAAATAGTTTACTTGTGCTTCTAGTGATCTCACATGATGAGATATATTATGAAAATATATATTTAAGTAATTCATAGCATGTATAAAAGATCCTCTATTGTATTCTCGATTGAACCATATATTGTCCATCATTCTTTGTTGTTCTTCGGTAACTGGTATTTTTGACCTGAACTTTTGCTTCTCATTAATAACAGCAAATAATTGGTTAGGGTAAGGTAAAAATTGATTAATATATCCTTTTGTTCCTGTTTAGTATTACTAAATACAAGTATATCATCTATATAAACTATACAGAAATCAGAATGTTTTTTAAATATAGTATCCATTTTATTTTGAAATATTTGAGGCGCATTTTTTAATCCGAAAGGCATGACTAACCATTCAAAATGTCCTTCTGGACAAGTAAATGCAGTCCATTCTATAGAGTCTTTTTGCATCTTTATTTGCCAAAATCTTGATTTACAATCGAATTTAGAAAAGTATTTTTTATTTTGGATTTTATTAATTAATTCATCTTTATTAGGTATTTTATAACTGTCGTCATATGTATTATCATTTAATCTTTTGTAATTAATTACCATCCTTGCTTTATTTCTTTTTATTTCAGAATGGTTTCTTACCATAAATGCAGGGCTTCTATGTCTACTTATGCTTTTTTGTATGACTCCTAGATTTAATAATTCTCTTATTTGAATTTTAAATTCTTCTTGGTCTATTATTTCACAAGCAATGTCTTTAGTTTTTATAGTTATATCTGGGTTTATTATAATAAGTTTGGCTTCGATTTTATTTTTATTCCAATGTTTCTGTGGGTCTTCGCCTATTATTTCAGTTTTTTCTGCTATCCTAATTAAATCTTCTAGATCCAAATTTGTATTTTTAAACATAATTTTATTTAATTTATTACATTCTATTTTTAAAGTTTCGCTTTCTTCTTGATATTGTAAGTAATTAATTAAGTAATCTTCATCTATATCTAATGTATTATTATCAAATTTTATGTCTTCAATTGGTTCTAATATAATATTGTTATTAAGTATGAGTTTATTATCATGTTTTATAAGATTAGTTTGGTTATTAGGTATAATATGTGTTCCTTTTTTAAATAATTGTATTCCTGAAGGTGTATACATAAATCCTCCTGTTAATGATTGAATAAAATTTAATCCTAGTATAAAAGGGTGATGACTTTTTACATTAGTTATATAAGTTTGTGGTAAAGTAAATTGTTCATCATTTATATATATTGGTATATTTTGTATACATTGAGTTATAGGTATAGCGTCTTTATTAAATTGATGTATATAAACAGGGTAATTTAAGTCTTTAGCATCTTCTTGTGTTACTAAATCTACATGAATTAAACTTTTAGTTGCTCCTGTATCTAACATGGCTGTTGTTTCTACAATTTTATTAGCAAATTTTATCTTTATAGGAAATGTTATTAGGGCAGTTTTATTAGTATTATTTATTTGTTCTTTATTTTTATTAATTATTTCGTAATTATAGCATTCTACGCATAAATTTTGTTTACAACTCTTACATATATATAATTCTCGATAGTCTTTTAAGCATTTTGCACAATCTAGTTGTATAAATAATTTTTTTTTATATTTGTATTCACATTCTTCTATGTTATAACAAAATTTTAAGTCGTCTAGACTCTGTTCTAAGATTTCTATATCATTATTATCAGATTCTATTGATTCGGTTGATTCTATGCTATAAATACTAATGTTATCAATTTCTTCATATTCGTCATATATACTTTCGAGTTCTATAGTATCTCCTAAATCTTCTTCAATATCGTCTAGTATATTTATTTTTTCTTGTATTTTAGACACATTATTAGTTTTAGTTCTATAAGGGCAATTAGGTCTTATGTGATTAGGGTCTCCACATATAAAACATTTACAATTTGTTACTTTATTAATTTTATTATCTTTATTTTCTTTAGTGTCTTTCGTTATGTTTCTCTTTTTATACCATGGTCTTTTTCTCTTATAATTATTATATTTATAAGGTTTTTTAAAAGTCTTACTAGGTCTTATTTTATAACTTTTGTATTTTTTATGGAATTTCCTTTTAGGGTTATATTTTGGAGTATTTTTATGTCGATTGGTTATAACTCTCTTGTTATCGCAACCATATTGGGGTGGTAAGTCTAATTGTTGACAAGTATGATAATATTGTTTTTTAATTTCTTTTCCTTCTTTTAGTTTTCTACATTCAGATTTTAAAGTATTATATACTATAGTGATTCGAGATCCTATTGAATGATTAGTTTTAGAGTCTTCTGTATTTTGCCAATTTTTCCATATTTTTTCACCTATATTTCCTGGTATTTTTTGTATATATCTATCTAGTAAATTAACATCTGTTGTTCGTCCTGTTTTTGTCCAGTATTCTACATATTTTCTAGTGTAGTCTCCTATATATTCTAGTCTACATATTTGTAATTGTTCTAGGTTTCTAAGGGCTTCATCTTGTTTTTCAGTTACTTGTAATAATCTGTTACTTCCTAAAAAGGATAATTTAATTAGATTAGTAAATCGTTCAATTTTAAAATTTTCTTTAAATTCTAAATATTCGTCTTTTAGTTTAAATGTTAAGTACCAATTTGATACACTTCCTTGTAAAGTATTTTCAAAGTATGATTCGCATTCACTTCTATTTGTAAATTCAATTAAAGTAGTTGTTCTATAGCATCCTTTTTCCCATATTTCTATTGCGGTTTCCCAATCTAGAGGGTTAGCGTTATCTAAATTTAATATACTACCATATTGATTTATGTTTGAGCTAGTGTCGAATACATATCTACTTCTACTTTTATTTCCCGGTGTTGGTTTATTACTTTCATTATATTTGTCTTTTGTGGCTCCTAGATGTTGGTGTGTTGAATAATCATTAGTGGGTGATTTTGAGGAGTGTGTGGTTGATGATTCTGTTTCTTCGGCTGGATTTATTTCTTCTAGAGTTTTTATAAGTTCTTCTTCATTTAAGAATTTATCTAATCCTATGTTTATTATTTTTTGTTTATTATCTTCATTAGTTCCTTCGGCGCAATATATTGAGACCATTGATTCTTTATTTTCTTCATTACCATATTTTATAATTAATTGTTCCGTTGTTAAGTTATCACAATCTTCTATAATTATATCATAAATTTTATCTTCTAATAATGTGAATAATTCTTCTATTTGTTCATCTACTATTAAGACATTTATTTCATTTAGTAATTCTTCGCTCTCGTTTTCTATATGTTTATAATGACTAAACCTAATACTACTGTGTCCTACTTGATTTTCGTATATTTTATTTTTCTCTGGGTTTTTTGGATTTGTTAATGTTAGAATAGGTAACTTCCACTCAATTTCTTCGTATATACTACTGTCTATTTTTTGTGCTTCTATCATTTCTACATATTTACTATTAAAAGATTTTACTATGCAGTCGAATTCAGCTTTAAAATTTATTTTATAGTGATTAAATATTTTTCCCATAAATAAAGTATATACTAAAAGATTATTGTATTATCCAGTCATATTATAACCTCTTGTTTCTATAGCTATTTTTATATGTTTACTAAATTCATTTATATCTATAGAGTAATTAGGTATGCATCCTATAACTGCGGCATTTTTTGATAAGTCTATTTCAGCGCTTGCTATTTGTGCCTGTTTATGATTATTCCATCTATCATCATATATATATACTAAGGCTTTAGTTCCTGCTTCTAATCTAGTGAGTCCTACTAATCCTATAACTATTACTCCTAAGTGCATAAATTCTGCATCTAATTTAGTTATTTTCTTTGCGGATTCTTCAGTTATTAGGTCTAAAATTACTTCACTATTTATAGCTGTTATTTTTCTTTGACTAGTGTGATTATATATTTTATTGGTAAAGTCTAGTAAATTCTTTTGATATAATTGTTGTCCTTTAGCTTTTTGTATGCCTTTTTCTATATATTTTTTAGTATCTTCTTCATTATTATATAGGTTTTCAATCCTAAATATCTCTTTGCCCTTGTTTGTTGAGGAAGATGTCATCTTTAGAATAAAATAGGTTTAATTTTGTTTTAATAGGTGTAGGTTCTGTTTTTAGATTTTTAAATTTTTTAATTAATTCGTTTATTTCAAGTGTCTCTGTTTGTTTTTGTTTATCTGCTTGAATATATTTCGTTAATTTTTCTATTTCTATTCTTATTAAATGTACGTTAGCGTTTATAATATCTAAAATTTCTTTTATAAAATCTTGATTTTCTTCTATCTTTTTAATTCTTTCTAAAACAGTATGATTCATATAAAGATTAAAACCTACCTTTTTCGGCTAATATTCCTAATTGTGTTTCTAAAGCTAATGACCTTTTTTCTTGTTTATTTATTAATCTATTTATGCTATCTTTTGTTGTTATGTCTTGATTTACTTTTGAAAGTTCTAGAAATTTATAAAGTAGTTTTATTACTTTTTGTGTAAATATTATAGAATTTTTTATTCTTTCTTTTTCAGTTCGCATTAAAATCTTCCTTTTTCGATTAATATTCCTAGTTGATTTTCTAATGCTAAGACTCGTTTTTCGTAATATTCAATTATTCGACTAGTGCAATTTATTAAATAATCACCTCTAAATTTTTTAATACGTCTTAGATGATTCTTTTGATTTTTTAATATAAGCCTACAATGTTCTATTGAACTTCTTAAACGTTGTTTTTCAGTTAACATTAAAGTCTACCCTTTTCAGCTAATATTTCAAGTTCTAACTGATATTGGTAAATTTTTTGTTTAGCTTGATTTATTATCCACTTATTAAGAGTTGCTCTTATATAATTCTTATTTTCTATACTTATTTTTCTTATTCTTATAGCTTCGTCTAAACTTTTATATTCTTTTCTTAGTTGGGCTCTTAAATATTCTTTTTCGGTTATCATAAATTAACCTAAGCGTCCTTTTTCACCTAAGATTTCTATTTCTAATTTGAATTGATGGATTCTTTCGTTTATATCTTTTATATTATCTTCGTAATATTTTGCTAGTTCTTTATGTTGATCTTTATTTTTATATTTTAAATAGTTTTTAATTCTATGATCTAAACTTGCGTATTCTAGACGTAGTCTTATTTGAAACCAGGCTTTAGTACTAAAATATTTTCCGTCAATGATAATATTAATGAAATAAACATATAGAAAACGAGAGCGAAGAATTACTAAATGAAATAAATGTCTTAATAGTAGATGAACAAATAGAAGAATTATTCACATTATTAGAAGATAAAATTTATGATATAATTATAGAAGATTGTGATAACTTAACAACGGAACAATTAATTATAAAATATGGTAATGAAGAAAATAAAGAATCAATAGTCTCAATATATTGCGCCGAAGGAACTAATGAAGATAATAAACAAAAAATAATAAACATAGGATTAGATAAATTCTATTCTATGCTATAAATACTAATGTTATCAATTTCTTCATATTCGTCATATATAGTATATATCTATCTAGTAAATTAAATAGTATATCATCTATATAAACTATACAGAAATCAGAATGTTTTTTAAATATAGTATCCATTTTATTTTGAAATATTTGAGGCGCATTTTTTAATCCATATATATATATATATATATGTGTGTGTGTGTGTGGGGGGGGGGGGGGGGGGTACTTTATAAATATTGGTGTGCATAATATTTATGTGAAAACATACCCCTCTAGTGCTAATAAGGAGACTGCACGATGTGGGTGAATCCCCTGGCTAGTGAATACAGAGAAAGTATAGTCCTTAGGTCATACCGCCGGGTATTTTATTATGTGATTTAGTTTCGAGGTGAGACGCTTTGGGTATGATTCAGTCTCACTCTTGGGGGAATATGGCCGAATCCACTATGTTTGCAATTTTATTTACCTATTTCGGTGTGAGTTAACCAACTTATGGTAACCGGGTTAGAGTGAGTATACTTGGGATATGATAGCACTATGGAGAGAAGCATCCAACGAGTTATTACTCGTGAGGATGGTTATTATACATGACATATAGGTGATTATTGTGTATAACTATACGTATATAATAGAGTAGACAATTATATACGAGTTAAATATATAAAGTGTGAATGCATTACTTGTATAACTAGTGTGAATGTTATATAACCAACTAGATTGGAATTGATTAAGTAAGTTCATGAGTAGAATAACTAATGAATCAAAGGGAGGAAGTACTCGGGATAAAGTAGGGTTATATAAAGATTTGTATCAGGTCTAATTAAGTGGGGTAGTATAATTAGATGGGTTAGGAGTTAAGTGTTAGGTGTGCACAATAGTTGAGGGGTGAGTAATACCTCAAGAGAGTGAGACACCCGCTTAAATATGAAAAGTGTTAATGCATATTTAATTATTGCATCTTAATTACTTGCTAAATATTTTTCAAAAGATTTTGGGTTCTGAACCGTGTCAAAATATTTTCCTATCCCGCCACAGGGACGCCAAGCTCGAGGACTCATTACAAGGATGCGTAGCTATACCATTTGTGTAGGCTTGTTGGATTTTGTGTAGATGCTTCAGTTATTCATTCCTAAATTAGTATTTTTATTTAGTACATTATTTGGGCATGTTGCCCCTTTCAGTTGATACATTTTTAGTTTTATTTATTGGACGACGTACTTGGATTCAGTTTTATTTCTGTAGACTTATGGTTTGGATTCCATTTTGGAACCGATGGTTTATTCGGTAATCATTATTTATCTATATTTTATGTGATGGTTCAGGATCTTATATTTGTCGTGGATGAGTTATAATATTTCTATTTTCTCGCAAGTTGTTACATTAATGAAACATAAAATTGACACCGACTCAATTTAACGTATGTGGTTAATAATTTAATAAGTTTTTGACAGTGATGCTAAGAATGAACTAAATGATATTTTTGTTTATTTTGATAAAGGACTGATCACCCGTGATTAAAATAGGTGGGGTTAAAAAACTGTTACTAAAGCCGTTCAATACAAGATTAAACTATTTAAGTAACTCCGAACTGTTTTTTGAAGAAACTCTTTTCTTTAAACCAAATGAGTTTGATCACAAGATGTGTTTAAAAATATGCACGAGATCAATTCAAGATTTTTTAACTAGTTTTGAAAAACAAAACTAAAATAGTTTTAAATCAGCACACTAATCAGAATGAGATGAGGAGATGTAAAAAGATTAATGACAAGCGATTTTTGACGTGGTAAAACCTCACCCAACTGAGGAAACATCCACGACTCCCTCTACGGAGTAAAAAGAAAAATCCACTAAAACAAAATATAACAGTTACAAACTATATAACACACATGCACACAAATTAAACCTATACAAGTTTAGGAATGTACCCACTAGTGTCCTTATAACTTTTTTGCTGTTCTGATTGTTGATGTTGTTCTCCCAGTTTGCTAACTTCAACTTTGTTCCAGTCTTTACGTCGACTCTTGTTTCAAGATCTTATTACCAACACTTTCAGTGTTGTAGTGTGTAAGTGTTTGTGATGGTGATCTAACACATACATGCACACACTCATGCTTATTTTTACAAACAGTCCTAGCAAATTACAAATCAAATCTATAGGCTATCATTTTCAGTTTCTCTCATCTTAGGAAACTTGAACCTTATTTGACCTTTAAAATAAACCCAGAATCCACGGCTATCTTGCTCAGAAGACGTATCAAGATCTTAATCAATTTTAGAGTTTTGAAAATACTTTTGAAATTGAAAACCGTCAAGTGTGATTCCAACTAGGTGAAAGGTCTTGTTTCAAAAGAACTAGAAACAGAAAATGTTATTGTTGATTTTGAGTATGAAAACATTTATAGAAAACAATCAACAACAGATTTCTCAAGACGAGAAACAATAAATGCAGATCTAGGTGCAATGTAACATAAAATGCTCAGATCTAAAATTTCTATGAAACAGAAATGCAGATCTAGCGTAATGCTTAAGTTGGACACAAGATCTTAAAACGAAGAGGTTACAACATGAAACCACTATCAAACCACTCTCAAAACTCCCAAACACTCAAAGTTGTGTTTGGCATATCACTGGTTTTGATAAAAGAATAGGGTTTGAAAAAGGGTTAGGACGAACAGGGTTAGGGTTTCTAACTCTGGTTTCTCTCTCTTTTCTCTCTCTAATTGACAAAGTGGCAAAAGTCTTCTAATGGCTGAGGGTTACCCTCCTTATATAGTGGGCTAAGAAGGATCGAGAAGGTAGAAGCAAATCGACGGCTGAGATTAAGTCTTCTCAAATTGACTTTGATCCAACGGTTTAAGAGGATGGGCTGGTTAAAGAGCTTCTGATTGGAGGATAAGGGTTTCACAGGGATTGGTAAGGAA
This sequence comes from Sambucus nigra, assembly GCA_949130495.1. NCBI lineage: Eukaryota > Viridiplantae > Streptophyta > Magnoliopsida > Dipsacales > Adoxaceae > Sambucus > Sambucus nigra. The sequence continues at coordinate 466,826,135 of OX422209.1, read as the reverse complement.
CGCATGCAGAGCGTTGATAAGATCAATCCAAGGGCTAGCAATCAACAACAGTTTTTTGTCTATGAAGAAACACAAATCCAACCGGTTCAAGAGTGACAGGTGTAGGGCCAATATTAAGCTTCACACGCGCGTCTAAAGAAATTACACAACACCCCTTATAGTCTTTAGAGCTTTTGGTTTCTACCCAATTGAATTTTACATGGATAAAACCAACAATCAGAAATTATAGAATGATCCCAAAACTTCTTAATTGCATTTTTAATTAAGAAAAAAATTGTTTTAAATTGTTTTAAATATTCCCAAAAAATTATAAAAAATATTTTTAAGGGAAATGAACACACACAAAAAACATCCAATAAATATACCAAAATGTGTGAGCAATGTATGCAGTCCTAAAGTGTGTGAGTGTTTGTGATTATACCTTGATCAGTCAAACATGAGGAATGAAGTGTATTGAAGAGTCCGAGGCTCTTTGGTTTCTAGGATGGGGACTCAATTTTATCTCTATTTCCAAATTAGATGAACACTTATACAATGTAGACTCAAGTGAGTCAAGGGTATAAGATGCTTCAATCTCCCCCTTTGGAAATATGAGACACAATCTCCTTTGAGTCAGCTTGGACTCTTAGGGTGACAAAAAGAAAGGAAAAACCTATTTCTATACAAAAATTCTATCTATCCATTTCCTAGAAAGGAAAATTACATAACTCAACTAATTACAATTCAATACCTTATTACAACTGTTGAGAATAACTGTGCAGAATCTTGCAAATAATCACTAAGATCAATCTCTTCAGAATATGTACAAAATAAGTGAACTTATTTGACTCAAATTTCTCCCCCATTTTGTCTCAAATGGACAAAGGAAAAAAAATATGTAAATCCAAAAGTTTAATTAGCACAGACCATTCCTATTGATTTACACAAAGAAATGAATCTATTGTAATCCAAAGGTTTGGTAAACATATCTGCGAGTTGCAAATCAGTAGGAAGATAATTGATTTCTAATTCCTTAGTTTCAACTAGTTCGCGTATAAAGTGATGTCTTATTTTTATGTGTTTTGTTCGCGAGTGTTGAACAGGATTTTTAGAGATATTGATCCCGCTTTGATTATCACAATAGATATGTAATTGTTCCTCTTTAATACCATAATCACTTAGCATTTGCTTAAGCCAAAGTAATTGAGCACAGCAACTGTCAGCGGCTATGTATTTGGATTCAGCAGTGTATAAAGAAATACAGTTTTGTTTCTTACTACTCCAACCTACCAAGTTATTACCATTATAGTAGCATGCGCCTGATGTGCTCTTACTATCGTCAGTACACCCATCCCAATCAGCATCAGTGTATCCTATTATAGTGCTAGGAGTATCATTGGTGTACCAAAGTCCTAAATTTAGAGTGCCTTTTATGTATTTTATAATTCTTTTAACACAAGTTAAATGGCTCTCTTTAGGATTGTTTTGATAACGTGCACATACGCAAACAACATACATAATATCAGGACGTGAGGTAGTAAGGTATAGCAAGGTTCCTACCATACTACGATATAAATTTGGATCTACGGGTTTTCCACTTTCATCCTTAGACAGTTTGACCGTAGTACTCATGGGAGTGTTAGCATCTTTTGCACTCTCAAGGCCAAATTTTTTAATAATTTCTAAAGCGTATTTAGATTGAGAAACAAATAGTCCTTCTAAATTTTGTTTGACTTGAAGACCTAAGAAGAATTGCAACTCCCCTATAAGAGACATTTGAAATTCTGTATGCATACTTTCAGAAAAAGATTTAACTTCATTATGGGAGGTTAATCCAAAGATGATATCATCTACATAAACTTGAGTTATAATGATATGTTTGTCAAAATGTTTGATAAAAAGGGTTTGATCATTTCCACCTCTCTTAAAACCTTTGTCTAAGAGAAAGTTGGAAAGGCGCTCATACCAGGCTCTTGGCGCTTGTTTTAGGCCATACAAAGCCTTCTTAAGACGAAAGACATGATTTGGATATTTAGGGTCAATGAACCCTTTCGGTTGTTCTACATAGGTCTCTTCAGTCAATATTCCATTAAGGAAGGTAGATTTGACATCCATTTGATAAAGCGTAAAATGTAAGTAGCAAGCTATGGCAAAGAGAAGACGAACAGATTCTAATCGAGTAACAGGAGCAAAAGTCTCGTTAAAATCTATTCCTTCAATTTGAGAGTATCCTTGAGAAAATAATCTAACTTTGTTTCTAATGACTATCCCACTTTCATCAGATTTATTTTTAAATATCCAACAGGTGCCAATAACCTTTTTGTGATCAGGCCTAGGTACAAGATACCAAACATCATGAATGACAAATTGAAGAAGTTCATCGTGCATTGCAGAAATCCAATGAGGATCATTCAATACATCATTAACATTATTTAGTTCCTCAAGGGACACAAAACATGCATAATGAGCATAGTTTCTTAATTGAGATCTTGTACGTACAGGCTCATTGGGGTTACCAACAACGTTGTTTATGGGATGGTCTTTAGCAACCCAATTAGGTACTTCAAGTGTCTCAATTGGTAAAGAATCATCTATTTCTGGAGAGTCATTATCTAAAACATTTTCAGACTCAACCATAATAGTTGGTTCTCCAATCTTACTCTCTACAGTAGTGTCATTTACAATTACATTTATGGATTCCATTAAGGTCTTAGTGCGAAGATTGTAGACTCGGTATGCTCTACTGTTGGAAGAATATCCTAGAAAGATGGCTTTATCTCCACGAGTCTCAAATTTGGATAAGTGTTCTCTATCTTTGCAGACATAACACGTACTACCAAAGGTTCTAAGATACTTAAGATTAGGCTTTTTCCCATACCAAAGTTAGTAAGGAGTTTGTTTAGAATTCTTTCTAAGATAGACCCTATTGATAATGTGAGACGAAGTACGAATATATTCTACCCAAAAATACTTAGGTAAGGATTTTTCATGAATCATAACACGTGCCATCTCTTGAAGGGTACGATTCTTTCTCTCAGTAATACCGTTATGTTGAGGAGTCTTATGAGCACTAAATTCATGTTTGTAACCATTATATTCACAATACTCTATAACACCAGTATCAATAAATTCTCCAACTCTATCACTATGAATTCTATTTACTTGAGTATCTTTCTCATTTTCAATGCGAAGTAAGATTTTCAAAAAAGTTTGGAAGGTGTCAGATTTCTGTTTTAAGAAAGCTACCCAAGTAAATCTGGTGAAGTCATTAACCATAACAAGAATGTAACTGTGTGCACAGAGACTAACAGTTCGAGAAGGACCCATTAGGTCCATATGGATGAGCTCCAAGGGTTTAGAGGTAAGAATATCTATGACTTTCTTATGAGGGGCCTTAATAATTTTTCCTTCTTGACAAGATCCACAGACAATATTAGAAATAGGTTTGATCTTAGGAATACCTTTAACTATTTCTTGAGAAGACAATCTACTAAGGTTTTCATAACTTATGTGACCCATACGATTATGCCATATCTCATTGTCATTCATTCTGGCAATATTACAGATCTCAGCACTATTTTGAATAGTATAACAATTGTCCAAAGTCCCGAGTCCTGTAATAATGCACTCGCCTTTTTCATTTAAAATTTTGTAATTATTCTTTGAAAAGGTGACAGTATGATTTGAGTCACAAAATTGCGAGATACTGAGTAGGTTTTCCTTAAGACCTTTTACTAGAAGAACATTTTCAAGTAAGGGTAATCCTTCTTCTTGGAGAGTTCCTTTACCAATGATTTGAGATGATACACCATCACCAAAAATAACGTTTCCTCCAGCAAAGCTATTTTATTTAAAAGTTTGGTATCATCCCCAATCATGTGTTTTGAACATCCAGAATCTAAATACCAACCAGAGGGAGTGTGTTCATCTTTTAAAGCAGTAATAATAATATTACACTTCATCTGGGATAGTAGTTCATCTTTTCTAACCCAAATAGCTCTTGTTTTCATTTTGCGCTTATTTGCTCTTAATTGATAAAATTTGCGAGCATTGGATTTCTGTTGAAAAATGTTTTGCACATGAGGTTGAATTTTATGACAAGTATGAGCATTTGGTTTAGAAAAGTATCTCGGAATCCTTCTTGGAAATTATCTTTTAGGTTTAGTCTTTCTCCTTCTATAGTTAGAGTTTTTGTCTGGTTGTTGAGGAAAAACATAATTGTTACGGCTTCTCCTAGAATAGTTAAAGTGTTGGTACACAGGAGAATTATAGACAAGGTTGACTGCACGTCTAGAATAGCAAGCTTCAAAGGAATGACCATATAAGTCACAGTAAGAGAAGTATAGATTGCTCAAAGATGGTATCTCGTTAGGAAAGTCTCTAAACATAGACTTGATGAAATTTTGAGGTTGAACCTTATTCCTAGGGAGTACAGATTGAAAGTCCGAATCACTCTTCCTAATCGGGGGCAGGCATATTTAGTCTTAGGTGGACTTTCACACTTAGAGTAATTTGATTCCCCAATATCAAACTTAGATTGGTTTTTTTGTCAAACTCATTTTTCAGAGAATAAAAGTCTGGAGAAGTTTCTACATGTCTTTTGCCTCCTGACACAAACTTAATTGGTTCAACGATTTTAGTTTGAGTCTTCAAATTGGGCAAGATCCTATTCCAGTTCAGAATTGGTTTTGGAATCAGCAACAAATCCATCAAAACAGTTTGAATTATTTTCAAAATTTGCAATTTTTTTGAAGACTGTTGCTGTCTTTTCTTTGGATTGTTCCAATTCCAATAACGTCCCTTTATATTTTTTCTCTAGAGTTTCATTTTCTTTAATCAAATTCTTTAATTTTTGATCAAAATTTTTGACTTCATTTTGATGAGTTAGACATTGGGTAGTATACTCTTCAGCGTTAAGTTTAACCACCAGACTTAGATCTTCTAATTTCTTAGTGAGATCTTTCACTATCTTCTCTAGTCTAGTGCTTTTCTTGAGGGTTTTCACATAAAGTGTGTGAATATTAGGGAGGTCTTCAGTGTTTAAGTCACTAAGTGCAGTGTGTGAAGTGACCCCTAAGAATTTAATTCTTGAACTCACGCACCCATTGACATTGACATCGTCATTATCGCGTTCCCTTTGACTCACACACCCCGTAGTAGAACTAGCAATATTCTCAGAAATTAAAGCATCTAAACCAGTAGCAGTATGATTCATAACAACATAAGTAGAGTTACTAGCATCATTCTCATACTCAGGCATAAGCATATCATCATTATATATTATCTTGTCAAAGAAAGACATGCAAGGATCAAAACCATCAGAAGATTCAGGTTCATCATTATCAGAGTCACTTGAATCATCCCATGTTTTGCAAATGTTGGCCCAAGTATGTTTATTAGCAGTGTTCAATTTCACCCTACAGTCTTGTACTATGTGTCCTAATTTTCCACATCTAAAACATTCAATGTTCTTAAAGTCTTTATTGGGTCTCATGTCCTTGTGATGTTTGTCTTGACCTTTCTCATGAGGTTTGTAGTTAGACTGATTTGGATAATTTAGCTTGCCTTGTCTATTTGCCAATTTATTCCTAAATTTGAAAATTTTCTTAAATTGTTTTGACATTAAGGAAATTTGATTATCCAAACTATCTATATCACATTCTTCATCAGAATCATCAGTGGGAATAGTAAACTCAAGTTTCATCAACTTAGTGGAAAAACTCAAGTTGGAACTAGTCTGTTTCCTATGGGACTGGATCATTTGTTTCTTAAATTCTAATTCCATTTTCATAGTTCGTAGTTTACTACTGAGTAATTCAGGAGTGAGATTTTGATCACACATTTCCTCAATAGTATATCTTTTGTTATCAAATTTCTGTGGTAACAACCTTAGAATTTTAGATACAATTTCATGTCTGTCATAAGTTATCCCATTATCATGCAATTTGGTCACAATGTCAGTTAATTTCATGTAAAAGTCATCAAAGGTTTTAGAATCTGACATAATTAGGGAGTTATACTGCTGAACAAGCATTTGAGTTTTAGCAGCCTTAACTTTAGTGTCACCTTCATGTGCAGTGATCAGTGTATCCGAAGCTTCCTTAGAAGTGGCGCAAGATGAGATCCTATTGAACTCATATTCATTTATGGACATAAAGATAGCCTTCTTGCCTTTATTATTGTTTCGAGAAGTTTGCTTCTCTTCTTGTGTGAACTCACTTAATGCTTTCTTAATCCTCTCATTACTTCCTTCAGTGGCTGGTTTAGTAGGATAAGTGTATCCATTTTCAACAATATCCCATACATCATCTCCCAGGGTTCCTTATATGAAAGAAACCATTCTTACCTTCCAGTAAGCAAAGTTGTTTCCATCAAAGAGTGGGGGTCTGGTCAAGTTACCAAATCTTTCATTTTTCTCGTCCATTATTTTGATTTTAAGAAAATAATTTCAGAAACACAAGATCTTTTAAAAGGACTTCCAAAGCTCTGATACCAATTGAAAAATTGTTACTAAAGCCATTTAATACAAGATTAAACTATTTAAGTAACTCCGAACTGTTTTTTGAAAAAACTCTTTTCTTTAAACCAAATCAGTTTAATCACAAGATGTGTTTAAAAATATGCACGAGATCAGTTCAAGATTTGTTAACTAGTTTTGAAAAACAAAACTAAAATAGTTTTAAATCAGCACACTAATCCGAATGAGATGAGGAGATGTAGAAATATTTATGACAAGAGATTTTTGACGTGGTAAAACCTCACCCAACTGAGGAAACATCCACGACTCCCTTTACGGAGTAAAAAGAAAAATTCACTAAAACAAAATATAAAAGTTACAAACTATATAACACACATGCACACAAATCAGACCTATACAAGTTTAGGAATGTACCCACTGGTGTCCTTATAACTTTTTTTCAGTTCTGATTGTTGATGTTGTTCTCCCAGTTTGCTAACTTCAACTTTGTTCCAGTCTTTACGTTGACTCTTGTTTCAAGATCTTATTACCAACACTTTCAGTGTTGTAGTGTGTAAGTGTTTGTGATGGTGATCTAACACATGCATGCACACACTCACACTTATTTTTACAAAGAGTCCTAGCAAATTACAAATCAAATTTATATGCTGTGATTTTCAGTTTCTCTCTTCTTAGGAAACTTGAACCTTATTTGGCCTTCAAAATAAACCCAGAATCCACGGCTATCTTGCTCAGAAGACGTATCAAGATCTTAATCAATTTCAGAGTTTTGAAAATGCTTTTGAAATTGAAAACCTCCAAGTGTGATTCCAACTAGGTCAAAGGTCTTGTTTCAAAAGAACTAGAAACAGAAAATGTTATTATTGATTTTGAGTATGAAAACATTTACAGAAAACAATCAACAACAGATTTCTCAAGACGAGAAACAATAAATACAGATTTAGGTGTAATGTAATATAAAATGCTCAGATCTAAAATTTCTATGAAACAGAAACGCAGATCTAGCGTAATGCTTAAATTGGACACAAGATCTTAAAATGAAGAGGTTACAACACGAAACCACTATCAAACCACTCTCAAAACTCTCAAACACTCAAGGTTGTGTTTGGTATATCACTGGTTTTGATAAAAGAATAGGGTTTGAAAAGGGTTAGGACGAATAGGGTTAGGGTTTCTAACTCTGGTTTCTCTCTCTTTTCTCTCTCTTCTCTTTCTAAATGACAAAGTGGCAAAAGTCTTCTAATGGCTGAGGGTTACCCTCCTTATATAGTGGGCTAAGAAGGATCGAGAAGGTAGAGGCAAATCAAGGGCTGAGATTAAGTCTTCTCAAATTGACTTTGATCCAACGGTTTAAGAGGATGGGTTGGTTAAAGAGCTTCTGATTGGAGGATAAGGGTTTCACAGGGATTGGTAAGGAACGCATGCAGAGCGTTGATAAGATCAATCAAAGGGCTGGAAATCAACAACAGTTTTGTGTCTATAAAGAAACACAAATCCAATCGGTTCAAGAGTGATAGGTGTAGGGCCAATATGAAGCCTCATATGCGCGTCTAAAGAAATTACACAGTACCCTTTATAGTCTCTAACGCTTTTGGTTTCTACCCAATTGAACTTTACAGGGATAAAACCAACAATCAGAAATTATAGAATGACCCCAAAACTTCTTAATTGCATTTTTAATTAAGAAAAAAAATGTTTTAAATATTCCCAAAAAATTATAAAAAATATTTTTAAGAGAAATTAACACACACAACAAACATCCAATCAATATAACAAAATGTGTGAGCAATGTATGCAGTCCTAAAGTATGTGAGTGTTTGTGATTATACCTTGATCAGTCAAACAAGAGGAATGAAGTGTATTGAAGAGTCCGAGGCTCTTTGGTTTCTAGGATGGGGACTCAATTTTGGCTTTATTTCCAAATTAGATGTACATTTATACAATATAGACTCAAGTGAGTCAAGGGTATAAGATGCTTCAAGGGTGTGAGAAATGGTATTAGAGAATTAGTATCTAGAGTCCATAGGATTTGTGGGGTTTACTACGATTTCAGCGTAGCATTATTTGATATAGAGCCCTATTATTAGGACTGTTGCATTCATGATCACATATTTAAGATTACGTTCTACTATTATATTTGTATCTATTGTGAACTCATATAATTTGATCTATTTCAGATGCCCCCCAAGGGAGGACGTCCGACAAGGGGAGTAGCGAGAGCCGATGAAAGAGAGGCTCAGCAGGAGCCACAGGCACCGCGACCACTGCCACCACAGGGGATAGTGACAGTAGCAGATGTGACCACTATCATGGCGTAGGTAGTTAACATCGCTATGACTTCCATGGAACTCCACTTTCCTTAGGCCCAACCACCACAACATCCAATGGTACCCGTTTTCCAGGCCCACCTGGGGCCTTCAGATTGACAAAGTGAGAAAGGCATTTCAAAAGGTCCACCCACCCAAGTTTTAGGGTAGTTTAAATGTGATCTTGAATTGTCAGTGGAAGAAGGATATTCAACATCACCCGCACATGGTTGAGTGTAGCGATGTGCAAAAGCAGATGTTGGACACTTTTAGACTTGTCGGGGCAGCTTTACAGTGATGGGAGTCAGAGAGGGATACGATGCCCAATGCTAAGTTTTGGGTGCGATTCGATCGCAGGTATTTTTTACCAGCCGTTAAGACAGAGATACATAAGAGGTTTAATAAGATGGTTTAGGGTGATTGTTCCATAGCTGAGTACGATGATGAGTTAACATATTTGGCTAATTTTATGCCTGATGAGATGAACAATGAAGAGAAGAAGAAACTGAGGTTTATTAATGGTCTAGCCTGGAGGATCAAGCAACACTTGATAGGTAACCCTGCATTGAGGTCTTATACTGATGTCATCGATGCCACACTTCTACATTTCCAGGATCATCGCTTCCATCTGAAGGGAAGAAATAAAGGGAATGAGCCTAGCCATCTAGGCAAGGGAGTTAGGAACGGTGCTAGTGGAGCATTGTAGCAACAGCTAGGTAGATAATAAAGGCAAGATTCCTGGTAGGGGGATTCAACCAAGAGGTTTAGATCTAGGGTTTAGTGACTCGAGGGAGGTTTCAGGCAGGGCCAACAGGGTCCTTAACAGTAACAATAACATGTTCAGGGCTTCCAGGGCCAAGGGAATAATGGGGGAGGCCACTAGGGTCGTGGACACCAAGGAAAATAGCAGGGACAACCTCAATAGGGCCAGCTGGGCCAGAGGTAGGGAGACTTCCTGGGGCATTTCTTTGTGTGCGGGCAAATGGGTCATATGAAGAGAGAGTCTCCACATATGGGTAGGGGACCACAACAGGAGGGTGCCCAGCAGGGGCAGTAGACGTAATTACCCCCAACATCACTAGCACCACCCGCCCTACCACAGCAGGGGAAGTTATAGTACAAACGTGCCTATAACGTTTAAGATGCAGTAATACAACATGCCCCACAGGTGCCACCTTCAGTAGAGGGTATGCTTCCTATTCATGGGCTTGAGGGTAAAATATTATTTGATACAGGGGCATCATACTCATTTATAGACACCATATTTGCACATGGGATCAATTTATTATAGACAGCTGATAGTCTCATTATGTGTGTAGAGTCACCTTTGGGTAGTGGGTCACTTATACACTCAATCTGTAGGGGTGTGGGCATTAACGTGGGGATATTATGTTTAGCTGTCGACCTTGTAGTGTTAGATATGGAGGGTTACAACGTTATCTTGGGTATGAATTGGTTAACTGCATACCGGGAAATATTGGATTATTTTTGAAGGACCATCGTGTTACCTATTCCATGGTAGGATATGTTCCTAGTGGCGATGCATTTCCTGGAGGGAGGGTCGAAACATCTGTATTACATTAAGGAGGAGACCTCACAGGAGGTGGTTGTCTCTTTAGACTCAATTCCAGTGATGAGAGAGTTTGAGGATGTATTCTAGGAGATATCTGAGTTATCGCCCAGTCGAGAAATTGAATTCGTTATTGACGTAGCATATGGTACGAGGCTGATTGCCCGAGTGACATATCGCATGGCCCCATCAAAGATGCGAGAGTTGAAGGAGAAGATTCAACAGTTTCTGGGGCAGGATTTCATTAGAAGGAGTACATCACCATGGTGTGCACCAGTGTTGTTCGTTAAGAAGAGGGATGGATCACTTCGTATATGTATCGATTATCTAGAGTTTAATAAAGTCACAATCCAAAATAAGTACACTCTGCCTTGGGATGATGATCTGTTCGACCAGTTGAGGGAGTAACTTACTTTTCCAAGATAGATTTAAGGTCGGGATACCATCAGTTGCTCATTAGAGAGGTGGGCGTCCCTAAGACTGCTTGTCTGATATGGTATGGGTCATACGAGTTTAGGGTGATGCCATTCAGGCACACCAATGCACCAACAATGTTTATGGACCTTATGAACTTGGTTTTTAGAAATTTTCTCGACCAGTTCGTGATTGTGTTCATCGATGATATTCTGGTTTACTCTCGTTTTGAGGATGATCATGCAGAACATCTGCAGATGGTTCTACGGATGTTACAGGATCACCAGTTATACGTCAAATTCGAGAAGTGTGGATTTTGGCTTTGAGAGGTGAAGTTTTTAGGCCATATTGTATTCAACAAGGATATTGTTGTTGATTCAAGTAAGGTATCGACGGTAGGGGAGTGGGGACAACCCATGACACCGACTGAGGTTTGTAGTTTTCAGGGGCTAATCGAATACTATCGTCGATTCATCAGGGGTTTCTCGAATATTGCGAGTCTGTTGACGAACCTGACTCATAAGGGGGTCCCTTTTTTTGGGACGACCGTTGTCAGTTAGCTTTCGATGAGCTAAAGGACAAATTGACCATAACACCTGTACTTGCATTGCCCAGGGGAGGAGTAGAGTACTGTGTTTACATATATACATCCATGCAGGGACTTGGGGGTGTACTACAATAGGAGGAGATGGATATCGCTTATGTATCTCGCAAGCTTAAGCCCCACGTAATAAATTACCCCACAAATGACTTGGAGTTAGCAAGAGTTGTGTTTTCCTTGAGTATTTAGAGGAATTATCTTTTGGGGGAGCGGTTTATCTTATTCATGGACCGTAAATCACTTCAGTATCTGTTCACAGAAAATGATCTAAACATGTGGCAGAGGAGATGGTTAGAGTTCGTGAAGGATTACCAATTTTATATTCAGTATCATCCTGGGAAGGTTAACGTAGTAGCAGATGCATTGAGCCGATGACTTGCTGGGGAGATAGCGGAGTTTTGGAAGGTGAAGTGGAGAGAGCTCCGATACGACAACGAGGTCACCCGAGCCTATATGTCCGTATTGGCTGTTACGCCTAAGATTATTATGAGTGTGGTGAAAGCACAGGCAGAGGATCACTATTGCGAGGACAGAGTTCACCAGTTGTTAGCTGATGGGGCGGAGTCCTATTCGATTAGGCTTGTGCTTCAATAGGAGACTCGTGGTTCCATAGGATGAGGATTTGAGACATGCAATAATGTCAGAGTCTCACGAGTCGAGGTTTACGGTATGTCTTGGTGAGGATAAGATGTACCAAAATATGCATAGACAATACTAGTGGTCGGAGATGAAGCGAGACATAACTGAGTTTGTGAGCTAGTGAAGGGAGACCACTAGAGGTCGAGGGAATGTTGCAGCCACTAAATATTTTAGTGTGGAATTGGAAGAGTATATCTATAGATTTCATTATCGGGTTCCCGATATCACAGCGAGGTCACAACTCCATCTCGGTGATAGTGGATCGGTTGAATAAGGTGATAAATTTTTTATCGGTCTGTATGGATTTTGAGACGAGACAGTATGCACAATTATTTATTTCTAAGACAGTGAGGTTGTATAGGGTTTCGATTAAGATTGTGTCAGATCTGGAGAAGATTTTTGTGTCCCACTTCTGGCAGAGCATTCAGGAGGCCATGGACATAAATTTACGTTTGAGTATAACTAGGGCTGTATTTTTTTTTTCGATTTTTCGATTTTTCGATTTTTCCGAATTTCGATCCGATTTTTTTTCGATTTTGGAAATATTTTTTTATTGTCGATTTTGGATTTTCCGATTTCCGATTTTTCCGAAAAAAATCGGATCGGAAATCAAATTTTTTTTATATTTCGAATTTCCGATTTTTGCCGATCCGAGTTTTTGAAATTTGTTCCGATCCGAATTTCCAAATTATTTTTTGAAATATTATCCGAATAATTTTTTGATTGTTTTTCGAACTATTTTTATATTGTTTTTCCGAAATATTTTTCGAACTATTTTCCAATTTTGCCAAAAAATATTTTCCAAACTATTTTTCGAAGTATTTTTCTGGAAAATTGCCGAATTTTCCGAATTTTTGAATTTCCGAATTTTGCCAAAAATTTCAAATTCGAAAAAAAAACAATTCCGAAAAAAATCGGATTCGGCACGCCGATTTTTTGCCGATTTTTTCTGAATTTTTTTCGAAACATACTTTTTCGATTCGATCCGGCCGAAACACAACCCTAAGTATAACGTATGACCCATAGATAAACGGGAAGACGGAGCGAGTTAATCAGATGCTGGAGAATATGCTGAGGATGTGCATACATGACTTCGGGGGAGGATTGGAGAAGTATCTTCCATTGATGGAGTTTGCGTATAAAAAATCTTACTAGTTCACCATCAACATGGCACCATTTGAGGTACCATATGGACGGCCTTGTCGTTCCCCCGATTACTGGTTAGAGTTGGAAGACAACAAGATATTGGGGCCAGAGATGATTCAAGACACTACTGCTAAGATTGGGATGATTCGAGGGCTCATTCGTATAGCTTAGGACAGGTAGAAGAGTTATGCTAATTCATACAAGAGGCACATAAAGCTAGGGGTTGGTGACCGAGTTTTGGTACGGGTGTCTCCTATGAAGGAGGTTAGGAGGTTCGACAAGAAAGGGAAACTAGCGATGAGATATGTGGGACCATTTTCAATTATCGAGAGGGTGGGACCAGTGGCATATAGGCTGGGACTACTGAAGCATTTACAGTGAATTCACGATGTGTTCCACATGTCATCGCTGAGGAGGTACCGGAGGAGCGATAGGGCTTTTTGGTATGTTCCATTAGAGGAGATAGACTTGCAGCCGAAGATCTCATATGAGGACATACAGGTGGCGATAATTGATCGTAGTGAGTGTGAGCTGAGGTCTAAGGTGGTACCCTTGGTTCGAGTTCAGTGGGGGAACCACAATGTTGACGAGTCGACATGGGAGCGAGAGTATGACATGTGTATCTAGAGTTATTCATCGCAAGTATGTCCCAATTTCAAGGGTGAAATTTCTTTGTCAGGGGGGAAGTATGTTTTAACCCGTATTTCTGAGTATTTATATTTAATGATTCGATTATTTTAAATTGCAAGTGTGACGTAATTTAGTTGAATTGAATATTACGTGTTTATTAAAATATTAATTGGTAGAGATAAAGATTAATATTTATTGACTAAAATTACAACGTGAATAGTAAATAATTATAATACTTTGTAGCGAGTGATATCGACGTGACGGTGTTATATCTCAACCGAGAGTCGCGTGTAGACTATATGGGGTCGAGATGAAAAATTTATATAGAGTGACTTAGATGGAGATTTTGAGATCGCGGTTGGTTCCAATGGGTCGAGATAGTTAAATAGCATACCCGGGAATAATAATTGTGTCCCGGGGCCTTTTTAGACATAATCGAGTCCACACGAGGGTATTTGGGTCATTTAGACTTGGACCGTTAGCTCAATTTCAGAATTGGGAATTAAAAGACTAGGTTTAAGAGATTAAGGGAGTCACAGTTCTTATTCTAAATCCTAAAAATTGAGAGAATAGAGAAAGAAGAAAAAATGAGAGCTTTAGGCGCCAAAATTAAAGAGGAATTGGGGGTGCTATCATCAATTCATCTTCTACAACGTGTAATCAGACCCTACGAACTAAGAAAGGCAAGTAATAAAAACTCGTGTCCATATCAGGGTAGGTGTAGACAAAATCTGTTTTTAGGAGGGTTGTCACATAAAAATGGGTTTTTGATGATTTGGGCATTATGTGTAGGATACATGTTCAATTAATGATGAAATACTATCTAATGTTGTTGGGATTTGATTTATATTCAAAACCCAGTAGTTAATTTCGTTTAAATTGGGATTGTAGAATCGAATCTGATGAGATGATTGATTGAAATTTAAGAAAATCTAATTTGTGAAATAATGGATCTTAATAGAGATCAGTGATGTTTGATGATTTATATTAGAATTATAACTTATTTAGATGTGTAATAAATATTAGGTATGCTTGGGTTGGGATTTAATAAGAATCCATGTAGGTTTGGGTGAACAAAATGGAGGAAAATAATTAGTGAAGAGCCTGTCCGGAGCAGCATCGATCGATCGATCGATTTCATCGATCGATAGATGACATGCCTATTTTCGGATAGGTTGGCTTATTTTTTTTTTGGACTTTAGTTTTTGTTGATAATTATTCAAGTCTCATTTAATTAGTGTAAAATTAAGAGGAAACCCATACCTGGGTTTATGGGTAAATATATGATTGATTATAAATTAAGAAATGGTGAGAATATAAAGAATGAATTAAGTGAGATAAATTCATTAATATTTGAAATACGGGCCGATTGGGTGAGTTCGGGTATCTTAGCAAGGTAAAGCTACGTGTATTATTTAATTAATATGACTATTAAATAAATCAAGAGTCGGGGAATAGACTCGGGAATTTTAGGCTAGTGCTACGGGTGTTAGGCACGGTTTGGCTGGAATTGTTTATATATATATATATGAGTACGTTATAAATATTGGTGTGCATAGTTTTTATGTGAAAACATACTCCTTTAGTGCTATCATAGGAGGTTGCGCGATGTGGGTGAATCTCCTGGCTAGTGAATGCAGGGATAGTACAGTCCCCAGGTCATATCGCCCGGTATTTTATTATGTGATTTATTTTCGAGGTGAGACGCTTTGGGTATAATTCAGTCTCACTTTCGGGGAATATGATTGCCTCCAATACGTTTGCAATTTTATTTACCTATTTCGGTGTGAGTTAACCGACTTATGGTAACCGGGTTAGAGCGAATATACCTGGGATATAATAACACTGTAAAGACAAACATCCAGTGAGTTATTACTCAGGAGGATGGTTATTATACGCAACATAAGGGTGATTGTTTTAGTATAATTATACGTATATAATAGAGTATATAATTATATACGGGTTAGATATATGAAGTGTGAATGCATTAGTTATATAACTAGTGTGAATGCTATATAACCAATTAAAGTGGAATCAATTAAGTAAGTTAATGAGTAGAATAATTTATGAATTAAAGGGAGGAACTACTCGGGATAAAGGTGGGTGATATAAAGATTTGTATCAGGTCTAGTTAAGTGGGTTAGTATAACTAGGTGGGTTAGGATGTAAGCATTAGATATGCACAATATTTGAGGGGTGAGTAATATCTCAAGAGTGTGCGACACTCCCTTAGATATTAAAAGTGTTAATACATATTTAATTGTTGCATCTTAATTACTTGCTATATATTTTTCAAAAGGTTTTGAGTTTGGAGTCGTGTCAAAATATTTTTCAAAATATATTAGGTGTCCAACCACAGGGATGCCAAGCTTGAGGACCTATTTCAGGGATGCGTAGCTACAGTATTTGTGGAGGCTTGCAGGATTTTGTGTGGACGCTTCAGTTATTCATTCCTAAATTAGAATTTTGATTCAGTACTTCATTTGGGCATGTTGTCCCTTTCAGTTGATACACTTTTAGTTTTATTCATCAAACGTTGTACTCTGATTCAGTTTTATTTCTGTAGACTTATGGTTTGAATTCGATTTTGGAACCGATGGTTTATTCGGTATTTATCATTTATCTAGCTTTTATGTGATGTTTCAGACTCTTATATTTGTTGTGAATGAGTTATTATATTTCTATTTTTTTGCATGATTTTACATTAATGAAAGATAAAATTGACACCGACGTAATTTAACATCGGTGGTTAGTAATTTAATAAGTTTTTGACAGTGATGCTAAGAATGAATCAAATGAGGTTCGTTTTTATTTTGATAACGGACTGATCACCCATAATTAAAATAGGCGGGGGTGTCACAAACTCCACTACTTATCCTATACTACCTAATACTCCTTCTCCACTGCCCAATTCTCCAATAGAGATCCATTCCACCCCTCATCAATCCCACTCGGTTCAACACTAAACTACTTCATCCTCTACTGCTCCACAGTCTTCATCCATCATATCATCATTGACTTAACTGCTCCATGTCCTCACTCTGCACCAGAAAATGGTCATCACATGATTATAATATCTATGGCTGGCATTTTCAAACCCAAGCACTCTATTTGCCTATCCACTAGCACAAGCAACTTATGTCAAAGTTGCTCTGCACTCTTCACACCGACTTTAAGTTATGCATGAAGAATATACTGCTCTTCAAAAGCAACAGACCTGAACTTTTGTTCCTCTTCCACCAGGCAAACACTTTATAGGCTGCAGATAGATTTCTAAAATCAAAAGGAATTCAGATGAAACTATAACAAAGTATAAAGCCAGATTTGTAGCCAACCTTTAAGAAGAATGCATAGACTTTCTAGAAACCTTTAGTCCAATGGCCAAACAAGCAACCATCAGAATTGAATTGAATATTGTCTTGCACTACAATTGGTGTATTAAATAACTAGATATTTCTAATGCCTTTCTTCATGGTAAAGTGGAAGAAATGTACCTCCCCCATTACTTCAATCCTCTTCCCCCACCCCAACACGCCAAGCTTTTATGTTCTCTCTTTGAAATCGAGCACCATTTTTATGAGGATTGAAATCGAATCGACCACGATTTTCATAACATCAAATACCTAGCACCCCTCTTACTAGTTACCTAATTTTTTATTTATCTAACTTTGTATTCATAGAGTATATTAGTTAAGTTACCATGAATAATCATTTAAAATCTGGTCCACTTGCGAGTCCCAACAAAATATAATTAAAGCTCTTGGCCCACAAAATCAGTTGAGTTGAGTCCAATTGGACAACCATTTTTTTGCCTTTGTTTCAATATCTACATATTGTGATTTGCTAAATTGATTGTTGAGTAATTATGAAACATGATATGGGGGAGAAACTAATTAACCGAACGAGAAGATTAACTTTTAAAAAGGTCACCATTCAAGCTCAATTAATTTACTCCGTGAAGTTTTTCATTTCCCTCATATATATATATATATAATGAGAGTCTCCTGTACATACCAAACGGTACATACCAATTTTTTAAAATACTAAACACTGAATTTTTTATATGATGTGATGTTTAAGCATTTCAATAGACCAATATAAAAAAATCAACTCAAAATAACGTATTTTGCTATTTTAAAAAAATCGGTCAAACTTTCATAGCTTTTCTTTTAAAGCACTTAAAAGCTACAAAAGTTTGACCAATTTTTTTAAAATTAAAATCTACGAAAGTTTGACTGATTTTCTTAAAATAGAAAAAAAAAATTGTCCTGATTTTTTTTATATGACTCCCCCAAAATATTTAAATACTACAAATTTAACTCAAAATCATTTATAAAATGGGTCCACGTCAGAACTATGTACCGTTTGGTATTTACCGAAATCTGACTTTATATATATAAATAATCTATCTCATTTTAAACTATAATTTTTAACCCCCAACTCAAACTCAAAAATGCTTAATAAATCCCAATGGTTTTAAACACTCATTAAAAAGTTCCATTTATTCAAACCCAAACACTTGGCTGCCCCCCTTACTCTTTTAAAATTGAATAAAAAATTATTCACCATTTATTTACATATGACCAGAATTTGACTAATAATAGCAATTTAATTGGGTACATGGTGGTTTGTATAATTGCTGCTGAACTTAGTTCAAAAAGTGGTCGTCTGGTTGAGTGAACTCATCGGGACTTTTTGGGCCAAGGGGACTAGCCCGTAATCCCTCCACTGTTGGGAGAGGGACTCTAAGCCCCACGTAACCCCATGCTTTCGCACGATTCGCATGGACCATCTCTCAACTTGGAGAGGGCATGCCAAAAACCGTATGCCATTGGCCCAGCTAACAGGGTTTAACCACAGTCCAACCCAACCACCTTAATGCCCTCACATGAGTTACAGGCTCAAGTTACAAAGCCCAGAGACGGTCATCACCTGAAATGGGTGTTATATACTATATCTAAAGTTATAATTTTACCGATGTGGGAGAACTTTAGAGCTGTTCTATTCATTTCTTGTATACTGTTCTTTGCTGGTAAACTATCTATTTGTGTTTCAGACTATATCAACACAGCCTCATTAGTGGTGACGCTTATGAACAAGACAGAGATGTCTTATGGCATTACCTTTCCTCGTATAATCTGAAAGGAACAAATTGGCAATCTATATGAATATTCACATTGTTTCTTAAGCATAGGAGGATAGGAGCGTTTCGAGCATTGAGCTAGCAAGTGTAAATGTTAGTTGATGTTACAGAAGGGTTTTGGTAACCAAGGCCGGCTTAAGGAAACTGGGGCCCTAGGTGAGGACTTTATGAGGCCATTTGTATAAATTTTTTTAATAAAATTTTTAACTGAAATTTATTTTTCGAGTTATTAGATATTATATGTATTGAGGAGCAGTTTTTTTTAGTGGGAACAAACTTTTTTTGTTGGAGGCATATAGAATTAATATATGGAGAGGGAAAGGAGGGAAGAGGGAGAACATGAATATATACAAAAGTATTTATATATATACACACTATATATACATATGTATTTAATAGGGGCCCTCCACATTTTGAGGCCCTAGGAAGCTGCCTCACCTGCCTAGGGTGAAGCTGACACTGTTGGTAACCCATGTTAATTTGTACATATTATTTGCTAGAAATATACTCCTCGTACTTGCAATTGTCTATTTACAAATATTCTGGGGGTGATTGGAAATTAAGCACTTTGTACGAGTCCCAGAAGTCTGAGTAATGGATAACCAATGATAAGTTAAGTGAATTATGAAAAATTGATCATTGGTGCAGATTTGTGGTTAAATTACCAAGATTCAAATATTTACCTTACCAATTATGAACATACAAAAATTATGCAATTTTATCAATCCAATAATTGGAGAACGGGTTAAAGTATATGTTGATATAAATGAGGTTTCGCTCTATGTTTATGAACTACTAGTTTGCAAATCCACGCAATGCATAGACGACTTACAATCTAATTTAAAAGAAGGTTCTAAATTTTGCATGCATGTTAGAAAATTTACTGTATCAGTCTTATTAGCAAAAAGAAAGGAGAATAAACAAGCAAGAAAGAAAAATATATATGCAAACTATCTTATCATGACAAAATACTTCTCTCACGAAAATGTTTGATATATTGCATCAGCTCTTCATCGGGCTTCTGCACTTCCTGAGCCAGGTGTCTCAATGTGAACTCGTCTTCTGCCATAAAAAAATCCTGAAGGAACTTCCTGTGCATTTCCTCCCAAGATGGGATGTTGTTGGGCGCCAGGTGGGAGTACCACATGTACGCTTTTCTCGTGAGGGTCTTGGAGAACTCCCGTAATTTCAAGTTCTTGTCATTCCCATGCAGTCGTAGGTACTCCACAAACTTTTTTAAGTGCTCGCATGGATTTTCTTCTTTGCCATTGAATTTGATGAATTTTGGTGGAACATACCCCTCTGGGTATGGTTTCTTATTAACACTTTCTGGGTTGGGGTTCTGTAACTCCTCATACAAATGAGAAGTTTCCTTCGGAGAAGAAAGTAGTTTCTTCACTTCCTCTATGGTAATAGCCTTGGAGGGAGACTTCTCCAAACTCACATTCTTTGCTGATAGTGAACTTAATGGTGTTGCTCATTGCTTCACCACCACCTTTTGCAGTAGAGCCGCCCCTACTGTTGTTATGGCTACAGCAGCAGCTCCTCTAGAGGGTACTGCTGCTGGTGTTACACAACTTTGGCTTAAATTGCCAAATCCACATTATTTTGTTTCAGAAACTCAAAAAACATGCTCAATAGATCCATACCTTCTAATGGAGCTAATTATTTTATATAATTCTCCATTATGTATTCCATAATTATATTAATTCTAAGAGTCACTTTGGTTAATTAAAGGGTACTCCAAATACCAAGGGTCAAAAGGACTCTTGGACATCTACCTTGATGGACGGTTGATATTAAGTGACTGTTGGAGATTTAGGTCTGGTCCCTGCCTATAAATAAGTGACTGATTTCCATCACCCAGACACTAAAAGACAACATAATGAAATTATAGGAAATGGAGAGAAATCTAAATCTCAAGGAGATAAAATTTTAAAATAGTGTTTTGGTTGTAGTGGGAGATCTAATCATTGAAATGCGTTAAAATTGGGGTATGTTCTTCCTACATATATGATGAAGCTGTGTTCCAAAATTCAGTCCGATCAGACATCGTTAAGGTTGACTGCTCTATCAATATTTTTAGTTGTGACAATAATGGAGGTATGTTATTTTAACACCATTTATGTTCTACGTAATGTTTAAATGTGGTAATCATGAAGATCCAAGATCCTTTTATTAAGAAGATGTATATGCAAAAATTTAATCAAATTAATATTTTCTTGATTAATATTATGGTGTTCTTAAAAATAATTTTATATGTAACCTTTGAGAAGGACTGAAAAATGATTTAAAAATATCCCTCACAATCAAATCTAGACAAATATTTTTCAAGAAAATTGGAAGCATTGAGGGTTTATGAAAATACAAATGACTTGATTCCCCAAGAACGAAAGAGAAGAAATCTTATTTTCATTTCTAGTTTGTTTGGTAAACAATCCTTGCATCAAATGTAAATATTTTCTGTAGCACAATAAGTTTAACTTGCAAACTCTACTAAGATAAAAACTCGTTTTAAATCATTAATGATACATATTATCTCTATCATTATTAGTTCGAGTGTGCAACATGTAAACCAACTTAATTTGTTTAATTTCGTCAAACTTTATATGGAGTGTTACACAAAATATTGATCATCAATAGTGGGCTAAAAAAATAATCCAACATAATAATCGAGAGAAACAAAATCAGATCATAATTTGTTAAAGATATGAGATAAATTGCTCACTAGATTAATGCTTTGATTAGACAACTCATACGTTATTATCGCTCTAATACCTAATGCGCATTTTATTTTCCTCATTAGTTACCATTCATTAGCAATTATATGACGCTTGTAGATACTCGAGTATTAAATATACATATTACATACTTGAATAATGTATATGATATATTGAGTTCATTCAATCAGTCAAAATCAATTCCTTGTAAGGAATAATTGGCTAATGATTAAACTTAATATACTCCACTGTTATAAGCATCAGAGGTTACTATTGCTATTATCTTTACATTTAATATTCATTTTTATCAAGGTTCTAAAAAACGTGGGGCGTAACCGAGGCGTGGAAGCCAAACCTTAAGCCTTAGAAGCCTAGGCGGACCTTGAGCGTAAAAAGGCATTTAGGCATTTTTTAATATTTTTTGACTATGATAATGCTATTAAAAATACTAAAATGGTACATACCTTAAAAATATGTCTAAATATTTGTAAGTTAAAATACTAAAAAAAAAACTCGCATTTTTTCACTCCTTACCCCAAAAAAACGTGCGCTTTTTCACGCTTTACCCCAAAAAATGTTGACCATCATTGACCACGCCTTAATTCACGGCTAGGGCCAAAACTTGGTGTATCTAAAAAGCCTCATGCCTAGGGGAGCCTAGGCGCATTTTTTAGAACACTGATTTTTATTATAGTTGGGTCATTGTAGTGACTACCGAATTTTCATAATATGAATATTACATTATGTAAAGACTAACGTACATAAGTTAATAAAATTTTCACTTATGTTCGTTGAATATCACATGAGCAATGAACGAAATTATTCATGTTTGGGTTTCATACACTTAATTGGTGATATCATGATGAAATAAATAATGACATCTGCATTTGATGACCATAGTTGTCTTCCCCAAAATATATATCACTACTTAGTTTTTGCTCAATAATTGTAATTGGACCTGTAGGCTGCCGAATCACAATAATTGAATAAATAATAATATGTGTGCAACATCATAAATCTTAACATTCAATATCATACATGGACCGATAGGCAACCACAATATGCATGATATGAACGCATCAGTCCAATATTTATCTGTTATGGAATGGAGTACTTTAACGAACACCAATCCTTACATTATATAAATATTAGAGATAAGAATACATGTATAAAATACCCGTAAAACATGAATAAATTATATAATTGCCTATTTCATAATTTGAAATTCACAAAAAAACTATTCATAATGTGAAAATCAAATAGACAAGAAGTTCAACTGAGATATTACACGAATAATGGTAAATGAGAAAACATGAATCATCTACTTTCGTTTTATCACTTATGTAACAAATCAGAAATATTAATCCCAATCATTCATGGTCATACTAATATACAATATGGTTATTATCACAACTACCAAACTAGTGGCATTTGTAAAGGTGGCTATATAACTTTGATGTCAATTATTTAATATTCACAAAAATTTCAATGTTTATTTGATTCAAATTTCAGCATCTATTAAGTTTCAATTTAATCTTATAACAAACATTAAGATAATATGAAATGACTATATGCATAATATCTTCACATGTAATCTCGTCCTGTATTTGGTCTTTGATTAAATTGAATGAATACCTACTTATGAGTCTCAAAATTGCAAGTCATGCATTCAAATATGCATGCATGCAATGAAATCATAAATCTAGTATCCGCACATATGAATTGTGGCCTAGATTTTACATTAAATTCAACTTAATAGGATTACTAGCATTAGAATAAACGATAATTCTAATATTCAACTACATGAATCATTGGCCTATATTTGGCACGAGACTCATTAAAATACGAATATTAATTATAACATAGTATTCAATAATATGAATCGTTGGCATGTGTTTTGCACGAGACTCATCAAAATATGAATATTGATAATAACATAGTATTCAATAATATGAATCGTTGGCCTGTGTTTGGCACGAATATTCAACTAAAATAGGATCATTAGAACAAGGTTTTATAACGGTTCTAGATAAAACATACATGAAATATGATATTTTTTTTTTAATTTTTTAATTTTTTTTTGAAGAGAAAAAATGAGTTAACATCACAAAATTGTAGAAAATTACTCTAGAATCTCAAAACATTTGAGGGAATTCAAAAATAATTTTTCTGAAAGTCGTAAACATTATTTATGTAAAATCAATGCCCCAAAAAAGTATTATACTTAAAACTTAATGTATAATTAAGGGTCCAAATATAGATGCGTACACAATAATATAACATTTACAATTATAGATTAAGACACTTTAATGTCTTTTCCATTTAACATCATATAAATATTAGTGTCGAAATATCAATTCGGACATTTGAGCTAATAAATATAGATTATGCACAATAATCTAATTTACCGAAATGTTATTGTAAACACATAATCATACATCTAATATTCAAAATTTTATATTGAACCTCTTGGTCAATACAAATAATACATAACATGAATATTAGACAAACCATGAACAAAGAAAAAAACCCCTTGATGGAAAAATACATAATATTTGGAAAATTCGTAATTTTGCCAAAAATAAAAAATTTGAGTTAACACCCCAGGGGTGTAGAGAATTACTCCAAGATCATTCTCCAATTCACGGAATCACAAAATTAATTTTTAACCGAGAGTTATTAGCATTGACGTTATTACCAAAAATAGCAAAACTGCATTTTTAGGGGTCTAACCGACGTCAAAACGCAAAACTGGGGTGGTCTCCATTGTAAACAATGAGTTTCTTTTATTTCGATGTTTCCAGTTGACCATGGTAGTTTCAGAAAATTCCGATCAAGTTTTGACCTTTCACATTCTGACTAGTGAGTATAGGCGACAGAAGAAAATTCTCACAAAATAAATTTCCAGGCACACACAAAAATTAATTTAATGTAGACTCCATTATAGGCAAACACCAACAAAGGAAAATCACGAAATCTTAAACTTTGGCTCTAATATCACATGTAAAACTATTTTTAAGAACACCATAATATTAATAAAAAAAAACATTAATTTGATTAAATTTTCACATACAGATGTTCTTAATAAAAGGATCTTAGATCGTTATTATTATCACATTTGAACATTATGCGGAACATAAATGGTGCTAAAATAACATACCTCTATTATTGTCACAACTAGAAATATTGACAGAGCAGTCAATCTTAACGATTTATGATCGGGCTGAATTTTGGAACACAACTTCATCTTGTATGTAGTAAGAACATACTCCAATTTCAACGTATTCCAACGGTTAGATTTCCTAGTATAGCCAAAATACTATTTCAAAATTTACTCTCCTTGAGAATTTAGATTTCCCTCCTTTTTTCATATAATTTAATTATGTTGGCTTTCAGTGTCTGAATGATGAAAATCAGTTACTTATTTATAGGCAGGAACAAGACCTAAATCTCCAATAGTCACTTAATATCAACCGTCCATCAAGGTAGATGCCCAAGAGTCCTTTGACTCTTGGTATTTGGAGTACCCTTTCATTAACCAAAGTGACTCTTAGAATTAATATAATTATGGAACACATAATGGAGAATTATATAAAATAATTCTATCACATAGAGATAAAGATATATATGGTTCAACTATCTTAGGCTTACATCAACGAAGTTGTAATGGATCTGTCAATATAAATGGAGTAATAAGAGAGAGTTTTCTTCTTACATGATGGAGGTATCTCGTTTATATAATCAAATCAGTTTCAGACTTGCAGAGTTATATGCATAACACAACACTCTTTATTGTTGAAATTGGTCTTTTATCTTATGTAAGGACATTTTTGTCCATTGTCAATTTGTATGTCGTACGCCGTTACACTGTTGAAGAAACTCAAGATCGCATCTACATCAACGGATCCGAATATCAAAGCGTCTTCAACATCATAGCCTCTGCGAGAATGAACTTGGTAAAGTTTTGTTTTTAAGTTCCTTAAAGTTCATACTTAGTATTGAGAATTTTTTATAAAATATTTTTTATAAAAATAAGAAGTAAGTTTTTTCAAGCAAAATGAGGCTTTTAAAATATTTTAAATTTTCTGGTAAGCCGGACCGGTCCGCACATATTAAACGAACTGATCCGCCCCCGGACCAGTCCGCCTACCTACCGGACCGATCCGCTTTGCACCAGTGAACCACGGACCGATTGCGAACCGATGAAGCCATTTTAAAAAAGAACCGATCCGAGGTCGGACCGATCCGCCCCATACCGGACCGTTCCGCCTGGGATAAATTCGAACACTTCCGTGAGTTTTTTATCCACCATCTTATATTTCCTATATATATAACTATTCCGATGGTGTATTTTTTTAAGTCTTTGAGAAAACATTTTTAGGAGTTAAAACACAACAAGACTTCAATTTTTGATGTGCCAAACATCTTTTTGATTCACACACAAAAATCCCAATTACTTTTGTGAATCTTTTGGAACCCTAGAACACAAGCTTTGTTATTGTTCAACCTTTGTGGGGAGATCTTTGCAACCGAGGGTTGCGTGTCATTACTAAGGGAGTCTCTACAAAGTGTTATGGCTGCGTGTCATTGAGGAGAGCTGCGGTTCTTCCGTTGTTGTTTGGGCTGCGAGTCCTTGGAGGGTGCTGCGTGTATTCTCTTGCTGAGTTGAAGACTGCGTGTCTTTGTGGGTTGACTGCGTGTTGATCCATTGCAGATTTCTCTATGTAATTGTAAGTTGCGATTTATATATTCATAGTGAAATAAAAGTTTTACCCGAAAGGAGTTTTTTCCTGAAATCTGTGTCTCAGCATATTTATTGTGTCACATACTTTATTTATTTATGGGTTGACACACGCACCTTAGATGCAAGTTTAGGGACTCTAATTAAATAAGGGTTACTTGAAAACTTGCGAATTTTATTTAATCAATTATCACACAATCGCACTTTCTCAATCTTATCTTGAATATTTATTATCTAGTTAGGCTCTTCAACATACCTCATTGAACATACCTATGAACATACTTATTTTTTTTTTAAAATAGTAAAAAAAATAATTTTGAGTTGATATTTTTTATATGAGTTTATGATATTTCAATGTGTCCCTGTAAAACTATTCAACTCAAAATAATATGTTTGTTATTTTTAAAAAATAGGTAAAAAAATCAACAGTTTTAAAGGGTAAAAACTATTAGTTTTTTGACTTATTTTTTAAAAATAACAAAAAATATTATTTTCAGTTTTTTTTTATAGGAGCACACTGAAATATCACGAATCCATATAAAAAATATCATCTCAATTTTTTTTTACTATTTTAAAAAATGGATATGTTCGTAGGTATGTTGCTAGGAGATATGTTGGAGAGCTTCACTGTTTATTATCTTTATCGAATATAATTTGTCATACAATCTAATTTGGGCTAATATTTTCGTCACTTGTCACGTTTTTATTTGAAAAAAATATCTCTCCATCTATGGAGGTAGTTTAACATTTCCTCAGTCTTCTTCCACCACCTTTGACAATTACTTAAATACTAGTTTTGTCTTTACTAAATAAAATTCATGATTTTTTATTTACATTATTATAACTTATTTTTATTTACACTACTTGTAAGCTCGCGCGATGCGCGAGCGAGGCGTAATGTGCAAAACATAGGAAAAAAGATATGTCTCAAATGTTTCAACAAAACTCCAAATAACAGAGAATGAAAAAGATTGAAAACTGAGGAGAGGAAAAAATGTTGTATAAAGGGAGTGTAAAAGATGAAGTGATCTGAAAAACTTTTAGTTAACAACATCGTAAGTCGACATGATGAATTGAAATCCGAAGTTGCTAGTTAACAAAGTTTGATTTTAGTAGAGAAATGAATGCTATACCATTTCTAAAGTTTTTAATTAAAAAATGTATTTATAAAAATTATTAAATTTTTTATAAATTTTTTTTTTTGATTAAATAATATTTATATTTGCAAAAAATAGTTAAATATTTTGTTATGTAAAGTAGTTAAAACCATTATTTAATTTTTAAAAAAGTGTAAAGAATTTTCTTTATTTACTTTTTCAAATAATTTAAGCACTTTTTAATATTTTTTAGAATATTTTTTATTTTGATAGCATTATTTTTATAAAATACATTTTTAAGTGTATTTTTAGTTAAAAATTTACGTTTTTATGTAAATATAAATAAGAAAGATAAAGATTTAATAGAAAAGTTGGATGAAAAAAAAGTAAAGGTGAAGAAATAAGGTCCCATAAAAAATTATATCATGGGTCCACAAAATTGCCATCCAAAACACTAAGCTCACTTTTTTACTTGCTTGACCTATTTATTTGGTTGGATACACCCCATGGGACTACTTTATAGATGATCTGCTTACCAAGCATCTTTTCTTTATAATAATATAATTCATACTTAAATGTCTTAATGTTAAAAGAAGAGAAGTAGAGAAGTGGATCATTATCACATCATTTTAAGAAAAAAGAAACAACTAAAATAAGCATCTTTAATAGCTCGTTTGGGAGTTTTAGAGAGAAGAGAAAGGAAAGAAATTTTTTTTTAGGAGAGAAAAGAAAAGAAGGGAAAGTTAATAAGAGAGAAAAGAAAAGAAGAGAAGAGAAAGGAGTTTAGGAGAGAAAAGAAAATAATTTTTTTTTTGCGTTTGGGAGTTTGGGAAGAAAATAATTTTTTTAAGAAAAAAAATGAACATTTCATTAAAAACTTTCCTTTCTCTCAATTTCTTTTCGATTTGTAAAGAAAGTTTTGGACATAAAGTTTTTTAAAAATTTTTCTTTCTTTTCTCTCCTTTTAAACTCCTAAACGAGAAAAAGTCACTTTCTTTCTTACTTAAACTCGCAAACGAAGGAAAGGAAACACACTTTCTCTTCCTTTCCTTTCTTTTCTCTTCAAAATAGAACTCGCAAACGAGGCCTAAATATGCCCTTCGATTCTTTTTTCTCTGATCTGTTGTCATTTGTGGGTGTTGCTGCAAGAGACAAATGATCAAGAATTCGTGAGGTAGTATCGTGGTGTTGAACAACAGAGACTACAAAATGCTTCATAACGATCGGAATTTGCGTAAGAAAACACAATTTTTATCGTGTAAATTTATATAGCACCACATTGGGGAGTGAAACGCAGTCACAAAATTCAATCTTTGAGCTTACTGGACCGAACGATGGGTCGGGTTTGCTAGAAACTGCCTCCAAATGGTTTGTTCCATATCTTAGACTTTTGAGTCAGATCGACACCCAACAACTTTCCGATCATTCTCTACTCCCACTCCCAGATTGGGTATTATATCTATCTTCGATAACAGTTTTGCCTAAGACAACTCAGAGACTGTGACGCACTAAGATTTGGTGGATCTATTCGTGATGATGGAATTTCATTATCAAAGCATTTGATTTTCCAACTTGAGGTTTGGCGTCTAAAGCTGGTCATCCTAGACCTAGTTTCGGTGAATGGAATGGATAACTAGTATGTGTAGAAGATTTGTGTTTGTGTGTAGAAGGTTTGTTTTTCATGGAATGGAGAACCAGTATGTAAAACCAATATGTGTTTTGAGATTGGGTTGATTATAAACTGCTTATTTATGCTGGAATGGAAGTTAATTCAAAGAGGAGAGAAAAGGTCTATAGCTTTGGAGACGGGAATGAAAAGGCAAATAGGGGATGGAAAAAGACGATACTCGTTTAAGGGGAATGAAAATGAAAACAAGGGATGAGAAAAGACGGTACTAAAAATACACTATTCTTTGTGAGATGTATCACACCAAAATTTTTTGAAAACAGTTTAACCCACCTTGGATCAATGACTTCCCATGGAGGGGCGGGTCTTTCCTGCCGGCCACCTCTATTAGAGGCAGACATTTTGAAAGAAGATGAAGATGGTATTAGAGTCCATAGTAAGAAGAAACAAAAGGAGCATCATGAGGAAACCATTGGCATGCTATGTAGTGGGGAAATGGAGATGGAGTGTGATGATATTCCCCCACCACCCATTTTGGAGGATACAAATACCGTCCAAGGTTCAGAAAATATCCCACTGTCCACAAACGTCCCTCGACCCACTTCTCGATCCTACAAAGAAGCAGTTGAAAGCAAGAAATCTCAAAACACAGACATCTATTTTGACGACCTCACTGGGACATGGTCTGATGAAGATACTGAACAAAACTCCCAAGGGGACCTTGACCTCAATCATGATCCGGATGAAGATGTTGATCCTCTCTGCCCTACTGTTACCATCCCAAAGAAACATGTAGAAAAACTCAGGAAAAGATGGAAGGAGAGTGTTATTGTCAGCCTTCTAGGTAGAAATATTGGATTCAAACTACTGGCAAACAAAGTACCTACAATCTGGAACCTACAGGAGGAATATGAAATAATTGATCTAGAGGAGGGACACTTTTTATTCAAGTTTACCATGAAAGACGACTATTTCAACGTTTTAACAGGTGGGCCTTGGATAATCAATGGCCATTATCTCATTGTGAGGAAATGGACTCCCAACTTCAACCCAACTGATAACACAAATATATCGACAGCTCTCTGGGCAAGACTACCACGGCTACCCATTGAATGGTTCGATGAAAAAACGCTCTTCCACATAGGGAGCAAGCTAGGGAAACCAATCAAAACAGACTTCAATTCTGTTTCCTCAACCAGAGGAAAATACGCCCGTATATGTATCGAAGTGGACATCTCTAAACCGCTGATTCCATGTTACAAGCTGGACGGGAGAAAATACAGAGTGGAATACGAATTTCTCCCTTACCTATGTTTCTCTTGCGGGAGAATTGGGCACAAAAGCGAATTTTGCACGATAAGAAGACCTCCGATAAGTGAAACTGAAGCGGCCGGAACTCATACGCCATATCCGCCGGTGGAAAGGAACGAATCCAGAGGTCAAACCACTCCGTCTAGCTCCAACGGTAACTTACCCACCTTGGGTAATAATCCTGGAACGACGTCAGAGAACATGACTAATGGACAGGAAGAGGCTACTTTCGGCCCATGGATGCTAGTGAAAAAAAGAAATCAAATTAATTTTGGACGGCGACCCTATGCAAATGAAAGGACACCAATAGCCGAAAACAACATAGGAAGTATTGGGAATAGGTTTCACAGTCTAGATCAAGTCAAATCATCTGCAAACCCATGTCCTTATACTCAGACTACCCACAAAAGTAAAACCTAGTTCAGAAGTAATAATTCCCACCCACAGGAGAAAAGACGAATTTCTAACGTGGTCTTAGGCGATTATATGAACTGTGGGTCCACAAATGTTAATAACCAAAAAATAATGAGTAGCCAAAGCAATGTGGCGCCCCAACTGACGAAACATTATGAAGACACGACAAGAAATACTTCCACTTTGGCACAGGAAAATCAAAGTATTAAGGTACGAGGATCTAACCTCGGACCTCCCCATTCTGAACCCGCCTTACTAGCGATCGGCGCTACAGGTAAGTCTTCTGATATCATTAAAGAGGTACGTACCCATATTTCTAACCCTAATGGCATTAATAAGACAATTAATACTGATACTACTTATATTACTCATAACATAGTTGACCCCCACCTACCCCCCTTGTAAGGACAATTTGTCCATCATTTATTAGTTATGTCATACGCCGTCACACCGTTGAAGAATATTCAAGCCTGAATCTACGTCAACGGATCCGAATATAAAAAAGAAGAAGGAATCAGATTTCTGCAGAGCCGAACCGGTCCGTCCAGAATAAAAGAACCGATCCACCTGCGAACCGGTCCGCCTCATACCCGGACCGGTCCGCCTACTGAAAAGCCAGAATACCCCGGACTACTAGCGAACCGAAGATCCCTAAAATAAAAAGAAT
Organism: Sambucus nigra; assembly: GCA_949130495.1. NCBI lineage: Eukaryota > Viridiplantae > Streptophyta > Magnoliopsida > Dipsacales > Adoxaceae > Sambucus > Sambucus nigra. Next base: position 466,794,652 of record OX422209.1, on the reverse strand, counting down.
CGGTCCACCTACCCGGACCGATCCGCCTCAGACCTGGACCGATCCGCCTGGGATAAACACAAAACAGATCGTGTCCAGATTTTCAAGGCCCATGACTTCTTATTTAATCCCACTACGGGGAGTTAGTTTAGTGAGACTTCCACACGATTTTCAGAGTATAAAAAACTCTAAGTCTTCGCCTGTTGAGTCCTAAGACTCTAGTTTTTGTTGATTCACACAACCTCTCATACATTTGTGAATATGTTTGTAACCCTAGAACACAACCAGTTGCTGTTCAACCCTTGTGGAGAAGACCGTTCTCCTTCATTGCAGCCTCCTGGAAAGGGATATTTCCAGCCGCCGACTACAGAATCCGATACCTGAGGGTAATTCTTAGTCACTTGTATTTTCATTGTAATCCGAAATTGTACAGTTACAACATTATAATGAAAATAAATGGTTTTTCCCCTTTGGGGGATTTTTCCTCAATTGTGTGTGTTTGATTAATCTTCATGATCTACTTCTTGATTCAATCACACCTAGTTGCTTGTTTAGGGTTTGTTTGGGTTAAACTGAATTTAATTATATAATTTCTTATTTGAGCGCACGCGCATACTCCTCTCAAATTGGTATCCGAGCAGGTTACGCTAATCTATCGCGTATTCCTATTTTTCGCAAAATCTTTTCTAAGATATCATTTTTCTGAAAAAATTGATTTTTGAAAAAGTGCGTGTTCAAATGGAGAAATCATATAATAAATTACCTGTTTTTGACGGGACAAATTATGCTTATTGGAAAGCCCGAATGAGGTCGACTTTAAAAGCCATAGATGAAAGGTTTTGGATTTTAGTTGAAAGAAGGTGGACACCTCCCTCCGTCACTGTGGAAAACGTGACTAATTTAAAACCTGTCACCTCTTGGACTGAAGATGAATTTAGGTGGTCTTCTTTTAACTCTAAAGGTTTGAGTGCTATTTCCGGTTCCATCACTCCCGATGAGTTCCGACGTATCATGACGTGCACCACGTCAAAGGAGGCATGGGATGTTTTACAACTCACCCATGAAGGAACAAATGCTGTGAAAGAGTCTAAATTGCAAAATTTGACAACTCAATTTGAAACCATCACCATGCATGAGACTGAATGTTTTGATGATTTCTATGTTAGACTTTCTGACATTGTTAATACTAGCTTTAATCTTGGTGAACATATTCCTAATGCTAGAGTTGTTAAAAAGATTCTTTGTTCTTTGCCTAAGCATTTTATCCCTAAAGTCACTGTGCTAAATTCTATGGGCAATTTAAATACGCTAAAGTTGAAAGAACTTGTAGGAGATTTGCAAACTTATGAAATTGATATGTTCCCTAAAACTGTTAGATCTAAAGATAAGGGAATTGCACTTAATGCCAAAGAGAAAAAGAGTGAGGGGTCGGCTAGAAAGAGGGAAGAGTCATCTAGAAAGAGAGAGACTGACACGTCAGATTCTGAGTGTGATTTTGACTTAGATGATTTGGCTCTTTTTGCAAAAAAAATCAAGAGGATTCTCAAATTTAAGAAAAATGGCAATTTTAAAGATAAAAAGAAATTTGAGAAAAATAAGTTTGAAAAGAAAAATGAAAAAGATTCCAAAAATCCTCCTAAGAAAGAAAGTGAGAGATGCTTTGAGTGCGATGGTAGGGGTCATAGAGCCTTTGAGTATGCCACTCGTCTGAATAGAGAGAAAGGGAAAGCTGTCCTTAATGCTACTCTTAGCGACGACAGTGAGGTCGAGACGATGGATTCAGGAGATGAGTCACCGCATGAGTGTAACTTCACCGCATTCATGGCCAGTCAAGTGAGCACTCCTAGTTCTCTTCACGACGATGAGGATGATGCTTCACAGGGACACCTCGACAGTGAGATCGATGTGAGTGAGGGGGAGGATGACTCAAGTGAGAGCGAGAGTGATATTCAACGCGCCTACGCTGAGTTATATTCTGAGTCTTTTAAAACTAAAAAACGTAACAAAGCTCTAGTTCTTAAGATCACCGGCTTAGAGGAAGATTTAAGAAAGGCGAGAGAGAGAGAGTCCTCCACCTTCACCGCCCTGAGAGAGAGAATCTGCTTGTGTTGTACAACTATTTATTTTGTTTGAAAAATTCAATTTTTTTTTTGTTTTTGTATATTAATATTTCAAGAAAAACACAAAAAGATTTTTGTATTTTTTATGCACCTTTTATGGATGAACATTTAAGATAGCCAAGTCACACCTTCATTCCATTTATCCATGTGACTGTTTGATAGAGATTTGAGACGCTACATCATTTCATCCATGTGCTTTACATAGTATGGAGTCTTTGAGATGTAATTAGTGATATTTTCCTACATGTTTGACTCTTATCTCCTTTATTGCACACATGCACGGATATATTTGATTATTTCACTTATCTATCACATATTGACTTGAGTGTTTCCATCTCAATTCTGTCTATACAACTTACAATATGCGATAAAACTTGACAAGATTGGAATGCATGTAAAAACCGTTTTGGTGAGACTGAGTGTTTGTTTAAGGACGGGGAGGGGCTGCGAAAGGTAATTATCTCATCTTTACGCAAAAGCCACCGTTCAAAAGGACCTAAAAATGGAGGAATTTTATAATCCGGGGTCCAAAAAGGTTAAAAGAGCCCAAAAAAATTTAAAGGCAATAAAAAGCACTTCATGCCAAATATGGGCCACTTAGGTTTCACCATCAATTCTCCAAAGTTTGAGAATTTAGAATGCCTCTATTCAAAATTATATCTGAGGGAGTTTGGTTGGAGAATATAAACGGGTTTGCACTTCCTTGAAAGTCCTGAAAAAGCATAAAAAGTTTTGGACGTTATTGGTGTAGAAATCATTTTTAGCTTTGATTTGTTGATTTGATTGAGTTAATGTCTTATATTTCCATTTTTTTTACACCAAAGGAAGACTTTGAGTTCATTCGTTAGGAGTATCCGATATTCATCGTGCACATATGTCATGTTTGTATGCATTGATTTTCCTATCAAATTTGATCACACCCATTCATTTCCGTCATCATCGACTTGGTTGTCCTGTGTTTATTTATGGTGTGATTTTGTTTGATTTTTTTTTTTTGAAAAATTCAAAAAAATAGTTGTGTATTTCCTTGTGACACCCCGTCATTTCTTGTTTGAATTATTTCTCTCATTTGTCTATTTGGGGACATCATAAAAAGGGGGAGAATGAATTATCTTATTATGGGGGAGTTTTTGAACTTTTGAATTTTCTCATAAATTGCTATATATTTTTATCTCATTTCAAACTCGATACGTCACTTGGTATTTGCTTTATCTCATGTGTGTAGGTACTACATTGATGATCAGTGAAATACACATCCTGATGAGAAAAGCGTTGAAGATTCCTGAAGAGTTGAAGAACAAACGATGAAGTCTTATTCAATTGAACCTTTTCAGTTTTGGGTTCATGGAAGGGTAGATTTGTATAGGCAATTTCATACTTGATAATTTGGATGTTTTTATGTTTGTACCGGCATAGACATAGGGGGAGATTTGTAAGGACAATTTGTCCATCATTTATTAGTTATGTCATACGCCGTCACACCGTTAAAGAATATTCAAGCCCGAATCTACGTCAACGAATCCGAATATCAAAAAGAAGAAGGAATCAGATTTCTGCAGAGCTGAACCGGTCCGCCCAGAATAAAAGAACCGATTCGCCTGCGAACCAGTCCGCTTTATACCCGGATCGGTCCGCCTACTGAAAAGCCAGAACACCCCGGACTACTAGCGAACCGAAGATGCATAAAATAAAAAGAACCGGTCCGCCTACCCGGACCGATCCGCCTCAGACCCGGACCGGTCCGCCTGGGATAAACACAAAACAGATCGTGTTAAGATTTTCAAGGCCCAGGATTTCTTATTTAATCCCACTACGGGGAGTTAGTTTAGTGAGACTTCCACACGATTTTCAGAGTACAAAAAACTCTAACACTACACCAAATCTGCCCATTTGTCAAGGTCATTGACCTTGACAAATCCACCTTGTCAAGGTCAATGACCGTGACATTTCGAGGCGAGACAACGTTTTTTGTCACGGTCGTGTCACGGTCATTGACCTTGATACAAAACTCGCGTTTTGTGTCACGGTCGTGTCAAGGTCAATGACCGTGACACGTTTGTCACGGTTTATAACCGTGACAAAGCCGTGACCCTTTGTAAAAAAATTGTCACGACCATTGACCGTGACAAGTCCGTGACAAAATTATCACAGACATGTCACGGTCATGACCGTGACAATTCTGGGCAGAATTCAAAAAAATCTGCTGGGCAGTATGGTCACTGCCACTGCCCAGCAGTATATTTGTACCTGTTATAACAACGTTGTACCTGTTCCAAACATCATATATCCGAACAAACTAAAGATAATGCAAATATATATTCAAATAAGAAACTATTTAAAAAGAAACAACATCACCATCATTTTATCTCAAATCTACAAACTATTTGCATGGAAAAGAGATTTTGTACCGCAACGCTCGGGAACACCTCCTTATCCTTCCCTTCTCGTTCGAATAGCCACATAAGTATAGAGCATATGTGGCCTACCCTTAGGGCCACTCCCTATCCCCTGAATTGAAATAAAGTAAAATTAGTATCCGCCCCTCAAATATAGATAAATATAAATCGTAATTGAAATCGAAATCGAAATTGACACATAAATATAAATACATTACCTGTAGTGTCACTCAAACAGCTAACTTGAGCTCATATGGCACCTCCTTCCAACTAATGTACCCCGGGCAATCGTGTCAATTATAATTCTCTTCATATCTAAACACTAAGAAATACCATAATCCTATGGAGTTATGCGTTGGAAATTCCTTCCAATCGTTGTGTAGCCAAAAATCAGCAGTTGAAGTTGTCAATTCCACCTTTCAATGGTCTCCCATGTTTTGCTAGAAGTTCCAAGTGGTGGGGTATGGAAAGTGGAATTGACAACTTCAACTGGTGATATTTGGCTACATAACGGTTGGGAGGAATTTGCAGAGCATCGCTCCATAGGATTATGGCATTTCTTAGTGTTCGGATAGACGAAGAGATTCAGTCTCCTCTCCACAAATAGGACACCCCAAATAACTATGTACTAATCACCTATTAAAGGTAAGAAGCGTATATTCATGGATTAGTATAAGCAAAACTTATATGTAGTTGGAATATTTATGTATTAATCTCCTCTCCACACACGCACACTACACAAGAGTGAAAATGATGAAGTGCAGATCAAGTAAAAGCATTAAAAATGGATGTTTCGGTACAAATTGAAATATTTATTACAAATTGAAAAATTGTTTCAAATTCGGGTTATCATAAAAAATGGATTGATATTTGGTAGGAGCAGCCAAGTCATCCACACTACTATTTAGACGCCTTGGCGCGCGTTGGACAATTGACCACGGCTCATTGTTGATATACTTTGAGTAAAACACTTGCTTAACCTTTTGAAATGCACAAACAAACGGCTCATCGCTCACGTGGTCGTTGCTCTTCAACTTGGACAAGTCAACCATGATCAAATTGGTGACAGGATCAACTTTACAAGCATTTTTATCCTCAACTCTTACCCATTCACAGTAAAATACAACCTCTTTGAAGCTTATATAATCCAATTCAAATATATTTTGGATTACACCATAGTAAGTCATTTCAGCTTCAACGAGGTTTTTATCTTTTGCGCTCGCTCGAAAGAAAGTAAGAGCCTTGTATGAAATTCCCAAGTTCTGTACATTTGTACTTTCCTCGTACACTTTAGCGCCGAAAATGTAACCGTTCAATCGATACTTTTTGTACTCTTGTGCCACGAACAAGGGTCCAGTGGCTAGACGAGCAAGCCTTAATGTCGCATCACCCATCTTTAGGAGCTGAGAATATAGATAAATTAATTATATTAGTGGTAAAATTTGAGTGTAATGTAACGTTATATAATGACTGTTTTCATTATAATTACCTCTTGTGTCAACCATAGCCTAAATTCACTGTCTGATTGTACCATTATTTTTCGTCTTTTATTGTTCTCACAGGCTTCATATTTACTGCATATTACAAAATTAATCATGTATAAAATAATCTAAAATAATGTTAAACATTATAATATTCGAAACTTACTTTTTTCATTCTTCGACATCTTCATGTGTGTCAAATAGATAACGAGCTACTTGTTCATGTTGCAAACTCGTTAATTTCACTCGTTTTCCCATCACATTACCACCATCATCGAGTAATTCATCAGTGTCATCAACGCTGGTCGAGTCAGGCATATATTCCCGAGTATATATTGATGACTCCACGGTGATGTATTCCTCTGCAATTGATCCTGCAATATATCACGTATTCTTGACGTAATCTTTAAAAACTTTCATCAATCTTTCAAACGAATACATCCACCGATATCTAACTGGACCACAAAGAAGTGCCTCGTCGCATAGGTGTACCAACAAGTGAACACTTATGTCAAAGAATGCTGGGGGAAAGTACTTCTCCAATACACAAATCGCTTCGTTCACAGCCAATTTTGCGGCCACTATGTGTTCTCGATTCACTACCTTCTCACACAAGAGGGAGAAGGTAATACTAATTTGCATAATAGCCCTACGCAAATCTTTGTGCTTGGAGAAACAGTGCTTAAACAATAGAGGAACCAATTGCATGATCACATGCCAATCGTGGGACTTACACTTATGTAAATCATGAGTAACATAATTCACAATCCTTTGCAAGTTGGACGAAAAAGTAGATGGGCCCTTCAAATTATATATTGTGTCTAGAAGCACCTTACTTTCATCACTCGTCAAAGTAAACGCACCAGGGAGAATTATTGTCCTTCCCCTACTATCTTCTTTCAACCATAGTTGTGGTTTAAGTTTTAACGTTTTAAGGTCGTTTCGTGCATTTTCTCCATCCTTCGAATGACTCCCCCCAAGGCAAGTACCCACAATATGTTCAGCGAAGTTCTTCTCTGCATGCATCACATCCAATACATGGCGCACCGGGTTTTTCTTCCAATAAGGCAAGTCAAATAAAATTGACCTCCGAGACCATGCCTTTCTTATCTCAGTTTCATTCCCAGTTGGGGTCTTCTTATGCTTGACATTCTTAAATTTGGGATTCTTACCTGGCATATTTCGGCCACATTCAGAAGATTTACTTTCAATTTCTGAACCCGAAAGTTGTCTCGGCGGTAGCCTATGTTCAACTCCGCCCAATAAAAAATTGGAACCTTTCTCAAATCTAAAACTATGAGCTGGGGGTAAAAACCTCCTGTGGCAACGGTATACATTTTTTAAGCTAGAGGATAGACGAAGAGATTCAGTCTCCTCTCCACAAATAGGACACCCTAAATAACCATGTACTACACATCCGGATAATGTCCCATAAGCTGGAAAATCATGAATTTCCCACGTCAACATAGCTTTCAGCGTAAACTCTTCTTTTCTAAAAGAGTCAAATGATTGCACATCCTCTTCGCACAACTCATTTAATTCTTCTACCAAAGGAGCCAGGTAGATATCAATGTCTTCACTTGGTGCCTTTGGCCCAGGTATCAATAAAGCCATCATCGAAAATTCAGGTCTCATACACTGTGAAGGAGGGAGGTTGAGTGGGGCTAGGATCACTGGCCATACACTCTGATTGGTGCTTAGATTTCCAAATGGATTGAAACCATCTGTTGATATAGCCAAACGAATGTTGCGTTGTTCTCGAGAAAAATCGGGATACTCATAATTCATCCTCCGCCAGGCAGTAGAATCAATAGGATGACGCATGATATTACCCCCTACTTCTGCCCTAGCATGCCAAGTCATTGCCTCTGCAATCCATGGTACTGTGAAAAATCGCTTTAATCTAGGCCCAACGGGAAAATATTTCAATACTTTTTGAGGCACTTTTGAGCTTGTGCCTTCCTTACTAGTAGATTGGACATATCTAGGTTCATCGAATACCGGACAACGATCGAGATTTTCATACTCCTTTCGGTATAGTATGCAGTCATACACACAAGCATGAATAGATTTATACTTCATTCCCAAACCTTTCAAACTGTTCTTCATAACAGGATAGCTATTTGGAAGTGTATTCACCTTGGGTAATAAGCCCTTCACCCATTTCAGAATTCCCGTCACGCTATTGCCAGACAAACCGTACTGCGTCTTCAAACTGTGCAAACCAACCATGGCATGTAAAGTTGTTTGATCTTTCTCACAACCAGAGTATAACAGTTGGGTCACCTTAAATTTTAAACTTTGGTAGTCATCGTCAAGTTTTATCGTGTTATCTTCACGAGCACTTAAATCTTCTACATCATCAGTAACCTCATTCTCCTCAGCTTCATAAACTCCGTACGCATCATCAACTAAATCCTCTAACATATTATGATCTACGTCGTCCCCTTCTTCATCTATTCTACTTGTTGAAGGTTGTTGTGAAGGTTGGTCGGGGACAAAAGGAACTTTCAATTCACCGTGAAAACTCCAAAATCGATAACTATCTTGCATACCCGATCTTAACAAATGTAGTTCAACTGTTTTCTACTCAAACACCTTACCATTCTTACACCTAGCACACGGACACGAAAACTCTTCATCATTACGACATCTCTTTGCATATTTCACAAATTCGTTAGCACCTCTGCGAAACACATCCCCCATTCTATTAGTCTCACCCATCCACTCGTTGTATTTCGGATATCCCATCACAGCTACCACAACTAAACACCTATTAAAGGTAAACAAAACTTAGATTTATGGTATGTTTTATTTAATTATCCCATCATTTAATTATCCTATTAAAGGGTAAGTGGTCCTATCCCATTCAAGAATGCATTTTTCTGTAATATACTTAACAGCTCATGGACATTGTTACGATTTGAAAAAAATTCGACAGCATATCCCCTTAGTTCTCCAAGTACACGACGTAGATTGACAGGTGTGAGTGTTATTTCAATTGGTCAATTAAAATAACAGTCACACTTGTCAATCTAGTATGTACCCAGAGAAAATTAAGATACGACTGCAGAACTTCCTCCAAAAGTAACAATTTTAAGCCAATAAGAATATTATAAAGAAATTATACAGTCTCAAACTGTCCAAACGGGACAATTCGAGAGATCTCATTACAGGGGTAATGACTCTCGAACGGGTCTAAGGGCTATTGAATGCGTACACATAAGAACTAGAATGCTAGTATCTATGCGCACTATATTTAATTTCAAGTGTGTTTCATATAATGGGTTAATTCAAATACAAAAATAAATTCATGGGTTAATTCAAATACAAAAATAAATTCATGTATTGACCACATACACACACACACACACACACACACTATCTAAGCTGTTCTATAGGAATAAAAATAACATTTTTAAAATATGAAGGGCTCACCACACATGCACACACACGCACATATACACACATACACACATATATATACACACAAACATATATATAAATTATTATCAATTGAATTAATTTCATGAATAAAATTATTATCAATTTAAATGAAAATATCAATTATTATCCAATATATTTGAATGAAATATTTATTTTGAATGAAAATATCAACTATTATCCAATTATTATCCAACTATTATCAATTATTTATTTTGAATGTATATAATATCCAAAAATATAAATGTAAATAATATTCAAAATCCCACCCACCCCCACCCCCACCCCCACCCCCTCCCGATGTTTATTATCCAATTATTATCCAACTATTATCAATTATTTATAAAATTGATGTCTACTTTTAGTGTTGTGTATATATGTTAGTTGATGCCATTATATTTTTAGCCTAATTAGATTCTAAGGTTATCTCAATTTATATTTTTCTTTTTCTATCTAATAATTTTCAACGTAAGAGCACAGTACATAACGTATGTGTAAGTTCCGTCAATACCATTTCGTTTCAATTTTGTAATATTATGTTTTTTCCAAATATTTAAAGAGTTATTAAATGGGTGCCCCACCCCCACCCCCACCCCCTGCCCCCCTCCCCCCGCCACATACACACGTACACCTACGCACCTACGCGCGCGCACACACACACACACACACACACACACACACACCCCACCCCACCCCACCCCACCCCACCCCCTGCCCCCTCCACCACCCTCTCCCCCACCACACACCACACACACACACACACACCCCACCCCACCCCCTGCCCCCCTCCACCACCCCACCCCACCACACACACACACACACACCCCACCCACCCCACCCCTGCCCCCCTCCACCACCCCCTCCCCCACCCCACACCACCACACACACACACACACACCCCACCCCACCCCACCCCCACCCCCTGCCCCCCTCCACCACCCCCTCCCCCACCACACACCACCACACACACATATACACACACATACACACACATATATACATACATACACATACACATACATATACACACGCACACACATATACACACGCACACACATATACATATACACATACATACACATACACATATATATAAATGGAAGAGAGAGAGAGAGAGAGAGAGAGAGAGAGCAACGTCGAGAGAGAGAGAGAGAGAGGGAGGGAACGTCGGGAGGGAAAAAAGAAGTGGGAAAGGGTTTTTGCTGCGAACATTGTCACGGTCGTGTCACGGTCATTGACCTTGACAATTATTTAAAGAATTGTCACGGTCAATGACCGTGACAAGTAAATTTGTCACGGCCTTGTCACGGTCATTGACCGTGATAATTAGTTGTCACGGTCGTGTCAAGGTCAATGACCATGACATAAAACGCGTGTTTTTTGTCACGATCAATGATCTTGACAAGGCTGGCCGGCTGAAAGGTGACAATTTGCCCATTTTGGTGCAGTGTAAGTCTTCGCCTGTTGAGTCGCAAGACTCCAGTTTTTGTTGATTCACACAACCTCTCATACATTTGTGAATCTGTTTGTAACCCTAGAACACAACCAGTTGCTGTTCAACCCTTGTGGAGAAGACCGTTCTTCTTCTTCATTGCAGCCCTCCTAGAAAGGGATATTTCAAGCCGCCGACTACAGAATCCGACACCTGAGGGTAATTCTTAGTCACTTGTATTTTCATTGTAATCCTAAATTGTACAGTTACAATATTATAATGAAAATAAATGGTTTTGCCCCTTTGGGGGATTTTCCCTCAATTGTGTGTGTTTGATTAATCTTCATGATCTACTTCTTGATTCAATCACACCTAGTTGCTTGTTTAGGGTTTGTTTGGGTTAAACTGAATTTAATTATATAATTTCTTATTTGAGCGCACGGGCATACTTCTCTCACCCCTCCCCCCACCCCTTTTTAAAAACTATTAACCCCTCCCCACTACACAACAACTCTCGAAAACCCACTTCCAACCTTGACAAACCACCCGACCCCCTTTCTCTCTCAAATGAATACCCCTCCGTTCCCAATTGCTATGATAGGCAACCTTCCTATTCAGTACCTGATGCTGTTAGGAGGGAGGAAGGAGTTCATTATAGATCTAGAGGATGAAAGGGTATTCTTCACAATGATAAAATGGAATGTAGCACAAGTACGCATTTTACTCCGGGATCTGGAGGACGGGGAGAAAGTGACGGTATTGAAGGGGAGGCTGCTAGAAGTTCCCTAAACCAATGAGTCAATCAGTAGGATAAAAAATATCCTCCCCTGGTCTTCCGAAGAGGAACTTCCCATCTCTAACAATCTGTTTTCTATGTCTGTACTAACCTGGAATTGCAGAGGGGCCGGGAAACCCCTATTCAATCCCACCTTCACTGAACTTCGTAATAATTTTCACCCCAATGTCGTCATCCTAATTGAGACCCAAACTGCGTTTCACAACTTCTCGAACTTTTTCGATGGGTTGGGGTTCACTAACTGGGAAATATCCGAGACTACAGGACGTTCCGGGGGTATCTGAGTTTTATGGAACTAATGTACCATACAACTTCGTACCATTAATGTCACCGACCAAGCCATTAATCTTCTTGCCACTCTCAAGAATTATGATGACTGGCTCCTTTCCGCCATCTATGCTAGCCCGTCCTATACCCTCCGCCAAACCCTCTGGAACAATCTTAAAAATCTGGCCCAGGGGCTTGACACACCCTGGCTTTCCACGGGCGATTTTAATGACCACTTCGACTCTTCTGAGAAGAGAAGCTTCTCCAACCATAAAAAAGATCCTAGATGTAACAAATTTGTGGAGAATGTGAATAGTTGCAACCTCACGGACCTCGGTAGCACGGGTCCCCATCTCACTTGGACCAATTGCAGGGATGGTTTTGCGAACACTCTTGTTAGACTGGATAGGACCATGGCAAACCCTGCTTGGCGCCTGTTATTTCCTGATGCTGTTGTTGAGAACATCTCCCGCACTGCGTTCGACCACTGCCCCATGCTTACCCATTTCGAAGGTAAAAATTCTTCCATTCATATACCCCGTCCCTTTAGATTACTCGCATGCTGGTTTGAGTGTATTGACTTCCATAATATTATCTTGAATAGTTGGAAAAGTAGAATTAGCTTCTTCCAGAACATCGATAACTGTGTCCCTATTATAAAACACTGGAACTACTCTACCTACGGCAATATTAACTACAATAAAAAACATATTCTTCGAAGACTCAATGGTATTCAAATTTCCCTGGAAAAGCAGTTTTCCCACAACCTTAATGTTCTCGAAAAACAACTTAAAAATGAGTATAATGACATTTTGCGTCACAAAGAACTCCTCTGGAAACAAAAATCCCGCATTAAGTGGCTTAGCGAGGGGGATAAAAACACCAAATTTTTTCACACATCCACTATTATTAGGATACGTCGCAACAAGATTAACCATATTAAAATCAACGGGGAGTGTGTCGATAACTGTGCTACCATCGCCCTTCATACTAATATCTACTTTACATCCCTTTTCTCCAATCCCAACAACCCCACCCATAACGAGGCGTTACTCGACTTCAGTCACCCACATTTTCATGATCAAGATAACACCATTCTAGACCTCCCCTATCACTGGAGGAGGTTAAGAGGGCTGTGTTTAGCATGAATGGGCTTAAAGCCCCAGGCCCGGATGGTATCCAACCATTGTTCTACCACACCTTCTGGGAGACTACTAAAATCAACCTCTTTAATTTCTTGGACGATTGCTTTACCTCCCGCACCTTCCCTGAAGAGGCCAACTCGAGTCATATCACCTTGATCCCCAAAATTGACAACCCCGAAAATATCACCCAATTCTGACCTATCACTCTCTGCAATGTGCCTTATAAAGTCCTAGCTAAGATCATTGTTAATAGACTCTGCCCGATCCTCTGTAGAATTATCAACCCTAACCAAGCAAGTTTCTTACCGGGTCGTCAGACCTCGGATAACATTATTATTACCCAGGAAATTATTCACTCTCTCAATATCAAGAAAGGAAAGAAAGGGGGGGCCATTTTCAAAATCGACCTTGAGAAAGCCTATGATAAGATCAGCTGGGAATTCTTGAACCGTATCCTCTTATGGTTCAACGTCTGCCCGAATCTCAAATACCTCATCCTTAGTTGTATCACCAGCGCGTCCACTTCTGTCCTGTGGAATGGGACACCTCTCCCTAGTTTCAAATCTTCTAGAGGCCTTCGACAAGGTGACCCCTTGTCCCCCTATTTGTTTGTCATGTGGATGGAGTATCTGGGCGCCGCCATCAACTTCTAGGTGGATCAGGGGATTTGGAAAGGTCTTAAAGCCTCGTCCAATAGCCCGATCATCTCCCACCTCTTCTTTGCCGATGACCTTATTTTGTTTACGGAAGCCTCCCCCACCAGTTGCGACGTGGTCATGCAAACCCTTAATTATTTTTGTGATATCTCAGGCCAGACACTCAGCCTCTCGAAATAAAAAATCTACGTCTCCCCTAATCTCCCCAAGCTGAGTGCTTGTAACATTGGTAGAAGCTGCGGGATTAATATCACTAAAGACCTTGGCATGTACCTTGGTGCCAACCTCATCCATGGAAAGGTCACTACCAACCATTTCAATTATATCATTGACAAAGTCCAAAAGCGACTATCGGGTTAGAAAGCCAACCTCCTATCCTTAGCCGGCAGGACCACTCTTATCCAGGCTGTCACTACTACCATCCCCATCTATAATATGCAAACCGCGATTTTCCCTATGAAAATAAACGAGAAACTAGATAAAATTAACAGGAACTTCCTATGGGGAGACACGAAAGACAATAAGAAGATCCACCTTATAAATTGGAATACTGTTTATCGTCCCAAGGATTTGGGTGGTCTGGGGATCACGAGTAGTGTTGAGAACAATCGTGCCATCGTTTCCAAGATTGGTTGGAAAATTCTCAATGATAAAAACTCCCTATGGGTTCGGGTACTTAGTTCGAAGTACAAGACTCATAATAACCCTGATAACTGGACCAGGAAAGCACATGCATCTCATATCTGGAGGGGTATCCTTAAATGCAAAAATGATATTGTTAAAAACACCAAATGGGTGATTGGTGACGGGATGTCTACTAACATCTTTAATGATTGGTGGGTGGGTAACTCCCCCATTCATAAGATACACAACAACTTCCATGTGTCTCGTGTGTGTGATCTGATCAAAGATGGGGCCTAGAACGAACAACTGATCACAACCACCTTCAGTCATGACACTGCCAATTTAATTTTGAGTACTCCCCTCCCCTATACTCCCGACAAAATTGATTGTCCTAGTTGGGGCCCAGCTGTTAACGGGAAGTTCACTACAAAACGACTTATGAATCCCTGGTTAATATTGACCTTAATACTTCTTCCCTGATTAACTGGAAATATATTTGGAAGCTTAAAATTCCCCCAAAGTTCAAAACTTATCTCTGGCTTACGTTTCACCAGAAATTACTTACTAACTGCCAGAGATTTAAAAGACGTCTATCTGATTCCAAAAAATGTGAGTTTTGTGCGTATGATGAAGATATTGAACATGTTCTTAGAAACTATCACCTTGCCACTGCGGTGTGGGAAACCATCTACTCCCCTCATGAGTGGAATAATTCTAAAAATACTTATTTTGTGGATTGGATTAGAGAGAACATATGGGAAAATCCGGTACAGAATGGCAATATTCTCTTTATCTCTACTCTTTGGCATATTTGGACTGCGTGTAATAAACGCATCTTTAATAAGAGTAATATCACCCCGAATATGGTTTGTATGAGCTCTAGTACCCTCACCAGGGAGATACATTTCATTACTTATACTAAAGCTAGTACTTACCATAGTTCGGGTAATATTCCTAACACCTCTCTAAGTGATGATACTTTTTCAGGATATGAGATTTTCACAGATGGCAGCTATGACCCGTTTAGCAAACTTGGTGGATTTGGTGGATTGGTCAGCAGCAACGAACTACGGTGGATCCTTGGATTCAACGGCAAGATTATCGGAGATAGCAGCCCCATCAAGGCTGAATTCATGGGAATTCTTCATGGTTTGAATCTGGCAAAAATTAAGGGTTGGACTGGGTGTTTACTTCGTAGCGACTGCTTGGATGCCGTGCATATCCTCAATAGACAGGGCCATCAGAACCATCCACTGACTAATCTCATTGAGGAATGTATGGCTATCATGACTGAAATGGATATAAAAGTCATCCATATCAGACGCTCCAATAACTTGTGGGCGGATGGCCTGGCCAGGCTTGGGAGATGTCAGACACATGACTATGCTGAGTATGATGAGGTCCCGGAGTCCCTTCTCTATCTCTTTGACCATGCTGATCGGGGTAAAACTAGGGTTGCCCTACAGGCTTGTTCCGATCCCACATACCGCACTGCCTCATTTGGTGGCCTTATCCTTGATGATGTGGGTCATTGGAAGGTCGGTTTCTATGGACGTCTTAGGGGAACCCCATCTTTTCTTCGTGCCTTGATGGAAGGCCTCTACCATAGCCTTAACCTGGTGAAGATGCGCGGGTGGAAGGATATTCTTGTGGAGACCAACTCGCATGAGCTAATCGAGATATTCAAGGGTGTTCAGTACCGTGAGACGAATTTTGAGAATATAGGATTGACTGCTGTGAACTCATGAGGATTGTGGGTGTGGATTTCATCTATGCTAACCCCGGTATGATTCGGGGTGCGGATTGGCTGGCGCGCGAGGTGAAAGTTCAGGAGGAAGCCTTTGTTGAGATCGAAGAGGTGCCAGTGGGCTTGCGGTGGATCCTGAAAAATCCAATGATGTAGCAAGGACCCTTTGTCTTCCTTTTATTGTCTCCTTATTGTGATGGTGTTTTCTATTGCCTCTATGGCTTATGTTTCTTTGCGTTGTAATCCTGTTATAGCCTTTTAATTTAATTTCTATGTTTACCAAAAAAAAGGGAAAAGAGGGTACTCGTTTAATACAAGGTGAATTTGGAGGAGAGAGAGGAAGGAGATCAAAATCAAAATCAAAATCGAAATAAAATGACACGGGATAGTCTCATATCAAAGAGGACATAAATATTTGTATTGCATTTTAGAGTATATAATAGATAATAGATAATAGATAATAGATAATAGATTATTAGAACTTATGTTATTAATAGAAAAGTCTCTTGTTTAATTATTATTAGTGACTTTTATAATTGATTACCATTGTGATTGGTTGTTAGATATGTTTTCGACCATTACATTGCAATATAAAATTAATCTAGAGTGGAAAAACTATTATCAATGTACACAATTATCTATTACTATTATTTTGAGAATTTGTTTAGAGAGTAATTAAATTAGTTCCTCCTTATAATAAAAGCTTGTAATTCTATACAATTACCAGATGTGTCAAAAGAAATATAGAAAAGATGTCTACGAGAGAGTATAAGTATTAGGATAATTAGGTGTAAGCCCTCACGATACGCCGACGAGAAGCAATGTGCGTAACATAAGAACAAAACATATCTATCGAATTTTTCCAACAAAACTGCCACTAAGTAAAAAAGAAAAAACAAATTTTGATTAATAAGAAATATAAAATAAACAAAAATATGAACTCACTAAAAATTAGAATATGGAACAAAGATTCCACTATAATTCATTAGTGATATTAAAATGTAAAACAAAAAAAAATAGTTATTTACACACCTTCATTATGGTCTTTTATCAAATACATGTCATTCACACTACGAAAACAACAAACATAGAATTTCAAAAATTGCAGTGAGTTTTGAGCCCTGTTTTACCACCAAAAAGCCTATTTATACCTGCAAAAAGGTAGCATAAATTAAAATAGAAATAATACATTAAATCTGAAGAAAGAAACACGTTTTCATGAGAAGTTATATTTAAATCTAGAAAGAAACCTTTTGAGAGACCTAATTTGATGACTAAAGTGGACCACAATAGAAACAAAGGGAATATTAAAGTCAATGGTAATAAAATTTGTAATAAATATTACCTAGACTCATTACGACATGCAGGAGAGATCCAACTATTTAAATGGTGAATAATCAAATACACTGTAAATTTATTCCCAATCACATATGCTTTGTAGAGAGAGACACATATAGTATGCCGATGAACCCCAATATAATATTGGGGCTTTGTAAATTTAGGACCTATTGTAATATGTATTTTGGAAATAGGAAAACAAATATTTTTTTTTATAGTTTTAGTCCCTATTTTTTAATAAAGCCGCTGGCGCGGCCCTATATTCATAAAACGTCAACCAATCACAGCATGCCACGTGTCCCTATAATTTGAAAATAGGGACTAAAAATGGAAACGAAATATTTGTTGTCCTATATCCATAATCAATATTATTTTAAGTCCTAAAAGTACATAATCTATATAATATTTTAACACCAAAGGACTGATAGAACAAAGATGAAAAAAATATAAACATCGTGTCGATCCTCAATCGTCGACATCAGGGGGACTAAATCGAATTTTGTACGACTTTTGTAACCAAAAATATCAACACATAAACAAAATTTTCTAACTAAATTTTTAATAAATGGGTTCAATCAACCTATAAAACTTTCAAAACCTCTTTATACAATGAGTGCTTCTACAATGACTCAAAATTGGGACTCAAAATCACGATTTGCTGACATGGTGTGTCGCGATTGGATAGTGCCGCTGGCACGGACCCACATTTATAAGAAATCAACTAATGATGGCATGTCATGTGAGCGGGATTCTCAATTTTAATTCCCAATCAAGAGTCGGCGTATAATTTTTGTTATACAATCTAAAAAAAAAGTTGGAAAACTGAAAAGTCAACGGATGGACAAAATTTTTCAGGAATGTGTTTCGACCGGATCGGATGGAAAAAGCACGATTTGGAAAAATTCCCGAAAATTTAGGCAAAAAATTTGGCGTGCCGAAGCAGAATTCAATTTTTTTGCAGAATTACTTTTTTTTTTAATTTCAAATTTTTTGACAAAATCGGAATCGCAAAAAATATAATTTTCATCAAAATTCGGAATTTCGGCATTTTTTTTGGAGAAATCAGAAAAGGTACAGATTTAAAAAAAATATATATATTCTTAAAAATAAATATTGCCATATATATATATGTGTGTGTGTGTGTGTGTGTGTGTGTGTGTGTGTGTGACACCCTGCTTATTCAATATAACCGGTGACCAGTCCTATACTAAAATACAACAGGAATTGCAAGTGTATCATTCTCAGCACCAACTGTCGAATATAAATATAACCGGTAACCACCCTATATAAAATAAACAGGTGCCAAAAATTTTCTTTTTATAAAGTGTACCTATAATAAATTATTCACATACTACGGAGCATAAACATAACAGACAAATAAGGGACTAGATCATTAACATGTTATGAGTAGTCATACAAAAGAATATTCCTCAATATGCTGCCGTGCAACAAACCATAAATATCAAGAGACAACTATATAAGAGATCAACATATACGACCTTTAGGTATACTCACCCAGTTTACAATTGTGAATTCTTAACTAGATTACAAAAAAGAGACACGTCTATAACAAAAGTCCTGTAACATCCCACACATGCTACAACTCCCAAAACTTTGGAACATATAACAATCATTGGTGTCCTTGCGGAGGAACACATATAATAGACACAATATGCATCTATTGCATGGGAAAAGATATAAATGGGTCAGAGCCCCGAGTTTGAAATAAGTTATAGCAAGTGAATTAAATGCATAATAATTAAAAATGCAAGATTTCATAATTGATGTAGAGTCACACTCCCTTAAGACTCGACCTCACTCTCAGCTAGAGCGCGCGCACCTAAACGTACACATTAAATCTTAATTTAAGATACCCCACTAAATATATGGCTCATACCCCCTAAAGCCTATGCATAACTCCCATTAGCGTAACTATAACTTATTATCATAGTTAGATGTCATTCCCCTTAATTATGCAATTTCAAATACCCCATGTACTGATGACCAAACATTTTCCCACTTCCAATATAGCGCTAGGTTTCGTGCGTGGAACGTCTCGCAAGCGAAATCCAAATAAGGAACCCCCCGATACACTACTACCTGACATTGTTAGTCGTGGAAATCTATTAGGCCCTCAGTCCATAGTACGTACTCCTAAATTCCAGTCTACAAACATAAAAGCATACTTATCCAATCTCATGCTAAAAGGGGCAATACATAACACACATATCAATCGAGTAGGGCAATACATAACACACATCGTACACGTATACTAACAGTCTTTACAATGCTATCATCTTCCACAGAATTACTCACATATCATCCCGGGTTACCAGCGGTCGGAATCTCATACCGACTTGGTATAGAACCAATTCACAAGCATATGGGAAGCAACCATAGTTCCTTACCTAAAGGTAAGAATAATCATACCCAAGACGTCTTATCCCTGCCTCACACGTGGTAAAATACTGGACGCTATGACCTGGGGACTATACTCTCCTTGCTCCTCAAGCTAGGGGATTTGCCCACATCTCACAACTTTTCATGATAGCACTAGAGGGGTATGCACCACGTAGTATACATCATACACATAATATATACAAACCGTCATATTTTAGAATGTATATATATTAATAATTCTAGCTATATGTAAATATCTCACCTTACTCTAGCTAATGATCCACCCAATCATTTCAAGTTCATATTATAATTTACTCGCTTATTTGATTATTGATAATCAATCACACCTATGATTTGTCCTCAAATATTCCCTCGTTAAGGACTCATGAACTCTCACTCATTTACCCGTAACCCTCCTCGAAAGAATCCCCACTCCTTGGAGGATTTTCAAAAAGGAAACAATATAATACCCTCTCAAATATGCCTCTATAATAGCCACAAAGTAGCTCCTCCATTGAGTCATATCATACCCACATTATGCCCCACAAACATGTTTCCCAAATAATATTAAAGGGTTCCTAAGTATTAAAAATCAATTAGAGAGGAATAAAACCAGAATTCACAATTGTAGTAACGGACCGAACCGAAGATCCCCAAAAACGATCCGGTCCGGTTCCTAAAAACTGACATAAAAGTTTCAAGTTCCGGACCGATTCGATATCCTTTGAAAACGAACCGGTCCGGTTCCTTAAATTTGACAGAAAACTTTTAACTTCTGGACCGATCCAATATCTTTTGAAAACAAACCGGTCCGGAATGCTCAGTTCTGAATCCTATGAAATTTTCCTATTTCTCCAATAAACCCTTCTTCTATAATATTTTAACATCATAACCCATCCAAAATATGAATTTTACCATTTCTGCACCTTCAAACCCATATGCACACATCAAAGGCTAAACTTCAACACTAAAGTCCAGGGTTTAACATTTATCTCTAAAAATACCAAAATCTATCCACAAATTATGAAATAAATCACACAAATAAGCATTTAGCAAGTTAATACACTTGCCTCAAAGATGTAGGGTCTGATTCTTCCTCAAAGTTACGGATTATACAAGATTTCCAAGGTTCTCAAGATTCCTCTTCTCTTTCTCTACTTCTCACATTTTCTCTTAAATGGTTTTCTCTTAATTGAGATTAATTAAATCTCTTAAGCCTAATAACTCCTATTATTAGTAATCCCAACTTTAAATGATAATACACACGTAAAAATAACTCGTATACCCCAATTCGAGTCAAACTAATCAAAAGGATTTCGGAACCCAAAGAAAACCCCCAGGGCAGTCATTTTGACTTTCTCGGCCCTTGTGGAATCAACCGTATCCTCCAAATTTTCATTCGAAACTCAGAATATAAAACCATCTCCCAACCTCATATAACTCACTAAAATATGCCACGGTTGAGAAATACCGCCGATACACACATATATGACAAAATTTCATACAAGACTATATTTACCATATCACTCTAGTAAATGTAAAACT
The DNA here is from genome assembly GCA_949130495.1 of Sambucus nigra. Classification (NCBI taxonomy): domain Eukaryota; kingdom Viridiplantae; phylum Streptophyta; class Magnoliopsida; order Dipsacales; family Adoxaceae; genus Sambucus; species Sambucus nigra. Next base: position 466,773,282 of record OX422209.1, on the reverse strand, counting down.
CACAAATATTAACTATTCTACCCAAATCAATATTTATGTTAAATCGTTATTTTAATTCTTAATTATATTAAACCATCCACACCCGATAATTTAGTATAAAAATAAATACACGAAAGTAAGGGGTATTACATACTTTCCCCCTTAAAATGAATTTCGCCTCAAAATTTAGACATACCTTATGGAAAGAGGTAAGGCTATATGGCTCTCATATCATCCTCTCGTTCCCACGTTGACTCATCTGCATTATGGTGCTCCCATTGGACTCGATCTAAAGGTACTACTTTCGATCGTAGCCTATGCTCACTACGATCTAAAATGGCAACCGGTCGTCTTTGTACGAGATGTTAGGTTGCAACTTAATTTCCTCCAATGGAACAAGCTAATGATCCCCCCCCCCACATCTTTTATACTTCTTCAAGGACGAAACATACAACACATCATGAATTCTTTGTAAATGCTCTGGCAAGGCAAGTCTATAAGCCACATGACCAATCCTTTTAATAATTAGGAAAGGACCTATATACCTCGACGAAAGTTTGTCTTTCTCTCCAATCCTCATAATACCTTTAATCGGAGACACTTTTAACAACACTTGGTCTCCCAATTTAAACTCCACATGCCTACAGTTCGCATCGGCATAACTTTTTTGGAAGTCATGTGCAACACGTATGCGGTTACAAATCACTTCAATCTTTACCGAAGTATACTAGATCAATTTTGGGTCAAGAAGTTTATTGTCGCCAACTTCCAACCAACACGCAGGTGAACGACACGTGCGTCCATACAATGACTCGTAAGGCGCCATACCTATAGTAAATTGGTAAGAATTATTATAAATAAATTCTACCAACGGTAGGTATTGCTCCCAACTTCCTCTAAAATCTAACATACACATTCGAAGCATGTCTTGCAATATTTAATTTACTCATTCCATTTTCCTATTGGTCTAGGGATGGTATGCCGTACTCAACCTCAATTCAGTCCTTATAGATTTCTGAAAGCTCTGCTAAAAATGAAAGACAAAGATTTTACCTCGATCAGACACAATATTGATCGACACTCCATGCAACCTCACAATTTCTGCAATAAAGAGCAAAGCATACTGTGCTATCGTAAAGTCTATCCTCATCGACAAAAAGTGTGCCGACTTCATTAAAAGATCAATGATACCCCAGATGGAATCATGGCTATGCCGTGTCATTGATAATCCCGTGATAAAATCCATGGAAATGCTTTTCTATTTCCATACATGAATTTCCAACGGTTGTAACATTCCCGAGGCTTGCTGGTGGTCCATTTTTACTAACTGACAAGTGGTTCATCTGGAAACAAATTCAGCTATGTCCCTTTTCATACCTGTCCACCAGTATTGTCATCGCATATCTTGATACATCTTATCTCCACCTGGGTGAATAACAAATTTTGACCCGTGAGATTCTAACATAATAGCCTGCCACAGATTGGAATCGTCCTGGACTACCAACCTGTCATTGAATCGTAATCCACCCTCAGAACTAATGGAGTAGGATTCCGCTCCCTCGGTCAGTAATTTTGTAGTATGACCTTACAATCCGCATTTTTAGATTGATCTTTCACAACCCTCATCACCATCTCGGATGTGACTGACAAGACGACGGTACAAGCCCTGGTCATCGCATCATCTTGACGAAGTTCCTTCCAGTTAGCTTTCCATACCTCTGCTAATTGCCCAGTGGGATAATGACTCAACGCGTTAGGTTTTCTCAGATTATTTTGGATATCAAACTGATAATCCTTTACAAACTCCAACCACATACACCACCTCATGTTTAGGTCCTTCTGGGTGAACAAATATTGTAATGACTTATTGTGTGTGAAAAGTCTAAACTTCTCACCTAGTAGATAATGCCTCCAAATTCTCAATGCAAAGACTACTACACCTAATTCCAAGTCATGAGTAGGATAATTACGCTCATGGGGTTTGAGTTTATAAGACGCATACACAATTTTCCTCTCCTCTTGTTGAAGCACGCCTCCTAAACCCTGGAGAGATGCATCGGTAAAGACTAAATACTCCACTCCTGCTTTAGGCAATGCGAGAATGGGTGCCGACGTCAACCTGTCCTTTAATTCATCAAACGCTAATTGAAAAGAATCATCCCACACAAACTGGACTCCCTTTCGAGTCAAATTCGTCAAAGGGTCGGTAATTTTCATAAATCCCTTTATAAAACCGCGATAATAACTTGCCAAACCCAAGAAACTTCTAATCTCTGTTGGTGTTGTGGGCTAACCCCACTCCTTCACCGCTGCAACTTTACTTGGGTCCAATGTAATACCCTTCTCCGACACTGCATGACCTAAAAACTGCACTTCTCGCAACTAAAATCTGCATTTCTCAAACTTGGCATACAATTGATGGTCCCGTAATGTCTGCAGAACGATCCTAAAATGTTCGGCATGTTCTCCCTCCGTCCGAGAATAGACCAAAATATCATTAATGAACACAATTACAAATTGGTCCAAGAAATATCGAAAGACCCTATTCATCAGATCCATAAACACTATAGGGGCATTGGTTAGCCCAAACAGCATAACCAAGAACTCATATGATTCGTATCGGGTTAGCAATTCAGTTTTAGAGATATCCTGCTCCCTAATACGAAGCTGGTGATAGCCCGTACATAAATCTATTTTTGAGAAGTAAGAGTATCCTCTCAACTGATCAAATAAATCATCTATACGAGGCAACGTGTACTTATTCATGATTCTCACCTTATTCAATTCTCGATAATCTACACATAATCGCCGAGAACTATCCCTCTTATTCATAAACAACATAGGGGCTTCCCAAGGTGACGTACTCTGATGATTGAAACATTGTCCTAAAAGTTATTGGATTTGATCTTGTAACTCCCTCATTTCCACATGAGCCATACAGTATGGAGCTCGCACAATCGGCCTAGTCCCCGACACTAAATCTATAATAAACTTGATCTCGCGACTCAGAGATAAGTCTGGAATCTCCTGAAAAACGTCTGCAAATTCTCGAACCACTGGGATCGAGTCTAAGGAAATAACCACTTCCTGCGAAGTCTCCTCCTCGATATAGTATAAATGGGTGCTTGAACCTCCCTCCGGAAGATGCATAGCAACAAGAAACATTTCCTGGCCTGGAATAGCAAATACGATCGACCTCCCAAAGTAATCAACCATCGCTCGATATCTGACCAACAAGTCCATACCTAATATAACATCATACCCATGCATATCTAATACAAGTAAGTCGACTGCTAAACATAATCTCCCAAAATCTATCTCTACCCCTTTACAAATAAAATGGATAAGCGATTCATCTCCCAAGGGAGATTCTACACACATTTGAACAGTATCAGCTGACTCTAACACTCCTCCTGCACGTGCAAAATGAACAGCTATAAAGGAATGGGATGCTCCAGTATCAAATGATACCTGACCCATATACCCATGGATATAGAACTTACCCTCAATGGCCGGTGGAGGCCGCTGAACCTGCGGTAGCACTGCATTTTGAACATTGCACACTCGCCTATATTGTAACTGTCCCTGTAGAGGTGGGGCAATCTGAACCGCCGTCGGAGGTGGTAAAAATTCTTGCTGACCCTGCTGAGCTCCTTGCACCTGCACACTATTCTACCGTGGGCAATCTATCTTCCTGGGACCCACCTCACCACACTGAAAACAACGCCTATAAGGTTCCCCAACCTCTGGCCTTGTTGCTTAAATTTAGGTTGTCCTTGTCGCTGGCCCGGATTACCTCGGCCCTGTTGACCTCCCCCATTGTTCCCCCTGCCTGTTTGTCTCTGATGAACGTTTTGTTGTTGCTGCTGTTGGTTCCCTTGAAGATTCTTTCTAAAACCACTACTATTAAATCTAGATCCTCCTGAAGGCTGCCTTTTTATTGAATCCCCCGAAGGGTGATCCCACTTTTTTTGCTTATTCCCTTGCCGTTGCGCCTGTTGTGCCCCACTGACACTATCTACTCCCGTCTTACTCGATGAACTTGAGTCCACCAATTTCATGTTGCCTGTTAAATGCAAACGATAATCCTGACAATGTAACAGTGCAATATTCATTACATCTGCAAACGTTAACAAAGCTGGGTTCCCCAACAGGTGTTGCCGAATTCTCCAATTCAGACCTCCCATAAACTTTGAGATTCTCTTCTCCTCGGTATTGACTTCATCCGGCATAAAATTTTCTAAGTTAGTAAATTCCTCTTCGTACTCAGCCAAAGTTCGGTTCCCTTGAGTTACATCCAACAACCTCCTTGTCATCTCTATCTAAACTGCCGGAGGTAAATACTTACGATAACAAAGTACCTAAAAATCGGTTACGGGCATCGTATCTCGTTACACAGAGTTAGTAATTGACTCCCACCACTAGAGAGCCGCACCAACTAATTTAAAAGTGGCGAGTATTTATTTTTAATTGTCGATGCATTCAAACATACGTAGATGGCTTTAAATATCGTTTTTCCACTGACTAGCAAGGATAACGTTAGCTACTCCTTGGAATTTCAGAAGGTGACCCTTCTGAAAAACATCTCGCACTCTCTCCCACGTGGATGGCCCCAGGTGGGTTTGAACTGTTGGAGCTGCAGGCTATTGTAGAGCCTGAGGATACTGTTATTCCATCGCGGTCATCACTGCCTTAACGACTTGTGCCACAATATTGGTAACTTCTGCGGCAGTCATAGTCCCTTAAGGCACTTGGGGTTCCACACTCTCGGCTCCTCTATTTGCCCTAACAGGGAAACCTCGTTTTGGTGGCATATGTAGAAAGAACAAACTGTATCAACACACAGTTTAAGCAATTAATCAAAGCAGAAGATCAAGGACAAAATATGAGCACAACAATCCTAATAATAAGGATCAATATAAAAAACGCTACGGTAGACCATAGAAGTCCGCAAAGTTCCTAAAAATCTAGAACCTGATGCTCTGATACCACCTGTGACACCCCGCTTAATTAATATAACGGGTGGCTAGCCCTATACTAAAAAAATAGGAATCTCAAGTGTATTATTCGTAGCACCAACTGTCGAATATAAATAAAACCGGTAACCACCCTTATAAAATAAATAGGTGCCAAATTGTTTTCTTTTTATAAAGTGTACCGATAATAAATCATTCACACACTACGGAGCATAAATATAATAGAAATATAAGGGACTAGATCATTAACATGCTATGAGTAGTCAAATAAAAGAATATTCCTGAATATGTTGTCGGGCAACAGACCATACAATATCAAGAGAAAACTACATAAGAGATCAACATATATGACCTTTGGGAATACACACCCAATTTACAATTGTGAATTCTTAACTAGATTACCAAAAAGAGATGCATCTATAACAAAAGTCCTGTAACATCCCACACATGCTATAACTCCCAAAACTCTAGTACAGATAACCATCATTGGCATCCTTACGGAGTAACACCTATAATAGACACAATATATATATATATATATATATATATATATATATATTGTGCAACGGAAAATATATAAACGAGTCAGAGCCCTGGGTTTGAAAATAGTTATAGCAAGTGAATTAAATACATAATAATTAAAAATGCAAGATTTCATAATTGATGTGGAGTCGCACTCCCTTGAGACTCGACCTCACCTCTCAGCTACAGCGTGCACCTAAACGTACACATTAAATCTTAAGTTAATCTACCTCACTAAATCTATGGATCATACCCCCTTCAAGCCTATGCATAACTCCCATTAGCGCAACTATAACTTATTATCATAGTTAGATGTCATTCCGCTTAATTATGCAAATTCAAATACCCCATGTACTGATGACCAAACATTTCTCCACTTCCAACATAGCGCTAGATTTTGTTCGTGGAACATCTCGCAAGAGAAATCCAAACAAGGAACCCCCCCCCCCCCCCCCGATACACTACTACCTAACATTGTTAGTTGTGAAAATCCGTTAGGCCCCCAGTCCATAGCACATACTCCTAAATTCCAGTCTACAAACATAAAAGCATACTTATCCAATCTCATGCTAAAAGGGGCAATACATAAAACACATATCATACGAGTAGGGCAATACATAACACACATCATACACGTATACTAACAGTCTTTACAATTCTATCATCTTCCAGGGCATTAATTACTCACATATCATCCTGGGTTACCAGCGGTCGGACTCTCACACCGATTTGGTATGGAACCAATTCACAAGCGTATGGGAAGCGACCATAGTTCCTTACCTAAAGGTAAGAATAATCATACCCAAGACATCTTACCCCTGCCTCACATACGATAAAATAATGGACGCTATGACCTGGGGACTATGCTCTCCATTCTCCTCGAGCCAGAGGATTTGCCCACATCACACAACTTCCCATGATAGCACTAGAGGGGCATGCACCACATAGTATATATATCATACACGCCAAATATACATTCACATCATATATACAAACCGTCACATTTTAGAATGTATAACTATTAATAATTTTATCTATATGTAAATATCGTACCTTACTCTAGCTAATGATCCACCCAATCATTTGAAGTTCATATTATAATTTACTCGCTTATTTGATTATTGATAATCAATCACACCAATGATTTTCCCTCAAATTTTCTCTCATTAAGCACCCCTGAACTCTCACTCATTAGCCCGTAAACCTTCTCGAAAGAATTCCCACTCTTTGGAGGATTTTCAAAAAGGAAACAACATAATACCCTCTCAAATATGCCTCTATAATAGCCCAAAAGTAGGCCCTCCATTGAGTCTTATTATACCTACATTATACCCCACAAATATGTTTCCCAAATAATATTAAGGGGTTCCTAAGTATTTAAAATCAACTAGAGAGGAATAAAACCAGAATTCACAATTGTAGTAACCGGACCGGACCGAAGGTCCCCAAAAATGAACCGGTCCGGTCCTAAAAACTGACAGAAAACTTTCAAGTTCCGTACTGATCCAATATCCTTTCAAAATGAACCGATCCGATTCCTTAAATTTGACAGAAAACTTTAACTTCCGGACCGATCCGATATCCTTTGAAAATGAACCGGTCCTGATTGCTCAGTTCTGAATCCTACGAAATCTTCCTATTTCTCTAACAAACCCTTCTTCTACTATATTTCAACATCATAGCCCATCCAAAATATGAATTTCACCATTTCTACACCTTCAAACCCATATACACAGAGCAAAGGCCAAACTTCAACTCTAAAGTCTAGGGTCTAACATTTATCTCTAACATTACCAAAATCTTTCCTCAAATTATAAAATAAATCACAGAAATAAGCATTTAGCAAGTTAATCCACTTGCCTCAAAGATGTAGGGTCTGATTCTTCCTCAAAGTCATTGATTATACAAGATTTCTAAGGTTCTCAAGCTTATTCTTCTCTTTCTTTATTTCTCACATTTTCTCTCAAATGGGTTTTCTCTTAATTGAGGTTAATTAACTCTCTTGAGCCTAATAACCCCATATTATTAGTAATCCCAACTTTAAATGATAACACACACATAAAAATAACTCGTATACCCCAATTCGAGTCAAACTAATCAAAAAGATTCCGGAACCCAAATAAAAACCCTAGGGCAGTCATTTTGACTTTCTCGGCCTTTCCGGAATCAACCGTGTCTCCAAATTTTCATTCGAAACTCGAAATATTAAACCATCTCCCAACCTCATATAACTCACTAAAATATGCCACGATTGAGAAATAACTAATTCCCTTCGCCGATACACACATATACGACGAAATTGCATACAACAAGACTATATTTACCATATCACTCTAGTAAATGTGCAATTCTCACAAATATTAACTATTCTACCCATATCAATATTTATGTTAAATTCTTATTTTAATTTTCAATTATATTAAATCACCCACATCCGATAATTTTATATAAAAATAAATACACGAAAGTAAAGGGTATTACAATATATTTCTTACATTCCAATATGGGGAATGAGATGAGGCGGAATATCGTTTTTACTTTGGCCGAAAGATGAGAGCAGTAGAAGTCTCTCAATGGCCGAAAGATGAGAGCTGTAGATGTAGTGTACTGATTGAGAGCAGTGGCGGGAAGATGGGAGCACTGGCCGAAAGATTGAGAGAAGGAAGGGATTTTAGAGTGAGAGAGAGAAGGGATTTTGGAATGAAAAATGTGCTGAGATTCTTATGTTTTAGTTTAGGTGAGTGAGAAGCCCTAAACTCTAAGGGTTGTTATAAGAGGTGTGTATTAATCCAATGACTCTTATTAGTTGAGGTGTAAAATTAAAAAAGGGAATATATTTTTAAAGGGTTAATTTTTGACAAATAAATCGGAATTCGGATCGAAAAAATTCGGAAATTTGGATTTCAAAAACAATTCTAATTTTCAATTCGATTTTTTTTGAAAAATTCAAAAATTGAAAAATCAGAAAACAAAAAATCTTCCAAAATAAAAAAAAGAATCAAAATTCGAAAAAAAAATCACAGCCCTAAAATTTTCAAATCCCTTCGTAATTAACAAAACTCCAGCAAATGAATCCTACGACAAAAATAATTGTATAAATCTGAATAAAGTTGGAATAAACAAAAAAAACGGAAAAAAAAAATGAAATTTTGCTTACCGAAAGTTGAGATCTGGAGAGAGATTGTACGGCGACTGTTAAAGCATCAATTTTTTTGTTGCATATCCCAACAATTTATATTGGTACTTAAAAAGTGATAAAGAAAATAATCAAGTCATCATAGAGTTTGGATAAGTTACAGTGATGCTTTGTTTTGTAGAAGAGACCAAGCCAATTGAGTCTGACATCAATATCATCCTTGGTAAGCTTCGATTTTCCAATCTCTTCAAATGGGATTTTGGAAATTTGATCAATACCGTTTTCAACGAACAACTTCGTAAGTTCAGCTGCAAGCTTAAACTTTTCTTGAGGATTTATCCCTTCCTTCAAATTTTCTTTTAATACCCACTACCAGTACCCTTTTCTCCCCTCAAACCTGGGCTCAAGCCGGTTTGGCATAACATCTGCCTCAGACGGTGGGACTGCAATCGTCTTCTCTGGAGTGGCCCAGAGGCGGGAGTTCAAACGCTGGTGAGAATTTGGCAAGGGTGAAAAAAATCTAAGTTATGCCATGTTGGGGTGGTGAGAGAATGAGAGAGGTTGGAGCATTTTGTAGTGTGTAGTGGGCGGTGGAGATTAGTTTTTAGGACTCTTGGCCGATGCCAAAGGTCGTTTATTTGGTTGAAACCCTGTTTGGCTGAAACCTTGAAGCGGAGGTCGCTGGATATTGCTTTGGAAATAGCCGAAAATCGAACCTCCTTGCCGGAAATCTCCAAGAGTTGATATGTGGGTTGGTAAAGATTCTCAAAACCGAAAAAATGGATCGTCATTGAAGAAAATTAATAGAGAGAAAGAGCTTAAAGACGTGCAGAGTGTTAGAATTTGTGGGCTTTCTTAAGTTACAAAATCAGATTTTGATTAATTTTGGGATCCACACGTCTTTTGAGACAAGTCAAAGCGGTAACTTGTTCATTTTCGCAAGGAGTATAATGTAGTATATTCACATATGAAAAATTATAAATTATTGAACAAGGGCGGAGCCAGAATTTCAAGAGGGATGGGCTAATATTTTTCGGTAATTATCATGTTATGGTAAGTGGGAGTGTACATATATGGACGCGAATGAATAAGAGCGGCAAAAAAGAGTATATGTAAAATTGAGTGCGATACTAGTGCCTCTATATCATTAGGAGAAGCGCACTCAACGTGCTTAAGATATACAAGCAATATTTTGATTACAAAACATAAATATCATTAAATTTATATAATTAATTGGGTTTTTGTATATTTTGTAACGTATTCTTGCCATAAGAATACATAAAATTTGTAATTTTTTTTGGTCACTATTAATATATTGTGATTTCTCTATGTAATTGGAAACATATAAATTTAATGGGAAGTTTTTTATTTTTTTCTATTTTGATCGTTAAGGCCATTTTATCATTTGTAATGTAGATAAAATAAAACTCTCATCTCTTGGTAATGCTTAGGATATAGTAACAAAGTTGTATATTTTTTAATGCTATATTTTAAACTTAGTAATTATTATAAATTTTAGCCAACTATAGATAAACGAATCTATATATTGCTAAGTTTTTAGTCCTAAACTTTTTTTTAAAGAAAAGTCTTAGTAGTTGTAATGCAAAAGAAAAATATTTCCACTATCACATTGATAGTTAACAAGCTAAAAAACTTCCCTCGTGTAAATAAGAGAAAATGATTCTAGCTATATGCTTTAGACCTTTTTTTCAATTGAGGCTTATTTCTCATACCCATTTTAGGCAGAGAGACTTGTCTTTCAAGGGTGGGTTATGAAGTTTGGCTTAATAACTCATGGTGCCTTTAACTGTTGAAGCTTTTGAATTGTTTTACCCTGGGCTACAGTCCTGGTCTGCCCAGGGCTGGCTCCGCCCTTGTTATTGAATGAGAAATTATAACTCAAAGTACTCACTTGGAACATGAAAAATGATTGAAGTATTTAAGTTAAAGCTTGTCCCACATATGAAGAATGTGTAAAATGAATGTAGTATAATATAACCCTTGGGTTATCTGAACTCTTTGAAGGATGTATGCTTACATGGGCTTGATTTGACTTCCAAGCTTGTGCGTGCTGCCGCCGCCTCTTGGCTCGGGCTCGTGGTTCTTTGGCCTTTAACTTGACTAAAGTAAAAACTTTTTGAGCCAATCCAATCCAGTTCGTTTTTTATTTTTATTTTTTCTTTGACAGTTAAATTCGGTTATTCCCAACAGTTGACTGTTGGGATTTCCATGCGTTTTTTACCTGCCACTTATTTTTGTATAAATAAATGGCTTGGGGTCTTTTTTTAAAGGTTACGAAAATTCAGACAGTCAATCAATAATCAGTGAGTTCATATGAGAGTTCTAAAGAGTTGGTTCAAAAAGACTTGCGAATTAGGGTGCTACTTTTGCAAGTGAAGATTGTGAAAATTATTATATCCTGAAAGATGATTGCCACTGCGTTCGAGAATCACTAATTCGGGACAAAATTCATATTAAGGTTAGAGTGTTTAACATGCCTCAATCAAAAATCTGTTTTTATTGCATATTAATTCTTTAATTACTAATTTCTTATTTCTGTAATATAATTACAAAATTATTTTGGATAACAGTGACTTATGTCGTTTGAAATGAAGGGGAGACATGGAATCATTCAGTTTCATTTTTCGTTATGAATAGCGCTGAAAACAGGGAGAGAGAAGGACGGTGGAAATGGGGAGTCAGTAACCTGAGTTGACGATATAGAGAGAGCCACGTGGAATAGATTCAGGTCTAATCTTAACGACCCGAATTGAGTGCCATCAACTATAATTAGGACAAGACAAAATCAACATTTTTTTTTTCCTTAAAGAGCTTTAGAACTTTTCGTATCCACTAAAAAACAACGAAACCTCTGTTTTGTTGGATGTCCCCAGCCTCATTTCCCAAAATAACTTTCTTTTTCCCCAGTTACGGTTTTTCGCTCTCCTCCTTGCAAAACTATATAAAGGCATCCATGCATGCATTTCAAAAGCATCAGAGCCCAAGGGGTATCAATCTCTCTTCAATAAGCCCCAAGAGCTCTGCATTCTTTCTCTTGTATATAAATCAAGGGAAAGAACAAAATCCCACAAAAGCAAAAAACCAAAAATATTATTTTGTTTTCGTTGGTTTGTTGATAAAATTTAAATTGGCTCAAAATGGGGAAGAAGGTTGCGGTCATAGGGCTTTCCTCAATTTTATTAGTGGCAATGGTGGTTGCCGTGGCGGTTACCGTCAGCAAGAAAGGTGGTGATGGTGCCTCTGGCAATGGTGATAAGGTTTCAACCTCCACCAAAGCCATCCAAGCAATCTGCCAACCCACTGATTACAAGGAAGCCTGTGTTAAGAGCCTTTCAGATGCTAAAAACACCAGCGACCCTAAAGAGCTAATCAAGGCTGCTTTCAAGGTGGCTGTTAAGGACATTGGTGAGGCTGTTAAGAACTCAGCTGTTATTAAAGATGCTGCCAAGGACCCTAGAACCTCTGGTGCTCTTGAGAACTGCAAGGAGTTGTTAGACACCGCTATTGATGATCTCCAGAGGTCATTCGAGAAGGTGGGTTCCTTTGAGATTAGCAAGATGGATGAGTACATGGCTGACCTCAAGACATGGCTCAGTGGAGCCATTACTTACCAAGAAACATGTATTGATGGGTTTGAGAACACCACTGGTGATGCTGGTGAGAAAATGAAGAAGCTTTTGAAAACCGCCGGTGAACTTTCTAGCAATGGTCTTGCCATGGTGTCTGAGATTTCTTCCGTTATTGGAAACCTCCAGATTCCCGGGTTCAGCCGAAGGCTCCTTCAATCTGAGTCCTCAAGAGACGATCCGGCACCCTGGATCACAGACTCCAACAAGAGGATTCTTATTCAGACCAACGTCAATGATATCAAGCCCAATGCTGTTGTCGCTCAAGATGGATCTGGTGCTTTCAAGACCATTAATGACGCCCTCAAGACCGTCCCACTAAAGAACAACAACACATTCGTGATCTTTATTAAGGCCGGTGTTTACAAGGAGTACGTTGAGATCCCAAGGAAGATGAACAACATTGTATTCATAGGAGAAGGTCCATTGAAAACTAGAATCTCCGGGAACAAGAACTTCATCGATGGAATTGGTACCTACAAGACTGCCACAGTTGCAGTTAACGCAGATGGGTTTGTTGCTAGGAACATTGGGTTTGAAAACACCGCTGGTCCTGAAAAGCACCAAGCTGTTGCTCTACGTGTGTCAGGTGACATGGCCATCTTCGACAACTGCCACATGGATGCCTTCCAAGACACCCTCTACACACACTCGTACCGTCAGTACTACCGTGGTTGCACAATCTCCGGCACCATCGATTTCATCTTCGGTGATGCCGCAGTTGTTTTCCAAAACTGCAAAATGGTAGTTAGAAAGCCACTCGACAACCAAGCCTGCATGGTCACCGCTCAAGGCCGAAAAGACCACCGCGGAACAGGTGGGCTTGTTCTCCAAAACTGTACCATCACTGGTGAACCAGCTGTTTTGGCAGCTAAGCCACCAATCAAGTCTTACTTGGGTCGCCCATGGAAGGAGTTCTCAAGGACCATTGTGATGCAGTCATACATTGACAGCAACATTGTTCCTGAGGGATGGTCTCCCTGGACCGGTACTTTTGGAATGGACACTTGCTACTACGCTGAGTACGGTAACAGAGGTCCAGGTGCAACCCAGGCTCAGAGAGTAGCGTGGAAGGGTATCAAGAAGATTGCTGCCCAGGAGGCTGAGAGCTTCACTGCTGCTAAGTTCATCGAGGGTGATATGTGGGTCAAGCCCACCGGCATTCTCTATGACTCTGGCATGCTTAAAGTATAAATCAGGGGTGTAGTTTTGATTTCAGATTCTATTTCTATCGGAAACATGAGTTCACATCTCTTTATATTATAATGGAATTCTTCTCATATATCCATAAATTTTGCTTTATTTCTCATTAATTATATTAATCTATCCATTTTTCTTCTATCTCTTATATTAACAAATTGAACTTGAAATCTTTCTTTAGATCATTTTTTAAATTTATTTGCCTCAAACATGAATACATGCTAAAGCTTAATGGGAAAACAAGTACTTGTATTTAGGTGCATTTGTTTTTCATCTCATTCCAACATTTGAAGTGTAAAAATTGAATTGAAAAAATTTGTTTGTATGAATCTCTCAATGAATATATTTAGATAAATTCAAATTTAAATGTTATTTTACTACCTTAACGATTTAGAATAAAATATAGTCACTAGTCTTTTAATTAGTTAAAAGAACACTATTTGATATTTATTATGTCTGAATGGTTCACATTGATACTTAAATAGTTGGAAAAAATAACACTTCAACAAGAACAATTGCCCCCATATAATTTTGGAGAGAATTATATTTATATTAAAATTGTTCAATGATTTTTTTTAAAAGTACATATCTTAATTATCAAGTTCGCCTCCTTAAATTTTCATTTATTCACGTATTAAAAAAAGTATTGGATTACCATGCATGAGCAATAAATTTATATATTCTATAGAAATATATATTAAAAATATATAATTTACATGCAACCCTTGAGTTGGGTCGGGTACACTTGGATATGATAAGATGTGCCCATGTCGGGTCTATATTTTCTAGCAAGGCTAAAAATTTGCCAAAATCATTCTACAACCACTTGACTTAGCTTGGACCAAATCCCATAAAATAATGGCTTGAACGTTATTTTAAACGGGTGGGTCGCATGCCCATGCTCACCCCTACGACATACATAATAGTGCAATGTGAAATCTACTAAAATTGATAGTAAAGTCACTAAATTGTTGTTTTTTGCAATGAATTAAATCAACTTTGCTTTGTTTATCTTTAGTCAATAGCTTTTGATGCAACTCTAATAATGATAATGCAATAGTTTAAATAAGGTGATACTTATTCATCTATAAGTATATATAAAAATTGTAGACCCAAATGATGTGAGGCTGATACGTGGAAGATGTATTAAATGCTATCAACAGTTTTAATATAAACCTGCCACATGGCCAACTTAAATATCAGTCGGTCTTTTCTCTCTGAATACCGAAAATCACCCCGACTGTTGGTTTTCCAACGCCTCTTCTCATCGTTAAAGCAACCAAACTTTGCCTACAAGTGAACCAGGAACGTATATCAATATTTCTCAAACTCGTATGACTTCCTCTTAAGTCTCTCTCCCTAATCGTATGTTGTGTTTCTACCAAAATGAATAAGAAAAAAAAAATCTTCTCCCCATAACAAACCCACGAACAGGGGTTGAGATAAACCAAAAACCAAAAATAAAAGACAACCCACCTTTCTTATCCCCAAACCCATTAACTACGAACTAAACAGGATGGAGAAAACAAAAGAGAAAAACTCTTCTTCCTCCTTCAAACCGGTATCGGAACACCATTAAAGGAGCTCAAAATCGGGTAAGTTCCTTCCTTCATCTGATTTTTTATTCTACCAGTATATATATATATATATATATATATATATATATATATATATATATATGTATGATTTTACATTTTGAGACCTTCATCCCTATCTCTCTCTACACATAAATGGTGTGGAGAATCACTGTTCAATATCATAACAAATAAACACCTGATTTTGTTCTTTCAAGTGTTTCATCAAACCCATGTTTGTTTATAATATATATCTTTTTGGTTTTCTCAGGGATGGGAGAAAATGGGTTATAAAGAAGTTGGGAGAAAATGGGGTTCACCTGATTTGATTTCCATGTTTGTTTATAATATGTATCTTTTTGTTTATCATATGTATCTTTTTTGTTTTCACAGGTATGGAAGTCTTTTTTATTTTCACGGGAGAAAATGGTGCTTATTCTCTCTCTCTCCCTCTCTCTCTCTCTTGTGAATATTTTCCTATTATCCTTCCCATTATTTTTTATTCTCATTACCGTTTTATGTTTTTTTATCTTGGAAATAGCGTTCTAAAAGTGAGTTATATGTTATGTGATTTTAATTTGAAATGATGTAATTGGGAATTATTTTGATGCGATTACCGTTAATAGATTATTTTACTTTTTATAATTGGAACGATATTTGTATTTACGGAATATATATGATATGTTTTTTAGGGCTTTGATTTACGATATATATTTCAATGTAAATTATAATTGCGTGAAACAAACTACAACAACAAAACAATACATTTTCTATAAATTCGGCCACGCATCGCGTGGCCTTCGTGCTAGTTATATTATAAATAAATAAAAGGGTCATTTAGGTTTGACCTTCCATTTCATTTCCTATAATGAGTCAAACCCCGAAATTAACTTTTTTAAGGTTTGACCCTCATTTTTAACTTTTCGTCCACTTAGCCGTTAACCCTCATGTTTTATTGCCATTTATCCCAAGATTGTCCCTCTTTATTGCTGGGACATTACTAGTCGTTGGAAGACATCCTATTTAAGCTCCAATATGCCATTCATTTTGTCACCAAAATGGGAGAGGCTCAACTACATCTTACAATGTTATTTTATAATATTTTTTTTGCTAAATTATTTTGCTAATTTATTAATATAATATAACACCCCGTGCAAAATCCGAGTCACTACTACGATTAAAACTAAACTAAATCCTCAACAATAAGAATAGAGCATCTATATTCCACAAAAATAAATATAACGAATCTAAATTTACACTTTCAAAATAATTACAATTAAATTTCACTCGAAAATAATACTAAGCTCTCCAAATAAATTACACTGCCAAACTATACAAAAATAAAATCCTTCAAACATCGTGCTCTAAAATCCTCTAATAATCCGTAGCGTCCAAATCTACTTTAACCTGCCACTAAAAGAAAAAAAACGGGAAAGTACACAATATGACAAAAATAAATGTTCCAAACAATAATGGTGAATAAATGCAACAATACGAATCTGAATTCAAGTTCAATGTGACATCCGAGCATTATACTAATTTAATTTCTCAATAACACATCAATAGGTCACCAGGCCTTACCTCACCTCACCTAAGCTTCGTAAAGCCTCATCCTAGATATTAGACTTTTGAACTATTGGCGGGTGACCATTCTCTGTGCCGTATAAAAAATTGTATGACACCATACCCATTAACAAAAATAATATCTCAAATCGAATCAATATTTAGATTCCAATAAATGTCATGATATTAACAACATGAGTATAAATAAATGAGGAATAAAATGACCACTCTTAAGAGAGTTAAGGAGCATATTACGTAAATTTCTTACCTTAAAATCATCACTAGAAACTCATAAGATTCCTCCTCAAAATTCTGATCACACCACTGCGTTCCTCCCGCGAAAACAATAAAAACTCGTTCTAGTCCAAACTCGAGAAAACACCAAATAAGCCTTCAAATCATGGGTTAAAACTTGATAACTTTGGGGCTAGAGTTTGTAAGAGGAAGAAGATAAAAATTATAAGGGCCAACTACTCTTAAAGGTTGTGAAAATATATTTGAAAAGTCCTAATCCGGTATTAATTTAAATGGAGAAATATTAGAGAATTTAAGTGACATTAGAATCCTATTAAAACTAAAACAGTTCGCTTGTTAGTCACGCTCCATAACCGTGACAAACGGTTAGTCACGGTTTAAGTCCGTGACAAATATATGAAACGGGATTTTTATTTTGGCATTATTTTTTTCCAAAGAGTTTTATGTTTTGAGGACTCTTATAAACGACCCCAAGACTTATATATACTCATATTATGAGTCTTTTAACCTAGCTTTTTGAAAATTAAATTTATTTAATTAATTACCGGATAAAATTACGAGTTCTTACATATAATTTATTAATTTCAATTATTAATATGTACTCTGTTTTATTTATTGCAGGTAATATGCCAACTTTACGATGAAAGTGGTCGTGTAGCCAAATTATGTCCGTCATTGCCGAAAAATGAAACGCAACAAGATGTGAAGAAAGGTGTATATTTTCAATGTGGAGAATAAGGACACTGGGTCAAACATTGTCCGTGGAAGAATACGAAGTGTACAAAAGGTTGCAAGACCCCAAGAAATTTATGAAAGTTTAAGAAAGAATGGAGTTATGGTAAAAAATTTCTCAAATGTGTTGATTGTGGTAGTTTCGAGTGGCTCTACACCACTAAAGAAAAGCGTCTAAATATGAAATTGAAAGTGAAACTGGAAGTGACGTTAGATGATTTATGTAATGGTTTTAAAAGTAGTGTGAATTTTAATGTTTGATTTCATAATTCATGTAAGGACATCAATGGTTTTAATGATATTTACATGGTTTCATTTTGACCTCCATTCAATTTTGTATATCCAACACTTTGTAGATAACAAAAATAGTGATCAGGTTAATAACTTTCCATAACAGCTTAACATCTAAAGTACGTAACAACCCAAAACAACTTAATAACTGTTGTCAAGTTTTATTTGTTATAAAACTACCGCAAGTGCACGGGCTATTGAAATATAGCGGGTGTAAGTACGGGTCGAACCCACAGAGATTTCGTCAATTTTTATAAAGTATTGATTGTCCAACTAGACATATGAGTATATAAGAGTGATTACGTTTCTAAAATAAAAATAACAAAATAAAAAATAAACGAACAAGTACAATAGATAATATTAAATGAGGAAGAAACTAGGACGTCGGATCCGTTTGTCAATTTTAATTAAAGTAACACATCAATTTAATTTCGTAGTTCCGAATTTATAACACAAAATATACCGACTCTCGTCGCGTACATTTCGGAGAATAAAACAATACATGCGCTCAAAATATTTTAACGTCTCTTAAATTAGACACCATAAATCTCTATTCCCTCGAAAATATCACGTTTTAAATTTTTAATGTGTATTTAAGCATGGGATATCAAAACATCTAAGTGCAAGCATAACCCATCAATAATGACAACTCTAAATTTTTAAAGCATGAATTTATAATTAATTCTTGAGGTTTAAAAATACACTCTCGTGTATTTTTAAGCGAATACCGATTTTTTTTTTCAAATTAGAACATGTCGGAATATGTACGAAATTAAATTAACATGCGTGGTTTAATTAGTCATGACAAACATCACTTAAGTCCTAGTAAATAAACTACTCACACAACATATTTGACACACAAATATTGCAAGATTAAAAAATAATTTTCATTAATAAATATCACCTTACAAAATTTTGTGGCAAGACTTGAATTACAATATACAATATGCTCCTCCAAGGTGTGCCTCAATAATACTTCTTACACAGATTTTTTTCTCTCTCAAAGTGTGTCTATATCTCTAAAAAATTGTTGTTAAGAGTCTCTCCATCCCCCTTAATTTATACTAACAAAAGAAACCAACAAAATAGGATAAAGTGGGGGTTAAACAGGTATGGGGGGAAGGAATTTTCGGATGGATCAAAACATGGGTTGGTGGGGTTTTGGTAATGAGCATGTGGGGGTGGTGGGTTTAGTTAGTGGGCAAATGGGTTTGGGTTTAGTGATTTTCACCAAAAAGAATAATGGGACAGGCAGGGGTCGAACCCCTGACCTCGCGCAACTCTCTACCTTCTGCCAACCAGCCTACCCAACAGCTCTTTCTAATATAAAGATACACCCAATTATATTTAACAACATATTAAAACCCAAATTTCATAATTTGCACAATAGTTCAAATCACCATAACTTCTTCATTCGGAGCCCGATTAACATGCCGTTTGAACCGACGTGACCCTCATTTCGGTGCCAACAATATTTCAGTAGTGTCCAGGTCTCGGGATTGACTTTGGGCGTTGACCCGGGGCTTTGACTTTGACTTTATTTTGAATTCGAACTTTGCACGGCCATAACTTTTTCGTTTCAACTCCGATTGATACGCCGTTTGAGCCCAGGCGTCCCTTGATTCAAGGCCTTCAATTTCCATGGTTGGTCCGAGTCCGAAATCAGCCATTTAAATTTACAATTTTGCCCCTGAAGGTGCGTAAGTGAACTTTTCATGCTCAATTTGCGTCCGGACTTCATCGCTTTCTTTTTAAACCTGTCAATAGTCAAAAATAACTTGAACAAGAGATTAGCAATGAATATAAGATGTGAGCTTTAAGTTCCCAAAATTGCATTATTAACCCCATTTATTCTTAAATTTGTATTTTTCTCTAAAATAATAAAAATATCTATAAAAGCTCTTTATTTATGATAAAATGGGAATAACAACACTTAGATTTGAGTGTAAATAATACAAAATAATGCACTCATCAAATAAACGAACATAATAACACATCAATTTAATTTCGTAGTTCCGAATTTATAACACAAAATATACCGGCTCTCGTCGCGTACATTTCGGAGAATAAAACAATACATGCGCTCAAAATATTTTAACGTCTCTTAAATTAGACACCATAAATCCCTATTCCCTCGAAAATATCACGTTCTAAATTTTTAATGTGTATTTAAGCATGGGATATCAAAACATCTAAGTGCAAGCATAACCCATCAAAAATGACAACTCTAAAATTTTAAAGTATGAATTTATAATTAATTCTTGAGGTTTAAAAATACACTCTCGTGTATTTTTAAGCGAATACCGATTTTTTTTTTCAAATTAGAACATGTCGGAATATGTACGAAATTAAATTAACATGCGTGGTTTAATTAGTCATGACAAACATCACTTAAGTCCTAGTAAATAAACTACTCACACAACATATTTGACACACAAATATTGCAAGATGATAAAATAATTTTCATTAATAAATATCAACTTACAAAATTTTGTGGCAAGACTTGAATTACAATATACAATATGCTCCTCCAAGGTGTGCCTCAATAATACTTCTTACACAGATTTTTTTCTCTCTCAAAGTGTGTTTATATCCCTAAAAAATTGTTGTTAAGAGTCTCTCCATCCCCCTTAATTTATACTAACAAAAGAAACCAACAAAATAGGATAAAGTGGGGGTTAAACAGGTATGGGGGGAAGGAATTTTCGGATGGATCAAAACATGGGTTGGTGGGGTTTTGGTAATGGGCATGTGGGGGTGGTGGGTTTAGTTAGTGGGCAAATGGGTTTGGGTTTAGTGATTTTCACCAAAAAGAATAATGGGACAGGCAGGGGTCGACCCTGACCTCGCGCAACTCTCTACCTTCTGCCAACCAGCTTACCCAACAACTCTTTCTAATATAAAGATACACCCAATTATATTTAACAACATATTAAAACCCAAATTTCATAATTTGCACAATAGCTCAAATCACCATAACTTCTTCATTCGGAGCCCGATTAACATGCCGTTTGAACCGACGTGACCCTCATTTCGGTGCCAACAATATTTCAGTAGTGTCCAGGTCTCGGGATTGACTTTGGGCGTTGATCCAGGGCTTTGACTTTGACTTTCTTTTGAATTCGAACTTTGCACGGCCATAACTTTTTCGTTTCAACTCCGATTGATACGCCGTTTGAGCCCAGGCGTCCCTTGATTCAAGGCCTTCAATTTCCATGGTTGGTCCGAGTCCGAAATCAGCCATTTAAATTTACAATTTTGCCCCTGAAAGTGCGTAAGTGACCTTTTCATGCTCAATTTGCGTCCGGACTTCACCGCTTTCTTTTTAAACCTGTCAATACTCAAAAATAACTTGAACAAGAGATTAGCAATGAATATATGATGTGAGCTTTAAGTTCCCAAAATTGCATTATTAACCCCATTTATTCTTAAATTTGTATTTTTCTCTAAAATAATAAAAATATCTATAAAAGCTCTTTATTTATGATAAAATGGGAATAACAACACTTAGATTTGAGTGTAAATAATACAAAATAATGCACTCATCAATAACTTTCCAACTTAATAACATCCAGTTAATATCCAAAATGAGATAACAACATCCAAAACAAGTTAACATCCAAAACAAGTTAATAACATCCAAAACAACTTAATAACTTTCCAATTTAGTTGTCATCTGGTGGCAGGGGAAACTTAGGAGGGACAATTGTTTGTTCTTCTTTGTGCCTCGTCTAAAACCAAGTCTTGTCTTCTTAGGCTTTGTAATTAGAGGAATGACCAGTTGAGACTTTGTAACCTGAGATCCTTGAGTCGTAACTTGGGATCCTTGATCATGGTGTTAGTTATTAGGACCCTATTTTTCACTTCTTGGTTTTACTCTCCTTCCTCTTGCATCAGTTGAAGGATTTCCCTTACAAGTCTTCTTGTTGTGCCCATATTCCCCATATTTTGAACATTTCTTGGACTTTCTTCTTGATGGAACTGGTCCCTCATACTTTCCCCATCTTCTCTAAGTCCTTGGTCTTCCTGGAGGCCTTGTGAGTGGTGGTGGTTCCACTTTGTGCTCAGGATGTGGTCAAAACCTTAAATCATCTGTTGGGTGGACATAACCCGTATATGTAGTATAGAGTTGGTTGTAATACCTGCAATCAAAGATACACATTAATAATCAAAGACAACATATACAATCAAATATACACATTCATAATCAAGAAAATCAATATACACTTACATATCCCATGGTTCTCTCTTTGGTAGTATAATTGTTATGGCATGCACACATGGGATGCCTGACATTTGCCATTTCTTACATGTGCAAGTCCTATTTTGAAGATCTAAGGTCCATGTTTGTTCTTGCCTATTGAGTACCACATATAATAAGTCATTGGAACCTTGGGTTGTGAATTTGTTGTAATATTTCTTATGTTTTCTCAAAATTTCCTCCACTCTAGGTACAAGTTGAATGTTTTGCAGAGCTTCTGCTTCTGTCCTTCTTTTATACATTATAGACATCACCAACAGTTTGTACTTCTCAATAAGTTTGATAAGTGGTAGTTCTATCAATGATCAAATCTTTTTTTTAAATGATTTTGAAAAATTATTTGTGATGTGTTCACACTTTGAGGTGAAATCAAAGTATGCTCTAGCCCATGAACTTTTCTCCTCTTGTTCAAGGCACTTCTTGCCACCAGGACTTGATTTAGCCAGTTTTTCCATCCATTGTTCATGTTCCTCAATCCTGTATGCTTTGTTAGCTCCCCAAGTTAACATTTCCAAGTGAGAACCTTTAAATCCACAATTTTTAAAGTTCTTATACATATGTCTATAACAGTATCTCTGGTGTGACTCTCGAAACACTTCCTTCACAACATCTATCAACCCTTTTTATCTTCTAATATGAATGTTAGGGGCAACCTATGCTTATTCAAATGGGGTGAGAGTGTCCTTAGAAAGTCTCTCCATGCATCAAAGCACTCAGACCTACAAACAAATATACCAATGGGGAACAACCCATTATTTCCATCTAGGAACACTATAGAAAGAACCACACCACCATACTTACCCTTTAGGATTGATCCATCCAAACCAATAATTAGTCTGCAGCCATCGATGAAGCCATCCAATAATGCTTTAAATGCAATACATATTGAAATAAAAGACTTATCAATAGGGGACATGTACCATTCAACAACACCGTCTCGGTTCATCTTTAGAATTTGATTATTTATTTTTGGGACCATTCTATAACCTTCTTTGTAAGTACCAAACACCCTTTCATGACGAATCATCTTGGCATTGCATGCAGTCTTATATGACACCTTTGTTCCATATTTCTCCCAAATTTCTGTAATGATGTCTTTTGGCTTGAACTCTTGGTGGTTCCTCACAACTGTCTTTATTTAATTTACAACCCAACCAGCATGAACTTTTGATTTTTTGCATCCCTCACCACTCTTACAAGTCTGTTGGTTATTGAAGCTTCTAAGCATGGCAATGTGTTCCTTTGGAAACCTTCTAACATATGCCCTCCGTGAATATTTGGGGTCTTTTCACACATAGATAATCTTTAAGTTATCATTCTTCTTCTATTTGTATTCAAACTTCTTCTCAATGGAATATCTTCTCATGTATTGTCTGCAATGCTTCATAGTAGGCCATAGCATTATGGTATGCAAATCTACATTGTCACCTATATCAGCATTAACATCTTCACCATCATACGTATTATAAGTTTAATCAATGAATTCCTTGAATTTAGACTCTATTAACTCAATGCCTCTCTCAGTACACTGCTCAGTTGACTGCTCAGATTCCATGTCCTCAAGATGCTCTGAAGCAAATTCCACACTTTCATCACCATTAGATACCTCCGTATGACTCTCCATGTACTCACTATCTTCACTATCTTCATTAAGACTCTTGTATACTTTTTCTCCAACTAAGTTATCAAACTGACCCATGTTGGATGGTGCTTCATTTGGATTCTTAACCACTGGTGCTTCTTGTGTAGTGTCAAATGGATTATCAACCACTGGTGCTTCCTGTGTAGTGTTAAATGGAATATCAACTATTGGTGCTTCATGTGTTATCTCAAATGGAGTCTTAAATGTAGTATCAAGCACTGGCTCTTCTATAAGATTCTTAAGTAAATTAAGGAATGCCTAATTATCTTCACTACTACCACTAATGAGTACAAGCTTTATATCACTGGTTGTATATGGCTTTTGTTTGGTAAACCTAGGGGACCTTCTGGTTGTTGTGGGTTAGGGACTTAGTGGATTGTTGTGGTATGGCTTTTTTGAGTGGATTGTTGTGGTTTAGAAGTAAGGTAAAGGTGAAAATTTCCTTTCATAGCTAAAATAAGGTTCAACATTTTCATCAAGTCTTTGTCTCCTAAAATTTATGATCCCCCAATTTACCCAATCTATGTTGAAATCCTTAAGCCTGGATATTTTTTCCATGTCTTTTACCAACTTCATAAAGCAAAGTTCATCCCCATCCACATCAACTAATTTAAAAAGTCTGATAACCTAGATATGTGAACCTTTCATCATCCCAAAACCCCCCATAGTGGACCACAAATGTCTTTTTCCCAAGTGAAGGCATCTGTAAAAAGTTAAGCACAATATAAGATAAAAAATACAGAAAATATCTAGGAAATACCAAACCAACAAACGAAACCTACATGCATCAATAAATTTCCTTCGACAACTCAAAACAAGATGAAATAACTTGAAAACCTATTTTTTTCTTCATTTACATCACAAATATGGCAAAATACATTAAAAAAATCTTAAATATAAGACCAACCTTTGATAGTGTGATGAATACCATGAAATCGAGTGAAGTCCTAACTTTTTAACTGAGATTTCTTGTTGAAAGAGGGAGAAAATATAAGAGTAATCATTATAAAGAGAGAGAAGAAAATTTAGAAATGGTTAAGAATTGTATTATAGCTGTGAAGTCCGTCGATTGGGGATACATATTAAAGCAAGGGTATAATCAGTAGTAAACATAGAGGTTAACAACTAAGTAGACGAAAAGTTAAAAATTTAACTCCTCCTCAAACTTAATGAAATATCCCCCAGTTGGACATGTGGAATTAGGCACTAAAAGGAAGCACCTATGTAATACCCCGCATTTGTATGAGTATTTAATTGAAGTTATATTGATTTAACTGAAATTGTAGGAATTATTATTCGGATGGAATAATTGCATTTATCTTTAATTTGGTGTAATGATCAAACGAGTATGCTTAATTATAATGGAGTACTTAATTTATATATAATATTTCGTAAATGTGATACGAGTGTTATGATTTTTATGGTATGACGGTATATTGTGAATAATGAAAATAATCGTGAATAAATTTATAACTCGTTGATTTAATTAAGTCATATTACATATATATGTATATGATAATGATGGAATATACAAATAAATGTATAAAGTGTATATACTTGGAGGGAAAACAATGCAGTAGATGATTATTTAGCTTCAAGAGCCTCAGTATCTCAAATGGATGATTATTTCTGGAGTTTCAATTCTCTTCCAACATTGGCTAAAGGTCATCTCAATATGGATAGACAAAATCTTCCAAATATTAGAACAATCATAAAGAAAATGTAATGGGGATGAGATAAATCCCCAAATTTATACATTCTTAAGCTCTCTCATTGTACTGGGGATTAATCCCCTATATTTTTTGTTGTAAGTATTCTTTCCTTGTAATGGGGATAGTTTATAAATCCCCAAGTTTCTATTCTCTCATTCTAGAGTAATGGACCCATCCTCTAGAATTATTTTTGTGCTTGGGTTTGTAAGCTTCGGAGAGGCTTTTTCTCCTTTATGGTATAAATAAAATGGGTGGGGGTACCGTCCCTCTTTGGCAAAAAAAAAATAGACTTTTAAATATGATTAGAAGACTTAAATATGCATATTGAATGGTTAAAAATAGACCTATGTATTGGGAAAGACCTTGGGTAGAGTTTCGAGTCAAACCGGATATGGATAGGAACCTTTTTATGGGCCTTAAGTCTGGCCTTATAGAGACCTACAAATGTAGGTTAATTAAAATGATATTTAAGTGGCTAGAAATTTGCATTAGGATTCCATACACTACTCCTGTCCACCCCACGACTTTGGCAACTGCACACTCTGGGAGAAAAAAAGGAGAAACCACCTAGGGAAAAGGAAGAAAGAGATTTCTCTACAAAGTCAAGTAAGGTTTCTCTTGACATTCTTATTCAAAATGTTCTATTCTCGTATTAATGTTGAATTCATGTATAGAGTATGAATTAATCATGTTTTGGGGCTGCATACCCAGATAACCTTTGGTTTATAGAAAAATTGACGATAATCGTATTATCCGCGTTTAGATCCATAATTTTCCATAGCAGGTATAAATTCATGTTGTTTTATATGGAGTTTTATTGTAGAAGTCATATGGTAGAACTCTTCTATGAAATCTGATTTTTTTTGTTGGAGTTTAAGGTGAGATATCAAAACTTGAACATAAACTAAGGATGATTTTGAGGTTTAATCATGTTTAAATTGTTCCCACTTCATGTTGGAACTCATTTTCATATCCTATTTGAGGGTTTTCGGTCATAAGGACGATCTTTGATACACTTAAAAATTGGTGGAAAAACCCTTTCATGAGAAAATAGCAAATTTGGGCGCACTGGGGTGTCTAAATCGGTTCGTTCCCCATTGTGAATCGATTCGATGTACCTGCTTGTTCAGGTTAGGGAACTTTAGATCTTTTCCTTAATCGCGTGGGCGTCGACGTCTTATTTTTCTGACTTTTTTGAATTAGTTATGATTTTTCTAAGAAAGGGTGTGCGAGACCATTTTCAAGTGAGGGATATAGACTTATTCCAAGATATTAAGGATATTTTCATGAATTTACATACGTAGTTAAACCGGAATGGGTTCTTGATATGGTGATGACTTAAAGTACAAGTTAACTATATAAACAAGATGATTTACGCGGGGTTCTTGAATAAGGATATAATAAATAAATATATTAAAAGTCAGGGATGCACATAGATGATTCGAAAATTTTAGTAGGGGCACATAAATGATACGACCCTAAAAGATATGATGATAAATTTATGATTAAGATGGGGTAAGTCTAAATAAAAGAATTAGTTATTAGAGACACGCCAAATGCTTGATAATATAATTAAGGGTTAGCTCCGTTAAATTAATACCGTTTAAGGACATTAAGTAGAAATAGATCCTGAGGCTAGTGGTTTAAGTCATGATGGTTAATATTGGGTGCGATTGTAGTTGGGGTGTAACTACCTATACATATTAGTTTACTTCTTATATATGTACATATAAGCCTCATTGTAAAGGTAACAAGAAGTGAATAATTATTAAGAATCTAGAAGGATTGAATTCTACGCCAATAGGGAAACATACTGAAATCATTAATTATTTTGGAAATGTTAGTTTGGTGATAACTATACTTATATATTTATGAACAAATAAATGAGGAAGTAAATTTAATTATTGAGCCTAAGAGGCGATACACGGGACTTAATATTTAATTGGGAGTAGTCGTAGGATAACAACTTAATATGGCTTATGTAATAACTGACTAAAATATTATGTTTAAGTCGGGAAGACTATATTTATATGGAGAAAAATTCCTTGGGTAAAAGTAGTAATGGAGTAAATGCACATATTGGATAATAATATGTATTATATTATTTTGTGTGGACATACCTAGGTTCGTGGACAGTCCTATCGGTTGGGGTGCGCACGTTCGGGACCAGAGCACATGTCAGCACATGTGGACTAGGCGTAGTGTTAGGTCATATTATAGGTACTACGTAACAACACCACTTACGAGATGTAGGTGTAGATGAAGGTGAAAAAGTTGTTACTTAGGCCGTTTAATACAAGATTAAACTATTGAAGTAACTCCAAACTATTTTTTAAAGAAACTCTTTTCTTTAAATCAAATCAGTTTAATCACAAGCTGTGTTTACTGAAAAATGTACGAGATATGATCAAGATTTTATAACTAGTTTTGAAAATCAAAACTAAAACAATTAAGTCAACTAAATCAACACAACCACAAAGAATGAGATGAGGAGATGTAGAAAGATTAAGGACAAGGTGATTTTTAACATGGTAAAACCTCACCCAACTGAGGAAACATCCATGGCGACTTCTAAGTCACAAACCAAAAATTCACTAAAACAAAATATACAAGTTGCAAAATATATAACACACATGCACACAAAGCAGACCTATACAAGTTTAGAATATGTACCCACTAGTTTGATTCTAAGTTTTCTGCAGATCTGATGTTGATGTTGCTTTCTCAGTTTGCTAACTTCTCCACTTTGTTCCAGTCTTTACGTCGACTCTTGTTAATTCATGATCTTATAGCTAACACTTCTTGTGTTGTAGTGTGACAAGTGTTTGTGAAAGTGTTCTAACACATGCATGCGCACACACACACACACACACACACACACACACACACACACACACACACACACACACTTATTTATACAAACAAGTCCTAGTAAATTACATATCAGATCTAAATGATGTTGTTTTCAGTTTCTCTCTTCTTTAGAAACAAATAGACTTTATTTGACCTTTAAAATAATCCCAGAATCCAAGGTTACCTTGCTCGAAAGACGGTTCAAGGTCTTAATCAATTTCACAGGGTTTTAAAAAAAAATTGAAATTGAAAACCACCGATTGTGATTCCAACTAGGTCACAAGTCTTGTTTCATAAGAACTAGAAACATAAACTGAATTTGTTGATTCTTGAGTAGATAAAAATATTTACAAGAAAATTTTAATCAACAAATACGATTTCTCAAGATGAGAAACTAAAACATGCAGATCTAAGTGTAATATAACATAAAATGACCAGATCTATGATTTCTATAAAAAAGAAATACAGATCTAACCGAAATGCTTAAGTTGGACATAAGATCTCAAACTTAAGAGGATTCAAACCAAGAATAACTTTCAAACTACTACAAACGTCACTCTCAAACACTCAGAGTTGGTGTTTGGTGAATATGGTTTAAGAAAAATGTGTTAGGGTTTGAAACTGGGTTAGGGTTTGAACGAGTTTGGTTTTCTCTCTCTTCTCTCTTCTCTCTCTATTTAGACGAACTGCCAAAAGTCTTCTAATGCAGAGGGTAGGCCCCCTTATATAGTAGGCTAGGAAGGATCGAGAAGGTTGATGCGAATCTAACGGCTGAGATTTAGTCTTGGCCTATCGACTTCTATCCGATGGTTTAAAAGAAGCGATGTGTTAAACGCTTTCTGATTGGCTTAGAAGGGTTCACAGGGATTAAGTTTGGACGCATGCAGAACGTTGATAAAATCAATGCAAGGGCTGAGATTTATCAAAGTAACAGAGTCTACCAACACACACAAATTGCGTCGGTATATGGTTGACAGGTGTAGGGCTAAGATTGGCTTTCACACGCGCATCTTAAAATAATTACACAGCTCCCTGAAGTCTCAAGCTCTTTCGAATTCTACCCAACTCAACTTTCAGGTATGAAAACATAAAACCAGTAATTACAGAATGACCCCAAAAGTTTTATAAACCAAATTTTAATTAAACAAAAATTATTAAAAATTCGCAAAAAATTATTAAAATCAATTTTAAATGGGATTTGACACACACAACACACACACATAATCAATTAATGCAATATATGAACAATGTATGCAACCTTAGTGTGTGTGATTGAGATTTATACCTTCAATTGGATCAAGTGTGGCTTTAAGAAGGTTCTGAGGCTCTTTGGTATCTAGGGACTGGGACTCTAATTTTGTCACAATTTCCAAACTAGATGAGCACTTATACAATGTAGACTCAAATGAGTCAAGTGTATAAGGTGCTTCAATCTCCCCCTTTGGAAATATGAGACAAAATCTCCTTTGAGTCATCTAGTACTCGTAGGGCTACAAAGAAATAAGAAAAAACCTATACCAATACAAAAATTCTATTTACCCATTTCCTAGAAAAAGAAAATTACATAATTCAACTAATTACAAACCAATACCCTAATAACAACTGTAGCAGACAACGATATAGATCCTGCAAATAAATACTAAGATCAAGCTTATTAATCAATGTATAAATAAAAATGAACTCATAAGACTCAAACTTCTTCCCCATTTTGTCTCAAATGGACAAAGGAAAAAATTATTAAGTCATAGGAGTTTATTTAGCACAAACCATTCCTATCAATTTTCGCAAAGTAAGAAATCTATTATAATCCAAAGGTTTGGTAAACATATCTGCGAGTTTCAAATCTGTTGGAATATAATTGATATCTAATTCCTTAGTCTCAACTAATTCGCGTATGAAGTGATATCTAATTTTTATGTGTTTAGTTCGCGAGCGTTGAACATGATCTTTAGAGATATTGATCGCGCTTTGATTATCACAATAGAGATGTAGTTGATCTTCTTGAATACCATAATCATTTAGAATTTGCTTAAACCAATGTAATTAAGCACAACAACTACGAGTGGCTATGTATTCAGATTCAGCTGTGGATAAAGAAGTGCAGTTTTGTTTCTTACCCACTCCATCCTACCAAATTGTTACCGATATAGTAACACGCTCCTGATGTGCTCTTACTACCATCAGTACACCCTACCCAATCGGCATCAGTGTATCCTCTTATGGTACTAAGAGTATCATTGGTGTATCAGAGTCCTAAATTTAGAGTGCCTTTTATTTATTTAATGATTCTTTTTACACATCCTAAGTGGCTCTCTTTAGGATTATTTTGATAACGGGCACACACGCAGTAATGCCGCAACGTGTCTTGTAAATGTAAATTCCGTACTTAGTGGATTTAAGGCTAGGACCGTCCGAGGTTGTTTCCCATTGTGGGTTTTTCCTCGTACATCGCGGCGTAGTGGTTTGTTATTATATTTTATCTTGTGCAAAATCACCTAGAACGCATGCTTAGGTAAAAAGATAAAATTGGTTTAATTTAATCACTACTTGTTTAATTTGGTGCTAACTAATTTTGGGCAATGTTTAGTTAATTAATTCAAGTCATTTAATTTAACTTGATAAAATTGGTTTGGCCTAACTTGATAAAATTGCATAATATGACTTAGGCAAATTCTCTAGGACTTGGATTGAATTAATTGTGTTTAAGTGAAATTTAAATTAGTGTGTGTGTGTTTTAATTTAATTTCACTTGGTTTAATTTTAATTTGAAAAAGTAAATTAAAATTTGTAATTTGTTTTAATTGAACTATCATCTAACGCTTCCGCATCTACAAAAAGGAAATTATTACTTTCTGGAGTATAAAAGGTTTTAAATTAAATTCGGGGGTCCTTGGGGCATTTTCAAATTGGTATCAGAGCCAAAAATGATAAATTACTTCGTTAAGATCTTTTAAATATTTTTTGGCTAAAATGGAATTTTCCCCATTTTCTAAATTTCCTATTTTCGATGGTTCTAACTACGCGTATTGGAAAGCGCGAATGAAATCGGCACTAAAATCTATCAATGAGAGAGTTTGGATGTCTGTTATTAATGGGTGGTCCCCACCTACTCATTTAATAGATAATGAGCGTGTTCCCAAATCGACCGATAGATGGAGTGAGGGTGAATTTAAACTTTCTAATTATAATTCCCGAGGTTTAAATGCCTTGTTTAGCGCTGTCACACCGAATGAATTCCGACACATTATGACGTGTGAGACCGCTAAAGAAGCTTGAGATATTTTACAACTCACCCACGAAGGTACTTGTGTCGTTAAAGCTTCGAAACTCCAAAACCTCACCACTCAATTTGAAACTATCAAAATGAACGAAAAAGAAAGTTTTGATGAATTTTATACTAGACTTTCCGATATTGTTAATTCATCTTTTAACTTGGGAGAGAAAATACCCGACAACCGAGTAGTAAAGAAAATTTTAAGGTCCCTTCCCGATAGATTTATTCCAAAAGTGACCGTTTTAAATTCTTTACCAACTTTAGCCTCTATGAAATTAGAAGAGCTCGTAGGTGATTTACAAACCTATGAACTAGACATGTTTTCCTCTAAAGCCGAAAAGAAAATTGAAAAGGGCATTTCTTTAAAAGCCCGAAAAGAGGTCAAACAAGTATTAGAGAGCGAGAGTGATAGTGACTCGGAAGACATGGTTTTGTTTGCTCGGAAATTTAGAAAATTTCTTAAATTTAACAAAGATAAATTTAAAAATAACTTTAAGAAATTTGAAACTTCTAAGTATGAAAAAACCGAGAAGATCCCTAAACATATCAATGAACAATTAAATAGGGACGAGTCAAATAGGTGTTTTGGTTGTGAGGGTTATGGCCATAGGGCTTCTGGGTGCCCCACTAAACTAAGGAAAGAGGGTAAGCGACCCATTTCATATAATACGACCCTTAGTGATAGTGATAAGGAAGAGGGACCCGATTCCCCCACTAAGCCCAACTTTGTGGCTTTTATGGCTAGTCATGTGAGTGATAGTGAGAACTCGTCAATTGATGAAACTTTAACACATGACACTTCCGAGGTCAAAGTTTTTGATTCCCTTATTTTTTATGATAGTGAGAGTGGAGAAGAAAGAGAGAGTGAAAATGAAGAAGAGGTTAATGTGAGTGAACTTCAAAATGCTTTTCAAGAACTTTATAAAGAATCTATTAAATTGAAAAGAGCTAATTTGAAGTTAGAAGCTAGTTTGAAAGAACGTGTCATGGTCGTTGATAATAGTATGTTGGTTGAAGACCTTAGGACACGAGAGAAAGCTCTTCTAGATAAGCTTGAATATGTAGAAGGCGAGAAAGATAACCTTAGGGGTTTAATGGAATCCTTGAAAAAGGAGCTTCTTGCTTTTGAAGAGCAAAATGTTTTATTAGAGTCTAACATTTTAGAATTGCAAAATAAATTAAAAGACTCTAGTAATGTCAAATTTAATTTGGAGTGTCGTTCGAAAAAATTAGATAAAATATTAGGAACGGTCCAAATTAAAAATGACACTTGTGGTTT
This sequence comes from Sambucus nigra, assembly GCA_949130495.1. Taxonomy (NCBI): domain Eukaryota; kingdom Viridiplantae; phylum Streptophyta; class Magnoliopsida; order Dipsacales; family Adoxaceae; genus Sambucus; species Sambucus nigra. The sequence goes on along the minus strand of OX422209.1, from coordinate 466,740,386 downwards.
AGGCTTCAATACTTGTAATTAATTTACTCATAATGCCAAAACTAATGTTTTAGGAGAATCCACTAGGAAAGTCTTTAGAGATCACTCCTTAGGTAAATCTTTTCGACATGTTTTTACTTGTACACATTGTGGTCGAAAAGGTCATCTTAGGAAATTTTGTTTTGATCTTAAACGTATTCCTAGAAAATCTCAATGTAAAGCAACCAAGGTAGTTAAAATTCTTACACCCCAAGATAGTCATTCTTCATTAATTTGGGTTAGGAAATCCGACTTGGTTGCCTTGCAAAATGGTGTTTTTGATTCTCATTTACTTTCATATGCTTCCTCCCTTGCTAAATCTAAAGGATGAATGTGTTAGTGTTTGCATACTTTAGCTTTTGTACTTCATGCTATATTCACATGCTAAATGTATGCTTGTTTAATCGTTTTCTAGTTTATGCTCCATGCTTATCACATGCTAGAATTATGATTTTTGTTTATCTTTTGTATTATATTTCCTTCATTTTGTTTGCATCAAATGAAAAATACAAAAAGATTTTTGTTTATCATTTGGATTTTATCTCTTGGTAATTTAAGCTTAATGAAAAATTCAAATGATTTTTGTTTGTCTTTTGAGTATATATATATATATTTTTTTTTGGTTAAAAATTTCAAAAACTCAAAAAGATTTTATTTTGTGTGTATTTTAGTTTGACACGCTTTATGTGGCATACACTTGTGTTTGAATCCCATATTTTACGCTCTCATGTGGCTAGAACTTTTGGTTTAGATTGTCAATCCTTATTATGTTCTTTACCATACTTACATGGAGTAGTTGGATTTTATGTTGATTAAATGGATTCTATTTTTATATGCCTTTATTCACACATGCATGAGCTCTTTTGAAATTTAAGTTCATATGTATATTTGAGCTATGTGAGGTGTTCTCCTTCCAATCTTGTCATCTACATATTTGTGACTTAGGAGGACTAGTGCATGTCAAAATCTGTTGCACGTGATATTTGTGTGAAAAATGAAAACATGATAAATATAAATGTGCATGGGGAAGGGATCCGAAAGGAATAATAATCCTTTGCGATTGTAAGCCACCGTTTTGAATGGACCTAAAAGAAATACGTGGTCCAAAGGCCTAAAAACAGAAAATATGGCATTAAAAAGAAAAATAATTTTCCAAGGCCTATGTTTGATTGATATATTCATTCAAAATTAATATATGCTTATTGAGGGAGATTGGATGGTATATCAACGGTTTGCACAATGTCCGTTAATCCTAGTTGCATATTTCATGTCATGACTCTATTGGTTTGTAGAATCATCAACATGCTAGGCTTGTATGCATTGTGTATGTTTGTTCATTGAGTTCAATCTATATTGTCACATGAGGTTATATTCAAATGTGATGAAGTTTGCAATCAAATGAGAACTCCGTGAACATGTTTTAAAGTGATTGGGTCTAAATTTAATCGTTACTAGTTCACACCCCAACACTTCCATTTCCATATGACACATTTTTGCCATACGAGTGTGAAAGACTCCTATTATATTTTGTGTGTGTCATTTGTGTGTTTATATCTATATATGTGTACTTGAGTCTCTTTGGTATATATTATGTATACATATATTTAATATTTTTGTTTAGTCTTTGCCTTGCTTTCTATTCCATATATGCTTTAATTCATAATTGGTATCCATCTTATTGTATTCTTTATTGATATCACATGATTAATACTTAGGTATCATATTGGTATCTGTTTCTTGCATCCTAGTTGGTATCCATTATTATTTGTTGGATTGGTGATGATCTTGTTGACCATGTGCTTCCACGTCCTCATCACTTTTGCACATTTGCATGTTTTAGCCTGTTATCCCATTTTATGTATGCCTTGTTTAATTTAAGGCTAATATGCTTTTATTGGGGGCGATAAGTTAGTTTTTGATTATTTAGCCTTTGTCTATTCCGAACAAAAAGGGGGAGAATGATAGGGACATTTATCTTAGGGGGAGACGTCTTTCTAAGTAGGTCATTTGTTTGATAAAGGGGAGAATTAATTTAGGGGGAGTAATTATTTAATTGCATTTAATATTTTGATATTCCCTATGCATTTGGTAGTTTGCTTAAGTGTGCAGGAATACTTCTAAATGGAAACACTCAACATCGACAAAGATATTGATCCTTGGGTTGTTTGAGTCAAGCATTGTATTTTTATTTTGGGTGGGACATTGTTTTTGAGTCTAGTGAGCTTGACGGCCCTTTAGGATTTTTTTTTGGTTTTTGTTTCGAAATAGCCAAAGGGGGAGATTTGTAAGGACACAAGTCTCCCATTGAGTCATAATGTAGTGTTGTCTCAATTCCGGACAAAAACATTTAAGTCATAGGATATTGTTCAAGTGTATCCTTCAAGCCTATAACAAGTTAAAGTTGAAAATGTTGCGGCATTACTTTTCAAGAGAACATCATTGTCGATTTTCGTGCCAAGTTTCACGTCATCAACATGTGGATTCCAATGTCTCCTAAAGGTATGAATGCATTAATATATATATAGGAGCTTGGAAATTTATTTTGGGTGTTAGTATTTTTTTGTTATTTTTTTTGAATTCATAGTTCGAAAGATTTTGTTCTTGGACACCTTTCCGTAGAAAAATCAAATCAAATCCAAAAAAAATCAGAAAAATACGAAATTGGTGGCCACGCGTTCATATCGAAATTATCTAGAATCATGGCTTGCAATATCATTAGAAAATTCGTTCGAATGACCTCGTTCGAATGAACTTCTAACGAGATTCAGAAATTGAATCTGTTTTCTCGTTAGAAGTTTCGTTCGAACGAACTCAAACTCGTTCGAACGAACTTCTAACGAAATTTCAGTTTCGAGCAGTTTTTTTGACAGTTTTTTTATAACTTCCCACTTTGCCCACTAACTTTTACCACCTTTATATAGTGCGGGAAAGACATTTTCTAAGATAACTTTTTCACATTTCCAAGAGTCATTAGAGCAAAATACTTTGAAGAAAAAGTTCCTTTTTATGTGTTAAGTTTTATGGAGTAAATTGCTTTCAAAACACATATACATCCATATATTTGTCTTTATCCAAGTTTCAACATATATATATTGCTTGGAATGTTTGGCACCGGTTTATCTCTACATTAGTTTGAAGAGAAGTTTGAGTTTTCTTCTACATCCCATAAAGAAGAAGTGTTCGTTTTGCTGCGGCATTCTCATGTGGTTAAAGACACCATGTGTGGTTGACGGTGTACCTATTGTCCGATTGGTGAGTCCAAGATCGCGGTGGAGTTTCGTGGTTATCCACTAGGAAGAGGTGGTTACAAGAAGACGCGTCAAGGCTTGAGAGGGTTCGAGTTGAGGAAGTAAGTCATCTGTCTTGTAAATGTAAATTCCGTACTTAGTGGATTTGAGGCTAGGGCCGTCCGAGGTTGTTTCCCGTTGTGGGTTTTTCCTCGTACATCGCGGCGTAGTGGTTTGTTGTTTTATTTTATCTTGTGCAAAATCACCTAGAACGTATGCTTAGGTAAAAAGATAAAATTGGTTTAATTTAATCACTACTTGTTTAATTTGGTGCTAATTAATTTTGGGCAATGTTTAGTTAATTAATTCAAGTCATTTAATTTAACTTGATAAAATTGGTTTGGCCTAACTTGATAAAATTTCATAATATGACTTAGGCAGATTCTCTAGGACTTGGATTGAATTAATTGTGTTTAAGTGAAATTTAAATTAGTGTGTGTGTTTTAATTTAATTTCACTTGGTTTAATTTTAATTTGAAAAAGTAGATTAAAATTTGTATTTTGTTTTAATTGAACCATCATCTAACGCTTCCGCATCTACAAAAAGGAAATGATTACTTTCTGGAGTATAAAAGGTTTTAAATTAAATTCGGGGGCCCTTGGGGCGTTTTCACACGCAAACTGAGTACATAATATCAGGACGCGAGGCAGTAAGGTATAGTAAGGTTCCTATCATACTACGATATATATTCGGATCTATGGATTTACCATTCTCATCTTTAGATAATTTGACCGTAGTACTCACGGGAGTTTTAGCTTATTTTGCACGTTCAAGCCTGAATTTTTTGACAATGTTTAAAGCATATTTTGATTGCAAAACAAACAAACCTTCAGAGTTCTGTTTGACTTCAAGACCCAGGAAAAATTGTAACTCCCACGTAAGAGACATTTGAAATTCTTTATGCATAATTTCAGAAAAGGATTTAACTTCTGAGGGGGATGTTGATCCAAAGATTATATCGTCAACATAAACTTGAGCTATAATAATATATTTGTCAAAATGTTTGTTAAATAGGGTTTGACTATTTCCACCTCTCTTAAAACCTTTATCTAAGAGAAAATTGGAAAGGCGCTCATACCAGGCTCTTGGCGCTTGTTTTAGGCCATACAAAGCCTTTTTAAGACGAAAAACATGGTTTCGATACTGAGGGTCAATTAACCCTTTTTGTTGTTCGACATAGGTCTCTTCAGTCAAGATTCCATTAAGGAAGGCAGACTTTACATCCATTTGATAAAGCATAAAATGCAAGTAACGAGCTATGGCAAAGAGAAGACGAGAAGATTCTAAGCGAGTAACATGAGCAAATGTCTCATTAAAATCTATTCCTTCAATTTGAGAATATCCTTGAGCCACTAACCTGGCTTTGTTTCTAATGATTATCCCACTTTCATCAGTTTTATTTTTAAATAACCAACGTGTGCCAATAACCTTTTTATGTTCAGGCCTAGGTACAAGATACCAAACATCATGAATGAAAAATTGAAGAAGTTCTTCCTGCATAGCAGAAATCCATTAAGGGTCATTCAATGCCTCATTTACATTATTTGGTTCCACAAGGGAAACAAAACATGCATAATGAGCATAGCTTCTTAATTGATATCTTGTATGAACAGGCTCACAAGGTTTACCAATAACGTTATCTATGGGATGATCTTTAGAAACCCAGTTAGGTACTTCAGGTTTCTCAATTGGTAAAGAATCATCTATTTCTAGCGAGTCTTTTTCTAAAATATTTTCAGACTCTTCCACAATAGTTGGTTCTCCAGTCTTACTGTCAACAGTAGTGTCACTTACAATAACGTTTATGGATTCCATTAAAGTCTTTGTCTGAAGATTATAGACATGGTACATGCTACTATCAGGAAAATATCCTAAGAAAATAGCTTTATCTCCACGAGTCTCAAATTTGGATAAGTGTTCTCTGTCTTTACAGACATAACACGTACTACCAAAAGTTCTAAGGTATATAAGATTGGGCTTCTTACCATACCATTATTCGCAAGGAGTTTGTTTTGAATTCTTTCTAAGATATACCCTATTTATAATGTGACAAGCAGTACGAATTGATTCTACCCAAAAATATTTAGGTAAACACTTGGCATGAATCATAACTCTTGCCATCTCTTGAAGGGTACAATTCTTTCTCTCAGAAATTCCATTTTGTTGAGGAGTCTTAGGAGCACTAAATTCATATTTGTAACCATTATAGTCACAGTAATCTATAACACCTCTATCTATGAATTCTCCTCCTCTATCACTACAAATTCTATTTACTTGAGTGTCCTTCTCATTTTAATACAAAGTAAGATTTTCAAAAATGCTCTGAAAGTGTCGAACTTTTGTTTTAAGAAGGCTACCCAAGTAAACCTGGTGAAGTCATCTACCATAACTAGAATATAACTTTGTCCACATAGACTCACAGTACGAGAAGGACCCATTAGGTCCATATCGATGAGCTCAAAGGGTTTAGAGGAAAGGATATCTTTAACTTTCTTATGAGGTGCTTTAATAATTTTTCCTTCCCGATATGATCCACAGACAATGTTGGAAATGGGTTTAATCTTGGGAATTCTTCTAACTACTTCTTGTGAAGACAATCTACTAAGGCTATCATAATTTATGTGATGCTATATCTCATTGTCATCCATTCTGGCAATGTTACAGACCTCAGTACTATTCTGGATAGTATAACAATTGTTAGGAGTACTGAGTCCTATAATTATCCACTCACCTTTTTCATTTAAAATTTTTCAATTATTCTTTAAAAAGGTGATAGTATGATTTGAGTCACAAAATTGCGAAACACTAAGTAGATTAGTCTTAAGACCTTTTACTAGAAGAACATTTTCTAGAACAAGAATTCCTTCTTCTTGGAGCCTTTACCAATGATTTGAGATGATACACCATTACCAAAAATAACTTTTCCTCCAGCAAAGCTGGTTTTGTTTAAAAGTTTTGTATCATCACCAGTCATGTGCTTTGAACACCTAGAGTCTAAATACCAACCAAAGGGAGTGTGTTCAGCTTTTAAACCAGTAATCACAATGTTACACTTCATCTGGGGGTAATATCTCATCTTTTCTAACCCAAATAGCTCTTGTTTTTGTTTTCCGCATATTTTCTCTCATTTGATAAAATTTGCGAGCATTAGATTTTTGTTGAAAGATATTTTGCACCTGACTTTGAGTTTTATGAACAACATGAGCATTTGGTTTAGAAAAGTGCCTAGGAATCCTTCTTGGAAATGATCTTTTAGGTTTGGTCTTTCTCTTTCTATAGTTAGAGTTTTTGTCTGGTTGTCTAGGCAGGACATAATTGTTACGGCTTCTCCTAGAGTAGTTAAAGTTTTAGTATAAATGACTATTACAAATAGGTTATACTAAATGTCTAGAGTAGCAAACTTCAAAAGATTGATCGTATATGTCACAGTATGAGCAATATAAATTGCTTGAAGAGGGTATCTCCTTAGGAAAATCTCTAAACATAGGCTTCATGGGATTTTGAGGTTGAACCTTATTCCTAAGGAGTACAGTTTGAAATGAAGAAACACTCTTCCTAATTGGAGGGTAGATGTATTTAGCCTTAGGTAAACTTTAACACTTAGAGTAACTTGATTCCCCAATATCAAACTTATGCTGTTTTTCATCAAACTCATCTTTTAGGGAATGAAAATCTGGACATGTTTCTATAGGTCTTTTGCCACCTGACACAAACTTGATTGGTTCAAAGTTTTTAGTTTGTGTCTTTGAATTTGGGTAAAATACTATTCCAGTTCGAACATCAGAATTGGTTTTTGAATCAGCAACAAAACCATCAAAATAGTTGGAATTATTTTCAAATTTTGTAATTTTTTTGAAAACAGTTGCTGTCTTTTCTTTAGCTTGTTCCAATTCTAGTAATGTCCCATTATATTTTTTCTCGAGAGTTTCGTTTATTTCAATCAAATTCTTTAATTTTTGATCAAAACTTTTGACTTCATTCTCATGAGTTAGACATTGGGAAGTATACTCTTCAGCACTAATTTTAACCATTATACTTAGGTCTTCTAGTTTCTTAGTGAGATCTTTCACTATCTTCTCTAGTCTAGTGCTTTTCTTGAGATTCTTGGCATAAAGTATGTGAATATCAGGGAGGTCTTCAGTGTCAGAATCACTAAGTGTAGTGTATGAAGTGACCCCTAAGGATTCATTCTTGAACTCACACACACATTGACATCGTCATTATCGTTTTCCCTTTGACTCACACACCCCGTAGTAGAACTAACATTGTTCTCAGAGATTAAAGCATCTAAACCAGTAGCTGCATGATTCATAACAACACATGTAGAGCTACTAACATCATTCTCATACATAAGCACAAGCATATCATCATTATAAACAATCTTGGCAAAGAAAGACATGCAAGGATAAAAAACATCAGATGACTCAGGTTCTTCATTTTCAGAATCACTTGAATTATCCCATGTCTTGCAAATGTTGGCCTTAGTATGTTTATTGGTCGTGTTCAAGTTAACTCTACAGTCTTGTGCTATATGACCCAATTTACCACGTCTAAAACATTCAATATTCTTGAAGTCTTTGTTGGGTCTCGTGTGAGTGTCCTTGTGATGTTTGCTGTTGATACCAACATTAATATGCTGATATAGACGAATCATAAGAAGACACGTGTCGATCTACGTGGCACAATAGCAACGAGGAAGTCTATTTCCCCGACCAAGTCATATTCACTCCCTTTCACATGTACAGCCTAAGGGCTATAAATACATTGTATCACCCTCATTCAAGGGGACCGGATTTTCTTGATAGAATTACATATCGAGAACTCCAAAACACTTGGCAATAACAGAAACAGTGGACGTAGGCCATTCTTATATGGCTTAACCACTTTAAAATTCTTTGTCTCATTTATATTTATCTGTGATTAAATAATTAGAAGCAATCTAATTTTTTACATCAACAGATTGGCGCCGTCTGTAGGAACGACTGTTGTTATCATTTTTCACCAAAAATCATTCATCATCAATGGCAGATAATCCGGAATCCAGCAATCGAAATGCTGGAAATTTTCCAAATCCCTCTGCACCTCCAGATCTGACTGGAATTATGACGAATCTGTCTCAAGGACAAACCGCCATGCAAGAGACAATGCGGTAACTCATACAGACCCTTCATGGCGGTGCACCTGCACATTCGGGACAACGAAGTGGTCAGAGGCAAACCTATTTACTTTCTTCACGATCCAGGCGTACAGATGCGTATCGTAATGAGGAATCTGATGATTTCTCTTATCAACCTGGGCGAACTTCATCAATACGGGCCACAGATACTGAGCAACGTATTACTCTCTCTCCAGAGAGGAACAATGCTTTTGAAAGACTGAGTAGGGTGTCTCCTTTCAGTCGATTAGGCCCTAGGAGGAATAGGAGTCCACCTAAAACCATGTCGAGGAGTTTTCGACAACCATCAGATCTAAGAGAAGGATCAGCACAGTCACGACCAGTTGCTCGTCAAGATAGATCTCAGGAGGCCACGTCAGAACAATCAATTGCTCGAACTAATAAGCCCGAGGAAGGAAATGATGCGTGGAAAGGTTTCATTCAGCGGTTGGAGAATAGATTGGGAGAAATGGCTAAGGCGAAGAATCCCCTACAACGAACTTTTTTTCAAGGGACACCTTTTGTCCAGGCCATTGTGGATTTTCCTACCCCGTCAAAGTTTAAAGCCCCTGTGGTAACCCCCAAATATGACGGAAAGACAGATCCTGTTCTGCACATAGAGCAATATCAAGCTACTGCCGACATCTATGCTGTCCCCGACGAGATGAGATGTAGAGCATTCTCAGGAACTCTTACTGGATCTGCCCAGATATGGTACAACAATCTTCCTCGGGGTAAGATTTCAACTTTTTTTCAGTTGGCCGAGTTGTTCATTGGCAATTTCTGTTTTGGAGCAAAGCCAGTAAAACGAGTAGCACACTTGTTAAGTGTTAGAAAAAAATCTGGTGAGAGTACTAGAGATTACATAACTCGTTTCAATAACGAGAAGCTGGAAGTCATAGATTATGAAGAAAAGACAGCAATCACCGCCTTGATGAGTGGGTTATTGCCTAACAAGTTGTATTACACTTTGGCCAAAGATCCACCTACAACTATGTCAGAGTTGATGGCAAAAGCGGCCAAAATCATGAATGCCGAAGAGGCTATGGCTGCGAAGAAGAATATGGATAAAGAAACCAAGGTGGAAGTCGACAAATCTAAGAAGAACGAGCATAAGGGCAATGGCGGTGACAAGCATTCCAAGAATAATAAGTCGTCATGGGAAGTCCTGAAGAAATTCGATAATTATACTCCTTTGAAAATGGGTATTAATCATGTCTTGGAGGAAATCAAGAATAACGAGGAAGTAAGGTGGCCAAAGAAACTGAGGTCAGACCCTGACAAAAGAAATAGAGATAAATATTGTGAGTTTCATAAAGATCATGGTCATATGACTAAAAACTGCATAGCCCTTCAGAATGAGATTGAAACGCTCATTAGACGAGGAAAGTTGTCAAAGTATGTTGATCGTAGAAATGAAAGAGGAAATGAAAACCGAGCAAGAGAGAGGTCTAGATCTCCTCGTTGGGCAAAAGAAAATAGGAAAAGGGATCATGAAGATGATACAGAGTATGACCCCGATCTTCCCAAAAGGCCAAAGCAACCGTAACGCGAGGTATTTTCAATACGTTTTAGAACATTTGATTGTAATGTTATTACAGGCGGAGATGCAGGAGGAGGAGATCTTACTGCAGAAAGAAAAGCTTACCTCGGTGAGGCTCATGCTTGCTCATACATTCAACGGATAAATTTGGCTGAAGAGGATCGCCCGAGGAAGATAAACAAAGAGAAGCTGGTCATTGGTTTTTCAAAAAACCACCTGGCAGGTGTTCTTTACCCTCACGACGATCCTTTGGTGATCAAAATGAGGATGAAAGAAGTAGTGATTTCATGGGCTCTGGTAGATAATGGTAGTTCAGCAGACATCATGTTCTACTCATGCTTTGACAGTTTAAATTTAAAATTATCTCAATTGGAGCCTTATCACAGACCTCTCCTGGGTTTTGCTGGCGAGAAAGTTTTTCCACTTGGGACGATCAAGTTGGATATATTCATTGGAACTTGGCCTGCTTGTCGAACAGAAAGAATACGCTTCTTTGTGATGGATAAGAATGTGCAATCAGCTTACAATATCATCATGGGAAGAGTTAGTTTGAAGAAGTTTGAAGCAGTTCCATCTACAGTACATCAGTGCTTAAATTTCCTAATAAATTTTGGAGTAGGAGTTATGAAAGGTGATAAAAAAGTAGCTCGGGAATGCTATTATTCATCTGCTGAGCAAGAGGACCTTGAAGAATCAAGGAAAAAGACTACTACCTACCAGGTGGATGAAGGTACAGAAATTGAAACACTGGATCCCAGAGATGAATCCCAACTTATAAAAGGAAAGGTGGTGGAATCTACAGAAAATGTTATTCTGGACGACGAGCACCCTGAACGAATAACCCAGATAGGTTCGACGTTGGATGTTTCAATAAAACAGGAGTTGATAACTTTCTTGAGAAACAGAAAGAAAACTTTTGCTTGGAGTCATGAAGACATGCCAGGAATAGATCCAAACTTCTTATGCCATGAGCTCAATGCGAATAAGGAGATCAAGCCTGTAAAGCAGAGAAGAAGAGTATTTAGTCCCGAAAAGAATCAAGCTATACAAGAGGAGGTCGAGAAGCTCCAAAAAGCTCGATTCATTGAAGATGTGAAATATCCGGACTGGTTAGCAAATGTGGTGATGGTAAAGAAGAAAAATAATAAATGGAGAATGTGTGTTGATTTCACTGATCTCAACAAGGCCTGCCCAAAGGATCACTTTCCATTGCCCAGAATTGACCAACTAGTGGATGCTACCTCGGGGCACGAGCTGCTCAGCTTCATAGATGCTTACTCTGGCTACAATCAAATCAAAATGAAACCTGAAGACAGGGAAAGTACTTCTTTTATTACCCCTAGGGGAACTTATTGTTATAATGTTATGCCTTTTGGTTTGAAAAATGCAGGAGCGACATACCAGCGGCTGATGAACAAGGTTTTTGCCGAACAAATCAGTTGCAATAAGGAAGTCTATGTCGATGATATGCTGACAAAGAGCAAGAAAGATGCTGATCATCTAGTTGACTTAGGTCAGATCTTTGATCAACTGGATAAATACCAAATGAAACTCAACCCGACGAAGTGCACATTTGGAGTACGAGAAGGAATGTTCCTCGGATACATCGTCAACCAGCAAGGCATTGAGGCGAATCCAGAAAAGATCAAAGCTCTTTTAGGGTTGCGATCTCCAACGACGAAGAAAGAAGTGCAGAGTCTTACAGGACGAGTTGCAGCGCTCAACAGATTTGTATCCCGAGCAACTGATAGATGCCTCCCATTCTTCAAAACACTTCGAAAAACTTTCGAGTGGAATGATGAATGTGAAAAAGCCTTTCAAGACTTGAAGAAATATTTGGGAGCACCTCCACTGTTGTCCAGGCCAGTAATGGGAGAAAAGTTGTACTTGTACCTGGCAGTATCAGAGAATACAGTCAGCTCGGCATTGATCAGAATAGAGAATGGAGTCCAGAAGCTAATTTATTACACAAGTAAGGCTTTCTGAGGTGCAGAGATCAGGTACCCAAAGATGGAAAAATTGGCATTGGCATTAATTGAGGCAAGTAGAAGAATGAGGCCATATTTCCAGGCCCATACCATCGTCGTGTATACCGACATGCTATTGAGACAAGCCCTTCATAAGCCAGAAAAATAAGGGAGACTGATGTACTGGGCAATAGAGCTCGGTGAATATGATATTGTGTATGAACCCAAATCATCATTAAAAGGGCAAGATGTAGCAAATTTTATAGCAGAGTTTACTTATCCTGATACCCCCGAGGAACAAAAGTTGCTCGATGATCAACCTGTGGATGTTACAGGATCAACAAACACAATCTCAGACCAACTCCGGTTGGTAAAAGGGCTTGTGGATGTAGAAGGATCATCAAATTCGAACTCAGACCAACTCCGGTTGGTAAAAGGGAGAGAAGAGATGGTCGACGAAGAACGAGAAATACCAGGGGAGGATGAAAGGAAACAACAAATATCTTACCGAGGAACTTTGTCAGATAAGAAATTTGAAGACGAGTTACCTACATGGAGATTATATGTAGATGGGTCATCTTGCACAACAGGTTGTGGAGCAGTGATTGTTTTGAACACCCCAAACGAGATTGACATGGAATACGCCCTGCGATTCCAATTCACAGCAGGTCTTAATTTAGCAAAGATTATGGAAGCACAACAAGTGATGGTATTCAGTGATTCTCAATTAATTGTGAATCAGATGATGGGAACATATGCAGTTAAAGGAGAATTAATGATCAAGTATCATGCAAAGGTGATGGAGTTGTTGGCAGAATTTGATGCCATTCAGTTGATCAGAATACCAAGAATGGAGAATGCACAAGCAGACGCACTGGCCCGACTAGCATCAGCTACTCGTACCGAGCTGCGAAGAACGATACCAATTGAAGTATTAGAAAGTCAGAGCATAGATGAAGACCTGACGATGAATATTATTACCCTTGATTTAGGACCATCTTGGATGGATCCCATCAGGGTATATATTGAGGAGGGAGAATTACCGGAGGATAAGCTCGCTGCCAAGAAATTGAAGTTTAAAGCTGCTCGGTATGTACTAATTAATGGTGTTTTGTATAGACGAGGAATTATGGCAAGTTTGCAAAAATGTGTACATCCCTCCGAGGTAAAAGAATTGATTGAAGAGATCCATGAAGGGTCCTGTGGAGCCCATGTAGCAGGTCAGACACTTTTGCAAAGGGTGATGACGCAGGGATACTACTGGCCGACGATGAGGGCTGATTGTATAGCCTATGCTAAGAGATGTGATAAATTCCAACGTTTTTCTTCCATCCGGCGAACTCCACAAGCATTGTTGACACCCATAACTTCCCCTTGGACATTTTCTATGTGGGGAATTGATTTGGTTGGACCACTGCCGACGACCCGAGGAAGATTCAAGTACCTCGTTGTCACAGTGGATTATTTTACTAAGTGGGTAGAAGCTGAGCCACTTATTGATATGACATACGAGAAGGTGTACCAGTTCGTTTGGAAGAACATCATCTGCCGATATGGTCTCCCTCATGCCTTCATCACAGACCATGGAACACAATTTGATAACGAGGAGTTTGCTGCCTATTGTCATCAGTCAAACATTTTGAAGTTTCATTCAGCACCAGGCCATCCTCAAAGGAATGGACAGACTGAAGTGACGAACAGAACATTACTAAATGGTTTAAAGAAGAGGCTAAGTGAGGCTAAAGCTAATTGGATTTATGAGCTACAGTCAGTATTATGGGCTTATCGAACAACTCCCCGAGCAGCAACTGGAGAATCACCATATATGCTGGCATTTGGAAGTGAGGCCGTAATACCTGCCGAGTTAGGTCTTCCAACACACAGAGTGCTGAATTTCAGTTCCCCAGTCAGCGACTTAATGAGGAGGTTAGATTTGGACATGCTCGAGGAGGTTAGAGAAAAGGCAGCCATTAGGAATGCTGCTTACCAACAACGAACAACCCTGTTCTACAACAAGAGGGTGAAGAAATACGACTTAAAAGAAGGAGATTACGTGCTAAATAAGGTCATTCAGAAGCACAATAAGTTGGAAGCAAACTGGCATGGACCTTACCGAGTTACATAAGTTGTTCGACCAGGAACTTACCGAATAGCGACTCTAGAAGGAGAGGAATTTAAGAATGCATGGAATTCTGAACACCTACGCAAGTATTATCAGTGATGTAAAATGTAAAGCAGTTCCATCAATATGAATAAAACGATGATATTTCGCCATCTTCTCTCCTTTTATTGAAAGTTTTTCGGGGAATACTAGTGTGTGTAACACTATGCTGCTCGGCAGTAAAAACAACACGATAGTTCAAGCTCAGACCAACTCCGGTTGGTAAAAGGGCGAGAACAAACCATACTCCTTTGGTTAGGAGGCGTACACTAGCTCAGACCAACTCCGGTTGGTAAAAGGGCGAGTGGACATGATAGTTCGAACTCAGACCAATTTCGATTGGTAAAAGGGCGAGAACACGACATTCCTAAAAATACCAGCTCCGGTTGGTTAGGAAACCATACTCCTTTGGTTAGGAGGCTGACAGTGGCTCAGACCAATTTTGGTAAAAGGGCAAGTGGACATGATAGTTTGAACTCAGACCAACTCCGGTTGGTAAAAGAGCGAGAACAACATTCCTAAAAATGCCAACGTGTTTGGCTAGGAAGCAAAATACTCCTAAAAGTGGCAATCTCGGTTGGTTAGGAAACAAGATATGCTCTCAAATGCCAACTTATGTTGGTCGGGAGGTAAGATTATTACAAAAAATACAAAAGTTCCTCGAAGAACAAAATATCCTAAATAGTACCAAGTATAGCTGGTCGGGGATAAAAACCCACTAACTGTAGTTGGTCGACAAGCACAATTTAACAACCTTGGTTGGTTGGAAAAATTTTAAACATTTTTATACTCACTACTTCATCATTAAGTGATCGAGAAACATTACTAATACTTGTAATTTTTTATTATTAAGTTGGTCGATGAACCACACAATATTGTTATGCAAGCACAAATATCACTGTTCTAAAAAACCCGCCTAGGCTCTGCCTAGGCACGCCTAAGCTTAAGGCTTGGGCGAAATGCCTCGCCTTAAGTTTTTTACACCTTATGCTTAGTAAAACTCTTAAGAGGCACTTTTTTTCTAAAAACAACAATGCTTTAGTGAAACGATATCGCCTTTTAAAGAATTTTTTAACTAACCGGACCCTTATCTCATCCAAAATAATCAAATAGTATTTTAATTTTAATATATTCAGACATATTTTTATGATATGTATAATTTTAGTATTTTAATAGCCTTGTTATGGTGTAAAAATATTAAAATATGTTAAAAAGTCCTAAACGCCTCTTCACGCCTTTTTACGCTTAAACCCGCCTAGGCTTCTAAGGCTTAAGGCTTGACCTCCACGCCTCGATCACGCCCCACATTTTTTAGAACCTTGACAAATATAAAGTGTTTGACAAGTACAAGACAATAGCAATACAAATTTGCGAACAAAAATGAAACTCTTTCATTGAATTCAAAATGAATTACACAAATTTATTACATTGATATTAAATTGTGTACAAATTATTACATCAGAATTTCCTATTCTACTGGTCTTTTCCTTTGTGCTTTTGAAATAGGTTCCTCGCCAGCAGGAGGATCTTCCAGGCAAAGGGGAGAATTAATGAAGTTAAGATCTTGAAGCATTCTGACGTTCATTATTGAAGGTGTATCCAATAAATGCTCAGGACGAGATAATTCTGCCTGTGAATGAAGGGCATAGTCACCAAGATACTTGGAGATCAAACAAGGAGGAATGGCCCGAGCAGGGATCCAGCTCATGTCAAGCTTGAAGGGCGGAATTGGTAGATCGAGCAGCCCAGGAGCATGGTAATACCATAAATAATGACCTTGCTCTAGTTTCAATACACCCAGGGCGTTCAACCATCCCTGTTTGTAGCCTACATTATTAGCATTTTCAATACGATCACTCAAGTGAAAAAGGGCCTCATTGTAGCCTGCCATCCAGAACTCACGAGGTTGTTTATGGAATTGGAAAATTAGTCTCTCTAACTGCTCATGAAGGTTTCTGGCAAAAATATCCTTATGACCCAAAGCAGACTTCGTCGCAGCAAGTTGATCCTCCAAAGTTTGGACTTTCTTGGACAGTTCAGACAAGGCTTGATTTTTTGCCATCAATTGGAATGCTTGTTTTTCCAACGTTGATTGAGTACGAGCTTCTTTAACAGTACGACGAAGAGCTCTTGGTCGTCCCCGAGCATGTTGAGTACTTTGTTCCTCGTCAACATTCTGAGAAACTCTTCCTCGTCCACGAGAACCTCTTCCTCGTCCCCGAATAGCAGAAGAAGGCCCAGCTCTTCTCAAAGCCTCTAACTCTTCTCGCAACTTAGCATTTTCCACTTCTAAAAATTAGAATCCTTCATCGGTGATCGGTACCAAGGCAGTGGAAGATGAAGCAGCAGACCTCAGTTGAGCTAGTTCTTTTTGCAGATTATTATTTTCTTGTTCCAATAGCTCGGCGATTTGCCTGTGCCCTTCGACATCTGCTTTCAATGTTCTCTCTCTCACTTCATAACCAACAAGCACCTTGTCGTAGCCTTTGTCATCACTAAGTTGTTTGAGTTTTTTCTCATACCCTTCGTGCAAAAGAGCTGAAGACTCTTTATACTGCTGCTGAAGTTCATCGAGAGTACCTTGCAAGTCTTCAATCATTTCGTAATAAGACACATTGTTGGCTACATCACGATCAAGAAGACATTTCAGGTACTGATATGCCTCCACTGCTTGGTCTGAAACATCTCGACCAAGAATCTCTACAATCTGGGAATTGTCCAAGTCAGTGTGGCCAGCCTTAAAATAATCATTACATTGTCGAAGCAGAGTTGTGTCATGGGCAGACAAAAATTCCATTCTAGCCATAAACTAGTAAAGAAGAGAAGGCAAGAGTTAATAAAAAAGCAGACAGAACATCAACAACATAGAGAAACAAAAAAAGGTAATTTTTTATTACATCATAAAAAGGAGTACAGTGTTCAGAGTACAGAAGTACAAAAGAAAAATAAATACCGAACAACTTCACAGCTTTTCCTTGTCTCCCAAGACTTTCTTGGGAGGCTGGGATAAGGAGCTCGGTGGAAATAATGAGTTGATCGGCCAGGGCTGGAACTTGTTCAGGAGGAGCATGCAGAGATGAAAGCTCCTCGTCGGCAGGCTGAGTAAATAGTGGATCACCCACTACCACCGAAGATTCTTCAGAGGCAGCTTCATCCTCTTCTTTATCTTCAATATTTGGGGGAGGACCAGGGAGATGTTGTTGAAACAATTCTGAGTCCTCATTAACCTTTAACTCTTACAGGGCAGCAACCCAACCATCTCGGAAGTATTTAAGACTCCCATATTGCACTTGGGTCATCATGGCTACTACCCCCCTGTTCCACCCTTTGTCCCAACCAGTGCGAAAAGATTTTTTCACAACCATTTTTCTTTTAATTTTCTCTGAGGAGAGATTCTCGGATAGAAAATCCTCGGTGGCTTTAAACTTAGCTTCCACCTCCTCTTTCTGGCGATTCACTTCTCGTAGAAGGGAAAATTCTTCTTCTGCCATTTTCATCTTGTTCTCAAGCTCCCCAAAGCTCTTGAGTTTCTCGTCATACTTATTTTTCTCTTCCTCCAAATCTTTCACCTTATTTTCCAAACCCTTGGAAAATTCAACGAGCTGCACCTTCTCTGCCTCAACTGCAGCTAATTTCTTCTCCCATTCAGCCTTATCCTCGTCATTCTTTTGATGGGAATCCTTCAAAGATTTGGTCAATCTCAATAAAGCATCCTCCACTCCGGACGAGGAGCTAGAAGCCTTGATCGCTTCATCCTTCTTCACAATGGTGTTAAAGCAACTCACCAGCTGAAAAAAGGAGATAATAATAAGTCAGCACAGAGACACATGTATTGATGGAAAGAAAGAAAATTTAGAATATGAGAAACTTATTGAAGCAATGTGACGAGTAGCCAGGGATGTAAGCACATCCCTAGACATATTCTCCTCAATTCCTTGGACTTCAGGAATGGTTCAAGTCTTCACCGAGCTCATAGCAGAGCTCGGAGGAATAATAGTTGGAACACCAGCTCCACTAACTTGGATCTGGGGGATGGTTTCAGCCAAATTGACCGAGGAGGATTTCCTCAGTCTCCTCGGTGGCATTTCAATAGTTTCAACCAAAGAAGAGCTTTTGGTTGGGGAGACGGTGGCCACTTCCACAGGTGCATCTTTCTTGCTCGGAGCCACTGGGGGCTTCTCGACAGCCTTCTGAGGAGCAACAAAAGGGGAAGAATCTGTCTTCTTTGTCCCCTTTTGGACATCAGTCTTGCCTCTTTTTCCATTTCCAGCAGAGGTAGTCTCCTTAAAGATAGCAGGAACTCTTCTTTTGCCCATTTTCTGACTCAGAGGAATGTGAGATTCTGGAGAAGAATCCTCAGGAACTGACACTGGATCACTAGTGCTGACCACAAGACGAGCAGTAAAGGATGATGTATAGCTCATGTACTGCAACAAATATGAAGCAGACCTGATGTGCTCGTCTGCAACTTTCTGATGCAAACTCCAGATAAGTTTCAAATGCTTGATATTAGCATCAGTTTCTTTTGGAGTTTTTCTTTTGCTGTCAACTGCAAACAAATACATAGTGAAATATCAGTCACACATTTTGTCAAACATAATGAAATCATAATTTCAGAAATAAAATAAAATGAAAATAACCTATCCCATTGCCATATGGAGGGCATCTGGGACCTTGATATACTTCATCTCCAATCAAAGGGGCATGTTGCCAGTTTTTGATGACTACCCCATGTTCAAAATAATCCCTATTGGCATCAGGGAGGAACAACATCGAAATAATGACAGAACTCTGAGCACAAAGGGTTTGGTGGAAAAGAAAATCCCCATTCAGCAATAAAGAGGCTGGGGAACCAATGTCCCTTAGCCAAACGAAAATAATTTGAAGGCTCAGAAAGATCCTCCAGAGTTACCCAAGATGGAATAGAAAAATCAGAACGGAATTTCTCAAGAGATTGAATAACATAAACCATGGAGAATAAAAGAAAGGAAGAAGAAGGAAGAAGATCTTACAGGAAGAAAAGGAGATCTGTTGACAACGAACGAAGAAAAGGATGAACGCACAAGAAAGAGAAAACTCGAAAGAAGAAATTGGAAAAGGTAGAAGATGATGGGATTGCCTATGAAACTTAAATACTTTGCCTTGGAAAATGGCGAAAGAAATGATTACAAAAAGAAACTATTACGCTACCGGCGGCTAAAAGGACAAAAAGTGCGCGAAGATCGAAGCGCTTATAAAAATTCAAAAAAGGCGGATTCTGCGAATTTGGAAGGACATTCGAATACAGAGAAAATGCTCCTAAAAACCAGGAAGATCATTTAACATTGCCATATACCGAGAAAGAATGTTCCATATTCCTCAAAGTTTGAAATATGAAACATTGGGGGCTTCGGTTGATACCAAAATTAATATGCTGATATAGACGAATCATAAGAAGACACGTGTCGATCTACGTGGCACAATAGCAACGAGGAAGTCTATTTCCCCGACCAAGTCATATTCACTCCGAGCAGCAAGTGTACTCCGAGGAACTCCAACACTCCGAGAAACTCCTGAACGACGAGCAACTAAGACGGTCCGAGCTGCATCTCGGCCACAACATTGATTGCCAGATAATCAACAGTTCAACTATTCATTGAATGCTAATCATACAGACGTATACTCTTAAAGGGCATTAATTGTTTACCCTTTCACATGTACAGCCTAAGGGCTATAAATACATTGTATCACCCTCATTCAAGGGGACCGGATTTTCTTGATAGAATTACATATCGAGAACTCCAAAACACTTGGCAATAACAGAAACAGTGGATGTAGGCCATTCTTATAAGGCTGAACCACTTTAAAATTCTTTGTCTCATTTATATTTATCTGTGATTAAATAATTAGAAGCAATCTAATTTTTTACATCAACATTTGTCTTGACATTTCTCATGAGGTTTGTGGTTAGACTGAGTTGGATAATTTGGCTTGCCTTGTCTGCTTGCCATATTATTTCTAAATTTGACAATTTTCTTAAACTGTTTTGACATTAAGGTAATTTGATTATCCAAATCACATTCCTCATCAGAGTCATTTTTGGGAATAGTAAGCTCAGGTTTCATCAGCTTAGAGGAGAAACTCAAATTGGAACTAGTCTGTTTCTTATGGGACTGGTTCAATTATTTCTTAAATTCTAATTCCATTTCCACAGTTCTCAGTTTACTACTGAGTAATTCAGGAGTGAGATTTTGATCATTGATTTCCTCAATAGCATATCTTTTATTGTCAAATCTCTGTGGTAATTACCTTATAATTTTAGACACAATTTCATGTCTATCATAAGTTATCCCATTAGCATGCAGTTTGGTCACAATATCAGTCAAATTCATGTAAAAGTCATCAAATGACTCAGAGTCAGACATAATTAAAGAGTTACACTGCTGGATAAGCATCTGTGTTTTAGCAGCCTTATCTCTAGTGTCACCTTCATGTGCAGTAACCAGTGTATCCCAAGCTTCCTTAGAAGTGGTACAAGATGAGATCCTTTTGAACTCATGTTCATTTATAGACATAAAAATGGCGTTCTTGGCTTTGTTACATTCAGAGAGGCTTCTCTTCTCGAGTAATTTCACTTAATACTTTCTTAATCCTCTCATTACTTCCTTCAGTGGATGGTTTAGTAGGATAAATATAACCATTTTCAACAATATACCACACATCATCTCCTAAGGTTCCTTGTATGAAAGCAACCATCCTTA
The DNA here is from genome assembly GCA_949130495.1 of Sambucus nigra. Classification (NCBI taxonomy): domain Eukaryota; kingdom Viridiplantae; phylum Streptophyta; class Magnoliopsida; order Dipsacales; family Adoxaceae; genus Sambucus; species Sambucus nigra. Next base: position 466,719,514 of record OX422209.1, on the reverse strand, counting down.
CTTTCTAGTAAGGGAAGTTGTTTCCATCAAAGAGAGGAGGTCTGGACAAGTTACCAAATCTTTCAGATTTCTTGTCCATTCTTTGATTTAAGAAAACACTTTCAGAAACACATGATCTTCTAATTTTTTTTCCAATGCTCTGATACCAATTGAAAAAGCTGTTACTTAGGCCATTTAATACAAGATTAAACTATTGAAGTAACTCCGAACTGTTTTTTAAAGAAACTCTTTTCTTTGAATTAAATAAGTTTAATCACAAGCTGTGTTTACTGAAAAATGTACGAGATATGATCAAGATTTTATAACTAGTTTTGAAAATCAAAACTAAAATAATTATGTCAACTAAATCAGCACAACCACAAGAATGAGATGAGGATATGTATAAAGATTAAGTACAAGGCGATTTTTAACGTGGTAAAACCTTACCCAACTGAGGAAACATCTACGGTGACTTCTAAGTCACAAACCAAAAATTCACTAAAATAAAATATATAAGTTACAAACTATATAACCCACATGCACATAAAGCAGACCTATATAAGTTTAGAATATGTACCCACTAGTTTAATTCTAAGTTTTCTGCAGATCTGATGTTGATGTTGCTTTCTCAGTTTGCTAACTTCTCCACTTTGTTCCAGTCTTAACGTCGACTCTTATTAATTCATGATCTTTTGGCCAACACTTCTTGTGTTGTAGTGTGACAAGTGTTTGTAAAAGTTTTCTAACACATGCATGCACACACACACACACACACACACACACACACACACACACTTATTTATACAAACAAGTCCTTGAAAATTACAGATCAAATCTAAATGATGTCGTTTTCAGTTTCTCTCTTCTTTAGAAACAAATAGACTTTATTTGACCTTTTAAATAATCTCAGAATCCAAGGTTACCTTGCTCGGAAGACGGTTCAAGGTCTTAATCAATTTCAGAGGTTTTGAAAATATTTTTGAAATTAAAAACCACCGATTGTGCTTCCAACTAGGTCACAAGTCTTGTTTCATAAGAACGAAAAACAGAAACTAAATTTGTTGATTCTTGAGTAGATAAAAACATTTACAGGAAAATTTTAATCAACAAATACGATTTCTCAAGATGAGAAACTAAAATATGCAGACCTAAGTGTTATATAACATAAAATGACCAGATCTATGATTTCAATAAAAAAGAAATACAGATCTAACCGAAAGGCTTAAGTTGGACACAAGATCTCAAATTCAAGAGGATTCAAACCAAGAACAGCTTTCAAACTACTACAAATGTCACTCTCAAACACTCAGGGTTGGTATTTGGTTTGAATGGTTTAAGAAAAATGAGTTAGGGTTTGAAACTGGGTTAGGGTTTGAACGAGTTTGATTTTCTCTCTCTTCTCTCTCTCTCTCTCTCTCTCTCTCTCTATTCTCTCTTCTCTTTTTTCTCTCTATTTAGACGAACTGCCAAAAGTCTTCTACTGCAGAAGGTAAGCCCCCTTATATAGTTGGCTAGGAAGGATACAGAAGGTTGATGCAAATCTAATGGCTGAGATTTAATCTTTTCCTATTGACTTCCATCCAACGGTTTAAAAGAAGAGATGAGTTAAACGCTTTCTGATTGGCTTAGAAGGGTTCATAGGGATTGAGTTTGGACGCATGCAGAACATTGATAAAATCAATCCAAGGGCTGAGATTTAACAAAGCAACTGAGTCTACCAACAAATACAAATCGCGTCGGTATAAGGTTGACACGTGTAGGCCTAAGATTGGCTTTCACACGCGCATCTTAAAATAATTACACAGCTCCCTGAAGTCTCAAGCGCTTTCGAATTCTACCCAACTCAACTTTCAGGTATGAAAACATAAAACCATTAATTACAGAATGACCTCAAAAGTTTTATATACCAAATTTTAATTAAACAAAAATTATTAAAAATTTTCAAAATTTATTAAAATCAATTTAAAATGGGATTTGAGACACACAACACATACACAATCAATTAATGCAATATATGAACAATGTATGAAACCCTAGTGTGTGTGATTGAGATTTATACCTTCAATTGGATCAAGTGTGGCTTTAAGAAGGTTCTGAGGCTCTTTGGTATCTAAGGAATGGGACTCTAATTTTGTCATAATTTCCAAACTAGATGAGCACTTATACAATGTAGACTCAAGTGAGTCAAGTGTATAAGGTGCTTCAATCTCCCCCTTTGGAAATATGAGAAAAATCTCCTTTGAGTCATCTAGGACTCGCAGACCTACAAAGAAATAAGAAAAAACCTATTCCTATACAAAAATTATATCTACCCATTTCCTAGAAAAAGAAAATTACATAACTCAACTAATTACAAACCAATACCCTAATAACAACTGTAGCAGACAACGATACAGATCCTGCAAATTAATACTAAGATCAAGCTTATTAATCAAATGTAAAAACAAAAATGAACTCATAAGCCTCAAACATCTCTCCCATTTTGTCTCAAATGGACAAAGGGAAAAATACTTAAGTCATAGGAGTTTATTCAGCACAAACAATTCCTATCGATTTTCGCAAAGCAAGAAATCTATTGTAATCCAAAGGTTTGGTAAACATATCTGCGAGTTGCAAATCAGTAGGAAGATAATTGATTTCTAATTTCGTAGTCTCAACTAATTCGCGTATGAAGTGATTTCTAATTTTTATGTGTTTAGTTCGCGAGTGTTAAACATGATTTTTAGAGATATTGATCGCGCTTTGATTATCACAATAGAGATGTAGTTGATATTCTTGAATACCATAATCATTTAGCATTTTCTTAAGCCAAAGTAATTGAGCACAACAACTACCAGCGGCTATGTATTCAGATTCAACCGTGGACAAAGAAGTGCAATTTTGTTTTTTACTACTCCATCCTATCAAGTTGTTATCGATATAGTAACACGCTCCTGATGTGCTCTTACTATCATTAGTACATCCTGCCCAATCGGCATCAGTGTATCCTATTATTGTACTAGGAGTATCATTGGTGTACAAGAGTCCAAAATTTAGAGTGCCTTTTATGTATTTAATGATTCTTTTTACACATCCTAAGTGGCTCTCTTTAGGATTATTTTGATAACGGGCACACACGCAAACTACGTACATAATATCCGGACGTGAGGTAGTAAGGTATAGTAAGGTTCCTATCATACTACGATATATAGTAGGATCTATGGATTTACCATTATCATCTTTAGATAATTTGACTGCAGTACTCATGGGAGTTTTAGCTTCTTTTGCACTTTTAAGTCTGAATTTTTTGACAATCTCTAAAGCATATTTTGATTGCGAAACAAACAAACCTTCAGAGTTCTGTTTGACTTGAAGACCAAGGAAAATTTTTAACTCCCTCATAAGAGACATTTGAAATGCTTTATGCATATTTTCAGAAAAGGATTTAACTTCTGAGGGGGATGTTGATCCAAAGATGATATCCTTAACATAAACTTGAGCTATAATAATATGTTTGTCAAAATTTTTGTCAAATAGGGTTTGATCATTTCCACGTCTCTTAAAACCATTATCTAAGTGAAAATTGGAAAGATGTTCATACCAGGCTCTTGGCGATTGTTTTAGGCCATACAAAGCCTTTTTAAGATGAAAAACATGGTTTGGATACTGAGGGTCAATTAACCTTTTTCGTTGTTCGACATAAGTCTCTTCAGTAAAGATTCCATTAAGGAAGGCAGACTTTACATCCATTTGGCGTAAAATGCAAGTAACAAGCTATGACAAAGAGAAGACGAGCAGATTCTAAGCGAGTAACAAGTGCAAATGTCTCGTTAAAATCTATTCCTTCAACTTGAGAATATCCTTGAGCCACTAACCTGGCTTTGTTTCTAATGATTATCCCACTTTCATCAGTTTTATTTTTAAATAACCAATGTGTGCCAATAACCGTTTTATGTTCAGTCCTAGGTACAAGATACCAAACATCATGAATGACAAATTGAAGAAGTTCTTCCTGCATAGCAGAAATCCATTGAGGGTCATTCAAATCCTCATTTACATTCTTTGGTTCCAAAAGGGAAACTAAACATGCATAATGAGCACAATTTCTTAATTGAGATCTTGTATGAACAGGCTCACAAGGTTTACCAATAACGTTATCTATGGGATGATCTTTAGAAACCCAGTTAGGTACTCCAGGTTTCTCAATTGGTAAAGAATCATCTATTTCTGGAGAGTCTTTTTCTAAAACATTTTTTGGCTCTTCCAGAATAGTTGGTTCTCTAGTCTTGCTGTCAACAGTAGTGTCACTTACAATAATGTTTATGGATTCCATTAAAGTCTTTGTCTGAAGATTATAGACACGGTACATGCTACTATCAGGAGAATATCCTAAGAAAATAGCTTTATCTCCACGAGTCTCAAATTTGGATAAGTGTTCTCTGTCTATACAGACATAACACGTACTACCAAAAGTTCTAAGGTATTTAAGATTGGGTTTCTTCCCATACCATTATTCATAAGGAGTTTGTTTTGGATTCTTTCTAAGATATACCCTATTTATAATATGACAAGAAGTACGAATTGATTCTACCCAAAAATATTTAGGTAAACACTTGGCATGAATAATAACTCTTGCCATCTCTTAAAGGGTACGATTCTTTCTCTCAGAAATTCCATTTTGTTGAGGAGTCTTAGGAGCACTAAATTCATGTTTGTAACCATTATAGTCACAGTACTCTATAACACATGTATCTATGAATTCTCATCCTCTATCACTACAAATCCTATTTACTTGAGTGTCCTTCTCATTTTCAATACGAGGTAAGGTTTTCAAAAATGCACTGAAAGTGTTAGACTTTTGTTTTAAGAAGGCTACCCAAGTAAAACTGGTGAAGTCATCTACCATAACTAGAATGTAACTGCGTCCACATAGACTCACAGTACGAGAAGGACCCATTATGTCCATATGGATGAGCTCCAAGGATTTAGAGGAAAGGATATCTTTAACTTTCTTATAATGTGCTTTAATAATTTTCCTTCCTGACATGATCCACAGACAATGTTAGAAATGGGTTTAATCTTTGGAATTCCTCTAACTACTTCTTGTGAAGATAATATACTAAGGCTATCGTAATTTACGTGACCCATTCGATTATGCCATATCTAATTGTCATCCATTCTGGAAATGTTACAGACCTCAGTACTATTCTGAACAATATAACCATTGTCAAGAGTCCTGAGTCCTGTAATTATGCACTCACCTTTTTCATTTAAAATTTTGAAATTATTCTTTGAAAAGGTGACTGTATGATTTGAGTCACAAAATTTTGAAATACTAAGTAGATTAGCCTTAAGACCTTTTACTAGAAGAACATTTCTAAGAACAGGCATTCCTTCTTCTTGGAGTGTTCCTTTACCAATGATTTGAGATGATACACCATCACCAAATATAACTTTTCCTCCAGCAAATCTGGTTTTGTTTAAAAGTTTTGTATCATCACCAGTCATATGATTTGAACACCCAGAGTCTAAATACCAACCAAAGGGAGTGTGTTCAGCTTTTAAAGTAGTAATCACAATGTTGCACTTCATCTGGGGCAATAGCTCATATTTTTTAACCCAAATAGCTCTTGTTTTTATTTTGCGCATATTTTCTCTCATTTGATAAAATTTGCGAGCATTAGATTTTTGTTGAAAGATATTTTGCACATGCATTTGAGTTTTATGAACAACATGAGCATTAGGTTTAGAAAAGTGCCTAGGAATCCTTCTTGGAAATGATCTTTTAGGTTTGGTCTTTCTCTTTCTATAGTTAGCATTTTTGTATGGTTGTCTAGGCAGGACATAATTGTTACGACTTCTCCTAGAGTAGTTGAGGTTTTGGTATAAATGACTATTACAAATAGGTTTTACTAAACCTCTAGAGTAGCAACCTTCAAAAGAATGACCGTATATATCACAGTATGAGCAATATAAATTGCTTGAAGAGGGTATCTCCTTAGGAAAATCTCTAAACATAGGCTTCATGGGATTTTGAGGTTGAACCTTATTCCTAAGGAGTATAGTTTGAAATGAAGAAACACTCTTCCTAATTGGAGGGCAAATGTATTTAGCCTTAGGTAAACTTTCACACTTAGAGTAACTTGATTCCCCAATATCAAACTTTTGCTGTTTTTCATTAAACTCATCTTTTAGGGAATTAAAATCTGGACATATTTCTATAGGTCTTTTGCTACCTGACACAAACTTGATTGGTTCAAAGTTTTTAGTTTGTGTCTTTGAATTTGGGTAAAATACTATTCCAGTTCGATCATCAGAATTCATTTTTGAATCAGCAACAAAACCATCAAAATAGTTGAAATTATTTTCAAATTTTGCAATTTTTTTGAAAACAGTTGCTGTCTTTTCTTTAGCTTGTTCCAATTCTAGTAATGTCCCTTTATATTTTTTCACGAGAGTTTCCTTTAGTCCAATCAAATTATTCAATTTTTGATCAAAACTTTTGACTTCATTCTCATGAGTTAGACATTGGGTAGTATACTCTTCAACGTTAATTTTAACCATTAGATTTAGGTCTTCTAGTTTCTTAGTGAGATCTTTCACTATCTTCTCTAGTCTAGTGCTTTTCTAGAGAGTCTTGGCATAAAGTATGTGAATATCAGGGACGTCTTCAGTGTCAGAATCACTAAGTGTAGTGTGTGAAGTGACCCCTAAGAATTCATTTCTTGAACTCACACACACATTGACATCGTCATTAGCATTTTCCCTTTGACTCACACACCCCGTAGTAGAACTAGCATTGTTCTCAGAGATTAAAGCATCTAAACCAGTAGCATCATGATTCATAACCATAGAGGTAAAGCTACTAACATCATTCTCATACATAGGCACAGGCATATCATCATTATAAACAATCTTGGTAAGGAAAGACATGCAAGGATCAAAAACATCAAATGAATCAGGTTCTTCATTTTCAGAATCACTTGAATCATCCCATGTCTTGCAAATGTTAGCCCAAGTATGTTTATTGGTCGTGTTCAAGTTAACACTACAGTCTTGTGATATATGACCCAATTTACCACATCTAAAACATTCAATATTCTTGAAGTCTTTGTTGGGTCTCGTGTGAGTATCCTTGTGATGTTTGTCTTGACCTTTCTCATGAGGTTTGTGGTTAGACTGAGTTGGATAATTTGGCTTGCCTTGTCTGTTTGCCATTTTATTTCTAAATTTGATAATTTTCTTAAACTGTTTTGACATTAAGGCAATTTGATTATCCAAACCATCTATATCACATTCCTCATCAGAGTCATTATTGGGTATAGTAAGCTTAGGTTTCATCAGCTTATAGGAGAAACTCAAATTGGAACTAGTCTGTTTCCTATGGGACTGGATCAATTATTTCTTATATTCTAATTACATTTCCACAGTTCTCAATTTACTACTGAGTAATTCAAGAGTGATATTTTGATCACTCATTTCCTTAATAGCATATCTTTTATTGTCAAATCTCTGTGGTAATGAACTTAGAATTTTAGTGACAATTTCATGTCTATCATAAGTTATCCCATAAGCATGCAGTTTGGTCACAATATGAGTCAAATTCATGTAAAAATCATCAAATGACTCAGAGTCAGACATGATTGAAGAGTTATACTGCTGGATAAGCATCTGTGTTTTAGCAGCCTTAACTCTAGTGTCACCTTCATGTGCAGTAACTAGTGTATCCAAAGCTTCCTTAGAAGTGGTACAAGATGAGATCCTTTTGAACTCATGTTCATTTATAGACATAAAAATGGCGTTCTTGCCTTTGTTATTTTTCAGAGAGGATTGCTTCTCTTCTCGAGTAATTTCACTTAATACTTTCTTAATCCTCTCATTACTTCCTTCAGTGGCTGGTATAGTAGGATAAGTATAACCATTTTCAACAATATCCCACATATCATCTCCTAAGGTTTCTTGTATGAAAGCAACCATCCTTACTTTCCAGTAAGGGAAGTTGTTTCCATCAAAGAGAGGAGGTCTAGACAAGTTACCAAATCTTTCAGATTTCTTGTCCATTCTGTGATTTAAGAAAACACTTTCAGAAACACATGATCTTTTAATTTTTTTTCCAATGCTCTGATACCAATTGAAAAAGCTGTTACTTAGGCCATTTAATACAAGATTAAACTATTGAAGTAACTCCGAACTATTTTTTGAAGAAACTCTTTTCTTCGAATCAAATCAGTTTAATCACAAGCTGTGTTTACTGAAAATATACGAGATATGATCAAGATTTTATAACTAGTTTTGAAAATCAAAACTAAAACAATTAAGTCAACTAAATCAGTTCAACCACAAGAATGAGATGAGGAGATGTATAAAGATTAAGGACAATGCAATTTTTAACGTGGTAAAACCTCACCCAACTTAGGAAACATCTACGGTGACTTCTAAGTCACAAACCAAAAATTCTCTAAAACAAAATATACAAATTACAAACTATATAACACACATGCACACAAAACAGACCTGTACAAGTTTAGAATATGTACCCACTAGTTTGACTCTAACTTTTTTGCAGATCTGATGTTGTTGTTGCTTTCTCAGTTTGCTAACTTCTCCACTTTGTTCCAGTCTTTACGTCGAGTCTTGTTAATTCAAGATCTTATAGCCAACACTTCTTGTGTTGTAGTGTGACAAGTGTTTGTTAAAGTTTTCTAACACATGCATACACACACACACACACACACACACACACACACACACACACACACACTTATTTATACAAACAAGTCCTTGAAAATTACAGATCAGATCTAAATGATGTTGTTTTCAGTTTCTCTCCTCTTTAGAAATAAATAGACTTTATTTGGCCTTTCAAATAATCCCAGAATCCAAGGTTACCTTGCTGGAAGACGGTTCAAGGTCTTAATCAATTTCAGAGGGTTTTGAAAATATTTTTGAAATTGAAAACCACCGATTGTGATTCCAACTAGGTCACAAGTATTGTTTCATAAGAACTAGAAACAGAAACTGAATTTGTTTATTCTTGAGTAGATAAAAACATTTACAGGAAAATTTTAATCAACAAATATGATTTCTCAAGATGAGAAACTAAAATATGCAGATCTAAGTGTAATATAGCATAAATGACCAGATCTATGATTTCTATAAAAAAGAAATACAGATCTAACCAAAATTCTTAAGTTGGACACAAGATCTCAAACTCAAGAGGATTCAAACCAGAAACAACTTTCAAACTACTACAAACGTCACTCTAAAACACTCAGGGTTGGTGTTTGGTGTAAATGGTTTAAGAAAAATAAGTTAGGGTTTGAAACTGGGTTAGGGTTTGAACGAGTTTGGTTTTTTTCTCTTCTCTCTCTCTATTTCCCCTTCTTTCTTTATTTAGAGGAACTGCCAAAAGTCTTCACATGCAGAGGGTAAGCCCCCTTATATAGTAGTCTAGGAAGGATCGAGAAGGTTGATGCGAATCTAAAGGCTGAGATTTAGTCTTGGCCTATTGACTTCCATCCAACGGTTTAAAAGAAGCGGTGAGTTAAACGCTTTCGGATTGTCTTAGAAGTGTTCACAGGGATTGAGTTTGAACGCATGCATAACGTTGATAAAATCAATCCAAGGGATGAGATTTAACAAAGCAATCGAGTCTACCAACAAACACAAATCGCGTCGGTATAAGGTTGACAGGTGTAGGGCTAAGATTGGCTTTCACACGCGTATCTTAAAATAATTATACAGCTCCCCTGAAGTCTTTAGCGCTTTCGAATTATACCTAACTCAACTTTCAGGTATGAAAACATAAAACTAGTAATTACAGAATGACCCCAAAAGTTTTATAAACCAAATTTTAATTAAACAAAAATTATTTAAAAATTATTAAAAATTCCCCAAAATTATTAAAATCAATTTTAAATGGGATTTAACACACACAACACATACACAATCAATTAATGCAATACATGAACAATGTATGCAACCCTAGTGTGTGTGATTGAGATTTGTACCTTCAATTGAATCAAGTGTGGCTTTAAGAAGGTTCTGAGGCTCTTTGGTATCTAGGGAATGGGACTCTAATTTTGTCACAATTTCCAAACTAGATGAGCACTTATACAATGTAGACTCAAGTGAGTCAAGAGTATAAGGTGCTTCAGCAGGAATCCTTTGTCATTGTTGGGTATGGGCCGTGAACTGGTGTACTGCGTAAGTACCACCCCACTTACTTATGCTTTGTTGTTACCTACTTTATGATGAGGGACTCCTTTGGATATTACTGATAGAGCACGAACATGATGCCGAAGATCGATGACTTCGTGTGTCATATATATATATATATATATATATATATATATATATATATGTGTGTGTGTGTGTGTGTGTGGACATATGTATTTATCTATATACACATTATGGCGTGCCTTATATTAGAATGCGTTCTCATTGTCTATAAATGTAAACAATACTTAATGATAACAAAGTCGGGTTAACATATCGATGTGGATAGTTGGAAACGAAAATAAGTTCTAACAGTCTAATGCGGTAGCCAATTATTAATGAGAATAATAATTGGGCTATTAAGAAAGTAGATGGTAATTAAAGATAATGAAACTTATAGTCTAATGGTCTAGGTAATGATTGGTGTGAATTTAAAATTAAATAGTTTGACGAAATAGACTAAAGTTAAAGAACATTATATGACATAAAAATATGCACTGGATCTATATGGAATTTGGTGGGCATCATTATGAAGTTAATTCGGGACTTTGGTGTTAGGTGTAAACACTCACTTCACTACAACAAAATGTCTTATCAGTGATAAAAAAAATTAGGACAAAAGTAATTTTGTCACAAAAAGTAACATTTCAGTGAGAAAAATTAATTTCGTCACGAATTGAGTGTGATGATGTTCAATTGGTGATGAATTAATGATATTTGTCACCAAATAATCATTAAAATTTTGGCGCATCCATTCCCGCCTCTTAAAATGTTACATTCATCTATACGTGACAAAATTATTATCCATTTAGTGACGGATAAATCTATCACAAAAAAAAGAATAATTGGTGACAAAATATTTCCTCACTAATTACTATAAAAAAATATCAAAATACTTATTCTTCTAAACACCAAATCGTTCCCAAAACATATCACACCCAAAAATCAAAAAAAGCCCGTCTCCACCATATCGCCCTCAACTACGATCGGTGTCTTGAAGGAGAGTTGAGAAGTCGCCGTCCTCCGCCAGGTCTGCTGGCGCCGACAACCCTACGGTATTTTCTCCTCTTTCTATTTCATTTTTTATGTTTTTTTTTATCTCTTTAGCTTCCATTAACGAAGTTCTAAGCTTCCTTGCATGTGCGTATGTGTAAATGGAAGCTCCGCCCACCATATCTATGGCCGGCGAGTAAAAACCCTAAAACAAGGATGGGTTTTATTACCCATTTCGATTTTTATTCTTTATATATATATATATATATATATATATATATATATATATATATATATATATATATATATATATATATATATATATATGGGTCAATTATTTAATAGTCCCTACTATAAATATATATTTTTTAAAAAGGACACATATTTTTAGTTTAACCCATTTAGTCCCTCAAGCACTCAATATTCTCTTATTTTTAGAGCTCCGCGCCAGCGGCACTCCCTTTCCAAAATATGTGGCAAAGGACTTTTTGAGGCAAAATAAAAAGGCTTGGACTAAATGAGTATTAAAAAATGTTTGAGGGACTATTTGGTATATGTCCCTATATATATTCTCAAACACCAAGAGTTCTGATTCAGTTCCAAGTAATTGATACAAGAGGGGAGAGGTTTGTGCCTAATCTGTAATTATGCTTAACAACATGGAGGTTCGTTTAATTTACCCTTCCTTTCCCCACCCTTTTGATAATTTATTACCTTTATATAATTACTTCATGATGTGAGCAAATAAAATAGGCAAGACTGCTAAAATTTTGGCTTTAATCTGTAATAAGACTACAGGAAGGAATTTTGTTGGCCATATACAACATAATTGATTAGTCATAACAATAAGTAAAAACGGTCATTAAATTTCTTCTCTTATTAACTGAAAATTAAATCATAAATAATTATATATTTACTGTAAAATAGTATTCTTATTCTTTCCTGTATCATTAAATGTTAATTACATTTCTAAAAGGCTTCCTTTTACTCGCTATGCTAAAAAACTTCCCAACAACATCTTCCCAAGTGAATTCAACATGGAGTTGATATGTGGAAGTGAATTCAAAGCCTCTGTACTTAATGTGTTGTTAACAATTTTGAACCATTGTCTGCCAGGATCACACATATTATCTCCGCTCAGGCATTTACAAGTATTCGTAACAATAGTGTTAGTCGAGTCTATGTCCAAGCAAACAGTGGTGCCATCGTCAAGTTTTGAGGAGAGGTGCATTAAATCAAAATTGATGATTAGTTTTTTCAATAGTCTATTTTTATGAACTAATATATCCTTTAATTGCAGATTCCACCACGATAAAAAGGATACGTGGTCCATATAAACTCTTTATGGTAAATTTCAATTGTTTTTTTAATTGACACATATCAACTCTCTGATTTCTGGTAACTTTTATTTACCAACCATTGGAACATTGTTATTGACACTCCTACTCTGTCATTAGATACATCATAGATAGGCTTTAAATTGAATGAAAGGAATAATTTATTTTGATTTGATACATCAATTCTGTGCTTTTGTGTTTCTATATGATTTACACCTACATAATACTTTTGCAGTCCAAAAAATCCCGCTCTTCTAAGGTTGAACGTATAAGGTGGCGTCCATGTAAAGCTGAGGATTCGAAGGCCAAATAGGGATTAGGATTTCATCCCTTTTGATAAAATTCTTGATAGGATGCTTCATGAGATTTAGGATGATATCCGAAAGGTATCTTTTCAAATCTACTTCAATGCTCGTTTTACTAAAAAAAAAATTCTTGCTTTCTGTTTTTTAAATCTCCACAAAGCTTGAGAGATGTGAAAGGAGCATGTCTCGACAGATTGTAATTTCTTGATATAATATCGACGTGTAATTTTGTTTACGGCAGTCTAATGGCTGAAATATTCGGAGCTTCTAAATGAATTTTCTTTCAGTGCTTTACAAATTTGGTTTTAGCCAATTTCTAGTGTTTAATACATATGATGATTTCAAATTTATCTATTATTTTATCATTTTAGATCTTCTCTCCTTCTGAATAATAAAATGGTTGAAGTTATTTGTAAATAATATAGAAAGATGTGCTAATGATTTGTTAGTGTACTGCAGACACAAATGATTTGGTTTCTTTCTTCATTTTGTAATTTTTATAACCACTACAGGAATGTGAGGAGCTAATGACCAAGGAAATAACTGGCACTGGGAAGGGTTCAATCTTCCCATTAATGTTAATGAGAAGATAAGAATACAAATGATTGTAGAAAGAAACCAAATCATATATTCCCACTCACTATAAGCAGTGTTCCCAAATGGAAGATTGTAGAAATCTTTTGAACTCTAATTTCTGCACTAAAATCTAGGGACACTGAAATTCTTGGAATTGTTCGTAGAGACATAGTGAAACTGAATGCTGCTGTGGGAATATAAAGAGGAACGTTTACGAGGTAGGTGGAGATGTATTAGATGATCAACGCATTGAGTTATTAACTTTCACAAGGAAAATATTTTGGAGACATGGGTTTCTGACTTAATTTGTTGACATGAACATGTGTTCGTGTGTCATTGGTGTTATTTTCAACATCCATATTGAATGAATCATCCATTTTGATTTTATTTTGCTAGTTTCTTGTTTGTGATGTGAAATCTTTTAGGTGTGCATGGAATTGTTCATTGCATTAGGTGGACAAAATGTGCATTAGCATCACGTATCAATTTCATAATCATTTATATCTTGTGTCACAAATTCACGTACTAACAGGAGTTTGAACTTTAAGGATCAAAGAAAGAGGAGTACAACCTCCCAATTTTCCTTAGCAATTTTTTTTTTGCTATTGCAGTTAGCATGGGCATGATAAACCCCCAACTTGATCCTATAAATTTTAAGCTTTTCAATGCCCTACTTTGGTTCTAAGACAACTAACCAATTGCAAACTTCTTAGGAAGTTTTATTGGAGTTAATAGAAAAAAGTAGGCTTTACAGCACTTCTTCACATTAGTCATATTATTTCTTCTCACTTTAGCTTCCATATGGATAGTGAGAGCCAACTTATTATCTCTAACGAGTAATGTTGTCCCTATTTTTATACAAAAAAAATGATAACACCCAAATGATAACACCAAACAATAAAATCAAATGCAACCCCCTCCCTGCTGCCGAAGCAGAACAGTGTGGCAGGCTTCTTCCCTTTTCACCCACCATGAACAAGATAACAGCGCAGATAAATGATGAGGATGAGATTGGAGATGATAATAACATTCACATCAAACATATAAGAGACAAAGGTTTTTAAAGTGGTTCGGCTATGAATAAAGCCTACGTCCACTGTTATTTTATTCCCCAGGGGTTTACAATAGAGAGAGAAAGGATGTGTATCTTGTTTATGGTGTTTCTAGGTTCTCCTCCCGGATTTCCCCCCTTTTGGCTAAGGGAATACATGTATTTATAGTGATGGGAGATAAAGAGATTCATTGTATGTAGACATTTATGTCTACATTCAACGAATCTAATTGTTGAATTGCTTGGTATGCTATTGTGACAACCCAGGTTTTTGAGCGACTATTTTATACTATTTTGCCTGATGGGCTAATTTTATAAAATAGGGGATGTTTGAGTAAATATTATTTCCCGTGAGACTTAGGGATAATATTTACTATGTTTTGTCTATTTACCGTTATGAGAAGGTAAATAACGTCATATTTTGTATTATTGCGTTGTTATATGTAAAACGACGGTTATGACCTATACTTAAATTTGGGTATCATTAATGAGATAAAATGAAATTTGAAACGTAAAAATAGTTCACACTTTCCCGAATGCCGAAATAGGGGGTCCGGTTGTTTTTAGAATAGTCGAGATAGTCGAAATAAGTGCCCAGTTGTAATTTTTGAGATTCGGGCATTTTTTTAAGGGGTTATGACTCAATTAAGTGGTTACGAGTCATTTTAGTGGTGTATTAGCAATTAAATGTGGGGATTTATGTTTTGAGACCCGTTTAAGTTCCCCCACCCCTTTTTCTTTCTTCATTTTTGTGAGAGAACCAAAGGAGAGAGAGAGAGAGAAGAGAGAGTTGGGAGAAAATGAGGGAAAGAGAGAAAATGAAGATTTTGGACCGTATTCCGTCACTACCGGAGGTGATCCGAGACTACGAACCTCGAGGCAAGTTTCTTACTTGCTAGATATTGATTTAATGTGATAAATCTGCATGTGTAGTTAAGTTTTGGGAGGTTTAAACCATAAATGGGTTTTGGTTGATTTTGGGTGTTTAATCCTAAATCTTATAGTTTAATTTGATTTGAAGAGAAATAATTAGTTATTTGATGTGTAGAAATGATTTTATAGTAGTATTTGTTGTTGTGGTTGGGTGAAATAGCGGGTAGAAGCTTGGATGGCTCGTTAATGGCCGAAACAGCTTCTCGGAGAAGAAGCTGTCCGCCAGGATCGATCGATCGAGCCTGGGGGATTGATCGATCGAGGCCTTCGATCGATCGATGGCCAGGGGTCGATCGATCGACCCCTTCTGAAAAGGTGAGATTTTTCTAGTTTTGTTTTAGCCCTTTTCTTTTAGGTTCTAGGTTTAGGAACCTTCCTTTGGGAAGTAATGAGGAGTCTTAGAGGGTTGTTTTGGGTAGACTAATGTCCTAGGATAAGATGGGATATTTGGGTTACCCGAGGGCTAGCTTGTGTAGGTTAATGTCCAATTGATATAGGAGGTTAACCTAAAGATAAATTGGAAGTTAAAATATTAATGTTGAGCTTTTGGGAGACACTCCATTATGGAGACTCACTTTGAGGGTTTATGAAATTATATGAACTCTTGGAGGCTATTTTGAGGTTAGTGGAACTTTGGGTCTTAGGTCATTAATAAAATATGACTTAATGAGAATGAAATGCACATTCTAAAACTTGGTGCTTAATGGTTAAATGGATGATTTTTGGAATTGTGAAATATGAAGTTTTTCAAAATGGAAAAAGTAATGTTTTTCATAAATGTTATGGATACACACCTCTCTAAATAGCTATCATAAGGGAAGTTGCGCGCGTTGTGGTGAAGCCCCCTGGCTAATGAATGAAGGGTGGATATAGTCCCTAGGCCATGTGAGCGCTTGTGATTGTATATTTTTCTGCGATGGTTAGGAGATTCCGGGTGTGGTCTTGACTATCCCGCAGGCATATGGCCGCTTCCCGACGTTTCGATAGGATCCCAGGTTGTCTTGATGATAGGCCCTGGAAGATGATAGTCATTTAGGGGCGCGCACAGTGGGGAAATCCGGATGTGCGGTCTTAGAATCGTTATATATATATATATATATATATATGATTATAACTATTCTAAATCAAGTTGGACTTGATGTACGATGGGTGCCACAAAGAGCACAATGAAATGCCATAAAGAGCATGAGAAAGTGCCATAAAGAGCACGATGAAATGCCATAAAGAGCATATAATGATGATTATATTCCTGATAAGGAAGAGATTTTTACAAAATGTATAATTGAGATAAAATGCCACAAAGAGCATAGAAACAATGATTATATTTCCCGATAAGGAATAGAATTACGAAATGAAATAGTATATGATGAAAGTAATTTGGTAAACGTTTGATAGAATGTTGTACCATTTATATGTGTTCCTAAAGAAGAATTAGGAATTGTTCCATTAGATGATGGATGGGTTTACTTTTATAATCCTTGAGTAGCTGTAGATGTGACCTCCCACACTTATGCACACACATACATTTATTGATTATTTCGTGCTAAGGATCTAATGGATCTCAACGATCAACCTTGCCTAAGTAGTAGTGTATCGGGGGGGGGGGTTTCCTTGTTTGGATTTCGCTTTGCGAGACACCCCACGCACGAATAGGGCATAGTGTTGAGACTGGGGAGAAGTTAGCCCTTAGTACTTAGAGTTAAGTAGAGCATCTCATAATATTGCGCTAGGTTGCTGCTAGATTGAGAGGTGAGAAATATTACTATTATCTGCGAGAGAATTACGCACTTAACTGTCATGCATTTTTAGTCACATGGTAATCATATCAAACCGGGCCCTGACCCGTACCTATATTTCTTTGTTTCTGCATATTCCTTGTCGTACAGGTGCTCTACCGCATGGACACCCATATTTACATTTCCATTCCAGTTGTCATGGAGCTACAACATATTGCGGATGTTGTAGGTTACTTGTATTAGATGCTTCTTTCTATTATACTCTAGTTATGTTCAGTATATTTATTCGGGCGTGTTTGCCCAAGGTATTGCACTCATTCATTATATTGTAAATAGTGAATTGGAATACTCGATGTACTATTTGTATTGGTCTGTTCACCGACAGATTATTCGGTGATATTTATTATATTGTCATTCTTTATCCATTGATTTTTGATATCCACCATTTTTACAAATGGGATTGTCTAAGTGTTTTTCTTTTACTTTCTGATTTTTTTTATTTGACAGTCCGTTTTCTAAAATGATTGGTGGTTATCTCATACTATTATTTTAATCGACAGTGATGGTAAGAATGGACCATCTATGATTCCTGTGATTATTAGAGTATTGGGCTGGCCACCTATTATTTTAGTAGGCGGGTTGTCACAGGTGGTATCAGAGCATTAGGTTCTAGAATCCTTAGGAATCTGTACGGATGTTTTACGACTGCTGCGTTTCTCTCTATTTGATATAGTGCCTTAAGATTTAGGGTCTTTGAATTCTCTTCTGAGACTCCGTTCTCCTGCTATAGTACGAGAACCCCGAAGATCTTCTGTGCGTTCGTGTGAGACTTGTAAGTCGTCAGATGAAGGGCATTGAGGAAGGCCGTTGTAAAGGCGTCACGAGGCGGGATTACTAAGAACTGTAGGCTGTAGTCGGGGATGAGGGCCGCTTTAGAGGTCTCTTCCTTTGTAGCATTATTTTACATTGCTGCCGTGACTACTAAGTACGGTGAAAATAGTTTTCCCAAGTACCGTTGTCGGTAGAGAGTGGTACTATGCTTGGGGTTCCAAGCAATATCAATTTGGAGTTGAGAGGTCCTTGACAAGGACCACATGTTGAAGTTCGGTTGGATAGAGGAAGTGTAACCTCGTTCGGTGAGAACGTAAGGCCCGAGAGTTTTGGCCTAGAGATGGGTATGGAAGTGCCCAGGTGTGAGGGTTTGAGGAAAACCTTCCACCCATTGGTGTAAGGCTGAAGTGGCGGGAATGGTAGTCGCCTCTCGTTGGTGGGGCAGAATGTTTTGGCCAATAGAGAGGGCTTTTCAGTGGAAATGATAGGCTCGTAAGTAAGTGTTGGTAACACTTCTAGAGTAGTAGTGTTCATGAGACCCCATTGGTGGACATCCACCCGGGGAAGACTCGTGGAACTAAGGCAGGGGAGGCTGGTTGAACGTCCTCCTTGCTGAAGAGGTTAAGGGAACTACGCGTTCTGAGCTTGTCGATTGAAGATAACCGGCAAGGATGGGACGCCTAGTTGGGACATTGATGGAAGTAGTTTGGTTCAGATAAGACTAGAATGCCGTGTCTTGGAACCATTGGTAGAGGCTAAGGAGATTGGCTAGCATGTTGGTGGGACTTTCCAACTTCGGTGGGAGAAGTGCATTCCTTAAGATAAGATGGAGAATTATGGTGATAACCCTAGGTCCGGGCGTGTATATCGAGCTTGTGATAGTATCGGTATTTTTATATAGTAAATATATCTATATGACTTCCATGATAGGGAAGTTTTGTATTTTCCTTTCACTCGTTATGGGGCGAGTGGTGATATGTGTAGTACGTGCTACTTGTATTATATGTAATATACGAGTGGAGATGTTCTCGGTTGGGTTGTCGTGATAGCAAGCGAATAAATTGCGAGGCTATCCTAGTTCTAGTTCTAGAAGGAGGACTAGTTGTTCTATAAAATCTCTCCTGGATACAGGTTGAGACTTTATAGAGGTGGTTTACAGTATGTAGGTAGTTTTCTTTTTATTTTATTTGTTATTTGTTTGTCTTGCTTTATTCTCTCTTTTTTTTATTGTTTGCTTGCTTTGTTTGCTTTGCTTGTGTGTGATGTGCCTTATCTCCGCGACCGGCTAGTTAAGGGGATTGTGTGGAGGAGTTCCTTGTTTGGATTTCTCTTTGCGAGACGCTCCACGCATGAACCTTAACGACGTTGGGAGTGAAGAGACGTGCATTTTCTTTTCTATTATTTCTTTTCTTTTTCTGTTAGTTAAGTGCTGAGTTGGAAAGTTTAACCAAGAATCACGTATATGAGTGATTAAGGGTTAAGTTTGTGTGCGATATATGAGCACTATGATAGTTTCCCTCTGATCGATGTGGGGAAGACTAAGATATGAAAGTCCGATAGAGACTTATGATTGTGCCTTAAGGAGAAGGCCATTTGTAAAGAAGTATATGTGTATTTTGGGATAAGGTATTTATGGCATTTTACTGAAAGTAAATGCCTCAATCGATTGTTATGGTAGGACGTAGAAGTAAATATGTATTAGTAGAGTTAGGAGTTAGGATTTCGTCGATCCCGACCATGTGTCTTCGACCGTTACTTCTCGACGACCGACAATGAGAGGTAGTAGTGTAACGGGAGGGTTCCTTATTTGGATTTCGCTTCGGCGAGACGTCCCACGCATGAAACTGAGCTAATGTCAGAAGTCGGGAAAGGTCTTGGACACTAGGGATATATTTAGTATTATACTTATACGACTAGATTAGGATAGATAGATTGACTTTAGGATTCTTAGGACGTTAGGCCTTAGGGCAAGTGACGTTATTTTAGGAAGGTGGTTGGGAGTTGACCACAATATGTTTGTGGGTTAACTCTATGTAGGATTTGATCCCTAGAACGAGAAGTAAGGATCTCGAGAGGTTCAGGATGTTGAGCCAAAGGAGATAAGGCCTTTCTTAGAGAGATTGCGATGTCGGTAACCTATCATTCGAAGAGTCGAAGTTTGAGCTGACTTTTTCTCCTGCACTCGTGTTGTTATGATCAAGAGTGGGTTTGACGAACGAGTCTTTGCCTGGAATGGGAAGTATTAATACGGGATCATGGCCCCTTTGTTCATGTGTCTCACACTTTTATGAAGTGTCATCCCCCGCTTGATTTAAAGTTCATAGCGGTAGTATTCGCCTTAAAGAATTAGAGGCACTACCTCCTGGGCAGGAATTTGGGTCTTTTCACGAGCAAAAAGTTTGTAATCGTGAAGGACTATCGATAGGATATTCCCTTTCGCTAAGGAAATGCGGATGGGGTAGCCGATGCGCCTAATAGAAAACCGTCTGAGAGTTTAATCGTGGCATGGAATGCCAATGGAACGAGTTTAACCGAGGGGACGCTATTGTAAGAGCATTCATGTCCGTGACTGACCCCTTCACCTACTTGTGTGTAGAGAGTAGTGTGGAACGAAGATGGGTATATCCATGGACATTATTATCGAGTTGCCAATAATGCAAAGGTCATGATCCTAGTTGAGAAAACTGTGGAGCATTGGACCAATCGCTGCTTACTCAATGGAAACGGGTGGACTAAGTACAAAAGTGTACGCCCAGCTCTTCTTAGTAGTAGTTCTAGAACTGTATGCGGTTCCTCGCAATGGTGGTGAACTGAGAGAGACATTCGTGTCAAGGTACTGGTAAAGTTTCCAAGAAGAAATGGGAACCGTGTGGATATGGGGTATATCCTACCACCCATAAGTGGATGGGTGGGTTTGATTTAAAGGAAAGATCGGAGTAGTAGCTTTTATGGGTCTAATTTCCATACAACAGTTTGGATCGTTTCCTACGAGTATGATGCCGTGTGTAGCCTAGTATAGTTGGCAGTGTGCCTTGTCTGTTCGTTGGAATGGAAACAGCGAATAGTATATTCTTGGGCTTGGAGTAGTATGCGAATACCTTTTTCACGATTGGGCTCATTGAGCAGTAAACTTTTGAGGGCTACGCCAATGCGAATAGGAGTTAGTAGGGTTGGGGTTAGCGATTGTAAGATGGAGTAGCTATCCCCTAGGAAGGGTGTAACGTGTTTCGAAAAGTAAGGAAATTTGTGCCGAGATTGTGTAAGTATCTCCTCCCTTAGTAAAAAGGTGGGATCGATAGTTCATGAGGGACGATTTGGCGCTACGTTATAGCATGATGATGTGGACTGAGATCGATAGTGATGACCTTAGTCTGAGTTCTATGGGGACGCTGCACTGCAGAGGGGTTTGCTAGTATGATAGCACGGTTTTTGGTATAGTATGCTTTTTATATGGTTATGGGTTACACCTGAATTTTGAGGGCAAAATTCCCCTTTAAGGGGGGGAGTATGTGACAACCTAGGTTTTTGAGCGACTATTTTATACTATTTTGCCTGATGGGCTAATTTTATAAAATAGGGGATGTTGGAGTAAATATTATTTCCCGTGAGACTTAGGGATAATATTTACTATGTTTTGTCTATTTACCGTTATGAGAAGGTAAATAGCGTCATATTGTGTATTATTGCGTTGTTATATGTAAAACGACGGTTATGACCTATACTTAAATTTGGGTATCATTAATGAAATAAAATGAAATTCGAAACGTAAAAATAGTTCACACTTTCCCGAATGCCAAAATATGGGGTGCGGTTGTTTTTAGAATAGTCGAGATAGTCGAAATAAGTGCCCAGTTGTAATTTTTGAGATTCGGGCATTTTTTTAAGGGGTTATGACTCAATTAAGTGGTTACGAGTCATTTTAGTGGTGTATTAGCAATTAAATGTGGGGATTTATGTTTTGAGACCCGTTTAAGTTCCCCCACCCCTTTTTCTTTCTTCATTTGTGTGAGAGAAGCCAAAGGAGAGAGAGAGAGAGAAGAGAGAGTTGGGAGAAAATGAGGGAAAGAGAGAAAATGAAGATTTTGGGCCGGATTCCGTCGCTACCGGAGGTGATCCGAGACTACGAACCTCGAGGCATGTTTCTTACTTGCTAGATATTGATTTAATGTGATAAATCTGCATGTGTAGTTAAGTTTTGGGAGGTTTAAACCATAAATGGGTTTTGGTTGATTTTGGTTTAATCCTAAATCTTATAGTTTAATTTGATTTGAAGAGAAATAATTGGTTATTTGATGTGTAGAAATGATTTTATAGTAGTATTTGTTGTTGTGGTTGGGTGAAATAGTGGGTAAAAGCTTGGATGGCTCGTTAATGGACAAAACAGCTTCTCGGAGAAGAAGCTGTCCGCCAGGATCGATCAATCGAGCCTGGGGGATCGATCGATCGAGGCCTTCGATCGATCGATGGCCAGGGGTCGATCGATCGACCCCTTCTGAAAAGGTGAGATTTTTCTAGTTTTGTTTTAGCCCTTTTCTTTTAGGTTCTAGGTTTAGGAACCTTCCTTTGGGAAGTAATGAGGAGTGTTAGAGGGTTGTTTTGGGTAGACTAATGTCCTAGGCTAAGATGGGATATTTGGGTTACCCGAGGGCTAGCTTGTGTAGGTTAATGTCCGATTGGTATAGGAGGTTAACCTAAAGATAAATTGGAAGTTAAAATATTAATGTTGAGCTTTTGGGAGACACTCCATTATGGAGACTCACTTTGAGGGTTTATGAAATTATATGAACTCTTGAAGGCTATTTTGAGGTTAGTGGAACTTTGGGTCTTAGGTCATTAATAAAATATGACTTAATGAGAATGAAATGCACATTCTAAAACTTGGTGCTTAATGGTTAAATGGATGATTTTTGGAAATGTAAAATATGAAGTTTTCCAAAATGGAAAAAGTAATGTTTTTCATAAATGTTAATTTATGGATACACACCTCTCTAAATCGCTATCATAAGGGAAGTTGCGCGCGTTGTGGTGAAGCCCCCTGGCTAATGAATGCAGGGTGGATATAGTCCCTAGGCCATGTGAGCGCTTGTGATTATATATTTTTCTGCGATGGTTAGGAGATTCCGGGTGTGGTCTTGACTATCCCGTAGGCATATGGCCGCTTCCCGACGTGTCGATAGGATCCCAAGTTGTCTTGATGATAGGCACTGGAAGATGATAGCCATTTAGGGGCGCGCACAGTGGGGAAACCCGGACGGGCGGTCTTAGAATCGTTATATATATATATATATATGATTATAACTATTTTAAATCAAGTTGGACTTGATGTACGATGGGTTCCACAAAGAGCACAATGAAATGCCATAAAGAGCATGAGAAAGTGCCATAAAGAGCACGATGAAATGCCATAAAGAGCATATAATGATGATTATATTCCTGATAAGGAAGAGATTTTTACAAAATGTATAATTGAGATAAAATGCCACAAAGAGCATAGAAACTATGATTATATTTCCTTATAAGGAATAGAATTACGAAATGAAATAGTATATGATGAAAGTAATTTGGTAAACGTTTGATAAAATGTTGTACCATTTATATGTGTTCCTAAAGAAGAATTAGGAATTGTGCCATTAGATGATGGATGGGTTTACTTTTATAATCCTTGAGTAGCTGTAGATCTGACCTCCCACACTTATGCACACACATACATTTATTGATTATTTCGTGCTAAGGATCTAATGGATCTCAACGATCAACCTTGCCTAAGTAGTAGTGTATCGGGGGGGGGGGGGTTCCTTGTTTGGATTTCGCTTTGCGAGACACCCCACGCACGAATAGAGCATAGTGTTGAGACTGGGGAGAAGTTAGCCCTTAGTACTTAGAGTTAACTAGAACATCTCATAATATTGCGCTAGGTTGCTGCTAGATTGAGAGGTGAGAAATATTACTGTTATCTGCGAGAGAATTACGCACTTAACTGTCATGCATTTTTAGTCACATGGTAATCATATCAAACCGGGCCCTGACCCGTACCTATACTTCTTTGTTTCTGCATATTCCTTGTCGTACAGGTGCTCTACCGCATGGACACCCGTATTTACATTTCCATTCCAGTTGTCATGGAGCTACAGCATATTGCGGATGTTGTAGGTTACTTGTATTAGACGCTTCTTTCTATTGTACTCTAGTTATGTTCAGTATATTTATTCGGGGGTGTTTGCCCAAGGTATTGCACTCATTCATTATATTGTAAATAGTGAATTGGAATACTCGATGTACTATTTGTATTGGTCTGTTCACCGACAGCTTATTCGGTGATATTTATTATATTGTCATTCTTTATCCATTGATTTTTGATATCCACCATTTTTACAAATGGGATTGTCTAAGTGTTTTTCTTTTACTCTCTAATTTTTTTTATTTGACAGTCCGTTTTCTAAAATGATTGGTGGTTATCTCATACTATTATTTTAATCGACAGTGATGATAAGAATGGACCATCTATGATTCCTGTGATTATTAGAGTATTGGGCTGGCCACCTATTATTTTATTAGGCGGGTTGTCACAGCTATGTGTTGTCATCTATTAATACAGTATAAATGTACATTAAGGCTCATTAAATGCGCTGCCATCTTCATTAATTCACATTAAATGCATAGTTATCCTTTGATCTTCCTGGTTGATATGCCGACCAACTCTCCTCGGGTGCTGACTAACACTCCTCGGGTGCCGATCAACTCTCCTCGGGTGCTGATTAATTCTTCTCGGGTACTGACCAACTCTCCTCGGATGCCGACTAACACTCCTCGAGTGCCGACCAACTCTCCTCGGTGTCGAATATTGCCACGTAGGATGACATGTGTCCTTTTATGATTGGATCTCGTTGATGGAGAATTTTTGCGTTAACAGAAGCCCCCAATACTCCATGCTTGATGGTTTACTTGAAAGGATGGAGTATTTATTCTGCAGTGTTGCTCGGTGCTCATGAAATTCTTAATCTACCTTCTTGATTTGTTCAACATACAGTGCATTATCTCCTGGATGACATATGATGAAGGCGGATCGATGGTTGCTAATCTTTCTTTAGAGGAACTCCGTGTGCTAGGTATCACCCCTGGGAATTTGGATGCAGCCATGCCATAGTATGCTGCTTGTAGCTTGTCATAATCTTCAAGTATGTTGATTGGTTTGCTAGCCGACCAACTGCCTCCTGTGCCGAGCAACTGAGTGCTAACTTCACGTGCTTGATTCTTCTGATTTATGATCCTCTGAATACTTTGTCGAGTAACATACTAGCTTTTGAACCCAACTCTTCAATCTGATTAGTACCAAGCTAGTGGTGGACTTCGAAATATTTTTGTACAACTTCTTCTTTAATGTTGGTCGAGACAGTAGTAGTAAAGATCTCAGTGCTGTAGATGCTGAATTTGACTTCTGAACTTCAATAGTATGTGCATAATAACTCCTGAATATGCCTCCTGAACTTCAATATACCTCCTGAACTTCAATAGCCTCCTGAACTAATTCTCGAGCAAGAAAAACAACTTCTGAATGATAATTAGTCGGGCCCCCGACTATGTAAGTTTATGGAGTTGAATTTGGTGGTCGACTGTATGATGTTATGAGAATGTGCCACCGAATGAACAACTGAATTTTAATAGAAGCCCCCAAATGTGGAATGTGAACTTTGAATGCTTTTTGCTTGATCGCTTTCACATACTCATAAAATGTTTCCGACCAACTGTAGTTGACAGCTTCTTATTTCCCACCAACCTGAGTTGGTGGATTTTTTCTTCCCAACCAACCTTAGTTGGCACTTTTGGGAAATATTTTTTCTTCCCAACCAACCTTAGTTGGCATTTTTGAGAATAGTTTTTCTTCCTAACCAACCTTAGTTGGCATTTTTAGGAATAGTTTTACTTCCCAACCAACCTTAGTTGGCATTTTTGAGAATAGTTTTTCCTCCTAACCAACCTTAGTTGGCATTTTTAGGAATAGTTTTACTTCCCAACCAACCTTAGTTGGCATTTTTGAGAATAGTTTTTCTTCCTAACCAACCTTAGTTGGCATTTTTAGGAATAGTTTTACTTCCCAACCAACCTTAGTTGGCATTTTTTAGAATAGTTTTTCTTCCTAACCAACCTTAGTTGGCATTTTTAGGAATAGTTTTTCTTCCTAACCAACCTTAATTGGCATTTTTAGGAATAGTTTTACTTCCCAACTAGCCTTAGTTGGCATTTTTGAGAAATATTTTTGGTAATAAATGATGGAGACTTCCTCGGAGCTGACCAACGGATTGTTGGGAATAAGATATAATAAATGTTGGAGACATCCTTGGAGCTGACCAACAGATTGTTGGGAATAAGATAATATAAATGTTGGAGACCTCCTCGGAGCTGACCAACGGATTGTTGGGAATAAGATATAATAACTGCTGGAGACCTCCTCTGAGCCGACCAACAGATTTTTGGGAATAAGATATAATAAATAGTGGAGACATCCTTGGAGCTGACCAATAGATTGTTGGGAATAAGATAATATAAATGTTGGAGACCTCCTCGGAGCTGACCAACGGATTATTGGGAATAAGATATAATAACTGCTGGAGACCTCCTCTGAGCTGACCAACAGATTGTTGCTAATAAGATATAATAAATACTGGAGACTTCCTCCGAGATGAATATATATAGAGAGAAGAAATTTTCCGAGCTCCATGCTGAGATAAATATAAAATATGCATAGACATAAATAATGATAATAAACTGTCTTGCTGATCTGTCGAGGCAAAATTGCATAATGCCGAATAAGGATAATATTTTCCAGAATATAAGAAGATGGCCGAGTACTTTGCCGGGCCTGAATATAAATAAGAATTACCCCGACCAACCATCCGTTTGGGGTGAAATGTAATAAATGTTATAGTTCTTCCTTGGAGCTGAATATGAATATCTCGCCGAGTTCCGTGTTGAGATGAATATACAATATGAATCCCAAGGGATATAGAATAACTTATGCTTGAGCCGATATCTCCGAGTAATAATAAAATATATAATGCCTCGCTGAGGTGAAATTTCATAATGCCGAACAATGATAATATTTTCCAGAAGTTTAAGATTATTTCCGAATATTCGTTGGCACTGAATCTTGTACCTGTAAAAATTAATAACTTTCCATACCATATGTGTAGGCTGAATTAATTAGTCATAAGAATAATTTAGTTATCTAATCAATATAAATGATATGTATATTTTTGAGAAATAAAAATATTAATTGCAAAAAATGAAATAATATATGCTGGCTGATATGTCGAGGCAAAATTGCCTGATGTCAAGCAATACTACTTTTCCAGAGTTTACAAGAGCTTTCATCAGGATTGAATCTCGTCCCTATGAAATTTTAATAAGCTGCCCGAGAACCTGTCGAGACTAGAGAAAATAATTATTATCATGAGAATGATTATTCAGCCAAACAATATGTGATGTGTATCAGCATAAAATTTTCAAAATATGAAATAATATGTTCTGTGCCAAATGTGTCATGTGGGCAGATTTTTATAAAAAAATGCTAGGCATTTTAATTTTAAGTAAAAGACCAAAAATAAGTTGGTTTTAAAAATATTTTTGGGGGATGGACGTCTCAAGTTACAGAATACATGATGACGACCAAGAAGCAAATGGTCCCCGACCAGCAGAGCGATTTCGCCGATCAACAAAAATGGTGCATTGATATTGCAGACCAGCTGTTGGATGGTCACCGAACAACATCAGGTGTCGCCGAACAAGAAGTGGATGGTTGGATAGTTGCCGACCTGATGCCGACCAAGTGTATGAGAACTTCCGAGTAGAAATAGATGCCATCGACCAACAAATAGTAAGTCGTGGAGCTCCTCTTGATGTATAATACATGATAAAAGGATAACTGTTGGGGGTGAATCTTGTACATGAGGCATTTAATAAGTTGCTCGAACACCTGTTGAGATTGATTCTCATAGAAATTATCATTAGTAAAATTTTTCAGCTAAATATCATATAATATGTATCAGCTCAGACATAAGGCAATAAAACTTTCAAAATATGAAATAAAATGTTTTGTGCCAAATGTGTGTCAATGTGAGCAATTTTTTATCAACTAGAATGTCATAAGGTTCGATTTGGGCTTTTTATAAAATAATTTTATTTTTAAATAAATGCTCAAATATGGGATTGAAAAATTTATTCTAAGATAAAGTTCAGGGATATATTTTATTTAATTTTAAAACATGTATTTTGTTAGAGAAGTGTGAGAAAAATAAATAGGTATCAATGGTAATAATTTTGACTTTGTCAAAATTAATAATTTGGGCAAATAAATTTGTCATCCCTCCATTCCAGCATTCCTCGTCAATAGGTGATAACCATCTCTGACCAGTGGTATCGCCGACCAGCATCGTGTGACGTCAGTGTTGGGATGCCTTCATTTTGATCTGCCGACCATGTACATATGATCAAGAAGCCTTTGTTTTGGCTAAAACTTGTTTCTGACCAACTTTGGCCTTTTAAGTTGTTGACCAACTATTTCTTTGTTATGAAAAGTAGATGTCGACCAGATGTTCTTATTTTGAAACAACCACCGAGGTGTTGCCGATCTACTCCAATGTTGCTAATGGATCTTCACAAACTACCACCGACCAACAAAAATGGTCTGGTGAAATTCTCGATCAACAAATAGGTTCACCAACCAGTTGTATACCACCATTAGATGTCTCCAAACAATAAAATTTCAACCTGGGTGAAGCCCTCCACCGATCAATATATAACTGCTGCCAACTAGAATTAGGTGCCTCCGACCAGAAGATTTTGTTGATCGTGATTGGAAAATTTGGTGAAGTTGTTCGTGTTTTCTTCGCAAATGACCACCGACCAGCAAGGATGGTCCGGTAAACAAATTTTAGTCGGGTAACGACCAGATGTCGCCGACCAACAGTAGATGGTTTCGACCAAAAAAAATGTTGCCGACCAACAATACTTGTCAACGAGATATACTGAGGAGATTACTTCTTTATTCCGATTAAGTAAAGAAAAAATTCACATAGTTTTTCACCGACCAGAAATACTCATTCGGCGACCTTCTTCTGGATTTTTCATCCTCATATAATTGATGCTAAACAGTAGTTGCAGATTCATGGGACCTTTGAGCCCAAGGTAGGCAGACTTTGAATCGGAGAGTAATATAATCCTGGGATTGAAATTTTTTGTTGATCTGAAACCAAATCAAGTTGTGAGGTGGATGATCGTCCTTGAATTGTAGGTTAATTTTTTTATGCTGCCCAGTTTCATTATTTTTGTTGCTGTAGACGGTTGAAGTCAAAACGATTGATATGAATTTAATAAATCCAAAATTTCTTCATCTTCCTGGGAAAGTTTCTCCATTTCCCTTTTTTGAGCGACTGTTCATTTTTCATCTTCTTTACGAAAGTGGGTAAAGGTTTTTCAGGAGAGAGAAGGTTATTTTGGGTTTCCTTCCTATTTTCCATTTGTGGAGATAAAAAATACGGTGGATGATAAAAATCATTACGAAAATTATACCAAAAATCCATCATCGAACCAATAAATCAATCTTTATCAGAATTAATAAATCGTAACAAATCAAAATTCTTAGATCTAAGAGATAACCAAAAGAAATCATCAGATCTAAGAGAAAATATGATCAATATCCAAGAGGAAAAGAATGGTTTTGAATTTTTACTCCCTTGTAGAAGATGTGAAATATGTGAATCAACATATGTCAAATCTTTTTCCTTGATGTAACTCATTACATAAACGTGTTTGCCCAGAACGTTTTCAAGAAGATTCATAGATGCTTAACGCTCATGATGAAAATTGTCTAACACTGAATATAAACATATATATATATATATATATATATATATATATATATATATATATATTATTTTTTTATGAATCAAATTGATGAGAACTTTTAAAGTAAATCTGGGTCAGAATTGTGATTATCGAGAGAGAGAAATTGTTCTTGATTTCAACTTTTCCCATTTAAAAATATGATGGGAATTTGAATAGACATCAAAGATCTTACAAAATTTATAATGAAAATTATCAAATCTTACTACCGTCATATATATTGGTATATGTAATCATTTAAAATATTTATTCCATGATATAAAATTGAAACTTGAGAATCAAGCAAAAAGTTATGATTTATGAAATCCATTATTTTTCAGATTTCTAAATAAGAATTAATCTAACAGTTATGATTTTAAAATCATGATATGCAATATTTTGCAGATAAAAATTGGACAATTAATTTATGTATATAAACATAAAAATCATGATTGAATCAAAAGACGTATGTATAATTAATTATACGTAGAGAAAATAAAAACTTAGCTTTTGATGGAGAACAATGCTTGTAACACGTTCCCACAGACGACGCCAATCTGTTAAAGACAGAAAATGGCCACTGTCATTTTAGTGGCGTCAACAGCAGATAAATGATGAGGATGAGATTGAAGATGAAGATAAACATTCACATCAAACATATAAGAGACAAAGGTTTTTAAAGTGGTTCGGCTATGAATAAAGCCTACGTCCACTGTTATTTTATTCCCAAGGGTTTACAATAGCACCATAAGGTGTAGAGAGAGAAATGATGTGTATCTTGTTTATGGTGTTTCTAGGTTCTCCTCCCGAATCTCCCCCCTTTTGGCTAAGGGAATACATGTATTTATAGTGATGGGAGATAAAGAGATTCATTGTATGTAGACATTTATGTCCACATTCAACGAATCTAATTGTTGAATTGCTTGGTATGCTATGTGTTGTCATCTATTAATACAGTATTGTTGTTAGTATACTGATTATTTTTTTCAATAGTCTATTGACAATAGATCTCATTAGTTGATTAGTTTTTTGTTATTAATTAATTTTTAGTTGTTAGTATGCTGAAATTTTTTTGAGTTTGCTAAAATTTTTAGTTATTGTTGTTAGTATGCTGAAATGATATATACCAATTTGTTTTACAAATTAAGATGAAATAGTTGCAAGCTGATCCTACTCCTAAGGGTAGGGAACCTTTGACTCCCGATGAGATAGCTGATTGAGTACTTGGTACTAAATCGGGATATATCACAGGTCTAGGGCATGGACCGAAAGCTACCAAATAAAAAACATCACAACGAGGCGCAGAGTTAGAGTAGGCCCGTATGGAAGCTCAGAGGGCGAATCATGAGTTAAAGTAACAACTAAAGGCTCGTGACGAGCATCAGGTTCCCTTCCTCCCACATTTACTATATGGTTAGTTTTAATAATTTCAATGAATTTATCGAAATTACATTGTTGGATTCACATACTTTGAGTTATTTAATCTCTGTATTGGTGATGCTATTACCTTATTTGCTGAACCGGTGGAAGGGGTATTTTGGTGGATTGTCGTTGGTTTTCTTGAGTTTTTTATTTTTTAATTTAACAGGGTGGTTTTAGTCTATAAACAAAGTACACTCTGCCGATTTATTTTATAATATTGGCAATGCTATTACCTTATCTTTTGAATCGGATGGAGGATTATTTTGGTGAATTGTCGTTGGATTTCTTGATTTTTTTTAATTTTTTAATTTAACAGGGTGGTTTTAGTCTATATACAAGGGAAAATTTGCCATTTTTTTTAAAAATATTGGCAATGCTATTACCTTATCTTTTGAATCGGAAGAAGGGATATTTTGGTGGAATGTCGTCGGATTTCTTGATTTTTTTTATTTTTTAATTTAACAAGGTGGTTTTAGTCTATAAACAAAGGAAATTTTGTCGATTTTTTTTAAAATATTAAAAATTAATTTGAATATCATAATTTTTGGGTGTTTAGCTCAATGTGTTATTTCTTAGTTGATGTTATTCTATTTATCAATTGTTAACAGACTTATAAAGTTAGAAACTAATGCCTTGGTGCTTTTTGAATTGCAGATTGAGACGTTATGAGGATGTTTTTTTGGAAATTATTTTTGGGATGATGAAGAGGCAAGGAGAAGTTAACAAACTTGTTGGGAAATATTTTTTAGAGGCTACTTTGTAATTGATTAGAAACTGCTGCCTTAGGCAATATAAAGTTAGAAACTAATGCCTTAGGAATTATTTTTTGGAGGTTACTTTGTAGTTAATGTGTTGTAACAAACGATATAGGATTCTTTGTAATTCGTCAATGGTTTTGAGATATTTGTACGAATGCTTTGGTATCAATTATATTATCTTTTTAGCCTTAATTTTGAGTATGTATATGATGGTAGTTGATTACTTCTTTAATGTCGATGAAATTTAGTTGATTCTATAATTAATATTTATTTGATTAAATAACTATATGAGAAATGAAAAAAATATGAGTTCTAAATTTATAATTTTTTGACAATAAAATTCATTTCGTGACAAAAATATTTTTTTCCTTAAGTAAATTAATTTTGTCACCAAATGGTAATCATTTTGCACATTATCATATACATTAGGTGACAAAATTGGCATTTTTGTAATAAAAAAAAATCTTTGACTGCAAATAATTTTGTCACTAAAAGCCTATTATTACGTAACAAATCATATTTTGTCACCAAAAGGTGTACTATTTGGTGACGAAATTTGTATTTCGTCACCAAAACCTTTAGCGACGGGACTTTCGTGATGGACGATTGACGAAAAAAGTTTCGTCACCAAATGTCTTCGGTGACGAATTTTTTCATTTAGTGACGAATTTTTTTGCCACTAATTATCTGTTTTGTTGTGGTGCTTTTAGTTGACATATAGCTAGATGGCTTTATCATTACCTGTTAGATTAGACAATGGAATTCATAATTTGTATTTATTTGAGAATACGAGTAGGACTGCTTCTAGATGAGAGGTGAGATACTCGATACACGCGAGCATCAACGGAGAGACGTGAAGTATGAGTTAGTTACATTTTACATATTTATTGGTGAAGAATCCTTGCAACTCTAGGGATTTGACCCAAAATTATAAATATTTCCCCCCCATGTTTTCTCATAAACAGGGATAGCAGGATTGGCGATGGATCAGACTTGTAGTTGCTTTGAATGTAGCGGATTCAGTTCCATTGATTCTAGTATAGGTTGTACTTATTCGTTTAATTATTTTATTCTATATAGAAATTATATGGGCATTAGCCCGAGAGTTTATTTATATCAATTTGTACTTATCTTTACATTATGGACATTGTATTACGATTTAGTTTTGTATTTATGTATTAATTTAGTTTTGGTTAAGATGTTTTTTATGTATTGTGGATTTTGGTAAAAAATATAAGAAATTTCTATTTTCTTCAGTGCTAAGAATCGTATAAATTATTAATAATCCCCATCTTCGGCATATTATGTCTGGCCATCCTTTACATGAGAAAATGTAGGTTGTTACAGTTGGTATCAGAGCATGGTTCTAGTGTTCTTAGGATCTGTTATTGATCTCGTTACGTTCTGCATTGTGCCCTTTGATGTAGATCCCTATGATTAGGAATCATTGTATTATTTGTGAGTCACTACTACCCATTTCGACAAGGGGTTAATTTTGGAAAGAGAGCCGTAGAGACTTTCGTGAGGGCCACCCACTGCAGTTGTGAGAATTTTTAGGAAATTTGGTGCCTAGTATGTGAAAGGAATATTTAGAGAAATTGAGGATGTGATAATGTATGGTAGTGCACCAACAGAGGTTAGTTCGTTTATACTAGTAGGAGCGGCGTTGTGGTAGTTGAGGTCCGTCACCACGCTGGAAGAGCAGGACTAATTAATTAGTGATTAGTTTTAGGTGAAGTTTGAGGGGAAGTGTTCCCACACATTTTTGAAATCAGAAATGAAGAAAAAGGCGGAGAAGAGATTTATATTTTTCAATATCATGCCACCATGGCAAGATAGGTGGTCGTAATTATTAAAGGACTTGGTAGTTTGTGGGGTTCCAAATGAGTTGTCTATGTAAAGTATATAAGAGTTTCCATGGTCAGAACAAGTAGGGTCGACAAGGCCAGGACCCACAACGTGAGGGCATAGGGTTACAGATTAGTTTAATTACGGAGAAAGGAACCAGTAATAGTATCGGTGGTAAAGGATACTTTTCCCTACTTTGGAGTATATTCGATATTTTTTTGTTTGATATTGGTACTTAATGTTAACTGGGGCTTTTTTAGTGCATTGGAGAAGAAGGAATTTGTATTTGGGATAGTCTTTTACATTAGTTCACCGTAGGTGATAGGGGGCATTATTAATTTTGTGTGTAGATGTATAAAAATATACTGGGAGGCTTATGTTTAGCTTAGGCATATTTGTTAGCTATGTCAGAGTGTGATATCTTTACTGGGAATGGATTTATAGTTATTTGGGATACGTTAATTTTATGGGGACTACTATAAATTGTGGTCATGTCTAGAAGACATGATTGGTTAGAAATATGTGTTCACCATAGTCGTGAGGGTTATTGGTAGCAATCATTATGGTTAAGTCTAGTTTAATACGATCTGTTTCAATGGGAACTTAGGTCATGAAAGGATCTTTAGAAATTTAGGTATGCTTAGGGAAATAACACATGGGTGTAATTTAGAAATTTGAATAACTCAAGGAGATATATGCGTGTGAATAAACTCAAATTTTATGGGATAAATTTGGTTACGCTCAGGTTGGAGCAAGGGTCTTTTATGCGGGGGAAGAGTTTACGGGATAATGTAATAGTATGAATTGGGGAAGTATTGCCTTAGCAAATATAGGCAACAAAGTAGAAGTAAGACTAATGATAGCTTTGGTTATTGAGATTGTCTATGATCATGTTTAATGTTTGTATAGTTACGTTGTTATTAAAGTGGTGATGGTAGACTTGATTAGAATGGGTATGCCTTTGGAGACTTAAAAATAACTAAGTGCTCTACAGATTAAATACGAACAGATAATGTCCTACCTAGGTAGTGGTGATTGAAATGTTGGGCATGGTTGGTCAGTTGACTCTAAAGGAGTTTGGTATAACTCTTATGAAGGATAAGTGGTTTGTTTGGAAATTAGAAGGGTGAAAAGGCTAGAGAGATAGGAGAAGGTAATAAGTTATTTTACCCGGGAGGGATAGATAATCGTAGAAATGGAGTGGGTATTGTTATTGATCATTATATGAAAGATAAAGTCATGGATGTTAAAATATGGGGATAGGGGTGGTAAACGGACAGATACGGATCGTATACCATATTTTCCATATCCGTATCCGCTATCTGGATGCACTAATTGTATCCGAATCCGTATCCCCCCAGAAAGTTAAAACAATTATCCATATCCGTATCCGATCAGATACCTCAGATTCAGATAAGATCTATATTCGTTTACAATTTTTATCCATCGCAAAAAATAACTATTAAAATATTCAATCTAA
Source organism: Sambucus nigra (assembly GCA_949130495.1). Lineage (NCBI taxonomy): Eukaryota > Viridiplantae > Streptophyta > Magnoliopsida > Dipsacales > Adoxaceae > Sambucus > Sambucus nigra. The sequence goes on along the minus strand of OX422209.1, from coordinate 466,684,191 downwards.
TGAATTCTAGTCCAATCCAAATAAATATATAACAAAATTACTACCACCTAACATAAAAAATTAATGGTTACATAATAATAGTAACATTCCATAATGATAATATGGCTTAAAGTCATCCATACTTTACAACCATATAAGCTTAAAACCATCCAAAAGAAATAATAGTAGCATTCCATAACAGTAGATATAAATATGCACCTTTTAGATTAAATCATATTTATTGAGAATGATAACCTTATGGACATTTTAATCTTCAAAACATACTGATATTTTTATTTTAATAAGAATACATTTTTATTTTGTATGTAATATACCTGTTATTAACTTCAGTTATCATCACAATCAAAACCGTCTCTGTACTTTTTTGTTTTTCTCCTACATTTATTTAGAATTACGGAAACTCATGAACAACCAAATGAACAATATATAAATACAGTTATATATTTTTATGTTTATTTTGTATGTACATGTTGTTGATAACTTTTTATTGCAGGAGGAGGGGATGCACAACGGAGGGGTTGATGAGAAGCGGCGGTGGGGTTGATGAGTAGCGGCAGGCTGATGCGGCGGAGGTGGAGGTGGAGGAATGATGGTTTTTTGTGGAGTGAAATGAGAGTTTCTTTTCTCTTGTTTTGTACGAAAGAGAAATGAAGTGCAATTAGTTTTTTATTTTTATTTTGAGTGGAGTATATGTTCTTTAGTGGGTGTATGTTTTGTGTGATAGGGTGTATTGTAACTTTTGTCTAACTCCATGATAATATACCCAGTAAAATAATAATATATGGCATTTTATAATATACCCGATAAAATAATAACTTTAGGGTATTTTTGTTTTAAGTGAAATATGTGTTTGTTTTGTTTTAGGGAATAAACAATTAAGGTTTTTTTAATATTATTTTATTAGTAATACTAATAGTGATATTATTAGTAATATTTTAAACATATGTTTGACGGATACGGATATCCGATAAAATGGATATCCGATAAAATGAATACTCCACATCGGATATGGATTATCCATGTCGGATACTAGTACTATCCATATCCGTATCTGTTTCTCGGATATTTTTATAGAGTATCCGTATTCTTATCCGTTTCCATTTTTCGGATAAATATTCGCTAATTCGGATTCGGATATCAGACGGATGCGGATTTTCGAATATCTGTTTACAACCCTAGATGGGGAGATAGATGAATAAGTATTAAGATCGTCTTAGATAAAAACAACATTGAATATTTTAAATGCGTATGCGCCCCATGGAGCTTTAGATGAAAATGTAAAGAAATCATTTTGAAAATTATTGGATGAATTATTACAAAAAATTCCTAGGTATGAAAACATATTTTTAAGAGGTGACTTGAATGGACATATAGGAGTAGAACGAGATGGTTATCCAAGAATACACAGAGGTTGTGGTTTTAGTAAGAGAAATAAAGGAGGGGAAATTATCTTAAAATTCTCTAAGGCATACGATCCAGCGTTAACGAACATATTTTTAAAAAAAGGAAAGAACATTTAATAACATTTAAAAGTGGAGAGAATAAAACTCAAATAGACTATTGATTACTTAGAAGAAGAGACTTGTACGCATGCAAAGACTGTAAAGTTATACCAGTTGAAAGCTTAATAAATCAACATTGCTTATTAGTAATAGATTTAACAATTAAAGGATTTAAGTACCGAAAAGAGAAAATAGGTTATCAAAATATAAAATGGAAGGATTTAAAATGATGCAAAGAGATAGAATTTAGGCAAAAGTTCTTAGTAAACAATAAGTGGAATTGGAACGGCAATGTTAACCATATTTGGTGAATAACAAAGAATGATATCGAGAAAATAGGTAAGAAAATTTTAGTTGAAACTAAAGGAAAAAGATTCATTAAAAAGGAGGCTTGGTGGTGGAATGAGGAAGTGCAAAAGATAATACAAAAGAAATGAGTAAACTTTAAAGAGTAAAAATCAAGAAGATTTAGAAAAGTATAAGAAGTTAAAAAGTGAAGTAAAAAATATTATTAAAAATGCGCATAAAAATGCACTGGATAATCTTTATAATAAATTAGGTACCAAGGAAGGTGAAAAGGGAATATATAATTTGGTAAAAAAATAGAGATAGATTGATAAGGGATATTGGCCCAGTTAAGTGTATTAAAGACATAAATCAAAATATATTAGTTAACGATAAAGAAATTTTAGATAGATGGGAAGAGTATTTTCAAGGATTATTGAATGAAGAATAACTCAAAAAGGATGTCGAGAACATTGAACCTAATATAGGAATGGTACATTCGATTAGTGAAAAAGAACTAGATATATTAATAAGAAAAATGGAAAAGAATAAAGCTGTTGGGCTGGATAAAATACCCATAGAGGTATAAAGGAACCTTGAAGGTATATAGATAAAATGGTTAACATGTTTATTTGATAAAATTTTAAGAGAACGAAACATGCCAAATGAGTGGAGGAAAAACACCATAATACCTTTCTATAAAAATAAAGGGGATATACGAACCTGTGATAATTATAGAGGAATCAAACTGATGAATTACACTATGAAATTATGGGAGAAGGTTATTGAACAAAGATTAAGAAATGAGTCAAGTGTTTCGTATAATCAATTTGGATATATTTCAGGGCGATCCACCATAGAAGCTATTTACTTATTAAGACAGCTAGTGGAGAAATGTAGAAGTAAGAATAAAAAGTTATATATGGTCTTTATAGACTTAGAAAAGGCTTATGATAAAGTACCTAGGGATATAATTTGGTGGGCTTTAAGGAGAAAATGAATCCCTATGAGTTATATTAAAGTTATTTAAGATATGTATGACAACACAAAGACTAGAGTAAGAACTATATGTGGAGAAAATAACGACTTTATGATTAAAGTAGGTCTACATCAAGGATCGGCCTTAAGTCCTTACTTATTTGTCGTAGTTTTAGATGAGATTACTAAAGGCATAGAAGAAGATGTCACATGGAGTATGTTTTTTGTGGATGATATAGTTTTAGTAGACACTTCAAAGGAGGGCTTAGCGGTGAGAGTAAATACTTGGAGAAAAGCCTTAGAGTCTAAGGGACTAAAAATCAGTAGAAATAAAACAGAATTTATGGAATGTAAATTTAATAACGAGGCTTCGGATAACATAATGTTAATGATTGAAGAAAAAATGATAAACCAAACTAATAAATTTCGTTATTTAGGTTTAGTGTTATTTAGGTTCAAGTAGAATATTAACTAGTTGGATGAAATGGAGACAAGCAAGTGGGGTGTTATACGATAAGAGGATAACTAATAAATTAAAAGGAAAAAATTATAGAACAATTGTTAGGCCAACGACCCTATACAGAGAGGAATGTTGGGCTTTAGAGAAAAAATATGAGCGCAGTCTCCATGTTAGTGAGATGATGATGCTTCGATGGTTGATAGGAACTACTCGAAAGGATAAATTAAAAACCAGTACGTAAGTGAAAAGTTAAGAGTTGCTCCCATTAGCGATAAATTAAGAGAAAGTAGACTTAGATGGTACGGACTTGTGTTGCGTAGACCAGTAGATGCACCTATAACAAGAGGAATATTATTGAAAATAGATGGTAAAAGAGAAAGGGGCCGCCCTAAGCTATCATGGGAGGGAATTATTAGGAGAGATCTTAAATGATTAAACTTTAATGATAATATTGCATATAATATATTAGAATGGTAAAGGAGAACCCATATGGTCGACACCATATGATTGGATTAATGCAAGGATGGTGATTATGGGCCTCGATGATCGAAGAATCTATGTAATAGTGTATTAGGAGGGTTCCTTGTTTGAATTTTCCTTTGAGATGTCCCATGCATGAAACTTAGCAAGTGTCGGTAATTAAGTGACCTTTGTCTCTAAGGCATTATGTTTAATAAGTGGTACGTATGTAATCAGGGTACGCATCGAGCAATAAAGAGTATGGGTATGGTCGGTAAAGTATTCAGATATACTTATACCTCATACATAGACATGGTATCTACAGTTGGTTTATAAATATGGGTGTTCCAGTCATGTTTGATAATTGGGTATATGTTCTTGTGATATGTGACGTGTAGGTGTCCACGTGATAGTACACTATTGTAGTCAATGTGAGCCTTTCCTTTTAATCTCGTGGGATACGAGTGGGAAATATAATAGTATTGACTCATGATAATTATGTGGAGATGCTTGGAGTTAATGGTACAGGTTGGACGTATATGTGTCATTCATAATTATTAATGCTACATGTGAGTGTACATATAATGTGGAATAGATGGGTGCCCCAGTAGCATTATGACAGGTGGGGATGAGCCTTTCATTTATCTCATGGGATATGAGTATGGATTGATTGGGTATAAACTTAAGAAAATGGTACGGATTAAAACGTGACTTCTTACTGTAGTGAATTTTCAGAACGCAATGTCGTTATTAGGAGGGGAGAATGTAATACCCCGTATTTTTATGAGTATTTAATTGAAGTTATATTGATTTAACTGAAATTATAGGAATTATTATTCAGATGGAATAATTATATTTATCTTAATTTGGTATGATGATTTAATGCTTATTTTTAATTATAGTTGAGTATTTAATTTACATATAATATTTTGTAAATGTGATACAAGTGTTATGATTTTTAGGGTACGACGGTATATTGAAAATAATGAAGATAGCCGTGAATAAATTTACAACTCATTGATTTAATTAAGTCGTATTACAGATATACGTATATGATAATGATGGAACAAATAAATAAATGTATTAAGTGTTTATAGACTTTTAAATGTGATTATAAGACTTAAATATGCATTTTCAGTGGTTAAAAATGGACCTATGTGTTGGGGAGGACCTTAGGTAAGGTTTCGGGTCAAGCTGGGTACGGATTGGAACCTTTTTATAGGCCTTAAGTCTAGACCTATAGAGACTTATGAATGCCGGTTAATTAAAATGATATTTAAGTGGTTAGAAATTTGCATTAGGGTTCACCACTCCTATACACCCCACCACTTTGGCAACTACGCACTTTAGGAGACAAGAGGAGAAACCACATGGGGAAATGGAAGGAGATTTCTCTACAAAATGAGGCAAGGATTCTCTTGCCATGCTTATTCAAAATGTTCTATTCTTGTATTAATATTAAATCCATGTATATAATAGGAATTAATCATGTTTTGGGTCGCATACCTAGAGAACCTTTGTATTATGGAAAAATTAATGATAATCGTATGATCCGTGATTTGCCATAGTAGGTATAAATTCATGCTGTTTAATATGGAGTTTTATTGTAGGAATCATATGGTAGAACTCTTCCCTGAAATCTGAATTTTTTTTGTTGGAAGATGAGATATCAAAACTTACATGTTCATAGTTTATTGGAAAATCTTGATGATTTGATGATAATATAGGGATCATTTAGAGGTTTAATCATGTTTAAATTGTTCCCATTTCATGTTAGAACTCATTTACATATCCCATTTTAAGTTTTTGAGTCATAAGGACTATTTTTGATATACTTGAAAATTGGTGGGAAAATTCCGTCATGAGAAAATAGCAAATTTGGGGTTACTGGGTTGTCCGAACCGGTTCGGCACCCTTATGAACCGGTTCGATGTACCTAATTGTTTAGGTCAGGGAACTCTAGATCATTTCATGACAAACGTGTGGGCATCGATCTCGTATTTTCCTGATTTTTTTAATTAGTTACGATTTTTCTGCGAAAGGGTGTGCGAGACCATTTTCAAATGAGGGATATAAACTCATTCCAAGATATTATGGATATTGTCATGAATTTAAATTCACAGTTAAATTGGGCTGGGTTCATGATATGGTGATGATTTAAAGTACAAGTTAACTATATGTAGAAGATGCTCTACGTGGAATTATTGAATAAAGCTATAATAAATAAATATATTAAAAGGCAGGGATGCACCTAGATGATTGGGCAATTTCGGTAGGGGCATATAGATGATAAGACCCTAAAAGATACGATGATAAAATTTTGATTAAGATGGGGTAAGTTTAAATAAAGAATTAATTACTAGAGATACGTCAAATGCTTTTTAATATAATTAATGGTTAGCTCCCTTCAATTATGACGTTTAAGGACACTTAGTGGAAATGTATCCTAAGCCTAGTGGGCTAAGTCATGATGGTCTATATTGGGTGCAATTTTAGTTAGGGTATAACATATTAGTTGACTCCTTATATATGTACATATAAACCTCATTGTAAAGGTAATAAGAAGTGAATAATTCTTAATAATCTAGAAGGAATAAATTCTATGCTAAGAGGGCAACATCCTGAAATCGTTAATTATTTTAGGAAGGTTAGTCCGGGGACAACTATACCTATATATTTATGGGGAAATAAATGAGAAAGTAAAATTGATTATTGAGCCTAGGAGACAATATACGGGACTTAATATTTAATTGGGGGAGTAATCGTAGGATAATGACTAAATCTGGGTTATCTAATAATTCACTAAAATGTTATGTTCAAGCTGGGATGGCTATATTTATATGGATGGAAATTCCTTGGGCAAATATGGACATACATGAGTTTGTGTACCGTCCTATCGATTGGGATGCGTGCATTCGGGACTGGAGCAAACGTCGAAACAAGTGGCTAGGCGTAGTATTAGGTCATATCATAGGTACTACGTAACAACGCCATTGACAAGATGTAAGTGTAGATGGTGGGATCCTTTCTCATCGTTGGGTATGGGCCATGAACTGGTATATAGCATAATTGACGCATAGCTAAATAGCTTTATCATTACCTGTCAGATTAGACAATGAAATTCATAATTTGTATTTGTTTGAAGATGCGAGTATGACTGCTTTTAGATGAGAGGTAAGATACTCGATACATGGAGTGTTGATGGATATAAGTGATCGAAGTATGAGTTAGTTACATTTTGAATATTTATCGGTGAAGAATCCTTGCAACTTTAGGGGTTTGACCCAAAATTATAAATCTTTCCCCCTTAGGTTTTCTCATAAATAGGAATAGAAGGACTAACGATGAATCAGACTTGGAGTTTCTTTGGATGTAGAGGATTCTATTCCATTGATTCTAGTATAGGTTGTACTTCTTTGTTTGGTTATTTTATTCCATGTAGAAATTCTATGGGCATAAGCCCGAGAGTTTATTTATATTTGCTTGTACTTATCTTTACATTATGGACGTTTTATGATGATTTAATTTTGCATTTATGTATTAATTTAGTTTTGGGTCAGATGTTTTTATTTATTGTCAATTTGGTTGAAGAATATAATCAATTTCTATTTTCTTCAGTGCTGAGAATGGTATAAATTGTTAATAAGCCCCATCTTTGCATATTGTGGCTGGCCATCCTTTACGTGAGGAAATGGGGATTGCTACAACCTTTTCCTTCCAAATATGACCTAAAAGACTAGATATTCATAGTATTCTTAATCTTTTCACCCATTCTAATAAAATAGAAAAGGGGGGGGGGGGGGGGGGGGAGCTTATTCTCCATTGATGGCTGATTTTTTTCCTATTATTCAAGGCTCGCACTCGTCCGAACTTCATGGACTGATGCAAATCGTGACAGAAGATTTCGTGGTTCAATTTTTATCCCGCAAAATTACTCATTTTGTTAAAAAAAACTAACTTTTTCATATTGTTTTGCCTAATAAAGTTGGTGGTGAATTTTTTTTCAATTGGTTAACACCCCCACCCCAATTCCCCAACCCCCGCACAATTGTTATCGATTGAGGTAAGTATCATGGAATCTTAAAAAGATCAATACGCTTGAGGATGTGTGTGCTATAGCTAAAAGAAGTAAGAAAAAAACGTCTATAGAAATCTTAGTCTTAACCATTATACTTTTTATCAAAATGGCTTGAAATGTACTTGTAACCTAAGTATTTAAAGCAATGAAATGAAAATCGAAGTATTAGTTAGCATACGTGTCGTTTGATTTTTTTCTGAACAAACAAAAATACATGTCTCTTTATATGGTTGAATTATTGCAATCCTTATATATTACAGACATTTAAAAACAAATCCTTAAAAAGCTTCATATTTTCTTACATATTAATAACAGATTTATCCCCACAAAATATATTCACCAATACAATCCCTAAAAAAATCCGCCACTGTTTAACATATAAATAACTTAACCCCAATAAAGGTACCCCTAATCTTGTTATTTATCCCTTTTCCTCTCTTTACCTGAATGAAGATAAAAATTGTAATTGAGTTGGAAATTAGAGGTGCGACTACAAAATACAATTTACCGAGTCGTGTCAAATAACTTACAACTATTTTGTTTTGCCTTCTTTTGAGATGAACTCCCTTTTCTCCTCCTCCCAGCTATTTGAGAATGCATTATAGAGTTTCCCTCATTGTTCCCATAGTAGGTCTTGCTATTTTCACCATGGGATCAATGAAATTATTATAATTAAAGAAATTAAGATTAAAGGAAGTGAAACAAACTACAATGTAAATAAAAGAAATAAAAATGAAACAAAAGTTACATTTCCCCCCATAAGTTCTCTTGTTATGCCCCAACTGCCACATTTTCTACACTTAAGAGACATTTGGTTATAGTTTCCTTATACGATTTTTTGGATCGGAGTATGTCTTATTTTCATCTTATTATATTCTCCTCTTCTTTTTTGGCCTTTCAGGAAGTCCGGCATAACCAGGAGGCTCAAAGGAAGTTGACTAGTCTAAGGGAACATATCAAGGATATTCAATGGTGTGGAGTAGCAGTTAAAGTATGTTTCTTTCTTGTAGTATTGGTATAGAAATTCTTCACACTCATATCTAGCATAGGCCAGGGTATTCCAGTGAGATCCCACTTCCTACAACTACAAGTCATTGCATTTAAAACAAAAATATTGCCAATTATGCCAGAGAACTTGAAATTTTGAACTTCTAGCCCAATTTGGAACACAATTGGCTCCCAATAACTTGTTGTTTTCAATTATACTTTGAATTTTTGGTGAAAGTAAACCCTAACTCTCTCCATCTTAGCCTTGTTTACATTATACCCTCTCATTAAAATTCATCTTACCCTCTCGAGAAAAGTCAAAATTGGTTTATCCCTTACATCCCTAATGAGACTATTAAAATTTTTACATAAATTGTTATCACATTAAACTTGGTCCAAGTAGAAAATGAGATTTTGACCACTAAGAGGCGGGGTTACTGGCAAGCCAATTGAATATTGCATCATTAATCTTCATCAAATTACCCAAATCCTTCTCAAATGTTGGTTGGGTGGTGGCGATTGGATATGACTAGAATTTTCTTTCAAAGTTGGACATTTATTCTCCCATTTGAAAATGTTGTGTTGGTGCCTAAAACAATGCTTAAATTCAAAATTTGGATAAAATCCCTTAAAATTGGTACAAGTCCCTTCCATTTATCTGGAATCAATGACCAATAATGAGAATTAGTCGCATTGATGTCTTATTTTATAATTTTAATGAATCAAGTCCATGAATCCTTTAGTATCATCTTCAGCTAAAGCATGAGAAATAGGGAACAATGCATTATTCTCGTCAACCCAATGGTTGTCAACAATTGTCAACCATATGGCCCTTTTTAATGACATCCTTCCATGCCAATAAGAGGTCTTCAATGATCCAAAATCCCTCTCCTACAAGCCACCAAACAAACATATATCCTTAAAAATCTATTACAATTTATCCCATCACCTTGTATAACAAATGTAGTATCAGAATTAGTCCTCTTCAACTTTATTATGTAATCATTTAACCTATTGTATTGTTATGTTAAATTTCCTTCCAACATTTTGAAGTCCTCCCTTTTTGCTTTATACAGTTTGTACTTAGAGACACTTACTTTGAACTCAACCATGACTTGTTCTTACAATACTGTCAATGGGGTGTTTAGATTATACATAATCATATCCAAAAAGTTTTGGGTAATTCGTTTAGATCTGAAGTACTTATTCACAAATATTTTAGGACGAGTATAGTTTTTTAATAAAGTCGTAATTTTCAAAGTAGACTCACTTTGTATTTTGTGTGTATGTACGAACCATGGACATCATTCTCTACACACAACCCCAACTGTATTATTCTCAATCTTATAATCATAATATTATTTTCATGATTAATATCTGGTTACCTAATTACTACTACCAAAACTTTTGATGTGTTAAATTTCATTCCAAATCAAAATTAAGGATCCTCCATATCAGTTTTGGAATTAAATTGGCGCCAATGCAAACTTCTTACCTTTTCTCATCATTTTCCACATCAGTTTAACTATTCGTACTCCAAAATCATTATAGTCCATCTCTTTTTCCTCAAAGTCCGCTTCAATCCCAAATTCTTCCCAACGCATGGAATACTTAATCCGCTCACTAGTTTCACAAGCATTCACCTCATTTCCCTCACTATTTTTACTAACATTCAACCTATTTCCCTCGTTAGGATCACCACCATTCAAATCCATGTCCAACCTGTTAGAACTAATAACAAATTACTTATTAATTAGTTAGAAGTTGTTCCAGCTGTCATTATTATATAGGTTCTGTTAGAAGCTCAATAGCTATATATACTCCTGTAATACATGTAGAGAAATATAATAAGAAATATGAAATCATTTCCAGAACTTTCGATCCTTCTTTCTCTGTATTTACTTTCTAATTCTTGAATCTTTACATGGTATCAGAGCATCCATCAATGGCAATAGTAGATCTGTCCAGCTCTTCTACTTCTGGAGAAAGATTAATTCCAGTGGTTTTCTCTCATTCAATCTCAGTTAATCTTGATACCAAGAATTTTCTTATTTGGCATCAACAAGTTAGTTCAGCGATCAAAGGTCACAAACTCCAGAAATTTATCTATGGCGATGAACCAGTTCCTGTGAAATTTTTGACTCCAGTCGATGAAGCTGCAAAGAAGGCTAATCCAGAGTTTCTGAATTGGGAACAACAAGATCAGCTTCTTGTTTCTTGGTTGTTGTCCTCAATGTTAGAAGGTGTTCTTACTCGAATGGTTGGATGTGAAATTTCTCGCCAGATCTGGAGTTCTTTAGAGGTATATTTCGCTGCTAAAATGAAAGCTAAGATCAAGTAGTTCAAGACTGAACTTCAAAACATCAAGAAAAGTGATCTTTCCATTAATGAGTATTTGCTAAAAATTAAAAACACTATTGATTCATTATTTTCTCTTGGTTATCCATTTTCTGTTCAAGATCATATTAAGGCAATTTTTAATGGTCTGCCATCTGATTATGACACGTTTGTTGTTTCTATCACTTCTCGTTCTGATCCATATTCTGTTGAAGTGGTGGAGTCTCTCTTGTTGGAACATGAAGCTCGTACTGAAAAGAATATCATGACCATGGATTCTGCTACTATAGTGGCCAATTTGGCTACTCATTAGGGATTTATGAATTAGTAACACAAAAAAAGGTTCAATAATACTTCTAGATTTTGTAATAGTAATAGCTTTAATCCTAGATTTACACCTTGATCACAATTTTTTAGTGGTGGTTTTCATCCCAACTTTTTTAGTCCAAGAGGTTTTAATCCAAATTAGCGAGGAGGTGGTAATGGTGGAAGAAATGGAGGGCGATTCAACAACAATAACAAACCTCAATGCCAACTTTGTGGAAAATTTGGGCATGTTGTTTCTCGGTGTTTCTACAGGTTTGATCAGTCTTTTAGTGGCCCTAATTCTTTCCAGTCTTAAGATTTTAGTTCTACCTCTGCTGCTCCTATGGCAGCTATGCTGGATACACCTTCCAATGTTACAGATACATTTTGGTAACGAGATTCTGGAGCTACCAATCACCTTACACCAAATGTGACAAATCTAATAGCCAGCAATGAGTATCTTGGTTCCAACAAGATTCATATGGGCAATGGAACATGTTTGAGCATTCATCATGTTGGATATTCTTAATTTTCTCTCGAGTTTTCAAATCATACTCTAACTCTTCAACATCTTCTTCATGTTCCTTTAATTACTAAGAACCTTATTTCAGTTTCTAAATTTTCTAAAGATAAACAAGTCTTCTTTGAATTTCACTATGATGTCTGTTTTGTCAAAGATCAGGTTTCCAAAGCTATTCTTCTGATGGGTAGACTTAAAGATAACTTTTATGTGTTTGAGAATTCTCAGATTCAAATCCATAAATCCTTGCCTTCATCTTCCAAGAGCACTACCATGGATAGTGGTCAACTTGATACCCCTAATTCCGTTTTTACTTCCAATACAACTTCTGTTTGTAATGCTGTTCTTTCCTCATTTGATTTGTGGCATAATAGGCTTAGTCACCCTGCATCTAGAATAGTTAAAACTGTTTTGACTCAATGTAATATTCCTTATGATAATAAAGTCAACTCTGAGTTTTGCTCAGCTTGTTGCTTAGGAAAGATTAATAAATTTCCTTTTCCTTCTTCGAATACAATTTATACACAACCTCTCTAATTAATCCATTCTGACTTATGGGGTCCTTCACTTAATGTTTCTGCAAATGGTTATAAATACTATGTTCATTTTATTGATGCATATTCAAGGTTCACTTGGATATATATGTTGAGAAGAAAATCTGAGACACTGCAAACATTTATTCATTTTAAAACATGTAATACTCCGTATTTTTATGCAATATTAATTTGAGGATTTATTAAATTTAATGTAAGTTATTAATTTAATATAAATCCGAAAATTAATCACTTTATAATTATTAACGTGATGTGAGTTAGTAATTATGGGAAACTTGTTGTTGAATATTACTAATGAGTAAAGTAATATAATATTGGTTCTATTAAATGTCAAGAGTGAATAAAATGACAATTTTGAAAATTTGAGTCGGGACGCGCCCGTGTCGCGTCGGGACTAAATATTGATGAATAAAAGTGAATAAATTATAAGTCACCCGTATGATCATTTCGAGTGCGTCAAAGTGTCCAGAAGGGTCGAGATAGTCAGAAAAGAGTACCCGGGGGTTTAGTTTGGAGCTCGGGGCGTTTTTAGGCTTAATTAGTACCCCGGGAGGGCATTTTGGTCATTTTGCATTTTTGGATAATTAAACCCACGAAAATTATTAAACTATATCAGCCATTTGGAATAGCCCTTTAGGGTTAGCAAACTCAAAACATTAGAACGGTCATAGGAGAGGGAAGGAGAAAGCTTTCCAAGCAAACCAAGTCCAAAAATCCATCCGGTTGCACCGCTACCACCACCAACGCGTAGATCGCACGATGGGGAACGCAACAACACCAAATTCGTTCACAAATCAGAATGCTGAAAATTCCAGGCAAGTATTTATCTTGCTTATTTTTGTTATTGCATCGTTCATGTTAGTCTAGGGTGATAAAACGAGTTTGGTAGAAGAAAATCCATGTTGGAGATAGGAAAATCGCATGTAGAATTAATTTGAATGTAAATCTGGTAACCCCTTCATATGTAGAGGCTTAACCACGAAATTATGATGAATTAGGAGTAAAAATTTCTTGAGATTTCTATGATGTTTTGGCCTATTAATCCATGGTTATTGATGAAAAATTGCATGCTTTACGTAGAAGATGAATAATATGGGTGTATACTGATTATAGTACAAATTTTAGTGAGTTTGGGTGTGAAAAATCTGAATTTGATTGAGGTTGGATTGTGAAACCCGTAACTGCTAATCTGCAGAATTCGCATACCTGTTTGATCGATCGATCGAACCAGGAGTGTCGATCGATCGACGCATCGATCGATCGAGCTCCTGCCATCGATCGATCGACCCCTTTTGGAAGACTCATATTTCCTCTTTTTAAATTAGTTGAATTCAATTTAATGAGAAATAACCTTTGGACACCCTTATTAAAATGTTTTGGGAGATAAAGAAGACCAGTAGGACATATAAATAATTATGGGACCTGTAATGTAAAACGAGAGTTGTATTTTCGGGATATTTACATATAAGGGACGATGAAATTATGTATTAAGGGGAGAGACACGTAAGATAGTTACGTTGGAAATTAGATTACCTACTGAATTCTACACTTGGGAGGATAGAGTCCATGAGTGTTACACAATAAGTTGGAATGATCCCTCAAATTAAAGTAAGAAATGAACGGTTGTACGTGAGAACTAAATAATGAGAAATAAGGATAAATATCGTAATTATGGGATTAGAAATGTACCTAATTTGATATGGAAATAGTAGTATAGTTATATGACTGTGTTTATGCATATACTATCTATGTGTGAAAATCATGCCCGCGCTACTTGCTATCCCTGAGGTTACCGCGCTGGGACGATCTTATCTCGATGTGACTTTATGGGGGATATTGACTCGTACCCTAGAAGATAGAAATCCTTGGTACAGGCTATCGAATCGATAGTTCAGACGGTCCTAAGAGACGTGGGGGCATGTGCTATCCTCTTAGAGACTTGGAATCTATGCTTCACCTCAATATTATTTGTGTATGTGTAAATACAGTTCGAGAGTGATTCCGAACTTGTATTTCCCTTAGTACGAGTGATACGGGGATTGGATAGCAGAGTATGCCCGCACCATAATTTTTATGTGGGGTGCTGTTAGAATATATATATTATACGAGTATTTAATATATATATTAGATTCTGAAATTTGGAACTGCCTACTGTGCTAAGGTAAGTAAGAAATGAATAATGACTTCAAATTGGAAATACTTGTTTTGAATAGTATAATATGACACTGGGAAACTTCATTAATAAATAAAGTTAAAATGAGAACTTTGTTACTGAATGAAATTTTCCTCTTAAACAATTATATTGTTCAGTTTTAAATCTTACGAGTCTCCTAAGATAAGTTAAACCATTGGGAAGTTTAGTGCGATATAAGATAAGATAATCCCTTGGGAAGATTAGTGCGATAGGCGTGCACATTAGAAGAGAGGTGAGAATTTCTCAAGAGAGTGCCGCACTAATATGTTGTTGCATTGGCCTGTAAACATTTTAAATACCTGCTAAACAAATTTTAACTCATTTACACTATCGGGATCTCACCCGTTTCTAGTTTTTCCTTTCTCTCTTGTATATATATGTATATATTACAGGTGCCCAGCCACAGGGGCGACTTGCATAGGATCCTTTGGAAGGAATGTGCTGCAGCTTAGGTGGGAGTTGCAGGCCTCTTGCTTAGACGACTTCATTTATTTGATTCCAATCCTAGCATATTTATTCAGTTGGGCATGTATCGCCCATTTTCATTATCCAGTTGTTTTATTGGACATTGTGATTCATTTTTCTAGTATTGTCACTTTGGGATTTATTACTGTCTGGATGATTTACTTTAAGTTTTAATGTTGGGATTTAGTCGTTGAATGTTTAAATTATTTGGATTATATGTTCCAGGATAATTGTGGTGTGATTCTTTAATATTGAATTGTTGTAAATATTTAAATCTTGGTTTATAAAATAAAATTTGGAAAGTAATGTCTAAAAATGGTTTTGACACTTAGCTTAATTAATTAGGGTGACTTGGAAAAGTTATTTTTACGACAGTGATGCTAAGAATGAACCAACTGTTCACCTTGATTTTAATTTAATAAAGGAGGGATTACCCGGTATTTAATTAGGCGGGGTGTCACAAAACACAAGTTGAATTACAGTTAGGTCATTCTATAAAAGCCATTCAAACTGATTGGGGAGGTGAGTTTCAAGCATTTACAAGTTTTCTACAAACTCATGGCATTCTTTGTAGAACATATTGTCCTACCACACACCAACAAAATGGTGTAGCTGAAAGAAAACATCGTCATATTGTTGAACATGGTATTTCTCTTCTTGATAAAGCTTCTCTTCCTTTAAAATTTTGGGATGAAGCTTTTAGGACAACTATTTTTCTTTCCAATAGACTTCCTACTTCTTTGTTAAATAATTCCAACCCTCTTGAAGTCCTCTTTCACACTAAACCTGACTACTCTATGCTTAAATTTTTTAGTTGTGCATGTTTTCCAAATATTAGACCTTATAACAAGAATAAGCTTCAATATAGGTATATTCAATGCACTTTCCTAGGATACAGTCTTAACCACAAGGGTTATAAGTGTCTTTCTCCAAATGGTCATTTGTACATCTCCAGAGATGTAATTTTTAATGAGTCTCTTTTTCCGTATTCTCAATTTTCATCTTCCTCTACTAATCTCAATTCTCCCACTTCTCTAGGTCTTCACCCCTCTGCCTTACCACCTGTTTAACCTTACTCTTTTGTATCTTCCCCTCCTCTTCCTCATTCTAGTCTTCCTTCTTCTAGTTCTGAACTTTGTTCTTCTTCAAACATAGATCATTCTCTTCATACTGTCCAACATCACTCTTTTACTTTACGAGAACATGTTTCATAAGCTCCCTTAATTACTGTTACTGCTCCTCTTTCAAGTACTTCTGTATAAGTTCCAACAATTAACACTCATGGCATGACTACCAGGTCTAAAAATGGTGTCTATAAGCTTAAAGCTCTCATGGCTGTCAAAGAACTAGATTCTGTCAATCAAGCCTTACAACATGAGCAGTGGAAATCTGCTATGAATGATGAAGTTCTAGCCCTTATGAGAAATAATACCTGGTCTTTAGTTCCCTTACCTGCTGGAAGAGAAGCAATTGGGAGTAAATAGGTCTTCAAAGTCAAGGAAAATCCTGATGGTTCAGTTTCGAAGTATAAGGCACGATTAGTAGCTAAAGGTTTCAATCAAGCTACTGGTTTTGATTTCAATAAAACCTTTAGCCCGGTAGTGAAGCTTATAACCATCCGTGTTGTCTTGACAATTTCTCTTACTCGTGGTTGGAGAATTAGGCAATTAGATGTTAATAATGAATTCTTTAATGGAATTCTTCAAGAAGAAGTTTTCATGGAAAACCCCCTGGTTTTGTTGATTCTAAAGCTCCCAATCTAGTATGCAAACTACATAAGGACCTTTATGGATTGAAGCCCCTAGGGCTTGGTTTGACAAATAACGTACTGCTCTTGTCACCGTTGGTTTTATTTTATCTCGAGAAAATCAGTCTTTATTCATTAGATTCACTTTCACTTATGTAACCTATGTTATAGTATATATAGATGATATTATCATTACATGAAGCAGTGATCTTAAGATCTCATCCTTAGTTATTAGTCTCAATCAACAGTTTGCTCTCAAAGACTTAGGATTTTTGAATTATTTTCTTGGCATTCAAATGAGTTACACAAATGATGGCTTGCACTTATCTCAAACAAAGTATATCACAGACCTTCTTGATAAAGCTAAAATGCAATCAGCCAAGTCAATTGCTACTCCTATGATTGGTGGTTTGAAGTTAACTGCATATGGTAGTGATCCAGTTAAAAACACTCAACTTTATAGATCTATTATTGGGGCATTGCAATATATTACCATTACTCGTCCAGAGATTTCATTTTCTGTGAATAAAGTTTGCCAATATATGCAGACTCATCTTGAAAGTCACTGGAAAGCTTTTAAGTGCATTCTTAGATATTTGCAAGGAGCTCTTTCTTATGGGTTGCATTTAAGAAGGGCTACTAAGTTGGATCTTGTGGGTTTTTGTGATGATGATTGGGCATCTGATCTAGATGACCGAATATCTACATCTAGTTTTTGTGTCTATTTTGGTTCTAATCCGGTTACTTGGATGTCTAAGAACTATCAAACTATCTCCAGGTCTAGTACATAAGCAGAATACCAAAGTTTAGCAAGTCTTGTATCAGAAATCACATGGATCCAGTCTTTGCTTTCTGAGCTTAGAATTATTTCTTCCTCACCCCCTATTGTGTGGTGTGATAATTTGAGTACTATTTTGTTGGTAGAAAATCCAGTCCTTCATGCTAGGCGAAACATATTGAGTTGTATCTCTATTTTGTTCGTGAGAAAGCCTTACATAAGCAAGTTGAAGTCAGGCATGTCCCTTCTATTGATCAAACAGCTGATGTGTTTACCAAAGCAGTTTCTATTCTAGATTCTTTTCTTTACATGACAAACTTAGAGTTAGAGATCTCTCCACCCTGAGTTTGAGGGGGGCTGTTAGAACTTACTTATTAATTAGTTAAAAGTTGTGATAGCTGTCATTATTGTATAGGTTATGTTATGAAATCATTTCCAAAACTTTCGATCCTTATTTCTCTGTGTTCACTTTTTAATTCTTGAATCTTTTCACAAACCCTCATCAATATGTTCATCAAATAAATATTCACAATCTTCCTAATGAAAATCTTCATCACTAAAGTATTTATGATCCAACTTAGACATATTTTCCCTATAATCACTTTGTTCCTCATCATTTACACTAAATAAATAAACCATTTCTTCCTCTGAATGACTATTAGATAGTTCAACATTTGGATGAACATTAGGCTATAGAATAGGTACACAATTAGGATTAACATTATATGGTTCATTACATGACTCAACTTTGCTAGGAATAACTGAAAGAAGAGTAATGTCTTATATAAAAATAGTGAAAACCTTGTATTTCAAGGTAAGAATTCTTGCTAAATGCAATAATAAAACCCTATCACATTTAATATCAACTTGTCTACAATTACGTGACTTATGAAACATTAGTCAACCAAGTTCAGTATGTTCTAGTGACCTAACCATTTAATTGTTTTCCAATAAACACACTAAGTCAGTGTGGCGAAAATCATTCTTGTTCACCTTCCCCCCAACATACTTCATGGGGTTTATAGCAGGTTCGAACTTCCCAAGGTGTTGGATTTGTACTATGAAATATATGTCATTCTTGTCTACAACAAGCAAAATAACATTTGTAAAAATTAAAATCAATAAGAAAAAATAGATGATATGTTGTTATTCCATATTAAAAAGATAAAATATGGCATTACATTCATTCATGCAATGATTAACAAACAAAAAACATCCTTGATTCAAAATAATAACATGAATGAAATTATTTTAGTCAATAATAGTAAAATATGGAAAAATACATAAAAATCATTAATAACTAAAAATAAGTCACAAATTGATCAAAGAGATGATCAAACTTACCATATCTCAGTTGTGGATCATTTGGATCCCATAAATAGCGTTTTATAGAGCATATTTTTAAAAACCCTAAATTATTCGCCAAATTTTAGAGAGAGACGAAGTTCGATTTTATTGATAGACAGAAATGAATAGTTACTTCTTTTTAAATAATCTTAATAGTGATTGTGAAAGGATAGGGTGAGTTTTTGATAAATAAAGAGCCCATATGCCACGTTTACACATATGGCATTAATTTATGTTGACTTCTATTAGCTGCTCAAATAGGGGACTCACTAAGAGCATCCGTAATGGTGGGACTAAACGACGGAGAAAATGATAACTTTATAAATCGGAAGGTCTGCAGTGGTGTAATGATATTTACAAATTCTGTAGTAAAAATGATAAGCGTTTTGGAAAGTTAACAATTGGTTACTGAATTTGCAAATGTTTCTAAGAACTTCATTTATTCGTAGGAATTCTTACGAACAAATGAAGTTCGTAACAAATATAAATAATCATTTTTATCATATCTTTGGGTTCCTACGAACAAATGTTGTTCGTAAGAAATGTGTATTTCATTCCTACGAACAACATAAGTTCGTAGCAAGTGAGTTACCAATTTCAGCAACTCCTCCACTGTGATTTGCTTTGTTAGACGAAAGGTAGGTTTACTTTTGGGTCACTAACTTTGCCAATCCAGAGCATCCACCGTTAAGGATGCTCTAAGGATTAAGTTTGAATTACTAAATATACATGAGGGTTAGATTTGAAAATTCATAAAGTAAAGACTTGGATATCAAACTGAACCTAAACCTAAGGGTTTATTTGCATTTTTCCATATTTTAATTAAGGGAAGATACTTCTCCCGCTGGCAGAAAACTTTGGATGCATCCATTACTTGTACTTAATTCCAAATTTGTGCAAACAACTTACTTGTATTGTTTAATAGCATCTGGTGGGAAGTTTTTATATAAAAATTTTCTTGGAATATTTGTCTATTCCTTAGCACACAAACACACAACAAGAAAACATTTTCAAGGCGAATGCACAAAATGTGCATTATTAAATTGTACCATAATGCAAATTGGAAATGAGGGCAAATAAATGTCATAAAACACACCAAAAATCTATAAAATGATAAATACTCCTTGTTTGTCATATAATAATGGATATCAAACATAACCTAAGTTCAATTGAAGCATGTACGCTTTTGTTTATTTCTTATCGGACTACTTTAATAACCATTAATTAAATATAAACTTTATTCATCGCCAACATTGTAGAAATATGGTGTATCTCACTCATCCAAGGAAATTGGTATTGTGATTCAATTTAAAAGAAATAAAAAACAAAAATTGAGGGGTTCATAGAAATAAGTGGCAATAACAATTGAGAAAGATGAGGACTGTACAGATGGAGAGGTAATTAGGAAAGACCATAGAGAGATGAAAACTTTTGTATGGATGGAGATAGATGGATGAACTGGATAGTGTAAGTATTTAACAACTCAAGAGTTGTCATGGAGAACCCTTGTTTATCAAATGAGTCCACCTTAATTTTTTAAAAGTAAAATTTATCTGCTCTAGTAAATCAGAACTCCGTTGATGAGCAACCTGTTTATTAGTTAGGATAAATTATTTTCACAAGATATGTCAGAACATATCATTACTTTAAAAAATAATGTAAGTTGTTTTTATTTGAAAACTCTGATTTATTTTGTTTTTAATCAAGTATTTTCACTATTGGCTTCTAGGAAATCAAATTAATAAATAGTTTAAAAAAAGAGATTATCAACCACAATAAACATAGTTATTCTCAGAAAAACCTCCATGGATGAGACAATTCATTGTGGTCTCTACACCACAAAAAATAATATCCATTGTAAATGAAATAGATATTACAACTATAGAATTAAATAACAAAAGACTAAGATACATATATTGAGAGTCATACTTAGGTATGAACATCTTTTGTGCATTCCTTAACTATAAATGTTGTTTTTCCTTTTTTAATGTCTCTCAAACACACCAAGTGGTCTACACGTTTCAGAGGAGGACCCACCCCATCCCGAAGGGGTGCGGTCGCACCGACAAGGTTTCCTGAAATTTTTGCTGGGTATAGTGTACAAAAAAAGATATGGACATATGTATAAGTTGTTAAAATATAAGGCTAACAGCAACAGATAAGGGTTATTAAACTTTAGGGACGAATATGTAAATATATTAATCAGATTTAAAATCAAACCTAAACCTATTCTCTCCCTCTCTCTTTCTTTCACTCAGCAGCCGACTTTTATTTTCTCTCTCTAAGACACAACCCTCTCCTCCTCTCCCATGCTGCCCGCCCTCTTTTTTCTCGCGGACAGGCCAACCACTACTAGGGAGACTACCTAGATCCTCCTCCTCCTCCTCCTCCTCCTCCTCCTCCTCTTGTGGCAGCAGCCCTCCTCCTCTGGGTCGACATGGAACAACGGTAATTTTTTTCAGTCTATTTTCTTATTTTATAAAACTTTGATTTGTTGTTGATGAAATTTTATGAATATTGATAATGTATGGAACTTGATTGTTGCTCAAATTTTATTAGTTAATTCGTATGAAATTTGTTAATTAATTTGTATGAAACTTTAATGTTGGCTTAACACGTAGGGCTAAAAAATGGGTGAATATTAATCACAAATTTTTTAGGGTTAAAGTTACAAAACAAGTTAAATTAACTTAAAAAATTCCCCTCTCTTTTGTTAATTAATTTGTATGAAACTTTGATTTAATTTAATTTAATTTGAATGAAACTTCAATTGTAATATTAATGTTTCAGCCCCTAAGTATTAGTTTGCTCATTGTTGGTTTGTTAGGATAATATTACATTAAAATATTATATATAAAAAAAATTCAATAACAAAATAGGAGTCCAAATTTAGTTAATTAATACCTCAACATTTTTAGGGTTAAAAAATTGCAAAAACAAAGTAAAAACAACACCAAAAATTTGCCTCGGGGCCTCCCACTCCCGAACCCTCGGCCTTCGTCAGACATTTTTGCATCCACTGACTCAAAATCCTGGGTCTGCCACTGACACGTGTGTGATTGTGTGAAGTGTACATAAGTGTGTGCACGTGCTGGAAATAAAACAATAGCTCTCACACACTCAAGATTACAACTCCCAAATGAATTACAATAGATAAAATAATAAATCTAATAATAGACTAGATTTTATAAATGATATGTACAAATAGAGTTTATGCCATCATAATCTTAAGACGTCTAGATTTTTAAACGGATATTAACAAATCAGAAACCCAGTCTTAACGATCTTAATCAGAAAATTATTCTTCAATTTTTTTTTTCCAGATCTAACGGTCCGTTTGGTTGACAATGGGCAAAAGAGTGGGCATGTCAAAATTTGCCTAGGCAAATTTTCCCTAGGTAAATTTTCCCTAGTTTTTTTTCCACATGAGGCTATCAAACAGCCATTTGCCGAAATTAAAGTCAATCCAATTAGTTTATTTAAAAACTGTTTTTATATTATATTTAAAAATGTTAAAAAAAGTTTTTACAATATTTTTATATTACGATTTTTAACGAAATTGTAAAACATTTTCTTAACAATTTTTTATAATATTAAAAACAGTTTCTAAAATATTACAAAATAATTTTTAAATATTCACAATTTTTTTTTAATTATTTAAAATAGTTTTTAAAATTATTTTTTTAAACATTAAAACTGTTTTTATATTATCTTCAAAACAGTTTTTAAAAATGTTAAAAACAGTTTTTATAATACTTTTATATTACGATTTTTAAATAAACTTGCAAAACATTTTCTTAACAATTTTTATAATATTAAAAACAGTTTTTAAAACATTACAAAATAGTTTTTAAATATTCATAATAGTTTTTTTATAATATATTCAAAATAGTTTTTAAATTGTTTTTTAAAACATTAAAACAGTTTTTATATTATATTCAAAACAGTTTTTAAAAATGTTAAAAACTTTTTTTACAATATTTTTATATTACGATTTTAAAAATTTATAAAACATTTTCTTAATAATTTTTTATAATATTAAAAACAGTTTTTAAAACATTACAAAACATTTTTTTTTTAACTATTTAAAACATTTTTTAAAATTGTTTTTTAAACTTTAAAACAGTTTTTATAATATATTCAAAACGGTTTTTAAAAATATTAAAAAAATAGTTTTTACAATATTTTTTTATTTCGGTATTAAGAAAAAATTGTAAAACATTTTCTTAACAATTTTTTATAATATTAAAAGCATCTTTTAAAACATTACAAAACGGTTTTTAAATTATTTAAAACAGTTTTAAATTATATTTTAAAATATTAAAAGTGTTTAAGAAGTTGGCAAAATTTGTTGACAAATATTTTCCACTCAAGTAGGTAAGCAAAATTTCCCTAGGCATTATGCATAAGAGGTGTTGTATATTGGCAAATAACTTGTAGATAAACTTTTGTACCAAACACACCAAAATATAGGCAAATACCCCATTTACCAACTTATTTGACATTTGGCACGAGAAACATTTTGATCTAAATGAACGATTTCATTGGAAGATAACTGGAACAATTTGATCCAATGGTTATAACCATATGCGTTCAAATATCGCAAACTGACTACCAAATGTTAACATGCTATTCGTTTCTTATTGGACCGTCAACACCACTCATAGACTACTAAACTTAACCGTTATATTAACCTCTTAATAAATGGTCCATATATACTCTCTAGTGGTAAACAGGGGCGAAGCCAGGAATTTATGATGCCGGGGACCATAATTTATCGGGGGTTCGGGGGCGGGAGCCACCGCGACGATTTTTTTAGGGTTATTTACGCTTTTATGAAATATTTTAGCACTAAAAATAAATTAACCATAAGCATTTTTTCCAACAATATCTTATATATTCACCATCAAAATATAATAGTTGTAACACATACAAAACACATTTTTCACCATAACTAATATCCGACATTACAAAGTAATTGTTGGAACATAATACAACAATCTAGAAAATCACATGTTGAGATGTATCAGAATTGCACACGACATTCTTTCAAATCGTGAAATCCATCTATGATTGATTCTGCATTAAACTGTGTCGCAATATCTTTTTTGATGTGGATAATAAGAGAATTTGTGAGATAATCACTCTACATCTTGTTCCGAAGCTCGAATTTGACATGACTCATTGCCGAAAATGCACGTTCGGTAGTTGCAGTTGATACCGGAAGAGTTAACACAAGCCTAATCAATCTATCAATTAGTGGCTAAAAATTCGACTTTCTTATTTTTACCAACCACTGACATAGATCGGAAAGAGTGGATAACTTTTGAAATTCCAAATGTTGGAGAACATCAATCTCATAATGTTGCAATTCTATTTTCAAGTCATCTCTTTCATGCTCAGTGTAGTATTCAGGATAAAACTCATCAACAAGGTTGCAGATATCATCAACATTAAAAGTAGTATGCCCATTTTGAGGATCTAATGAAGAGCTAAGAACAAGTAGCCTCACCGTATGATCATTAAATATGTAATTTAGCTCAAGTAATTGAGAATCAATTGTAGCATACATATGTCGAACCGATAATGCTCAGTAATTGTAAAATTATCTTTTTGATGTCGAGCTCGGCCACGCCTATTAATATATAAAGCATTCATATCTGGTACCTCTATTGCACGCTTTTCACAAAAAGACTTCACCTTCCCAATCAAAGTGTCACACCCATCATCTCTTAACTTCTGTATGAGTATCTTTGTGGTTTTCACAAGTTTCGTTGCATTTAAAATGTCTTGAGATTTTTGTTGCAACACTTGGGCAAGCATATCGATGATTTCAAAAATGTCTCTCATAAGATGCAAGATGAACATGAACTCAAAAGTAGTCAAAAAACTATAAGCTGTATCGGCATCGCCACTTTGTTCTCCGCCTCCATCATCAATGATGTTTAATAAAACTTGACAAGTAGCACTAAACATCTTTATCAAGCTACAAAGAGATCTCACATGAGAACCCCATCGTGTTTCTCCATGCTTTTTGCAAATTACCAACTTGATTCAATCCTGTACCAGTCTCAAGCTCTTCAACGAAAATGAAATAAGAAATATCAGAGGCATGTGTGACTTTTAATTCATCGTTACGCTTACAACAAGCCCCCACCATATTAATAATGAAACTCGATTTTGAAAAAAATTGGTGTACGTGAGAAACTTTTCGAGATGTTGCAACTAATGCCAATTGTAAACGATTAGCAAAACAATGGACATAATATGCATATGGACAATCTTTTGCAGCTAAGGCTTGTAGGCCTTTCCATTCACCTCACATATTACTTGCCCCGTCATACCCTTGGTCTCGAATATTTTGTATCCCAAGATTATAACGAGAAAGTATGGAAAAAATCTCATTTTTAAAGTTAATGCCTTAGTATCCGATACATGTACAACACCAAAGAAACGCTCCCGAACAAGACCATTTTTGTCAACAAATCTCAAGACAATGGCCATTTTCTCCTTTTTTTACAATATCTCGAGATTCATCAACAAGAATATAAAACTTTGAATCACCAATTTCCTCACATATGACCTTTATAATTTTCATTGCATAAACAAGTAAGATCTCTTTTTGGACATCAGAAGAGATATATGAGGCATTTTGAAAAGCCTTTTCCAACACAACATTTGCAACATCTTTATTATAATTCGCTAAAACCTTAATTAATTCAAGAAAATTACCGCGGTTGATAGAACTTTTACTTTCATCATGAGCTCTTAAGGGCAAACCTTGAAGTTTAAGATAACGAACCGATGTAATCGAGGCTTTGAGTCGTAATCGGTTGTTTGCAATTTCTTCTGAACTTTGTTTCTCAAAAACTTTGTCAATATGTTGTGATTGATTCATTAAATCATCACATGATTTTTGAGCAATTTAGTGAAGTGAATTAGGATCTTTCCCTACATGATATAAAAATGCACAATTCTTCCTATTCCTTACTTTCTCCCAACTATTAAACCCATCCCGTGAAATAGTATATTGCCCATTATGTGCCCCTTCCTTGTTAAAGAGATAACAAGGTAAACAAAATGTTGCATCCTTTGTTGGGGAATACTCTAACCAAGACAGAAATATGTTGAACCATGATGCTTGAAAACGACGAGAATGTTTTTCATGTCCAGATAAAGGGTAGTTCAGAAGAATGCATTGATATGGACCGAAGTTAATGTACGCCCGTCGAACATCATTAAGTAACTTATTGGGATACCTCCATATTTCAATACGTTTTCCAGGATCACGCTCTAAATTATCAAAATCAAACCCCTCAACTTAAATTCTTGGAGATTTTAAAGTTCGTTGTTCAAGTGTTTCACATACCGAATTTTGATCATTAGACTCAGGAGAAACCGGAGACTCGCCGACATTTTCACTTTCAACATGTTTTCTCTTGAAAAATGAATCGAGGGTCTTTGATTTTCCCATATTTCTACACAAAAATAAAACAATTAAAATTTTTCATTTTTCCTAAAAAAATTAATTACCATATATTAATTGAACACTAGAATATCATATAAAAATTAACAATTACAATAAGCTTAGTTAACAATTAACAGTAAATAACAGTTAACAATTAAGCTTAGTTGATCAAGGGTCTTTCCGTTAATACTAATCTATTAATTAAAACAACAATTAATGATAACAATTATTGTCAATAAAGAGATAACTTTGGTAGCTTTGAAGAAGCATTAAAATATTAAAATATGAAGAAAGTCATTAAAATAAGCATTAAAATATTAAGCTAACAATGGAGATACCTTACCTTTGATGCTAGCTTTGAAAATATGGAAAGAGTCAAGATGTGCGGCTGTTGGGAAAGAGTCTCTTTCAAAGAGAAAACTACCTTTTCTTTTAATTAACCTAACACTAGTTAAAAGAGAAAAATAGGTTTGGGCTTGGTCCTTTTATTTAAGTTGGGTTTAAAAATACACACATATGATATATAGGGTATTTTTTTCCAAAGTTTGGTAGGGGCCATGGCACCCCCCCCAAGCCATGGCCCAACTTCGCCCCTGGTGGTAAACTACAAAATAAACACATGATCCACATAATGTACAAATCAATGATTTAAAAATAAACATATGGATAATCCAATGATATAAAAGAGCTGTGTTTATTTTGTGAGAGAGTAAAAAATCATGATCCATGTTACACAAAATAATAGTTCCATATTTAAGTTTGTTACTCATTAACAAAAGCACTAGATTGATCCACGTTAATATTCCAATTAAAACGAATTTCTTGATTTGAAAATGTTTAATTAATTCTTAAATAATCCTTTAAAATTATGAAAAAATATTTTGAGTTATTTTGGACAAATTTATATTTTGGGGCACTTTTTGGGGTGCAACACACACACACACACACACACACACACACACACACACACATATATATATATATATATATATATATATATATATATATATATATATATAGTGTATTAAATTGTTCAAAATAAATATTCAGTAGTCCCATTTGCTTTCTTTTACCATTTTGACCATATATTGAAATTGGTTGGTCCTTAAGTGAAGCTTTGAAGTGTGCATGAGTCTTTGACCAGAGTACTTATCAATTTATACAAAACTTTTGACACCAATATCCAAATGAAAGGCACAAACTAGTGTGAACTCCCAAACCTATTGAAGTCCTCATTACTTTGGGGCTCTTAATTGAGAATTTGAGAAATGTTTTGGACCACAGTTCAATTAAATGAGGGAAAGATCAATCGTGCCAACCCTGTTTGGCACGCTTAATAGACTATGCCATTATGGAACAATAATGAATCTTTGAAATGTAGGATCCTCCATTACAATTTTCCAGACATGGAACAAAAAGGTTCGAAAAGTATCATGGTAGATCCATTCATAATTCAAACGACTCGAAAACATTCATTACATGATTGATCACTTAAAGCGCATGACCCAAGAAGATTCAATCCCTACTTATGCTAAAAAAAAGAAGATGTAGAAAACCATCGGGTGTAAAGCTTTGAGTTATAAAGATATGTACATTGAAATCAATAATTTTTATAGAGCATTGTCAACAGATCTTTCAAGATATGTAACTCGTTGTCTTACCAATCCCGCATAAAGGAGTGTGAGGCCCTATAATATCTCTATTTATGGTGTCCAACCCTGAATATAAAAATTACAAGCGTCAACAAATTAATATTCATTTTAAGCACGTGGAGTAATATAAAGAGTGTCAAATATATAATATGGATGTCTCAAACCATAAAAATGACAAAAAAACATTAAGGCTTTTTTCAACTAACCCCCGCTATTTAATCCGTAATCTAACATAACCCGAAATTCTCTAATCTCTTTAACTAACCCACTCCTCCCCCATCCCCCACCCACCCACCCACCCACCCAACTTTTTAACAGTGTTAAAGTTGTGTTAAAATCCTTATTTACTAATCACACTTAACCCAAAAATAAGTTTTTGATCAAAACACTCTTATACTTAACATTTAAAAATACTCAATATCACTTAATCTTCTTCCTTAAATCAAACCCCTTATTTTTCATCAAACCCTAAAACTTCCTCCTCCTTCACAAAATAGACCCTAACCTCCAAAGACTCTTCTAAAAAATAATTTGCATGTACATGATAAACCGAACCAAAATAATTTAATCCAACATAACAAGAAAAATATTAGAGACGATACACCACTCGAGTTAGTTTGGTGCTTTATAAGTTAGATCATTTTTTTTCAAAATAATTCGATCCAAAAGTTTGCATACAATTCCTGTTCCATTTGTATATTCTCTATTTAATCTCTTCAACATGAGTTCATTCAAAACATATATCTTCACACGAAATTGTTGAAACCAAGTAGGTTCAAAACAGATTTGTTCAAATAACGTCAATCCATTTAATTCAAATCGCTATCATCGGTAAGAGGGTTCGAACCCCGATGATGGTGAAATATGACGGTGGTAGTTTTGTTTAAATCATATGGTGGTAATTGGTTTTGTTTATGGTTCTGGTGGAGAGAGATGGATGAAGATTGGTTGATGACATAAAGGATTTTTGGAGAGATAAAGTTAATGTCGGATTGTTAAATGGTGAAAAATATATTTTGAAAATCCTCCATTTATGAGGATTTTCCTAAATTTATTTTTGTAGAAAGAGAGAGAAAGGGGGGATGTTGGGGTTAGGAGGCAAATTTAATAGGGGTGTTTTGGTCATAACATGTTACGAGGGGTTATATTTGATTGAAAATGAGTTAATGTTATGTTATAAAGTTCAAGGTAAGTCATAGATCTTAGTGAATTGAGGTTATATTAAATTACGGATTAAAAATTGTGGGTTATGTTAAAAATTCCCTAAATTTAAGATCCATAAATCTTATTTTTTATTATTTATTTATTATAGAAACCGAAGAGATTTATTATTGAGGGGAAAGAGCCTTTCCCAATGGGAAAGCAACCTTACAAGAAAATAACATGGAAAACAATAAATATGGGGATTTATGATAGCCTCATCACAAGATCTTGAAATAAAGCTTAAACTGTATATCTCAAATAAAAACATCCAATGTTATCCTGTTTTATAGCCCCTCTAGCTATTTGAGGAATATCCAAAAGATTTCTGAATATGGATTTAGTGTGAAATCTTGATCCAACATTTGCAAGAACATCTTCCACCATATTTGATTCCCTGAAGTAATACAACTTGATCCATAAATCTCGTGTACATCAAAATAATATAAAAAGAAAAGTACAACTTTGAAATTCATAAACCAAGGTTACAAAATATAAAAAAATTGAGTGATAAAAAATCGAAATACTGAAAAAGAACTTAAATTGTGAGTCCTCGGAAAAAATTATAACTCCAAATAGAATTCAATGATTGTTAACTCTTCTTACACCAAAGTCAAATGAACTTTAAAGGGGGTTATTAACGTAACGTGGGTCAGGCCTACAATAAGTCTTCTTTACCTAATCCCAAAAAATGTTGCAATAAATGTAAACATCATGGTGTTAAGTCAATTATGATTAATCTATAACTACACAAGCCTATAAGTGTCTACCATGTCAAGAGTCGCATATAATACCATTTCATTGTCCACACTACTCCAACATAAGCCATATCCAAACACACGTCCACACAATAACTATACTCTCAAGATACATCCATTCCTCCCACATCGTCATTCAACACCCGTCCAAACTACCTTTACCCCTCTTATGATATGCACAAATTATGTCATATAAAAGATTATCTCTTACACACCCACCCAATCCCATAATATACGCCAAAGGCTATCAAGAGACCAATCTATCTCAGAGCACGTAATGTAAGTTCATTCATGCACATCATACATATATTTAAAGTATAATTTCTTGTATGTCAACTAATCACTTGTTTTACATAATATAGGCTCATGCACACCTAATAATATCATGCACATTGTGAGTGAAAGAAATCACAACTAATAATTCTAAAAGAAAAGGAATTTAAAGAACAAGTAAAGATCACAACACACATGATTTATGAGGTTTGACAACCACCTACATCCATAGAGGGTTTCTTGGTTTATATTAATTATTCCAGAGGTTTAGAATTACATGCCCCATTGACCTAGGGTGGGTTTTTATTTATAGTGATAAGAGTGGTTGAGCTGTGCACGAACTCTCATAACTCCTTATTGGCTCATTGACTAAATTCAATTTATCTCATCCGAGAATGTAGGTAACTTGGATAAGCCTTCATAATTATCCACGTGGTGCGTCTTCATAATTTGACTTGGGCAACATGTTAGGCTTGTTTGAGCTACCAAATATTAGGCCATTATGGTTTTGCACCCACTATTACTTCGGTCAAAGAATTTTATATATTTTATTGGCCCAAATTATGAGTTAAAAGTCTGAGTTTGGGGCATGGTCATTTCTATAATTTATTAAAAATAGCAAGGGTACGTTGGTCGTGTGCAAGAAATAAACTTCTAATTTAAATCTCAAGTGTTGTTCCATATGATTAAACTCTCAGAATTGACTTTCACTTGTTTCAAACTCTGTACCATTACTTTACTTCACTTTTCTCTTGCTCAAAAAGACTTTTTGGAGCTCCTATTTTATCAATCCACTTTGTAAGTCTTCGTTCTAGCTTAATTCTTCCATCTTCATAGTTCCTTTTATTTATTTTCATTACGTAGTCTCCTCCCTCTCTTTTCTTCTTTAAAAATGGTCTATACTATTAATGAGAGTATAGTGGGGTATTTTAGAAAAACATACTCAATTCCCACACGGGTTAAGATTGAATGTTCCCCACTGCTTAGAAAATACATTGTTGTTGAGGGTGGCCATTAGATCTATACCCTCTCAGTGGCCGAAGGGGGAATATCATTTCCCTTAAACCAATTTTTTTTGAAATTTTGTAGGTGTTTGGATATTATTTCATCTCAGTGTGCCCTAAACACGTGGTGGGTTGTAAACGTAGTCCATACAATAAACGAACTATATGGGACCAATATAGGGATCCCAAAAATTAGATATTGTTATTCCCGATCCCACACAATAAATAGTTTGTTGTACCTAAAGGCGACAAAAGCTAACATGGTTTTAGTAGTTGATCTTCCTGATTCCAACAAAGGGTATTGAGATAAGGGTTTTAGTGCCTTGAATTGGAAATATAAACCTTTTTAAGAGGGCAAGCAATGCCAAGAGTTTTTGTGCCCAGAGTGGGGGAGTGATATAAGTTATAACTTTTTTTTCTTGCTCTTGAATTTTTACTTGATTATATCTTTATTGATAAAATTTCTTAATTTTTTCTAACCAGCTCGATCAAAGAAGAAAGAACCTTCTATTGCCCACATCAAGAAGGAAGAAATTCTCAAGGTTTGGAAGTTGAGGAATCCCTTAGTCCAAGGTGATGATCACCCCCGTTCTACCTCATTTCTTCTTGAGTAAAAGAATTCTACTGGTAGTTTCATAGCTCGCCCGGTAGACACAATTCATGATCTTCCATTTTCTTTAGTAAGTGAGTAAGCTTTCACTTCTTTCTCGTTTGAATCTTTAAAAGTTAAGTCCATCCCTGTCGAGGAGTAAGACTCAATGGCTCCCAAAAAAAGAATTTTATTGATCGAATACAATGATGTCAATCCCTCCTCCCTTAAGGACAAGTCCTTAAAGAGGATTGAACAAAAAGGCCCTTCTGCCGCTGAATCAGACTTATTAGTCCAAGAGAAGGGCAGGAAGGATAAGGGCCCTTCTTTAATGCCTCTGAAGCCCTCCAGGAAGGATGATGCACCCACCTTTGGGAGAACTCAACAGGTGATGTCAGTAGAAAAGAGACCCTCTTTGGCCTTTAGTCTGTTGAAGGGGGCGTGCTCACATCTGAACGTGAGAAGGTTAGCTAGGCTTTCTATGCCCAACTTTTAACTCACTCCGCTCGTATGTAGCTTTGGTAAGCCAAATTTATTTTTTTACTACCTAAAGTTATTGGATTCTTCATTTCATATTTTGATATACTTTTTGTTTATTTGTTTACACGTTTTGATGGATTTCGTCGCCATTATAGAGAGTGGCTCAGATTAATCCAAAATAAATAATGAACTGACAACGACCTTGGATAAATCTAAGAAAGCCCTTGTTTCTGCCAAGAGGGCATATGACAATATGAAGAAGTCCACTAGAGATGCCATGATCATGATAAAGAACTATTGCGATGACCTGAAGGTTGCTAATGACTAGCTTATGGTTGAACATGATCGTTTGAAGAAGGATTGTGAAGATATTTCTTCGTCCAAGGAGGCCTTCTATGATTGGGGCTATACTAAAGACTTCAAGGATACCAAATGCTAACTGGATTACATCATGGAGTTTAGCTTTAAGAAGGGTTGGGATGTTATTTTGGTAAGGGTATATATCCTTGCTAATTCTAAGCTTTTTAGCGAGCACAATCCTGGTTCCTCGCCAAAAACTGATGATGAGGCTACCACAGATGCCCCGACTGACCAGACTTCTTCTATAGATGCCAAAGCCAAATCCCCACAGACCCAAGAGAAGGTGAAGAGTAGGGAGACCCATCATAAATAATTAACCTACTCCTTGTAATTTTCCTTGGGACCCTGTTTGTAAGGGCCTTGACCATTTTGATTATGAATGAAAGATTTTTGTTGTAAATTTTAATTCTTTTTTAAATTATTTCTAAGCTCATCTTTTTATTCTTACTTTCCATGGCATACCAATATTGTCGAATAGATTCCTTCTTTTTTTGCCAGTCTCAATGTCATTCTTAGCCTAGAGGAAGTGCTTGAGGTCATCGTGCATGTGTGTTTATTCTCAAAGCCCTCAAGAAGATGACTGATGCCTATAAAGTCCAACTTGCCTTAGTTGCTAATCTAAAATATGATTTTAATGACTTAGAAGATGTGGACACTCTTATGGAGGAAGAGGTGAACTCCTTGAAAAAGAAGCTTACTAGAACCAAGGATATTGGATATGTTAGGGTCTTCTCCAAGTGACAACAAATCCTTAAAGAATAAACTTGCTAAAGTAGAGGATGATTGTAAAAGGGATAGTGTTTTGACTATGCGCCTTAGTCGTGACATCCTCAAACTGCGTTATATCTTTAGGATGGGTCCTCGAGTAGCATGGTCTGCTGGCTATGAATAATGGTGGACGAATGCCCCCATCAAGCTAAATAAGGAAAAACAACTAGCTTATAAGAATGGTCGGCCAAATTCCTTAGGGATATTAAAAATTTTCAAAGAATCATACCGTTGGTATGTACAAAGTTGATTTTACAACTTATACGCATCCACTCTTTGGCAGTAAAAAAAGCTGGGTTAGGTTGGATATTTTCCCTCTCTAGTTGGCCAAGAGCTACTTGACTTCTTATGAGAGCGATTATGAGTTCTGACTAGATCTTGATGATAGCCAAATAAGAGCCATTGCTACTGCTCTTGCTAGTCGATAATAAGTATTGTCTATTTGTCCCTTTATTGTTGTCAACGGACGTTTTGTAAATTATAACTTATTAAAACACGTTGTTTGAATAATATTGTCCTTTTGCATTTTCCATTCCATTATGCTGAGCATTTATTTTATTGTCTTATATTACCTTTTAGTTTTAGGGATTCCCTATAGGTATTTTATTTGCCTAGGAAATTTATGAGGTATTTGTGTTTTTTATGACAGATAACTTGAGACCTTAGGTTCAATTTTAATTAGACTATGGTTACTGATAAATATTATGATTCTTCGTTTAAAATGTAAACCTTCCATCTACAAAAATTAATTAAGCTAGAAATAAGTTAAACAATAGCAAACTCAAAGTAAAACTTCTTGAGATTGGCTACATTCCAAGCCCTGGGTATCTCCCTACCCTCCATTGTTTCCAAATGATAGACTCCTTGTAGATTGTCTCCGATGACTTTAAATGGTCCCTCTCAGTTAGGTCCCAACGTTTCGTCTATAGGATTCTTAGCACTGGGAAGGAATTTTCTACAGACATAATTGCCAAAATGGAATTTCCTCATATAGATGTCCTTATTACAGTGCTTGGTTAACTATTATTGGTAAGAGGCCAGTTTTATCATGGCATGTTCCCATCGTTCTTCTAATAGGTTAAGTTCCTCACTCATAGCTTCGTTGTGCAAACCTTTCTCAGTAATGCTAGACCTCATGGTTAGCAGACCTGCTTCCAGAGGAAAAACAACCTCCATCCTATATGTTAGAGCGAAGGGCATTTCTCCAGTAGGCTTTCTAGGTGTAGTACGGTATGCCCACAAAATATGAGGAATCTCATAAACCCAAGCTCCCTTTGCCTTCTCTAATCTATTTTCATGCCATGGATCATTATTTTGTTGGAAGCCACTACTTGGCCATTGCTTTTAGGATACACCATAGTGCTAAAATGGTGCTTGATGTCATGGTTATCATAGAAACCTTAGAAGGGTCCAGTTTCAAACTATGTGCCATCGTCCATGATGATTGTCATGGGTATTTTTAAGCGTGTTATAATGTTCCTCCAAATGAATCTGATCATATCAGCATCCTTAATGTTCGTAAGTGGCTCCGCTTCAATCCACTTTATGAAGTAATGTGTGTCGATTAATAAATACTTACGATATCCTGGTGCTGTTGGGAGTGGTCCTATAATATCAAATCCCCACTGGGCGAACGACCATGGACTAGTTAGTGACTTCAAGTTGTTGGTTGATTGATGAAGCATGGGGGAGAACTTTTGGCACTTTTCAAATTTCTAAACATAAGAGGTTGCATCCTTTTGTATATACAACCACTAATACCCTTATTTAATTACTCAGATGGTAAGAAACCTTCCTCATGCGTGGCTTCCTCAAATCCCTTCATGTAGTTCATAAAGAACTTGGTCGATGTCATTTACATGCACGCATTGAAGGTAAGGACCTGTAAACGACCTTATGTAAAGTTTTCCTTTGGGCCCCATATAAAACTGCGTAGCTTAACCTTAACTTGACGGGCTTACTTTTTATCAGTTGGCAAAATATCATTCTACAGATAAATAATTATTGGATATATACAGCTAGGATTTTTTTACACGATGAGAACATGCTCAGCGACCACTGTCTTTATAATACCGGGCTTGGTGAGGAATTCCACTTCAATTGTTCTCCTTAAATTAGAGTCCACTACCGAGCTTAGGTCTACTAAGGCATCGATATGGCTATTATGCCTCGGGGGAACTATTGGATGTATACTACCTTAAATTTTGACATCAAATCATGGGTCACCTGTAGGTACGCTTCCATCTGTTCATCATTGGAATTAAATTCCTCAGTTACTTAGTTGGATGCCAGCTTTGAATCATAATATATATCAAGGTGACTTGGCACTAATAAGTGAGCCTTACGTAGTCCGACTATGAGGGATTCATACTCAACATTGTTATTGGATACTTCAAAGGCCAGTATGATTCATGCCTCGATCATGATACTATTAGTTATGATGAGAAAAATTCCTACTCAGTCCCTTTAGAGTTAGAGGATACATCCACATATAGTGTCCCTTTTTTGGATTGATCAATACCATGACATTTCAATTGATCGATAATCTGTTGGTCGCAAAGTGCTCCTTCCCTCATAAATTTTGTAATAAAGTCAGCCAATAATTTTTCTTTAATTATTATTTTCAGTTAGTAGTGTAAATTGAACCTCCTAAGTTCGATTGACCATTTGTAGATACGCCCAGATAGGTTAGCCTTGCGAATAACAACTTTGAGGGGAAATGATGTGATGGCTATAATTTAATGAGCCTCAAAGTCGTGTTTTCACTTACGAGACGCGATGAGCAAAGAGTGTGCCAATTTTTCTAGTGGGAGGTAGCATTGATCGAGATCCATGAGCATCTTGCTGACGTAATAAATGTGGGATTTTCATCCTTAATTTTCACAAATAAAGTCTAAATTGACCCCATGGCTTGAAACTTCTAGGTAGTGATAGATACGATCTTCCAGGTCTGGGATGGCCGAAAGATGAGGTTTACTCAGATAAAATTTGATTTCTTCAATGGCCTTTAAGCATTCGTCATTCCTGGTGAGGCCTTTCTCAATCATCATTACTCAGAGTCTTTGAAGGTTGAATGTTATTGATTGCGACTATTTCATCAGGGTTTACCTCAATGCCTCTTTTGCTGACGAAGTAGCCTAGGAATTTTCCAAACTAGACCCTAAAGGAGTATCTTCTCCGTTGAGCTTCATTTGGTAGCGTCTGAGGATTCCAAATGTCTCGACTAAGTCATTCAGATAATCAGATTTGTGATTGCTTTTGACGAGTATATCATCAATGCATACCTCCATTATTTCTCCTAACTATTTCTTGAACATTTTGGTGACCAATCTCTAGTACGTGGCTCAAGCATTTTTTAGGAACAATATAAGCCCAAGGAAGTGATAAATAAAGTCGTATCTTGGTCGAGGTTGAATAGTGGAATCTGCTGGTACCCTGAGTAAGCATCTAAAAAGGTCATCCGCTCATGGGCTGTTATGGCGTCGACCAACTAATCTATCTTTGGTAGAGAGAAACTGTCTTTTGGAAGATCAGTGAAATCCACACATACTTTTAAGCCACCATTGCTCTTTCGTACCACCACTGGGATTTAGAGCCATTTAGGATTGAACTTCTCTGATGGACCGTGCTTCAAAAGTTTCCTTACCATCTTTTCTAATGCCTTGGTTGTTTCAGGGGCAGTGCAGTGAGACTTATGTGTGATCAATGAAAATGATGGGACAATATGAATTTGATGGTAGGTGACTTTAGGATTGATCCCAAGTATATCATACAGTTCCCATGCGAACACATTTAGGTTTTTCTATAGAAGAGCATTTGATTCCTTTCTTTCTTAGTCACACAATGTGGTGTTGATTAAAAATTTCCTTTCTGGTCATCTCTCATCAAAAGCTACTTCCTCCAGTCTTTTCATGACTCT
Organism: Sambucus nigra; assembly: GCA_949130495.1. Classification (NCBI taxonomy): domain Eukaryota; kingdom Viridiplantae; phylum Streptophyta; class Magnoliopsida; order Dipsacales; family Adoxaceae; genus Sambucus; species Sambucus nigra. Next base: position 466,646,723 of record OX422209.1, on the reverse strand, counting down.
GTTCGCATAGTTAACTCTTGTCTCTTTTACCCTTAGCTTGTCACCATATTTTAGTTGCTATTTGGATCGAGGGACTTCATCTTGAGATGTTTCAGGAATGACTTCCTTCTCTTTCTTATTTTCTTGCTTAGGTCTGATGGTAGTAATGAAACACTTCTAAGAAATGTCCTGATCACCACTGATCTCCATTATTCCTTGCTCTATAATGCCCTTGAGTTTTTGATGATAGGTTGAGGGCTTTGCCCTTATGGCTAACACTCATCCCGTTTTAAGGATGGAATGGTAGGACGAGTCTACCACTAGAGACTTAATGAGTTTAGAGATCTTTCATGTCCTTACTGGCAGAACTAATATCCCCAAAGGCATGGTAATGTTTTTAGTAAAGATGACTAGAGGGACACTGGCATCCTATAGGTCTGTCATTTTTAGTTTAAGGTTGTGAAAGATCTCCAAGTACATTACATCAAAAGAGCTACCTAGATCCACTAATAGCTTATTCACGTCCTAGTTTTTAATTCTGAGAATGATTACGAGTGCATCATGGTGTGGGGTCCTCATATCGATTAAATCATCTTTCGTGAAGACTATTTGCCTATTGTAGTCCATATCCTCTTGTCACCTGGGTTTGTTAGCTTATCCTTTGGCGAGGTCAATTTGGAAAGCCTCCATCACGTCCAAGACCTTCTTGAGTTCCATTTGAATCGCAATGCCCTGGATTTTCTTGGGATTTGATGCCCCATGAAGAACGACAAACTCGTGAACCACCTCATTATCCAGAATGTTAACTGGTTTTGGGTTAGCATTGGTGGTGACCTAATTAACTTTATTTTTTATGTACTCACTCCAATGCATAACCTAGGCTAACTACTCCAGATAAAGAATTGTGGGCTTTACAATTATTTATCTTATGCTCATTCTCCTTGTGGTAGGCACATCTTAGTGTATTATTCCTCTTGCTTGCATCATCTCCCATCTTCGTCTGCCACTTAGGGAATTGCTGGTCCTTCATCTTTCTTAATATTGTGTAAATTGGTTCCTTAACAATGGTATTAACTTCCTGGAATGATTTGCATGAGTCTTCTTTGTTATCATTTCTAGATCCTCGATTTTGCTTTTTGCTCCCCTTAATTGGTGTATTTTCCTTATCATTTGCTTTGGTCACCTTTGTGCCATCAGTCTCTCCCCGGCTGAGGTTAACCACATCTTCCACTTTGGCATACTTCTGAATGTGCAACATGAGATCATTGATGGTGTTCGTGTCCTTATTTATGAAGGACTTATTCAACATGGAATTAGGGGCAGGCCAATCTTTAACGATGCTATAGTGACCTGTCCGAGCAATCTTCAAACTCATTGAAGGTTTTCAAATAGAGTTTCACATATTCTTGTAACATCTCGTGTGATTTTTTCCTCATGGTGAGGAAAGAATCCATCCTTTTCGAATTTGAGCAGATGGTTAGAAAACGAGTTGTGAAGGCCTCTATGGGGGACTTGAAGCTCTTGATCTACCTATGGGGAAGCTTTTTGAACCACTTATGGGCCGCGTCTCCTAGGCTGGATGGGAATATAGGACACATAAGAGAGTTTTTGTGGCTCAATAGAGTCGTCGCTTGACTATACTGGCGCACATGATCTATGGGGTTGATCTTGCCGTCATATATCTTGAAACTTCGAGATGTGAACTTCTTTGGAGGATCCTCCTTTTTAATTTCCCTTGAAAAGGGGGATTGCATTGGGTGATTATCCCTCCTTGCCAGCTCTTGTGTGGCTTTAGCCCCACGATTAGTTGGGTGCTGAGCCATTTCTCTTCGGACCAGACTTTGTATATCTTACTTATGGAGTTCTTTATCTCGATTTCATTTTGTTAGATGATTCATATTCTCTAAACGATCCTGCTCATGGTCAGTACTCCTTCCTCTGCTGTGAGTTTCTCTGACATGAGGACTAAGCGTCCGACCATGATTCTTGTGATTTTCTTCACGGAGTTCTTTTTCTATCTTCTCTTGACATTGTTGGAGACGTGTTTTCTCTTTGATTTGGAGGCGTGTTGACTCCACTTTCTGGTGGAGTCATTCCTCATAAGCGTCGGCCAATAGTAAGATCTGCATTGATTAGGGTTGCTCGTTGATCTGCTCAGAAAGCTGCTCCGCTGGGTGATATCTTGTATTTTAAGGATAACTCAGCTCGTAAGTCACCAACAATAGGTGCCCTGAGTGGGTGAGACATTATTTTCACTAGTTTCAACTTGCTTTTAGAAATAGAATCGTTTCCACAAATGGGGTAAATTGTGAGTGCAAGAAATAATAATTAATAATTCCAAAAACAAAATAATTTGAAGAGCAAGTAAAGATCACAACACACATGATTTATGTGGTTCGGCAATGGCCTACGTCCATAGAGGGCTTTTTGTTTTGTATTAATTCTTTCAGAGGTTCATAATTACATGCCCCATTTTTCCTGGGTGGGGTTTTTATTTATAGTGATAAGAGTAGTTGAGTTGTGCACGAACTCTCGTAGCTCCTTATTGGCCCGTTAACCGATCCTTGCTTATCTCCTTCGAGAATGTAGATAACTAGGATGAGTCTTCATAATTATCCACGTGATACAAAATCTGACTTGGGCAACATGTTGGGTCAGTTTGGGCTATCGAATATTGGGTCACATCATGGGATCACACACACTCAAAGCTATCACATATTAACACATTCCTAAAATCAACATATAATAAATTTAGGGCTCAATCACACACATAGATCTTATATGACACGTCATGTAGATCAACATCCAGGTAACCATTACTGATACAAGCACATGAACATATTATATACATATACTCCTGAATATATAAAATATCGAGTCAGTTATATCCAACCCATATAGTTACGTTCAATACACTCCTGAGCATAAGTGGCCAATAAATAAGATCATAAACTCTGATCATTAAACACCCAATTATGCACATATACATGCACGAACGTATATTTCAATACAATAATCCTAAGGATAGAACCCTAAATCCCAAAGAACCTAGAACACCCTAGCATGCACAATATTTATAGGTGTTACACAACTTCATGGATTTAACTCAACTAGCAACACAAAGGGGAACTTTCATCCATTTACTAATGGTTAAACCTCACACTTTAGTTTCCTAAGCAATGATGCTCTAGCCAAAGATCAACCCTATAAGAACTAGGGACTCAAGTTACCACCCAAAGGTCACCAGCCCTAACAATGGATAAATTCATAAATTTTAACAAATCCCCAACTAAGGTCACCCCCAATAATACTTCAATATAGACCATCTAAAGACAAGATCCCACCGTAAGGATTTTACGAAATAGTTAAAGTAAATCAAATACTCTTAGTCTTACACATGTGGTGGATAAGAATTTATATTTCTCATCTATAAAAATATAAGGTTTTACCAACCCTTAATATCATTTGAATATATTTTATCTATTTCGATCTATTTCTCAATTACAACTCAAAAATATAAATGAAACCCCAATAATCAAGGTTCAAGAATCCAAGATTAATACTATATAACCTTTAAGTCTAGGGTTAAATTCACATAACCACTCCAAAATTCTCATAAGATTTTCCAAATAAAGTTATTAGCACAAAATATGTAAATTTTCTCAATTGAATTCATATTTCACATGTTGTTGTTTTAAGTGGGTGATATGTATGTAGGTTTTGTTAGTAGGTGTACATAGTAAAGTGGCTTAATGAGATTTAGGCAAGTACCTTACAAAATTTATTTATATGCATGGTTGTCAGGATTCGTTGACATTAGACAAGTATCTTAATAAAAAACATTTATATGCATGGGTGATGACGTGTTTTACTTGAGGTTGGATAAATAAGGATCAAGATTTCAAAGCAACAAAACTAGTATTTAGTGACGGAATTTTTTGTTTTTTCATCATAATTACACTTTTACAATGAAATTTACTTTGTTGCATACAATCCACAAATTGGTAATGAGAAAATTTTGGTCATCCATTTATTATATTTGGAGACGAGAACTTTCGTCCATAAATGTTTTTATTTTTCTTCATTAAAACCTCCATTTTGTTGCAAATAATGATTAAATACTTGAAATTATTGACCTTTTAGCGCGAAAAGAATATTTGGAAACGAAATATCTTTTGCCAATAAGACTTTATTGATGACAAACTGAATTGTCTTTAAAGTCTTTAACTTTTAAGACAATATATATTTGTTACTATAGACTTTGTACAAATTAGACACTATATTATTAGCGAAAAAGTACATTGGCACTAAAGTTTATTTTCCATTTACATTGTTGACAAAACTTCTACCAAATAAACAATAAACACTAAATTTTCTAATTATAGTAATTGGGTAATTCCATCTAAATAAACTAATAAAACTAAACTAAAACCTTCACAAAAAATCACACATAAATTATATAAAACTAGTGAGAGTTTTCCAACTCAAGTTTACATCACTTGATAAAAGTTCCATAAACAAATTAAAAAGTATAAAATAATATAGTTTGAATTAAAAGTTTCAATTAATCCATGAAGATCATTTCGTATACAAACCAACAAATTTCATCCACAACGCAACGTGCAACCCAAAAAGTGTGAAGCCTAAAACAATCATCTACAATGAAACATGCAATCCAAAAAGTGTGAAGAGATGTGCGTAAGAATCTATACAAATATAACTTTGTAAAGATATGAATTTTGTATATATATATAATAAGTTACAATGGTGTTTTTACTGTTTATAAGATGGGAAGACACTTTGTGGTTAGGATGAGTGCCACCTAAGCACGAAATAAAAGGTTGAGATTAATTTGCACTTAACACATACCCCAAACCCTACCTCATTCGCCTTCCTCTCTGACACCCCTAAACCTACACGACTTCTCATTCTCTCTCTCATCCATGCTTTCCCCAAATCCTGCCCCTCTCTCTCCCTCTCACGAAACAACCCCCCTCTCCTCTCCACACTGCCGCCTCCACTTCCTCCTCTCCTCTCAGCCCCGTACTCACCATGCACCATCGCAATCACAAACCCTCACAAAACCTCTCAGCACCTAGTCACCTGTCATCCGCTCGACTCTCAGCCGCTCACCTTTTACCTGTCAAGGTTCGATTTTGGGGGCTTTAAATTTTTTGGATTTTTTTTTATTTCTTCGATTTTGGGTTTCTTTGCTCATGTATTTTTTTATTGATTACAAACTCAGATCTTAGTTACAGTATTAGGTTTTAGATATCATAGATTTTGGGTTTCTTGGCTCAGGTATGCTTATTTATTCATTACACACTCATCTTGGCATTTTTTTAGCAGATCTAAGCACTATAACGTGTATCCCTTATGGGTACTTTATTTTCACTCAATTTTATGAATTTTTTGAGGAGATTAATCGCTTCTGTTATGAGATTTGTGTGTTTTCTGTGTTTCTTCAGATTTTGGGAGATTTGGAGTTTTAATGGGTTGAATCACCTCAGAGAACAACCACCACAGGGTATCTCTCTTTTCCCCTTTCGTTTTCTTACTCAATTTATTTATGATTTTTTATTGTCTTCGAATTTTTAGGTCCATGTTACTCTCTTACTCGCAGGTCTGTAAAATAAAGAAATTTGGGGTGAGTGTAAGGTTTGAGTTGTAGGGTTTACAGCTTTGGGTTTTCCCTCTTTTGTATGCTAATTTGGGCCTTATTTCCTTCTATAATAATTTTATTGTAACTATTCTTAAATTTTATTTTAACTGATTTTAGGGCCCATTAGAATTTTATTGTAACTAATTTTAGGGTTTGCAGATTTTTGCTTTTATTTTTATCTTTTAATTTCATTTGTTTTTGTAGGGGGCTCCTACTAAGTTTAGCGACGTTTTGTGGACTCTTTGTCTGATTTGGAAATACTGTGTAGTTAAAGGCTAAAATGTTGATTTTACATTTTTTTAGTCTTACAATGTTTATAGTAGCTAATGAATTTGGTTTTGTTTTACTAATTTTTTTGAATGAATATCCTTTGTTTTATAGACGAAGTTGGCCCCTTTGATGTTAGTTAGCGAAGTTAGCTATAAAAAGTTTATTTTGTGGTGAAACCTCATATCTCAATTCTTTCAAGGTTCAAATAGAAGTATTGGATTGCCTATTTTGGTGTTGATTTTGCAGTTTTTTATATTTAATTTTGAATGTATTGTCTATTTGTTAGTTATACAGAGATCATTTTATTTCATGTCTTAATCTTAAATACACCTATCATTTAATTTGCCCAAATATATTTTTTTCTAAATTCAAATGTCAATTTTGTTTTACTATTCATTAAATTATAATGGGATGTTTTGAAAGTGAATTATGTTGGGTGGATATATGGGATTTTTACTTTTCTTTTGATTGGGGTGGTGTTTCCATGGCTTTGCAATTGTTATTGAAAAATATCACCTAGGTGCTTCACAAAATGCCTATCTTTCTTTGGATATAATTGTCAATGTAGGTTACTTTCCTCATATATTGGTTTGGATTAAATAGGCTTAATAGTGGAAATAGGGCTGTGTTTTGACCGGATCGGATAGAAAAATGCCTCTTCGAAACAAATTCCGATTTTTTCGAAAATAAAATAACTATTCCGATTTTCGATCCGATTTTTTCAAAAAATAAAAAAATTCCGAATTCGGAAAAATCAAAAAATCGGCAAAAGTCGAAAATTCACAATATATATTAAAAATCCAGAAATTTCAAAAATTCCAAATTTTTAAAAAAATAAATTATGGATTTTCGATTACTCGAAATTCTCATTTTAAAGAAACTAAGAAAATGGCTTAATCCAACATGTAAATACATGAGTATTTAACCCATTTTTTCATTTGTGTAGAAGTTAAGAGGATACTCTCCTTTTATAGAGCATATTTTGGATCCCTCTCCCTCTCCCAACCGATGTCGGGTATCGGAAACTTTTAGAAAATTGGAAAAATAAAAAATCAGAAAATAATTCCAAAACAATTCGGAAAAAATTCAGAAAAATCGGATCGGCATAGTTTCGAAAAATTCCAATCGAAAACATCGAAAATTCAGAATTATTTTCGATCCGATTTTTTTCAAAAAAATCGGAAAATTGAAAATCGACAAACTAAAATTTCATTCCAAATTCGAAAAAAATCGGATCAGAAATCGAAAAAATCGAAAAGTTCGAAAACAAACACAACCCTAGTGGAAATCATGGTGCTTAACAAAATTCCATATTGATCAATTTCATTATTTCGCTCATCTTCCACTTAATATGTGTAGTTTTTATATTATATAAAGCTTTAATATTATTTTTTAGTTGAAATTCTTCTATGTAGGGACATGAAGTGATTGGATGACAAAGTAGAAAGCAGGAGTCGAGATCCAAGTTCTCAGAGACCCGGAGGATTCAATACACAATTCAAACACGAACACAAGTTTCATGTATGTGAAACAACACTATATGCTTCTTTACATTATTAATCCATTTAAGTAGTTAATAAATACATCTGAAGTGATCGTTTCAGTTTAATAGATACATACTCTTTCTCCCTCTTGATTTGTGATCAATTAACTACATACTTGTTCTTCTTTACTTAAATTATTTGGGGTGTTTAGGTCTCTATTTGTAAATCCCTTTTTTTGTACGTTTAGTGTTTCTAGACGTCCTTTTTGAATCATATATTCATGTTGATAATACGGGTTCATCAAACACTTTGGCATTTGATAATCGGTATAGGTTAATACGTTACTTTGTCATTATTAATCTATGCTTATAGCTTATCCAGTTTCTACATGTCTTAATCAATGCACATCATCCTTGCCTTGGATTCTTCTTCTTAATTCTATAATTTTAGCATTTGTATCAACATGTACCAAGTTGTCTAATTTTTAGCGTGTTTTTTATATACAATATCTCTGATTAAATGTGATTGTTATGTATATAGAAAAAAGTGAGGGATACTCAACATAAATAAATCCCTACCAACTTTATTGTATCAGTACTCGAAAATATCTAGAAAGTCTTTGATTACACCATTTTGTTTCAAAAACAAAAAACATTTTTTATCGTTGAGTTTTGGGTGAGTTAGTTTTTTAAAATCTAATGATGAAATGGAAGGATTGATTATGAAATGGAATGGTCTATTCTAAAATTCATGGTGATTTGTGTGTTAATTGATGATGATAAACATCTTTTCCTATAGTAATATTCAAGCTACCGCAACATCTTTTCCTAAAATTCAAGCTGTTGCAACCTTTTCAATTGAAATTTTCTTTGAATTTGATCTGCTGAATACAGGGATGGCATGTTGGGATTAGATTCTAGACAGGTGTAGTTCATCCAAGTTTTTATCAGCATCCCCATCCTCGACAATTCCTCCAAGGTCTATATTATATTATTCTTCAAGCTTATTTTTCACTTATCTAACAATGTCTTCCTTTGTTCATTTTTTCGTGGTGTTAAAGGAGTAAACAAGAAGGGGCTTGGTCAATGCAGTGAGATTAGAAATAGATTAAGGGATTGGTGATGATAATGAGTTACATCATAAGTTGAAAGAAGTGAGACTATGTAGACTCTAGATGTGGTTGGGTATAATGCCAATAAGATTCATATGGGAGAGATCGAGCCTTTTGACCGTGCTATGGGAGTTGCAACCCACTTCAGTCCAGTTACAATAAGCTGAATTGTTTTTTACATTATTTGACAATGTCTAATTTACAAGCTAGTTTAATGGATCAATGCGGTAGGTATTTATTAGCAGAGCATATCGTGATTACAACCAATGCGTACAAGAAGGCTATTTTGTAGCTAAAGAACATATTTTGGCTGTGGATATTTTCCAAATCGTATTTAGTCAACAGTTTGAAAGGAAAACTTTTGTTGACAATCTGTCTTTTGGTTATGGAATGTTTATTTTCGTTCTTTGGAATGTTTATTTTCATTCTTTGGAATAATTATTTTTGTTTAATGATTTTGTGTCTTATGGTTACTGCTACAATTATAAGCACTGTTGCATTTTACCCAGGTTTGTATCGTGTTACTTAAATATTAATTATGGACATACGCTATTGTTGTGTGTTTTAGTGTGTTGATCGTTGTGTATTTTGAAGATGACCATCCTATGGTTGTGTTGGTTAAATTTCCATTTTAATACATTCCTTTAAAACTATAGTAACAGTAAATTGACCCAATTTAATCCATCAAGTTCAAGCACTGAACAGTGGGAAAATTTCATCTGTGTATATTTCAATTACTCTAGGGTAGCATTACTTTAATTATAACATTTTATTCAAGGAAAGAGGTTTGGTAATGAAAAATTACCTTGGTAATTTTTTCAAATTGCATAACCCTTCTATTTACTGACTCCCTCCTCTGTTTACTATTGGGTAGAGGATCTTTTATATATTTTCTACTCAGTTAATTTTATTGAATGTTTCGTCAGTTTAATACTTGGTTTCTTTTTTCTAAGTCAATTTTAGATTTCTGAGTTGACATTATTTATACCGCGTGTCATCAATTTAATACTGCGTTGAATATATGTCAGTTAGAATATGATTTCGGGCAAAGGGTGATGGATAAAGTAGAGATGGAAAACGTGTTTGTTAGTCATTTTCAAAAGCTTATAAGCCCAGACTATACTATTTTGAACAACAGTCACCAAGAGGGGTATTCCAATATCAGATCAACGGCTGTAGCGGACAGTAGCAGTTCTAGAGTCATGATAACAAGTTCCAAGACTGTTAAAATTGCAAGTAGTTATCTAGAAGTTCCATTGAAGTTTTCCTCTTCTACCTTAACCGGCATATCATGTACAATAGCTTCTAAAAGGTTTAATAAAGTCTCAGCCAACAAGGGGTATGGAACAACTTCTAGAAGGTCATAAGGCATTAAGCTTTTTTTTTATTGGTGAGGAGCTCCCAATAAGTTGGACATCCACTAATATTGTGACTATTCCAAAAATTGAAAAGCCAAAAAATTGTGGGGATATACGCCCAATCAATCTATGTAATTTTATTTTTTATGTGTTTAATTACCAGATCATGTAACCTTCTAGTTGGTTAATCCATTGCCCATCTCATATATTCTCACAAGCCACCAGAAAAGCACTGAACTTTGTTTTGGTTAAATAATATTATGGTTTGAGTTATGGGATTATGGTTGTGTGAATTTGTTTGTTTAATTTTCTTTACATATTGACCTCTGCTTAATATCCTCAATAGGCTTGTCGAGTTAAAATTGCAACATCACTCAATATCTTGGTGGTGGATGAATGCGTTTATGTGGGTGCATCCAACCTTTCCTTAAATTTCCCTAAATTTTACCTAAATGTGGATGCATCCAAACTTTCCCTAAATGTTTTGTAGAGATGGAGTTCACGTGATAGTTGTTTAGTTAAACAAATTCTTATTGTAGATCATGTTGAGCTGGATGTGCTAAAATAGTGGTGGCGTTTGTGTTGGTGATGTGGGTGCATCAAGATAATGGCTATCGATTTTCACCTTCGGTGGTGGTGTTTATGTTTGTGATTTTCTGTACATTTCATAGCGGCCAGGCCATAATAATTGGCAGTAATAAGAATGCAACCTATTAACCTCCTACATTCCTTTTCAATTTTCTATGGCTTGAGTTTTATGACAATGCTCTAAATTCTTCAGCATATTTGAGTAGCTATTAACACTATTACTCTCTTTTTTTTGCAGGTTTACTACAACTTCCATCCAATTTTCATGGAAATATGTATTTTTCTTCTTATTCACTGCTTGCATAACTTACCTGGACATTAATATATCAATACGCAAGTGAAGAGAGAAACATTTCCTGGATTTTAAAAGGTACACAAGTCCAACATAGCGATGTTGGTAAACTTTTTCTCTTCTATATGTATCTATATTGGTTACTGTTACATAGCTTTAACTTGACTTGCATATGTGGTGCAGATCTGAAGTAGGTAGATTGAACTCTTCAGTTGGTCAATATTTGAATATAGTTTATTGCAAATTTTGAATTTTGCAAGTTTCTCTCTTCAACGCAACTAAGAATTTTTGAATGAAATAAAGAAGGATAAGGATATGGTTTCGTACCTATTTTTCATAAGGTATTTTAAGTATTTTGATTTGTTTTAATTGTTGATTCCTTCTATTGTGTACCACATTATAACAATGTTATTATTTGCCAACCAGTTATTCAATATGTTGTTACTTCATCAAGACACAATATATTAGTATTTAGGTACTCATATTGTTTTCGCCTTTAAAATTATACATTAAGGTTTTCACAAATATTTCTAGCATAAATTCAGATATGAAGATTGACATGAATTAGTGACATTACACAAGTTATAAATTAACGAAAAAGTGATTGAAAGTGTGGAGTGATATTTGACACAAACTGAAATTTGAGTTTGTTTAGAAATTAGTGGAAAGCTCGCATAAATCTTTTCAACTTGATATAGAGTAAAGAATGAATTTGGTATAAGTTTGGTATGATTTTAGAAAGGAAGAAGGTGCATTTTAAACAAGTTATAAGTTTGTTCTATGTTCTATGGATGGCTATGTGGTTTTAGCATTTTACAGTTAAGAGATTACTATAGTGAAAACTAAACCCCCCTCATATTTTAACCCATTTATGCATTTTGAATTATGCCCAATTGGGTGTCTTGAGACTTGGTTGCTTCTATTTTAAATGGTGAGTTTTTTTTTGCTTTTATAATCGTGAAAAAATTCTTATGTTTATATTTAAGATTCCTAAGTCATTGTAGGTTGAATGATAACTTTTTATAGTCGTATGAGAGATATTAATTCTTATGATGGAATAATTTCAGCTTATATTTCTTTATTATGGGAAGAGTTGGGGTTGAAGGGAAGACTGCAAATGTGGAGAAAGCATTGAAAAAAAAGATAATTACATCACAAGTGGGTTGATATATCGATTATTCATAAATAATGTATATGGATTTTTTCATAAATAATGTTTAATTGACGATATTGTTGATATGATATCCCGAATGATCTTTTAGTAGTGTTGTTGGGTATTTTTTGGTCCTTAAAATAGGTGGATAGTCCTATAAACACAGGAAATTTTGCCCAAATTTTTAAAACTAGCATATATGTTTTTAATTATAATATAAAATATTTTACAAAAAAACTTAATCTATTCAATACTGTTTTCATTGTGCTTAAGGAAAATTGACCACGATTGATACTGTAATACATAACTTTTATGACTTCACACAATTGATACTTTGGAAAATTATCATCGTGCCTTCCGGCACAAGCTTCAGTAAAAATTTATCAGAAGAGTTTTTTCTTTTTTTTTTTCCTCTAAAAAAAATGACGTGTCTTCTTCTTATATGAGGTTGTTAAGAAATTTGAAGTGAAAGAAGGGAGACAACATCTGAACTCGGATATATGCTTACCAGCAGGTGATTTCAACATTTGAACTCGGATATCCTCAGATTTGGACCCAATTTGTTTAAATCGTTTAGGTTTGGTGCTGTTTTGGTTTTGGTTTTGTGGTGACAAAAAAAGTTAGCAACAAATAGTGGAAAATGGGTTTGACAGCATATAATGATATTCTTTGTTGCATCACCTTGGGATGAGATTACTTCGGCTTAGGATAGTGGAAAAATGACAAATGACACTGCCTAAAGGAGAATGGTAGATTGGCAGTAGTCTACTTTTGTTTTCACTAGCTCTGAGAATTCTGTATTTTTCAAACATCTTTTCTGTTTTTATGTTCTTTTCAATCATATGCTTGGATTTGAATATTGATTGATATATAATGTTAAATTATGTAGGTCTCACAACAAAAGTTTCATTACTTATTAGATCTCCCTCTATTTGAATTTTTTTTCTTTTTCATTGTGGTTCAAATCATTTTTCTTCATCTGTTGTGTTCAAGTCATGTTTCTTCATATTGGAGTCCCCACACCATGAGAGAAATTAGGTATACGTTATACAATCCCCTCATAAGCTGGATTTTGTAACATGGTGTATTCAACAGACTTAAAGTTGTAACTCCATGCTATAAAATGATATAACCTAAATTCCTATAAGAAAAATGAGAAACTTTATTTTTTTCAACATAGTTAATACTTTTTTTAAGCAGTCCTTTTTTTAAAAAGGGGATTAATAAACTTTGTTTTTTGTCAAATTTTGTAACACAAATTTGTCAAAAACTGTCTTTTTTAGGATTGCCACCTTTTTTGTCAAAAAAATTGGGACAAAATAAAGAGGTATATACACAACATATTTTTTAAAATAAATTGGGATCAAATATTTTTTAATACATGTTTCAAAAAATCTATCACAACATAAAAATACTCAAGAGAATAACACATTCATTTACCCACTTTCTCTGACCTCACCCCCATTTTATATATAAAAGATTTGAAGTTGTCGCACTCGCCCTTTTTCGATGACGTATTTTGTATATTTTCATCATGATTTCAAGCAAGTCGGTGTGACACTGTAACAACTTGAGATTTTTGAGGCGATAATTAATTTATTTTGGGAGAAATAAATATTTTTTTTATTTGGAGAATAATTAAATTGGAAATTGAGGTGAAAATTTGAAGATGTTAGAAAGTGTTTCGAATGGTAATTATGAGGGTGTAGTTGTTTCCGGAAGGGTCAAGATAGTCAAAATGACTGTACTTGGGGTCTAATTAGGTTTCGAAATATTTTTAAGTTCGTTTGGCTCGAATTAAAGTTACTGAGTCATTTAAAATGTGTATTATCAATTAAAGATGTGTATCTTGGGAGACAAGGCTTATTAAGCCTACGTGAGAATTAATTCTCCTTAGAGAGAACGAGAAAGAAAGAGAGAAATAGAAAGGAATAAGAAAGAAGAAGAGAAAGAGAGAGAAAGTGGGATTTTCGTCCATTACGCGATCTCGAGGACGAATTCAGACCCTACGAACTTGAGGCAAGTGATTAAATTTGCTAAATAATTGTTGTGTACCATTTATTTCATGATTTGTGGATCAAATTTATGGGTTTTAGGTTTAGTTTGTTAAAACCTAGCTTTTGGATAAAATCTTAGATTTGTTGTATATAAATGGATTTGAGGTTAGAAATTAGTTGAAATGTGTTCTTGGATGAATTTTAATGATATATATATTATTGGGTTGGATAAAAATGGTTGGAAGATGATTAAAATGATTTTTGGGTATTTTGGGTTTATGGAGAAAACAACCCTTTCGTAGCTTATTGACCAAACCGAATCGATTCTCCCCTTTTGAATCAATTCGGTAGGAGGCAGACTTACAGGTCTTTGGGGTCGGATCGATTTGCTAGGGCTGAATCGATTCGCTGGGAGATCGAAACGATTCGGATGGGCTGAATCGATTCGGAATTCTGGTTGTTTTTGAGAGGTTTTTATGAAGTGAGTTTCGTCAGGTTTCGTTTGATTTTGATGGTTGGAAACCTCTATAGGAGTTATGAGAAGTGTGTTTTGGATACTTTTAGGGAGTTTCCTTCATGAGATATTATTTAGGTCATATGATCTTAATTTGAGAAATACCGATTAGAGAATATCGTATATACTAAGTGGGGAAGCCCACTACCATTGAGGTTTCTATTTGGAAACAATTATGGAATTATATGAAAGAATGAGAATGCATTTATTGATAGTGGATTTTGGAAATTAAATCCCAAATGGGATAACTTTAAAGGTTCATATGCTTGATTGAACCATATTTTGGAATTGAGAATAATAAATGCTGATTGATGTGCATACGGATATAGAAAATATCCTTGACGATAATTAACTTGGGAGATGTCTCACATAAATGAAAAATGCTAATCGAAGTGCATTAGGATATAGAGAATATCCTCAACGTAAATTTGAATTTAGAGACAATTCAAATAAACAGAAGTGATGTGTAAACTTCAAGTGAGAAATAATATAGTGTATACTAAGTGGGGAAGTTATGTGAGCGATTAACGATTAGTATATCGAGAGAGAAATATACTAAATAATGATATTATTTCATCTACGCCTAAGAGCCTACTATGAGTATGAAACCGTGTGATATATATACCTTATATAATGGTATATATTTATATGATGTGATGATGTATGTATATCTTATGTGAATGATATATATATATATATATATATATATATATATATATATATATATATATATATATATATATAAGTGAAGCATACCCCCTCCTTGCTATCATTGGGAAGTTGCGCGATGAGGGTGAGCATCCTGGCTTGAGGAGCAGGGTGTGGATATTCGCCAGGTCATCGTCGTCCATTGTGTTAATATGTGATATGCATTATATTTTTGGGGTGAGAAGTCGTGGGTATGTGTCGTTCTCACTTGACCGGTTAGGAACTATGACCACTTCCCGGACGTTGTGTGTGTGTGTGTGGCCGTGATGTCGATGATATTGAGTCCGACCGCTGGTCCCCAGGATGATATATGAGTGATGCCCTTGAAGATGATAGCATTGAGAACCTGCGTCCTCGAGTTATAGCGAGTTCGGATGGTTATGCTATTATTTTTGTGCTTGGTACTTTGGGTATCGAGGACATAATGGACCTCAACGACCAACATTGCCAAGGAGTAGTGTATCGGGGGGTTCTTTATTTGGATTTCGCTTGTGAGACGTCCTACGCACGAAACGCAGTGTAATGTTGGGAGTGAGGAGAAGTTAGTCCTTGGTGCTCATATTTCTAGATATAGTATATCTCGACGATCGACAGTGCCATGAGTATTGTATCAGGGGGTTCCTTGTATGGATTTCTCTTGCGAGACATCCCACGCACGAAACGCCGCTCACTGTTGAGAATTGGGAATAATAAATTAAATAAATTGGATAATAAGAGAATTTGGGTTACATGCATCATGCATTGAGGGCATAATGAATCTTGATAATCAATACTGCCAGGAGTAGTGTATCGGGGGGGGGGGGGGGGTTCCTTGTTTGGATTTCGCTTGCCAGACATCCCACGCATGAAACGCAGTGCAGTATTGAGAATTTGGAGAAGTTTAGTCCTTAGCACTTGGATGCTAATAACTCATACATATTGATATGTATATTGATGGCATAACTAGAATATGAGAAATTCTAGTAAAAGAGAATGTTTATGTATAAGTTTATATATTAAAAATAAAATGTTTATGTAAACTTTATATGTTAAGTAAGTGAACGATTAATTGAGATCAATAATATTAGAAATTGGAGAATATGACTTAGATGGATTTTTAGATGAGTATCATTTGGGTTTAAGTTAGATTACCTTGCCTAGATAGAATCGGGCACTCAATTGGAGATCATGTGCATACGTTTAGTGCGCGCTTTAGTTGAGTGGTGAGTTGGATTTTATGGAGAGTGAGACTCCATTAAATCATGTCATAATGCATTATAATTATTATGATTTTAATACACTTGCTATAAAATGTTTTCACCTCGAGCTCTGACCCGTTTATATTTTCTCTTTCTATGTATATATTGTATTATTCTAGGTGTTCCTCTGTAAGGACGCCATTACTGTTTATCCATCCAGTCTATTCGTGGAGCTATGGCAGTAACGGACTGTTGCGGCATTTTGTTATAGTCGATTCCTATCTTTTCTGTATCTAGATTAAGATTCAGTTGTATATCGGGTTTATACCCAAGTGTTGTAGAGTAGCACTTTTATATTTTCTTTCTCATATTATTGTACTATCTGTGACCCGATAATATATTCGGTTATTTTACTTCATACATTGTGTTGTATTCTTCTAAACATTATTTTAAGCATGTGTGTGTCTCTTATAATATTTAGGGTTATGTTATTGGTTAGTAGTTGCATGTTTGGTTTTAATTAAAATGTTTTAAAATTTTAACACCCTCTTTTTCTAGTAATGGGTGGTTAGCCGTGTTTATTGTTAGGATCGTCAGTAGATGCAGAGAATGATCCACTTGAGATTCCTGATTATTTTAGTATTGGGCTGGCCGCCCGTTATTATTTTAAGCGGGTTGTCACAGGTGGTATCAGAGCATCAGGTTCTAGTGTCTTTAGGATCTGTGTGGGTTACCGCGATCTTTCGTAAGCGTTCTTGATGTAGAGCCTTATTATTAGGATTGTTATGTTCATACGTCCATATTTCTTCTATGATGAGAAAACATTTGAAAGGCGTTTTGATACAATTATTTCTATTTCAGATGCCACCAAAGAGAAGTCGTTCAGGAAGGGAAGAAAAAGGGGCTGAGAGCGTGGAACCCCAAATGCCTTTAAGGATTATGACTATAAAAGAAGTTGCCAATATTGTGGCACAAGCAGTAACTGCTGCCATTTCTACGATGGCGCAGAAACCTGTAGTTCAAGCAGCCCAAACCCATTCAGGACCATCTTTATGGGAAAGAGTTTGGGAAGATTTTAGTAAGGGCATCCTCCATAGTTTTTAGGGGGAGTCGATGAATGGACGCAAGACAATGGAAGAATAGTATGCAAAGGCACCTTCGTATGATGGAGTGTAGTGAGGCGCAGAAGAAATTTTTAGCCACCTTTAAGTTAAAGGGTGCAACTCTCCAATGGTGGGAGTCTGTCACCACATTAGAACAGAGAGATACATTGCCTATAATAGATTTTTGGGAACTTTTTGATCGAAGGTATTTCTCTTTTACGACTCAGAAGGAAATGAGGGGGAAAAAAATGGATGTGCTTCAAGGAAATAGAACGGTGGCAGAATATGAAGAAGAATTTACTCGATGGGCAAAATTAGTACATTATGAGGTAAAAACGGAAGAGGAGCGTATATCGAAGTTCATGCGAGGGTTATATTGGAGAATTCAGTAACATTTGTTAGAGAGCCCAGTGTTAGAGACTTTCGTTGAGGTAGTGAATGCGACACTATTAAAGTGTCACGAAGATCGTCTTCGTTCGCAAGAGGGTAAGAACTTTAGAGATTCGGGTTCATCAAGTAGGTATGGTGAAGAGAATTTTAGTAATTCCAGAGAGTTTAGGAAGAATTTTAGAGGATCGCAATAGTGTCATGTTCCTTAGGAGGGGCAGAGAGGATTTGGGGGTAGATGTTTCTTTTGTAAGGAATTTGGTCATAGGAAGAGAGATTGTCCTAAAAGAGGTAAAAGACCACGTTTTGAAGAAGTTTTGAAAGTGCAGCCCTTATAGCAGATTCGAGGTCATTTTAGGCCAGGGGACTTTGTGTGGGTTTGTGATTAGGATTACACTATATGAAGTTTTGTGAATATTGTATGGGAGATAGTTATGAGAGGGTAGTGCTATAACCCTATTATGTATGGAATGCCCCAAAAGGGGAATTTTGAGAAAGTGAGGCTCTTATGTTTTCATCTTTTGAGAGATTAGATTATGTTGTGATGTGCTAAAAAGAGAGCTATAACTATTTTGTGAATGTAAGAATTGTTATTGGGTATTGAGTAGTAATGACAGAGCTACTTATTTTATATAGTCATGTTAGACTTACATGATTATTGTATTCCAGTTATGGAAGAGCCTAAATGAATGGCCAAATATATTAATATGATGTGTGAGATTATTTCTGAAAAGAATTTAGAATTTTGTGAATTATTGAGAGGATTCTACCTCATGATTATGCTAATTTTTGTGAGCTATATGTTATTATGTGTATGATGATTGTTGAGACCTTATGTTATGGGCATAAGGTATTTTATGTAAATATCGAAAGACATAAAACATTTTTAAATAAACCGTTTACAAAATAAAACTTTTTATAGGCCTTTGGGCCATATAAAAAATGATTTATGCAAAAGATTTTTAAACTCTAGTCCCGATCTAACAAACTCTCAATCCCCGACGTTGCTACATATTAGTGTATTGGGAGTGTTCCTTGTTTGGATTTCGCTTGCGAGACCTCCCCCGCATGAATGTAGCGAATGTCAGGAATGGAGAGGAGTTATTTCTTTGGACCATTCAAAATTTTTATACTTTTGAGGAACTTTTGAGACAAGAGAAGCCTAATTATGTTCTTATGAGTAAAGCTCGAATAAAGGGTGTATGGGCGCCCTAGTAGTTAAAATTGGTTTTATAATAAATTAAAATAATTCGTCGTGGGAAGTTAGAGGTTTGGGTATAGTGTTGGTGAGGTTAAGGGTAGTAGGAACTAGTTGAGCTTTGGAGTATTAGGCTTAGCTTAATTTCGAGGACCAAATTCTTGTAAGTGGAAAAGTCTGTAACAACCCGAGATTTTTGAGGCGATACTTAATTTAATTTGGGAGAAATAAATATATTTTTTTATTTGGAGAATAATTAAATTGGCAATTGAGGTCAAAATTTGAAGATGGTAGAAAGTGTTTCGAATGGTAATTCTGAGGGTGTAGTTATTTTCGGAAGGGTCAAGATAGTCAAAATGACTCTACTTGGGGTCTATTTAGGTTTCGAAATATTTTTAATTTCGTTTGGCTCGAATTAAAGTTACCGAGTCATTTAAAGTGTATATTATCATTTAAAGATGTGTATCTTGGGAAACAAGGCTTATTAAGCCTACGGGAGAAATAATTCTCCTTTGAGAGAAAGAGAAAGAAAGAGAGAAATAGAAAGGAAGAAGAAAGAAGAGAAAGAGAGAGAAAGTGGGATTTTCGGCCATTACGCGATCTCGAGGACGGATTCAAAGCCTACGAACTTGAGGCAAGTGATTAAACTTGCTAAATAATTGTTGTGTACCATTTATTTCATGATTTGTGGATCAAATTTATGGGGTTTAGGTTTAGTTTGTTAAAACCTAACTTTTGGGTAAAATCTTAGATTTGTTGTATATAAATGGATTTGAGGTTAGAAATTAGTTGAAATGTGTTCTTGGATGAGTTTTAATGATATATATATTATTGGGTTAGATAAAAATGGTTGGAAGATGATTAAAATGATTTTTGGGTATTTTGGGTTTAAGGAGAAACAACCCTTTCGTAACTTGCTGACCAAACCGAATTGATTCGCCCCTTCCGAATCGATTCGGTAGGAGGCAGACTTACAGGTCTTTAGGGACGAATCGATTTGCTGGGAGACCGAATCGATTCGAAATTGTGGCTTTTTTTTAGAGGTTTTTATGGAGTGAGTTTCGTCAGGTTTCGTATTATTTTGATGGTTAGGAACCTTTATAGGAGTAATGAGAAGTGTGTTTTGGAGACTTTTAGTGAGTTTCCTTCATGAGATATTATTTGTGTCATATGAACTTAATTTGAGAAATACCGATTAGAGAATATCGTATATACTAAGTGGGGAAGCCCACTACCATTGAGGTTTCTATTTGGAAATAATTATGGAATTATATGAAAGAATGAGAATGCGTTTATTGATAGTAGATTTTGGAAATTAAATCCCAAATGGGATAACTTTAAAGGTTCATATGCTGGATTGAACCATATTTTGGAATTGAGAATAGTAAATGCCGATTGATGTGCATACGAATATAGAAAATATCCTTGATGATAATTAACATGGGAGATGTCTCACATAAATGAGAAGTTCTAATCGAAGTGCATTAGGATATGGAAAATATCCTCAACGTAAATTGAATTTAGAGACAATTCAAATAAATAGAAGTGATGTGTAAACTTCAAGTGAGAAATAGTATAGTGTATACTAAGTGGGGAAGTTATGTGAGCGATTGACGATTAGTATATCAAGAGAGAAATATACTAAATAATGATATTATTTCATCTATTCCTAAGAGCGTACTATGAGTATGAAACAATGCGATATATATACCTTATATAATGGTATATATTTATATGATGTGATGATGTATGTATATTGTGACACCCCGCCTAATTAAATACCGGGCGATCACTCCTTCATTATATTAAATTAAGGGGAACAGTCGGTTCATTCTCAACATCACTATCGATAAAAGTAAATTTCTTATAATTTAACACCCTAATTTATTAAGCTAAGTGTCAAAACCATTTTCATACATAAGTTTCCTAATTTTATTTAAAGAAAAATTATTTATTCGTTTTATTAACAACATTCAAAAAGTAATAATCACACCACATCAATTCTGCAACATAATCCAAATAATTTAAAACATTCGTCAATCGAATGTCAACATACGAAATCTAAAGTCACACATCCAAACTGAATAAATCCCATAGTAACAGTACTGGAAATAACTGAAATACAAATGTTCAATAACAACGGAATAATGGAAAGAGCTACACATGCCCAACTAAATGAAAGTACTAAGAGTGGATCCGAATGAACGAAGTCGCCTAATCAAGAGACCTGCAACTCACACCTAAGCTGCAGCGCGTTCCTTCCAAGGGATCCTAAGCAAGACGCCCCTGTGGCTGGGCACCTGTGATACATACATATATATACAAGAGAGAGAGAGAAAAAGAAACGGGTCAGAGCCCGATAGTGTGTTTGATTTAAAATATGTTTAGAAAGTATTTAAATTGATACAGGCCAATGCAACAACATATTAGTGTGACACTCTCTTGAGAAATTCTCACCTCTCTTCTAATGTGCAAACCTATCGCACTAACCTTCCCAATGGTTTGTCTTATCATTTATCGCACTAATCTTCCCAATGATTTAACTTATCTGAGATTACTTGTAAGATTCAAAATTTAACGATTCAATTGTTTGAAAAGAATATTTCAATTAGTAACCAAAGTTCTCATTTTGGACTTTATTAATCAATAAAGTTTTCCAGTGTCATATTATACTTTCTCAAAACAAGTATTTATAATTGAGTCATCAACCATGTCCTACATATCACATCACAGTAGGCAGTTCCAGATCCCAGAATTTCATATATATATTAAGTACTCATAAAATATATATATCATAACAGCACCCCAAATAAAACTATGGCGCGGGCATACTCTACTATCCAATCCCCGTATCACTCGTACTAAGGGAATAAAAATTCGGAATCACTCTCGAACTGTATTAACACATTCTCAAACAATATTGAGGCAAAGTATAAATTCCAAGTCACTAAGAGGATGGCATATGTCTGCGTCTCTTAGGACCGTCTGAACTATCACTGCGATAGCCTGTACCAAGGATACCTATACACAAACAATATGAGGCGAAGCATAGATTCCAAGTCTCTTAGAGGAAAGCACATACCCGCATCTCTTAGGACCGTCTGAACTATCATTCCGATAGCCTGTACCAAGGATATCTATCTTCTAGGGTACAAGTCAATATCCCCCATAAAGGTCCCATCGAGATAAGACTGTCCCAGCGCGGAAACCTCAGGGATAGCAAGTAGCGTGGGCATGATTTTCACACATAGATAGTATATGCATACACAATCATATAACTATACTAATATTACCATATCAATAATGGGTAAATTCTTAATTCCCATAATTACGTCATTTGCATTTATTTCTCATTATATAGTTATCACGTATAACCATTCACATCTTACTTTAATTTGAGGAACTTTTCCACTTACTATATAACGCTTCATGGATTCTATCCTCCCAATTATAAAATTCAGTAGGTATACACATTTGTCCCAAAGTAGCTCTCTTACGTGTCTCTCTCTTTAAATCATAAATTCACCGACCCTTATGTAATTATCCCAAAATACAATCTTTGCCCGACATCAAGGGTCCCAAAATCTATTCACATGTCCTACTGGTCTTCCCTATCTCCCAAAACATTTTATTAAGGATGCCCAAGAATTATCTCACAATAAATTGAATTAAACTCATTTAAAAAGGAAATAGGAGTCTGCCAGGAGGGGTCGATCGATCGAGGTCTGGGGCTCGATCGATCGATCAAGCAGGTATTGCGATTTCTGCAGAATTGCAGTTACGGGTTCTAACACCTATTCTCATCCAATTTCAAGTTTTACATTCCCAAACGTCTAAAATCTTGTCCTACTAACATCCTAACATGATATGATACACATCCTACGTAAAGCATGTCAATTTACGTCACTAAACATGGATTAATCATGCCAAAATTCATTTAAAACTCAAGAACCCTAAAAATCTCTAAATCATGGTTCTAATCTGTTTTACCCCAGAATTTCTTTCTTAATTACACCAAAATTTTGTGGATTATTCTTTTACATCACAAAAGGTTTCCAGAATAAGGTTTAAGTCTTTACTACATGCAAATTCCTATCACAATTTGGGTTTTCTTCCATATATTTCATCCCTAATCATTCCTAAACTAATATGGAAATTGCACCAACGAAATAAGCAAGATAAACACTTGCCTGAGATTTTTGGTGTTCTGATTTGCAGATGATTTTGGTGTGGTTGCGTAGCCCGTTGCGCGATCTACGCGTTGGTGGTGGTGGCGGTGCAAATGGATGACTTTTGGGCCTTGAATTTGCCTCGAGAGCTCTCTCATTCCTCTCCTATGGCCATTCTAGTGTTTATGATTTTTAACCCTAGCTCACTAACCTAAATGGCTGATATAGATTACTGATTTTCGTGGGTTTAATTACCCATAAATGTGAAATGTCCAAAATGCCCTCCGGGGTACCACTTAGGCCTAAAAATGCACCGAGACCCAAACTAAACCCCCGGGTACACTTTTCTGACTATCTCGACCCTTCTGGACGCGTTGGCGCACTCAAAACGACCATACAAACGACTTATAAAATATTCACTTTTATTTAATTTTAGTCCCGACGCGACACGGGCGCATCCCGACTTGAATTTCCAAAATTGTCATTTTATTCACTCGTGACATTCAATATAACCAATATTACATATTGCTTTGCTCATTAGTAATATTCAACAAATTTCCCATAATTAGTAACTCTCGTCACGTTAATAATTATAACATAATTAATTTCTGGATTTTTATTAAATAATTATCTCACATTAAATTTAATAAATCCCCAAATTAATATAGCATAAAAATACGGGGTATTACATACTTCCCCCCTAATAATGGAATTTCGTCCCGAAATTCGGAAAGTAAGGTATACCTGGTAAAAACAACTCTGGATATCTCTCGCGCATATCTGCCTCGCGCTCCCAAGTGGATTCCTCCACATTATGATGCTCCCACTGGACCCGTACAAGTGGAACTATCTTCGACCTCAATCTCCTCTCACTATAGTCTAGGATAGCCACCGGTCTCTCCTCGTAAGAGCTATCATACTGTAAGTCGATCTCATCTATCGCAATGTGAGTATGGGCCGTATCATCCCGAAGATATCGCCTCAACGACGAGATATGGAATACATCGTGGATGCGATGTAAATGCTCTGGCAGTCCCAACCTGTATGCAACCGGCCCAATCCTCTCGATTATGGGAAATGGTCCCACGTACCTCGGAGCCAACTTCCCTTTCTTCCCGAACCTCATCACTCCCTTCATAGGAGATACACGCAATAACACTTGGTCCCCCACACTAAACTCTCAGAAGAACCGTTTCGCATCGGCGTAGCTCTTCTGCCTGTCCTGGGCTACCCGAATGCGACTCCTGATCATCTCGATCCTCGCGGAGGTCTCCTGAATCACCTCTGGTCCTAGAAACTTGTTATCCCCTACTTCGAGCCAACAAGCTGGGGAACGACAAGGCCTGCCATACAAAGCCTCAAATGGAGCCATCCCAATCGTGAACTGATAAGAGTTATTATAAGCAAACTCTACCAGTGGAAGATGTGGCTCCCAACCTCCTCCAAAATCTAGAACACACATGCGTAGCATATCCTCTAACATCTAATTAGTACGCTCTGTCTGTCCATCTGTCTGTGGGTGATAAGCTGAACTCAACCTCAACTCAGTACCCATAGCCTCCTGAAAGCTTTTCCAGAAACGTGACACGAAAATCTTGTCTCTATCTGACACAATATTCAGGGGCACCCCGTGTAATCTGACGATCTCGGCAATAAACAGCTGAGCATACTGACCCGTGGTTTAATCTGTCCGCACCGGTAGAAAATGAGCCACCTTGGTCAAACGGTCTACAATCACCCAGATAGAGTCATGGCCCCGCTGTGATGTAGGCAAGCCTGTAATAAAATCCATGGAAATGCTCTCCCACTTCCACGCGGGTACTTCTAATGGCTGAAGCAACCTTGACGGTTTTTGATGGTCCACCTTCACCAGCTGGCAGGTAGAACACTTGGACACGAACCCAGCAATGTCCTTCTTCATCCCACTCCACCAGTATTGTCTCCTCATATCCTGGTACATCTTATCCCCTCTAGGATGCACTGCAAATCGGGACCCGTGAGATTGGGTCATCACTGCATGACGTAATTCATCCCCTTCAGGAACTACTAACCTCCCATTAAACTGCAAACCTCCATCGGAACTAACAGAATAGGACTCAGCACCCTCGGCTAGAAGTCGCACAATCTGCTCCTGGAAAAATGGGTCTGTGGTCTGTGCCTGTATCACCCTCATAATAATCTCAGGTGTGACTGACATAACGGATATGAAAGAACGGGCTACTGCATCCTGGTGACCCAAATCCTTCCACTTTGCCTTCTAGACGTCCGCTACCTCGTCTACCGGTCTACGACTCAACGCATCAGCAACTACGTTGGCCTTTCTCGGATGATACTATATATCAAACTGATAGTCCTTCAAAAACTCTAACCATCTGCGCTGTCGCATATTCAGCTCTCGCTGAGTGAATAGGTACTACAGTGACTTGTGGTCTGTGAACAAACGGAACTTCTCCCCCAATAAGTAGTGCCTCCATATCCTCAATGCAAAAATGACCGCTGTTAACTCCAGGTCGTGGGTGGGGTAATTCTTCTCATGCGGCTTAAGCTTGCGGGAGGCAAAAGCTATAGCCTTCTCCTCCTGCTGAAGTACTCCCCCAAGTCCCCGTAAAGAGGCATCGGTGTAAATCAGGTACTCCGCACCCGGCTTTGGTAAAGAAAGGACTAGCGCTGAAGTAAGCTTGTCTTTCAGCTCATCGAAAGCCAACTGACAAGCATCATCCCAAACATACGGTACCCTTTTGCGAGTCAGATTTGTCAGTGGACCCGCTATTTTGGAGAATCCTCGAATAAATCTCCTGTTGTAACCAGCTAACCCCAAGAAACTATGCACTTCCATCGGTGTCGTGGGCTGTCCCCACTCCCTCACCGCTGACACTTTACTCGGGTCAACTGCTATCCCCTGCTCAGAAACAACATGCCCCAAAAACTGTACCTCTCGTAACCAGAATTCGCACTTCTCGTACTTAGCATACAGCTGATGCTCTCGTAGATTCTAAAGAACCTGCCTCAAGTGCTCGGCATGCTCCTCCTCGGAGTGTGAATATATCAAAATGTCATCTATGAAAACGATGACAAACTGATCCAAGAAATCTCTGAATACTCGGTTCATCAAGTCCATGAAAACGGCTGGAGCATTTGTGAGTCCGAACGACATCACCCGGAACTCATAAGAGCCATATCTCGTCAAGAAAGCAGTCTTCGAAACATCCTGCTCCCTAATACGTAGCTGATGGTACCCCGACCTCAAATCTATTTTCGAAAAGAAAGTTGCTCCTCTCAGCTGGTCGAACAGATCATCGATTCGAGGCAACAGATATTTATTCCGTATCGTGACCTTATTCAGATCCCGGTAGTCCACACACAATCTTAGTGAACCATCTCTCTTCTTCATAAACAAAACTGGAGCGCCCCAAGGTGAGGTCCTCCTACGAATGAAGCCCTGACCTAACAGCTGCTCTATCTGATCTCGTAACTCACGCATCTCCGCCGGAGCCATACGGTATGGAGCGCGTGCTATAGGTCTAGTATCTGGCAATAAATCTATAACAAAGTCTATCTCTCGACTGGGGGGTAGGCCTGGTATCTCCTGAAACACATCGGAATACTCCCTAACAACTGGGATCTAATCTAGGGGAATCACAACCTCCTTAGAGGTATCCTCCTCTATGTAATACAAATGAGCGGTCGAACCTCCCTCTGGGAGAGGCATCGCCACTACAAACATCTCTTGCCCCGGAATGGAAAAAACAATGCTCCCACCGAAGCAATCAATCATGGCTCTATAAGCTGCGAGCCAATCCATACCAATAATCACATCATGCTCGTGCATGTGTAAAACTCACATGTCTGCAGGTAATACCAAACTACCAATCTCTACCCCCACTCCCTGGCATATAAAGAAAATAAGGGACCCACTCCCCAGTGGTGAGTCTACACACGTTACTGTGCTCTCTGCTGTGGCTAACAACCCTAAGGCCTTCACAAAATGCGTAGCTATAAAACAATGCGTTGCCCCCGTATCAAACAAAACTCGACCCATAGTACCATGGATAGGAAACATACCCTCAATCGCGGGTGGTGCCTGTGGAGCTACTGCCTGGTGGACGTTATATACACGTCCATACTGTAACTGCCCCTGCTGCACTGGGGCTGCTGGAACGGCTGGTAGGGCTGGCACCTGGGCTGGAGCTGGGAGGGCAGGTGGAAAAAGTGGCCTCTGTGGCTCATTACGGGCTCCCTGCTGCTGTGGGGCCCTATCTCCCTCCGGATAATCCTGGCGCCTATGGCCGTGTCTACCACACCCAAAACATCGGCCTTTGAAGTTGCCTCCCCTCTGACCCTGTTGACCACGGCCCTGCTGGCCGTTACCATTTCGCCACTGGCCCTGTTGGCCCTGATGAACACGATGTTGGCCCTGCTGCTGACCCTGCTGTCGGTGTTGGCCTTGCTGGCCCTGATGATTAGGCTGGCCCTGCTGACCCTGCCTATAACCCCCAAATCCCTGCCTGGAATCACCTGAATGGAATCACTTAGCAGGGTCCCCCTGATGGGAACTCTGCTCGTGCTGACGAGTCTGTCCATGAGATGGTGCCCCACTGGCACTATTACCCCCGGCCCTGCCCTGCTGGCTGGACTCTCCTTCTCTCTTGCTTTCCTGAAGATGGAACCGGTGATCCTGGCAATGTAGCAACGTGACATTGAGTACATCAGTGAAAGTACTCAGGGATAAATTCCCAATAAGGTGCTAACGGATTCTCCAAGCTAACCCGTCGACAAACAGCATAATCTTCTTGCTCTCAGTAGGTGCCTCATCTGGCACGATGGTGAGAAGTCTCGTGAACTCCTCTTCATACTCTGCTACGGTAGAATTCTCTTTCTTCAGATTCAGTAATTTCCTCCTCATCTCAGTCTGCACTGCAGGTGGAAAGTACTTGCAGTCAAACCGCTCCCAGAACGACTGAATAGGGATCGTGTCCCTCTCCTCCAAAGTGGTAGTGGACTCCCACCACTGCAAAGCGGCCCCTACCAGCTTAAAGGAAGCCAATAACTGCTTTTGCACGTCAGTGCACTCATACATACGGAGATGCCGCTGGATGCCTTTCTTCCATTGGCTAACTGTGACAATATCGGAGCTACCAGAGAACTCAGGGGGATGCGCTTTCTGAAAAGCATCCCGAACCCTCTCTCATGCAGATGGAAGCTGTCCTGGTACTGGCGCCATTGCCTGAACCTGGGGTGGGGCCTGCTGAACCACTGCTAGTGCGGCATTGACCGCCTGAGCAACAATGGCGGCTACTTCATTTGCATTCATTGTGCCTTGTGCAGGAACTGCTGGCTGCTCGGCTTGGGCACGCCTATCCTTCGGAGCACGTCTCGGAGGCATCTGAAACGTGAAAAAGTTTATTAGTCTACAGTTATTATCAAATCTCAAATAGCTGAAGACTTAAACGTAAAAGCAAGAGTACAACAATCCTAAAAATAGGGCTTTGTAGCAAAAACGTTAAGCTGAAAGCGAAATAAGTCGTACAGATCCTATGGACACTAGAACCTGATGCTCTGATACCATCTGTGCCACCCCGCCTAACTAAATACCGGGCGATCACTCCTTTATTAAATTATATTAAGGTGAACAGTCGGTTCATTCTCAGCATCACTGTCGATAAAAATAAATTTCTTATAATTTAACACCCTAATTAATTAAGTTAAGTGTCAAAAACATTTTCATACATAACTTTCCAAATTTTATTTAAAGAAAAATTATTTATTCATTTTATTAACAACATTCAAAAAGTAATAATCACACCACATCAATTCTGCAACATAATCCAAATAATTTAAAACATTCGTCAATCGAATGTCAACATACGAAATCTAAAGTCACACATCCAAACTAAATAAATCCCATAGTAACAGTACTGGAAATAACTGATATACAAATGTTCAATAACAACGGAATAATGGAAAGATCTACACATGCCCAACTAAATGAAAGTACTAAGAGTGGATCCGAATGAACGAAGTCGTCTAATCAAGAGACCTGCAACTCCCACCTAAGCTGCAGCGCGTTCCTTCCAAGGGATCCTAAGCAAGATGCCCCTATGGCTGGGCACCTGTGATACGTACATATATATACAAGAGAGAGAGAGAGAGAAAAATAAACGGGTCAGAGCCCGATAGTGTGTTTGATTTAAAATACGTTTAGCAAGTATTTAAATTGATACAGGCCAATGCAACAACATATTAGTGCGACACTCTCTTGAGAAATTCTCACCTCTCTTCTAATATGCACACCTATCGCACTAACCTTCCCAACGGCTTGTCTTATCATTTATCGCACTAATCTTCCCAATGATTTAACTTATCTGAGATTACTCGTAAGATTCAAAATTTAACGATTCAATTGTTTGAAAAGAATATTTCAATTAGTAACCAAAGTTCTCATTTTTGACTTTATTAATCAATAAAGTTTTCCAGTGTCATATTATACTTTCTCAAAACAAGTATTTATAATTGAGTCATCAACTATGTCCTACATATCACATCACAGTAGGCAGTTCCAGATCCCAGAATTTCATATATATATATATATATTAACTACTCATAAAATATATATATCATAAAAGCACCCCAAAAAAAACTATGGCGCGGGCATACTCTACTATCCAATCCCCGTATCACTCGTACTAAGGGAATATAAATTCGGAATCACTCTCGAACTGTATTTACACATTCTCAAACAATATTGAGGCGAAGTATAAATTCCAAGTCTCTAAGAGGATGGCATATGTCTGCGTCTCTTAGGACCGTCTGAACTATCACTGCGATAGCCTCTACCAAGGATACCTATACACAAACAATATGAGGCGAAGCATAGATTCCAAGTCTCTAAGAGGAAAGCACATACCCGCATCTCTTAGGACCGTCTGAACTATCATTCCGATAGCCTGTACCAAGGATATATATCTTCTAGGGTACAAGTCAATATCCCCCATAAAGGTCCCATCGAGATAAGACTGTCCCAGCGCGGAAACCTCAGGGATAGCAAGCAGCGTGGGCATGATTTTCACACATAGATAGAATATGCATACACAATCATATAACTATACTAATATTACCATATCAATAATGGGTAAATTCTCAATTCCCATAATTACGTCATTTGCATTTATTTCTCATTATATAGTTATCACGTATAACCATTCACATCTTACTTTAATTCGAGGAACTTTTCCACTTACTATATAATGCTTCATGGATTCTATCCTCCCAATTATAAAATTCAGTAGGTATACACATTTGTCCCAAAGTAGCTCTCTTACGTGTCTCTCTCTTTAAATCATAAATTCACCGACCCTTATGTAATTATCCCAAAATACAATCTTTGCCCGACATCAAGGGTCCCAAAATCTATTCACATGTCCTACTGGTCTTCCCTATCTCCCAAAACATTTTATTAAGGATGCCCAAGAATTATCTCACAATAAATTGAATTAAACTTATTTAAAAAGGAAATAGGAGTCTGCCAGGAGGGGTCGATCGATCGAGGTCTGGGGCTCGATCGATCGAACCTTCGATCGATCGAGGCTCTAGGCTCGATCGATCGATCAAGCAAGTATTGCGATTTCTGCAGAATTGCAGTTACGGATTCTAACACCTATTCTCATCCAATTTCAAGTTTTAAATCCCAAACGTCCAAAATCTTGTCCTACTAAAATCCTAACATGATATGATACACATCCTACGTAAAGCATGTCAATTTACGTCACTAAACATGGATTAATCATGCCGAAATTCATTTAAAACTCAAGAACCCTAAAAATCTCTAAATCATGGTTCTAATCTGTTTTACCCCAGAATTTCTTTCTTAATTACACCAAAAATTCGTGGATTATTCTTTTACATCACAAAAGGTTTCCAGAATAAGGTTTAAGTCTTTACTACATGCAAATTCCTATCACAATTTGGGTTTTCTTCCATATATTTCATCCCTAATCATTCCTAAACTAATATGGAAATTGCACCAACGAAATAAGAAAGATAAACACTTACCTGAGATTTTTGGTGTTCTGATTTGCAGATGATTTTGGTGTGGTTGCGTAGCCCGTTGCGCGATCTACACGTTGGTGGTGGTGGCGGTGCAAATGGATGACTTTTGGGCCTTGAATTTGCCTTGAGAGCTCTCTCCTTCCTCTCCTATGGCCGTTCTTGTGTTTGTGATTTCTAACCCTAGCTGACTAACCTAAATGGCTGATATAGATTACTGATTTTCGTGGATTTAATTACCCATAAATGTGAAATGTCCAAAATGCCCTCCCACGGTACCACTTAGGCCTAAAAATGCCCCGAGACCCAAACTAAACCCCGGGTACACTTTTATGACTATCTCGACCCTTACGGAGGCGTTGGCGCACTCAAAATGACCATACAAATGACTTATAAAATATTCAATTTTATTTATCAAATTTTAGTCCCGACGCGACACGGGCGTGTCCCAATTTAAATTTCCATAATTGTCATTTTATTCACTCGTGACATTCAATATAACCAATAGTACATATTACTTTGCTCATTAGTAATATTCAACAAATTTCCCATAATTACCAACTCTCGTCACGTTAATAATTATAACATAATTAATTTCTGGATATTTATTAAATAATTAACTCACATTAAATTTAATAAATCCCCAAATTAATATAGCATAAAAATACGGGGTATTACATATATTTTATGTGAATTATATATATATATATATATATATATATATATATATATATATATATATATATATATATATATATATATATATATATATAAGTGAAGCATACCCCTTCCTTACTATCATTGGGAAGTTGCGCGATGAGGGTGAGCATCCTGGTTCGAGGAGCAGGGTGTGGATATTCCCCAGGTCATAGTCGTCCATTGTGTTAATGTGTGATATGCATTATATTTTGGTATGTGTTGTTCTCACTTGACCGGTAAGGAACAATGACCACTTCCCGGACGTTGTGTGTGTGTGGTTGCGATGTCGGTGATATTTAGTCCGATCGCTGGCCCCTAGGATAATATATGAGTAATGCCCTGAAAGATGATAGCATTGAGAACCTGCGTCCTCGAGTTATAGCTCGTTTGGATGGTTATGATATTATTGTTGTGCTTGGTACTTTGGGTATCGAGGAGATAATGGACCTCAATGACCAACATTGCCAAGGAGTAGTGTATCGGGGGGTTCCTTGTTTGGATTTCGCTTGCGAGACGTCCCATGCACGAAACGCAGTGTAATCATGGGAGTGAGGGGAAGTTAGTCCTTGGTGCTCATATTTATATATATAGTATATCTCGACGATCGACAGTGCCAGGATTAGTGTATCGGGAGGGGTTCCTTGTTTGGATTTCGCTTGCGAGACGTCCCACGCACGAAACGCCACGCACTACTGAGAATTGGGAATAATAAATTAAATAAATTGGATAATAAGAGAATTTGGGTTACATGCATCATTCATTGAGGGCATAATGAATCTTGGTAATCAATACTTCCAGGAGTAACGTATCGGGGGGTCCTTGTTTGGATTTCGCTTGCGAGACGTCCCAGGCATGAAACACAGTGCAATATTGAGAATTGGGAGAAGTTTAGTCCTTAGAACTTGGATGATAATAACTCATACATATTGATATTTATATTGATGGCATAACTAAAATATGAGAAATTCTAGTAAAAGAGAATGTTTATGTATAAGTGTATATATTAAAAAGAAAATGTTTATGCAAACTTTATATGTTAAGTAAGTGAATGATTAATTGAGATCAATAATATTAGAAATTTAAGAATATGATTTAGATGGATTTTTAGATGAGTATCATTTGGGTTTAAGTTAGATTACCTTGCCTAGATAGAATCGGGCACTCAGTTGGAGATCATGTGCATACATTTAGTGCGCGCTTTAGTTGAGAGGTGAGTTGGATTTTATAGAGAGTGCGACTCCATTAAATCATGTCATAATGCATTATAATTATTATACATTTTAATACACTTGCTATAAAATGTTTTCACCTTGGGCTTTGACCGATTTATATTTTCTCTTGATATGTCTATATTGTATTATTCTAGGTATTCCTCCGCAAGGACGCCATTGTTGTTTATACAGCCAGTCTATTCGTGGAGCTGTGGCAGTAACGGACTGTTGCGGCATTTTGTTCTAGTCGATTCCTATCTTTTCTATATCTAGATTAAGATTCAGTTGTATATCGGGTTTATACCCAAGTGTTGTAGAGTAGCACTTTTATATTTTCTTTCTCAGATTATTGTACTATCCGTGACCCGACAGCATATTCGGGTATTTTACTTCATACATTGTGTTGTATTCTTCTAAACATTATTTCGAGCATGTGTGTGTCTCTTATAATATTTAGGGTTTTGTTGTTGGTTAGTAGTTGCATGGTTGGTTTTAATTAAAATGTTTTAAAATTTTAACACCCTCTTTACGTAGTAATGGGTGGTTAGATGTGTTTATTGTTAGGATCGTCAGTAGATGCAGAGAATGATCCACTTGAGATTCCTGATTATTTTAGTATAGGGCTGACCACCTATTTTTATTTTATGCGGGTTGTCACAGACACCTCTTTTGTAAAGTGCGACGTCTTCATTGTACACAATTTATTTATTGAATTTGCAGGTTTATGCATCTTTGCATCTATAATTTTTTTATAAGATTTGTATGTTAGTGTTTTCATGTGTTTTTTGTTCATATGCAATTTTTAAAATGTTGACCAGGTGTGATTGAGTTGGTTGTCGGAGATTCCAGTATTTTTTCTCGTATTTAAAAGGTATAATATAATTTTGATTGGAAACATTATTAAATGGATGAATGTTGTGATTATATATGACCCCATATATAATCCTAAAACTTTGTTTTCATATTACTCTGGTTGTTTATTTCTCTAGCCATTAAAAGTTGCACATCAATGTTTTTTTCCCCAAAACATAAACGATTAAAATAAACATGACATGAAATAATATTTTACCTATCTCGAATCCAATCCAAGTAAAAGGACAAAACACGAAATATTTTTTTAACAAAAATTAAAGTTGGTAAAAATAAACATGACTCGAAATTATATAACACCATGAAACAATAATTTTTTACCAATCATGAATATTATCCAAGAAAAAGCGGCAATATACAAAATATTTTTTTTATAAACTAAAAAGGAATCCGGCCAAAATAAACGCGACGCGACACCTCATGAAATTTTATTGTTTACTTATCTCGAACACGACCCAAGTAAAAGTTGGCAGAACACAATATTTTTTAATCAAATACGAACTTGTTAAAAATAAACACGACACGACATGAATTCTTTTACCAATCACTAACACTATCATTACCGTTTTGCAGAATAGTCATATAAACAAAGGATATAATTGCTATTTTTTTTTTAAAATTGCACTTTGTTTTGTCGGGGAACAAAATTTATGTCGTTTTGCGATTGAGTTTTTTGGAAAATTTTGTCACTTTGTTATTACGTATTTTTGAAATTTTTGTCGTGCCTTCAGGCACAGGCACACACACACACACACACACACACACACATATATATATATATATATATATATATATATATATATATATATATATATATATATATATATATATATATATATATATATATTTGTAATGATTATATATAGATCATATAAACACAAGCTAAAATCCATACAACAAGATTCGTTACTTTAAACAAGAATTTAAACTTAATAATTTCTATCTATTTGATTAAATTCAAATTTATTACTTAAAATGTATATATTTATGTGTCCGTAGGATAATTTGATCATAATTTTTCTCAAAAATCGAAAGTTATACATATAAACATGTTTACACCATATCTAATGGACCAATATAGGAATAACACGTGGATGGTAAATGTGGAAAATATCATGGAATAATGGACATGAGGATATTGAAAAACGTCGCTAATGCCGTTTAACACAAGGTTAAACTGTATAAGCAACTCCGAATGTTTGTTGGAGAAACCCTTTTCTTTAAAAAAAAATTATAAACAAGATTTGTTTACAAAGAAACTTATGTACGAGATTAATTAAGATTGTGTAACCAGTTTTAAAACTAAGGCAGTTTCAAAAATTCAGCACACTTAAAGAATAAGGTGAGTAGATGAAGATAATCAACACAATGGTTTTTAACGTGGTAAAACCTCTCCCAACAGAGGAAACATCCACGGTGACTTCTAAGTCACAAAAACAAAAATCCACTAATAACAAAAATCAGTTACAAACAACACAACATGCAAGCACACAAATCAACCTATTCTAAGTTTAGGAATATACCCCACTTGGCTCCTTCTAACTTCTGATAGATCTGATTTGTTGATGATGTTCTCCGGTTTGCTAACTTCCTTTGCTTTAGCTTCTTTACGTCGACTCAATGATCTCAGATCTTAAACACAACACTTCCAGTGTAGTAGTGTGTTAAGTGTTTGTGTAGTGAATCCTATTCACATGCATGAACTCACACACACTTGGATTTACAAACAGTCCTATACAAATTACATATAAAGTCTATATGCAGTGATTTTTTTATTTTTCTTTCTTACAAAACTAAAAACCTTTTGACCTTTAAATATAACCCAGATTCCACGGAGATCTTGCTTAAGAAATCGGACAAGACCTTAATCAATCTCTTTTGAAAACATTTATGAGATTGAAAACCCTCCAAGTGCGAATCCAACTAGGTCAGGTTAAGTTTTGTAAAAACAGAAACTATAAAACATTTTTAAAATCAAAACAGAAATGATTTTCTTAAACCAAGTTGAAAATATGCAGATCTAGTGAAAAATGTAACATTCAGAGTATAGATCTAACGTTTCTATGGAAAAAGAAACTAGATCTTCACTCTAACGTTTAAGTTATGTACAAGATCAGAAATCACGAGGTTACAGCAACTATATGAACAAACCACTCTCTCTCTCTCTTTCAAACAGTCAGGTTGTGTTTGAAGTAAGGTTTATTTGAAGGTTTGTTTCATAGACGAAGTTTTTAGGGTTAGGGTTTGGTTTTGGCTAACTGTTTCCCTTTCTCTGTCTTCTCTCTATTCTTTCCTCTCTTCTCTCACTTCTCTCTTCTCTCTCTTATTTTTTTCTCTCTCGAAGACGAATGCCCAAAAGTTCTCTAAGGCTGAGAAGTGAGGGGTATTTATAGTGCTTGGGGAAGGTTCTGGACGTTCGAGGCACATCAAAGGCTGAGATCAAGTCTTCAAAGGTTTGACTTGATCCAATGGTTCTAAAACAGCGGTGGTTTAAAACGATTCTGATTGGTTCAAATGGGTAGCACCGGGATTAACCAAGAACGCATGCAGACCCTCGATAAGAAATGATCCAACGATCAACAATCATCCATCCAACCCTCGCACATAAGAAACACAAATACATTAACCCGGAGGATGACAAGTGTTGGCTGGTTATAGGCTCTCACACGCGCGTCAAAATAATTACAAAACCTCACCCTGAAGTCTCTAGCGCTTTGAGATCGTATCCAACCAAACAATTCAGAGAAAAAAGAAGTTTCTAAAATAGTAAATTAACCCCAAAAACTTTATTATCCCATTTTATTAATAAAAATAATAATTAAAAAATGTTTAAAAAAAGTTTAAAAGGGTTTAAAAATTATTTAAAATTCCCAAAAAATTATTAAAGCTCCAAATCAAGGGGAATTAAACACACACTCAATTTTAAGTAATATGAACACATGTATGCACTTCTAATTGTGTGTAGTGTGATTCATTTAGTATCTTCATAGATCATTGAAGGGGATTAGAGAGATATGTTCTGAGGCTTTTTGGATTCTAGGATGGACTACAAATTTTGTCAATATTTCCAAATTAGTTGAGCACTTATACAATGTAGACTTAAGCAAGTCAAAGGTATAAGGTGCTTCAATCTCACCCTTTGGAAATATGAGACAAAATCTCCTTTGAGTTAGCTTAAAACTCGTAGGGAACAAAAAAAAATAAAGCCTAGTCCTATACAAAGGATTCTATCTACCCATTTCCTAGAAATTCAAAAATTACATAACTCAACTATTTACAAGTATGTACACTAGAAACGGTAGACAATCAGAAGAAGAGATTCCTGCAAATATACACACTAAGATCAAGCAGTTTAGATGAAATGTGAATAAAAATGAACTTCATAAAACTCAAATTTCTCCCCCATTTTGTCTCAAATGGACAAAGGGTAAAACTTAAAGTCTTGAGAGTTTAATCAGCGCATACCATGCCTATAGAATTTCGCAAATACAGAAATCTGTTATAGTCTAAAGGTTTAGTGAACATGTCTGCAAGTTGGAGATTAGTAGGCAGGTAATGAATTTCTAATTCCTTAGTTTCAATAAGTTTGCGAATAAAATTATGCCTTATTTTAATATGTTTAGTTCGCGAGTTTTGAACCGGATTTTTAGATATGTTAATGGCGCTTTGATTGTCACAATACAATTGTAATTGTTCTTTGTTAATTCCATAATCACTTAACATCTGTTTGATCCATAACAATTGAGCACATCAACTTCCTGCAGCTATATATTCGGACTCAGCCGTAGATAAAGATGTGCAATTCTGTTTTTTGCTACTCCAACCAACTAAATTATTGCCGACATAATAACAGGCACCTGATGTACTTTTACTATCATCAGCACAACCGGCCCAATCAGCATCAGTATACCCTATGATGGTGCTACAGGTATCCTTAGTGTACCTAAGTCCAAGGTTGAGAGTGCCTTTTATATACTTTATTATACGTTTTACACTCGATAAATGGCTCTCTTTAGGGTTATTCTGGTAACGAGCACACAGACATACAGCATACATTATTTCTGGTCATGAGGCAATTAGGTAGAGTAGGCTACCAATCATACTACGGTAAAGTGTGGAATCTACTGACGTACCATTTTCATCTTTGCTTAATTTAACGGTAGTACTCATAGGTGTTTTGGCAACTTTAGCATTTTCTAAGCCAAATTTCTTAACAAGGTCCAAGGCATAATTGGTTTGAGATACAAAAAGACCATCTGAATTCTGTTTCACTTGAAATCCTAAGAAGAGTTGTAGCTCCCCCATAAGGGACATGTGAAATTCCTTATGCATACTAGCAGAAAAGGATTTAACTTCGGATGAAGAAGTTGACCCAAAAATGATGTCGTCTACATAGACTTGGGCTATAATAATGTTTTTGTCAAAATGTTTGACAAAGAGAGTCTGGTCATTTCCTCCTATCTTAAAACCCTTATCCAACAAAAAGTTGGAAAGGCGTTCATACCAAGCTCGAGGAGCTTGTTTTAAGCCATACAAAGCCTTTTTTAGACGAAAGACATGGTTAGGGTATTTAGGGTCAATGAACCCTTTGGGTTGTTCTACATATGTTTCTTCGAACAGGATTCCATTAAGGAAAGCAGATTTTACGTCCATTTGATAAAGTGTGAATTTTAAGTAACACGCTATGGCAAAAAGAAGACGAACAGATTCAAGACGAGTGACAGGGGCAAATGTCTCGCTGAAATCTATCCCTTCTATTTGAGAGTAGCCTTGAGCAACTAGTCTAGCTTTGTTTCTAAGAATCGCCCCATTTTCATCAGATTTGTTCTTAAAGATCCAACGTGTTCCAATAACATTTTTGTTTTGAGGCCGAGGTACGAGATACCAGGCATCGTGAATGACGAATTGTAAAAGGTCTTCCTGCATAACAGAAATCCAGTGTGTGTCATTCAATGCTTCATCAACATTTTTCGGTTCCACAAGGGAGACGAAACATGCATAATTAGCATAATTTCTTAACTGGGATCTAGTACGAACTGGCTCATTAGGATTACCGACCACGTTGTCAATGGGATGATCTTTAGAGACCCAGCCAGGTACTTCTGGACTCTCAATAGGTAATGAGTCATCTATTTCTGGTGAATCAGTTTTGAAATCATTTTCAGATTCAACCACAATAGGTGATTCAGATATCTTATTTTCGACAATAGTGTCACTTACAATTACATTTATCGATTCCATAAGGGCCTTAGTACGCAGATTGTATATACGATAAGCACGACTGTTTGGTGAGTATCCTAAGAAGATGGCTTTATCACCACGAGTTTCGAATTTAGACAGATGTTCTCTGTCTTTACAGACATAACACTGACTTCCAAAGGTTCTTAGGTATTTCAGATTAGGTTTCTTACCGTACCACAACTCATAAGGGGTTTGTTTAGAGTTTTTCCTAAGATAAACCCTATTAGTGATGTGACAGGAAGTTCTAATGGATTCTACCCAAAAGTATTTAGGTAGGGATTTAGCATGCAACATGACACGTGCCATCTCTTGAAGAGTTCAGTTTTTCCTTTCAGCAATACCATTCTGCTGAGGAGTTTTAGGGGCACTAAATTCATGTTTGTAACCGTTGTAGTCACAATATTAAACTATTCCTGTGTCTATGAACTCTCCCCCTCTATCACTACGGATGCGATTGACTTGTGTGTCCTTCTCATTTTCAATTCTTAGAAGAATTTTCAAAAAATTCTGAAACGTGTCAGATTTATGTTTCAAGAAGGCAACCCAAGTGAATCGTGTGAAATCATCAACCATGACAAGGATATAACTGTGTCCACATAGACTAACAGTTCTAGAGGGACCAATAAGGTCCATATGGATGAGATCTAAAGGTCTAGAGGTAAGGATGTCTTTAACCTTTTTATGCGAAGTCTTAACTATTTTTCCTTCCTGGCAATGACCACAGACAACACTTGAAACATGTTTAATTTTAGGAATACCTCTAACTATCTCTTGACTAGACAATCTACCAAGAATATCATAACTTAAGTGACCCATACGATTATGCCAGATCTCATTGTCATCCATTCTGACAATGTTACAGGTTTCAGAACTAGTCTTGACAGTATAAAAATTGCCAGGTGTTCTAAATCCTGTAATAATACATTCACCTTTATCATTTAAAATTTTACAATTGTTCTTTGAAAAGGTGACTGTATGGTCAGAGTCACAAAATTGTGATATACTTAGGAGGTTGGCTTTAAGGCCTTTAACTAACAGAACATTTTCGAGAACAGACATTCCTTCTTCTTTTAGGGTTCCTTTACCTATGATCTGAGATGAAACACCATCACCAAAAACAACTTTCCCACCAGCAAATCTGGTTTTGTTTAGAAGTTTTGTTTCATCTCCTGTCATATGTTTGGAACATCCTGAATTTAAGTACCAACCAGATGAAGTGTGCTCAGCTTTTAAAGCAGTGATGACAATGTTACACTTCATTTGGGGTAAAAGATCCTCTTTTCTAACCCAAATAGCTCTAGTTTTAATTTTATGCAAGTTTGCTCTCATTTGATAAAATTTTCGAGACACAGCTTTTTGTCGAAAAACATTTGGAGCAGCAAACTGATTGTTGTGAAAAAGTTGAGCTTTTGGTTTAGGAAAGTTTCTGGGAGCCTTTCTCTTAAATGAACTCTTAGTTTTGGTCTTTCTATTTCTGTAGTTAGAGTTCTTATCAGGTTGTCTTGGAAGGACATAATTGTTACGACTTTGCCTAGAATAGTTAAAGTTCTTATAGACAGAAGTATTGTATATAGGGGTGTTTAGACGCCTAGCATAACAACCTTCAAAGGAGTGACCATAAATGTCACAGTATGAGCAATTTGATTGCTTGAGGGATGAATTTCCTTAGGAAAACTTCTAGAGATAGGTTTGACAGCGTTCTGTTCATAAGTCCTATTTCTAGGGGGTATGGTCTTATAAGTAGAATCAACCTTTCTGATCAAAGGACAGACGTATTTAGTCTTAAGTGCAGTCTCAGCATTAGAGTAACTAGACTCTCCAATTTCTTTCTATTGTTGCTTTTGATCAAATTCATTTTTAATCAAATGAAAGTCTGGACATGTTTCAATTGGTCTTTTGCCCCCAGACACAAACTTAATAGGTTCAAGTTTTGTATTTTGAGATTTGTTCTTAGGGCAAAATCCAATACCGGTTCTATCATCAGAATTGGTCTTGGAGTCAACAACAAAGTCAGTAAAACAGTTTGAATTGTTTTCAAACTTAGAAAACTTTTTGAAAACAGTAGCTGTCTTTGTTTTTGCTTCCTCCAATTCTAATAATGTTCCCTTATATTTCATTTCCAGGGTTTCATTAGTTTTAGTCAACTCTTTTAATTTTTGATCAAAAGTTTCAATTTCAGATTGATGAGATAGACACTGGTTAGTGTACTCTTCAGCTTTTAACTTCACTATAAGACTTAGATCATCTAATTTCTTAGTCAGGTTTCTAACAGTCTTCTCCAGTCTAGTGCCTTTTTTAAGAGTTTTAGCATACAAGGTATGGATATCAGGGAGGTCATCTGTGTATGAGTCGCTAAGTGAAGTGTGTGTAGTGACCCCTAACGATTCAGTTTTAGTACTCACGCACCCATTGGCATCGTCATTATAGAGATCACTTTGACTCACACACACAGAACAAGAACTAGCAACATTTTCAGACAATAAAGCATCTAGGCCAATCAAAGGAGTATTCACACAAGAAAGAGTAGAAGCATCATTATCACACACAGGCATATCATCATTGTAAATGATCTTAGAATAAAAGGACATGCAAGGGTCAAGTTCATTTGATGACTCAAGTTCCTCTTCATTAGAGTCACTTGAATCATTCCAAGTTTTACAGACATTGGCTCTATTGTGTGTGTTGGCTTTCTTCAGATTAACTCTGCAATCGTGAGCAATGTGACCTAGTTTCCCACATCTAAAACATTCAATCTTTTTAAGGTCTGTAGTGGGTCTGGAATTGTTGTCCTTAGGATGTTTGTCAAAACTTCTCTCATGAGGTTTGGGGTTAGACAGACTAGGATAATTAGGCTTGCCTTGTTTAGTTGCCTGTTTGTTTTGAAATTTGACAATTTTCTTAAATTGTTTAGACATTAAGGCAATCTGATTATCTAGTTTATCTATATCACACTCCTCATCAGAGTCAGAGTTGGTCAAATTAGACTCAAGTTTGGGTATCTTGGAGGCAAAACTCAAGTTAGAGTTGGGCTGTTTTCTTTGAGAA
Organism: Sambucus nigra; assembly: GCA_949130495.1. NCBI lineage: Eukaryota > Viridiplantae > Streptophyta > Magnoliopsida > Dipsacales > Adoxaceae > Sambucus > Sambucus nigra. The sequence goes on along the minus strand of OX422209.1, from coordinate 466,604,463 downwards.
TGATTCAATTGTTTCTTAAAGTCTAATTCCATTTCCACAGTTCTAAGTTTGCTACTGAGTAACTCAGGAGTAAGGTTTTGATCATTCATTTCCTCAATAGCATACCTCTTACTGTCGAACTTTTGTGGTAATGACCTTAGGATTTTAGAAACAATTTCATTTCTATCATAAGTAATACCATTATCATGCAACTTAGTGACTATATCAGTTAAGTTCATGTAAAAATCATCAAAAGATTCAGAATCAGACATGATCAAGGAGTTGTACTGCTGGATAAGCATTTGGGTTTTAGCAGCTTTGACTCTTGAGTCTCCTTCATGTGCAGTGATTAATGTGTCCCATGCTTCCTTAGAAGTGGCACAAGATGAGATTCTTTTGAACTCATACTCATTAATGGACATAAAAATGGCATTCTTGCCTTTATTGTTATTACGAGAAATAGTTTTTTCTTCTTGGGTAAATTCACTTAAGATTTTCTTTACCCTCTCATCACTTCCTTCAGTGGCTGGTTTAGTAGGATAAGTGTATCCATTTTCGATAATATCCCAGACATCATCTCCTAAAGTCCATTGGATGAAGGCAACCATCCTTACTTTCCAGTAAGCGAAGTTGTTTCCATCAAAGAGTGGAGGTCTGGACAGATTACCAAACCTTTCATTCTTCTCGTCCATAGTTAGGTTTTTCAGAAAACGATTTCAGAAACACAAGATCTTTGAAATATAAAGTTAACAGGGCTCTGATACCAATTGAAAAACGTCGCTAATGCCGTTTAACACAAGGTTAAACTGTATAAACAACTCCGAATGTTTGTTGGAGAAACCCTTTTCTTTTAAAAAAAAATTATAAACAAGATTTGTTTACAAAGAAACTTATGTGCGAGATTAATTAAGATTGTGTAACCAGTTTTAAAACTAAGGCAGTTTCAAAAATTCAGCACACTTAAAGAATGAGGTGAGTAGATGAAGATAATCAACACAATGGATTTTAACGTGGTAAAACCTCTACCAACAGAGGAAACATCCACGGTGACTTCTAAGTCACAAAAACAAAAATCCACTAATAACAAAAATCAGTTACAAACAACACAACATGCAAGCACACAAATCAACCTATTCTAAGTTTAGGAATATACCCCACTTGGCTCCTTCTAACTTCTGATAGATCTGATTTATTGATGATGTTCTCCGGTTTGCTAACTTCCTTTGCTTTAGCTTCTTTACGTCGACTCAATGATCTCAGATCTTAAACACAACACTTCCAGTGTAGTAGTGTGTTAAGTGTTTGTGTAGTGAATCCTATTCACATGCATGAACTCACACACACTTGGATTTACAAACAGTCCTATACAAATTACATATAAAGTCTATATGCAGTGATTTTTTTATTTTTCTTTCTTACAAAACTAAAAACCTTTTGACCTTTAAATATAACCCAGATTCCACGGAGATCTTGCTTAAGAAATCGGACAAGACCTTAATCAATCTCTTTTGAAAACATTTATGAGATTGAAAACCCTCCAAGTGCGAATCCAACTAGGTCAGGTTAAGTTTTGTAAAAACAGAAACTATAAAACATTTTTAAAATCAAAACAGAAATGATTTTCTTAAACCAAGTTGAAAATATGCAGATCTAGTGAAAAATGAAACATTCAGAGTATAGATCTAACGTTTCTATGGAAAAAGAAACTAGATCTTCACTCTAACGTTTAAGTTGTGTACAAGATCAGAAATCACGAGGTTACAGCAACTATATGAACAAACCACTCTCTCTCTCTCTTTCAAACAGTCAGGTTGTGTTTGAAGTAAGGTTTATTTGAAGGTTTGTTTCAGAGACGAAGTGTTTGGGGTTAGGGTTTGGTTTTGGCTAACTGTTTCCCTTTCTCTTTCTTCTCTCTATTCTTTTCTCTCTTCTCTCACTTCTCTCTTCTCTCTCTTATTTTTTTTCTCTCTGGAAGACGAATGCCCAAAAGTTCTCTAAGGCTGAGAAGTGAGGGGTATTTATAGTGCCTGGGGAAGGTTCTGGACGTTCGAGGCACATCAAAGGCTGAGATCAAGTCTTCAAAGGTTTGACTTGATCCAATGGTTCTAAAACAGCGGTGGTTTAAAACGATTATGATTGGTTCAAATGGATAGCACCGGGATTAACCAAGAACGCATGCAAACCCTTGATAAGAAATGATCCAACGATCAACAATCATCCATCCAACCCTCTCACATAAGAAACACAAATACATTAACCCGGAGGATGACAAGTGTTGGCTGGTTATAGGCTCTCACACGTGCGTCAAAATAATTACAAAACCTCACCCTGAAGTCTCTATCGCTTTGAGATTGTACCCAACCAAACAATTCAGAGAAAAAAGAAGTTTCTAAAATAGTAAATTAACCCCAAAAACTTTATTATCCCATTTTATTAATAAAAATAATTATTAAAAAATGTTTAAAAGGATTTAAAAATTATTTAAAATTCCCAAAAAATTATTAAAGCTCCAAATCAAGGGGAATTAAACACACACTCAGTTTTAAGTAATATGAACACATGTATGCACTTCTAATTGTGTGTAGTGTGATTCATTTAGTATCTTCATAGATCATTGAAGGGGATTGGAGAGATATGTTCTGAGGCTTTTTGGATTCTAGGATGGACTACAAATTTTGTCAATATTTCCAAATTAGTTGAGCACTTATACAATGTAGACTTAAGCAAGTCAAAGGTATAAGGTGCTTCAGATATAAAAGAAAAATTCCATTCATTAACACATGGCAATATAGGGAAACGACATGTGGAAATATGTATGCATGTAGATAATTGTTAAAGAATGAAGTGGTTTTGCGTGTTGAGGTTCCCGATTATTGGGGAAAATCAAAATTCAAAGAGAGAATCCTCAATTGTTATTCCATCATGGCAGTTACATTCAGAGTGTTATAAATAAGCAACCCAATATCAAAATTTGAGGACTCCCCAACAAAAACTACAATACTTATTTGTATTTTATTTATTTTATTTTCTTATTCGAAACCGTTTATAAGGTTAGGTTTTTACTCTATTTCCAGTTTTATTTCAATAAATTTTCTTTCATAATTTTACCTTTCAACTTTAATTTATTTTAAGCTTTTACATTTCAATTCATTAACTTTAAATCGAACTTAAATTTTTTTTTTCAATTGTACTTAAATTTTTTCCCTCTCAATTGCATTTAAATTTCTTCTCTTTAACTGCTTTTAATGTCTCTCAGTTTTCAATCTCAATTCGTAGTTAAGTTTAATTTAATTCTAGAAAATATATCACTTCACAAAAAAAATCTTCTTAATTGAATGTAACAACCCATAATTTTATCTGTAAATAATTCAATTAATTCGAAATTCGGAAAGCTAGCTTAAAAGACTCCTAATATGAGTATATATAAGTATTGGGTTGTTTGGAAGAGTCTTAAAAACATAAAACTATCTAGGCTAAAAAAATAGGATCAAAATAAAAATCTCGCTTAAGCTAATTTGTCACGGCTTTAAGACTGACGAAATGTTTGTCATGGTTCTGGAGCGTGACTAACATGCCAACTATTTTAAATTAAATAGGATTCTAATGCTACATAAATTCTCTGATTTTTGTCCACTTAAATTAATATGGGGTTAGAACTTTTCAAGCATATTTTCACAACCTCTAAGAGAAGTAAACCTAAATAATTTTCATCTTCTTCCTCCTACAAACCCTAGCTCCAAAGTTGTCAAGCTCTAATTCAAGATTTGAAGGCTCAATTGATGTTTTCTGAAGTTGGTGCAAGAGTAAATCTTTGTTAACTTTTCAAAAGTATTACAACCATGTAATACGATTTCTTAACCGACTAATATCAGGCATGAATTTCTCCATTCTCTTCCTTTAGTATCATGCGTATTAGATGTCGCCTAAATCTTAATTCATGTGCATTTCTTAAAAGAAATTGGCAACTAAATTAGGAAAAGTGAACGTTAATAATAGGACTATTTTTTTGAAAAATACTAATCTGATTTAAATACTTGTAACCCTTACATGATTAGGGTAGAGGTTGGATTTTGGGTATGTGGGTTTCGGTTTGCATGTAGAAACCATTTAATGTCGATTTGTTTGAAAACTAGATGCGTATAGCAATGAAAAATTATGTAGACTTGGTTAAAATAAATTATCATTGTGTGTTGCATATTTGCATGATTTTATGATCATAATTACTGAATAAAAATATTGGTGTTGATTACGACCACGAATGTAATAAATTTAAATTGAGGTTTAGTGTACCTTTATGAGAGATTGTGCGTTTGTCAATAAATTATAGTTGTGTAATTAATGTGTTGATTAAATTAATCGTTATGGGGACGACATGATTTGGGTAGTGCTCTCACCTTAAACTTAGGAATTCTTGCTAGGTATGGGACTAATGGGTATGCTTTGTCACGATTAACATATGCTAGGTATGGAACTTGTTAATGTAAAATTGTACGGATTAGAGATTTTGGGTTGGGGCTAATTTTTGGTGTCATTCTGTTATTTTGGTTAATCTAAGTGTAAGATTAAAAATAAATTAATTATATAAATTCATCCTATGACATAGGATAGGACGTGGTTGTGTTTTGGAGCCCTCTAGGTATGGGACTAGGGGTAGGTTTTAGGTTTATGCTCTGTAATAGGGTGGGGATAAAATAAAATAAAGAGAAATTGAGATGAGGAGAAAATAAGAAATTGAGAATTAATGTCTAAGATAATAAAAAGGTATTAAAATGAATGGGCATCGTTAAACGGGTTGACTGTCTATTGTGACATGTGGGTGTGTGATGGCATAATAAGTGCATAGCTCATAGTTAAAGGGTTGGATGGCTATTATGACGTGTCATGCGTGAAATCTCGAAAATAAGTGCAGGACTGACAAAATACGGGATGGATGGATATTGTGGGGGGAATGTGTGTGTGTAAAACTTGAGACATGCCAGAATAGATGCAAGACATAAAGTAGGGTTGACTGTCTATGACGGCACCGCAATAATAATAATTATGGGATAAATTAATTTGAATGAAGAAACTTTAAGTGAGAGTCCAACAACTTATATTAATGATGAATATAAATGATTGGATTAATTGAATTAAATTAGATGGATATCTTTTGATAAATTCAAATAGTTGGACTTGGACTTTAGGTTTGACTTAGATGTGGCTCAACGGTAATTTATTTTACTAGCACGTTAATAATTATTGCGTTAATTTAAAATATTCTGTTGTGATATTTATTACGTATGATACTACTGTCTGGATTCACAAATTATTTTGGGTGAGTGGCTGATATTCATACGGTGAGATCTGACCCATTTACCCATTGCGTTGACTAATATTCAGGTTATCATTGTAGTAGCTACACAAGATTCATTTAGAGACTCTTTTGGAGGTGTAACTGGAGTTTATTTATTATTTGCTTAGTAGTTTAGATTTGTTTCCTTTTCGCTGCAATTTTATTATGAGACGTTACTTATGGATTTGGTGGTCTATTCTGTTCCACAATTTTTTTACAGTTATTCAGATTTTATTTTCGTTGGATCATTTAATTCAGTTTTATATTATTGGAGATTGGATTATTTGGAGTTTAGCATGGTGATGGATTTTCTTTATCGCACGGATGGTTATTATTATTGGATCAGTTTTAAATTATTATCTTTTCAAATGAAATTTATATATCTCATATCTGTCACATGCTAAGAGTGATTACTTATTTAGTTAACACCCGACGTTGTTTGGCGGTGGCGGCTGGCCACCCTGTCCGTCGGATTGCGTGGGGTGCCACAGATGGTATCAGATCATGATCGTAAGTATCGTAGGTTGTGAGTTTGTTTAGCTTCCGCATTATCGATCTTTGATTTCCTTTGTTGATTCGTACTATTAGAGGTAGTGGGTCTGTCGTATGTTTTTGATGTGTTTCTTGGAGATAGGGAGTTATATTAATGATATTTTAGGCATTGCGGTTAGAATTAGTTTTCGTAATGTGAGGTACTTAGAGTTTATTTAGGAAGCGATATTTATTAGGCAGATTGTTAGTATAAATTTTGAATATATCTAGTATTGATGTAGTGGTGAGATTTAATTTGAGAATTTAGGCATCGCGATGACTTTTGGAGATCAAATCAGGTGGTGATTTGTAGGAGAGCAAGATACGTCGTTATCTTAATAGTTACACGTATATATATTGTATTTTGATCGGGAATTACATGCGGGTAGGATTGGGTGTATGGGAGCCTACTCGTGGTATGTATGGGTAGGCATATGTGAGCCTTATTTTATTTTGTGTGTTTACACTTCGTCGAATATTGAGGACGAAATTACTGTGCTAGTAGGGAAGTATGAAACAACCTTTAATTTTATTCGGTAATTAATTAAATTAATTCAGAATTCGAAAAGCTAGCTTAAAAGACTCCTAATATGAGTATATATAAATCTTGGTTTGTTTAGAAGAGTCCTCAAAACATAAAACTCTCTAGTCTAAAAAATACAAGGCAAAAATAAAATTCTTGCTTCAAATAATTTGTCACAACTTTAAAGCATGACTAACTATTTGTCACGGTTATGGATCGTGACTAACAGGCGAACTGTTTTAGTTTTAATAGGATTATAATGCCACTTAAATTCTCTAATCTTTCTCCTCTTTAATTAATATGGGGTTATGAATTTTCAAACATATTTTCACAACCTCTAAGAGGAGTCAAGTTTTAACTCAAGATTTGAAGGCTTAATTGGTGTTTTCTGAAGTTGGTGCAAGAGTCAATATTTTTTAACTTTTCAAGAGGATTCCAACTATCTAGTCATATTTCTTAACCGACTAATCTTAGGCATGAATATCTCATATTCTCTTCCTTTAGTATCATGCGTCTTAGAAGTCGCCTAAATCTTAATTCATGTTCTTTTTTTAAAAGAAATTAGGAACTTAATTAGGAAAAGTGAAAGTTAATAATGTGACTCTTTTTCTAAAAAATACTTATCTGATTTTAATACTTGTGTAACACCCCGTGTTTTAATTTACCGACTTTAATTAATTTGGAGAAAAATAAAATCTTAGAGTTATGGCCTTTAAGAATTTAACTTGGTTTTATTAGTAGATTTTTCAACCGGGAATTAATTCGGGTCTTTATAAAAAGGTTATAAGGATTTTTATCATTTAATCGGAATGTGCGTTTTTAAGAATATTTTATCAGATAATTAAGTCAAATTTTAAAATATTTGGATTTTTAATACTGGAGTCGTTCAAACGACATCATATGTCGTTCGGCGACATAAGCTTCTCGTTTGAACGACATAGTACGTCGTTTCGAACGACAGAGACAGTGATTGGATGGGAGTCCCCTAATTGTGCTTTAACTCTTAAACACTTTATATACTGATTTAATACGGAATGGGACTTCGAAAATCACTTTTCTCTCAAACTTTCTCCAGAAAGCTTTTCCAAAGCTTTTTCATTCATCTTCAACCCCTAGCCCAAACTTTTCACAAGTTTTGAAGAGTCTATTGGTGTTTTCTCAATAAGATTTCAACCTTCTACTCAGATTTTCATTCAACTAATTTTAGGCATAAATACTCTATTCTTTTCATTTATTATTATGCATTTTAAGTGTTGCCTAGTAATCTAATTAGAGAAAGTGGACACATAAAACTTGGGGCAATTTTTATGAAAATATTTTAGTATGAATAATATTCATAACCCGTGGGCACATAGAATTCATGAGTGATTTTGAGTTTTGTTGGTGTAGGTGTTATGTAGAAAAACCCTAGTTTTGAATTAAATGAATTTGGGGGCGTATAACTCACGTAAATTGTGTAGAGATGATGAAATTGGAATTTTGTTGTATAAATTATAAAATCTAGGTGTATTTAATTTAATATTATTAAATTAGATTAATTGGGTATATTGACGTTGTGATAATTGAATTAAAGATTTAAATGAATTGGACTATCATGTGTAGTTTAATACGTTGATTAATTATGATCATTTGTGTAACTTGTTGGCATTGTTAAATTGCCTTTTTATGACAACGAGTTGTTGGGTATTTTTTCTCTCCCTATATTTTAGGATGCCTTCTAGGTATGGGACTATAAAGGGTAGATTATTACGAATTTATTTATGTCGGGGGTGGGCTGAGTTTTTGTTACTCTATCGTCGTTACGCTAGCCTAGGCATGAGACTAAGTCGAGATTTATGTTATAAATTCATCATTACATAGGGTAGGACATATTGATAACTTGGGGACCCTTAGATACAGTACTACGAGGTATTTGGAGGATCTCACATCGATAAAAGGGTGGGGCAAATTATATATTGTGAAATTGAGAAAATTGAGAATTAATGTCTAAGATAAAAAATGGGTATTAAAAATTGGTGGCGACATAATGTGTCAGTGACTGACAGTTTAAACGGGTGAGCTTGGGAAATTTATGTCATGTCATGAGTTGGAACCTTGTAATATTATGGGGGGTCGATGGTTTAAGCGGATTCGACTGGCTATTGACAAGGGGAAGTGTGACACTTTGGTGAATTATCACCCATGGCGGGAGGACCGCTATAATGAATTTTGGAAAATTATCACCCGAGGCGGGAGGACCACCATACCTAATAATTATTGAAGTAAGAACACAAATAATTGAGAAATTTAGTTAATTTAATAAAAGATTAACTTCGTGGGACTTGAGAATTTAAAATCATATTGGTGGGCCTTTATAAATGGGGATCGCTGCGGGTATTTAGTGATTTATATTTATTAGGTTTAATTATCTCATTTAATTAAAATATTTTATTGTGATATTTATTGCGTATAATGCTACTGTCTGGATTCAAGGATCCTATTTGAGGGGAGTAGTGTGTATTCATGCCCGAGGCTCTGAACTCGTGCATTGACTAACTTTTTTAGGAAATAGTATTTAAAGAAGCTGCATTGATTTATTTGAAGAATTGCTTGGGGGGTCCAATTGGAGTTGCTCTACCTTATGCGTATCAATTTAGTTTAGTTTTCTTTTCCTTCGCACTTGAATTGAGACTCGGTTTATGGTTGTGATTGGGCCATTCGGTTCCAATGTTGTATAGGTTTTATTTAGTTATTTCATTGGATTCAGTTGGTGATTATTTAGTTTCATATTATTAGAGATTGGATTTACTTTGCGTTTAGCATTAAGATAGATCTTTTATCTCTTAGTTGGATGGTTTATCTTTTGGGATTGATTATCATTTATCTTGTGGATTAATTTTATATGTCTCATATCTGTTTCATGCTAAAAATGGTATTTATTTACTCGTACCAGGCTTAGTTTTGGTGGCGACCGACGCTAGAATTACGCGGGGTGTGATAACTTGTAACTCTTATGTGATTAGGGAAGAGGTTGGATTTTGGGTATGTGGGTATATGTTTGCATATAGAAACCATTTAAATTCGATCTATTTGGAAACTAGATGCGTATAACCATGAAAAATTATGTAGATTTGGTTAAAATAAATTATCAACTTGTGTTGGATATTTTCAAAACGTTACGATCATAATTATTGAATAAAAATATTACTGTTGGTTATGACTACGAATTTAATAAATTTAAATTGATATTTAGTATGCCTTTATGAGAAATTGTGCATTTGCCAATAAATTATTGTTGGGATGACATGATTTGGGTAGTGCCCTTACCTTAAACTTAGGAATACTTATTAGGTATGGGACTAGAGGGTATGCTTTGTCGTGATTAACATATGCGAGGTATGGGACTTGTTAGTATAAAATTGTACGGATTAGAGATTTCGGGGTGGAGTTGATTTTTGGTGTCGTTCCGTTGTTTTGGTTAATCTAAGTGCGAGATTATGAAGAGATTAATTATAGCAATTCATCCTCCGAAATAGGATAGGACGCGATTGTGTTTTGGAGACCTCTAGGTATGGGACTAGGGGTAGGTTTGAGGTTTATGCTCTATAACAGGATGGGGTTAAAATAAAATAAAGAGAAATTGAGATGAGGAGAAATTAAGAAGTTGAGAATTGATGCCTAAGATAATAAATGGATATGAAAATGAATTGGCATCGTTAATAAGTGCAGGACTGACAGTTAAATGGGTTGGCTGGCTATTGCGATGTATGGGTGTGTGACAGCGTAATAAGTGCAGGGTAGATAATTAAACGGGCTGGCTGGCTATTATGACGTGTCGTGCGTGGAACCTAAAAAATAAGTGCGGGGCTGACAAAATACGAGTTGGATGGCTATCGCGGGGGGAATTTGTATGGTTTAAAACTTGAGATGGAACCGAATAAGTGCAGGACATACAGTAGAGTCAGGTGGCTATGACGTCACCGCAATAATAATAATCGGATATATCAATTTGAATGAAGAAACATTAAGCGGGAGTCCCGCAACTGATAATTGTGATGAATATAAATGATTGGGTTAATTAAATTAAATTAAATGGATAGCTTTTTATAAAATCAAATAGTTGGACTTGGACTTTAGGTTTTACTTAGATGTGGATAGACAATAATTTATTTTACTCGCACATTAATAATTATTGCATTAATTTAAAATATTATGTTATGATATTTATTATGTATGATGCTACTATCTGGATTTATGGACCCTATTGGGGGTGAGTGGCTGGTATTCATGAGGTGGGCTTTGACCCATTGCGTTGACTAACATTTCAGGTTATCGTTGGAGTAGCTGCACAAGATTTAGTTAGAGACCTTTTTGGAGGTGCAACTGGAGTTTATTTATTAATTGCTTAGTAATTTAGATTTGTTTACTTTCCGCTACATTTTTATTTTGAGACATTACTTATGGATTTGGTGAGACATTCGGTTCCACGGCTGTTTATAGTTATTCAGATTTTGTTTTCGTTGGATCATTTAATTCAGTTTTATATTATTAGAGATTGGATTATTTGGAGTTTAGCATGGTGATGGATTTTCTTTATTGGATGGATGGTTATTATTATTGGTTCGGTTTTAAATTATTATCTTGTGGAATGAAATTTATATGTCTCATATCTGTCACATGCTAAGAATGAATACTTATTTAGTTAACACCGGCCGTGGTTTTGTGGCAACGGCTGACCACCCCGTCCGTCAGATTACGCGGGGTGTTACATTGAAGCATTCGAACAAACCACAATCTTTTAGTCATTTTTTGGCTACCAATATTTCTTTGTCAAGATCTAAAAATCTTATCGTGCATGCTAGTACTTTTAACATATTAGATAGACTTAATAAAACCTAGATAGACTTAATAATTTTCTTATTATTTATTATTTTCCTGAAAATACTTTCCTTTGTGCATAATACTTTTAACATATTAGATAAATGTATTGTTATAGATTTTAGCACTAAAATATTTTTTTATTTCTTCTCATCATTTGTGAATAGGGAGTAGTGAGTTAGATTAACCAGTTCACATTTTCTATGTTCAATATAATTATAATGAATCTTTTCATATGCAGAGTTTGCAATACATCCATTTTTAATCTTATTAGTGCTGGAGGTGTGTATATTATAAAATGGGCAATTTGAGAAGGTGTACAAATTTATTGCATGTATGTGAAGTATTTATTTTTTTAGGTAAATCTAATGGGCAACAATATCGGCACCGTCATACGCCAATATTCAAATATATATAAGGCATATATACCTCAATTAAAGGAATTTTTACCATTTTAGTAGACTAAGACATAAGAACGCCTTAATCATCAAAAAGTCCAAAACATCTTGCCATAATAAGCTTGGCACGCATCTAAACATTCCACCCCCTAATCCCGAGCCTCTAGATGCTCCTTCAATTAAAAATAAGCTTTAATATATTCCCTAAAGTCCCCCTCCAAATCGACATGGAGTTATGTCCATCTTAATATATTTGGATTTAGCCTATTCCTAAAGCCTTTTATGTACCTTGATTTTATGCCAAGTACTCTAAAAACATAATTTTGTAATATATAATAGTTGACCACATTATGTGATAAAATGTAGTAATTGAGTCCTTAAAGTCACATAGGCTTGATACGTATTGAGTGAGGACCATTCATTGTATTAAATGGACCCTTGAAGATTGAATATCATGCAAGCCGCTCAATAAAAGACTTTCGTTGCTACGCATAATTAAATTGAAGACTACTTTATTTTTGTCGTTATTGTAAATTTTCTTTGGCTAACACACATGTGCACAATTTTTAAAATGTGTGAGATGCTTTAAAATTGAAGGACAAGTGTATTTTTAACACAGAGATTTGAGAAAGCACTTTTAGGAGTTGACCATATTATGTTGGTTCAATTAAAGGATGTTTTGGAGAAATTTATGCCTTAAACCATTCACACGACCATTAATTGGGTCTGTATGCATGGCACCTTGTGAACGACCATCATTTAGTCCCGTGAACATGACATTTCCTCAAAGTCCTTACTACCAGACTTTGTGCATATAACAAAAGTCAACTGTGCACATGGCGGAGTTGAATTTTGAAAATTTTCTATAAAGATATCACTTTCCCTCCTATTTCATAAGATCTGAAAATTACACAATTACAAAACCTCTGTAGTCATATTTTCAAAGTTAAGAGCTCTTTTTGCTTCTATTTTTCAAAACATTCACTTGTTTCTAAAAAAAATATCTCAAACTTAAATATATGTCTTGATCTTGGTATTTTGTGAGTTAATTGAAAGTGTTTTTTTATTAGATCATCATTAGCCTATTACAATCCAACAATCAAGTTTTGAATTTCTATTTTATACTCATAGATATAAAAGTGGAGGCACTTTGATTAATTGAAGGAGTTGAAGTGTGGTGTTAATTCCAAGGAGGATATTGGAGTTCCTCATTCGCATCGTGGAGCTCGGTGTAGATTTCTATCATCTACAGGGGAAAGTTGCAAGGTCAATAGGTAACTACACAAGTGAGATTGTGTGAGAGGTATCTTATTGCCTTCTGTAAAATATCTTTTCAAGTTGAAATAAAAATTAGAGTGCGTCGAGGTTTTTTACCCCTTAGTGTGTGTGCATGGGTGGGGGTCCACATAAACCTTATCTTGTGGATTCTTTTTCTTGTTTTCTACTCATTTGCACACATTTGATCACACAAATCACTTATATCACACTTGAATCTAGTGAAATGGATTAAAATTGAATTAGTTATTTTAGATATAATTTTATCATCTAGATTTGTCTAATTACCTTGTTGTGTGAGTTAATCAAGACATACTCTAATCATTTTCGTAAAACACCTGTTTAGTAATTTGAATTTACAAGAAAAATCATTGAATTTTAAAAATTATCCATCAGATGCGATCAAGCCTATTTACCCCCCCCCCCCCCCCCCCCCCAGGCTTGTTGTAGGTTAAACAATTGCATTAGTAACACACATACTCAATTGGTACCTAAGAAATGTGATCTTATTTATGCATTAATGAGTTAAGTTTATCATTCACTTGTTGTATATTTGTTGTGTTCTTTCCTCTTAAACCCAATGTTGTTCTTGTTATTATGATGGATTTTGCTTATCTGAATTGGTGTAGTATTAATTAACTTATGCCTTTGGATCCTATTAGAAAGATAAAATATTTAAAATCCAAAAAGAAATAGATAAATTAAAATCTTCTCATTTGTTTAGAAAACTAAATTCTATTGCGAGTGGTTTTTATGAATGTGTTGATATTGAAAATGTCAAATCCCTGAATTAAAAGAAAGGAGAGTTAAATGCTCAACTTCTAAAAATAAAAAAGTTACTGATAAATTGGATAATCAAGACAAACTCCATGAACGTGGTACAAAATCTTTTAAAGAGTTTGAAATGACTAGTCAACTTACAAATGAAAAGTTCAAAATGATTGAAAAAGATAGGGGTGGGTTTTTATAATTTAGCTTGTGAATGGAAAGAAGAAAACCAAACCTTGAGAGAACACAATTTTAATTTGAGAAAATTAAATTGTTCTTTAAGTTTTGATTCAGAAAAACTCAAGGTTTTTGATGAAGGGAAATTGATTTGACTCTTGAACTTGAAAATTTAAAGAAAGAACTTATTGTTTGTGAAGGTTTTAAAAGTGAACTTGAGAAGAGAGTTGAGTCTTTGCAAAATAAATTTGACTCATTAAAAGTTTAGAAACAAGCTACCTTCTTTTCAAGACAAAAAATGAGTAAGTGTTCATAAAATGATTCAAGGGAAATATACTCCTTTATTTTGAAGAAGAATGAGAAGAAACAAAAAGTGAACGAGAGCGTTGATTTGAAAAGAAAAAGGGAATTGATAATAAAGTTTAAAAGTATCATTCGAAATCAATATCTTGCAAATTTTGTCATATGGAAGGACATTTTAAATCTTTTTGTTACATATAGAAAAAGATTAAAGAAAATAAGATTATTGTTCCTTGAGTTCCGAAAGAGAAGAAAACTTTTGTCATACCTCATATTTTTATCTATTATTTATTAATTGAGGAATAAATAATATATCAGTAATAATAAAAATGCTTAGTTTAGATGATAATTGATTTTTTCACGCGTAATAATTTTTGTAATGTGTGTTTGGAATAATTTATTGGAGATATTAATTATGCAATATTGGATTAGGTGTACGACTAAAATAATTAAGTGAAAAGTTTAATTACATCGGGAGGTATTACCAATTGTTGTGGGTAGTATCTTTTCAATGTAATACCCCGTAATTTTATTGATTTTGTTTAAGGGATTAATTAAATTAAATGAGAATTAATTGGAAATTAATCCGGGTATAAATACTAACGAGATGCGAGTTGGTATTTGGTTATGATGTTAAAATTTATTATTTCTGAGTATGTATGGTAATACATGAGTAGCGTTAAATATTAAATTTGTCGCGAGACTGAAATACTACAATTTGGGAAATTTAGTTAGGACGCGCGTGTCAGTCGTGTCATAAATGTAATTATTTAAATGAAAAAGTGAAGTTTATTTTTATCAACCGAATGGTCATTTTGAGTGCGCCAACGTGTCCAGAAGGGTCAAAATAGTCAGAAAACACTAGCCGGGGGTTTAGTTTGGGTCCCGGGGCATTTTTAGGCCATACCGGCAACCCAAAAGGGTAGTTTGGAAATTTTAAATATAGGGGAATTAAAACCCACGAATTTTAGAAGTTATTTTTATATTAGAAAAGAACCCACTAAACCCATTATCAGCATTTAGTAAGTTAGAGGGCTACGGGAGTTATAGGAAGAGTTGGAAGAGGTTCCAAAAGAAACCCTAGCCACCATCACCATCTTTGGAAGAAATCTATAGAGAGAAAGAGGAGAATCAACCTTCAATCCTTCAACATCAAATCAGAACATCTAAGGCAAGTGGTTTAATTACGTAATTTCAAGCGAATGTTTCCTCCATGCTTAGAATTGAATATATGTTTTTTATTGGAAGTTTGATGAAAACCTATGAAATTGGAGATAGAACTCATAATCTTGTGTAGGAGTTTCATGTAGAATGTTTATGGTTGAATTTCTTATCCAAAATATATCTTATGATGATTTAAAAACGGATTTATGAGGAGTAGTTGTAGACATTAAATTCTGTGTTCATAATTATAGGGTTTGAGACAAAATTTTGGGGATAATGATGATTTCATGTCGATTTAGGAGGTATTGACCCCATGTGTATGTTAAAGAGTGACCTAGGAGGACTTAGTGTAGTTTAAACACCTTAAAACTGAGTTTGGATGATCATAGGACGGATTTAGAAAAAAGAAAAAGGAAGAAAAACGGGCTTTGCAGATTTCTGGGCGTATTCTGCCATCTCGTTAGAAGACCTGCCCAGGTCGTTCGAACGACCTTGTTCGAACGAGCTTCTAACGAGATGACAGTACTCCTTCTAACGAGTTGGTAGTTCGTTCAAACGACCTCGTTCGAACGAGATTTCTAACGAGTTGACAGAATGGCCTTTTAGGCCTGATTTCATTTCAAATGTTCCCGTAGACTTATTTAATGGAGTGATAACCTTCCCTTATTGACCAGTGAGTATAATAGAGATATTAGAGTACGTGAGGAGTAAAACTTAGAATCTTGAAGTAACCAAACGACATTTGTGGAAAAGGAAACGAATACAAAATTACGACGTGAGAAGGGTTGACAACGTTAATATACAAATCGGGGACTTGTAAACATATAACATTAAATGACGGTATAAGAACGAGAAGTATACCTATATTAATAATTCGAGATATCTAAGATGTGAGAATGCTTAGTATATGTGGTTTTATGTGTAAAACATACCTACCATACTTGCTATCACGGGAGGTCTGCGTTCGATTAGGGCCATATAATCTTTGTGTGCCTACGGGGGGATTTAGATTGGTACCTCAAGGACATAGGTCAGAGAAGGACTTATTGAGAAGTTAATGAGTCTGCGGATCATGGGAGCATAGGTATGTGCGTGACCCATGTGATGTGAACTATGTTTGCCTCCATTGTGTGTGATTGTTATTATTTGAGAACAATTCCTGAGAGATTCAAAATGCGTGGTCCTTATGTACGTGATGTACCGAGATTGGATAGCAGAGTATGTGTGCATCGCAACTTAGTCTCAGGGTGCTAGTATTGTATATTTATGA
The DNA here is from genome assembly GCA_949130495.1 of Sambucus nigra. NCBI lineage: Eukaryota > Viridiplantae > Streptophyta > Magnoliopsida > Dipsacales > Adoxaceae > Sambucus > Sambucus nigra. Next base: position 466,587,889 of record OX422209.1, on the reverse strand, counting down.
TGAGAATAATATGCTGTTATTGAAATGAACTGTGATGTATAAATGTGAGTAGCTATAATATCAACGTTTTGTAAAAGATAAAATGGAAGATCTCTAGTGATTTCTAGTACTAAAACGGGAACCTGTATAGAAGAGTAAAACACTCTGTTTAAAATAAGATGTCGGGAATTAAATCCTGAATTGTATAGTAATGTTAGATTTTATATTGGACCAGTTAGATACAGGCATAACTAGATTCGATTTTGCATATGTTAGGAGCGCATAGATAGTCGAGAGGTGAGTATCTCATGTGAGAGCACGTCCTAACGTGTATTTTGCATTCATTGTTTTATGTCATTAAAACACTTGCTATATTTTAAACTGTTTTCCACAATCGGGCTCTGACCCGTTTGCTTTCAAATATATTTTCTTGTAAAAACCTTTTAGGTGCCGAGCCACAAGGACACCATGCATAGGAGTTCCATTCAGGTGACGTATTGTAGCTGTTGTGGAAGTTACAGGACCTTGATAGTAGACGCCTCCACTTTCGATCTTGACTCTATGTTATCGGATTTTTCTCATCTGTTGGGCATGTCGCCCCATTTCTCTTAAACATTTTCCTATTCAGTTATTTCAGATTTTGGGTTGTAATTAATTTAGTGATGCAGACTTAGTATTTGTTTATTCCTGTATTTGGATTGTTGGGAGGTGTATCCCTCCAGATTTATTATTATTCCATGGTTATTCTATTGTGACTATGTTGTGGTTGTTATATTAGCATTTCATATTATAACTTATTTCATGTTAATCGGATTTAATTAAAATTGACAACTCACTTTTTCAATATTAGGTGGCTAGTAATTATTAAAACGTATTTCGATAGTGATGCTATGAACTGAACCAACTTGACATTTTGTATTAATTTAATAAAGGAGTAGCTACCCGGTATTTAATTAGTTGGGGTGTCACAGGTGGTATCAGAGCATCAAGTTTTAGTGTCCTTAAATCTATACGGCTTGTTATGTTTCCGCTGAGCGTTCCTTGATGTAGAGCCCTATATTTTAGGACTGTTGTATTCTTTTGTGTATGTCTCTCTCTTCAGCTATTTTGAGATAATAACTGTGAACTCATAAGATTTTACTCTCATTTCAGATGCCTCCACGACGTGCACAGTGAGTTCCTAGGGATGCTTAGCCCAAGCCACATCCTGCACCAGTTCAGGGCACCATGAATGCCACAGAGGTTGCAGCCATTGTAGCCCAAGCGGTAAATGCCACCCTCGCAGTTGTGCAGCAGACACCACCTCAGGCGCCGATAGCAGTGCCAGTTCAGGATCATGCATTCCTGTCTGCTTGGGAACGCGTTCGTGATGCTTTTCAGAAAGCACACCCTCCGGAGTTTGTAGATAGCTCCGACGTGGTTGTGTCCAATCAGTGGAGGAAGGACATTCAGAGGCACTTAAGGATGTACGAGTGCACGGATGTTCAGAAGCAGATAGTAGCTACTTTTAAGCTAGTAAGATCAGCATTGCAGTGGTGGGAGTCCATTACCACCCCGGAGGAGAGAGATTCCCTTTCTATTCAGGAGTTCTGGGTGTGGTTCGACCGCAAATATTTTCCATCAACTGTTCACACCGAAATGAGGAGGAAATTGATGAACCTTAAGAAGGAGGGGAGGATCGTGGCCGAGTATGAGGCCTAATTCACTAATTTCTTGAACATTGTTCCCGATGAGATTCCGACTGAGGAGAAGAAGATTCAGAAGTTTATGGACGGATTGACTTGGAGGATCCGACAACACTTATTGGGAAATCTCTCGTTGGCCACTTATTCTGATGTGGTTAACACGACACTGCTTCACTGCCAGGATCATCGCTTTCACATGTTTGAGAGTAAGAGATTAGGAGAGTCCAGCCATCAGGGCAGGACAGGGGGAAGTGGTGCCAGCGGGGCACAATCTGCTCAGGGTCAGCACAGGCAGGGTGATCAGGGTTCCCAACAGGGGGATCCTAAAAGATTCAGATCTGGGGGTTTCAAAAACGGTCAAGGAGGTTTCATACATGGCCATCAGGGTCAGAACGGCCATCAGGGCCAGCAGGGCCAGAATGGTCAGCAGCAGCAGTTCCAGCACGGCCAACATGGTCAAGGTAGGAATGCTAACAACCATCAGGGTCGAGGGCAGTAGGGACAGCGAGGGGTAAACTTCCCGGGGAAGTACTTCACTTAGGGAAAGATTGGCCACAAACGCCAAGATTGTCCCGATAGGGGCAGGGACCCACAGCAGCAGCAGCAGGGTGCTCGACAAGAGCCACAGAGGGCTATGTTTCCCGCCGCCCTCCCAGCACCACCACAGATGGCAGCATTAACACCCATCCCAGCGGTCCCAGTCCGGCAGGGACAACTTCAGTATGGGAGAGTGTACCAGCTCCAGCATGCTGTAGTCCCATAAGATCCACCTGCTATTGAGGGTATGTTCTCTATTCAGTGGACTATGGGGCGTATTTTATTTGATACGGGGGCCACACATTATTTCATTGCCATGAGATTTGCACGCACTATTGGGTTGTTAGACACTGCAGAGAGCACGATTACTTGTGTAGATTCACCGTTGAGTAGGGGTTCTATAATTTCCCTTATTTTGAGAGGTGTGGGTATAGAGATCGGGAGGTTTACTTTAACTGCTGATATGTTAGTATTAGAGATGACTGGGTATGATGCGATTGTTGATATGGATTGGCTAGTTACGTACCGAGCCATGATTGATTGTTTCAGTAGGAGTATTAGTTTTGCCATTCCCGAGCAGGAGATGTTTCTAGTGGCGATGCCTCGCCTTGAGGGAGGATCGTCCACTCATTTGTACTATATAGAGGAGGAGACCTCTAAGGAAGTGGTGATTCCACTCAATTCGATTCCAGTCGTGAGGGAGTTTGCTGATGTATTTCAGGATATACCTGGATTCTCGCCTAGTAGAGAGATAGATTTTGTTATTAATTTAACGCCGGGCACTCGGCCTATTGCCCGCACACCTTACCGTATGGATCCAGCGGAGATGAGAGAGTTAAGGGATCCGATTGATCAATTTTTGGGTCAGGGGTTTATCCGAAGGAGTACTTCACCGTGGGGTGCCCCTGTGTTATTCCTAAAGAAGAGATATCGATCGTTGAGGTTATGTGTAGATTACCGGGAGTTGAATAAAGTCACGATACGGAATAAGTATCCGTTGCCCCGAATCGATGACTTATTTGACCAGTTGAGAGGAGCTTGCTTCTTCTCAAAGATTGATTTCCGATCGGGATACCATCAGTTACGTATCAGGGAACAGGACGTATCGAAGACTGATTTCTTAATGAGATATGGTTCCTACGAATTTCGAGTTATGCCTTTTGGCTTGACCAATGCTCCAGCCGTGTTTATGGACTTGATGAATAGGGTGTTCAGAGAGTTCCTAGACGAGTTCGTCATCGTCTTTATTGAAGACATTCTGGTTTACTCCTAGACAGAAGAGGAGCACGCCGAGCATTTGAGATAGGTTTTGCAGACGTTATGTTAGAACGAGCTTTATGCAAAGTATGAGAAATGTGGATTTTAACTGAAGGAGGTTCAGTTTTTGGGGCATATCATTTCAGACCGGGGGATATCTGTTGATCCGGGGAAGGTATCTGTGGTGAGGGAGTGGGGACAACCCATGACACCGGCTGAGATCCGTAGCTTCTTGGGCCTAGCAGGATACTACAGGAGGTTTATTCGGGGTTTCTCAAAGATAGCAGGTCCTTTGACACATCTGACTCGAAAGGGTGTGCCATTGATCTGGAGCGATGCCTCTCAATTTGCATTCGATGAGTTTAAGGACAAGTTGACCTCAGCACCGGTGTTAGCATTGCCCAGACTGGGAGTTGAGTATCTAGTTTACATCGATGCGTCCTTACAAGGACTTGGAAGTGTGCTGCAATAGGAGAGTTAGGCCATGGCTTATGCTTCCCGTAAGCTTAATCCTCACGAGAGGAATTACCCCACCCATGACTTGGAGTTAGCGGCAGTCGTATTCGCTCTTCGGATTTGGAGACACTATCTCCTGGGGGAGAAATTTCGGTTGTTCACAGACCAAAAGTCTCTATAATACCTCTTCACGCAGAAGGAACTGAATATGCGTCAACGAAGGTGGCTTGAGTTTGTGAAGGATTATCAGTTTGATATCCAATATCACCCGGGGAAGGCTAACGTGGTAGCAGATGCGTTGAGTCGTAATCCAGTAGATGAGGTGGCCGAAGTGTGGAAAGCTAAGTGGAAGGAGTTGGGACACCAGGATGCGGTGGCCCGATCGTTCATGTCTGTGATGACTATTACACCTCAGATTGTTACGAGAGTGGTAAAGGCCCAAGCAAGTGACTCGTTCTGTCAGGAGAAGATAGTTCGATTACTAGCAGAGGGAGCCGAGTCCTATACCGTTGGCTCAAAAGGGGGATTATGCTTCAATGGGAGACTGGTCATTCCGGAAGGGGAGGACTTGCGACACGAGGTAATGATGGAGTCGCACGGCTCACAGTTTGCGGTACACCCTGGTGGGGATAAGATGTACCTAGACATGAGATGACATTACTGGTGGAGTGGGATGAAGAGGGATATCGCCGTGTTCATTTCTAAATGTGCCACTTGTCAGCTAGTAAAGGTGGACCATCAAAAACTGGCAGGACTTCTACAGCCATTAGAGGTTCCGACGTGGATATGGGAAAGCATATCCATGGACTTTATCACGGGGTTACCTACGTCACAGAGAGGTCATGACTCCATATGGGTAATTGTGGACCGGTTAACCACAGTTGCTCATTTTCTACCCGTAAGGATAGATTACACTACGGGATAGTATGACCAGATTTTCATTACAGAGATAGTGAGACTTCACGGGGTGCCTCTAAATATCGTGTCTGACCGAGACAAGATATTTATTTCACAATTTTGAGAAAGTTTCCAGGAGGCCATGGGTACAGAGTTGCGGCTGAGTATGGCATATCACCCGCAGACTGATGGGCAAACATAGCAGAAAAATCAGATGTTGGAAGACATGTTACGTATGTGCATCCTAGACTTTGGAGGTGGTTGGGAGCAGTACCTTCCACTGGTGGAGTTTGCTTATAACAACTCCTACCAGTTCACCATTGGCATGGATCCATTTGAGGCGTTGTACGATAGACCTTGTCGTTCCCCAGCATGTTGGTTAGAGGTGGAGGATAACAAACTCCTTAGGCCGGAAGTGATTCAGGACACTTCAACAAGGATAGAGATGATACGGAGCCGCATTCGGGTAGCTCAGGATCGGCAGAAGAGCTATGCTGATGCCAAGAGGTTCTTCAGAGAATTCAAAGTGGGGGACCAGGTGTTACTTAGAGTATCTCCTATAAAGGGGATTATGCATTTTGGGAAAAAGGGGAAACTGGAACCAAGGTATGTGGGGCCATTTCCTATAATCGAGAGGATTGGGCCAGTTGCGTATAGACTGGGATTATCGCAACACCTGCATAGGATTCATAATGTGTTCCATATTTCCTCGCCAAGGAAATATCTTAGGGACGATTTGTCCCATACTCACATTGCTTTAGAGGAAATCAATCTTCGGCCCAATAGTTCCTACGAGAAGGGGCCGATTGCTATTCTGGACCACATCGAGCGAAAACTGAGGTCGAAGAGAGTACCGTTAGTACGTGTTCAGTGGCGGCATCATAATGCCGAGGGGTCCACATGGGAGCGCGAAGATGAAATGCACGAACGTTATCCCGAGCTATTTTTACCAAGTACCCTTTAGTTCCAAATTTCGGGACGAAATTCTGTTATTAGGGGGGAAGTATGTAATACCCCGTAATTTTATTGATTTTGTTTAAGGGATTAATTAAATTAAATGAGAATTAATTGGAAATTAATCCGGGTATAAATACTAACAAGATGTGAGTTGGTATTTGGTTATGATGTTAAAATTTATTATTTTCGAGTATGTATGGTAATACATGAGTAGTGTTAAATATTAAATTTGTCGCGAGACTAAAATACGACAATTTGGGAAATTTAGTTGGGACACGCGTGTCAGTCGTGTCATGAATGTAACTATTTAAATTAAAAAGTGAATTTTATTTTTATTAACCAAATGATCATTTTGAGTGCGCCAACGTGTCCGGAAGGGTCGAAATAGTCAGAAAACACTAGCCGGGGGTTTAGTTTGGGTCCCGGGGCATTTTTAGGCCATATCGGCAACCCAAAAGGGCAGTTTGGAAATTTTAAAAATAGGGGAACTAAAACCCATGAATTTTAGAAGTTATTTTTATATTAGAAAAGAACCCACTAAGCCCATTATCAACATTTAGTAAGTTAGAGGGCTATGGGAGTTATAGGAAGAGTTAGAAGAGGTTCCAAAAGAAACCCTAGCCACCATCACCATCTTTGGAAGAAATATATAGAGAGAAAGAGGAGAATCAACCTTCAATCCTTCAACATCAAATCAGAACATCTAAGGCAAGTGGTTTAATTACGTAATTTGAACCGAATGTTTCCTCCATGCTTAGAATTGAATATATGTCTTTTATTGGATGTTTGATGAAAACCCATGAAATTGAAGATAGAACTCATAATCTTGTGTAGGAATTGCATGTAGAATGTTTATGGTTGAATTTCTTATCCAAAATATATCTTTTGATGATTTAAAAATGGATTTATGAGGAGTAGTTGTAGACATTAAATTCTGTGTTCATGATTATAGGGTTTGAGATAAAATTTTGGGGATAATGATGATTTCATGTTGATTTAGGAGGTATTTACCCCATGTGTATGTTAAAGAGTGAGCTAGGAGGACTTAGTGTAGTTTACACACCTTAAAAATGAGTTTGGATGATCATAGGAGGGATTTAGAAAAGAGAAAAAGGAAGAAAAACGGACTTTGCAGATTTCTGGGCGTATTCTGCTATCTCGTTAGAAGACCTGCCCAGGTCGTTCGAATGACCTCATTCGAATGAGCTTCTAACGAGATGACAGTACTCCTTCTAACGAGTTAGTAGTTCATTCGAAGCCTTTCGTTCGAACGACACTCAGTCGAACGACCTCGTTCGAACGAGATTTCTAACGAGTTGACAGAATAGCCTTTTAGTCCTGATTTCATTTCAAATGTTCCCGTACACTTATTTAATGGAGTGATAACATTCCCTTATTGACCATGAATATAATAGAGATATTAGAGTACGTGAGGAGTAAAACTTAGAATCTTGAAGTAACAGGATGACATTTGTGCAATAGGAAAAGAATACCTAATTACGACGTGAGAATGGTTGACAATGTTAATATACAAATCGGGGACTTTTAAACACATAACATTAAATGACGGTATAAGAACGAGAAGTATACCTATATTAATAATTCAAGATATCTAAGATGTGCGAATGCTTAGTATATGTAGTTTTATGTGTAAAACATACCTACCATACTTTCTATCACCGGAGGTCTGCATTCGATTAGGGCCATCTAATCTTTGTGTGCCTACGGGGGATTTAGATTGGTACCTCGAGGACATAGGTCAGAGAAGGACTTATTGAGAAGTTAATAAGTCTGGTGATCATGAGAGCGTAGGTATGTGCGTGACCCGTGTGATGTGAACTATGTTCGCCTCCATTGTGTGTGATTGTTGTTATTTGAGAACGATTCCAGAGAGATTCGGAATGCGTTGTCCTTATGTACATGATGTACCGAGATTGGATAGCAGAGTGTGTATGCACCGCAGCTTAGTCTCGGGGTGCTAGTATTGTATATTTATGATGAGAATAATATACTGTCATTGAAATGAACTGTGATGTATAAATGTGAGTAGCTATAATATCATCGTTTTGTAAAAGATAAAATGGAAGATCTCTAGTGATTAGTAGTACTAAAACGGGAGATTGTGTAGAAGAGTAAAACACTCTATTTAAAATAAGATGTCGGGAATTAAATCGTGAATCGTATAGTAATGTTAGATTTTATATTGGACCAGTTAGATACAGGCATAACTAGATTCGATTTTGGTTACGTTAGGAGTGCACAGATAGTCGAGAGGTGAGTATCTTATGTGAGAGCACGTCCTAACATGTATTTTGCATTCATTGTTTTATGTCATTAAAACACTTGCTATATTTTAAACTGTTTTCCACAATCAGGCTCTGACCCGTTTGCTTTCAAATATATTTTCTTATAAAAACCTTTTAGGTGCCCATCCACAAGGACACCATGCATAGGAGTTCCATTCAGGTGACGTACTATAGCTGCTGTGGAAGTTACAGGACCTTGACAGTAGACGCCTCCACTTTCGATCTTGACTCTATGTTATCGGATTTTTCTCATCTGTTGGGCATGTCGTCCCATTTCTCTTAGACATTTTCCTATCCAGTTATTTCAGATTTTGGGTTGTAATTAATTTAGTGATGCAGACTTAGTATTTGGTTATTCCTGTATTTGGATTGTTGGGAGGAGTATCCCTCCAGATTTATTATTATTCCATGGTTATTCTATTGTGACTATGTTGTGGTTGTTATATTAACATTTCATATTATAACTTATTGCATGTTAATCGGATTTAATTAAAATTGACAACTCACTTTTTAAATATTAGGTGGCTAGTAATTGTAAAAACGTTTTTCGACAGTGATGCTATGAACTGAACCAACTTGACATTTTGTATTAATTTAATAAAGGAGTAGCTACCCGGTATTTAATTAGTCGGGGTGTCACATTCAATTGGAGTCTGGAGTATCACGGAGGCTGGGATACGTGTTTTTAGTAGTTTGGATTGGGCATGCGGGGTAGGTATACTTTTGGTCTAAGTTTTGGACGAGTTTGGGTTGTAATTTGAGCTAATTTGAGGGCTCGAAAATAGGCCTTAAGATGAGGTATCAAAATTAGAGATATAAATTGGGATTAGGACTTTGTACTGAGTCATTTATCATTTGAAAAGAAAACCTTAGTAGTAGTAGGCATATAGGAGAAATGGAGAAAGTTTGGAGAAGATTATTCAAGCCTATATTCCGGGTTCTTTGATTTTTAGGCAAGAAATCTCTTGCAATATCACTAGGTAATCTATAATAAATTTAGAATTGTAGGTACATATTTTATAAATGTCCGTCACAATTAATTATGTCGTATACCACTACAACCGTCGAAGAAGTTCAAGAGCAATCTACATTAAGATTGATTCGAATATATCAAGGTTCTTCATCAAATCCTCCGCAAAGTTTACTTTGGTATGGTTATGTTTTAAATACCTTAACTTTTCACTTAGAGCTTTGGGATATTTTTTCAAAATATTTTCTAAGTGTTGGAGCGGATTTTTTCCATCAAAATTTGAGTATGAGTAATTTTTCTAAGTCCTATAGCATTCCTCGATTTTGATGCCCAGGTCGTTCAAGCGAGATTACATCTCGTTCGAGCGACATGGAGATGTCATGCGATGTCGTTCAAATGATACATGTCCTTCAGTCGAGCGAGGTCCCTTATTCGTTCAAGCAACCTAGGCGGCGCGATTTCTATAAATACTCATTAAATGGTTTCGTTTTCATTAAGAAGTCCCAGCATTTTGAAAGGCAGAAAACTGCGAATCTGCAGAATTCATTTTGACTTCTTCCTTTAGAGTTTTTATCCCTTTTGTTTTCAATTCACAAAAATCCCATATGCTTTGGTGAATTGTTTTGGTGTTGAAGAACACACTTTTCTTTTGATCATTCTTTGTGAGGAGAACTCTTTTACCGGAGAGTTGCGTGCTATTGTGGAGGGAGTTCGTATGAAGATTTTAGACTACGTGTATGGGCTGTGCGTCCTTCTGGTATAGCTGCGTGTGAACCACTGCTGATTTCTAGCCGTTGCTTTGGAGGTTTGATGAAGACACCGTGCGTTACTCTTATGGGCGAAATCAAGATGGTATGTAAGTAAATGGTCTTGTAAGCTTGTCACAGTTCTAGAAATAAAAGGTTTTCCCTTCAGGGATTTTTACTGAAATTTGTGTTGCATGCTTTATTTATTTATGGGTTGACACACGCACACACGTAGTTGCATGATTAGGGGCTGAATTAATTTAGTTTAAAAATAGACTTTAATTAAATAAGGTTTAATTCAAAACTTGCAAATTAATTTAAATCGGTATCACATGTCATCACGTATTTTACAAATTGGTATCAGATCATGTTGCGCTAATTTATCACATATTCCTATTTTCCGCGAAATCGTATGATATTGATTTTTTTTTTTTAAAATCAGTTTTGCGAATAATCGCAATTTTTCCAATGGAACATTTATTTAATAAGGTGCCTATTTTTATGGGAAAAATCATGCCCATTGGAAAGGTCTCATGAAATCTAGTTTAAAAGCCATTGACGAGCGTGTTTGGTTGCTTTGCGAAAATGGGTGGACTCCTCCCACTGTCACCGTTGAAAATATCACCTCTTTAAAACTCGTGTCGGCGTGGACTGAAGATGATTTTAAAATGTCTAATTTTAATTCACATGGTTTGAGTGCTATTTCTGGAGCCCTCACTCCCAACAAGTTCCGCCGAATTATGACGTGCACCACGTCTAAAGAGGCATGGGATGTTTTGAAATTGACACATGAGGGTACGAACGCGGTTAAAGAATCAAAATTAAAAAATTTGGCCACCCAATTTGAGACTATCACCATATCTGAGTCTGAATGCTTTGATGATTTTTATGCACATTTGTCGGACATTGTAAACACCAGTTTTAATTTGGGTTAGGTGATTGATAGCACGCATCTCATTAAAAATATTTTGATATCTCTCCCAAAACGCTCTATTCCTAAAGTCACCGTTTTGAACTCTTCGGGAAATTTGAAATCACTTGAGTTGGAAGAACTTGTAGGAGATCTTCAAACCTATGAGATTGACATGTTTTCCCAAACCATTAAGGCTAAGGATAAAGGTGTTGCTTTAAAGACTCATTTTAAGAAAAAGAAAGAAAAAATTTGTGAGTCCGATTCTGAGGAAGAGTTTGATTTTAAAGATATGGCCTTGTTTGCGAAAAATTTTAAAAAATTTCTCAACATAAACAAAAATAATTCTTCCAATAAGAAACTTTTTGAGAAATATAAAGAGGCCAAAGAAAGCGGTGAGAAAGAGAAGGAGCGAAAAAGAAAAGGAGAGTGAGGAAAATTTAGAAAGTTTGACGTATTTTAAGTGCATGGGTTAAGGGAATAAGGCGTATGAGTGTGCCACTAGACTTAGGAGAGAAGGAAAGAAAGTGGTTATGCCTGCTACACTTAGTGATAGTGACATAGAGGTTTTTGATTCGGGAGATGAAAAAGATCACGATATGTGTGTCACATTTTTATCTAGTCAGGTTAGCACACCTAGTTTAGATGGAGGTGAGGGTACTAGTTCTCGTGAGACCCCCGAGGAGGATCATTTGAGTGTTTCGAGTGACAGTGAAAACGAGAGTGAAAGTGGAGATGAAAGTGAGATCCAAAAAGCATTTAGAGATTTGTACACCGAGACCTTAAAAACAAAGAAGTATAATAATGATTTAGGTCATCGAGTGTAAGATTTGGAGAAAGAGATGGAGGTTTTAAGAAAGGAAAAATGTGATTTGACCGATACAGTGTCTAGTATGACGAAACGTGTATCCCAACTCAAGAGTGATCTCGAACGTGCCAGGGAGGTCAAAGTGAATTTTGAGAATGCACCTAAGAAGGTTGAAAAGGTGGTTCTTAATTCCGATAAAGGTAAAGTTGATGGGCTAGGAAAAGGTCATGATGGTGCTTCCACTTCTTTGTCGATCCCGAGCCAATTCCCACTTTAGTGACAGATTCACATGGCCCGAAAATTAACCAACCTAGGCGTCCTATTCCTATTAGAAGAGCGTGTCCTAGAGTTTTTGAGAGAGGTGTTCCTAGGCCTATATATGTCTGTTCCCATTGCAAAAGGGGAGGACACCTTAGGGAATTTTGTTTTAAGTTGGGTTATGTGTCATGTTTTGCTACTACACGTGTTTCTGCTACACATGCATCCACTCATGATACTTTACATGCTCCTAGAGACTACATGAGAAAGTTTGCACATTTAGGTGAGCAAGTTATGTTTTTGGTCAAAACTTCACAAAATTTGATGGAGGTTTTTCATACGTTGGCACCACCTTTGGAAAACCCCTCCGTACCTAACGATTGCGATTTTACTTATTTACTAGCATAAGATGTTTTCCATGGTGACATTATTTGCCTATTGCTAGTATGTTTCATTTTTGTATGTTTTCCATTCTTTTGAAGAATTTTGAAAAATACAAAAAGATTTTATTTTGATAAATTTTTGAAAAATCCAAAAAGAGTTTTATATTTTGTTTACACCGTTTATGGATGGACACTTAGGATGATCGAGTCACAATATCATTCCATTTTTCATGTGACTATTTGATAGTATTTTGAGACAATATATCATGCCATTTTTGTGCTTTATAATGTTTGGAATCATTGAGAAATAATTAAGTGTTACTTCCTACATGTTTGACTCATGATTTCCTTTATTGCACACATGCACGAATTTGTTTGATTATTGTGCTTGTCTTATCACATGTTGGTTGAGTGTTGTCACTTCAATCCTGTCCTTAAAACGAACCAAGCGTTATAGAACTTGACGATAAAGTTGTGCATATAAGAACTGCTTTGTGAGATTGTGTGCTTTATATGAAAACGGGGAAGGGCTGTGAAAGATTCACATTTGACCTTTGCGAATACTAAGCCACCGTTACATCGAACCTAAAAAATTGAGGAATTTTATTATCCGGGGTCCAAAGAGGTTAAAAGAGCCTGAAAAAAATTTAAAGGCAATTAAAAAAATAATGCCAAAAAAGGGCCATTAGGTTTTTTCACCAATTCACCGATGTTTGAGAATTTAGATTACCTCTAAAAGAAAATATGCATGAGGGAGTTTGGACGGAATTTAAAACGGGTTTTCACGTCCTTGAATGTCTTGAAAAAGCATTAAATAGTTTTGGACATTATTGGGGTGAAAATCACTTTCACTTTGATCTGTTGATTTGTATAAGACGATGCCATCTAAATTCAATAATTTTTACACCTAAGGGTACCTTTGATGTTCTTTCGTTAGGAGTACACGTATGCATCGTGCACATATGATTGATTGAGTTGATTGACCTATCGAATCTGTTCACACCCATATATTCCATTTCCATGACTTGGTTGTTTTAGTATAAATCCATGGTGTGATTTTTGTATCATTTTTTTGCTTTGTTTGAAAAAAAATAAAAAAATAAAAAATAGTTTGTGAAAGTTTTTGAGATACTCCTTTGCATGTGCGTAGTTTGATCCTTGTTTTCTATGCATTTTTATCGTGACACTCCTTGTTTTGATTGTTTCTTCTTATCTATTTATTTGGGGACATCATAAAATAGGGGAGAAATAATTATCATGTTATGGGGGAGTTTTTGGAGTATGGGGGAGATTTGATTATATTGATTGATTTATTCTTATATCATTTCAAACTTGATGCATCACGAAGGTATTTTGATTTATCTCATGTGTGTAGGTACAAAGATTGAAGATCATTATGTTGCACACCCTGATGAGAAAAGCTGTGAGATTTGATGAAGATTTTTTGAAGAACTTGCAAGTTTGTACCTTTTCAGCTTTGAGATTTATGGGAGGGTAGATTTGAATAGACATTTTGGTATTCGATAATTCGGGTGTTTTTATGTATGTTCCGGCATAGACATAGGGGAGATTTGTAAGGACATATTTTTATAAATGTCTGTTACAATTAATTATGTTGTATACCATTACAACCGTCGAAGAAGTTCAAGAGCAATCTACATCAAGACGGATCTGAATATATCAAGGTTCTTTATAAAAAAACCCTCCGCAAAGTTTAGTTTGGTAAGGTTATGTTTTAAATACCTTAACTTTGCACTTAGGGTCCGTTTGATTCACAAATTTGCCATGGCAAATGTCAAATCAGTGGGCAACTATGACATTTGCCCACTTTTTGGTATGTTTGATAATAAAATTTACCTACAAGCCATTTGCCCATGTACAACACCTCCAATGCATGAAAAGTGGGCAAATTTTATTTTGCTATTTGAGTGAGAATTATTTGCCAAACAATTTGCCACTTCTTACAAGTGTTTTTTTATTTTTTTATGATAAAATATTTTAAAAACTATATTACAAACTGTTTTATAAACCTGTTTTAAATAAAAAACTGTTTTATAAAAAATGTTTTTAAATTGTTTTAAAAACTATTTAAAAAATGTTTTAAAACTGTTAAAAAATTGTTTTAAAAACAATTTAAAAACTGTTTAAAAAAATATTTTTTAAAATTATTTTATTAAAAAATCTGTTTTAAAACACTATTTTAAAAGGTTTAAAAACTGTTTTGAATAATTAAGAAAACTGTTTCGAATATTGTAAATTTTTTTATATAAAATGTTGTTAAAAAACTGCTTTAAAAATTATTTTAAATACTGTTTTAATAATGTTTTATAAAAACTGTTTTTGAAATGTTAAAAAAAATGTTTTATAAACTGTTATAAAAAAAAATACTGTTTTATAAAAAATGTTGCAAAAATGTTTTTAAAATATTTTAAAAACTGTTTAAAAATTCTTTTAAAACTGTTTTAAAAACAATTTGAAAATGGTTTTAAAAAAATGTTTTATAAAACTGTTTTATTAAAAACTTGTTTTAAAACTATTAAAAATACTATTTTAAAAGGTTTAAAAATTGTTTTGAATGTTTTAAAAACTATTTCAAATATTGTAAAAATTATTTTAAAAACTGTTTTATCAAAATTAAAAAAAACTGTTTTAGTAATGTTTTAAATGTTGTTTAATTTTTTTTAAAAATATTTAAATAAAGTAATTGGATGGACTTTAATTTCGCCTAATTATTGTTTGATCGCTTCGTGTGACAAAACTAGGTAAAATTTTTCATGGAAAATTTTACCCACGAAAATTTTTGCCATCTCCACTTTTGCCCACTTTTGAATCAAACGGACCCTTAGAGCTTTGGGATATTTTTCAAAATATTTTCTACGTGTTGGAGCGGACTTTTTTCGTCAAAATTTAAGAATGAGTAATTTTTCTAAGTAATGTAGCGTTCCTCGATTTTGATGCCCAGGTCGTTCAAGCGAGATCACATCTCGGTCGAGCGACATGGAGATGTCGCGCGATGTCGTTCAAAAGGCACATGTCCTTCCCTCGAGCGAGATCCATTTTTCGTTCAAATCACTGAGGCGACACGATTTTCTATAAATACTCATTAAATGGTTTCGTTTTCATTAAGAAGTCCCAGCGTTTTGAAAGAATGAAAACTGCGAATCTGCAGAGTTCTTTTTGACTTCTTCCTTTAGAGTTTTTATCCCTTTTGTTTTCAATTCACAAAAATCATATATGCTTTGGTGAATTATTTTGGTGTTCAAGAGCACACTTTTCTTTGGATCATTCTTTGTGAGGAGAACTCTACAACCGGAGAGCTGCGTGCTATTGCGGAGGGAGTTCTTGTGAAGATTTTAGACTGCGTGTCTGGACTGCGCATCCTTGTGGTATAGATGCATGTGAACCACTGTTGATTTCTAGCCGTTGCTTTAAAGATTTGACGAAGACACCGTGCGTTACTCTTGTGGGCGAAAGCAAGATGGTATGTAAGTCAATGGTCTTGTAAACTTATCAAAGTTCTAGAAATAAAAGGTTTTGCCCTTCAGGGATTTTTCTTAAAATTTGTGTCTCATGCTTTATTTATTTATGGATTGACACACGCACACACGTAGTTGCATGATTAGGGGCTAAATTAATTTGGTTTAAAAATAGACTCTAATTAAATAAGGTTTAATTGGAAACTTGCGAATTAATTTAAATCGGTATCACACGCCGTCACGTATTTTACAAGAATTCATGTTTTCCTTTATTATTGTGAGGATTAAAATTCATGTTTAGGACTAAATTCATTTATCTTCATCACGATATTATTTTGGGCAAATTAGGATTAGTAACTAATTAACCATGTGTACAAATTTGAGATTTTGATGCACAAATCTGAAATTAATGATGATTAATGATTAAGAGCAATGCTAGAACTCATGCTTTAGGATTTAATCGCATTTTTAGGATGAATCCATGTGCTAGTTTGGCCTAGGTTAGGGATTTTGTTTGCTCAGTTGGATTTTTGTACATAGTTTTTATTTTGGGTTTTATTAGTGATGATTTAATTTTATACTGTGGTGAAAGACTTTGTTTTTATTGGGATTAAGATCATAAGTTTGTGAGTGTGAAAAACTTGTTGTGTTTAGAATCGTCCAATGTGGGTATTAGGTTAACTTGGGGTAGAGAGGCGAGTGAGTAATATTATATGGCCATGTATATGCTTGATCAGTAAGATTATCTAGATAAACTGTTAGGGTGCTTAATTCTGGACTTCAGGAATTATATTTCATACAATTAAATTAGTAATTAAATAAGGGGACTTATATGTATGCTACGAGAGAGAGTATATATATATATATATATATATATATATGCATAGACATATATGCATAGACATATACTCATAGTTTATAGATGTAATAAACTACGAGAGAGTTTATCTTTATTCATGATGAATCTATCAGTTGGAGGTTGTGTTCGAGATCAGGACCATGTACCACGCGCTCGGCTGAGATGGGAAGGACGTAGTGGAGATCATTTTGTTAGATCATATGAATGGATTAGTTTATGTTTCACGATGAGAGAAAGCGGGATGACTTAATTTATCGACTGAGTTTGGGTGTGGTCCCGTTAATGGAGTATCGTGTAGTGATCGACCCATTGTTTATTTGTGTGTTTTTCTTTAGCCCGTTAGATGATGGATTCCTATGAACTTGCTGATAGAGGCAAGAGATAGACGCCAAAAGTAGTGGACATTGTTCAATATAATAAATCATGAGAAATAATTAAATAGTCTAGAGATGGACAATTGATAATGAACCATGCGTCATGCTATATACATTATGTGATTTACTTGTCTTTCCTCGTGGGTGACATTCGGGGGGTTAGTACTTGGGTTGTATTCTTACATCGTAATTAGTTACATCCCTATTGTAGGTTATATAGTTGTTTCTTATCCTTTATGATAATTCAGAGATGAACTTGCGTAATTTAAAGATGTTAAAATAGAAAGAGAGTTACTTTTATGAGATTTTGAGTATCTTAATAAAACATATATGCGTGGGAATTTGGGTGAAATCTTACCTGGGTAGTTAGTTGTATCCCATGGTAGTTTTTTGTTATGTGATAGTAATTTTTAGTCTTGAGA
The DNA here is from genome assembly GCA_949130495.1 of Sambucus nigra. Lineage (NCBI taxonomy): Eukaryota > Viridiplantae > Streptophyta > Magnoliopsida > Dipsacales > Adoxaceae > Sambucus > Sambucus nigra. Next base: position 466,570,609 of record OX422209.1, on the reverse strand, counting down.
CAAATAATCTTAGTATAGTTATGCCTTAGGTTGGGACATGCACATAGTAATGCACTTAGATGAGAGTTGAGGTACTTATTTCATTTGAGAGACAAGTGGCATGTATTGTAATCTGTCGCATGATTATTTACTATTGATATTGGATTTATTTCATGCAACATTAGGGATATAACCTAACACTATACAGGTTTCCCCCCTCCCCAAAGGTATTCTTATTTTTGTAAACATATTTAGTAGTGCTGACTGGTCATGGAGATCTAGTTATGATTCTTAGAATTGGAGTATTGTTTCATTCTAGTTTTCATTGTATTTAGGAGTTTAATTCAGAGATATTTCCATTTGTATTCCTTTTACTTCATTTGAAAGAGTTGTAACAAGATTTTATATAGTGAAATATTTTATTGGAGTTTTAGATTATTCTCAGTTTAGTTATTCTATTGTCATCCTTTATCGAGATTTTATTATGGATGTGTTTTATTAATTACAATTTTTTGTTTATCATGATCCTGAGTATGATATAAATTGTTTTAGAGATCCGTATATTTCGTGTCCGTCCTGATCAAATGAGTAAGGAAAAATTGGGAGTGTTATATTTAGTATCAGAGCATCCAGATTCTAGTGTCCTTAGGATTTGTGTTGCGTTCATTTTGTTTTTTGCTGAGTATTCCTTGATGTTTCTAGAGCATTTTATAGGATTCTATCGCGATGACATGTGTGTCGACATCGTTCGTTGATGTTAGAGTGTTGGAAAGACTCGATGAGAAGCATAGAGAAGCATACAATTGAAGACCATTGTGAGTTAGTGGTCAAGAATAGAACAAGTTGTTGGATAAAGGTGTTTTCTACATCTGTGAGGATGATTGTGGGAGATTATTGTGTTTGGTGGTGAAGTATGTTACGTAAAGACTTTTATAGGCATAATTTAGTGAATGTATTTCACGTTGAGTCCATTTTTGAAGACATTAAGGAATTTGAGTTTTGCGGAGCTTATTAGAGTTTTAGGCTCTTCTTATGGTAGTATGGATTTGATGGAAATTTAGGCTAGTAGAATGGCCTTATGGTATTTTGTGAAGCTACAAGGGAGGGCAATGGATCTATGCATTTTAAAAAAAAATATAAGGATGGTGATAATGAGTACCATGGGAGAGTGGTATTTGCGTTACCCTTGGATTTAAGGAAAGTTAATTTATATTGTTAAACCCGCGTGAGATTAAGGGTGACGGGAAAGCAAGAACTTTGGACCTAGTAATAGGGTCACTACACGGTTGTAGAATATGGGCTAGAGTTAGTTAGGTATGATATGTTAGTTCACCTGAGTGGGGGGAGATTGGAGAGCAAAGGATTGATATTCCTATTGGTTCGAGTTGAGACGACTCAATTAGAAATTTTTACGAGAATGGATTTGCCTATGCATTATAGGCGTGTATTTTGTTGATGTATTAATTATACAGAACATTTAAGAACAATTAAGTTCCAAGAGGCTCTGTAACAACCCTCGTTTCCCACGTAAAGTCTGGCCAGGCACGATACGCTGAAGATGGGGCTTATCAACATTTTATACCATTCTCAGCATTGAAGGAATAAAATAATTCATTATTTTATATCAAAATCCACTATGAATAAAAACATCTGAATAAAATTGATTTAACAGATGAATAATAAAAACTAAATCATCATACAATGTCCATAATGTAAAGATAAGTACAACTGATATAAATAAACCATTAGGCTTATGCCCGTACAAATCCCAGTATGAAATAAAATGACAAAATGCTAAAGTACAACTTACACTAGAATCAATAGAGTGAAATGTACTACGTACAATGCCACTCCATGTCTGATCCATCATCACTCCTGCTATCCCTTCCATTAAGAATACCTGTGGGGAAAACATTTATAATTTTTGTTAGAGCCATAGAGTTGCAAGGATTATACACCAATAAATATGCAAATTATTACTAACTCATACTTCATGTCTCTCCATCGATGCTAACATGTAACGAGTACCTCACCTATCATCTAGAAGTAGTCATATTCCAAAACCCTAGTCTATCTATTCAGAATATTTAATAATTTAATTCATACTCCTTATCGTCAACCCCATTAAACTATAAGTTTCATTCTCTTAGATTACCAAATTATTATTCTCATTAATAATTGGCTACTCCATTGCTCATTCTCTTTAATTTTTGCCTACGGTCTTACACAACTCAACTATTATTCTCATTAATCATTGTCTACCACATTAATCATTAGGACTCATCTTCGTCCTTAATTATTCACATCATTTTATTAACCCGACTTTATTATCATTAAGCATTGTCAATATCTTTTGACTAGGAGGGCACATTACCAGATAAGGTACACCACAATATTGTGACGCCCCGCCTAATAAAATACTGGGTGATCAGTCCTATACCAAATTAAAATAGGAATCCCAGTTGGATCATCCTTAGCATCACTGTCGAAAACTTTTTAAAACCTACTAACCACCTAGTATTCCAAAAACTGGTTCCAATTTTAACTTTTTAATTAAACAAAACAGTACATGTGGAAGTAGAATATAAACCATTCACAATACTGAATGAAAATAAACTGAATTATAACTACACAATCCGAATAAATCACCGACCACCAAAGAAATAATCCAATATAAATATTCAACACTTGAATAAATACACCTGAAAACTGTACCGAGAAGTCTGGGCGACAAGCCCTAAATATAACTGAAACTAATACAAGATTCCTACTCTAGGAATGAATGAATGATGCGTCTAATCCAAACTCCTGCTAGCATCCACCTATGCCGCAGCTCCGTGTCCCTGAAATAGAATATAATTCCTAGCGTCCCTGTGGCTGGACACCTAAAAGGTTTTGAAAAATAGTTTTATAGCAAGGGTTAGAACCCAAAACATTTTGAAAATATTTAGCAAGTGAATTAACTGCAGTAATTTAAAATGCATGAATGCGCTTCATATTTAAGTTAGTGTCGCACTCCCTTGTGGACATCCTCACCCCTCCACTATTGTGCACACCTACCGGTTATCTTAACCCCACCTAGTTGTGCTACCCCGTCCAACTAGTCCTGGTATAACCTTCCCTTTCCATACTACTCTAACCCGAGTATAATGATTTCCTGAATTATAAGTTATTTCATAATTAACTTAATTAATTCCTCTTAAATAGTAACATATAACCGTATCACAAGTTATATAAAGTAAAGACATCACACACTGTATTATTCTCACAAATGATTAACTTAATTAATTTCTCATTAATTAACAACATATAACTGTAACCCGAGTTATATAAGGTAAATACATCACACACTGTATTATCACGTACATATAATATTTACTACCATATTATACGTACCTTTACTAACATCCACACATATATCATACGTGTATCCATCCTTCCGAGTATACCCTCACCTGATGATTCACTCTAAAATGTCATCTCACTAGGTGTGATCACAAAACCTAGTTTTTCAGGTTGGATTCTCTCACCAACCTGGACTAAAACATAAACGAAGTGGAGGCGGTCATATTCCTTCCTGAAAGTGAGATAATCTTCTCACCCATATACCGGACGCTATGACCTGGGGATATACTCACCCTACTCCTCAAGATAGGGGATTCACCCACATCGCACAGCCTCCCTTGATAGCATTAGAGTATATAATTTGAATAAATATCTAGTCACTGATATTTAATATCACACACAATATATACACGTATATATATACTATCACTACACCACATATATATATTATAAACCGCGGCTTTACCGTGTACTCAAAATCCCGTATACTGCCTGAAATTTAATGTCACGCACAATAGACACGTATATATATATATATATATATATATATATATATATATATATATATATACACACACACACACACACACACACTATCACAACACTATATAAATATATTATAACCCTGGCTTTACCGTGTACTAAATATCCCATATACTGCCTGAAATCTCCCGAGTCTGTGGCTCGACTCAGCGTAATTAATTTTCTCACTTAATAGTTTATCCTCTTCCTGAGTCTATGGTCCAACTCTAATATAATTAATTCACACTTCAATTAATATAACACTTTCCCCGAGTCTATGGCCCGACTCTCCTTAAATTAATTGACACACATTTTAATTTAATACCTCTCCGAGTCTATCGCCCGACTATAATTAAATTAATTAACACACTGTGGGTACCCGAAATAAAGAGCTATGGGACTGGACGAGTAGCCCAGTCCTGGCGGCCCAAAGTCCAGGCCCCTCATCTTTTATAATTGATCCAGTCTCCCCCCACGATCCCATAAAGGGAAGTTATGGGGGAAATGGAAAACGTGGAGGAACCCATCACCCCCACTCATCTACATGCACATGTATATATTAAACCCTAGGTCCGGGGCAAAAGGACAAGTTGTATTCTCTGTAATCACTCTCCGGAGTATATAGAAATAATATCGACTGCACCACCGTGGACGTAGGCACATCTTGGCTGAACCACGTACATCCTTTGTTGTGTGATTGGCATCTTGTATTCCTTGTTCTCTTCTTGATAATATTTCTCTCATTTTTATTTGTGTTGCATAATAATTTCTTCTACAATTGGCACCGTCTGTGGGAAACGTTCATCTTTCCCTGAGAAGAGCCCACATGAAGAAAGGAGCTTAAGATGTCTGGTCACAACAGCAATGCCCCCCAAGCAGGAGATATTCAAGAGCCACCTGCTCCTCGCAGGATTAGGTCTGAAGTCCGACGTTCAAATCAGAGAGCTTGCCTGGAAAGACCAGCCTCAGAAGAAAGTCAGGGACCAGCGAGGTCCACGTAGATATCCAGGTTAATTGATGCGTACGAGGCAAGGCTCCACGAGCAGAGAGAGTCTTCTCGCAGATACGAGGTTGAGAATGCTCGCTTGAAAAGAAGACTGGAAAGACTAAAATGGGAGTTTCGTCCTGATAACCGGAGACGCCCATATCGCACTCCTAGCCCTCAGGCGAGCAAGTCTCGCAGCCAAGGAAGGAGCCCTAGGCGAGAATCTCAAAGGGACGAAAGAGGCGAGTCGGACGACGACCTCCACGAACAGCTGTGAAGAGCTCGCCGCCACCAAAGTCCAACTCGCAGCGACGAGCTCATACGAAACATGGTCCGAAGGGAGATGGACCAGCATCCCACTCACCACGGGATAAGATCAACTAGAGAACTCGCGAGGCAAGCTCTAAAAACCCAGATGAAGTCACCTTTCACGAAAGAAATCAAAGAGGAGGAAGCTCCCAAGAAATTTTCCATTCCAAGGTTCAAGGTTTACGACGGAAAGACTGATCCCATCGATCACGTCAGGCAATACCGACAGGCAATGACCCTCTGGAGTCACTGGGATGCCCTGATGTGCCGTATTTTCCACTCGAGCCTTCATGATGTAGCACAGAAGTGGTTCGAAAGGCTCCCCCACCAGTCGATTAAGAATTTCAACTCCCTAGCCAAACTCTTTACGGCCCGATTCATTACCAGTAGCTCCCATCCCAAAAGGATGGATGCTCTACTGACAATAAAGAAAACGCCTCAAGAAACCCTCCGAGAATACGCGAAGAGGTACTGGGAGTTATTCAATGAGATCGAGGACTGCGCGAAGGAGGTGGCAGTGGCCTCCTTCAAAATTGGGCTCCCTAATTCTTCCCTTCTCTACCAATCCCTGACAAAGAAGGAAGCTATGATCATTGACGACCTTATAGCCCGAATCGAAAAATACAAAAAGGTGGAAGATGTCACCCGCTCTAATACAGGAGAAAACGGTCGAGCTAAGCTCACTACCAAGGCAGGTGAGAAAACTAAAAACCATAGGAAAGGAGGAAAGAACGGGGGCAAAAATGGCTCCAAAAAGGGAGGGAACTAGGACGCATCGAAAGCATTACAGGCGGTCAACATCGTCTTCAAAGAACCAATTTACAAGGTTCTCGTGAAGATCAAGGATGAGCCATTCATCAAGTGGCCCAGGAAGATGGGGGAGATCCCTCGAAGAGGAATAATGCGTTGAGATGCGCTTTTCATAAAGAGGGAGGGAACAAGACCGAGCACTGCAAAGCTCTTAAGTCTCACCTTGAAGAATTGTCCCGGTCCGGGCATTTGAACAACTTTGTGGAGAAAAGGGCAGAGAAAGTGACTGCCAACATAGAGATGAGGCATGAAAATGTGCTGGAGGATGATGCTGGACACGAGTTTGCCGTAATTCATGGAGTATCTGACGTCAAGCAGATACAAGGGAACTCAGCTCGAATGGAGCTAAAAAAATTTACAGCGGTAATGCAGGCCTTTCAAATCGATCCAGCAAAATCACAGTCAGGAAAGGGTCGACGAGCAGAGGACGTCAACTATAACAAGCATATTGTTTTCACGAATGAAGATTTGATGGGAGTAAGGACCCCACATCATGATGCCCTAGTCATTACACTCAAGATAGCCAACTTTGACATTGACAAGCTGCTCGTCGATCAAGGAAGCTGATCCGAAGTAATGTACCTCGACCTGTTCAGGAAATTGAAGTTGAGCGTCGCCGACCTAAAGGAAGCTACTGTACCTTTGGTCGGCTTCACTGGGAAAATAACCATGCCCCTAGGCAAAATAGTGCTACCAGTTCGTGCTGGGAATGTCTCCAAGATGATTGAGTTTTTGGTAGTTGACATAGAATCACCGTACCAGGCCATCCTCGGCAGAGGATGGCTTCATGCAATGAAGGCGGTCTCCTCGACCTACCATCAGAAGCTCAAGTATGTAACCGAGCGAGGAGTAATGGAGATCCACGGCGACCAGGCGATGGCGAGGAAGTGCTTCATAGCAGCCATCCGACCAAAGCCAGAGAAGAAGGCCGGTCAACCCAGCGAGGAAGTTGAAAAGGGTGTGATACCTTCTAAATATCAACTAAAGTATGGAAGACCAGGAGTAGAGGAGACCAGGATCCTCCCCTCCGAGCATGTCATCGAGGACCTGGTAGAAGTTATAGCCGAAGTTGGTGACAGTAGCAGAGTCTTCTTGATTGGAGCATCTCTCACCGATCGAGAACATAAGAAGTTGACGACCTTGCTGAGACACAACGTAGATGTTTTTTCATGGGAGCCATATGAGCTGCCTGGCATTGATCCTGATATGGTCTATCATCAGCTGCACGTTGACCCCACGTTCAAGCCAGTCACGCAGAAGGCACGAAGAACTGCACCTGAGAAGGCTAAATTGGTCGAAAAGGAGGTCGAAAAACTGCTGGATGCAGGATCCATACGGGAAGTACAATTCCCCAAGCGGTTGTCCAACCCAGTAGTAGTCTCGAAGAACAATGGGAAGTGGAGAGTTTGCATCGACTTCACTGACCTCAACAAAGCATGCCCAAAGGATAATTTCCCCTCCCAAAGATAGACCAACTAGTAGATGCCACTGCAGCTCACGAGCGAATGAGTTTCCTGGACGCATACTCAGGATAACACCATATCCCCTTGTATGCCCCAGACCAGGACAAAATGGCGTTCATCACGACGGTTGGGTTGTATTGCTACAAAGTCATGCCATTTGGGCTCAAGAATGCAGGAGCAACCTACCAGTGGCTGATCACAAAAATGTTCAAGGATCAAATGGGAGAAACAATGGAGGTCTACATCGATGACATGCTCGTTAAGAGCAAGAAGAAGGAAAATCATCTCTCACACCTGTCAAAGACCTTCAAAATCCTCAGGAAGTACCGAATGAAGCTTAATGCGAGCAAATGTTCCTTCGGTGTCCAGTCAGGAAAATTTCTTGGATACTTAGTTAGCAAGAGAGGTATAGAAGCTAATTCGGACTAGATCGATGCAATCAACAGGGTACAACCACCTCGAACAGTCCGGGACGTGAAGAAGCTCACTGGAATGCTCGCTGCCTTAAATCGCTTCATTTCCAAATCCTTCGAGAAGTGCAAGCCTTTTTTCCAGCTTCTAAAAGGGAATAAACCAATAGAATGGAGCCCGAACTGCTCGCGAGCATTGGACGAGCTCAAGTCTTACTTAAGCTCTCCACCGCTGCTTTTCATACCACAACCAATGGATTCTTTATACCTATACCTCTCAGTATCCAGTCACACTGCCAGCTCGACGTTAATATGCGAGATCGAAGGAATCCAACACCCCGTTTACTACGCGAGCAAGACCTTATTAGACACCGAGCAAAGGTACCTTCCATTAGAGAAGCTCTCTTTTGCACTAGTGATAGCCTCGAGGAAACTGAAGCATTAATTTGAAGCTCATACTATCATCGTCCTTACATCGCACCCCCTTAAGGCGATCCTAAGGAAAGCGAATTTGTCGGGCAGATTGTCTAAGTGGTCAGTCGAGCTCGGCCGGTTCGACATCCAATTTCAACCAAGGACCGCTATCAAGGGTCAGATTCTTGCTGATTTCATAGCCGAATTCACTGGCGAAGAACTCCCTGACCAACCTCAACCAACAAAGCAAAAAGAGAACCCAGCAACAGTGAAAACCTAGAAACTATTCGTTGATGGAGCCTCCAACTCAAAGGGGGCAGGCGTAGGCATCGTCCTCATCACCCCAGAAAACACCATCCTTGAGCAAGGAATTAGGCTTGGATTTGCAGCCTCCAACAATAAACATAGTATGAAGCCCTAATAGTTGATCTCCAAAAGGCGCAAATTCTGGGAGCAAAACATTTACTGGTGTTCGGTGATTCTCAACTAGTCTCCAACCAGATAAGTGGAGATTACAACGCGAAGGATGAAAGGATGGCAGCCTACCTCACCCTGGTGAGGAAACTAATGACGAGCTTTGAGGAGATCAACATCCAGCAGTTTCCCAGAGGACAAAACAGTCATGCCGACGCCTTAGCAGCCCTAAGCTCGGCAGTCGATTCTAGTCTTAAAAGGGTCATTCACATCGATTTCCTCACTTGTCCAAGCATTAACCACAACAGCAAGCTGCCAAACGTGGAACAAATACTCCAGGTGGGATCAGCCCCCAGCTGGATCGACCCCTTAAGATACTATTTAAAGGAGGGCACGCTCCCCGAGGAAAAGAAAATCACCCACCAGATAAGAGTCAAAGCCGCTCGCTTTCACTTATTCACAGGAGGCGACTTGTATAAGAAGTCCTTCTCCGGTCCTTACCTTATATGTGTCCACCCAGGCGATGTCGAGCAAGTGCTTCGTGAGCTTTACAAAGGAACCTGTGGAAGTCATGTCGGAGGAAGGTCTCTAGACTTTCGAGCAATGAAGGAAGGCTATTGGTGGCCATATATGCAAAATGACTCCACAATATATGTACGCAAATGCCCGAAATGCCAGCTTCCCGCTTTAATGGTCCACCAACCATCCAGCGACCTAAAATCCCTAACCACCCGTGGCCCTTCGCCCAATGAGGGATAGACATCGTGGGAACACTACCCACTGCTGCCGATAATCGCAAATACCTGTTGGTTGTAACTGACTACTTCACCAAATGGATCGAGGCAGAACCATTGGCAAACATCCGAGATGCTGACATGATAAGATTTATATGGAGGAATATAATCATTCGATTCGGAATCCCCAGAACTATCATCACTGATAATGGGACACAATTCGAGAGTGGCCCCTTTCAGGACTTCTGTAACGAGCATGGGATGAGGCATAACTTTAGTTCGGTGGCCTACCCTCAGAGCAATGGCCAAGCAGAAGCTTCCAACAAAACTGTGATCGATGGATTGAAGAAGCGACTAGAGCGAGCCAAGGGCACATGGGCAACCGAGCTACCCCATCTCCTATGGGCATACCGAACAACTCCTCGACGAGCAACAGGAGAAACCCCATTTTCGCTAACATATGGCATGGAAGCAGTCATTCCACTTGAAGCGAGCTTGCCAACAATGAGATCTGACCTTGTCGACCAAGACCAGAATGATGGGGCGTTGCTCGCTGAACTCGACCTCACCAACGAGGGTAGAGAACTGTCCCTGGTGAAGCTTGTGAGCTATCACCAACAGCTCGCAAGGCATTACCACAAAAGGGTTAACCCAAGAAGATTCCAAGTTGGGGACTATGTTCTAAGGAAAGTCCCGGGCAACACAGTAAGGTCATCAAACGGCAAGCTAGGCCCAAAATGGGAAGGACCCTTTAAAGTAACTAGGGACGACCTGCAAGGTGCATATCATTTGGAAACAATGGAGGGCAGAGAGATACCTCGAGCATGGAATGTAGCTAATCTCAAGAAATTATATTTTTAAATTCTTAAGGAATTCTATTGTTGAATCTTTTTTTTGTATTTGTTATGTGAAAGGAATAGTTTATTCCCCTAATTAGTAATGAAATCAGTAAACTGCATTTTATCACACATCTTCTTCCAAATCACAGGCACAATGGTCGATATAGCAGGGGAATACCCCTCCTTAGGTCATCATCATGAATCACGAAAGACCTCTTAGACTTGCCCTTGGCAATATATAAAGCCCTACAGAGGATTCTTAGGCAATACGACCAGATTTTATACTGGCCATCAAACCTACTTTGGTTGAGCAAAATCCTGATCGGATGAAGACATCCAATACCAGGTGTGTCCTCGCCAATTGCCCTACATAGGCCTAAGGGAGTGTGACGACACAACCTAAAAGGTAAAGTGGGGCATAATGGTATTTTGGTATTATACTGGACTGGGGGGACACTTGCATGGCAAAATAAAAAGGATTATCAAGCAACAAGAATATAAAAAGATTGGATAAACACGTTTAGTCGGCAAAATCGCCCAAAACACGAATTTTTCATTGATCTCTTATTTTTACAACAGTGATAATACATGTTTAGTCGGCGAAGCTCGCCCAAAGCATTTACATGATCGAAAATGAAAAAAGAATAACAGCTTGTTATATTTATAAAAAAGATAATACACATTTAGTCGGCGAAGCTCGCCCAAAGCGTTTACATTATCAAAAGAAAAAACTTGCAAAAAATTCAAGAAGGAGGAAACCTCCGAGCAAGATAGTCTGCCACCCTAGCTCTTCGTCCATCCTCAGGAGCAGGGACCAACTCTTCCACAGTCTCATCTGCGTCCAACTCTAACAGTTGCCGAGGAATAGCATCAATAGGGATCCGTATATCATCCCTCCTGAATGGATTTGGCATCAGAGTGGAGGAGGACATCTCGTGACGATACCATAACACTGAGTTCCTTGGGACCTGGAGTTCTTTCAAGGCACTCAACCACCCTCTGATGAAAGAAAGTTCTTCGAACTCGGATAATCTTGTGGGAGCATCTAGCCAGCCTTGGTCATAACCGTCAGTCCATGCTTGTCGAGGACCCTTCTTGAATAAATGCCGCAATCGAGTAACGTCCCTTTGAAGCCCAGCAGCAGTTACATATGCTCGGCGGACATCATCACGGAGCTCTTCCATCTCCTTATCCCGCTGTTCTTCTTCTTCCCTGTTCCTGCCCCTGGTGCTCCTACCAGCTCGCGGGAGGGGAGGACGAGTGGAACCTCGCCGCATAGGAGTATGTCCATCTCGTGAAGATGAGGAGCCTTACAGAATCGCTGAAACAGTTCTCGGTGCATGCTCTCTAAGTTGCAGGACTTCCCTCCTCAAGTTTTCATTCTCCTGCTGCAGGAATTCCCCAACTTGATTTATCTCGGTGGCCTCTAGCAACCTTGCTCTCAGTACATTGACTTCCTCTTGTACAGAGGCACCAATGCCTTCCATCTCCTGGAGCCTGTCCTTCGGCTTAGCCACTAGCTCGGACTGATCCTTATATTTTTTGTTCCTTGACCTAAGAGACTTACAAATCCTAACAAAGGCCTGACGAGCCTGAGGACTGACATTGGGACCAAGAGTCCTGCCCAATTGAGATGTGGCAGGAATATAGTCTTCTACATCAGTCAACTACAAGACATAAAAGGGCATGGGAAAGAGAAATCAATCAATGCATCGGAAAAAGAAGCCTTTTTATTTCATTAATGAAGGTCAAGTACATCAAGCTGGAAATGAAAAAATTACAAGCAAAAGTACAAAAATAGTCCTAAGGGAGGATTAACTAGCAACCTGAGGCTGCCCAGAGGTGACTGGCTGCTTCCCCTTATCAGCAACAGCAGAGGCATACCCCTCTATAGAGATGCCCTCATTCGCCTGGGTAAGACCAGCATCGGCAGGAGTTGTCTGAGAAGTAAGATCAACACCCTCGATGGCCAGGGCAGGGGCTTCTTCTTCCACGGTTGGCCTTGGACCCGGGTCATGCTCGTCGAACAGAGGAGACTCAGTGTCAACACCAGCATCTAGGAGGGCCTTATTCCAGCCCTTCTTGAAGTTCAAATGGCTGATATAGCCTGTTTAAACTTCGGCGTCTTCATAAGCAGCAGTCCATCCGGAGTTGTATGAGTCCTCCTTGATGGCGGCTACCTGGGACTCCTTCTCCTTCAGCTTCTCGATCAGAGCCTTGTTCTCCTCCACAACACCCAGCTTGCTCGAGAAGACTAGGTCATAAGCCTGCCTCAACTCGCCCAGCTCCTTGACCGCAGCGTCCCTCTCTCGGTTAGAATTATTAAGGGCCAAATCAGAAGAGGCACGGGCGGCGTCAGCAGCCTTCAGATCAGCCTCTAGCCGAGAACCCTTGACTTCCAGAGCGGACTTCTGCTGCTCTAGCTTGCCATTCATTCTCATCAACTCGTCGCGAGAATGGTAGAGCACAGCGAAGTCCGTCTGCCAAAAATAAAAGAAGAAATCAAGAAGAAGAAATAATTAAAACTTGTTAAGGAATTAAAAAAGGGAGAGAACCTTACCAAGGCTAGTCTATGGATATCTTGAAGGGCTAATTGATCAAAATCCAGCGCCCTCTGGCGATCTGCAGAAAGAACTGCCCTCTCAAGCAATGCAGGAGCCAGCTGAGGGGAAGTGGCAACCAAGGCCCCCTCGGGCAAAGCTGACACCGGGACCAAGGCTTGCCCAGACTTCGTCCTCAACTCCATCTTCCTCCTCTCTTCCTCTCTCTCCCCCTCCATCCTCTTCCTCTCCTCCACCTTCTTTCTCTCCTCCTCCTCCTCCTCCTTCTTTCTCTCCCTCTCTCTCACCTGCTCTTCCTCTCTCTTCTTCCTCTCTTACTCCTGAATGGACCGAGAGCCAGTAGCCACTTCCCTAGAAGAAGACTTTTGTTTCTTTGATCTCTGTGCAAGAAGCACATGGTCCTCGTCATCATCGTCTCTAATCAGATTCTTCCTTGGAGGCATCTCTTCGCCTGAACTACTGGAAGTGCTCGATGATCCTCGAGCTTCAGAATCTTCTTCAGAAGAACTACTACTTTCAGAGCTCCCTCCACCTAAATTGCTTGTAGCTCCCGCAGGCTCACTCTCAGAACTGCTCTCCTCTTCGTCCAACTGGATAGGCTTAGCAGTAGTCTCTCCGAAAGAATCAAACTCTAGAACACTATCCACAGGTTGTGCTATGAAGCTGGAGCCTACGTTCTTGTACTCGAGCAAAAAGGCAGCAGACCTGGGGTGCTCACCGTCACCCAGAGGCTCCATGATATTCCAAGCTTTCACCAACTCCGAAATACGGACCTCGCTGAGAGCAAGCTCCAAATTCTTTGTCCTCGCTGTGGAAGAAAATGCAAAGAAAGGTTAGAAAAGTCACAAGTCAGCAAAGGTTGAAATAACAGTACAATGTCTACCTATATATTCTTCCCCCTAAAAAGGGACAGTGAACCTCTCAGACCTCGACCCATCAAACTGGGGAGGGAACTGCCAATTCCTAATAAGGAAACCCTCTTGCCAGTAGTCCTTATGGGAATTAGGTAGGTTTACTACCAATAACCTATCAGGACTCCTAGCTTTGAGGTATAAGACACATGAGCTAGTTCGAGAGAAGGAATAACAGAAATAGATCTCGACAAGTCCTAACCTAGTACCATACAACTGGTTTATTCTATGGACGCCATTTACTATCTTCCACACATTGGGCGAGCACTGTGCGGGAACAATACTGAAATAACCAAAAAAATTCATAAATAGATCATTAGGGGGAAAAGTGAGTACCCCTGGGAGAGCAACAAGACATGGATCCAGTGGGCATCCTCTATATCCCTAACGTTCCTAGGAGGGGAGGCACAACATTCAATATCTACCCACTCAGGAATATTGTATAACTTCCTGAACTTAGAGATTGACCTATTTCCAATCTTCGCCATTGAAAAACTCAAAGAAACTCTACAAACCAAAGAGAAAGGGCACAAGAAACTTAAAAAACAGAAGATCGGTTCGAGTGATGAAGAAGCACGAGCTCAAGACGACTAAGAAGCAATGGGAATGGGGATTCAGAGAAGAAGGTATGAGGAACTAGAGTTCTCAGAAAAAAGGAAAAGTACTGGAAAGGCTAAAACGATGGATGAATAGTGGCTATCCCAACAAGCCTTCAATTCTAATCATAGCGCACGGATAGCGAAGCGGGTGCCGCCAAAGCAACTGCACAGTTTTCGAAGAATCACAAATCAGCCATGATGGCTGCTCATTTAAATCCATTGGACCCATAAACATGGCCCGACAAATTTAGCGGCAAATTGTGGGTACCCGAAATAAAGAACTATGGGCCTAGACGAGTAGCCCAGTCCTGGCGGTCCAAAGTCCAGGCCCCTCATCTTTTATAATTGATCCAGTCTCCCCCCACGATCCCATGAAGGGAAGTTATGGGGGAAATGGAAAACGTGGAGGAACCCATCACCCTCACTCATCTACATGCACATGTATATATTAAACCCTAGGTCTGGGGCAAAAGGACAAGCTGTATTCTCTGTAATCACTCTCCGGAGTATATAGGAATAATATCGACTACACCACTGTGGACGTAGGCACATCTTGGCTGAACCGCGTACATCCTTTGTTGTGTGATTGGCATCTTGTATTCCTTGTTCTCTTCTTGATAATCTTTCTCTCATATTTATTTGTGTTGCATAATAATTGCTTCTACACACATATTAATTTAATAATATTGGTGTCTCCCAACCATTTCCCCCCGGTCTCACTTATTCGGCCCGTAACTTAATATTTCCCAAGTCTATGTTCCGACTCCAAATTAATTACTCTCTGTCAAGAATTAATGTAATGTCTTGGTATCACTTCCCCAATATACCCGGACTCACTCACTTGGTCCACTTACATCTCATAATTTTACACCCATATATTCGCCTACAACGTGTCACACATTTATTTCCCTAAATTTCCCAATTATACTTACCTATAATTATTAGCATACCCGGACTTGCCCACTTGGTCCATAACTAAATATCTCATTTAAATTCCTTTAATAATGTAGTTCCACCCAACTACAATACCCGAATATTATTCCTCGGCCCAATATCCATAATTATGAATTATTTCTCCAAATTCGTTTATCTCATGACATACCGTCCAAAACCTCCTAAACCCAATTATACCACCCTATAATTGTTAAGGAAAATATGTGTCCCATATAAATTTATCACCAAATATAAGTAAGGGATTAAAATTCAAATAAAATCTTCATTACAAGCAAACTGGCCGAACTGCCCAGAATTTCCCATCGTCGATCGATCGATGCCCCCCGATCGATCGATCGATCCCTTCGTGCCAGCTCTCCTTCCTTGTTGAATTCCACCATTAACAAAATTTCAAGGTTTCTTTCCTCAAAAACCAACCTCAAATCAGTCTATTAATCATCTCATAACATTTCTCATGAACCAAAAACATCATCTAAATCTTTTAACATCATTAACACTATGAATCTTGACCAACCCAAGAACACAAATTTCTAGGTTACAATCCCAATTCCAAATTCAAATTCCATCCTTTTATATTCCGATTTTTCTCATTTAAATCAGATAATCATACTCAGAATTATATAGCACAACTAGTTCTTACCTTAAATCTCATTCAATGATTCAATTAATAAAAACCCCCTATTTGTACCCATTTATCCCCAAAACGAATTTTGGTTTACACATCACTATGATATGAATTGATTATCAACAATTTAGAAATCACACAGTTAACCACTTGCCTATAAGTGTTCGTAGTGTCTGATCCGTTGGCGTAGTCCCTCAATTTGGCTCCAAAATCCCCAAATTGGCTTTTGCTAAGCTTTCCCCCAATTTTCTTCTCAAGCCCTAGGCTTAGAATTATGTTGGCTGCCATTCCTTAATCTCCCAATTAGGTTAAAAACCCTTAATCCCGTTTTTCACCTAATGGGCTTAATTAAAGTGGCCTAACTCACCCCGTGTGGGTCCGGCTATTGCCAAAAATACCCCGAGACCTAATTACTACCCCCGGGTACTCTTTTCTAACTATCTCGACCCATCCGGACTCAACCGCACACTCAGAATTGGCATCCGAATTAATTTATAAAAATCCTTATCTCACACCCAATTTAGTCTATACCGACTCCCGACTGGGATATGTGCATACTCCGTCATTAATACCCGAAATGACGTAATTAAATTATTACTATTAACTTAGTAAATAAATTTCCCTAAACATTAACCATTCACTCCCCGATTAATATTTAAATACATATATTGCCATAATTAATTCAATTAAAATTACAACACAAGTAATTTAAAGTTCTCGAATTAATTAAATATTAAATGTACAAAAATACGGGGTGTTACATACTCCCCCCCCCCCCTTATAAAGGAATTTCGTCCTCGAAATTAAGATAAACCTAGTGTTCCAAAATTCACATCTTTCTCACTAGTCATGTGCCTCCAAGCCCGCTATATCTATCCCATCTGTTTCTAACCACGTTACCCAAGTATGTATTTAAAATTTTCCAGGGCGCCCATACACCCTATACCCGCGCTTAACCGCACAAAATTTTCCTTAATTAACCCGGGTGCCCATACACCCTATCCCCGCGCTCAACCGCACGAAAGTTACCCGACTATGCTAGTCGTAATCCGTAATATTTCTTCGAACCCGTAGCCATATCACACACACACACACACACACACACACACACACACATATATATATATATATATATATATATATATATATATATATATATATATATATATATATATATATTTACTGCCCGGGTACCCAACCCATGCGCTAACGTCCAAACATCTCCCCATAAATACCTGTCGCTCAACACAAAATTATATATGCTTACCCTTATGCTACCAAAGACAACATAAAATACCGCGCTCTTACTATCACTAGTCCTTGCGCAAAATAAACCCAGAGCTATCTCTCTTTGCTCGAAAATTAATTTAACCACCCTGATTCACTTCAGTAAACATCCCCACTTATCGGGATAAAATGTGAGAACACAAAACCTCACTATGTGCTATCGTAACACGCAATACAACATATATACATCCACATATATATAGGCTACACGCCCTCTCCGGTGATACCTAGTACCAATCCTACCCTGGTGTTGCGAACACTAAAATTTTACACCACTATCTACAATAGTTAAATTCCATCGCTATCCAGCCGATCTTTAGGATATATTATCAACCCTACTCCCATAATTCTCGAAAGTATTAATTCTTCGCATAATTCAAACAATCACTCAGTGTACACCTCCACTCTCCCATGAAGAACACCTAGGAACTCCGCTACCCTCAGGAAAGTTTATCCACATACTATGACTGCTACCGCCAACTCACCCACTAAGTTCGACTCACCTGCGAACTCTAGTGAAAAATAAGTCTTATATTGTGACATTATCTTTGTCACTCAAAAATATACCCCACGCCCATAGGGTAAAAATAATTACCTCCATACTCCAGCTACAACGGCTGATCCTCGGGTTTCGGAGCATCTTCTCCCTGCCCGAAAGCGCCCATGACTTGCTTTAGTGGCTGTACATCCAGGACCTCATCCTGTAGTTGACCCATGCCTTGCTTAAAACAAATTCCATTCACGTGTCTCACTTTCCCCACAAACGAAATACTTTCTAGTACATTCACCCTGCCATTGGTCCCTTCCATGCCGACCTTGTTGGAATTCCTGGCCATCCTGCCGATAGCCTCCAATTCTAGATCTTTTGGCATGAAATCCCTGCCGGAAATCCTGCCCCTTATCTCCCCCAGTCTGCTGCTGGGATACCCCACTGGTATTGTTCCCTTCTGCCTTATCCGACTGGCTAATCCCCACTCCCATCCCGCTACCTTTCGCGTGGAATCGATATTCCCGATAGTGCCGGAGTGTTGCGTTAATGACCTCAGTATAATCTACTAATGCGGAATTATCAATTAAATGTTGTCTGATTCTCTAGACTAACCCATCCATAAACTTTGATTTCTTTCTCTTTTCCTTTCTTACCTCATGCCAACGAGTGAATTCTTCCTCGTAATCGGCCACTTAACAGTCCCCTTTGAGTCACCTCACAAAATTTTCTCCTCGTTTCGGTCTCAATCGCTAGAGGAAAAATACTTGTGATGGAATCGCACCCAAAACTCTGCAATAGCTAGTGTGTCCCTTTCCTCAACTGTGGTGATCGACTCCCACAACTGTAGCGTCGCTTCCACTAACTAAAAGTGGTTAGCATTGCTTCCGCACCTCATCGCAATATCCCCTGCGTAGGTGACGCTGGATATCCCTCTTCCTTGACACGCTAGCACTACATCTGAACCCCCTCATGATTCTGGTGGGTACCCACTAAAAATAACCTTTCCCTCTTGCTTCCACCCCGACGACTCCACGTGAGTCTGAGCATCCGGCGCCACTAACACTTGTGGCTGACCCCGTGGAAAGTACCCCGTCGTTGCGACCACCGTCGCTTCGACTTCCTGTGACACTAGTTCCGTTACTTGTGCTGCCAAAATCATCTCTGGCAATTGTTGCGGTAGCTCTTGCCCCTGAAGAGCCTCTCTCATCTCCCCCTGCTTCCCTAGCTGCTCTCTCTCCTGGGCGTCATCTGGATTGAGAACCGAATTGGTATGAGTTCACTCTCAAATATAAATTTCGCAGAAAAACGTATATGCGCATACGTATGAGAATACAACAATCCTATAATAGGGCTCTATATCAAAGATTGCCAAGCTGAAACGTGAAAAGCCGCACAGATCCTAAGGACACTAGAACCTGATGATCTGATACCATCTGTGATGCTCCGCCTAATAAAATACCGGGTGATCAGTCCTATAACAAATTAAAACAGGAATCCCAGTTGGATCATCCTTAGCATCACTGTCGAAAACTTTTTAAAACCTACTAACCACCTAGTATTCCAAAAACTGGTGCCAATTTTAACTTTTTAATTAAACAAAACAGTACATGCGGAAATAAAATATAAACAATTCACACTACTGAATGAAAATAAACTGAATTATAACTACAAAATTTTCTGAATAAATCACCGGCCACCAAAGAAATAATCCAATATAAATATTCAACACCAGAATAAATACACATGAAAACTGTACCGAGAAGTCTGGGTGACAATCCCTAAATATAACTGAAACTGATACAAGATTCCTACTCTATGAATGAAAGAATGATGCATCTAATCCAAACTCCTGCTAACATCCACATATGCCGCAGCTCCGTGTCCCTGGAACATAATATCAATCATGGCGTCCCTGTGGCTGGACACCTAAAAGGTTTTGAAAAATAGTTTTATAGCATGGGTTAGAACCCAAAACATTTTGAAAATATTTAGCAAGTGAATTAACTGCAGTAATTTAAAATCCATGAATGCGCTTTATATTTAAGTTAGTGTCCCACTCCTTTGTGGACATCCTCACCCCTCCACTATTGTGCACACCTACCGATTATCTTAACCCCACCTAGTTGTGCTACCCCGTCCACCTAGTCCTGGTATAACCTTCCCTTGACATACTACTCTAACCCGAATATAACGATTTCTTAATTTCTCATTAATTAATAGCATATAACTGTAACCCGAGTTATATAAGGTAAATACATCACACACTGTATTATCACGTACATATAATATTTACTACCATATTATACGTACCTTTACTAACATCCACACATATATCATACGTGTATCCATCCTTTCGAGTATACCCTCACCGGATGATTCACTCTAAAATGCCATCTCACTAGGTGTGCTCACAAAACCTAGTTTCCCAGGTTGGATTCGCTCACCAACCTGGACTAAAATATAAACGAAGTGGAGGCGGTCATATTCCTTCCTGAAAGTGAGATAATCTCCTCACCCATATACCGGGCGCTATGACCTGGGGATATACTCACCCTACTCCTCAAGATAGGGGATTCACCCACATCGCGCAACCTCCCTTGATAGCATTAGAGTATATAATTTGAATAAATATCTAGTCACTGATATTTAATATCACACACAATATATACACGTATATATATACTATCACTACACCGCATATACATAATATAAACCACGGCTTTACCGTGTACTCAAAATCCCGTATACTGCCTGAAATTTAATGTCAAGCACAATAGACATGTATATATATATACACTATCACAACACCGTATAAATATATTATAACCCTGGCTTTACCGTGTACTAAATATCCCGTATACTGCCTGAACTCTCCCGAGTCTGTGGCTCGACTCAATGTAATTATTTTTCTCACTTAATGGTTTATCCTCTTCCCGAGTCTATGGTCCGACTCTAATATAATTAATTCACACTTTAATTAATATAACACTTTCCCCGAGTCTATGGTCCGACTCTCCTTAAATTAATTAACACACATTTTAATTTAATACCTCCCTGAGTCTATCACCCGACTCTAATTAAATTAGTTAACACACATATTAATTTAATAATCTTGGTGTCTCCCAACCATTTCCCCCCGATCTCACTTATTTGGCCCGTAACTTAATATTTTTCGAGTCTATGTTCCGAATCCAAATTAATTACTCTCTCTCAAGAATTAATTTAATGTCTTGGTATCACTTCACCAATATACCCGAACTCACTCACTTGGTCCATCTTACATCTCATAATTTTACACCCATATATTCGCCTACAATGTGTCACACATTTATTTCCATAAATTTCCCAATTATACTTACCTATAATTATTAGCATACCCGGACTCACCCACTTGGTCCATAATTAAATATCTCACTTAAATTCCTTTAATAATGTAGTGCCACCCAACTACAATACCCGAATATTATTCCTCGGCCCAATATCCATAATTATGAATTATTTCTCCAAATTCGTTTATCTCATGACATACCGTCCACACCCTCCTAAACCCAATTATACCACCCTATAATTGTTAAGGAAAATATGTGTCCCATATAAATTTATCACCAAATATAAGTAAGGGATTAAAATTTAAATAAAATCCTCATTACAAGCAAACTGGCCGAATTACCCCGAATTTCCCATCGTCGATCGATCGATGCCCCCCGATCGATCGATCGATCCCTTCGTGCCAGCTCTCCTTCCTTGCTGAATTCCACCATTAACAAAATTTCAAGGTTTCTTTCCTCAAAAACCAACCTCAAATCAGTCTATTAATCATCTCATAGCATTTCTCATGAACCAAAAACATCATCTAAACCTTTTAACATCATTAACACTATGAATCTTGACCCACCCAAGAACACAAATTTCTAGGTTACAATCCTAATTCCAAATTCAAATTCCATCCTTTTATATTCCGATTTTTCTCATTTAAATGAGATAATCATACTCAGAATTATATAGCACAACTAATTCTTACCTTAAATCTCATTCAATGATTCAATTAATAAAACCCCCCTTTTTGTACCCATTTATCCCCAAAACGAATTTTGGTTTACACATCACTATGATATGAATTGATTATCATCAATTTAGAAATCACACAGTTAACCACTTGCCTGTAAGTGTTCGTAGTGTCTGATCTATTGGCGTAGTCCCTCAATTTTTGGCTCCAAAATCCCCAAATGGGCTTTTGCTAAGCTTTCCCCCAATTTTCCTCTCAAGCCCAAGGCTTAGAATTATGTTGGTTGCCATTCCTTAATCTCCCAATTAGGTTAAAAACCCTTAATCCCGTTTTTCACCTAATGGGCTTAATTAAAGTGGCCCAACTCACCTCGTGTGGGTCCGGCTATGCCCAAAAATACCCCGAGACCCAATTACTACCCTCGGGTACTCTTTTCTGACTATCTCGACCCATCCGGACTCAACCGCGCACTCAGAATTGGCATCTGAATTAATTTATAAAAATCCTTATCTCACACCCAATTTAGTCTATACCGACTCCCGGTTGTAATAAGTGCATACCCCGTCATTAATACTCGAAATGGCGTAATTAAATTATTACTATTCACTTAGTAAATAAATTTCCCTAAACATTAACCATTCACTCCCCGATTAATATTTAAATATATATATATTGCCATAATTAATTCAATTAAAATTACAACACAAGTAATTTAAAGTTCTCGAATTAATTAAATATTAAATGTACAAAAATACGGGGTGTTACAAATATGTAAATAGATAAATATATATATGTTCGTATATATATGCGACACACAAAGGCATCTACTGTTGGTGTCTTATTTGTGCCCTATCAAAAAGTTCGGAGGAATCTCTTATCCTAAGCGAACATCATAAAACACACATAAGTTGGGGGCGGTCCCTACGCAGGATACCTGTTCACGACCCATACCCAGCAGTAACACGGGTTGGGTCAGCGTCAACACCTACCTTCTCGCATATGGAACCTTCACGTAGTACCTATATGACCTACATAGTCGCCAAGCGCACCTGTGCCGACGTTTGGTACCCGGTTCAAACATACGATCCCCCAATTCGATAAGACAGTCCACGAACATTAGTTTTTTCACACAAAATAATATGATACATATTATCATCCAATATGTATTGGCAGTACTCTATAACTACTTTAATCCCAGTAAAATCTCAATCCATATAGTATATAGCCTTCCTGGTTTAACTATAACATCTTTGTCAATTATTCAATAAATCATTTTAAGTCGTTATTCTACGACTACTTTCCGGTTTAAATATTAAGTCTCATGCACTTCTTTTTGGACTTAGATCACATTTACTTCATCATTTATTCCTCTTTAAATGTATATAGGTACAATTATTCCCAACTAACCCTTCAAAAAAATTATAGGCATATTTATTCCCAAACTACTCTTACTAATACATCTGATGATCTTAGTATGTTGTCCTCTTGACTCTGACTAAATAATTCCAGATTATTAATATGTATCCGCTTCTTGCTACCTTTTTAGTAAGGTTTATATGTACATATATAAGGACTAAACTTGCGTGTATAAGGGTTATATGTACATATATAGGAAATCCTCTGATATAAATAAGTAGTCTCATCCAACCTATTATAACAACCGTTGTTAACCATTTAGTCTTAGCCCACTAGGCTTAGGATACATTTACATTTAGTATTCCTACACAATAAAGATTTGAGGGAGTTGCCCACTAATTATTTTCTCAAGGGTTCGGCTTATCTCCAATAAGTATTCTTATTTATTTAAAATTCGGATCAATCATAATTATTCCATCGTATCTTTTAGGGTTTATGTTCCCCTACCGAAATTCCTAAATCATCTACGCATATCTTTGCCTTTTAATATATTTATTTTATATTACGTTATTCAAGAGTCCTACATAAATCATTTCTTATAGAGTTACTTGTATTTTAAGTCATCACGCATGCACCACCATAACATCAACTCATCTTGGTTTGACGACGTATATAAGTTCATAACATTATCATTAATATCTTGGAATAAGTTTCTATCCCTCACATGGAAAAAATGATCTCGCTCACCCTTTCGTAGAAAAATCATAACAAATTAAAAAAATGGAAAAATACGCGATCAGTGCCCACGCGATCGTAACGAAAAAATCTAGAACAAGTCCCCCAAATCGGTTCGCAATTGGGGACGAACCAGTTTAACCTCCAAGTTTTGCCCAAGTTTGTTGTTTTCTTATGACGGGATTTTTCTACCCAAAACTTTTCAAACCAAAGATCCTCATAATAAATCAACAACTTAAAACGTGATATGGATAATGTCTATAAAAGATCATTGGGTCATTCTAAATATGTTTAAACATCAAATTGCTTCTAAGATTTATATCAAATCATCAAGATCTTTCAAGAACCTATGAACATACAAATTCTAGTTTTCATCTCACCCTACTCCAATGGTGGTCAAGATTAGTTTAAGGGTTCTACAACATATATTCTATAAATAATCTTCCATTTAAACCACATGAATACATAGTTGATACAAGGGGATACATATCTAAACATGGGTTACACAATTATCATCAATTTCCACACAATTTAAAAGGCCTTTAAATATACAGTCTCAACACATGATTAAACCTTATCCTAAGCATGGTATTAACATCAATATAAGATTAGTACAATTTGAATAAGAATGGCAAGATAATCCCTATCTGAAATTCATAGGGGAGTCTCTCTTCCTACTCCTAGGGTGGTCTTTCCTCTTCCTATCGGGTGGTTGTGGCTAGGGTTCTTGGATGTAACTCCTAACGAGTAGTTTAACTCAAATTAAATAAGGTTAGTCTTCAATTACCGAGTTGGGCTTTAAGTCTTAACTTCGTCCCCCCAAATGATCCCAAATACATAATCTAATTTGCCCGATAGCTACCCAACTTATATATATATATATATATATATATATATATATATATATATATATATATATATATATATATATATATATATATTCTGAGACCATTCCTAAGGGTCTAAAATGCCCAAAAGAGCCCCTGATACTTCTCAAAGTTTGTCCCAAATGTTTTTATCCAAAAAAATATATTTTAATTATGACGTGACACATGAAAATACATTTTACTCAAAATAAAATCCCCTTTGATTAGTTCCAAATCATTAAAGCCCAACTCCAAAACTTAAAATAATGAGTCTAATTACTCACATCCCAGATTAATTAATCTCACCGAGTTAATTTAATCCTTATTAAATTTTATTTTCTTCCAAAAATGCGGGGTATTACATTCTCCCTCCTATAACGGAATTCCGTCCTCAGAATTCAAAGTAGTATAAGTCACATTGTTATTTCGCACGGTTAGCTTACGTTTATATCCAATTAGTCCATACTCATATCCCATGAGATAAATGAAAAGGCTTATCCATGACTATAATAACATCACTGAGGTGTCCATATATTCCACCTTATATGTACACACATATCATTAACAAAGATGAATGACACATATACATCTAATATGTACCATTTACACCAAGCATATCCATACAATAACTATACCACCACATACGTACATAAAAAAATAACCATCCTAGTGTCCGGATTCCCTCAACTCCCGAGTTTTGCCAATTTCATGTGAGGGACGTCTTGCAATCGAAATCTAGGTGTGGAACCCTCCCGATACACTACTACACAACTTAGTCAGTTATCGAGGTCCATCGTCCCAAGACAAAGGAAAATAAAAATACCCATTTACGCTAATCATATAAACTTTAATATTTTCTATTTTTCAAACCAACCACTTATCCCGTTATAAGAGTTATACCAAACTTCTTTAGAGTCATCCGATCTTACCATACCCGATATCTCAATTACCACAACCTAGGTAGGACATTCTTATCCCGTATTTAATCTGTAGAGCACTTAGTGATTTCTAAGTCTCCAAAGTCATACCCATTTTACTCAGGTTTACCATTACCACTTTAATGATAACGTCACTATATCAGCATTACACATGATCATATGCAATCTCAATAATCGAAGCCATCAATATCCTTACTTTTACTTTGTTGCCTATACTTGATAAGGCAATACTTTCCAAAATTATACCATCACGTTATCTCGTAAGAGATTTTCCCCCGCATAAAAGACCCTTGCTCCCACCTGAGCATCGCCCAATTTATTCCACAAATTTGAATATATCCACACATATCGACCTCCTTAAGTTATTCAATTTTTTTAAATCACTCACCTGTTCCTTCCCTAAGCATACTCAACTTTCTAAAGGTTCTTGCATGACCTAAAATCCCATTGAAATTTATTATTTCAAAACTAGGCTCATTCATAAAAAATTTCTCACAATAATCTTCATGACTACGATGGACACCAATTTTTACCCAATCTTATCTCTTAGACATGACCACAACTCATAGCAGTACACATAAAATTAACATATTCTATGTAACTATAAATCCATTGCTAGGAAAAATATCATACTTCGACAAAACTAACAAATAGGCCTAAAATAAACAAAAGCCTCCCAATATACATGTTTATGTATCCATGCACCAACGAAACAACGTTCCTTCTCACCCATGGCGGTAAATGTACAACACTCACCCAGATACAAAGTCTATCCTTTCAAAGGTAATAACAAGACCCAAGTGAACCCCAAGTCCCAATATTCGACGAAACATATCCCATATACTCCATAGTAGGAAAACACCCTATTTACCACCAATACTATCATTAGTCTCTTTCTCCGCAAATAATTTCATTTATAATTCGATTCCCATCTCGCTATGGGTCTTGGTCTAAATGAACTAACCTTTGCTGTGTGACACTCCGATTAATTAAATACCGGGTAGCTACTCTTTTATTAAATTAATACAAAATGCCGAGTTGGTTCAGTTCATAGCATCACTGTCGAAAACATTATAACAAATACTAGCCACCTAAAATTTAAAAAAAGTGAGTTGTCAATTTTAATTAAATCTGATTAACATACAATAAGTAAATTATGAAATGCTAACATAACCACCACAACATAGTCACAATAGAATAATCCATCAAGTAATAATGAGTCTGGAGGAATACTCCTCACAACAATCCATATACTGAATTTAATAAATATCAAGTCTGCATCACTAAATTAATTACAACCCAAAGTCTGAAATAACTGAAAAGTAAGATGTCTCTAAAAGGAATGGGGAGACATGCCCAACAAATGAGAAAATCTGATAATGGAGTCAAGATCGTAAATGGAGGCGTCTACTGTCAAGGACCTGTAACTTCCACAACAGCTACATCATGTCACATGAATAGAACTCCTATGCATGGTGTCCTTGTGGCTGGGCACCTAAAAGGTTTTTACAAAAATAGATTTGAAAGCAAACGGGTCAGATCCCAATTGTGAAAATAATTAAAAACTTGCAAGTGTTTAATATCGTTAAACAGTGAATATAAAGTACATGATATTGTGTGCACTCACATGAGTTCCTCACCTCTCAACTAATTGTGCACTCCTATCGTACCCGTACCCATTCTAGTTGTTCCCATACCTAACTAGTCCGATACCAAAATCTAACATTACTATACGATGTCCAATTCAATTCCCAACAACTTTTATTTAACAGAGTGTTATAACTTTTTACACAGTTTCCCATGTTAATACTACTAATCACTAGAGATCTTCCATTTTATCTTTTACAAAACGTTGATATTATAGCTACTCACATTTATACATCACAGTTCATTTTAATAACAGTATATTATTCTCATCATAAATATACAATAATAGCACCCCGAGACTAAGCTGCGGTGCACACATACTCTACTATCGAATCCCGGTACATCACGTACATAAGGACCACGTATTTCGAATCTCTTAAGAATCGTTTCATTAAATAACAATCACAAACAATGGAGGCGAACATAGTTCACATCACATGGGTCACGCACATACCTATGCTCCCATGATCAGCAGACTTATTAACTTCTCAATAAGTCCTTCTCTGACCTATGTCCTCGAGGTACCAATCTAAATCCCCCCCGTAGGTACACAAAGATTAGATGGCCCTGATCGAACGCCGACCTCCCATGATAGCAAGTACGGTAGGTATGTTATACACAGAATATTACATATACTAATCATTCGCACATCTTAGATATCACAATATTTCATTAGTGGTACACATCTCTTTCTTATACCAACATTTAGTGTTATATAACTCACAAGCCCCCGGTTTATATGTATTTAAGTTATCAACTCTTCTCACGTCGTGACTAGTTACTCGCTTCCCAATCCACAAATGTCATCCGGTTTACTACAAGATTCTAAGTTTCACTCTTCAATGTACCCCAATCTCCCAACTACACCCACTAGTTAATAAGGTAAGGTTATCTCACCATTTAAATAAGTATACGGGATACTAGAAATAAATTTAGGCCAAAAAGGCCATTCTGCCAACTCGTTAGAAATCTCGTTCGAACGAGGTCATTTAAACGAAATGGCTTCGAACGAACTACCAACTCGTTAGAAGGGACTATCATCTCGTTAGAAGTTCGTTTGAGCGAGGTCGTTCGAACGACCTGGGCAGGTCTTCTAATGAGATTGCAGTTTCAGCCCAGAAATTTCCAAGTCCGTTTTTCTTCATTCTTCACTTCTCTAAATCCACCCTCAGACCGTCCAATTTATGTTTTAACGTATACAAACCATTTTTAATCACCCTAGATCATCCCTTAACATATTTTAGGGGTCAAATCTTACAAATCATCATGGAATTAATATAAATCTCCAAATATTTCCCCAAACCCTATGAATATGAACCCATAATTTTATTATGACCAATTAATCATCATAAATCTGTTTTTAAATCATCATATATAACTCTTCGAATATTAAATCAGTCCATCGTCATTCTACATTCAAATCCTAACCCAAATTCAAAGTTTCTCCAACAATTTCATTGATTTTCTTCAAAACTTTCAAGATAAGATAATTTCTACACTAAACATGGAAGAAATATTCAATGCACTAAATATATCAAATTGCTTGCCTTAGATTCGTTATCCTGATGTGTTTTCGTTGATTCTATGCGGAATTTCCTTTCTTTTGGTCACAAATTCTTCCAGAATGGTGGTGATGGTTGAGGGTTTTGGTTTGGCTCTTGTAACCTATCTCCAACTTCTCTCAAAACTCCCGTAGCCCACTTTTTTAACTTTTGGTGGTAATGGCCTTAGTGGCCCCTTTAAAATAATAAATATTAACTCTAATTTTCGTGGGTTTTAATTCCCTTATTTTTAAAATTATCAAAATACCCTTTTAAGCTGCCGGTTTGGCCTAAAAATGCCCCGAGACCCAAACTAAACCCCCGTCTAGTGTTTTTTGACAATTTCGACCATTCCGGACACGTTGGTGCACTCAAAATGATCATTAGGTTGATAAAAATAAAATTCACTTTTTAATTCAAATAATTGTATTCCTGACGCGACTGACACGCGCGTCCCAACTAAATTTTCCAAATTGTCGTATTTCTGTCTTGCGACAATTTAAATATTTAACAATACTCATGTATTACCATATATATGCATCATAATCAAATACCAACTCACATCTCGCTAGTATTTATATCCGGATTAATTTTCAATTAATTCTTATTTAATTTAATTAATTTCATAAATAAATATCAATAAAATTACGGGGTATTACGTACTTCCTCCCTAATAACAGAATTTCGTCCCGAAATTCAGAATTAAAGAATACCTGGTAAAAACAAGTCTTGATAATGCTTGCGCATCTCATCCTCGCACTCCCATGTGGACTCCTCGGCATTATGATGCCGCCACTGAACACGTACTAACGGTACTATTTTCGACCTCAGTTTTCGCTCGCTGTGGTCCAGAATAGCAATCGGCCCCTCCTCGTAGGAACTATTGGGCTGAAGATCAATGTCCTCCAAAGCGATGTGAGTATGGGCCAAATCATCCCTAAGATATTTCCTTAACGAGGAAATATGGAACACATCATGAATCCTATGTAATTGCTCCGGTAACCCAAGTCTATATGCAATTGGCCCAATCCGCTCGATGAAAGGAAATGGCCTCACATATCTCGGTGCTAGTTTCCCCTTCTTCCCAAAATGCATAATCCCCTTCATAGGAGATACTCTGAGTAAAACCTAGTCCCCCACTTTGATTTCTCTGAAGAACCTCTTCGCATCAGCATAGCTCTTCTGCCGGTCCTGAGCTACCCGAATTCGACTCCGTATCATCTCTATCCTTACCGAAGTATCCTGAATCACTTCCGGCCCAAGGAGTTTGTTGTACCCCACTTCTAACCAACATGCTGGGGAACAACAAGGTCTACCATACAACGCCTCAAATGGAGCCATACCAATGGTGAACTGATAAGAGTAATTATAAGCAAATTCCACCAGTGGAAGGTAGTGCTCCCATCCACCTCCAAAGTCTATGTTGCACATACGCAACATGTCCTCCAATATCTAATTTGTACGCTCAGTTTGCCCATCGGTCTGCGGGTGATAATCTGTACTCAACCGCAATTCAGTGCCCATGGACTCCTCGAAACTCTCCCAAAACTGTAAAACAAATATCTTGTCTCGGTCAGACACGATAATTAGAGGCACACCATGAAGTCTCACTATTTCCGCAATGAAAATCTGGGCATACTGTCCCATAGTGTAGTCTTTCCTTACGGGTAGAAAATGAGCAACTTAGGTCAACCGGTCCACAATTACCCATATGGAGTTATGACCCCTCTGTGACGTAGGTAATCCCGTGATAAAGTCCATGGAGATGCTTTCCCATATCCATGTCGGAACCTCTAACGGCTGTAGAAGTCTTGCCGGTTTTTGATGGTCCACCTTTACTAGCTGACAAGTAGCACATTTAGAAACGAACACGGTGATATCTCTCTTCATCCCGCTCCGCCAGTATTTTCGTCTCATATCTTGGTACATCTTATCCCCACCAGGGTGTACCGCGAAGCGTGAGCCGTGCGACTCTGTCATCACCTCGTGTCGCAAGTCTTCCCCTTCCGGAACGACTAATCTCCCATTAAAGCGTAATCCCCCGTCTGAGCTAACAATATAGGACCCTGCTCCCTCTGCTAGTAATCGAACTATCTGCTCCTGACAGAACGAGTCATTTGCCTGGGCCTTTACCACTCTCGTAACAATCTGAGGTGTAATAGTCATCACAGACATGAACGATCGGGCCACTGCATCCTGGTGTCCCAACTCCTTCCACTTAGCTTTTCACACCTCGGCCACCTCATCTACTGGCCTACGGCTCAACGCGTCTACTAGCACGTTAGCCTTTCCTGGGTGATATTGGATATCAAACTGATAATCCTTCACAAACTCAAGCCACCGATGTTGACGCATATTCAACTCCTTCTGCGTGAAGAGGTACTGTAGAGACTTGTGGTCCGTGAATAACCAAAATTTCTCCCCCAGGAGATAGTGTCTCCAAATTCGAAGAGCGAATACGACTGCCGCTAAGTCCAAGTCATGGGTGGGGTAATTCCTCTCGTGAGGCTTAAGCTTACGGGAAGCATAAGCTATGATCTGACTCTCCTGTTGTAATACATCTCCAAGTCCTTGTAATGACGCATCGGTGTAGACTAGATATTCAACTCCTGGTCTCGACAATGCTAACATAGGTGCTAAGGTCAACTTGTCCTTCAACTTATCGAATGCCAACTGACAGGCATCACTCCAGATGAATGGCACACCCTTTCGAGTCAGATGTGTCAAAGGACCCACTATCTTTGAGAAACCCCGAATAAACCCCCTGTAGTATCCTGCTAGGCCCAAGAAGCTACGGATCTCAGTCGGTGTCGTGGGCTGTCCCCACTCCCTCACCGCAGATACCTTCCTCGGATCAACAGATATCCCCCGGTCTGAAATGACATTCCCCAAAAACTGAACCTCCTTCAGCCAAAACCCACACTTCTCATACTTTGCATAAAGCTCGTTCTGACGTAGCGTCTGTAAAACCTACCTCAAATGCTCGACGTTATCCTCTTCTGTCTGGGAGTAAACTAGGATGTCATCAATAAAGACGATGACGAACTGGTCTAGGAACTCTCTGAACACCATATTCATCAAGTCCATAAACATGGATGGAGCGTTGGTCAAGCCAAAAGGCATAACCTGAAACTCGTAGACACCATACCTCGTCAAGAAAGCAGTCTTCGAGACGTCCTGCTCCCTGATACGCAACTGATGGTATCCCGATCTCAAATTAATCTTTGAGAAGAAGGAAGCTCCTCTCAACTGATTAAATAAGTCATCAATTCTGGGAAACGGATATTTATTCCGTATCGTGACTTTATTCAACACTCGGTAATCTACACATAACCTCAATGATCCATCCCTCTTCTTTACGAACAACACAGGGGCACCCCATGGTGAAGTACTCCTCTGGATAAACCCCTGACCCAACAACTGTTCTATCTAATCCTGTAACTCTCTCATCTTTACTGAAGCCATACGGTAAGGTGCGCGGGCAATAGGCCGAGTGCCCGGCGTCAAATCAATCACAAAATCTATCTCTCTACTCGGAGGTAGTCCAGGTATATCCTGAAATGCATCGGCAAACTCACTAACAACAGGTATCGCATCGAGTGGTATCACCACTTCCTTAGAGGTCTCCTCCTCTATATAGTACAAGTGAGTGGACGATCCTCCCTCAGGGCGAGGCATCGCCACTAAAAAAATCTCCTTCCCGGGAATGTCAAAGATAATACTCCTACTGAAATAATCAATCATGGCTTGGTACACAACTAGCCAATCCATACCAACAATCGCATCGTACTCAGTCATCTCTAACACTAACATATCAGCGAGTAAAGTAAACCTCCCGATCTCTATACCCACACCTCTACAAATAAGGGAAATCATGGAAATCCTACTCAATGGTGAATCTACACACGTAACCGTGCTCTCGACGGTGTCTAATAACCCAATAGTGCGTGCAAATCCCATGGCAATGAAATAATGTGTGGCCCCCGTATCAAATAAAATACGCCCCATAGTCCCCTGAATAGAGAACATACCTTTAATAGCCAGTGGATCCTGTGGGGTTGCTGCATGCTAGAGCTGATACACTCTCCCATACTGAAGCTTTCCCTGCTGAACTGGGACCACTGGAATGGGTGGTAGTGCTGCCATCTGTGGTGGTGCTGGGAGGGCGAAGGGAAACATAGGCCTCTGTGGCTCGTGTCAAGCACCCTGCTGCTGCTGCTGTGGGGCCCTGCCCCTATCGGGACAATCTTGGCGTTTGTGGCAAATATTGCCCCAAGTGAAGTACTTCCCCGGAAGTTTCCCCCTCGCTGTCCCTGCTGCCCTCGGCCCTGATGGCCGTTACCATTTCTCCCCTGGCCGTGCTCGCCCTGCTGAAACTGCTGATGCTGGCCTTGCTGGCCCTGTTGACCCTGATGGCCATTATGAAAACCTCCCTATCCATTTCTGAAACTCCCAAATCTGAACCTCTTATAATCCCCTGTTGGGAACCCTGATCTCCCTGCTTATGCTGAACCTGAGTAGATTGTGCCCCACTGGCACCATTACCCCCTGTCCTGCCCTGATGGCTGGACTCTCCTAATCTCTTACTCTCAGTCATGTGAAAGCAATGATCCTGGCAGTGAAGTAATGCCGCGTTAACCACATCTGAATAAGTGGTCAACGAGAGGTTTCTCAACAAGTGCTGACGGATTCTCCAAGTCAAGCCATCCATAAACTTCTGAATCTTCTTCTCCTCAGTCGGAATCTCATCGGGAATAATGTTCAAGAGATTAGTAAATTCGGCCTCATACTCGGCCACGGTTTTTCCCTCCTGCTTGAGGTTCATCAATTTCCTCCTCATTTCAGTGTGAACAGCTGACATAAAATATTTGCGGTCGAACCGCACCCAGAACTCCTAAATAGAAAGGGCGTCCCTCTCCTCTGCGGTGGTAATGGACTCCCACCACTGCAATGCGGATCCTACTAGCTTGAAAGTAGCCAGTATCTGCTTCTGAACATCTGTGCACTCGTACATCCTTAAGTGCCTCTGAATGTCCTTCCTCGACTGACTGGATACCACAACATCGGATCTACCTGTAAACTCCGTAGGGTGTGCTTTCTGAAAAGCATCACAGACGCATTCCCAAGCAGACGAGAATGCATGAGCCTGAACTGGCGCAACTACAGGTGCCTGGGGTGGTGCCTGCTGTACAATGGCTAGGGCGGCATTCACCGCTTGGGCTACAATAGCTGCAACCTCTGCGGCATTCATAGTGCCCTGAACTGGTGCAGGCTGTGGCTCTGGCTGTGCATCCCTAGGAACTCGTTGTACACATCGTGGAGGCATAAAAAATGAGAGTAAAGTCTTATAAGTTCGCATTTATTATCTCAAAACATCTGAAGAGCGAAGCATACACAAAAGAATACAACAGTCCTAAAATATAGGGCTCTACATCAAAGAAAGCTCAGCAGAAACATAACAAGCCGTACAGATCCTAAGGACACTAGAACCTGATGCTCTAATACCACGTGTGACACCCCGATTAATTAAATATCGGGTAACTATTCCATTATTAAATTAATACAAAATTCCAAGTTGGTTCAGTTCATAGCATCACTGTCGAAAACATTTTACCAATTACTAGCCACCTAAAATTTAAAAAAAGTGAGTTGTCAATTTTAATTAAATCCGATTAACATATAATAAGTAAATTATGAAATGCTAACATAACCACCACAACATAGTCACAATAGAATAATCCATCAAATAATAATGAGTCTGGAGGAATACTCCTCACAACAATCCAAATACTGAATTTAATAAATACCAGGTCTGCATCACTAAATTAATTACAACCCAAAGTCTAAAATAACTGAAAAGTAAGATGTCTCTAAAAGGAATGGGGCGACATGCCCAACAAATGAGAAAATATGATAATGGAGTCAAGATCGGAAATGGAGGCGTCTACTGTCAAGGTCCTCTAACTTCCATAACACCTACAGCACGTCACTTGGATAGAACTCCTATGCATGGTGTCCTTGTGGCTGGGCACCTAAAAGGTTTTTACAAAAATAGATTTGAAAGCAAACGGGTCAGAGCCCGATTGTGAAAATAATTTAAAAACTTGCAAGTGTTTAATATCGTTAAACAGTGAATATAAAGTACATGATATTGTGTGCACTCACATGAGTTCCTCACCTCTCAACTAATTGACCACTCCTATTGTACCCGTACCCATTCTAGTTGTTCCCATACCTAACTAGTCCGATACCAAAATCTAACATTACTATACGATGTCCAATTCAATTCCCAATAACTTTTATTTAACAGAGTGTTATAACTTTCTACACAGTTTCCCATGTTAATACTACTAATCACTAGAGATCTTCCATTTTATCTTTTACAAAACGTTGATATTATAGCTACTCACATTTATACATCACAGTTCATTTCCATAATAGTATATTATTCTCATCATAAATATACAATACTAACACCCCGAGACTAAGCTGCGGTGCACACATACTCTGCTATCAAATCCCGGTACATCACGTACATAAGGACCACGTATTCCGAATCTCTCAGGAATCGTTTCATTAAACAACAATCACAAACAATGGAGGCGAAAATAGTTCACATCACATGGGTCATGCACATACCTACGCTCCCATGATCAGCAGACTTATTAACTTCTCAATAATTCCTTCTCTGACCTATGTCCTCGAGGTACCAATCTAAATCCCCCCCGTAGGCACACAAAGATTAGATGGCCCTGATCGAACGCCGACCTCCCATAATAGCAAGTACGGTAGGTATGTTATACATAGAATATTACATATACTAAGCATTCGCACATCTTAGATATCATAATATTTCATTAGTGGTACACATCTCTTTCTTATACCAACATTTAGTGTTATACAACTCACAAGCCCCCGATTTATATGTATTTAAGTTATCAACTCTTCTCACGTCGTGACTAGTTACTCGCTTCCCAATCCACAAATGTCATCCGGTTTACTACAAGATTCTAAGTTTCACTCTTCAATGTACCCCAATCTCCCAACTACACCCACTAGTTAATAAGGTAAGGTTATCTCACCATTTAAATAAGTTTACGAGATACTAGAAATAAATTTAGGCCAAAAAGGCCATTCTGTCAACTCGTTAGAAATCTCGTTCGAACGAGGTCGTTTGAAACGAAATGGCTTCGAACGAACTACCAACTCGTTAGAAGGGATACTGCCATCTCGTTAGAAGTTCGTTTGAACGAGGTTGTTCGAACGACCTGGGCAGGTCTTCTAATGAGATGGCAGTTTTAGCCCAAAAATTTCCAAGTCCGTTTTTCTTCATTCTTCACTTCTAAATCCACCCTAAGACCATCCATATTATGTTTTAACGTATACAAACCATTTCTAATCACCCTAGATCATCCCTTAACATATTTTAGGGGTCAAATCTTACATATCATCATGGAATTAATATAAATCTCCAAATATTTCCCCGAACCCTATGAATATGAACCCATAATTTTATTATGCCCAATTAATCATCATAAATCAGTTTTTAAATCATCATATATAACTCTTCGAATATTAAATCAGTCCATCATCATTCTACTTGCAAATCCTAACCCAAATTCAAAGTTTCTCCAACAATTTCATTGATTTTCTTCAAAACTTTCAAGATAAGATAATTCCTACACTAAACATGGAAGAAATATTCAATGCACTAAATATATCAAATCACTTGCCTTAGATTCATTTTCCTGATGTGTTGTCGTTGATTCTATGCTGAATTTCCTTTCTTTTGGTCACAAATTCTTTCAGAATGGTGGTGATGGTTGAGGGTTTTGGTTTGGCTCTTGTAACCTATCTCCAACTTCTCTCAAAACTCCCGTAGCCCACTTTCTTAACTTTTGCTGGTAATGGCCTTAGTGACCCCTTTAAAATAATAAATATTAACTCTAATTTTCGTGGGTTTTAATTCCCTTATTTTTAAAATTATCAAAATACCCTTTTAAGCTGCCGGTTTGGCCTAAAAATGCCCCGGAACCCAAACTAAACCCCCGGCTAGTGTTTTCTGACTATTTCGACCATTCCGGACATGTTGGCGCGCTCAAAATGACCATTCGGTTGATAAAAATAAAATTCACTTTTTAATTCAAATAATTGTATTCCTGACGCGACTGACACGCGCGTCCCAACTAAATTTTCCAAATTTTCGTATTTTTGTCTTGCGACAATTTAAATATTTAACAATACTCATGTATTACCATATCTACGCATCATAATCAAATACCAACTCACATCTCGCTAGTATTTATATCTGGATTAATTTCTAATTAATTCTCATTTAATTTAATTAATCCCATAAATAAATATCAATAAAATTACGGGGTATTACATGCTGGTGCATTATTGGACATGACCATGTCCTTAAATTTTCTTGATGTATTCCTTTAAATTACTGGGAACTAAATTGCCTGAACTCTTCAAAATTCTTGCAAGTGACCGACCCACACTAAGGTCTCTATGGACCTTACTCTAAAATTAACCCCTTCCCAAATGGGTAGTAATGACTCACAAAGAATGCAATGATTCCTAATCATAGGGCTCTACATTAAAGGGCGCAACACATAACGCGATAAGATCAAGCACATATCATAAGGACACTAGAACCGTGGTTTGATACAAACTATAACTCCCATTTCCCCACATAAAGGCTGGATAGGCATGTTACGCTAAAGATTGGGATTATTAACAATTTATACCATTATCAGCACTAAAGGAATACAATTTTTCTTTATTTTATATAAAAATACACAATGAATAAAACATCTTAAGACAATTAATTTAACACATGAATAATAAAAACTGATTCATCATACAATGTCCATAATGTAAAGATAAGTACAACTGATATAAATAAACCCTTGGGCTTATGCCCGTATAAATCCCAATTTGAAATAAAATGACAAAATGCTGAAGTACAACCTACACTAAAATCAATGGAGTGAAATCCACTACGTCCAATACAATTGCAAGTCTGATCCATCATTAGCCCTGCTATCCCTACAGTTCAGAGTACCTGGGGGAAAACATTTATAATTTTGGTTAGAGCCCTAGAGTTGCAAGCATTCTTCACCAATAAATATGAAAATTGTTACTAACTCATACTTCACGTCTCTCTATCGATGCTAACATGTAACGAGTACCTCACCTCTCATCTAGAAGCAGCCTTATTCCATAACCCTAGTCTATCAATTTAGACTATTTAATAATTTAATTCGTACTCCTTGTCATCTTCCTTGTTAAACTATAAGTTTCATTCTCTTAGATTACCAAATTATTATTCTCATTAATAATTTGCTACTCCATTACTCATTCTCTTTAATTTTTGTCTATTGTCTTAGACTACTCAATTATAATTCTCATTAATATTTATTGACCACATTAATCATTAGGACTCATCTTCGTCCTTAATTATTCACATTATTTTATTAACCCGACTTTATTATCATTAAGCATTGTCTACATCTTTTGACTAAAAGGGCACATTCCCATATAAGGTACACCACAATGTGTAAATAGGTATATATATATGCGACACACAAAGGCATCTACCTTTGGTATCTCATTCATGTTGTATCGACAAGTCTCGAGGAATCTCTTATGCTAAGCGTACATCACAAAACACACATAAGTTGGGGGCGGTCCCTACCCAGGATACCTGTTCACGGCCCATCCCTTATAGTGACATAGGCTGGGTCAGCATCAATACCTGCCTCCTCCTAGATGGCGTATTCACATTGTACCTATATGACCTACACAATCGCTAAGCCCACCTGTGCCAACGTGTGGTACTCGATCTGAATGCACAAACCCCCCAAGTCGATAGGACAGTCCATGAAAATTAGTATGTCCCCCAAAATAATATGATACATATTATCATCCAATATGTATAAGAAGTTAGTCTATAAATACTTTAATCCCAGTAAATACTCAATCCATATAGTATATAGCCTTCCTGGATTAACCATAACATCTTTGTCAATTATTCCATAACTCATTTTAAGTTGTTATCCTACTACTACTTTCCCGATTAAATACTAAGTCCCATGCACTTCTTTTTGGACTTAGATCACATTTACTTCATCGTTTATTCATCTTTAAATGTATATAGATACGGTTATTCCCAACAAACCCTTCCTAAACATTATAGGTATAGTTATTCCCAAACTACTCTTACTAATACATTTAATGATTTTAGTATGTTGTCCTCTTGACTTAAACTTAAATCATTCCAGATTATTAATAAGTATCCACTTCTAGATACCCTTTTAGTAAGGTTTATATGTACATATATAAGGAGTCAACTAGCATGAATAAGGGGTATATGTACATATATAAGAAATCCTCTAATATAAATAAGTAGTCTCACCCAACCTACTATCACAACCGTTGTTAACCCTTTAGTCTCAACCCACTAGGCTTAGGATACATTTACATTTATTATTCCCATGCGATAAAGATTTGAGGGAGTTTCCCACTAATTATATTCTCAAGGGTTCAACTTATCTCCAATAAGTATTATTCTTTACTTAAAATCACGCCTAATCAATCATAATAAGGCCATCGTATCTTTTAAGGTCTTATCCTCTATGTGCCGCTACCAAAATTCCCAAATCATCTACGCATATCATTGCCTTTTAATATATTTATTTTGTATTACATTATTCAAAAGTCCTAATAAATTATTTCCTTTATATAGTTACTTGCATTTTAAGTCATCACACATGCACCACCATAACATCAACTCATCCCGGTTTAACGATGAATATAAGTTCATAAAATTATCATTAATATCTTAGAATAAGTCTCTATCCCTCACATGGACAAAACGGTCTCGCACACCCTTTCGTATATATATCATAACTAATTAAAAAAAATAAAAAAATACAGTATCGGTGCCCACGCGATCGTAACGAAAAAATCTAGCAACATGTCCCCCGAACAGGCTCAGAATTTCGGCCAAATAAATTTCAAATCCCAGTTTTGCCCAAGTCTGCTATTTTCTTGTGATGGGATTTTTCTACCCAAAATTTCTCCAACCAAAGATCCTCATAATAAATCAACAACTTAAAACATGATATGCATAATGCCTCTAAAAGATCACACGGTCATTCTAAATATGTTTAAACATCAAATTCCTTCAAAGATTTATATCAAATAACCAAGATCTTTCAAGAACCTATGAACATGCAAATTCTAGATTACATCTTACCCTACTCAATGGTGTTCCAGATTAGTTTAAGGGTTCTACAACATATATTCTACAATTAATCTTCCATTTAAACCACATGAATACATAGTTGATGAAATAGTTTACGGATCTAAACATGGGTTACACAATTATCATCAATTTCTACACAATTCAAAAGGTCTTTAAATATGCGATCGCAACACATGATTAAACCTTATTCTAAGCATGGTATTAACATTAATATAAGATTAGTACAATTTGAATAAGAATGGAAAGAGAATCCTTGCCTGAAATTTCTAGGGGAGCCTCTCTTCCTCTTCCTAGGGTGGTCCTTCATCTTCCTCTCGGGTGGTTGTGGATAGGGTTCTTAGATGTAATTCCTAATGGGCGGTTTAACTCAAATTAAATAAGGCCAGCCTTCAATTCCCGAGTTGGGCTATAAGTCCCAACTTTGGACCCCAAAATGAGCCCAAATACATAATCTAATTATCATGATAGCTACCCAACTCATATATATATATATATATATATATATATATATATATATATATATATATATATATATACCGGGACCATTCCTAAGGGTCTAAAATGCTTAAACGGGCCCGTAATACCTCTCAAAGTGTGTCTTGAATATTTTTATCCAAGAAAATATTTTTTAATTATGACGTGACACACGCAAATACTTTTTACTCAAAATAAAATCCCTTTTGATTAGTTCCGAATCATTAAAGTACTACTCCAAAACTTAAAATAATAAGTAGTGTAATTACTGACATGCTAGATTAATTAATTTCACCGAATTAATTTAATCCTAAGATGAATTTTGATTCCCATTTTTATGAAGTGTAGTGTATGCCAATGTGATTGGTAGGCACCCAAATGTAGATTCTGGGTATATTAGTGTAGAACCAAGTATGGTTCGGTTGAGATTTATAGATTTTATGCATTGGGCATAACTACGGGCATGGGGATTAGAATCGTAGGTTTTGCGACATTTGGGAAGTATCACCTTTTCGATAGTAGGTGAAACGATGTGGGGATTTTAGACAAGCTAATGAAATGGTTATTTCATTAGGGATATAATGAAGAGCGATATTCATAATATCTATATGTTGTATAGTGATGTACCTTATTTGGTCATAGTTTTTTTGCTGAGAGTTATCTCTTTTTATGTGGATTGACTTTTGATGCAATACCGTGGATTATGGGTTGATGTTGACTTGGATATGGTGTTGGCGATAAGAGATGATATTCCACATAGATGTGACTATGCGATTTAATATGTGGATATCTTTACTGATTTTAGACAGTGGTGGGCATGCCCACATCCTCTATGTTGTTATTACTTATTTGTGAGTTATGAGAGGCCTCTAATGGCTAATGGATTTTGTAAGCGCCTAATGTATTATGTTAGTTATTCTTGGGCGGTGGCAATGCCCTATGTGGATTTTCATAGTGAATGTGATGATGATATATATTTTTACTTACTGTATGAGTATGCTTATTGAATATGATCGTCAAGTTCAGAGTACTTATTCAGACTATATGTTAATGGTGGCATACTTTATAGGATGGCAATGTGGGATGGTTAGCCGATGACGGATTTTTCTTCGTATGTAAAGATACGTGTGATGAGAAGAATATTTATTGTGAACGGCTGGGTTAGTTTAAGAACCTTATGGCTAGATATAGCCTTAGTTACATGAAGTTGTGTACGGTCATATATGGTCTTGGC
Source organism: Sambucus nigra (assembly GCA_949130495.1). Lineage (NCBI taxonomy): Eukaryota > Viridiplantae > Streptophyta > Magnoliopsida > Dipsacales > Adoxaceae > Sambucus > Sambucus nigra. Next base: position 466,528,886 of record OX422209.1, on the reverse strand, counting down.
ATAGTGACATTATTAAGGAACTTGGTTATAGTAGACCCTTATTGGAATGGCTATATGTTCAGAGGTTTATGAGTTGTTAAATACTCTATTTCCTTTAAAGATGGGAAAAGTTTGTCCTATCGTATTTTTGAGGAAATAGAGATTAATGGTTGGATCAATTAACTCAAGGGGTTCGATATCACTCTTGGAAGGGTTGAAACTTTTGTTGTAGTAAACATAGTTGGAATGTAATCCATGACGAATATTGATATGAGTGGATAGTGTATTTTCTGGGTGTGGTCTTGGGCCAACGAATCTTAATAATAGATTATACTAGGTAATAGTTATCAGGAGGGTTCCTTATTTGGATTTTACTTGCTATACATCCCATGCATGAAGCTTAGTAAGGGTCGAGAGTTGAGAGACATTAGGGATTTAGTATGTTGGTTAAATATGTGGTATGTTACTTTTATGGAGATATAATGCCTCGAGTGGTAAGATATGCCAAGGTTTAGGGCAATTAGGGTTAAGGAGTGTAGCGTTGAGGGAACTGAGGGACGCTCGCACTACTAGTAGAATAAGTGAAGCAATCTTAGAAAGAGTCGAGTCATGATTACTAAGGTATGAGAGTATACCTTTATAATTATGACTTGTATATGTAGTTGAGCTTTATATGGATATATGTGTTATACATATGTGATGTTTTTGCATGTGTACATGTGGTAAAGTGTGTATAGGCACCTCAATCGTGGCATACTATAGTAGGCATATGTGATCCTTCTTGTTATAGCTCGTTGGATACGAGTACGGGCTAGTTGTGTATAGGCCTATGATATATGTATGATTTACATTTTTATGTTATGCTTTAGTAAATTTCGAGGATAAAATTCATGTATTAGTAGGGAAGAATTAATACACCATATTTTTATGTATTATTTATCGATTGAGGAATAAATAATAAATGGGGTAACCTATTACTTATGTAATCAGTAATAATAAAAATGCATAATTTAGATGATAAATAAATTTTGTAGGCATATGATTTTTGTAACGTGTGTTTGAAATAATTAATTAGTGATATTAATTATGAAATATCGGATTAGGTGTATGCGTAAAATAATTAAGTGAATAATTTATTTACGTCATGAGGTATTACCTTGTGTTGTGGGTGGTATTATTTGTATTCAACTCTGGAGTTCACGGAGGCCTGGATATGTGTCTTTAGTAGTTTGGATTGGGCCTATGGGGTAGGTATACCTTCGGGATGAGTTTTGGAGTGGGGGGTGAGTGGTAATTTGGTCTATTTTGGGAGGGAGAAAATAGACCTTAAGAGGAATTGCAAAAATCATAGATATAAATATGGATTAGGACTCTTTAATAAGTCATTTATCATTTGAAAATAAAACCCTAGAACTATGACTCATATGGGAGAAGTGGAGAAAGCTTGAAGAAGGGGATTCAAGACTATATTAGGTGTTCTTTGAATTTTAGGTAAGAAATAACTTGCAATATCACCAGATAATCTATACTTAATTTAGAATTCATGTTTTCTTTTATTATTATTGGGATTAGAACTCATGTTTAGGATTGAATTCATTTATCTTAATCAATATATTATTCTTGGCTAATTAGGATTAGTAACTAACTAACCTTGTATAGAAAATTGAGGTTTTGATGCACAAAAATGAAATTGATGATGATTAATGAGTGAGAACCATGTTAGAATGCATGCTTTAGGATTTAATCTTATTTTTAGGATGAATCCATGTGTTAATTTGAAGATTGATTCTAAAATTGAAAGAGAATCAGACCCCATTCGTGTTTTTGATAAAATTGTGGTTTTGAAAGATTAAACCCTAAATTTGTTGTTGTTGGAAACATGGATGGGGACGTGATAAGGTTTGTCCTTATGTCATCATCAAAGTGTTGAGGGGATGCAATAACACCCACATTTCTGGTAAAGTGGTCATGGAAGTAGCACCAGGGGCGACCTCCTTTTCAGTTGGAGCCATAGCCTCTTTCTCAACCTAGGGGAAGGTTTACTTAGTTGCCATCTTCCACTTTTTGCTCCTCTTCCTCAAATCATGGTTTAGACCTTAGACGGTCTCAGCTAACTCATATATTTGGGAAAGCAAGAGAGATTTATCAATCTCCTATGCGTCACGTCCTTAAAAAGATGACAAGTTAACATACTAAATTAAGGCCTTATGCCGCAGAAACATAAAGAGAATTAAAGCTTTAGAAATAAAGGAATTCCATACCCTCCACAACATCCATTGGAACTTGTATGTTGTGTAGTATCCGTACTTAAAAAGTGACAGAACAATCATTACGTCTGAAAAGGTCTTTTGCTTGTCATCAATTGAGACTGTAGTCTCAATTCTTCCCCTTTTATTTTTTGTGGGAATCAGACTTGCACGAACTATGGAGAAGGGGTTAGCAAAAGCATACATTGTTAAGCTAAAATTAAAGACTGTAGCATGTTAATAATTGAAAAAAGGAAAAAAGGTCGCGGTTATGGTATACCTTCTTTAGGTGGACGACCCCATCTCTGCGGCACCCTAACTGCTCTCTTATTCTTATTCTCCTCTGGATGCATCTCTCAACTATCCCCAAAGATAAAAAAGAATTTTCCCTTTAAGTTTTTAACACTGGAGGGCCTACTTTTCATGAAGTATTGGTCTCCCTTCCGCAGCCCCATATAAAAATACCATAAGTTTTCCATGGAGTTCTCTTACAGTCTATAGAAATCAAAGAAATCTGCGGATGTTATCCCTCTTGAAATGTTTTTTCTAGACAATTAGTGCAACAAGGATGGACCTCCAACCATTGGGATCAACTTGGGTTAGGGACAAGTTCATAACACTTCAGATTTGTCTGATGGGACTAGAACAGGTAGTCACGACCCTAAAAGAAAAGCGTGAGGGGGGAAGCAAACCCCGTTATTTGAGACTGTGGAGCATGACCTCTGTAGCCCTAGTCAGGCTAGATAGACATTCCTCATCCATAATACATGGATAGTGAAGTGTTGTAGGCTCCATTTCAGACATCTGGCCGCGCCAAGAGGTCTCAGGTGCGGTGTTCCTCACCTCTGAAACCATGATTGTAATATGAGTTGTTATCGCACCATTACCTTTAGTAGGGAGATGGGTGTCAGAGCAAGTATTTTTCTCCATCCTATCTATAGCCTCTTTAGTATTCCAACAATTGGAAGAATCTGCGGAGTCAAAGTCTATTTCCACACAGTTTGGGCAATCCTTAAGCCTACAGGGCCCACTGGTCCTTAAGATTTTATATGAAGCACTTCGGGAGGAGGAACACTAATATATCTCTTCCAAAATAGTAAAAGGGCTCTATAGTTAGGTGTTGTAGACGTTTTGATCAAAATATAAAGTGAAGGCCTTTATTAAGGCCACGAAAACTTATAAAAAATTAAAAATGTAGGAAAAAAAATTTACAAATTCAACTAAGATAGAACCTAAAACCAAGTCCTATTCAAAGTACTATTTCAGGCCACAACAGGTTAGTTAAAATGAGCTAACAAGCCATATCCAGGGGAATTAAGACGAAGGTATGATCAAGATAGAAGCAACATAAAGTTTAACCAAAAATTTCCTACTATTCTGCAGCCACGAGAACAAAGGGTTCCAACACGTGTGGAGTTGAAATCATAGGCCGTAGCCAGCTAGTTAAATACCCTCAAAGGCTGTATCAACGGGGATAAACATGTTAATAGTTTGGTTTGATGATTTATAAGATCAAAAGTATAAACGCTAGGGTTTTGGCCAAGAACAACTTATGGGTGTTCTTGGTAAAAAATTCAATTCAAAGTGGGGGCTAAGCAAGAAATCTATCTAGAACGTTCCCTACCCAGAAATTTCCCAATAAGAAAAATCCACTAGCCTAAAATTGTCTGCCAACCACATCAATTAAACTCAATTGAATCCAATACCCAATTCACAAAAAACCCAGAAAACCAAACAGTAATCCAACCCAACTATTATCTTTTCAATATTAAATTCAATTATTTGGTACAATTGGGTCATAGCGAGCATGAGTTTTATTAATAAGGCATAGGGTCATAAAAACCCATCAGTTCTTGCAATTTATGAAATAGGTTTGGAAGAAGGTTTATAGAATCACTATAACACCCCCCACATTCTGGCGCCAGTCGCTACCAAGACTACTCCAGGCGTTACTAAATTAAATACCATTCTTAGCATGTGACATATATGAGACATATAAAAATTTAATCCCACGAGATAATAATTAATTTGATCCGATAATAATAACCATCTTGGAATTTTAAAATTCATCACCATGATAATTTCCAAGTTAAATCCAACTCCAAATAAATATAGTCTTAAATAAAATGATCCAACTGTAAAGATCTGAATAAAATCGTAAACAACTGTGGAACTGATTGGCCCACTAAATCCATAAATAAAGCCTTATAATAAGTGTGACGGGAAGGAAAAATAAATTTAACTACTAAGAATATAAAATAAACTCTAGGTTCACCTCTAAAAATCTCAAAGAACTCATATGCTGCTACTCCAACGCTATACCTAAAATGTTAGTCAGCACAATGGGTTAGAGCCCACCTCATGAATACAATTTACACTCTCCAATTAGGGTTCGTGAACCTAGAGAATAGCATTATACATAATAAACACCACAATATAGTATTTTAATTTAAACGAGATAATTATTAACGTGCGAATAAATATAAACTACCACTATGTACCATACAACTGATCCACCCTAATGTGTAAGTACAATTATTTCATTAGCATTAGTATTTACAATTTTATTCTTATCTGTAATACCCCATACTTTTACAGATATTTAAATTACATAAGTGGCATAATTTGGTAAATAGAGGAAATTATCGTGAATAGTAATTTTGGAATTTATGAGTGTAATTGAATAATTTAGAATTTAAAGTAAATAGTAAATATTAGTTTGTTGGTGTAGGATTAATATTTACATGGGTTATATTTTCTTACAAGACTAAGTATATGAGTGGATTATTTTAATTACATGTCACAGTTAGGTAAAGCGACGGGTAATATTTCACTTTAAAGAAAAACGCGTGTTGAAGAGTGCTTGGTTCGAATAGTGAATTTTAGTTAAGTAACTTGAATGGATTTTTTAAGTGTACGGTTAGTTTCAGAATGACCAAGATAGTCAACATATAGTATCCGGGGGTAATTGTTGGGTTCTAAGGAATTTTGGACTAGTAGGGACTCGCAATTGAGTAAACGAGTCATTTTTGGGTTTATAAGGGAAAATCCCTTATTTCTCTCTTATAAGTCACGAGAGAGATGACGAGAAAGAAAGAAAAAGAGAGAAAGAATAGAAAGAGAAATGAAGAAGGAAAATAAGGGAGAAAATAGGATTCCGGGACAAACTCCGCGATATTCGATTCGAGGTCGTTGGATTTTATCCACGAGGCAAGTGTTTACTTGCTTTATTTATTTATTTATGTGTGTATCTCATATCATAATTGGTAATGAAAATTATGATTTGGGTTGGTATTCTTGAATAAAAATGAGGTTTTTGTGAAATTAATTCATAGATATTGATGTGGTAATTGCCCCATAAGAAATCTAACCTTCAATGGATGAAAATGGTGTAGTTTTTGTGAGAAATGAATTTAATGGAGTTAGGGTTAGATTTTGAGTGGTTTGATCAATCCCATGAAATTAATGTTGTGTTGGTTAAAAATAGATGTGTAGATTATTATATTGTTAGTTGGTGAAGTGAAAAACCACAAATCTTGGATGGATTGGGTGTTAGTTTTATTTGGAGTTGGAGATGATAATGAATAGTAACTCAGTGTCCTTTCTGAATCCATTCAGCTAGGAAATGAATCGATTCGAGTCTTGGTCAAAAAATAAAATTTATATATCCTTTCTATACGGTCTCATGGGCGCCAACCACGTATTTTTTGGATTTTTTTTGAATTTATAATGATTTTTCTACGAAAGACTATCCGAGATCGAAATCGTTTGTCAAAAATCAAACCTGATATTGGGAGAATTAAGGCTAGAATTGTTTGGAGATAAATATTAACGGTTCCTAAATATAGTGTGAGGACTTCTAAATTATTATTTGAGTGAGGTGTATACCTTGGGTTCGTTGAAAGTAAAATCCAAGGCTTACCAATTTACGGGTGTTCGAGAGTGTCAAAAATATATTTATATACCACCTATATGTTTGAATAAATCCTAGGATACGAATTTGATGGAAATTTAGGATGGGTTCTAGAGATGCTTGTGTGGCTATCCGGTGTCGGTTGACGACTATTATTAGGTAATGCGATACCTATGGAACTAAAATAAGTTGAGAGTATACTTATTTGATTATTACGAATTGATATATTCGGAATTATATATAAATCCTTAAAAGTGATTAAGGTGCGAGTTATATATTAAGTAAGAGAATACTTATAAGTTTAGTATTGTAAGTGTGCGAATACTTATATATTGTTACGAATGGGGGCATTCAGGGTTATTGGCTCTCGCTATAAGAGTTTGGCAAGTATAGCCACATGTATTGAGAAGTGATATAGATTATATATACGTTGTTACAGTATATATAATATAATACGGAAATACACACACACACACACACACACACACAATATATATATATATATATATATATATATTGTGTGTGTGTGTGTGTGTGTGATTGGTATATTTGTATCTTAGGGGATGGTTCCAATCGCTTATCCGGGCATAGGGTTGAACAACCGGATTATATTTTTTTCTCTAGTGCTATCTAGGGAGGTTACGCGATGTGGGTGAATCCCCTGGCTTGAGGAGCAGGGAAAGTATATCGCCAGGTCATAGCGTCCCTTATATGAGTACGATTTGTGTATATCACTTTCAAGAGGGAATATGACCGCCTCCACCGTTGTGTGTATTTTTACGATGACCATGAGTGAGTTTGGCTTCATACTGTGGTTGAGTGAGTAAACCCGGATTCGGATAGGCACTATGAGGTTGCATCTTCGAGTCATAGCTCGGTGGAATGGTTATTATACTTATGATTGTAATGGGTATAATTATACTTGTTGTGTGTAGTATATTTTTTGTGTATGAAGACAAGATATCATATAATTAAGACTTGAGTAAAGTGAAAAAAATGATAAGCTGATATTCCCCTTCCGGTAGATTTATATCCGGATCTATATGACTATGAATCATAAGTTTTAGTGAGCACTATATATATACGAGTTTTTATATATGCGGTATGTGTTGAGGGACTAATGAATCTCGACGATCAACATTTCCAGGTAGTAGTGTATCGGGGGGGGGGGGGGGGTCCGTATTTGGATTTCACTTCGCGAGACACCCCATGCACGAAACGTAATGTAGTGTTGGGAATGGGGAGAAGTTTAGTCCTTTGGACTTGGGTTTATGAGGACTTTTTGAAGATGGGTGAAACGCATTAGTTAGGCAGGGTAGATTAACTAGGTTGTTTAAAAGGTATGAGATAGGTGTGCACTATTAGAAGAGGGGTGAGGTGTATCTAATGAGAGTGCGATACCAGTTTAAATATGAGAGATTTCATATTTTAAAATATGGCATTTATGAACTTGCTAAATATTTTCAAAACTCGGGCTCTGACCCGTTTCTCTATTTACCCGTCTCTTGCTATATATGTATATATATTAGTTGTCCAGACACAGGGACACCTGGATGATGATCCGATCGAGTCAGACGTTTTCTGCAGCAACTGTGGATGCATGCAAGTTTATTTTTAGACGCTTATATTCTTGTGATCTAGATAGGGAGCATTGTAGTAACACTCGGGCCAATAGCCCAATTGTATTTATTTATTCTTTTACTGCATTTTCATTTACGGCTATTCGATTTGGTTGTATTATGTTAAATCGAGTGTTCGGTTGTTTTATTTAATTTAAGTTTCATGTATATAAACTGTTATGATTGATTTATTTGGATGGTTTGGTTAAAAATTTTAGTTAATTAAAATGTTGGCCCCATCCTAATAGGTTATTAGTAATTAAATTGCTTTTCGACAGTGATGGTGATAATGAACCATATGAGATTACTGTTTTAATTTGGTATAGGATTAGTCACCCAGTATTTTATTAGGCGGGGTGTCACAGATGGTATTAGAGCATAAGGTTCTAGTTTCCTTAGTAATCTGTGCTAACGTACTACTCTTTCAACATTGCTTTCTATTTGATATAGAGCCTTATGATTAGGATTGTTAGTTCCTATTGTGAGATTTCTTTATCCTGCCATGATATAAGATTATAGTAAATCTTTTACGCACTCGTTTGAGATTCATGTGCTGATCGATGAAGGGCAACCAAGGATGGACGGGATGAGGGTAGCAGGAGGCGTGGCTTAGTTAGAGCTGTAAGTTAACGTCGGGAATGAGTACTGCAGCAGAGGTCACTCCCTTTGTGGTATTTTCATGGATTGCTACAACAGCTACTAGAAAATAATAGTTATATTTATTTATGTACCGCTATGGTATAGAGAGTGGTGCTAAAATTGAATTACCCCGTTAAGTTAAGTTGGGGAAAAGTTTGAAAGAGTCTTTGACAAGGAGCATATGTTGAAGTTAAGTCGTGCGAAGTAAGTGTAGCATTACTCAGTGGAAGTAGAAGGCTCAGAGGCTTTGGCTTAGAGCAAGGTATGGAAATACCCATATGTGAAAATTTGAGGAAAAATTTTCACTCGTGGGAGCAATATTGAAATGGTGGGAATGGTAGTCACCATTTTTAAGGGAGAATGATGTTTTTCTCATGGAGGGATCTTACTTATGAATATAACGGTTAGTTCCTTTGGCTTGTCAGAAATAGAGGGAATGCAGTTCCTGAATTATTCAAATGAGGATCGGTCAGAGGCTGACAGTGAATAAAGAGTTACATGGAGAAGTGAACCTTGTACCTAAGTGATGAAGGTATAAAGAAAAGAGAGTCCTTCAGTGGAATGATAGGCTCACTCGTAAGTGTTGCTAATGTTTAGGGGGATTTTACCCGGACTTCTTGTATATGTGAGGGAAATGCCGTACCTTTTTATACAGGGAATGTTAATTGATTCCATGAGATTGGAGCTAGAGCAGTTAAATAATTAAGTCCAAGGGTAAAGACTAAAATTATTTGTATTTGTGAGACCCCATAAGTGGAAATCCACCCGGGGAATTCATTCAAATAGGATAGTTGAGCCCGGTAGTATGTTTCCTTTTAGTCGGAGCAGCTAAGGGAACTATGAGAATTATTGTTAGGATCGAGGCTATTAGTATCCGAGATACTGATAATTTAACATTGTCAGGGTGGCCAGAGGTGGGGAATAGGGTGAGGTGGAGTCCGTTAGGAGTTAAAGGATAAGAGTAGGGTGCGTAGATGGGGTATTGATTAGAGTAGTTCTTGGTTCGGTTAAGACAAGTGTACTACATTTGGAAACCATATAGAGCAGTCAAGGAGACTGGCAAAGTTACTATTATGAGTTTCACCTCTGATGAAGGAGGTATATTCCGTGTGGCAAGATTGAGTCACATTATTTTATTTGCCCTAGATTTTTATGTGATTCGAGTTTACTGGCAGTATCGGTAATATTATATAGTGTATGTCTATATGTTTTTTATGCGGTAGCGGGGTTCTATTTTTCTTCATTCGCTGTGAAAAGCGGGTGTTAGTATTTCGAATTTATATCTGGTTTATACTGCTCATTTTGTGTGTGTTATACGAGTATGCTACTATTGTAAGTGTAATTTATTTGTGGATTGTCCGAGCGATAGCAAGCTAATGATTGCAAGACTATGATATCCGCGGTTCCAAGGTGGAACGGGTTGTTGTTGCGATATCTCATCTGGATACAGATTGAGATCGCATTTATTATACGTTTAGATGGAACTTCGGTGAGTAGATGTTTCATCATCATGATTCGTGTGGCTGGAGACCTTATACATATGATTTAAGGTATGCATGATTTATTGTTAAGCTGTGAGTTTAAGCCCGTTGTTGTTTGTGCAAGGGACTCAGTGTTAGTACAGGCGCTTGGTGGTGTGGCTCCTGGAAAGAAGTAGGAGTTCTGACCACATTTTGTTTGTATATGGGATGGGATTATCCCGTTGGCATGTTTGAAGCTAACGGACCTCCACGACGGACAAAGTTAAGTAGTAGTGTATAGGAGGGGTTCCTTGTTTCGATTTCTATTGCGAGACATTCCACGCATGAACCTTAATGACGTCGGGAGTGGAGAAATGTTATGGGATGCAAAGATGTTAGTTTTAATGATAAGTTACCTAGTGTGGAGGAAACACTATAAACTGAGAGTCGTGTGATGATTGCATGCTTATGGAGATAGAAGTGATGTGGAAAAGCATTGGAAATGTTTCTCTCACCACAAGTATGTAGGTAAGGCAAGGTCAAGGAAGTCGGGTTGAGGCTTATAGACAGGCCTTGAATAGAGATCAAATTCAGAAGAGATATGTTTTCGGTATGATGTTTGTAACTCTTTTGCAGGGAGTAGGCACCCTGATTAGTTAGAATTTTCATTTTATCAAGATGGAAAGACATAGAGGTAGAATTATGTTAGTAGGTTAACGAGGTAGAATTAAGAACGTCCCGATGGTGTGCCTTAGGCCATTATATATCGTTGACCGACGATGCGAGGAAGTAGTGTAACGGGAGGGTTCCTTATTTGGATTTCGCTTTGCGAGACGTCCCGCACATAAAACCGAGCAAATTTCAAAATTTGAGAGAGGTCTTGGGCACTAGGGATATAGTTAGTATAGTACTCATTTTACGCGTGTAGAAAACACATCGATCTTAGGGTTAATAGGAAGTAAGGACAGTGGGGCATGTGGCGCTGTTTTAGGAAGATTATAGTGAGTTAACCACGAGAAGATTGGTTGGTTAACCTTAAGAAAGATTGGGTTTCCGGGAATAGGAAGAATGGAATCTCGAGTAACTCGGGGCACCAGGCCAAAAAAAAGTGAGTCCCATTTTTAGAGAGAGTGTTACGTGTCGGACGTTTACAATGGTTGTGCAAATAGGCACGGGTTAAAAGGTGTATGGGCACCTTGGTAAGTTGGTTTTATATATCATCTGAAATAAAAAGGGACGTAGTATATAAAGATGAAGAGGGTGCTTTGGAGCAGTCATAAATGGAATTGGAATGTGGGATGGAATGTCTTATGAAGTACGCAATGATCCAATTATATAGGTGTAACAAGGAGTAGAACACTTGAGATGGAAAATTAACGGGAGTAGTCAAGTGCCAGTATAGTTTCCTTTTTGAGGGAAATTAAAAGTTATAAAGAAGACGAATGGACGCTTAAGGTAGTAGATTTTTAATGGGATCGATAGCGGTGATTATAGGGTCGTATTCTTTATATACGGTTATAGAAGCACTAGGTGCAATTTTTCGTTATTCGAGTTAACTTTACGACCGAGGTAGTGTTCTAGCATATAAAGATTTGGTTAAGCTTGTTGTTAAGCTAGTGCTTTAGAGTATAAGCCTCGAGATAGGTAGGTACCTTGAACGAGTATATGGTAGGGTACCATTTGGGTTAGTACCTTTCGACTTGTGTGTACCATAATGAAGTGTGATTGGCGATCCTAGTTTGGTAGTGCTGGTTGTATTCAAATTTTGGGGACGAAATTCTATTATAAGGGGGGAGAATGTAATACCCCGTACTTTTACAGATATTTAAATTACATAAGTGATGTAATTTGGTAATTAGATGAAATTACTATGAGTAGTAATTTTGGAATTTATGAGTTTAATTGAATAATTTAGAATTTAAAGTAAATAGTAAATATTAGTTTGCTGGTGTCGGATTAATATTTACATGGGTTATATTTTCTTACAGGACTAAGTATATGAGTGGATTATTTTAATTACGTATCGCAGTTGGGTAAAACAATGGGTAATATTTCACTTTGAAGAAAAATGCGTGTTGAGAAGTGTTTGGTTCGAATAGTGAATTTTAGTTAAGTAACTAGGATGGAGATTTAGATTGCACGATTGGTTTCGGAATGGCCAAGATAGTCAAAATAGAGTATCCGGGGGTAGTGTTCGGGTTCCATAGATTTTTAGACTAGTATGGACTCGCAATTGAGTAAACAAGTCATTTTTAGGTTTATAAGGGACAATCACTTATTTCTTTCTTATAAGTCACGAGAGAGAGGAAGAGAAAGAAAGAAAAAGAGAGAAAGAAGATAAAGAGAAAGGAAGAATGAAAATAAGGGAGAAAATGGGATTCTAGGGCCAAACTCCGCAGGATTCGACTTGAGGTCGTCAGATTTTATCCACGAGGCAAGTGTTTACTTGCTTTATTTATTTATGTGTGTATCGCATATCATAATTGGTAATGCAAATTATGTATATGGGTTGGGATTCTTGAATAAAAATGGTTTTTTTTTAAATGAACTCATATAAATTGATGTGGTAATTTCCCTATAAGAAATCTAAACTTGAATGGATGAAAATGGTGTGATTTTTATGAGAAATGAATTTAATGGAGTTAGAGTTAGATTTTGAGTGCTTTGACGAATCCGATAAAATTAATTTTGTGTTGGTTAAAAATATATGTGTAGATGATTATATTGTTGGTTGGTGAAGTGAAAAACCACATATCTTGGATTGATTGGCTGTTGGTTTGATTTGGAGTTGGAGAAGACAATAAATAGTGACTCAGCTTCCTTTTCGAATCGATTCGGCTCTTGGGCAAAAAATAATATTTGTAGATCTTTTCGATACCGTCGTGTGGGCACTGATCACATATTTTTCTGATTTTTTTTTAATTTATAATGATTTTTCTACAGAAGGTTATCCGAGATCGAAATCGTTTGTCAGAAATCAAACCTGATATTGGAAGAATTAAGGCTCGAATTGTTTGGAGATAAATATTAGGGGTTCCTAAATATAGTGTGAGGAATTCTAAATTATTATTTAAGAGAGGTGTATACCTTGGGTTCGTTAAAAAGTAAAATCCAGGGCTTACCAATTTAGGGGTGTTTGGGACGAGTAACACTCGGGGTAGTATTTCGGCAGGCAATTAAATAAATATTATGCGTGACGAAAATATATTTATATATCGCCTATATGTTTGAATAAATCCTAGAATGCGAATATGATGGAAATTTAGGATGGGGGCTAGAGATGCTTGAGTGCCTATTCAATGTCGGTTGATGACTATTATTAGGTAATGAAATACCTATGGGACAAAAATAAGTTGAGAGTATACTTAGTTGATTATTACGAATTGATCTATTAGAGATTATATATAAATCGTTAAAAGTGATTAAGGTGCGAGTTATATATTAAGTAAGACAATACTTATAAGTTTAGTATTGTAAGTGTGCGAATACTTATATACTGTTACGAATGGAGGCATTCGGGGTTATTGGTTCTCGCTATGAGAGTTTGGCAAGTATAGCCATATGTATTGAGAAGTGATATAGATTATATATACATTGTTACAGTATATATAATATAATGTGGAAATACATATATATCTGTGTGTGATTGGTATATTTGTATCTTAGAGGCTGGTTCCACAGGCTTCTCGAGGCGTAAGGTTGGACAAACAGATTATATATTTTTCTCTAGTGCTATCTAGGGAGGTTACGCGATGTGGGTGAATTCCCTGGCTTGAGGAGAAGGGAGAGTATATCCCCAGGTCATAGCGTCCCGTATACGAGTGCGATTTGTGTATTCCACTTTCAGGAGGGAATATGACCGCCTCCACCGCTGTGTATATTTTTACCATGACCATGAGTGAGTTTGACTTCGTAGCGTGGATGAGTGAGTAAACCCGAATTCAGATAGGCACTATAAGGTTGCATCCTTAAGTCATAGCTCGGTGGGATGGTTATTATACTTATGATTGTAATAGGTGTAATTATACTTGTTGTGTGTAGTATATGTTTTGTATATGAAGACGAGATATCATATAATTGAGACTTAAGTAAAGTGAAGAGAATGATAAGCTGATATTCCACTTTCGATAGATTTATATCCAGATCTATATGAATATGATTCATATGTTTTATTGAGAACTATATATATATATATGAGTTTTTATATATGAGGTATCTGCTGAGGGCCTAATGAATCTCGACGATTAACATTGCCTGGTAGTAGTGTATCGGGGGGGTTCCTTACTTTGATTTTGCTTCGCGAGACACCCCATGCACGAAATGTAGCGCAATGTTGGGAATGGGGAGAAGTTTAGTACTTAGCACTTGGGTTTATGAGGACTTTTAGAAGATGGGTGAAATTACTAGTTAGGTAAGGTAGCTTAACTAGGTTATATAAAAGGTATGCGGTAGGTGTGCACTATTAGAAGAGGGGTGAGGTGTATCTCATAAGAGTGCGATACCAGTTTAAATATGAGAGATTTAATATTTTAAACTATGGCATTTTTGCACTTGTTAAATATTTTCAAAACTCGGGCTATGGACCTTTTCTCTATTTTTCCCTCTCTTTCTATATATGTATAGATATTAGGTGTCCAGACACAGGGACGCCTGGATGATGATCTGTTAGAGTCAGACATTCGCTGCAGTAGCTGTGGATGCATGCAGGTTTATTTTTAGACGCTTTTATTCTTGTGATCTAGATAGGGAGCATTGTAGTAACCCTCGGGCCGATAGCCTAATTGTATTTATTTATTCTTTTATTGCATTTTGATTTATGGCTATTCGATTTGGTTGTGTTATGTTAAACCGAGTGTTCGGTTATTTTATTTCATTTCAGTTTCGTGTATATAAACTGTTGTGATTGATTTATTTGGTTGGTTTGGTTAAAAAGATTTGTTAAATAAAATTTTGACGCCAGCCTAATAGGTTATTAGTAATTAAATTTGTTTTCGACAGTGATGCTGGGAATGAACCATATGAGACTCCTGTTTTAATTTGGCATGTGATTGATCACCCGATATTTTTATTAGGCGGGGTGTCACACTATCCTTACTTAATTTAGTTAACCAATTATTTTAATTCATGTGACACCAATATGACCAGTCGACCCCTTTTCGGTCCTTCACAGACTCTTGGTACGCATAAAGTTCTATACATCACACCCATTCCCCTCACTATATCCAGTCAACCTGTATTCTGTCAGTTCTGCACTGTAATACCCCGTATTTTTGTGATATTTATTTATGGGATTAATTAAATTAAATGCGTATTAATTGGAAATTAATCCAGATTAAAATACTAGCGAGATGCGAGTTGGTATTTGAATATAATGTGCATATATGATTATATATGAATATTGAAGTATGAAATTTGTCGTGAGATTGAAATACGGCAATTTGGAAATTTTATTGAGACGCGTGTGACAGTCGCGTCAGGGAAATATTTCTTTTAATTAAAAAGTGAATTTTAGTTCTATTAATCTTATGGTCGTTTTGAGTGCGCTAACGCGTCGGGGGTTTAGTTTGGGTCCCGGGGCATTTTTAGGCCATACTGGCAACGTATAAGGGTAGTTTGGTAATTTTGGATTTTTGGGAATTAAAACCTACGAAAATTGGGAATTAAAAAGCTGACTTGGTAATTCCCCACTAAACCCACTAACCACATCTTAAGACTTATTAGGCTACGGGGGTTATTAGAAATTGTTCCAAAATTTCCTAAGGCAAAAACCCTAGCCACCATTCACTTTGGAGAAGAAAGCTTGTAGAGAGAGAGGAGTGGATAATTCTGCAGAGAGAGAGAGAATACTCCATCAAATCGACCTCAAAATCAGAGATTCATATAAGGCAAGTGGTTTAATTTCAATTAATTACAGAGAATGCTTCTTCCATGCGTAGGAATTTGTTATAATTATATTTGTTAGGGAGATGGATGAAAACCCATTAAACTTGGAATTAGAATCTTGCATATTGATGAGGAATTACATGTAGAATTGTATGTAGGGGATGATTCTGATGTTAATAATATCTTGGATGAAACAAAAACGGATTTAATTAGGCTCATTGATGATTTATAAATTTTAGGGTTCATGTTCATGTAATTTGGGGGATAAATGAAGGGATTTGATGATTTGATGATGTTTAAGATGTATTGGCCCTATATAAACGTTTAGTTATGATCTATGAATGTTTAGTACGAATTAGGAACCTTAAATTTATGTTGGAATGATTTTTATGAGGGATTAGGAGTGAAGAAAGTTGGAAAAACGAGATTTGGAAAATCTGGGCTCGAATCTGGCCACTCGTTAGAAGACCTGCCCAGGTCGTTCGAACGAGCTCATTCGAACGAGCTTCTAACGAGTTGACAGTTTGGGTTCTAACGAGAGGGATGTTCGTTCGAAGAAATTCGTTCGAACAAGATCTCGTTAGAAGGCCCAATTCGTTCGAACGAACTCTCGTTCGAACAGCCTCGTTCGAACGAGACTTCTAACGAGTTGACAGTTTAGGCTTTTTAGCCTGTTTCGATCCCGAGTGCCCCATAACCTTGTGTATATGTAGAGATAACCTTCCCTTGATGATTAATTGATATATTTGGGATGTTTGGGATATAATGAGGAGTCAAACCTAGAAGTGTAGTTTGAATCTAAGGGAAAATGTGAAGTAGGACGTGAGTGTCGATTACGATGCGAGAACTATTGACGGCCTAATTTATTATATTAACCGAGAACATATAAATTGTGTAGTATTATATGTCGGTACGACAATAAGAAGTGTACCACCAATATATTATGGTGATTACTAAGATGTGTGAATACTTAGTATATGTATTGATTTTATGTGTATGACATACCTACCATACTTGCAATCACGGGAGGTTTACGTTCGCTTAGGTCCCTCTAACCCTTGTGTTGCCCGGATTTAGACTAGTACCTCGATGAACATAGGTCAGAGAAGGACTTATTGGGATGTTAATAAGTCTGCTGATCGTGGGAGCGCAGGTATGTGCGTGACCCATGTGATGTGACTGTGTTCGCCTCCATTATTTGTGATGTTGTTATCTGAACGATTCCTGAGAGATTCGGAATGCGTGATCCTTATGTACGTGATGTACCGGGATGGATAGCAGAGTATGTGTGCACCGCAGCTAGTCTCGGGGTGCTTGTATTGTATATTTATGACGTGAATAATATACACTTAATTAATGGGAACTTTCATGTTAATATTGTGATAATAATTATGGTAATGTTTTGAGAAAACATAACGGGTTAATTGATAGTGAATTGTATTACTAATTGAGAATCTGAGTTTAAGTAAAACCCTCTATTTAATTGATAACGCTATAATGCATTATGGGGATCGAGTAGTAAGCGGTAGAACTTATTACGCTTTGGTTAGATATATATATGTCATTTAGATGGGTAAAGTACGTTAGGAGTGCACATGTAGTCGAGAGGTGAGAATTTCATGTGAGTGCACGTCCTAACATGAATTTTGCATTTAATGTTTTAATGTTATTAAAACACTTGATGTTTTAAAAATGATTTCCACTTTCGGGCTCTGACCCATTTGCTTTCAAATCTATTTTTGTAAAAACCATTTTAGGTGCCCAGCCACAAGGACACCATGCTTAGGATCCTCATTCAGGTGACGAGCTGTAGCTGTTGGTGGAAGTTACAGGACTTTGCTTGTAGACGCTTCATCTATCTTGACTCTATATTCAGCACTTATCAATTGTAGGGCATGTCGCCCATTTATTTTAGAGACTTTTCATTTATTTCAGTTATTCAGACTTCGGGCATGTAATTAATTCAGGATTCAGACTTGTCATTTTATTTTCAGTTGTGGGATTGTTGTGAGGAGTTTTCCTCCGGACTTATTATTATTTGTTGATTATTTCATTACTTCGTTATAGTGAATGGATTATGTTATTCTTCCATTATTCTTTTATTGCATGTTAATCAGACTTAAATTAAAATTTGGTAACTTACTTTTTAAATACTAGGTGGTTAGTAATTATTAAAATATTTTCGACAGTGATGCTATTAACTGAACCAACTTAGCATTTTGTATTGATTTAATAAAGGAGTAGCTACCCGGTATTTAATTAGTCGGGGTGTCACCGGTGGTATCAGAGCATCAGGTTTTAGTGTCCATTAGGATCTGTACGGCTTATTATGTTTCCGCTGAGCTTTCTTTGAAGTAGAGCCCTATATTTTAGGACTGTTGTATTCTTTTGTATATGCTACGTTCTTCAGCTATTTTAAGTTTATAACTGCGAACTTATAGACTTCGTTCTTATTTCAGATGCCTCCACGACGTGCACAACGGGTTCCCAAGAATGCAACGCCAGAACCACAGCCCGCACCAGTTTAGGGCACGATGAATGCCGCCGAGGTTGCAGCCATTGTGGCCCAAGCGATAAATGCCGCACTAGCAGTAGTTCAGCAGGCACCACCTCAGGTGCCAGTAGCCGCGCCAGTTCAGGTACATGCATTCCCGTCTGCTTGGGAACGTGTACGTGACACTTTTCAGAAAGCACACCCACCGGAGTTTGCAGGTAGCTCCGATGTTGTAGTTTCGAGTCAGTGGAGGAAGGATATTCAGCGGCACTTGAGGATGTATGAGTGGACTGAGGTTCAGAAGCAGATACTATCTACCTTTAAGCTAGTGGGGTCTGCACTGCAGTGGTGGGAGTCTATTACCACCATGGAGGAGAGAGACACTCTCACTATTCAGGAGTTCTGGGTGCGGTTCGACCGCAAGTACTTTCCGTCAGCTGTTCACACGGAAATGAGGAGGAAGTTGATGAGCCTTCGATAGGAGGGTAAGACTGTGGCCGAGTATGAGTCCGAATTCACTAACCTTCTAAACATTGTCCCAGATGAGATACCGACAGAGGAGAAGAAGATACAGAAATTTACGGACGGGTTGACATGGAGGATTCGTCAGCACTTGATGGGGAACCTATCGTTGGCCACTTATTCTGATGTGGTTAACGCTGCATTGCTCCATTGTCAGGATCACCGCTTTCACATGGCTGAGGGTAATAGATTTGGAGAGTCCAGCCATCAGGGCAGGACTGGAGGGAATGGTGCCAGTGGGGCACAATCTGTTCAAGGGCAGAGACAGGGAGACCAGGGTTCCCAACAGGGGGATAACAAGAGGTTCAGGTCTGGAAATTTTAGGCACGGACAGGGAGGTTTCCGACAGGGCCATCAGGGTCCGAACGGCCATCAAAACCACCAAGGTCAGAATGGTCAACAACAGTTTCAGCAGGGCCAGCAGGGCTAGTGGAGGAACGGTAACGGCCACCAGGGCAGGGGGCAGTAGGGACAGAGAGAGGGGAACTTCCCGGGGAAGTGTTTCATTTGTGGCAAGACTGGCCATAAACGCCAGGACTGTCCTGATAGGGGCAGGGCCTCGCAGCAGCAGCAGGGTGCTCGACATGAGCCCCAGAGGCCACTTTTTCCACCAGCTCTCCCAGCTCCAACCCAGGTGCCAGCACTACCAGCCATTCCAGCAGTTCCTGTGCAGCAGGGACAGTTACAGTATGGACGTGTCTATAACGTCCACCAGGCAGCAGCTCCACAGGAACCACCCGCAATTGAGGGTATGTTTCCTATCCATGGTACTATGGGTCGGGTTTTGTTTGATATGGGGGCAATGCACTGTTTTATAGCTACACATTTTGCGAAAGCCTTAGGATTGTTAGCCACAGCGGAGAGCACAGTGACGTGTGTAGACTCACCATTGGGGAGTGGGTCGCTTATTTTCTTTATATGCCGGGGAGTGGGGGTAGAGATTGGTAGTTTGGTATTACCTGCAGACATGTTGGTATTAGATATGCATGTTCATGATGTGATCATCGGTATGGATTGGCTCGCGGATTATAGAGCCATGATTGATTGCTTCGGTGGGAGCATTGTTTTTTCCATTCCGGGGCAAGAGATGTTTGTAGTGGCGATGCCTCGCCCAGAGGGAGGTTCGACCGCTCATTTTTATTATATAGAGGAGGATACCTCTAAGGAGGTTGTGATTCCTTTAGATTCGATCCCAGTTGTCAGGGAGTATTTAGATGTGTTTCAGGAGATACCAGTTCTACCCCCCAGTCGAGAGATAGACTTTGTCATAGACTTATTGCTAGATACGAGACCTATAGCACGTGCACCGTACCGTATGGCTCCAGCTTAGATGAGGGAGTTACGGGATCAGATTGAGCAGTTGTTGGGTCAGGGGTTTATACGGAGGAGTACTTCGCCGTGAGGTGCCTCTGTGTTATTCGTGAAGAAGAGAGACGGTTCACTGAGATTGTGTGTGGATTACCGAGAGTTGAATAAGGTCACGATATAGAATAAGTATCCGTTGCCTCGAATCGATGACTTATTCGACCAGCTGAGAGGAGCTTCTTTCTTCTCGAAGATTGATTTACGATCGGGATACCATCAGTTGCGTATCAGGAAAGAGGATGTCTCGAAGACTGCGTTCTTATCGAGATATGGATATTATGAGTTTCGGGTTATGCTTTTTGGTTTGACCAATGCTCCAGCAGTGTTTATGGACTTGATGAATAGGTTGTTCAGAGATTTCCTAGATCAGTTTGTCATTGTCTTCATCGATGATATTCTGGTTTACTCTCAGACAGAGGAGGAGCACGCCGAGCATTTGAGGCAAGTTTTGCAGACACTACGTCAGAACGAGCTATATGCAAAATATGAGAAATGCGGGTTTTGGCTGAAGGAGGTCCAGTTTTTGGGACATATTATTTCCGACCGGGGGATATCTGTTGATCCGGGGAAAGTATCCACGGTGAGGGAGTGGGAACAGCCCACGACACCGACGGAGATCCGTAGTTTCGTGGGATTAGCAGGATACTACAGGAGGTTCATTCGGGGATTCTCGAAGATAGCAGGTCCTTTGACACATCTGACTCGTAAAGGTGTGTCGTTCATCTGGAGTGATGCCTGTCAATTGGCATTCGATGAGTTAAAGAATAAGTTGACCTCAGCACCTATGTTAGCATTATCGAGACCGGGAGTTGAGTATCTAGTCTACACCGATGCGTCCTTGCAAGGACTTGGAGGTGTATTACAGCAGGAGAGTCAGGCCATTGCTTATGCATCCCGTAAGCTAAAGCCTCACGAGAAGAATTACCCCACTCATGACTTGGAGTTGGCGGCAGTTGTATTTGCCCTTCGTATTTGGAGACATTACCTTTTGGGGGAGAAGTTTTGATTGTTCACGGACCACAAGTCCCTACAGTACCTATTCACGCAAAAGGAGTTGAATATGCGGCAGCGAAGGTGGCTTGAATTCGTGAAGGATTATCAGTTTGATATCCAGTATCTCCCAGGGAAGGCTAACGTGGTAGCAGACGCGTTGAGCCGCAGACCTGTTGATGAGGTGGCAGGGGTGTGGAAGGCGAAGTGGAAAGAATTGGGACACCAGGATGCAGTGGCCCGATCATTCATGTCGGTAATGACTGTTACACCGCAGATTGTCACGAGAGTGGTAAAGGCACAAGCAGATGACTCGTTCTGTCAGGAGCTGATAGTTCGATTACTAGCAGAGGGAGCCGAATCCTATACCGTCAGCTCAGATGGGGGATTACGCTTCAATGGGAGATTGGTAGTTCCGGAAGGGGAGGAATTGTGGCACGAGGTGATGGCAGAGTCGCACGGCTCACGATTCGCGGTACATACCGGTGGGGACAAAATGTGCCAAGATATGAGACGTCAGTATTGGTGGAGTGGGATGAAGAGAGATATTGCCGTGTTTGTCTCTAATTGCGCCACTTGTCAGCTTGTAAAAGTGGATCATCAGAGACCGGCAGGACTT
This sequence comes from Sambucus nigra, assembly GCA_949130495.1. Lineage (NCBI taxonomy): Eukaryota > Viridiplantae > Streptophyta > Magnoliopsida > Dipsacales > Adoxaceae > Sambucus > Sambucus nigra. The sequence goes on along the minus strand of OX422209.1, from coordinate 466,507,157 downwards.
CTACAGCCATTGGAGGTCCCGATGTGGATGTGGGAGAGCATATCCATGGACTTTATCACGGGGTTGCCTACATCACAGAGAGGTCACGACTCCATTTAGGTAATTGTGGACAGGCTGACCAAAGTCGCTCATTTCCTACCCGTAAGGACAGACTACACTACGGGACAGTATGCCCAGCTCTTTATTTCAGAGATAGTGAGACTTCACGGTGTGCCCTTAAATATCGTGTCTGACCGAGACAAGATATTCATTTCACGGTTTTGGGAGAGTTTTCAGGAGGCCATGGACACGGAATTGCGGTTGAGTACGGCGTATCACCCGCAGACCGATGGGCAGATCGAGCGTACAAACCAGATGTTGGAGGACATGCTACGTATGTGCATCATTGATTTCGGGGGTGGATGGGAGCAGTATCTTCCACTGGTAGAGTTTGCTTACAACAACTCCTACCAGTTCACCATTGGCATGGCTCCATTTGAGGCGTTGTACGGTAGACCTTGTCGTTCCCCAGCATGTTGGTTGGTGGTGGGGGACAACAAACTACTTGGGCCGGAGGTGATTCAGGATACTTCGGCAAGGATAGAACTGATACGGAGTCGCATTCGGGTAGCTCAGGATAGACAGAAGAGCTATGCTGATGCGAAGAGGTTCTTCAGAGAGTTCCAAGTGGGGGACCAGGTTTTGCTCAGAGTATCTCCTATGAAGGGGATTATGCGTTTCGGGAAGAAAGGGAAGTTGGCACCGAGATACGTGGGACCATTTCCTATTATTGAGCGGATTGGACCGGTTGCGTATAGGCTTGGGTTACCGGAGCATTTACATCGGATTCACGATGTGTTTCATATTTCCTCGCTAAGGAAATATCTTAGAGACGATTTGGCTCATTCTCACATTGCTTTGGAGGACATCGATCTCCAGCCTGATAGCTCCTACGAGGAGGGACCGATTGCTATTTTGGACCGAAGTGAGCGGAAACTGCGGTCAAAGATAGTTCCGTTAGTGCGTGTTCAGTGGCGACATCATAATGTCAAGGAGTCCACATGGGAGCGCGAGGATGAGATGCGCAGACGTTATCCAGAGTTGTTCTTACCAGGTACTTTCTAGTTCCGAATTTCGGGACGAAATTCAGTTATTAGGGGGGAGGTATGTAATACCCCGTATTTTTGTGATATTTATTTATGGGATTAATTAAATTAAATGCGTATTAATTGGAAATTAATCCGGATTAAAATACTAGTGAGATGCGAGTTGGTATTTGAATATAATGTGCATATATGATTATATATGAATATTGAAGTATGAAATTTGTCGTGAGATTGAAATACGGCAATTTGGAAATTTTATTGAGACACGTGTGACAGTCGCGTCAGGGAAATATTTATTTTAATTAAAAAGTGAATTTTAGTTCTATTAACCGTATGGTCGTTTTGAGTGCGCCAATGCATCCGAAAGAGTCGAAATAGTCAAAAAACACTAGCCGGGGGTTTAGTTTGGGTCCCGGGGAATTTTTAGGCCATACCGGCAACGTATAAGGGTAGTTTGGTAATATTGGATTTTTGGGAATTAAAACCTACGAAAATTGGGAATTAAAAAGCTGACTTGGTAATTCCCCACTAAACCCACTAACCACATCTTAAGACTTATTAGGCTATGGGGGTTATTAGAAATTGTTCCAAAATTTCCTAAGGCAAAAACCCTAGCCACCATTCACTTTGGAGAAGAAAGCTTGTAGAGAGAGAGGAGTGGAGAATTCTGCAGAGAGAGAGAGAATACTCCATCAAATCGACCTCAAAATTAGAGATTCATATAAGGCAAGTGGTTTAATTTCAATTAATTGCAGAGAATGCTTCTTCCATGCGTAGAAATTTGTTATAATTGTATTTGTTTGGGAGATGGATGAAAACCCATTAAACTTGGAATTAGAATCTTGCATATTGATGAGGAATTACATGTAGAATTGTATATAGGTGATGATTCTGATGATAATAATATATTGGATGAAACAAAAATGGATTTAATTAGGCTCATTGATGATTTATAAATTTTAGGGTTCATGTTCATGTAATTTGGGGGATAAATGAAGGGATTTGATGATTTGATGATGTTTAAGATGTATTGGCCCTATATAAACGTTTAGTTATGATCTATGAATGTTTAGTACGAATTAGGAACCTTAAATTTATGTTGGAATGATTTTTATGAGGGATTAGGAGTGAAGAAAGTTGGAAAAACGAGATTTGGAAAATTTGAGCTCGAATCTGGCCACTCGTTAGAAGACCTGCCCAGGTCGTTCGAACGAGCTCGTTCGAACGAGCTTCTAACGAGTTGACAGTTTGGGTTCTAACGAGAGGGATGTTCATTCGAACGATATCTCGTTAGAAGTCCCAGTTCGTTCGAACGAACTCTCGTTCGAACAGCCTCGTTCGAACGAGACTTCTAATGAGTTGACAGTTTAGGCTTTTTAGCCTGTTTCGATCCCGAGTGCCCCATAACCTTGTGTATATGTAGAGATAACCTTCCCTTTATGATTAATTGATATATTTGGGATGTTTGGGATATAATGAGGAGTCAAACCTAGAAGTGTAGTTTGAATCTAAGGGAAAATGTGAAGTAGTACGTGAGTGTCGATTACGATGCGAGAACTATTGACGGCCTAATTTATTATATTAACCGAGAACATATAAATTGTGTAGTATTATATGTCGGTACGAAAATGAGAAGTTTACCACCAATATATTATGGTGATTACTAAGATGTGTGAATACTTAGTATATGTATTGATTTTATGTGTATGACATACCAACCATACCTGCAATCACGGGAGGTTTACGTTCGCTTAGGTCCCTCTAACCCTTGTGTTGCCCGGATTTAGACTAGTACCTCGATGAACATAGGTCAGAGAAGGACTTATTGGGATGTTAATAAGTCTGCTGATCGTGGGAGCGCAGGTATGTGCGTGACCCATGTGATGTGACTGTGTTCGCCTCCATTATTTGTGATGTTGTTATCTGAACGATTCCTGAGAGATTCGGAATGCGTGATCCTTATGTACGTGATGTACCGGGATGGATAGTAGAGTATGTGTGCACCGCAGCTAGTCTCGGGGTGCTTGTATTGTATATTTATGACGTGAATAATATACACTTAATTAATGGGAACTTTCATGTTAATATTGTGATAATAATTATGGTAATGTTTTGAGAAAACATAACGGGTTAATTGATAGTGAATTGTATTACTAATTGAGAATCTGAGTTTAAGTAAAACCCTCTATTTAATTGATAACGCTATAATGCATTATGGGGATCGAGTAGTAAGCGGTAGAACTTATTACGCTTTGGTTAGATATATATATGTCATTTAGATGGGTAAAGTACGTTAGGAGTGCACATGTAGTCGAGAGGTGAGAATTTCATGTGAGTGCACGCCCTAACATGTATTTTGCATTTAATGTTTTAATGTTATTAAAACACTTGATGTATTTAAAATGATTTCCACTTTCGGGCTCTGACCCATTTGCTTTCAAATCTATTTTTGTAAAAACCATTTTAGGTGCCCAGCCACAAGGATACCTTGCTTAGGATCCTCATTCAGGTGACGAGCTGTAGCTGTTGGTGGAAGTTACAGGACTTTGCTTGTAGACGCTTCATCTATCTTGACTCTATATTCAGCACTTATCAATTGTAGGGCATGTCGCCCATTTATTTTAGAGACTTTTCATTTATTTCAGTTATTCAGGCTTCGGGCATGTAATTAATTCAGGATTCAGACTTGTCATTTTATTTTCAGTTGTGGGATTGTTGTGAGGAGTTTTCCTCCGGACTTATTATTATTTGTTGATTATTTCATTACTTCGTTATAGTGAATGGATTATGTTATTCTTCCATTATTCTTTTATTGCATGTTAATCAGACTTAAATTAAAATTTGGCAACTTACTTTTTAAATACTAGGTGGTTAGTAATTATTAAAATATTTTCGACAGTGATGCTATTAACTGAACCAACTTAGCATTTTGTATTGATTTAATAAAGGAGTAGCTACCCGGTATTTAATTAGTCGGGGTGTCACATGCACATACTTGTCAGGTTCTATGCACGACATGTCACTGTAGGCAGTCTTCCCATTTAACTATCAGCTCACACATACTCGTCATGCCAACACACACTCACGTCCCTATAGCCTGTCAACCCTACATATACTCGCGCTGCAAATTCTTTTTTATATCCGTTTATTATCTTAGGTATTAATTCTCAATTTCTCAAGTCTTTATTATCTCATTATCTCATTATTTTATATTAGCCCCACCCTATTATAGATAATACCTCAAGTCCACCCCTAGTCCCATGCCTAGAGGTCTCCAAAATACAAACACATCCTATACTATTTTGTAGGATGAATTACTATCATTTATCTCTTCCTATTCTTGCCCCTAGGCTATCCAAATCAATGGAAAAACACCAAAATCAGCCCCACCCTCCCTGGAATATCCCATCCATGAAAATCTACACCAACTAGTCCCATACTTAAAAAGTGGTAACCGCAATAAAGGCATACCCACTAGTACCATACCTAGCAAGTATTCCTAAAATTAAGGAGAGGGCATAACTACTTAAAATTTCCGTCATCCCTGTGATGATAATTATAATCGAAACAATACGTCGCATAATCCAATTTGTCAACAATTACACAAATTTATCATGCAATCACAATTTACTTTAATTTCATTCTTTCAATCCATCGTCGTAATTAATACAATTTATTTTATCCAACAATTGTAATTTCAACATCATGCAAGTTTAAGAAGCACACCACGATAATTTACTTTGATCATACCTACATAATTTAATATGATTTCACAAGTCCCTTTTTTATTTATATAAGGCAACTATGATTTCTACATGCAAACCTACCACCATAATAAAATAAAATAAAATCTCTACTCTAAGCACAGAAGAGTTACGAGTCTTAATTCATATTAAGATTTTTCACAAAAACAGTCCCAAATTAGATTTCACCTTCCCTAATTACGGTTGCTAATTATTTTAAGAAAAACATGTAAATTAATGTTTAAGCGATATTTAAAACACATAATACTGAAGAGAGGGAATGGAAGTATTTATGGCTACTGAAAAGTCGGTTGAAAATTCTGATTAGACAGTTGTGTTCCTCTAAAAAATGAAGAAAGATTAATTATCTTGCAAGAACACCAATTAGGCCCTCAAAACTTTATTTGAATCTTGATTAAATTTGGGGGTAGGGTTTATAGATGAAAGGTGGTAAAGATGTAGAAGTCTTCTGGTTGAAAAGTTTATGAAAAAGAGTGTAGAAAAGTCTAAGCCCGAATTATTTTAATGTGGGAAAAAGATTAGAGTTTAAGTTAGATTAGAACTCTAAGAAAAACAAAATAGTGCATGATCTGATCCATTCCGAATAGATTCGCCCTCCAGTCCAAATTGATTCGGTCTGGCTCAGGTTGGAAGTTTGAGCAATTTTTTTATATATGTTAATTCAAATCCCGATTTATCCCCTAATTTCAATTCCAATTAAAATCCTACTTTCCACAAATGAAAACCAACATAGTTAATTACTAAAAATAATTAAATCCAAAATTTGTATTTTTCCCAATTTTGAGTTAAATTAAATTACTAACAGTTTTAAAATTATGGGGTGTTACATACTTCCCCACTAGAATAGGAATTTCGTCCTTGAAATTCGACGAAGCATAAATGCGCAAATAAAATAAGGCTCACATATGCCTACCCATAGAATACCTCGATTAGGCGCCCACACACCCAATCCCACCCGTATCCACCTCACGATCAAAATACAATATATACCACCTATATATATAACTACTAAGAAAATAATATGTATCGTGTTATTCTAATAGCCACGTCATGGCTCCTGCAATGCCTTCCCTACCTGAGGATTCCGAGTAGGAAGCATATAGCACCTACCCACTGCGGTCACTGCTGATGTTATTCGCACTCCCTGGACACCTGGTGCTAGAGGCCCTTAGCTCTGTACACCTTATCCTTGTTGGTCTTGAGCCTTTGGACACCTAGAAGCTGTATGCCCTATTTTTACACCACTGAAACATGCTCCCTTAAAAGGTCCATACTATCTATTTGGTGACTATCCTTGTCCTGGTCCCTAAGGATTCTACAGAACACTATTGCCTTATTTCTCCTGACTTTTTCTCTACCTCTTCCACGCCTGGTCATTGCGACCCTTTTTCTCTCCTCCTTGACCATTTGATTCCTGCCTCTTCCTAACTTCTTTTGGTAGTTTATTTTTTCCTGCCACAACAATAGTGCTACATCCACCACCTGGCTGTAAGTAGTGTACGCCAAATTCTCCAACACCATCTGCCTAATAAACCAAGACAAGCCCTTAATGAATAACTCCATATTCTCTACCTCTGTGTTTCCCTCTTATGGTACAAACATTAATAAATTTGTGAATTCTTGCTCATACTCCGTAATGGATTTCGAACCCTTCTCTAAGTCCAGAAATTCCCTCTTCTTCTTCACGCCTAATCACATATGAAAAATACTTATCATTAAACTTAATAAAAAAATATCCGTAGTTCAAGTGATCCATGTCCTCCGATGTCGTGCCACTCTCCCACCACTGTAATGCCTCTCCAGTTAGCTTGAACATAGCCAACATCTGCTTCTGCATATCAGTCTAGCCGACCATCCTCAACTGCCTGTCCATGTACCTCCTCCATTAGTGAGAAACTGTTGGGTCAAATCCTCCTGCGAAGGTGGGAGGATTGCCCTTAGGGAAGATGGTTTTCACCCTATCCCAAACTGAAGCGGGTATACCCTGCTTCTGTACCTTCAAAGTCACCCATATCTGTCTCCCTACCTCAATCACGCACAATAACCAATAACTCCTCGACATCCAAAACAATATGCCTCGGCCTCTACTAATTTATGGAACCCAAATTTGAACCCTCTCTTCGATCTCCAGTCCTCCTAGTGTTCACCATCTGAAAAGATAGGAACAAAACAACATCAGTCTTAAAATAACTAAGAGTACAAATCATCAAAAGGAATAAAAAATAAGCAACGTGGAAGATAAAACTGACTCACAACCTATGAGACATAAGACCAAGATCTAATGCCATCTGTAACACCCCGTGCATTCTTGCATTGTGCACCACCAAGACTACGCCGGACATTCCTAAATTAAATACCATTCTTAGCATGTGACATATATGAGACATATAAAAATTTATTTCCACAAGATAATAATTAAATTGATCCAATAATAATAACCATTCATGCAATATTAAAACCCATCACCATGCTAATATCCATGTTAAATCCAACTCCGAATAAATATAGTCTCAAATAAAATGATCCAACTGTAAACATCTGAATAAAATCGTAAACAGCCGTGGAACTGATTGGCCTACCAAATCCATAAATAAAGTCTCATACTAAGTGAGATGGAAAGGAAAAATAAATCTAACTACTATGCATCTAAAATAAACTCCAGCTACAACTCCAAAAATCTCCAATCACTCCTATGCAGCTACTTTAGTGCTATACTTGAAATCTTAGTCAACGTAATGGGTCAGAGCCCACCGCATGAATACAAGCTACTTCCCCAATTAGGGCCCATGAACCCAGACATAATAAACACCACAACAGAGTATTTTAATTTAAACGAGATAATTATTAACGTGCGAATAAAAGTAAACTACCATTATCTACCATACAACTGATCAACCCTAAAGTGTAAGTCCAATTGTTTCATTAGCATTATTGTTTACAATTTTATTCTTATCCTTACTTAATTTAGTTAACCAATTATTTTAATTCATGCGATACCAATATGGTCAGTCAACCCCTTTTCGGTCCTGCCCACACTCTTGGCACATTTATAGTTCTACAGATCACACCCATTCCCCTCACTATAGCTAATTAACTAGTATTATATCAGTTCTGCACATACTCGTGAGGTTCCACGCACGAGTCGACCCGTTTAACTGTCAGCCTGCACATACTCATGGTGCCACCACACTCCCACGTCGTTATAGCCAGTCGGCCAGTATTCTGTTAGCCCTTCACATACTCACTTCGTAAATTCATTTTAATACGTGTTCATTATCTTAGGTATTAATTCTAAAAAAAAAATTAAAGGTAATGAGTCCACAGCATGGCCCCCTTTATATAAGAGGGCGCTAGAAGTTGAAGCATCACAGCTTACCAGCTGCGACCTCCCTCCACATCCAAATTAAAGGAATAATGAAGACTGTTATCTGTAATAATACCGCGATATAGGGCATAAGCCAAAGCTGTAGCACTAACTTGTAACCTTTTGGCACTGAGGCGTAGAGGCTTATTTATATGCCCAATACTAGACCACAACCGCAGAAGGCTTGCAATGGAGTCGCTATCTGGGGCTCAGACTGGCCGTGCCACCCTATGACTATACAACATATTTAGGCCACGGTTATGTCCTTAGTAGGCCACGACTTCATTCCTCTCCAGCAGTACATACCCTGCTACAGACTTAGCCAAATCTTGCAACTATCCTACTTTTAGAACGATTCCTTACTTACGCCACTTATCCACGTGTCATGTGCCTCGAGCATGTGACACCACCTTTTGACTTCTATAAATAGAAGTGTTCACCTCACTATTTAAGCGGAAAACTTTGGTTGTGAAGCCATTCCTAAATCTCTAGACACACTCTTTCTAAAGCCTCCCAGACCACCTGGGTCACTACAGTCCACAATCCTCTACAAACTTGTTATACATATTGCATCCTACAGTGCACAAAACTTCTTTTGTCATGTAGTTAACCCTCTTTCCCTCTTGTACGCCTCTAACGCAAACCAATATTGTATTTTTGAATACACACAATGAGAGCAAGGCATCAAAAGTGGACTTAGGCTCATTTTATAGTCAAACCACTCTAAGCATGATTTTTTAGCAACATCATGTGTATTATATATATATATATATGTGTGTGTGTGTGTGTGTGTGTGCTGTGTTTTTTTATAGTAACTTACTTTTACTCATGGTGAATCTATCGATTGGGGGTTGCATTCGATATTAGGACCATATACCACGTACCCAACTGAGATGGGCAAGGCGTGATGAAGGTCATTATCTTAGATCATACGCTTGGTTAGTATATATTTGATGATGAGACAAAGCGGGTGGACTTGATCCATCGACTGGGTTTGGGTATGGGCCCGTTAATTGTGTATTGTGTAGTGATCGCCGCATTATTGATTTGTGTGTTTTGCTTAATCCCATTAGGTGATTAATTCCTATAGACTTACCGATCGAGGAATGAAATGGACACCGAAGGTAGTAACCTTCGTGTGGTGTAATAATTAATGAGAAATAGTTAATATAGTCTATTCTTGGACAATTGATAATGAACCCTATGTCATTTTAACTACATTGTGTGTTTTATTCGTATTTTCTTGTGGGTGACATTGCAGGTGTTAGTACTTGGGTTGTATTCTTACACGCATAATTAGTTACATCCTTATTTCATGTTCGATGGTTGATGATTATATTTTATGATAATTCAGAGATGAACTTGTGTAATATAAAGATGTTAATTGAACAAGTGTTACTTTTATGAGATTATATGTATATTAATAAAATATATGCATGGGAATTTGGGTGAAATCCTACTAGGGTAGTTAGTTACATCCCATGATAGTTTTTCGTTATGTGATAATACTTATTAGTCTAGAGACAAAGACATTTAGTATATTTATGACTTGGGCTGGGACATGCACGTAGTCTTACACTTATATGATAGGTGAGGTACTTATTGCATGTGATGTATTGTAAATCCATCGCATGATTATTTACTATTGATATTGGAGTTAGTTCTTTCAACTTTAGGGCTCTCACCCCAAATCACAAGTATTTCCCCCCAACAGGTATTGCTATTATTATAAATAAGTTTAAGATGATTGAGTGGCCAGACTTGTAGTCTTGGAGATCCAATTATCATTATTAGAACAGGAGTATTGTTTCATTCAACTTGTCATTGTATTCATGCATTTGATTCAGAAGTAGTACAGTTGTATTTCATTTACGTCATTTAAAAGAGTTGTAATAAGATATTTTATATAGTGAAATCATTTATTAGAGTTTAATATTATTCTCAGTTCAATTATTCTTTTGTCATCCTTTATCGAGATTTTATTGTGGATGGTTTTTATTTGTTGTAGTTTATTGTTATATTTAGTTTCCATACTGATCAAATGGGCATGGAAAATCGAGGGTGTTACAATTTTTTTCCTGGAGATGTCTTTGATACAAAGAAGTTTGTTAGACATCATGATGACAAACCGATACCTTTGTCATATGTGCCACCTCATTTTCACGGTAAGAAAGAAAGAGGGGAGATCCCAAAGTTAGAAATGGTTGTTAATTTTATGGTAAGTTGAATATACTTATCATTTTTGCTTAAAAAAAATACTAAAAATAGTTGATTTTATAACTCAATAGTCAAAGAAGAAAGGGAGAAGGAATGTACCATTTTGTACTTTTATAAGGTTAAAGGCCATATGAATCAAGCTTGTAGATGTTTGAGATGGGTAAATAATAAGTTCATTGACAATAGGAGAAGAGTGTCTCAAAAATATTCTATTGATGAATTAGAAATCAAGTAGGTTATTTGATAAGAATGATAAATTTCCTAGTGGAAATGGTGGTGAGGCTAGATGTGATTTTCCTAGACATAGACCTAGACCTATACCTATACCTAGACACTATACTCAAGTTCCAAGGACAAGGTATAAAAATCCTATAGGATGGATGAGAAATGGATACCGAGGGTAAGTAGTTATTTGCCTAGGAATGCACCTAGAAATAAGGTTGAAATTCATGTTCCTAAAAAAAAGGTTGAGATGGAATAGGTGAATATTGTTCCTAGCATCGATCAGGGAAATGAAACACCCATGGCTATCTAGGTAGATAGTTTGCTAGGATGACTAGGTTCTACTAAATTTCCATTCCTAGTTCATTCTTAATTTAGTGGTGGGGTGTGGGGGGGGGGGGGGAGGGGGGGGAATCTTTGTGGGTGAGACAATTCCATGTGGTATCATTCTTTTTATGTTCTGGTGAGATTTTCATGCATATGTGCATTTTGTATGCATTTGATTTCTATGTTATGTTATCTACTAAACATGATTTTTATAAATACATGCAATATTCTTATTCAAAAATTTGAAAAATATTTTAAGTTTATTTTTTTATGATTATATCGATAAGTTTTTTATTCTTATTGATTTGATGATTCATTCAACTTGAATGGCGAATAAAAGTGAATATTAAACCATTTGATTGAAATTATTAATTGATGTAATTATTTAAAATTCATATGATATATCACATTTTAAAAACTTCTTAAAGTCTGCTATTGATTTCACACTACTTGATCACATACATATTACTTGTTTCATATGATTATACTTATGTGATTATTATTCTTAGTGCTTAATTTGATCATGGTCAAATCCCATGATCTTATTCATTTTAAAAGTCTCTATGGTCCATGTGTGACATTTTTGTGTGTTTCATACTATGAAGGAGTTGAAAAAGGACCATTTTCAAAGCGTTGATAAGGGATTCCATTAAAGTGATTACATCCAATTTGGAAATTAAAATATTTTGGGGTGTGTGTCATTTAGGTGTGTGAAAATCCAATCAAGGAAAAAAGCCAATATGTTGAAAATAGCCAAAAGACACGAGCTTAATCAATGTAAAAAACAAGATAGGCCATAGCTTTACAAAAATAAAAATTAATATTTATTTTCCATTTAAAAAATTTGAACAACAAATGCTTTAAGGAGTAAAATGTCACACCCTACGTAATTCTGGCGTCGGCCGCCATCAAAATAATGTCGGGCATGAACTAAATAAAATATCCTTCTTAGCATGTGACAGATATGAGACATGAAAAAAATTCATTCCACAAGATAATAACTAAATTGATCCTAAAAACATTAATCATTAAAGCGATATAAATCCATTACCATGCTAAACTCCAAATAATCCAATCTCCAATCATATAAAACCAAATAAAATCCAACTAAGATACAACTATGGAACCAAATGGGACACTAAATCCATAAAATGAGTCTCAATAAAAATGCGGAGGAATGGAAGCTAAACTAAACTACTAAGCATAATCAATAACTCCAGCTGCACCTCCAAGATGATCTCCAATAAGTCCTATGCAGCTACTTTAATAAATTTCCTGAAAAAGGTTAATCAACGAACGGGTCAGAGCCCGAGCATGAATACACACTACTCCCCTCAATTAGGGTCCGTGAACCCAGACAGTAGAATTATACATGATGAATATCACAACAGAATATTGTAAGATTAAATGAGATAAATAATAACGATGCGAGTAAATAACCAACATAAATTACGGCATGAACCAAGTTACCTCCAAGTCATAATTCCAATATTTAATTTAAATTGCCCGATTAATATTAATCAATATAAATCTTTGTCTCATTATTATTTATTTAGTGTAGTACTCCCGCTGTTCTACGCCACACACATTCGCCTCGTCATAGCTAGCCGAACCATTTAAACTGTCAATCCTGCAATTATGATCGAGGTTCCATGCACGATACATATTTGTTGCCATCCAATTCGTTTAAACTATCGATACTGTAATTACTCAGATGCTGCACACCCACACATTGCAATAGCCAACCAACCTGTTTCTAACTGTCGATCATGCAATTATTACGACACCAATATATTTTAATACCCGTTTTATTATCTTATGTATTAATTCTCAATTTCTCATATTTCCTCACTATTCTATTAAATCATCCCACCCTTTTTATCGATGTGAGATCCTAAAAACACCCCTAGTCCCATACCTAAGGGTCCCAAAATACACCTACGTCCTATCCTGTATATAGAATAGATTTCTCACATTTATCTCATCCTAGTCTCATGCATAGGCTAGCGCAACAATGATATAACATAAAAATCAACCCCACCCCGGAATCACCCATCCGTAAAAATCTACACTCACTAGTCCCATACCTAGAAAGCATAAATCTCACTAAGGCTTACCCACTAGTCCCATACCTCGTAAGCATCCTAAAATAAAGGTGGGAGCATACTACCAAAATCTCGTCGTACCCCCGATGATAAAAATAAATATCAATAAATTACATAAACCAACAACACACATAAACATTATCGCAAATATATTCGTGATGACATAATTTAGTTTAATTTCATTAATAAAATTGTTGGCTTTCTAAACACAAATATATTTCATTTAATTATTATAGATAATCAATATGAAAGTTCAAGAACCACACTAAAATTTTCCACTTTTAATAGCTACATAATTTCATGCGTGTGTACACGACCCAATTTCATTTAAATGACCCCCATGAAATTCTGCATGCGATCCTACACCCATAAAAGCCAAACCTAACACTCTCTCCTATGCACCCAACCAAGGGATTCAAATCTTATTTCATATCAAAAGTTTTCACAAAGCAATCCCAATATTAGTTCTCACTTTTTCTAATTAGGTTGTTAATTACTTCTAAGAAAAACATGTAATTAAGGATTCATGTCATATTTAAAATGCATAATACTAAAGAAAGAGAATAGTGTATTCATTCGTGAAAATTTCCGGTTGAAAATTCTGAATACTCGGTTGCGTTCGTCTCACAAAAATAAAAAAGTTTTGTTTTTGGGACTTCTTAAAAATATGAAGTTTAGAACTCCCAAAATATGATTGAAGTTTTGTTTAATGGAGGTTTGGAGTTGAAATATATGCATCTGAGTAATCTGCTTTGTGTAGGAAAAAGAGGGCTTGAGAACAAAAAAGTGCGTACCTTTTAGAAAAAAGTGGGTCAAGGTCTCTTTTTAAGGTAAAGATTAAAGAGTCCAAATATTTTCCAACACCCAAAAAATTTCTTAAAATATTATAAATATTTTGTACTAACAATCCATTTATTTTCATGTGCATCCCCAAAGCTTTTGAAGCAGCTATCTCGCATCATCACCATCACCATCTCACATGATACAAACCAAGGGATAAATGAATACTAAAATAATAAAAAGAAAAAAATATCCAGCCGCAACAATTGGGCCATGTGCCAAAAGGAAAGGAACAAACAAAGAATTAATTAAATAAAAAAATCAGCGCCCCCTTTTAGGGAGCAATCCCATCCGCTAACACGTAGGGAAGGCTTAATGCCTCCTTTTCTTTCTCACCCAAAGTGGGTTTTTAAAAAAAATATCAATAATAGTAATAATAATAATAATAATAATAATAATAATAATAATAATAATAATAATAATAATAATAATAATAATAATAATAATAATAATAATAATAATATAATACTGGACTATTTACAAAGAGGTTATCTTTAGATCATGCCAAAAAATCAAATGTTTGAATTTTCCAATCTATAAAATTAAGAATTTTATTAATGTTTATTCAATTATAAAAAAAATTCGAATTCCCATAATAAATTTTATATATAATCCAATTTTGACCAAGGATCTTTTAATTTAAATAGTCCAACTTTTAATTGACAAACATTGAAAAAAAATATAATACCTTTTCGACTTTTAAATTAAGACGCCCTACTTAAGGTTCGAAAATTACGGGGTGTTACATAAAATAGTTAGAAAATATCATATTTGAGGTCAAAGGATATTGATGGAATAATTGTTTTTTTAAGAATTGTTTGTAATGAATATATAATATGATTATATGTATTCATGCTAATTTTATATCCATATTTGTCGCATGAATAATACTTTGATTGATATTAAAAAGTTGCAAAATATTAATTTGATGAGAATTTTAATCCTTGTATTTCAAATTTAGTGAGATTTGGATCAAATGTGATTTTGATTCATGATTTTAATTAAGGCTTAAAGGAAATCCTTATATCAAATCAAATTGATCATATGTGCCTAATAATTATCACACCTTAAATGCTTTGTGTTTGCATTTTTATATATGTTTGTGTGAGTTGTTGATTTTATACTAGTCTTTGTATTTATTCCCAATTTTGTGTTATTCAAGTAAAAAAATGAATGATTTCTCATGCATTGCATTTATCCATACTACTGGAGTTGAGAGTGTTATGACTCTTGTGGTTGCCTTAGGAGTTTTCTAGATCTATTGGATCTTTCTTGGAAAATACTTTGCTCCATTTGCAAGGCATCATTTTCTTCCCGTTCGCACAAATATCAGGCACACGATTATTTCGTGTCTTTCGCATGGTTATCGATAGGCGTATGTGTGTTTGATTGGTTTAGTTTCCCATTTTAAATCTAATCCTTCTCTAGGGGCCAAGCCTCAGTTAAAATCACCCTTTGAGTGTTTTTTTTATCTTCATGATATTATAGTTGGGATTTTAGAGATTTTTTATCGGTGGTTGATATAAGGACCTACATTTTTAGATTCACATCATTTCACTTGATATAACTTTGGTAATTCATCAACTCTTGTTATTTTTGTTGATTTAATCCTTTTACAGTTATTTTGGGTTAGATATTTCATCTTAGGAGCTACATTGTGTGTCTTGGAGGATTTTTTTGGTGATTTGGGGTTGTACATTTGGGGGTTGGCGTACCTTTCATCATTTTAGCCCTAGTTTTATGTTGTTTATTATTCTTGTCCATATTTTTGCATTATGGGTAGAGCTAAGACACAAGATAGGAAGAGAGTTCAAGTAAGTAGCGGTCCCGATGAGACTTCTCGAGTGCATGTGTCTCCATCTACTCCATATTCTTCTAGACAACATAGATTGGCCTAGAGTGCCCTGATACCCATTCCAGTTATCTTATTCACTAGATATGGTTTGGATCTTCCTGATAATTTCATGCTTTATGCCGGCATTACGGAGAGAGATGCCAATTTGGAGTATCTTGAACGAAGTGAGGAGGGACGATATATATTGTCTTTGAATGACGTCATTTAAGATTCTCCTTTGCTTCGGCCGAGTTCTATGAGAACATACATGTGCATACTGGTACCATACATGTCGTACATACATTTGTTTGTGGTATTTCGATTGAGCTTACTAATTATACTCTTACTACTCACTTAGGATTAGAACCTCGTATTTATATCACAGGGTATAATGCTTATAGTCATGGTGGTTACACGACTGATTAGGTTGTATCATTTTTAATGGGTTATCCGACTAGGTGGGAACATTCGTTATTTCTTCACACTGAGATGGATATGCAATTGTCTTTGTTACATTCTTTGGTTATTTAGAGCCTTATTCCCCATCATCCTACCCAGGACTAACCATTCCATATAGGTCATTTGATTTACGCTTTAGCACATCATCGTATGATATATTTTCCGATCTCATTATTCAAGTTATGAGGAGAGCATCGACTGATATGGGAGGTGAGGCATTACCCAATGGGAGGTTAATTATTGGTTATATGTACTCATTAAGGGTCCCTCGACTACTTTCATATTTATTTGCGACCATTATTGGTCCTATTTTGAGTGTTAGTTCTTCACGCTCAGTTGGTCAGATTTCATGTCATCTAACTTAACAACCTATTGAGCGGGAAGCATCGGCACCAACTCTTGCCCCAACATGTCAGCCAACACCCGAGCCGCATGCACGTCAGGGTCAGATAGATTTCATAATAGCTCAATTTTCATATATGAGAGGCCAGTTTCAAGAGGTCCGAGATGAGTAGGCTTTCGATAACACTTTGAGATGATTGATCGAGAGCTGGACAACTTACACATCGACATTGCATTTATTGCTGAGTATTTGAGATGATCTGGTCTTGTGCTTGATTTTTCTATTATTGTTCCACCATCAATTGGTACTCCTCCTCCACATGTTCCACCCGTGAATGTTGATGATGAGGAGACTAATGATGATGGAGATACCGATTACAATGATATCTCCGATGAGGATTAGAAATTTTGTCTTTAACTCTATTTTCATGTTATTCATTTGATAGTAACGTGTAACAACCCCTATTTTCTCACGTAAAGGCTGTCTAGACACGATACGCCGAAGATAGGGCTTGTTTGTCAATTAATATCATTCTTAGCACAAAGTAATTGTAAATAAGTTATTTTCCAAAACTTCTGCATTTGTAGAACAAAGAACACATACACAATAATCCAATATTCCAAACCACCACCACCACCACCACCATCATCATCATCATCATCATTGTTGATACCAAATTTAGTCTGCTGACATGGACCAATCATCTGAAGACACGTGTCAGCTTACCTGGTAAATATGAATACTCCAGACGAGAAACGTGGAAATTATGTACACTTCTATCAAGCAACTCACAATCATCGAGCTACTCAAGTTCACCGAGCAACTAAGAAGCCCCGAGCAACTCAAGCGTGACGAGAAGCTCTTGCTCATCCCCAAACAACTTAAGCTCCCTGAGTAACTCAAGCGTGATGATAAGCTCTTGCTCATCCCCAAATAACTTAAGCTCCCCGAGAAACTCAAGCGTGTCGAGTAACTTAGGCGGTCCGAGCAGCTTAAGCGGTCCAAGCTACATAAGTGTATAGCGTATCCAAATCAAGAGAATCCATGATATAACTACGAATTAAATGCTCATTAATATTGTACAGATGTACATGTCTGCTGGGTAATTGTGTGTTGTCCTTTTATTTGAACAACCTCAAGGCTATAAATACATTGTAACCTCCTCATTAGCAGGGGACTCGGAATTTCTTGGTAAATCCATTATCAAGAATTCTGCAAACAGTCAGCAATAACAAATATAGTGGATGTAGGCCATTCTTACAAGGCTGAACCACTTGAAAAATTCATTTGTCTTTTATTTCTTTATTCATTTTTATCTGTGATTAAAATAATTAGGTCAAAACTTATTTTTTACATTAACAGATTGGCGCCATATGTGGGAATCGACTCTGATTATCGTTTTTCACAAAAACAATTCATCACCAATGGCTAATCATCCTGAATCCAGCAATCGAAACACTGGAATCCCTCCAAATTCATCTAGTCCCCCAAATGTCCAAGATCTAGCTGGTATAATGGCTAATTTGGCCCAGGGCCAGACTGCCATGTAAGAAACCATGAGACAACTCATGCAAACTATCCAGGGTGGAGCGCCAGTCCAGTCAAGACAACGAAGCATTCAGAGAAATACCCGATTACCTTCTCCGCGAACTAGACGAACATTATTCCCAGAGGAATCTCAGTCTAGACGCACCGATTCATATCGTACTGAGAGATCCAATGATCCTTCTTATCATCCTGGACGGACTTCCTCGGTACGAGCTACAGACACTCAATAAAACATCACTCTATCTCCAAAAAGGACAAGTGCTCTTGAAAGATTAAGTAGAGTCTCTCCCTTTGATCGTTTAGGTCCTAGGAGGAATAGAAGTCCCCCTAGGATTATATCAAGGAACTCTCAACAACCCACTGATTTAAAGGAAGGCTCTGCCCAATCACGACCAGCTGCTCGTCGTGAAAGATCCCAAGAGGCAAATTCAACACGGTCTATTGCTCGAACCAATAGGATCGAAGAAGGAAATGACGCATGGAAGGGATCTATTAAGAGGTTGGAAGACAGGTTAGGGGAAATGGCTAAGGCCAAAAATCCTTTAAAAAGAACTTTTGTCCGAGGAACACCATTCACACATGAAATTGTGGATTTCCCCACACCGTCAAAATTCAAAGCCTCGGTAACACCAAAATATGATGGAAAAACTGATCCTATTCTCCATATAGAACAATATCAGGCAGTTGCTGATATCTATGCTATTCCAGATGAGATGCGATGCAGGGAATTTTTAGGAACTCTTACGGATCTGCTCAAATATGGTACAACAATCTTCCTCATGGGAAGATTGCGACTTTCTTACAACTGGACGAGCTCTTTATTAGGAACTTTTGTTTTGGAGCAAAACTAGTTAAATGAGTAGCACACTTGTTAAGTGTTAGACAAAAGACAGGTGAGAGTACTAGGGATTATATTACTCGTTTCAATAATGAGAAGCTCGAAGTTATTGATTACGAGGAGAAGACAACAATTACTGCTCTTATGAGTGGATTATTGCCAAATAAATTGTACTATACTCTATCCAAAGATCTACCTAAAACCATGGCAGAGCTAATGCCAAAGGCAGCCAAAATTATGAACGCCGAGGAAGCTATGGTTGCGAAGAAGAATTTGGACACCAAAGAGACCAAGGTTGAGGGTGATAAGGCTGAGAAGAAAGAGCAGAAGAACAATGGTGGTAACAGGAAGTCAAAAGCAAAGCAAACATTGGAACAATTGAAGAAATTTGGAAATTATACTCCTTTGAAAGTGGATATAAACCACGTTCTAGAAGAAATCAAGAACAGCGAGGATCTAAACTGGCCTAAAAAAATGAAGACAGATCCTGACAAGAGGAATAAGTCCAAATATTGCGAGTTCCATAAGGATCATGGTCATACGACCAAAAACTGCATAGCTCTCCAGAATGAAATTGAAGAACTCATCAGGCGTGCAAAATTAAACAAATATGTGGATCGTCGAAATGGTGGAAAGAGCAACGACCGAGGAAGGCAGAGGTCTAGATCTCCTCATCGAGCAAAAGAAGATAAGAAGAGAAGTCATGAAGAAGACCTGGATGATGACCAAGATGACCCCGATCTCCCCAAAAGACCAAAACAACCAGAACGTGAGGTATTTTCTATCCATTTTGGATTATTTGAATGTTATGTCATTACAGGTGGAGATGCAGGAGGGGGAGTACTATATCCCCATGATGACCCGTTGGTAATCAAGATGAGAATGAAGGAAGTAGTGATTTCACGAGTAATAGTGGATAATGGTAGCTCGACAGATATCATGTTCTATCCATTCTTTGACAGTTTGAATTTGCAGCTATCCCAGTTGGAACCATATCATGGCCCCTCCTTGGTTTCACTGGCGAGATGGTTTTTCCACTGGGGACGATCAAGTTAGATATGCTTATTGGTACCTGTCCTGCTTGTCGAACAGAAAGAGTACGCTTTTTTATCATGGATAAAAACGTCCAATTAGCTTACAATATCATCATGGGAAGATTAGGATTAAAGAAATTCGAAGCAGTATAATCTACTGTACATCAATGTTTAAAATTCCCAACCAATTTTGGAGTAGGAGTAGTGAAAGGTGATCAGAAAGTATCTCGGAAATGCTACTATTTATCTGTCGAGCAGGAAGAGCATGAGGAATCCAGAAAGAAGACTACTACCTACCAAATAGATGATGCGAAGATTAAAACATTATACCCTAGAGACGAGTCCCAACTCATGAAAGGGCAGGTTATGGAGGCTACTGAAAATGTCATTTTGGACGACGAGCATCCAGAACGAACAACTCAAATTGGTGCATCCTTGGATGAATCAATAAAATAAGAATTGATAGCATTCCTAAGGCGAACAAAGCAGACTTTTGCGTGGAGTCATGAATACATGCGAGGAATAGATCCAAATTTTTTGTGTCACAAGCTCAATGTGAACAAGGAAATCAAGCCGGTAAAGCAACGAAGAAGAGTGTTCAGCCCCGAGAAAAATCAAGCTATACAGGAGGAAGTAGAGAAGCTACAAAAATCCTCTTTCATTGAGGATGTTAAATATCATGACTGGCTAGAAAATGTGGTGATGGTAAAGAAGAAAAATAACAAGTGGAGGATGTGTGTAGACTTCACCGACCTTAACAGGGCCTGCCCAAATGATCATTTTCCTTTGCCCCAAATTGATCAACTGGTGGATTCTACCTCAGGGCACGAACTCTTAAGTTTCATGGATGCTTATTCTGGTTATAACAAGATTAAAATGAAGCCTAAAGATAGGGAAAGTACCTCTTTTATTACCCAGAGGGGAACTTATTGTTATAATGTTATACCTTTTAAACTTAAAAATGCAGGTGCTACCTATCAGCGGTTGATGAACAAGGTGTTTGCAGAGAAAATCAGTCATAACATGGAGGTTTATGTTGATGACATGCTAACGAAGAGCAAGAAAGCTGATGATCATCTAGTTGAATTGGGCCAAACCCTTGATCAATTAGAAAAATATCAAATGAAGCTGAATCCCACCAAATGCATATTCGGAGTACGAGAAGGCATGTTTCTTGGATATATTGTTAATCAGTGAGGAATTGAAGCGAATCCTAAAAAGATCAAGGCTCTATTGGAGCTATGATCTCCAACGACGAAGAAGGAAGTACAAAGCTTCATAGGGCAAGTTGCAACACTTAACAGGTTTGTGTCACGAGCAACTCATAGATGCCTCTCGTTCTTCAAAACACTCCGAAAGACTTTTTGAGTGGAATGATGAATGCGAGAAGGCCTTTCAAGAATTGAAGAAATACTTGGGAGCACCTCCATTGTTATCCAGACCAGTGATGGGAGAAAAACTATACTTGGCAGTTTTGGAAAACGCAGTGAGCTCGGCGTTGATAAGAGTGGAAGATGGAGTGAAAAAACCAATCTATTACACTAGAAAGGCCTTTCGAGAAGCAGAGATCAGATATCCAAGGCTGGAAAAGCTGGCACTAGCACTAATACTCCCAAAGCAATAGAGATGCCATTAAGGCAAGCTCAGGCAAGTAGAGATCAGTATACCCATAATTGTGTTGTGACACCCCGACTAATTAAATACCGGGTAGCTACTCCTTTATTAAATTAAATCAAAATGCCAAGTTGGCTCAGTTAATAGCATCACTGTCGAAAACATTTTATTATTACTAACCACCTAGTATTTAAAAAGTAAGTTGTCAAATTTTAATTAAAGTCTGATTAACATGCAGTAAAAGATTTTAAGCAAGAATAATATCACCATTCACCATAACGAAATAATAGAATAACCATCACATGATATAAATAAATCCGGAGAAAAAACTCCTCACAACAAATCCCACAACTGAAATAAGTAACGAAATACTGAATACTGAATTAATACATGCCAAAGTCTAAAAAACTGAAATGGAAATGTCTCTAATAAAATTTGGGCAACATGCCCTACAACTGAGGAATACTGAACATGGAATCCAAATGATAGAAGCGTCTAAAAGCAAATCCCTGTAACTTCCACAAACAACTACAGCTCGTCACCTGTATGAGGATCCTAAGCGTGGTGTCCTTGTGGCTGGGCACCTAAAATGGTTTTTACAAAAAAATAGATTTGAAAGCAAACGGGTCAGAGCCCGAAAGTGGAGAGTATTTTGAAAATAGCAAGTGCTTTAATAACAATTAAAACAATAAATTCAAAGTACATGTTAGGACGTGCTCTCACATGAGATACTCACCTCTCGTCTAACTGTGCACTCCTAACGTTCCTGTACCCATTCATGTGTTTTCCCCTAACTATCTAGTTCAAAAGGATTTCTAACACTTCTACTAGGTTCACATTTTAATTCCAACCTTAACAATTAAATAGAGAGTTCTACTTTTATTCTCGGATTCCCAATTAGTAATAAAACCATTTATTTGATATCTGCCCCTTTTATCTTTTCATCAAGTTACCATAACTATACACATAATTTAACATAGCAGATTCCTTTTCATTTAAACGTATATTATTCACATCATAAATATACAATACACGCACCCCGAGACTAAGCTGTGGTGCACACATACTCTGCTATCTATCCCGGTACATCACGTACATAAGGATCACGCATTCTGAATCTCTCAGTAATCGTTCTCAGATAACAACATCACAAACAATGGAGGCGAACACAGTCACATCACATGGGTCACGCACATACCTACGCTCCCACGATCAGCAAACTTATTAACATCCCAATAAGTCCTTCTCTGACCTATGTTCATCGAGGTAACCAATCTAAATCCGGGCAACACAAGGATAAGAAGGCCCTAAGCGAACGTAAACCTCCCGTGATAGCAAGTATGGCAGGTATGTCATGCACATAAAATTGTATGCTAAGCATTCACACATCTTAGATATCACAATATTAATAAAGGTATACTCTACATCCTTATACCATTATTCCAAATTATATATTTTAAGTCTCCCGATAATATAAAAGTTAAACTGTCGACACGTCTCACGGCGTAGTTTCTTATACTTAAAACCTATCTCAAATAGATTATTAAGTTCCTATTATTCCCACATATAACATCTTTATTCCTAAGGTCTTTACTTCTGCCCAAACCTCATTTCATCAAATTATTCAAATTTACACTTTTATCCCAAATATTATCTCACTTATCGAATTTCATTAATTTGGAATAATTCCTCAAATTGAATTCTAATTAAGGTCCAAGTTTCATAATCATGCCTACTGGTCTTCCTTAAGTTTAAGGGTATTCATAAGGTCTCCAATAACATTTTCCAAGGGTTACTACCATTAAAATTTAAATAGGGAAAAACTTTACTCATTCTGGGAAGGTTGATCGATCGACCTTTTCCTTCGATCGATTGATGGTGGTCGATCGATCGACTGATGAACATCGATCGATCGAATGCACCAGGTATGGCTACGGACTGCTTCGTTTTGCAGTTTTCAAATCATCCCAAAACATACTTTAAATGAATGGATCTCTAATATAACGTTATAGTATCATCATACAACCATCCTACAACATTAATAACGTTCTAAAACCAATAATTCATCAACCAAGGGCTATATATGGATCAATCTTCATCAAGAACCCTAGTTTTCTAATTCTTTCAAGAACATTCATAAACCTCTTCTTAAATCTGTTTTTAAATCATCAAGGGTCAAAATTTTGAATTCATAATTCGTCCAGATTGTTACTACATGCAGTACCTAACATAATTCATAGTTTTTAACTTCCAATTCATGGGTCTATATCATCTTCCAAGATCAATTTCGATAATTCCTAAACATGGAAAGCATAGCATTAAATCAATTGTAATTAAACCACTTGCCTCTAATCTTTCTCTGGATTTGAGGACGAATCTTGAAGGCTGAATTGCCTTCTCTCTCTCTCTGTAGAATTCTCCTCTTTCTCTCCCTCTCTAAGCTTTCTTCTCCAATGGCTATGGTGGCTAGGGTTTGTTTTGGGGAAAATTAGAAACCTAATTCTAATAACCAACGTAGCCTATTAGGTTAAAATGAGTTGGTTAATGGTTTAGTGGGTCAAATCCACATCCAATATAATTTACTAATTTTCGTCACTTTTAATTCTCAAAAATGCAAAATTACCAAACTACCCCTATATGTTGCCGGTATGGCCTAAAAATACCCCGGGACCCAAACTAAACCCCCGGCTAGTGTTTTCTGACTATCTCGACCCTTCCGGACGCGTTGGCTCACTCAAAACGACCATACGATTAATAGAATATAATTTCACTTTTATAATTAAAATAATTATAACCTGACGCGACTGTCTCATGCGTCCCAATAAAATGTCCAAATTGCCGTACATCAATCTCACGACAAATTTCATAATTCAATATTCATATATCATCATATATACTCAATATAGTCAAATACCAACTCACATCTCGCTAGTATTTTATCCGGATTAATTCCCAATTAATTCTCATTTAATTAATTGATCCCAAAAATAAATATCGCCAATAATACGGGATATTACATGTGTATACTGACATGCCATTAAGGCAAGCTCTGCACAAACCAGAGAAATCAGGAAGATTGATGTATTGGGCTGTAGAATTAGGTGAATACGATATAATTTATGAGCCTAGGTCATCACTCAACGGGCAAGCAGTGGCAGATTTTATCACAGTGTTCACCTATCCAGATACCTCCGAAGAGCAGAAGTTGAATACCGACCAGCCTGTGGATATTACAGGATCATCAAACTTCAACCCCGACCAATTTAAGTCGGTAGGTGAACAAGAAAAGATGGTAGACGAATAGCAAGAAGTGATAGAGGGGGATATAAGGAAGCATCAAATATTCCACCAAGGAACTTTGTCTGACCAAGAGTTTGATAATGAGATACCTGTGTGGAATCTATATGTAGATGGCTCTTCTTGCACTACGGGTAGTGGAGCAGGAGTTATTTTAAATAGCCCCGATGAGATCGATGTGGAGTATGCTTTGCATTTTCAATTTAAGGCTTCAAATAATGAGGCTAGATATGAAGCTATGATCGTGGGTCTCAGTCTATCCAAAACCATGAAAGCATAGTAGGTCGTTGCATTTAGTGACTCACAGTTGATTATAAATCAAATGTTGGGAGTGTATGCATCAAAAGAAGAATTAATGATCCAATATCATGCGAAAGCAATGGAGATGGTATCGAGCTTTAACGCAGTACAATTGATTAGAATACGAAGATTGGAGAATACAAGAGCAGATGCCTTATCTCGGTTAGCCTCAGCCACGCGCACCGAGCTACGAAGAACAATCCCAATAGAAATCTTGGCTAGTCGGAGCATTGACAAAGATCTAACGATGAACTTCATTGCCTTTGATTTAGGACCATCATGGATGGATCCTATTAGGGCCTATATTGAGGAGGGGGCTTTACCAACTGATAAACTCGCAGCTAAGAAACTAAAGTTTAAAGCTACTCGTTATGTATTGACTAATGGCATTTTATATAGACGAGGAATTATAGCAGGTTTGCAATGATGTGTCCATCCCTCCGAGGTGAAAAATTTGATTGAAGAGGTCCATGAAGGGTCTTGTGGAGCCCATGTATCAGGTCGGACACTCTTGCAAAGAATGACAACGTAAGGGTATTACTGGCCAACGATGAGAGATGATTGCGTAGCTTATGCCAGAAATGTGACAAATGTCAACGCTTCTCTTCTATCCGAAGAACTCCTCAAGCATTGTTAACACGCCTTACATCCCCTTGGCCATTTGCCATGTGGGTAATAGACTTGGTCGGACCACTTCCAACGACCAGGGGAAGATTTAAATATCTCGTGGTCGCGGTGGATTACTTTACTAAATGGGTGGAAGCTGAGCCTATGATTGATATGACATATGACAAGGTGTATCAATTTATTTGGAAAAATATCATTTGTAGATATGATCTTCCCCATGCATTCATTACTGATCATGGAACCCAATTTGACAACGAGGAGTTTGCTGCATTTTGTCATCAGTTAAACGTATCGAAAACCCATTCTGCACGAGGCCATCCCCAGAGCAATGGATAAACTGAAGTGACAAATAGAACGCTGCTAAATGGTTTGAAAAAATGACTGGACGATGCAAAGGCAAATTGGATTAACGAGCTACATTATGTGTTGTGGGCTTATTATACTACACCGCGAGCAGCAACAGGAGAATCTCCATACATGCTGGCATTTGGAAGTGAAGCAGTTATACCCACTGAGTTGGGTCTGCTTTAATTCTCCTATCAGTGATTTGATGAGAAGATTAGACTTGGATATGCTCGAGGAAGTTAGAGAAGAAGCGACAATCAGGAATGCTGCATACCAACAACGAACAGCTCTGTTCAATAACAAGAGGGTAAAGAAGTGTGATTTGAAAGAAGGGGACTATGTGCTGAAGAAAGTAATTCAAAAGCACAACAAACTGGAAGCTAACTGGCATGGACCCTACAGAGTAACAGAGGTTGCTCGTCCAGGGACATACAAGATAGAAACCTTGGAAGGAGAAGAATTTAAGAATGCATGGAATGCAAAACATCTACGCAAGTATTATCAGTAGTTGAGATTCCTATGTAAATGCAGTTTTCTTCAAAATGAATAAAGTGTTGAAATTTTTACCCAGTTTTCTCCTTTTGATGAATTTTTTTCGGAGTATTAGTGGTACACACTACGCATCAAGTTCAACTTGGTCGAAAACAAAAATCCACCAACTACGGTTGGTCGGTAGAATAAAAATTTACCAACTACGGTTGGTCGGTAAATAAAAATCCACCAACTACGGTTGGTAGATAAATAAAAATTCACCAACTACGGTTGTTCGGTAAAATAAAATCCATCAACTACGGTTGGTCGGTAAATAAAAATCCACCAACTCCGGTTGGTCGGTAAATTAAAATCCACCAACTACGGTTGGTCGATAAATTAAAATCCATCAACTACGGTTGGTCGGTAAAATAATATCCACCAACTCCGGTTGGTTAGCAAAATCAATTTTCTCCAACTCTGGTTGGTCGAAAATCAATCTCCTCCAACTCCGGTTGGTCGGCAAATCAATCAACTCAGGTTGGTTAAACTAAGAAGGATCATGGGATGTAAGTCATTTCATTGCTTAGGATCAAAGACTGAAAAGTCACTATAGTCAAAAAATAAAACAGAACGGCATATCAAAATATGCATATATTCACAAACAAAGACATTTTAAAAATTACTTTCAAACCAATGACAATTAAAATGCAAAGAAAGCTAAAACATTTCTTCATTAAAACTAGAACAAATTACATGTGCTGTGAAAAGTACAAGTCATTACATCAAAATCCTACTCTATGGGTTTCTTTCCCTCTGCTTTTGAAACAGGTTCTACTCCAGCAGGAGGGTCATCTAAAGCATAAGGAGAGTTTATAAAATTTACATCTCGAAGCATCCTGACATTTATTACAGATGGTCGAGCAAGCAAATGCTCGGGACGAGATATGTCCATGTTGGAATGAAGACTATAATCGCCGAGATACTTGGAGATTAAACACTGAGGAATTGCTCGAGCAGGAATCCAACTCATGTCAAGCTTAAAAGGAGGCATGGGCAATTCGAGCAATCCAGGATCGTAATAATCCCATAGATAATGGCCTTGCTCTAATTTTAGTACACCCAGTGCATTCAGTCATCCTTGTTTATAACCCTCATTATTCGATTGCTAGATTCGATCATCAAGATGGTAGAGGGCTTCATTGTAGCAAGCCATCCAAAATTCTCTGGGCTGTTCATAGAATTGATAAGTTAGCCCCTCCAGTTGATCGTGAAGATTCTTCACCAAAAGATCTTTATTCTCCAAGGCAGAACTTTGTGTAGAAAGTTGCTCGCTAAGGTTCAGGATCTTCTTAGACATCTCTGCCAGAGCTTTATTCTTGGCAACCAACAAAACTTCTTGATTTTCCAAAGATGCTTGAGTTCTCGCCTCTTCAAGATAAATTTGACTTGCTCTTGATCGTCCCCGAGAAGATCTTGCTCGTTCGCGAGCAGAGGTGGAAGGTCCAACTCTTATTAAAGTTTCCAACTCATCTCTTAAGTTGGAATTTTTGACCTCCAAGAAGGAGAAACCTTCGTCGTTGATAGGAACTAAGGCTCCCGAGGAAGAAGCAGCAGACTTGAGTCATTTTACTTCCTCTTACAAGGCAATGTTCTCTTGCTCCAGTAACTTGGCAATATGCCTATGCTCCTCAACCTCAAGCTTCAAAATGCTCTCCTTCTTCTTGTGGGCAGATATGAACTTATCATATCCTTTTTCAGAACTGAGTTATTGATATTTCTTCTCGTACCCTTGGTGAAAAAGTGTGGAGAATTCTTTGTACTGCTGCTGGAGTTCCTCTATAGTTCCTTGGAGATCCTCGATCATCTCATAATAAGCCACGTTATTGGCAACAGCTCAGTCGAGCAAGCACTTCAGATGTTGGTAAGCTTCGATTGCTCGTTCAGAAGCATCTGGACCAAGGATGTCAATGATTTGAGCCTTGTCCAGGTCTGCATGGCCAACCTTGAAGTAGTCATTGCATTTTTTCATCAATTCAGTATCGTGATCTGAGAAGAGCTCCATCCTATCCATAAACTAGTAAAGAGAAGAGATAGAAAGAATCAATAAGAATACAGAGAGAGCAAGTAGAAGAAAAAGTTAAGACAAACAACCAAAAGTTTGAATTTTCATTTCACCATAAAGGAAAGTACAAAAGTCGAGGTTACATTCAACAAAGTGACAAAATAAACACCCAAACTACTCTACACCTTCTCTTTATTTCCTATAACTTCCTCAGGAGGTTTTGAGGAAGAGACTGGTTGCTTGGTGGAGAAAAGTAGCTGCTCGGCAGGAGTAATGGTTGGTTGGGGTTTCTCGGAGCACGATTGAACAGCTGGAACAGTAAGGGACTGATCTCCAATTACTATGGAGGGTTCTTCTGAGGTAGATTCGTCCTCTTATTCTTCTCCAAAAGAGGGTGGAGGGCTATGAGTATGTTGCTGAAATAGGTCAAAATCTTCAGTAACTTTCAGCTCTTGTAGGGCTGCCACCCATCCATCCCTAAAATATTTAAGGCTGGCGTATTCCATTTGTGAGGGTATGGCGGCCAAACACTTATTCCAGCCCTTATCCCAACCTACGCTGAATAATTTCCTAACAGCCTTCTTCCTTTTAACTTTCTTCGAGGAGGTCCTTTCCCTAAGGTGCTCCTCGGCAACCCTCAACTTCTCCTCCACCTCCAGTTTCTGACGCTCAACGTCGTGAAGTCTCCCAACTTCCTCTTCAGCAGCTTTGAGCTTATTCTCAAGCTCTGCAGCATTCTTGAGATTCTCCTCAAGCTCTTTGTATTTATTCTCAAACTCTTTCAATTTATTCTCCAATCCCTTGGAGGATTCCACAGCTTGATCCCTCTCCTGCTCAACGGACTTAACCTGCTTCTTCCA
Source organism: Sambucus nigra (assembly GCA_949130495.1). NCBI lineage: Eukaryota > Viridiplantae > Streptophyta > Magnoliopsida > Dipsacales > Adoxaceae > Sambucus > Sambucus nigra. Next base: position 466,477,598 of record OX422209.1, on the reverse strand, counting down.
AGAAATTTTATTTTCCTCATACTTCTGATGAGAATCTTTTAAAGACTGGGTTAATCTAGTAAAAGCCTCCTCTACACCTCCCGAGGAGACTGAAGCATTGATAGCTTCATCCTTCTTCAGAATAGTGTTGAAACATGTTACCAGCTGAAAAAAGAAAATAACTTTGAGTCAGTGCGAGGACATAGCATTGAAAAATGAAAGCTTATATTGGTAATACTTACTGAGGCAATATGTTTAGCAGCCAAGGTGGTGACCCTGTCACGAGTAAGAGTATCTTCAATACCTTAGACCTCTGGGATAATCCAAGACTTCACCGAGCCTATAGCAGAGCTCGGAGGAACAAAAGTGGGAATACCACCTTCAACATTTAAAGACTGAGAGACAGGATCAGCAAGTCTCTCAGAAGAGTTTTTCTTCGATCTCCTTGGAGGAGCAGGAACACTCTCAACCAAAGCGCTTGTCTTTGTAGGAGATATAACGACAACCTAACTTGGAGGAGAAACAACAACAACCTTGCCCGAGGCCACTGGGGACTTCTCAACAACCTTCTTGGCGGCAGCAGGAGAGGGTGCATCAATATTCCTTGTCCCCTCTTCTGGGACATTTGGCTTACTTTTCTTTGCCTCTCTAGCAGTAGAGGCAGACTTATCAAAGAAAGCATGAACTTTTCTTTTCTTCATTATGTTACTAATAGGAATATTTACTCTGAAGAAGAACCTTCTACACTAGTGTCAGCAGCTGGTATTTGATCAAGACTTACCACCACTGGACGAGCAGTAAAAGATGAAGTGTAGATCTTGTACTGTAACAAATAAGAGGCCGATATAATATGTTCCTCGGCAATAGATTGGTGCAAGCTCCAGATAAGTTTCAAATGATTTAAATTAACCTCTGTCTCCTTTGAAGATTTTCGTTTGCTGTCAACTGCAAATAATAAAAAATTAAATGTCAGTGATACATTTGATCAAACACTAAGAAGACAAGATTTCAAAAAAAAAAAAAAGAGGGCAACCTATTCCATTGCCAAAGGGGGGACACCTAGGACCCTGATATACATCATCTCCATTTAATGGAGCATGTTGCTAATTTTTCATAACAACTCCATGCTCAAAGTAATCCCTATTAGCATCTGAAAGATTGACAACTAAAGCCCTATTCAAAAACCTAGTTTTTAAATAAAAAGTACTATCACTTACAACCCATCTGTAGCAAAACATAATTTCTGGAATTCCTAAACGAGTTCCATGAATTTGATTTAACCTATGGACTCCATTAACTATTCTTCAGGTATTCGGTGCTATTTTTGCAGGAACTACGTCAAAATATTGACAGAACTCCAAATATAAAGGATTTGGAGGAAAAGAAAAGCCACATTCTGCCACAAAGAGACTTGGGAACCAATGTCCCTCAGCCAAAGAGAAATAGTCAGAGGGTTCAGAAAGTTCCTCAAAAGTGACCCATGAAGGAATTAAAAATTCAGAACGAAATTTGTCAAGCGATTCAACAACATAAACCATGATGATCAAAGCAAAATAAAAGAGAAGGAAGAAGATCTTATAGGAGAAAAGTGAACCAGTTGACAACGAACAAGGAAAGAAACGAATGCACAAGATAAAGAAGAAATGAAAAGTTCAAAGACACAGATTTGAAAAGTGAAAGAAGATAGGATTGCTGCCACGTTTAAATACTTTACCCCGGGAATAGAAAAACAATGATTACCAAGATGGACGTTTGCGTATCCGACTGCTAAAAACAAGAAAAGAGGCAAAAAAAATGAAGCGGTTATGGAAATTCAAAATACTTATGAGGTATGATACTATGCACTTAAAAAGGATTTATATACAATGAATGCTTTCCTAAAAACCATATAAACCGAAAATTTAAGCAACGGAATGTTTCATACTTTTCTTCAACATCAAACTACGAAACATTGGGGGCTTCTATTGATACCAAATTTAGTCTGCTGACATGGACCAATCATCTGAAGACACATGTCAGCTTACTTGGCAAATACGAATACTCCAGATGAGCAACGTGGAAATTACATACACTTCTACCAAGCAACTCACAATCATCGAACTACTCAAGTTCACCGAGCAACTAAGAAGCCCCGAGCAACTCAAGCGTGACGAGCAGCTCTTGCTCATCCCCAAACAACTTAAGCTCCCTAAGAAACTCAAGCGTGAGGAGCAGCTCTTGCTCGTACCCAAAAAACTTAAGCTCCCCGAGCAACTCAAGCGTGTCGAGTAACTTAGGCGGTCCGAGCAGCTTAAGCGGTCCAAGCTACATAAGTGTACAACATATCCAAATCAAGATAATCTAGGATATAACAGCACATTAAATGTTCATTAATATTGTACAGATGTACATGTTTACTGGGTAATTGTGCGTTGTCCTTTTATTTGAACAGCCTCAAGGTTATAAATACATTGTAACCTCCTCATTAGCAGGGGACTCAGAATTTCTTGGTAAATCCATTATCAAGAATTCTGCAAATAGTCAGCAATAACAAATATAGTGGACGTAGGCCATTCTTACAAGGCTGAACCACTTTAAAAATTCATTTGTCTTTTATTTCTTTATTCATTTTTATCTGTGATTAAAATAATTAGGTCAAAACTAATTTTTTACATCAACAATCATCATCATCATCATCATCATCATCATAATAATAATAATAATAATAATAATAATAATAATAATAATAATAATAATAATAATAATAATAATAATAATAATAATAATAATAATAATAATAATAATAATAATAATAATAATATCCAACTAGAGTAATAAAATCCCAACCGATATAAAATAAAGAGTATCGGGCTTATGCCCTTACAAAAGTTCCAAATAATAAATGACTGAAGTTTAAAATAACCTATGGTATAAGTAACTGAATCTGAATCAGGAGAGTACGCGAGATCGCGAGACTGCCACATCATAATCCAGCTATCCCTGTCTAGGATCACCTGGGGGGAGAAAACATTTATATTTGGGTCCGAGCCATAGGTGTGTAAGAATTAACTTGAATAAAATATGGATGTAATTATACAGTCTATGCACAATAATTATTCCCCTTTTTCGTCACACATATGCGTATGATACCTCACCCCTCATCTAATGAAATAACATTCGCATCCTAACAATTCCGAAATAATGAATGGTGAAAATGCCTCAAATTATAACCGGGATAAAATTAATAAATAATTTGAATGTACTTTCTACATTAAATTTCCCACAATCAATTATTCAAGTCTCATAAATCTTTCAAAAGGGCATACGCATATATTATGCATTAAAGGACTTCATATATAAATATTGTCTATTTTTCTTAGACAATTTAAATCATTAAATTCAATTTTGGTCAATTAATAATATATTTCCTTTCATATATTTCACACACAAGGGCATATACCGTTGGTGTCTATTCGTGCTCTATCGGCAAGTCCGGAGGAATTCTCTTATTCCTAAGAGGATATCACAAAACACACATATGTTGGGGGCGATCCCCACTCAGGACACCTGTATACAGACCACAACCCTACCTCCAGTGGGTGGAGCCTCCACGTAGTACCTATATGGCCTACACATCGTCAAGCCCAACTATGCCGACTTGTGGTACGGGGCCCGACCGTACGAACCCCTGAGCCGATAGGATGGCTAACAAATATGGTATGTCCACATAAATATATAATAGTACATATTATTTATCTCTATAATATGTATAGGAAATTTCTCCACAATTTCCAATAATGTTCCTCATTAAATAGTTCACCATATTTCTCATTACTTAATAAATTTTAATCTAACAAATTACTAATTCCAATCCATAAATAATTACTTAACATTCTAGTTAAAGGTAATTATTACTATTTTAAATGTGGGTGTAAATTTATTCCATAAATTTATTAATCCCTAAATTTATATAATTCCTTTCCTTAAATTAATCAACTAAATTTAGTAAGTAAATTTGCCACATTAATTAACCAAGTTAATTAACCCATTAATTGTCTACTGTACGTGGAATAGATAAAGTTTATGAGTGAAGGTTTCAAGGAACAAGGCTACAACAGAAGGGTGGAGGAGAGGTAAAACCCCACGTCATTCGAACGACGGGGGGTGTCGTTCGCTCGACATGGCATGTCATTCGAATGCCCTGCCATGTGGTTTGAACGGAGTTTCATCATCTTCCTCCACTTCTCTCCATTCTATGTTTCCCAGATCATGAAACCACTTAAAATTCTTACAGATCACATCCCAAGATTTTATCATATTTTCACCATCAGTTAAATCCCAAACAATTTACTAACAAATTCATATCTCAACAATTTAAGTTCCAAACCTCCAGCTAGGTCCATTTTGCACAAAGAATATTATATAAGGGCGACTACATCTAATTTCAGTCCATTCATGGGTAATGAAATCTCTACAATAATTAACCATTTTCCCCCAAATAATTACCAGCACCTTAAGGAAATCTAATACCCGTAGTTAAATTTGTCGATACCAAATTTCTGGAAATCCAATCTACATGCGAATCATTCCTCTACATGTATATCATCATCAATTTCAATTTGTCATACCTCTACATGTGGTAATTCATCATGAAATCAAATATAATAAAGCCTAATTTCTAGAAATCTAATGGGAAATAAGATTATGCATTGAGAAATACATTAAAAACATTATTTATGCAAGAAAATTCTTGCCTTTAAATCTTGTAGAGGAGAACCCTTGAAAGCCTTTGATCCTTGCTTGTTCTTCCTCTTTTTCCCTTCTTAGGTGTTTCTCTCTTTTCTCCCCCGTGGCTGCCACTTTAGGTTTGATTTTGTGATAATGGGGGAGTGGTTTACCCCCACTAAACCACTCATTAAGTGTTAATCCCGAGTTGGGTTATGGGTCCAACTTTTGGACCCCCAAAATGAGTTTGAATCCATTATTTAATCAGTCCAAAACTTCCCTAACCCATATGTTATTGACCCGAGACCATTTTTAAAGGCTTAAACCACTTAAACGAGTTCATATGAGTCCCAAAACTTTCTCCGAATTATTTATGCCAAATTAATTACTTTTAATTCGTGTCGCACATAACTTATATCATTTTCTTTTAATTTATATGCAAATGACATATTCATGCCCAAAAATGAATCATACACACAAGCATACTAAATAACAAATTTCTAGTTAACATTTTTGAATAAAATATGTATTTAGATTAAATTTCTAAAATTAATTATTTATTCCAAAATAATATTTCTCTAATTATTTAAGAAAAATGAGGGGTATTACATTCTTCCCTCCTAATAATAGGATTCCATCCTTGGAATCAAGAAGGTACATACCTAGCTAGAAGAGTTTGGGATACTTTATGCACATCTCATCCTTTCTCTCCAAAGTCGACTAGTCCTCCCGGTGGTGCCCCCAGTGCACCTGAACTAAATGAATAATCTTGGACCGCAGTCGGTCCTCCCGTCTATCCAAAATGGCTATCAGTCTCTCCTCGTAATTACAATATGGCGGGATCTCAATCTCGTCGATGTCGATATGCTGATACGCCACCTCATCCCTAAGAAATCTCCGTAGTGAAGATATGTGAAAGATATCATGCATCCGCTGTAAGTGTTCTAGTAATACCAACCGGTATGCTACGGGCCCAATCCTCTCTGAAATAGGGAACGACCCCATGTATCGAGGAGATAACTACCCTTTCTTCCCAAATATCATCACCCCCTTCATAGGAGACACTTTGATCATGACCTAGTCTCCAACCTCCAAGTCTAAATGTCTCCAATCCACATCCACGTAGCTCTTATGCCCTGTCCTGGGCAATGCGTATCTTAGCCCGAATCATCTCTACCTTCTCTGAGGTATCCTGAATGAAATCTAGCCCAAGTAATTTTTTCGCCCCTCCACTTTCAACTAGCATGAGGGTGGACGACAAGGTTTCTCATAAAGCGCCTCGAATGAAGGCGAACTCCACTAAGGGTAAGTACTGCTCCCAACATCCCTTAAAATCCAAAATACACATAGGTAGCATGTCCTCCAGCATCAGGTTCACCCTCTTGGTTTGCCCATTGGTCTCATGTGATACGAAGTGCTCAGTCTTAACTCTGCTCCCAAAGTCTGCTGAAAGCTCCTCCAAAAATGGGACACAAACGTCCTGTCCCTATCTAACACTATATTGAGTGGTACCCCATGAAGTTTAATAATCTGTGAAAGGAAGAGTCGGGAGTACTCCTTTGAGTAATAGTCTGTCCTGACCGGTAAGAAATAAGCCACCTTTGTCAACCTATTGACAATAACCCATATCGAATCTTGTCCCCTTTGTGAAGTAGGTAGCCCAGTAATAGATTCCATAGATATGCTTTCCCATTTCCACACCAGGATCTCCAACGGTTGCAGAGTACCCACGGGATGCTGATGATCCACCTTTACCAGCTAACAAGTAGCAAATCTAGATACAAACTCAACTATATCCCTCTTCATACCGGCCCACCAATACTGATGACGCATATCGTGGTACATCTGATCCCTACCGGGATGCACCATATAAAGCGAATCATGAGCTTTTGATAAGATGAATCGCCTTAACTCCTCATCCTCCAAAATAACCAGTCTCCCCTCGAACCTCAACTCACCATCAGACTCGATAGAAAAATGCTCCACCCCCTCGGCTGGCAACCGTCTCACCCTCTCCTGACAAAGTTGATCCTCCACCTGGGCCTTCACCACCCGAATAGTGATCTCGAGGGTGCTGGTGAGAACTTCCATAAACACTTGGGTCAACTCATCATCTCCACTAAGTGACTTCCACTTTACCTTCCACACTGCTGCAAACTCTAGAAATGGCTTACGGCTCAGTGCATCCGCTATGACATTTGCTTTCCCCGGGTGGTACTGAATGTCGAATTGATAGTCCTTAACAAACTCGAGCCACCTCCTCTATCGCATGTTCATCTCCCGCTGTGTGAACAAATGCTGCAAGCTCTTATGGTCAGTGAAAACCTTAAACCTCTCCCCCAGAAGGTAATGTCTCCACACTCGTAAGGCAAAAACCACGGTTGCCAACTCTAAGTCGTGGGTGGGGTATTTTCCCTCATAAGGCTTAAGCTTTCAAGAAGCATAAGCTATCTGTAAGGACATTATTTTCATTGTTCGTTATCAATTTAGTATGTCGCATAACGCTATACCGTCGAAGAGCATTCAAGAACATTCAAGAATCAAATATGGATCCGAATATCAAGTTCTTCAACATTCAAGACTCCGCGAGGTTAATTTTGGTAAGGTTGAGTTTTAATTCCTTAGCATTTCACTTAAAGTGTTGGAATATTTTTATCAAATATTTTTTAAAGATTTTGTTCTCGGACACCTTTCCGTAGAAAAATCATAACTAATTCATAAAAAATCAGAAAAATATAAAATTGTCGGCCACGCGTTTGTATCGAAATTATTTAAAATCACGGCCTAAGATCTTGCTTGATAGGTCGTTCGAATGACCTGCCTATGTCATTCAAATGACATAGCTATCTCATGAGAAGTTTTTGCGTGATGTCGTTCAAACAACAATGCCTTTGCCTTCGAGCGACTTCAACCTCGTTCGAGCGACGCGCCGCTTTAAGTTTTTTTATAGATAGGCTTTTCCAACTCCGTTTTACATAAGAAGACCTGCATATTTTCAATATATGAAACTGCTACTGCAGAAACGATTTATGTCTTCTTCTTTTAGGTTTTAAACCTTTTGTTTTCAATTCACAAAACATCCCAATCTTTTAGTGAATTATTTTGGAACCCTAGATTCAAGTTTGTTGAAACTTTACCTTTGTGGGGAGAACTCTACAATAGGAGAGTTGCGTGCTATTGTAGAGGGAGTCTCTATGAAGTTACTCTTGTGGGGAGTATAACCTACACCGTGAAGACTGCGTGTCCTTGTGGTATAGCTGTGTGTGAACCATTGCTGATTTTTAGTCATTACTTTGAAGGTTTAACAAAGGCACCGTGCGTTACTCTTATAGGCGATCAAGTTGTATGTAAGTCAATGGTATTGTGAACTGTTCAAAGTTCTAGAAATAAAAGGTTTTGCCCTTTGGGGATTTTTCGTGAATTTGGTGTTCCTGATATTTGATCTTGTGATTGTTTGATTTTCATATTTAATTAAATCACTTAGATGCATGTTTTAGGGTTTAACTAAAATTGGATTTTTTTTTGAATTCGCATTATTCTGCGGTAGAGATTCTACACTATCGGCCTCTCCTCATGCATCAGAACTCTGCCAAGTCCCCTTAGGGACACCGTTAGTGTAAACCCCATAGTCAACTCCCGCTCGAGGTAAAGCTAAAACTGGTGCCATAGTCAACCTCGACTTCAGTTCCTCAAATGCCTATTGGTACATCTCATCCCATACAAAAGGTACCCCCTTCCTCATCAAATTTGTTAAGGGCCCGATTATCTTGGAGACCCCTTGAATGAATCGACGATAATACCCATCCAATCCTAAGAAATTGCATACCTCGGTGGGTGTAGTGGTCTATCCCCACTCCATCACGATAGAAACTTTCCCTGGGTCCATGTATATCCCCTGCTCGAACATAATGTGACCCAAGAACTGTACTTCCCTCAACCAAAATTTTCACTTCTCAAACTTCGCATAAAGTTGGTGATCCAGAAGTGCCTATAAGACCATCCATAGATTCTCTTCATGCTCCTCCACTGTCCGTGAATAGATCAAGATATCGTCTATAAACATGATAACGAACCGATCCGCAAAGTCCCTGAATACTTGGTTCATCAAGTCCATAAACACTACCTATTTATTGGTTAGCCTAAATATCATCACCAAAAACTCGTACGACCCATAACGAGTAAGAAAAGCTTTCTTTAAGATGTCCTAATACCGGTCTTTCAACTGAGGGTATCCCGACCTTAAGTCTATCTTCAAAAAGTAGGCAACATCCCTCAACTGATTGAATAAATCATCTATGCACGGCAACGGGTATTTATTTCAAATCGTGACTTTGTTCAACTCTCTATAATCGACAAAAAGCCGTAAATATTCGTCCCTTTTCTTAACGAACAACATCGGAGCACCCCAGAGTGAAGTAATCCTCCTATTGAACCCCTGATCTATTAACTACTCAATCTGATCTCGTAGCTCCCTCATCTCCAATAGAACCATCCTATACGGAGTACGGGCAATAGGTCTGGTTACTGTAATAAGATCTATCATAAAGTCGATCTCTCGACTCGATGGTAACCCCAGAATATCCCTAAAAACAACTGAAAAATCCCTAACCAGTGGAATGGAATCTAGAGTCACCAAAACCTACGAATAGGTATCCTCCTTAATATAATATATATGCATGCTCGACCCACCCCCGGGGTGAGGCATCCCAACGAGGTACATCTCTTGCCCCGGAATAGCGAAGAAGATGGACCTCCTGAAGCAATCCACACATTCCCTATAGGTGGTTAGCTAGTCCATCCATAGAATGATGTCATACTCATGCATATCAAGCACTAGTAAATTTGCAACAAAAGTAAGTCAGCCTATCTTAATACCGACCCCCCTACACACTGACCGTATAGGTGCCCCTCTACCCACTAGTGAGTTTATGCGCAATACTACATCTGAGGAAAAGTCTATTATACCCGACTCTCAAGCAAACCCCATGCTAACAAAAGAGTATGATGCACCCGTGTCAAATAGTATACGACCAATGTGACCAAAGATGGGAAACATACCCCCAACCGCCTGTAGAGGTACAGGTCCATCTGCAGCTGCTACATGGTAAACACATCCATACTAAAAAGGTTATTGACCATGAGGTGGGGAGATGGATGCTAAGGCGGCTGGTGCAGTGTGCAGCGGCTCCCTGAGCCTGAAATGGTGGGCATTGTCCCTGCGATGCCTGCTGCCCTCTATGGCCTCCCTGTCCCTGAGCTGCCTGTCCCCTCTCATGCAACTTCTAGGGGTGTGGACCCTCTCGCCACAAGTATAGATATTTCCCAATAAGGGACCCCTGTCAGTCCGTCGGCCTTGCTGTCCTTAGCCCTGATGGACTCTGTACTGTTGGCTTTGCTGGCCTCTGTTATGTTGGCCCTGATGGCCCTATCTGACCTAGGCCCGACTAGCCCTGTTACTTCCTGTCGTATGTACCCCTTAATATTTTACCCTGATCGGAAGGTGGTGTGCCCCTGTGCTTCTGGGCCCCAAATCCACTACTCCCACTCGCCTTGCCCTACTAGCTAGACGACTCTACCCCATTTCATTTTCCCCCTTCTCTTCAAAAATATCCTCTGATATTGGCAATGAAGAAGTGTAGCGTTAACCATTTGGTTATAAACCCTTCCTAATATGCCAAGCTGACCCCTTGATGAAATGGTCCATCCTCATCTGCTCTGTTTAAACATCCTCCTTTGCAAAATATGAAGAAAGGTGAATTCTTCCTCGTACTCTGCAACCGTACATCCCTCTTGCTTCAGATTCATAAACATAGTCCTCATCTCAGACTGCATAGCTAGGGGAAAGTATTTCCCCTCAAATCTCTCCCAGAACCGATCTATCATGAGGTTATCCCTCTCTTCGATTATCGTCACTGCCTCCCACCACTGAAAGGTAGCTCCACCAATCTAAAGGATGCTAACATTTGTTTCTAAACGGGCGTGCACTCCACCATCCTTAAGTGCCTCATAATGTCTTCCTTACAGTGACTAGAAATCAGAATATTAGACCCTCCTACAAACTCTAGACGCTGGCCTTTAACAAAGGCCTCTTTCGCTCGGTCCCATGCGTAACCCAGTGCCTGTGCTGGAATAGCCACCTATTGTGGGGGCTGCTGTGGTGCTTGAGGTGACGAAAAATGCTGTAGCATGCTCACCATCATCATGAATACTTCCTGGGACACTATAGTGGCCATCTCCACCGGAGTAAACAACTGTGGGGCCTGTAGGACCTATGGTGGCTGCGGTGGCTGAGGTGGCTCCGAGCGAGTCTCATCCTCCCTAACTGGTGGGACTACTCTCTTGGGTCTTCCCCTACGTCCATTTGCTATCTTTAAGAAAATAAGCTTTGAATCAGTATAAATTGCAATAGCACAATGAGTCCTAAGTATAGGCTCTACATATCAAAGAACGCAACGCAGAACGTAACACAGGTCTTAGGTTCACTAGAACCGTGTTTAGATACCAACTGTAACAACCCCTATTTTCTCACTTAAAGGCTGTCCAGGCATGATACACCAAAGATACGGCTTGTTTGTCAATTAATGCCATTCTTAGCACAAAGTAAATGTAAATAAGTTATTTTCCAAAACTTCTGCATTTGTAGAACAAAGAACACATACACAATAATCCAATATTCCAACCCACCATGATAATAATAATAATAATAATAATAATAATAATAATAATAATAATAATAATAATAATAATAATAATAATAATAATAATAATAATAATAATAATAATAATACTACTACTACTACTACTACTACTACTACTACTACTACTACTACTACTACTACTACTACTACTACTACTAATAATAATAATAATAATAATAATAATAATAATAATAATAATAATAATAATAATAATAATAATATCCAACTAGAGTAATAAAATCCCAACCGACATAAAATTAAAGAGTATCGGGCTTCTGCCCTTACAAAATTTCCAAATACTAAATGACTGAAGCTGAAAAGCACCAATGCTAGAAGTAACTGAATCTGAATCTGGAGAGTAAGCGAGATCGCGGAACTGCCACAACACAATCCAACTATCCCTGCCTAGGAGCAACTAGGGGAGAAAACATTTATATTTGCGTCAGAGCTCGAGGTGTGCAAGAATTAACTTGAATAAAATATGAATGTAATTATACACTCTATGCACAATAATTATTCCCCCTTTTCATCACTCATGTGCATATGACACCTCACCCCTCATCTAATGAAATATCATTCGCATCCCAAAAATTCTCAAATAATGAATGGTGAAAATGCCTCAAATTATAAATGGGGAAAACAATAATAAATCATTTTAATGTAGTTTCTACATTAAATTTTCAACAGTCAATTATTCAAGTGTCATAAATCTTTCAAAAGGGCATTAAACATCTATTATGCCTCAAAGGACTTCGTATATAAATATTGTCTATTTTTGTTAGACCATTCAAATTATTAAATTCAAGTTTGATCAATTAATAATATATGTCTTTTCATATATTTGACACATAAGGGCATCTATCGTTGGTGTCTATTAGTGCTCTATCGGTAAGTTTGGAGGCGAAAAACACAAAACACACATACGTTGGGGGTGGTCCCTACGTAGGACACCTGTATACAACCCATACCCATTGGTGATACAGGAACGGTCAGAGCCAACCCTACCTCTAGTGGTTAAGCCTCCACGTAGTACCTATATGGCCTACACATCGTCAAGCCAACCTGTGTCGACGTGTGGTACACGACTCGAACGCGCGAATCCCTGAGTCGATAAGACGGTCCACGAATATGGTATGTCCACATAAATATATAATAGTACATATTATTTATCTCTATAATATGTATAGGAAATTTCTCTACAATTTCCAATAATGTTCCTCATTTAATAGGTCACCATATTTCTCATTATTTAATAAATTATAATTTAATAAATTTCTAATTCCAATCCATAAATAATTACTTAACACTCTAGCTAAAGGTAATTAATATTATTTTTAATGTGGGTGCCAATTTATTCCATAAATTTATTAACCCCTAAATTCATATATTTCCTTTCCGTAAATTAATCAACCAAATTTAGTAAGTAAAGTTGCCACATTAATTAACCAAGTTAATTAACCCATTAATTTTTTAGTGTACATGGTATAAATAAAGTTTATACTTGAAGGTTTCAAGGAAGAAGGCTACAACAGAAGGGTAGAGGAGAGAGAAAACCCCACGTCGTTCGAATGATGAGGGGTTTCGTTCACTGGACATGGCACGTGGTTCGAATGCCCTACCATGTCGTTTGAATGATGTTTCGTCACCTTCCTCCGCCTCTCTCCATTATGTGTTTCCAAGATCATGAAAATACTCAAAATTCTTATAGTTCACAGCCCAGGATTTTATCATATTTTCACCATTAGTTAAATCCCAAAAAATTTACTAACAAATTCATATCTCAACAATTTAAGTCCCAAACCTCCAGCTAGATCTATTTTGCACAAAGAGTATTAAATTAGGGCGACTACATCTAATTTTATCCCATTCATGGGTAGTGAAAATCTCTACAATAATTAACCAATTTTACCCAAATAATTATCATCACCTTAAGGAAATCTAACACCCATAGTTAAATTTGTCGATACCAAATTTCTGGAAATCCAATCTACATGCGAATCATTCCTCTACATGTATATCATCATCAATTTGAATTTATCATTCCTCTCCACGTGGTTATTCATCATGAAATCAAATGTAATAAACCCTAATTTCTAGAAATCTAATGGGTAATAAGATGATGCATTGAAAAATACATTAGAAACATAATTTATGCAAGAAAATTCTTGCCTCTATATCTAGTAGAGGAGAACCCTTGAAAGCCTTTGATCCTTCCTTGTTCTTCCTCTTTTTCCCTCTGTTTCTCTCTTTTTTGTCTCGTAGTTGCTACTTTAGGTTTGATTTTGTGATAATGGGGGAGTGGTTTACCCCAACTAAACCACTCATTAAGTGTTAATCCCGAGTTGGGTTATGGGCCCAACTTTTGGGCCCCCAAATGAGTCTGAATCCATTATTTAATCAGTCCAAAACTTCCCCAACCCATATGTTATTGACCCAAGACCATTTTTAAAGGCTTAAACCACTTAAACGAGTTCATATGAGTCCCAAAACTTGCTCCAATTTATTTATGCCAAATTAATTAGTTTTATTTCGTGTCGCACATAACTTATATCATTTTCTTTTAATTTATATGCAAATGACATATTCATGCCCAAAAATGAATCATACACACAAGCATACTAAATAACAAATTTCTAGTTAACATTTTTGAATAAAATATTTATTTAGATTAAATTTCTAAAATTAATTATTTATTCCAAAATAATATTTCTCTAATTATTTAAGAAAAATCCGAGGTACTACATAACGTATGTGGTACTTAAATACTTTTGGTATGTATATGGATATTTGTAACTTTTTTGTTGTTACTATGATACTTTTTTGGTTGTTGTATGTGTGTGTGTATATATATATATATATATATGTGTGTGTGGGGGGGGGGAGGGTATTTGCTTTTATACATTTTTCTTGTGCTTATATTGTTATATCCACATCATTTTATCTACGCTTGCTTTATGATCTCATTTTACTAGTTTAATTGATTGTAAACATATCTTGTTTTTATGCTTATTGATAGATATCATTTATCTTCTAATAATTGTTTTTGAGATTTATATTCTAATACACATGTATATGCTCATTTCATTTTCCTGTGATTTATCTATTGTAGTTCACATGCTTTACTAGTTTTTGCTTTACTTGTTTTTCTTTGACATTGTGACTTTTCTTATTTCCATGTTATACCCGTTATCTATGATAGTTTCTTCTATTTGACTTTTTTTTTGTGTTAGAAAGGGGGATAATTTCTTTTTCTTTGTCTATTGTGTCACAAAGGCGGACTAAGTTTTATTTGCCTTTTGTTTGTCAAAAAATGAGAAAAATATCTATGATAAGGGGGAGTTCACCCATGTGGCATTATTGATTGTTATTAGGATATGCTATATACGGGAATCTTTATTACATTGTGTTATCATTGATATTAGATGATTTTGATTCATATCTCATATGTTTGCATGTTTCACTTCATATTCATATGCTTTATTTCATTTATATCACGCTGATATTTTTGGAGGAATCCCACGGGGGAGTTTTTCTTTGTTCATGTTATTGCTTGAGTGATTTTCTTTGCTGTTTCGTGTGATTTAAGGCATAGTTATGTTGATTCCGAATTTGTCCTAACTTGACTATTAATGTGTCGTTGGTCTACTGTATGGTTTGGTGCATTACTCTCTACTAGTCTCATTATATGGCTAATTAGGTATGAGTTTAGTATAAGTAATCAAGTTCATTTTGTGGTTTGTGGGGGGGGGGGGGGGGGGGGAGGGGGTCCATGGAATAGCTAAAGGGGGTATTGAAAATTTAATTTTATAATATATATTAGTTGACTACATTCTGTGATAAAACATTTGAGTCATTGAGTCATTCACGTCATATACACTTGATACCTTTTGAGTGAGGTTTGTTTATGGTATTAAATGGACCTTCGAAGATTGAAGATCATGCAAGCTGCTAAACAAAAGACTTATGTTGCTACGCACACTTGGATTAAAGACTACATTCTTTTATAGTTATTGTGAATTGTCCATGGCTATCACACACGTGCACGACTTTTAAAATGTGCAAGTTTTTTTTTAAAATTGAGGGATAAGTGTATTTTTAACACATATATTTGAGAAAATAGTTTTAGGAGTTGACTATGTTGTGTTGGTTTAGTTAAAGGATGTTTTGAGCACGTTATGTCTTTACCCATTCGCACGGACATTAATTAGGCTCGTGCGAACGACCATAAGTTTTCCATGTACACACGGCGTCGCCTCGAAGTCCTCACCATCTGACTTCATTCGCATGGCAAAAGTCAAATGTGTGCAAGACGGACCTGAATTTTGAAAACTTTGTATAAATAGGTCATTTTCCCTCCTATTTCATAAAATCTAAAAATTACACAATTCAAAAACCCCTCTCACTGTATTTTCAAAGCTGAAAGCTCTTTTTTCTTATCTTTTTAGAAAAAATCACTTATTCCTAAAAAATATTTCAAATATAGATTTATGTCTTGATCTTAGTGTTTCGTGAGTGAATTGAATTTTATTTCATCAGATCATTATTACCCTATTACAATTCATCAATCTACTTTTGAATCACAATTATCTCACACCCCTAGATCTAAAAATAGAGGCAATTTGAATCATTGAAGGAGGTGAAGTTTTGCATTGATTCCAAGGAGGAGATAGGAGTTCCTTATTCTCATCGTGGATCTCAGTTTCGATTTCTATCATCTCTGGGGGAAGTTGTAAGGTCCTTTGGTAACTACTGGAGAGAACTTGTGTGAGAGGTATCTTCTTGCCTTACGTAAAACATCTTTTAAGTAGAAATATAAATAGGAGTGCGCCGACGTTTTTACCCCTTGGTGAGGATTTTCCTCATAAACTGTGTCTGGTGGATGCTTGTGATTGTTTTCTACTCAAGTGCACACATTTTATCACATGCATCACTTAGATCACAATTGAATATAGTGAAATGGATTAAAATTAAATTAGATGTTAATATCTAGTTTTGTCATATATATTTGCCTAACTACCATGTTGTGTGAGTTAATATAGGAATACTTTAATCACTTTGTTAAAATATGCGTTAGGTGATTGCAAGAAAAATCGTTGAATTTTAAAAATTGATCATGAGATACAATCAAACTTATTGAGCACCTCCCCAGCTCTCTAGGTTTGTTACCGATTAAACACTAGTGTTAATAACACACACCCGTATACTTTATCTACTATTTCATCCATACTTTATGGTGAAATCGTTGGTGATTGATATACGCGGAAGAAAAATTTAAGTCCTAGAATCTTTGAATGATTTTTGCAATAGGAAGAACAAAACTAAAAAACTAGATCAAAAAAATGAATTTAGGGTTTCAGATATAATACCTTTGCGGATTCGATTACAATTCGATGGGGAGAAAAAGTATTTATTGATGATTTGGGGTTGCATTCTTTTGGTACTCCAAAAGTTTCCTCTCACTTTTAGAAACCCTTGGATCTTCTAGTATATGATCTTACCAAAGATATATAGGGGTGTGGGAACCTTAAGAGAAGAAACATTTGGTCCTCTATCTCTAGAGGATCCTTCACATAAACATGAAGAGTGTTTTCTTTCACCCTTTTTAAACCCTCATAATGAATTATGGGGCTTAATATTCCATCTTAAACTAATATATACTAGTTTAAAAGGTGGGCTTTAGCCAAATTGGGTTCCTTGATAATCCGGGACTAACCACTTGGGTAAATGGACTAAACTAGGGACCCAAGATAAATAATTAAATTGCATTCCAAATAAATACTAGAAAATCCCAAATTACGAACCTCATAATTTTTTCCCTTCTTTTTTTAATCACGAGTAATTTTACTAAATAATTATGACTATAATTCAGTTTAACTATCTAAAAAATTACGGGATATAAGGATGTCTTATCTACAAACTTCATTATATCTCATAATGTGCTTCCTCGCATTCAGCTTTCAATACCCTCTTGGTCAAATCAATATGGCGCTAATTGACTTTAACTAACATCTAATTAATTTCTTAATTCCCATACTTAACTTATTTTTCTACTCCACCAGATTATAAAATAATCCATGAATCAGGTTTACTGATGGAAACAAATACTATAATTCTATCAAAGGGGTATCTCAATCCAAGGTATCCTCGGACGTGGATTGCCCTGAATTATGATACAGGACCTACTCATATAACTATCACCCAATCTACAGGGATCATTTTATTCAATCTAATATTGAAATCACTTCAATCCTCATAATTCTCGGGATTAATGATCTGTGTCGCCTTTACAAATATGAGATTACCCGAGTCTAATCAAGGTATCCAATAGACCTAAATTTCATGGGTGACTACGTTCAATACATTCGTGGGACGTACCGATCATACTGCTTTATTTAATTATCATACATGTTCTCGAACCATTGTAGAGGTTCATGTAGTTTGAGATAAACTACTAGAAACCGTTCCGATAGGATGTCAACTCCCTATCTAGTTTGTGACCTTTCAATAGTGCTAGAACCAAAATTTTGATCTCTTTTGATCAGGTCGTACCCGAGTCACTGAAATTCCTACTAAGATCTATTGGCCAACATAAATATGAAATAATATATTTAAACAAATATAAAGCATTCTCACAAACATGATTCTAATTCAAAAATTAATAATACAATTCTTCATTAATCAAAATAAAATGACCTTAAATTGTTTTAAGAATAAAACCCCAATAGAAACACCATCTCGATTGGGCTAAGTTTTCAAACGTATCATCTTATTCTGAAAACAACAAATTATCATGATGATTTAAAAGGTGAATTTTTTTTAGAGATGATAAATGAGAACCTCTCAATGATGGACATATATAATAAAGGAGGTGACAGTATCATATCCATTCTTATTGACATTAAAATCTTTTAAATGTTAAAATTAAACAAGAAACCTTTAATATCCATTTTAAATGTATGCATTACCTTTGTTAACTGAATTATTAAAATATGTAAGTGAAGTGTTAAACTTAGATATGACACCTCTTTCATTTTAACTTTGTTTCATTCATGTATTCATATTAACTCAGAAATTTAAATTCAATATTGATTGCTTCCATTTAATATGTTTAAAAAAATCAATTCTTGACTCACAAAATATTTGGTTTTAATGATATGAGTATATAAGTTAATTCACAACACTAAATATTATTTTGTGTAAAATATATCACTCTTACATAAAGTCACTAGGATCAAGGGATGTTCATTTACAATTTGCGCATTGGGTTATTTATAGAACTTGTAAGTGGATTCAATCATACGACAATGATAAATATCAAATACACCGACATATATTAATGCAATAAGAAAATGTACACAAATATATACATGCTTTTACATATCAATTAGCCTGCATCCATGGGGAAAGGAAAGAGGAATGAATATTATTAAATAGGGAAGAAGAGGACTTGGAGTGCTATTGAATGCTAGATGAGAGTCCAAGTCGTGCTTAAAATATTGGTATATCTCCCCCCCCCCCCCCCCCCCAATAGTGGTGTTTTATTAATAGGTACAATGGTACTGACTATGTATATTTCTCCACAAATCACTTATGATGGATTCATCCCCTATCTATATTTGTATCTTTTAGGTCATTAAATTTAATTAGGTCAATATTCAAACAATTAACATTATCATTAGGACGGTCATCCTTATCTTTACTGTAATCATTATCATTGGGTGACTAGGATTTCTAGTGATGTAGAATTTTTTAGGTGCTACATGTCATGCCACATGGACTCCCTATTTCATAATCCTGTAAATTTTACATATAATTGAGATGATTGGTCTTCATCTACGTGTGTCGTGAATTTTCTCACCAATGCCTCATAAACTACCACACGTTCTATTTATACTTAGCAGGAACATAATTATGGTCATGTTTACACATAATTCATGTATATAGGGTTACATGTGCCACTTTTTGGGTTCCCCTATGCAATCATTGCGCATGAAGTGTGCGGCGTAGGGGCATGACATTATGGCGATCTCATTCGAAGAGATTTGTCACTTCACGTGCTTTTTGGCGTTAAGAGATAAACCCTTTTAGCTCCTTACTTGAAAACAAAGCTACGAATTATCTTATTCATTTATTTTGCTCTTAAATTGTCACGATCCCACTTGGTCTATGACGTATTGAAGAAAATTGAAGAGGTTACGGCAAAGCTTCAAAGAATTAAATCATGTCGATGTTTAATTGGTGCAAGTTATTCGTCTTCAAAGGTAATTGCTTTCAGAGATCACTCAGGTATGAATGCGTATAATTAATGGGGCTCGGAATTATTTTATAAAAGATAGGGATGTATTTTTATAAAGAAAAAAATGTTTTAAATATTTTAAAAGTTTTTTAAAGGTTTACACTTCGTTTTTATTCTGATAAGCTCGAAAAGGAGTTTGACTTTAATGGGTCTCTTTAAAGAAATGTTTTAATTGAAAAGTCAAAAAGTCAAACTTCTCACTCAAACGACATTAGATCTCACTCGAACGAGATCTCTATGTCGCTCGAATGAGAGACTTAAGTCGTTTGAATGACACGCATTTCGAGGCGATGCTTATTTTTTATTTAAAGCGTGTTTCTATCAGAGTTTCGTAAGTGTGCAACTGGAAAAAATAGAATACATTCCAGTACGTTGTTTGCACATGTTTTCTAAGGTTTATAAATCATAAAAACATCCTTAGAGTTTGCAAAGACCCGAGATATCATTCTTATATGCTTACGTGATATTGCAGCACCAAAGAAGTTTGTTCTGTCATTGAACATCAAAGGGTTTTGCGGTGAAGAAAAGAGAAGGACTTCTTGTTCGACATCGTAGACGAATCAAAGCCATTCAGTGGACACCGTGACATACATGGATACGTGTGTTGTGGATATGTATCGTGGAAGACGGAATTTCTATGTGGGCACCAATGAAGAACGGTTGAAGATCAGAAGGAGCATTAAGACCCGTGGGGATCGAGTCTTAGTGTAAGGCTAATCTGTCTTTGTAAAACCATTGTTCATAGTGATTGTCTAGCTTGGGTCGTCCAAGGTTGTTTTCCCGTTTTGGGTTTTTTTCTCGCACATACGGTGTTATGAGTATTCTTTACTTTATTTTACTTGCTTTAATCACTAGATGCATGTTTATGATTAATCAAGATAAAATTGGTTTAAAGTAAGAATTGGGTTTTCACAACTTGGTCTGGTGCACAATTAAAAGTTGAATAATTTTTGTTGAAAATTTTGGTTTAGTTTAAAACACACATATTGGGCACCCACTCTCCAAATTGGTATCAGAGCGGGTTACGCTAATTTATCGTGTGATCCTGATTTTTGTTTGTCTGATACATTTTTACTACTCACGTTGTCAAATTGGTATCAGAGCTAGAAAATATTATTTATTTTTTTGTGATCCCGTGTGTTTGTTTGTCTCTCATGTGACTTTTTTCTCTCGATGGATTCTCTAATCTTTGACGATTTACATCATTTGAATTTAAAGTTTGCAAAACGTATTGAAGTTTTGGAAAAAGAAAATTCTGATTTTAAAAATAAGATTGAATATTTGCAAACGTTTCAAATTCAAAGAGATATTTGTCGTGAGCATTTTAGTTCCTTGTTTAAATATCTTAATATGATAAAATTGGGCAAAAAGGAGAGTGTTAATAAAGTCCTCATTTTAGAAAAAGCGTTAGAGGATTTAACAAATTCTAAAGTTTATGTCGTTGAGGAAAATAATTCGATTAATGATTTTGTGGCACGAGAAAAGGCTCTTAGGGATAAGTTTTCTCACATTGAGGGGGAGCGAAATAACCTTCTAGGGGTAATTGAAAATTTAAATAAGGAGTCCCAAAAGTTTGAGGAGTCTAATCATTTTCTTGAGTCGAAAGTCTTGAAGTTAAAAAGTGATTTAAATGACTCGAGTAGTGATGGTAGTGGCTTATCTTGTTCTAGTGGTTCGAATGTTAAAGCCAAAACCATAGTTTGTTTTAGAGCGTCAACCACATCCAAGGGTATTAGAAAACGTCAACCTAATGGTCCCGTTCCTCGTCGTGTTTTCACATGTTCGCATTTTGGTAGGAAAGGTCACCTTAGGAGTTTTTGTTTTGATCTTAGAAAAGACCCTAGGAAGATTAAACGTAGTGTCCCATTGGTTCCCAAAACCCGTTTTTCAAGGTATACACATGTTTTGGTTAGGAAATCCATTTTGGAGATGCTAAATGCTTCGTTGGTTTATTCTCGCATGCATGCACATGATTCATCTCTTGATATTTCTTATGGTTAGTAGCTTGCATATTTTGTCATACGCTAGCCCTTGCATCATGTTTATAATTTGCTAGTGTTATGACATATTTATCTCTTTGTATTTTATTTTTCACTTTTTTGAGTCTTATTTGAAAAATACAAAAATATTTTGTCTTTGAGAAAACCTTTTAAAAAGCCAAAAATACTTTAGGTTTTTGTTTTTGAGTTTACATGTTTGATGTGGCATATTGGTGTGCTTGGACCCGCCTCCCCCCCCCCCCCCCCCCATCATTTCATTATCCATGTGGCTAAGACAATTGGTCATTATTATCGATGCTTAGAATGATCTTAACCATTATTTATATGGGGTTGTTTGACAGTTGATATGCATTTTGATTCAACTTTGTATATATGCCAACATTGCACACGTGCATGAGTTTATATGGATGTTTGACTTCTCTTGCATTTTTGAATTTGGTGAGGTGTTCTTATCTCAATCTTGCCATCTATGCGTAAGTATACTTAAGGAGAAGTGTGCATGTAAGAACCGTTTACCGTGAGGATTTAAAATTGATAAAAATAATGAGTGATTCACGGTAAAGGGCTGCGAGAGTTCAAAATTGACTCGTCGTGAAAGCCACCGTTTAAAAGAGCCCAAAAGAAAATGTTATATGTTAAGAAAAGGTCCAAATTAGTTTAGTTCATTCCAAAGAAAATATGATATTATCGAGGGAGTTTGGAAGGGTTAAAAAATTTAAACGGGTTTGCACAACTAATCCTAATGTGAAACATTACAATTTGACGCTACTGTTTGTAGAATCGTCAAAAATCTAGATTTGTGTGCATGTAATATGTTTAGTTCATTAAGCTCACACTTTTATTGTCATATGGCTATGATAAAGTTTGATGATTTCTCGCTATCAATTAGAGCTTCTTAATCGTTTCGATGTGTTGGAATTGTGACTCATTTGTTTTAGTTTCACACCTATACATTCCATATCTAAGTTTGAGCACATCGGTACTGTGTTTGCATGTAACTCACATTTTTAGTTTTTGTAAGTTTTTGCATTTTATGTTAAAAGCCTACTATTTTAACACTGTTTTTCTTCTGTCAGGCCCTTCTTGGAATTTGTTTGTGGAAATTTTTTCACTCGGAAATATTATATCATATTTTTGAGAATCTAAGAAATTTTGGCAGGCGCGAGAAGTCGTTCAAGCGACATATCCATCTCGCGCGAACGACATATGTACTTAATTCGAGCGACATCCTCAACTCGTTTAAGAGATGTCCCTGGCTCGTTCGAACGACAGGGTGTTTTGGAGCTTCTGATTGGTTTGCAGTCCTCTGGTTAAATTTGGTATATTTTTTGGCACTGCTGGATGTGTTTCTGGGCTGACTAGTTTATATGCAGGTTTATTGGTTCTAAATTGATTTTTGCATATAGTCCGTTTATCACACTTGCTTAGATTGCTATATTCTTTACGTGATCCATCGGTTTACTAGCTACTGATTTGTCATCACTTGATCATATTTAGCTGGTTGTATCATGATTATCTAGCATTTTCAATTCTCAAATTGGTATCCAGTTGATTCAAATTGGTATATTCTCATGTTGGATACTTGGTTTGGTTTATCTTTTCACCGAATTTTCTATTTGAGACAAAAAGGGGGAGAGATGTATGTGATTTAGGGGGAGAGCATTTCTATTGATATATATCTTTACATATTGTTTGATTATATTTCTTTCAAAATTGGTATCAAATAATTGCTCACGGGTTTCAAATGATTTGTTCTTATTAGAAATATAAATTGGTATCATTTGTTCCTCCATACTTCACTGGGTATTTGTTTGTTTGTTTCATGTGTGTAGGTATGCTTCAGCGATTCGAGATTTCAAGTCTACATCACATTCAGACAGTTCATGCTTGCCGGTGCTACATATACTAGTCCGTATCCTATATTTTTTATTTTGGGTTTATAGGATGGGATTTAGGCATCATACGGCTTGACGGCCTGGTTAGGCATTTCACTGGTTTAGTTTTGTCCCGGAATAGTCAAAGGGGGAGATTTGTAAGGACATAAATGTCCAATTGAGTCCCTGTATTGTTTTGACTTTATTCCGTGAACAAAACTTATTTGTAATATGTCATAGGGAGATTTTTATTTTGTCACGATCCCACTTGGTCTATGACGTATTGAAGAAAATTGAAGACGTTGCAAAAAAGCTTCAAAGAATTAAATCATGCCGATGTTTAATTGGTGAAAGTTTATTCATCTTCAAAGGTAATTGCATTCTGAGATCACTTAGGTATGAATGCGTATAATTAATGGTGCTCGGAATTGTTTTATAAAAGATAAGGATGTATTTTTATAAAGAAAAAAATATTTTAAATGTTTTAAACGTGTTTTAAAGGTTTACACTTCGTTTTTATTCTGATAAGCTCGAAAAAGGAGTTTGACTTTAATGGGTCTCTTTAAAGAAATGTTTTAACTGAAAAGTCAAAAAGTTAAACTTCTCACTCGAACGAGATATCTATGTCGCTCGAACGAGAGACTTAAGTCGTTTGAATGACACGCATTTCGAGGCGGTGCTTATTTTTTATTTAAAGCGTGTTTCTATCAGAGTTTCGTAAGCATGCAACTGGAAAAAATAGAATACATTCCAGTACGTTGTTTGCACATGTTTTTTAAGGTTTATAAATCATAAAAACATCCTTAGAGTTTGCAAAGATCCGAGATATCATTCTTATATGCTTACGTGATCTTGCAGCACCAAAGAAGTTTGTTAAGTCATTGAACATCAAAGGGTTTTGCGGTGAAGAAAAGATAAGGACTTCTTGTTCGACATCGTAGACGAATCAAAGCTATTCGGTGGACACCGTGACATACGTAGATGCGTGTGTTGTGGATATGTATCGTGGAAGACGTAATTTCTATGTGGGCACCATTGAAGAATGGTTGAAGATCAGAAGGAGCATTAAGACCCGTGGGGATCGAGTCTTAGTGTAAGGCTAATCTGTCTTTGTAAAACCATTGTTCATAGTGATTGTCTGGCTTGGGTCGTACGAGGTTGTTTTCCCGTTTTGGGTTTTTTCCTCGTACATCCGGCGTTGTGAGTATTCTTTACTTTATTTTACTTACTTTAATCACTAGATACATGTTTATGATTAATCAAGATAAAATTGGTTTCAAGTAAGAATTGGATTTTCACAACTTGGTTTAGCGCACAATTAAAAGTTGAATAATTTTTGGTGAAAAATTTGGTTTGGTTTAAAACAAACATATTGGGCACCCACTCTCCATTATCTCTCTCAAACGTAGAGCTATAATAAGATTTCTTTTTTAAACCTCTTGAAAAGGGACAAGGCCCCCAATTTTAAAAAAAAAAATTAAATTTTCTTTTAAATGCGGGATAAAGATGGTTCAACACAACAATTTAATTTTTAAAATTTTATTTGATTTTTTTTTCTTAAAGTTAAAAAATTAACTGACACAAATTTTAATTTATACAAACAAAGTTGAAATTAAACCTAAATTAGTGAATTGTGGTGAACACACACACACACAAAAAAAATCACACAAACCAGTATTAGGATTTTCTCACAAACAAAACTAACACATGAAGTTAACTATGAGAAATTTACTTTTAGCCCAAAATTAATTTAACACAAGTCCTAAAATTTGCCTACATAATATTTTCAATATTACGAAATAAGGCTAAACCAAATTTTAGCAAATATAAATTACTGACTTGAATTAAATCAACTTAAGTTTCACCCAAGCTTATTTTAGCACCAAATTAAGCTAGAGAAGTGAATTAAACCATATTTTATCTTTTAATCCTAAGCATTTGTTCTAGGTGATTTGCAAGATAAATTAAATTCACAACCACTACGCCGCGATGTACAAGAAAAATCCCACAATGAGAAAAACTCTCGGACGGCCCTAGACTTAAGTCCACTAAGTACGGAATTTTACAAGTCAAGACAAATGGCTTACTCAACTCGACTCGACTCCCTTCAAGCCCCTGAAGCGTCTTCTTATACCAACCTCTGCTTAGTCGACAATCCGGCAATCCATCGGAACCTTAGAATCCACCAATGAAGCTTTTAGACAATCGTCAACCCTCGCACAATGTCTTTCACTGTGTGAGTATGCCGCAGCAAAATAATGAACTTCTTTTTTATGGGATGTAGAAGTAAACCCCAAAAAAATCTTCAATTCGGTAGAGTAAAACCTAGTGACCAACACTCTCAAAGCAAGTATATAACAATAGGAACATGGATTAAACTTAAACTAATGGGTGTAAGTGTTTTTTTTAGAAATTAATTCATGGATACTCAAAAACACTAAATAATGAACTTTTGAACTAATAAATTTTTCTCTCTTTAATTTTTCTCTCAGAATGTGTTTAGAAAATGTCAAAAGTTTGTTTTTCAAAGTTGGTTCCCGCACATATAAATTCTGTCAAGACTTGGTGGGAATATGCAGAAAAACTGTCAAAAACTGCCAAAAAGTTTTTCCACCGGAAATCTCGTTCGAACGAGATTTTCGTTCAAATGAAATCTCGTTCGAACTACCTTCTAACGAAGTTCCTGTGGCCAAATGGGAAAAGTGTTGGCAAACTCGTTCGAACGAAATTCTCGTTCAAACGATAAACTCGTTCGAACCACAATTCGAACGAAGTGATATAATGTACATTTTTCGATTTTAAGCCCAAAAACTTTATTTTAAATAAATATTACACCCAATAAAATTCATTTTAAAATAAAATTACACCCATTAAAATTATTCCAAGTCTCCTACAAAAATATAAAAGCATTCATACCTTTGGAGACTTGAAATATGAAGTTGATGACGTGAAACAAGGCTCTGAAACTCGGCAATGACGTTCTCTTGAAAAGCAAGGCCGCAATGTCTTCAACTTTAACATGTCATAGGCTAGAAGTATACACAAGAACACTATCCTATGACTCAAATGTTTTTGTCTGTAATTGAGCCAAAACTACAAAGGACTTAATTGGAAATTTGTGTCATTAAAAATCTCCCCCTTTGGCTATTCCGGGACAAAAACCAAAATAAACTCCTAAAGGGCCATCAAGATCTACTAGACTTAAAAATAACCCACCCAAAAAAAAAAAATTACGTATCTTTACTCAAAACACTCATGCACATATATACACATATACTCAAAAGCACACAAATATACACACACATATAACATTGACACGTATATATATATGTACTTTAACACCATTGCACGTATATACACGCATTTACACTCTCATAAATCAATTCTAAAACTAAAGAGAAAATGAGTCTTGATAAAATGAATATACGAACACATGAATTCCTATACATACATGAAGTCCCTCATATACTCACATGCGCACACATACACACCCACACAGACATATGTATAATTTTACACAATTGCAGGGATTTTTCCTGATATTTTGTGTCACATGATTTATTTATTTATGGGATGACACACACACACACACACACACACTCGTAGGTTCATGTTTAGGGACGGTATTTATTTCGTTCAAAAATAAACTCTAATTAAATATGGTTTAATTGGAAACTTGAGAATAATTTTTATTTCAATATCATACACTGCGCGTATGATCTTTACGACCCCCTTTCAAAGCCTAGGACACACATGTTAGATTGTCGGTTTTGACCCGAAACTCTGTCGAAATTTTGAGTCGGCCTGCCGCTAAAACTTTCACGTAATTTTCAAAATGGGACTCTGCCCATGAGCCTGGTTACAAGTCCAACCCTAGCTTTACATTTGTTGCAAACCTAATTTTTCCAGACTCGGGTCCTGTCCGGCATTTCATTTTGAATTTAGGAGAACTTAATACAAGTGAGACCCTAATAAACATAATAATCATGCTGAGACCCGTCTCTAGTCTCTTCCCCTTTCTTTTTCCCAAAAAGCATCCAAAAATGCTTTTCTCCTATTATCAAAAACACAAAAATATTTTTTCTCATCTTTTCCAAAAAAGCAAAAAAGCAAAAAATATCTTCCTCCTTTTCTACAAATAAAAGTTTCCCCTTTTCTTTTCCAAAAAATAAATTCCAAATTTTTATACTTCTCAGATCGATCACATACCCTTGGCCAGGCTCCCTATTGGCTTCGGTCTTCAGTCAAATCGCCCCAAGTCTTGTCAGTCCCTTTACTTCCCCCGAGTTTGAGACTCTCCCGCCTTCCCTGGAGAACACGGATCAAGTGCCGAATGTACAACCGGATTTGTGGACGGTTCTAGTTCAGCTCACTGCCAAAATTGACAATCTTCAAACCAAAGTTCATGAGATTCAAAGAAGCTGGGTCAATATCCCCAAAGATCCTGAGGTCATTTTCCCTCATGCCATGGATCCGCCTGCACCCGAGCCTATCTCGGTTCCTTCAGAATACCATCATGATCCAGGGGCTCCTCTTATTAATGGGCCGCCACCAGCTCAACTTCCCATTCCAAACCTTGCTCAGACCGAGGCTAATTTACCCGTAACTGTTGATCTGAGAGAGGAAGAACTGAACAAGGTCAAGGAAGACCTCAAGATGCTAACCAAGAAATTTAACGAGGTCCAAATATCTGGCAACTACATGGACTACACCCACTTGTCTCCCTATCCTAAAGTTAGGTTACCAGAAAAATTCAAGATGCCCAATATCGAGAAGTTTGGAGGCAGTGGACCCTCGATCGTTCATCTCCGTAGATATCACCTAGACATGACTCTCCTAGGCGCTTCCGAAGAAATAATGGCTCAGATGTTCCAGCAGACTTTAAAGGATAGCGCCCTCTGTTGGTTCCTATCCCTTGAAGAATCCAGAATCCGCAGTTGGGAAGACGTTGCCCATGAGTTTATGTATCAATACAAGTATAACGAGGAGCTAAAGGTTATCGTCCATGACTTAGAGCTACTTAAAAAGGATCCTAGGGAATTAATAAGCAACTTCATAGTAAGATGGAGAGAAAAAAAAGCTACCATGACCAATTGGCCTTCCAAAGAAGAGCAAGTCAGTAATATGAAGAAAAAATTCCTACCCCATGTTCGAGAAACAATAGGAGGACAATATTACCATCACTTTCGATCCCTCCGAGAAGCAGGAGTAGAAATCGAAGAAGGTTTTGCCAAGATAAAAGTCGAACTGAAGAAAATCTCTAGAAAGATTTCTCCTAGAACGTTTGAAAAGCCTGCTAGTACTGAAGTCTCTACCATCAATAATATCTCTCAACCTGCTGCTTCATGGGCACCAAAAAGTCTCCCAAACCCAATTCGGAAAGAATATACCGAGCTTCACACTCCTCTTTCCAAAGTTTACTAAGCTCTCTTAGATTGAAACCTGATCAAACCCTTGGACCCTCGTCCATTACCAAACCCGCTTCCAAAGAATTTCAAACCTGATGCCCATTGTGATTATCACCAAACTACTGGCCATAACACCGACCAATATTTCCATCTCACAAACACAATCCAAAGCCTGATTGATTGGGGTATCATCGCCCCACCGACTAATCCTAAACCAAACACTACCCATAATTCTCTCCCAAGTCATACAAATGCCATCTTCCTAGAAGAAGACGTAGAACTCGATCCATTTACCTAAATCATGCCAAGTAAATCACCAATCATGCCCATATACTCTTATAAACCTCTCCAAACATGACCATATTTCCTCTTACACCCTACCAACCTCCCCGATCAAACCTTATTACTCCTCACTATAGCCTGCATCGCTGTTCGCACCCATTCTGGAGGTAAAGACATGGAATTATTAGAAGTGCTAAACCAACTCCTAGAGTTCGGGCTAAAGTTGCCCTCCCAGATGACCATCGATTGTCAGAGATTTAGCGAGTTATTCTTAGAAGATAAAAAATGGGCCCGAGAGTCAGACAATTGGGCGGTGGAAACCGATGAAGTCAGTCTAGATGACCTTGTCTAGATCATGGCAGATTAGTTTCAACAGACTAGTAATATTTATAGTATATCTAATCTTCTTAACACTTTGAAATTACAAGGGATCCTGGTCCCCTCAGTCTTTCATCTCCCTACCGAATGGGAGGAATTATACGAAGAAGCCATAGAAGTTGTAGAGTGTTTTGACTTTGCATGGAAAGAAAATATCGTTGCCACCGGATGGGGAGGTGATTTCGAATATTCATATGAAGAGCTATATGCAAGAAAGACTAGTCTGATAGTCAACCTATGTGGAATGATATCATTCGAGGAGTTGCTGAGAGAGATCAACCAGGTAGCTAAGTAACCCGACATCGATGAAAAAACATAGTTTCTATTTTTCCCTTCTTTTGTGATCCACATGACCAGGTCAAGGAGACATTACCAAAATCCAAGCTTACAACCATCAGCAAGCAATAAAGGGAAAGGTGTTGAGAATCCCCATATGACAGAAATGATCATTGAAGAAAGCGAGGTCCTTGATTAACTGAAGAAAACTTAAGCCAACATCACTCTTTGGGGACTTTTCATGTCTTCCCAACTGCATCGGAATGCCCTAATCAAGCTACTCACAGGACCCATAGTTCCATCCTAAACCACACCAGAAGAAGCTGTGAACCTAGTTAGATCATTGACTTCTACTCGAATGCTCTCCTTTTATGAAGAGGATATCCCTAAGAATGGTCCCAACCACAATCATGCCCTCAATATATCTGTCGAAGTCATGGGGAAAATTGTTCCCCTCTCGATCATTGGCGACGGATCAGCTCTGAATGTCTGCTCGTTAAGAACCCTTAATTGTTTGGGACTGAAAGTGAGCGACCTTGATCTAACCTCTACTTCCGTGCGTGCTTATAACAACAGCCATCGAGAAGTAATAGGATCTATCAAGCTTGCAATATGGGTTGGCCCTATAAATCCTGTTGTTGAATTCCAAGTCATCGACATCCCAACCTGTTTAAACCTGCTGCTCGGACGACCGTGGCTCCATAGCATCAAAAGGGTGTCTTCTTCCCTTCATCAGAAATTTAAGTTCTTTGTCGATGGATAAGTTATCACCATCTTGGGAGATAGTGACGACACCGAGAATTCACACACCAGTAATCCATTACTCGAGATATAACACGGGATGAACGATATGCTACTATCAGGCTTCCAGGTCGAACCACTCCTACTCCCAGTAGGGGATGAATTCAGACAGGGTTTGCCCAGAATATTATCCTCATGGAAACATCAATGTAATCCAAATGTTTAAAAATATGCACTTCATGTCCAAAATGGGGTTAGAGAAAAGACAACAAGGGATAACTGAACATATTGTGTTGAAGGAGGCCTTTCCTCCCTATGGCTTGGGCTATCAACCATCAAAAGAAGAACTCAAATTGACCTGTCAGCCTCGACTGAAGATAAAGTTAGAATACGCTAGAACTATCTCGAGAGATTCCCTAAACGGAAGATTCATCAGAGAGGGTGAAGATTTCCCCTTTTGCAGTTTCCCTGAACCTTGGTATGACCCCGTAGACAAGAAGATAAAACCAGGAATGGAGATCTTTTTCCAATACATCTACTAAGGAGTCAAAAGTTCCTAACACTGTGTGAAATCTCTCACCGAGGAGATCATAACTGATGTCGGGGATTCTTTAGGCAGTGACTCTGAGGATTATTTCAACTTGCAGATAATAGGGTTGGCACTCTGCATGATCCAATCAGGGACTACATTATCTAATCCATCCTACCTCATCAAAGATGCTGGTACACCTCTTCTCAATTGGAATGTTGCACCTATGCCACCTACTGATATCCAACCTATCCCTGATGTCTATCCCCTTTCCCCTTCAATTATTGCCTCTCATTTTGATGTAATCGAGACCTCATTTGATGAGGTTCTCAATGCTATTTTTCCTATCAATGAAATAAATGAAGATTTTGAGTATCTTATTGTGCCTTACATTAATTGTCTTGATTCTAATCAAACCCTTGATGATGATGAATTTGCAAATGAATCATTCTTAACTGATCTAAATAAGGTTAATAATCAAACCCTCATCATCAGTCAAGTACTCAGGAAATGGTAGGTCAAGGATGAGAAACTCTTACCCTTCTATGCCCACCTTAAAGAACTAGCTTCCCAATTCTAAGGAATCACCTTTCACTACCTGCCCCGAGTAAAAAACAACCTAGCTGGCGCCCTTTCCACCTTAGCCTCCATGATTGACATGACCAAAGGAATAACCATGGCTCCCCTCCACATCCAGAAACAAGACAAACCAACCCACTTCTACCAAATTGAGCTCTGCATGGAGGCAGAACCCAAAATATATGACTGTTAGTACTATGACATTTGGCACCTCCTCAAACACGGTAGGTATCCCCAAGGAGCTGATAAGAAAACCCGAGCAACTCTCCACAGACTGGTCGCCCAGTACATTATCTGTGACAAAGCACTATTCAAGAAAACTTCGATAGAACCCATTTGAACTGCATTGCAAGGGCTGACATTGAAGAGATGATGCAGAAAATCCACAACGGGGAATGGGGACCCCATATGAATGACCATATGCTCTCTAAGTGTTTCATCCGATAGGGATACTGCTGGACTAGCATGGTGCAAGATTACACAGTCTATGTGCGAAGATGTCTAAAATGCCAACAATTCTCCAACTTACAGCATCTGCCTTCGCGAGAATTGTATAACACGACTTCTCCCTGAATATTTTCCACATAGGGCATCGACATCATAGGGAAAGTTACACTGAAAGCATCCAATGGGAATGAGTTCATCTTAGTCACTATTGAATACTTCACCAAATGGTTTGAAGCCGAGTCATACGTAATTTTGAATGCCAAGAAAGTGGCCACATTCATCAAGAAAACATCATCTGCCGATATGGGGTCCCACACGAGTTGGTATCAGACAATGGGTTACATTTTAAGGTAGAGGCTACGAAAGTATTCGACGAGTATAGAATTTAGAGACATAAATCCTCTCTATACCGACCTCAAACCGACGGAGCGGTTGAAGCAACCAAAAAGAATCTCAAAGCCATTATCACCAAGATGATCGCGAGTTGTCGTGATTGGGCCGACATGATTCCTTATGCCCTCTGGGGCTACCTCACTTCACTTAGAACCTCTACTTGGGCTACCCCTTACTCTCTAGACTACGATATGGAAACAGTCCTATCCGTGGAGATGGAAATACCCTCGTTACGCATCATGCTTGAAGGTAAAGTTAGCGAAGAAGACCGGTACCAAAGCCGTATTGATGAGATGACCCTCCTAGATAAAAGGAGATTGGAAGCTCTATATCATATACAAGGGTACCATTGTCGTATAGCACGATCATTCAATAAGAGAGTCAAGGACTGCGGTGTCCGGGAGGGGAACTTAGACCTCAAAGAAATAGTAGAGCCCATCTGGGACCCCATAGGGAAATTTAAGCCCAATTAGAGCGGACCCTACATTGTGAAGAAGATCCTGTCGGGCGTCTTCGTTGTGCTCAACGACCTCGGTGGGGAAGAAATGATGTTCCCAGTCAACCTTGACCATCTCAAGAAATTCTACCCCTAGTCAAAAATCTCGGCGCGTTACTACTCTTCTCATCTCCCTTCGATTCTAAAAAAATAAAAATAAACTCTCCATTTCCCCTACCCAGAACTACGTGGGCCTGATCCTCTAAAAAAAAATTCAAAAAAATGAATTTCAAAATTTTCAAAAACTTCAAAGGTACGTAGGCAGCTCATTCTCTTCACATGAGCCCGGCCCCCTTCTTTTCATAAGATAATATTCTTTTCTTATCCCCGAGAATGATAGTTCATTTTAACATATACATGAACATAAGGATTATGTATGCCTTAGTGATCAGTATAGACAAATTCAAAATGCAAAAAAAGTCATCAAAAGGTACAACTAGATGATTAAAAACTTATTTATTTCATTATTTAAAATTTTTGTACGATTACATCAGTATAAAGAGTCAAACGACTTCCCTAGCCAAAAAACATAGATAATAACAATCCCTACTAACCCTGAGAATCATTACAATTATTCCAGAAAACACAAAACAACACCTTCTATAAGAATCAGTACAAAACCCTACCCACAGCAGCCAGAGGAACCAGCACCATCATCACCTGCATCCTGGACTCCTCAAACCTCCCCTGCCTAACTGGAGTATCGTAAACGCTCCATAGAGAGATAAGCCAAAACCAACTTGGGATAAACCACAAAGCCTCTCTCCATGGTGTCAGATATGGCAAACCACCTTTGACTAGTCTCCACAACCATCATCCTGGCCACTACCTTCTTCCATAACCACTTCATGTAGTCTCCAGAGACATGCCAGACTCGTACAGTAGACTGATAAGGACGGGTTGACGGGGGAAAATTCTCCCACGGGGAACCAAGGCGCATGCGTATACGTTCTGTTAGATCCTACATCGAAAATAATTTTGGTGTTCGCAGTGGTACAATTTACTCCCAACCATATTGGAGCAGCAGCCGCCAGTGAAAATAGAAGGAGGTCTTACTGAGGCCAACCAGTCTAACGTACTGGTACTCTTTAAGCTCCAAAATGGGCAACAACTCTCCCCATCAAGGCATGGACCAACGTAGGCCTCGAGCCCCATGCTCTACAAATCAATTACCCCAACTCTCAATGTCCATGCCCACGCTAAGGAAATAGTGTGAGAAGAAGTTTTGAACTACTGGTAATGGATGCTCAGGTGGGATCGCCATACGAAACCTCTTTGGCATCCACATAAACAACATTACAGGGTTACCCCTCAAAAATTCAAAACGACCCTCCTGCCAGGCATCCAGACCATTTAAGTTCTCCGCTAGTATCATCATCGTAGGATCGCGATGGTACGATATTCAAGAAATAATAACAGCCAGTTGGGAATTCACCAGCATCTCTCCAGTCACCAACAGAACTTTGGAAATAATGCCTAGGATGACGGCCCCGGCATACCCCGCATCACCCACGTCCTGTAAATTCACGAATTGCAATGCCACCGGGAGGGAAATCATTCCCCCCATAACCAAGGTCCTAGCTGCCGAAAGTGAAATATGAAGAATCCCAGCCAATAATTCCCTAGAAGAATGGGAAAACTCAGACAGCGTTGCGACAGCGCTGGGATTTATCCCCAGCATGGCAGAAAATTTCTCGTAGGTAGGACAAATCTCATCCAACCCGAAGCGGAAGGCATGATCCTCGAGATACCAAAACTTGACAGCCACCATCAACATGTTCCACTCAATGGGTCGGTTGCATCACAAAGAGATTCACCACATGTGAAAGGCATCATATCAACATTATAAGAGCACATTACTTCCAAGGCTTCAAGGTAGTTGGCAAACTCAATGCTACCAGGGAGATCCATCTTGCAAGACAAATAGATAGTAAGGAAGTAAGAATGTGGAAAAGAAAGAAGGTGAAAGTGTGAGGAGGAAAGCCGCATCCATACCCCCCTTTTATAAGTGGAAACACCTAAGCCACGACAAGGAACCCTACATAAATTGGAGTAAAACTTGCCCCACCAAGTACCAAGAAATTGAGGAAAGTGAAATGAAAGCCTTGGATTTATTGGACTGGATTGACATGCTGATAGGCAGGACAGGGGTCATACCGATCAGCAACCCCCCATTTTGGGAAATTTCCCTTTTTCCTCTTTTGTCAAAATACAAAAAACCAACAAAAATAATTTTCTTAGGGAAGTACGAATTTCCTTTATACTTACGCTTTACTAATCTCATTTCAAATAAAATCCTTCCCAAATCAATTTTCAAAATTCTTTTTACGATCTCAGCAGCAAAGTAAAAAGAGCATGTGCATTGATCACCAAACCAAGAAAATTAACAAAAAACTTCTTTCTTCATTTGCATATATTTTTTCTATGTTACATTACATTTTGCAGGAAAAACTGAAAAAATAACGGGACTCAGCCCGAACCCGATCTCTCTTCTCTCTCTCCCCCTAGGATCCCCCATCCCTGCGGCGCGCCCTCTTGCCCCTGGGGCGAGATGACGTGCTCCCACTACCAGAGCTTGATCGTTCCCCACACTAGACAGACGACACTAAGCAATAAGGAATCGAAACCGCCTCACAAATGTGAAAGTTGGTGAGGATATCCAGTCCCTGATGTCCTTCAACTAAGTGGTCGAAACACTGATATGCTACCCGGAAGAATAGAAAAGATCAAATCAGTCAATCATGAGGAAGGAGAAAGAAATTAAGGAAATAAAAAAGACGTACAACAGGCCGAAGGACCTCCTCCATCAAACCTAGATCCTCCGTGTCCATCGCATGAGGGCGATGTTGCAGACGCACGGATCCCCCATCATCTTGTCGAAGTATGTTACTAGGGGAATGCAGCCGCATGAAAGAAGGCCTTGGAGTCTTCACCGCCACTACTGATGTAGTTGCACCACCTGCACTATGAGAATACCCCACCTACCGACTCGATCCCGCTTTAGGGAGATGCATCAAATCATAAATGCTAGGGGGCATCATCCAACTTGTGATGAAGTCTATATAGTCACACATCACCGCTATGTCAGGGAGTATGGCTCTCCCATCATCGTAGCTACCCAGGCATCATCAGACATCTCCTGCACATACCTCATGAACATAGGGGGCCTCATCGGTGGCACCGCTACCTCGTCCTCCACAATATGATGAACTATCCTTTCCCCCAAGATACCTGGAGTAACCAAACTCATGCACCAGCAGGGGCCGCATCTGCACATGTACCCCAGTCACCCCAGTGTGCTGAATGGCCGTCCCTCGGGGATAGAAGGTTACCTAAAAATCCCCAGTAAAAGTGAAGGATCAGTATTAATAAAGTGGCATAAAAGGAAAAGAACTGTCTCAAGACAAAAGAATGCTTACCCGCTCACTCGTTAGGCCATTTAAGACTTGACACATTGCCTCTAGAGAAAGGTTCTTCTTCGACTTCCGATTGGACCTCCGCCATCGGAACATCCGACAAAATTCCCCAATGGAGTCATTCTTCAGACAAATCAGTTGGGTGTTTAAACCAATCTCCTTGTAGAACCATGCCTTCAAAGGACAAGGATCATCATCCAAGAAATAAAAAGGAAACACATGAATGAAAAATGTGGAAAATAAATAATACCTCTATAAGATACGTGGCCCCACTAAAAGTCAGCCAGTATCACCGGCTGAATGCATCCAAAGAATAGTAAAGGTTCGCCAAAGTCAGGCTCCCCCAGTCGTAGAGGTGGATGTTCGAGAACATTCTCAGAAATGGCAAAACCCATAAATGGACGACTTCGCCACTCGTCGCCACCAGAAGACCTCCCAATACCAGTAAGATAAACAGATGGGCCATCTGACGCACCTGATGCCTATCATTCTCATCAATCCTCCTCCTCAGCAAAATCTCCCTCAAAGAAGAAAGGCGGAGGTAATCTCTAGAAACCACCCAATCCACGTCACCTAAAGCCGCCGTCACCACCTCCGGCGTCACCTGCAGCGTCCTGTCCACCTCAATATGGGCACCCTCGCAATCCAACCCCAATATCTTCTGAACGTCAATGGGAGTCACCTTCATCTCTCCGAATCCAAAATGGAAGGAGTGGGTAGTGTCCCACCACCTCTCGCCCAGAGCACAAAGAACCGCAGTGGGGCGGGGCGTCTTATCCAATGCCGACGCTAGCCTCAAAGAACTCATAGAGGACACCATTCAGCGCACCACAGTAGGAAGATGCTCCCAAACATCCTTGAGCCTTGTCGTACCACGGGCACGAATAATTGACATGGAGACGTCAAACTGTCAAAAAATGAAGAAAATCCTTATCAGATTCAGGAAGTAAAGCAATCTCGTCAAGAAAAGAAGAAAGAATACCAAGAGTTATGCAATACTTACATAGCCGCCAGGGTTCACCACCCTTGAAGAGCGATGATGTGAAGTCCCGTGAAGAAGAGTATAATCATACGCCACTGGCTTAAATGAGTCGAAAGAATTCTCGCTGCCCAATGCAAAGGGCACCTTAGCCCTCCACTCCAATCCGACCCAATCATCGGCATTGAGCCACGCCATATGGGTTGCACTGCTTGAAAAGCCAGCCATTTTGGACGTTAGAAAGATTTTCATAGGTTTATAGCAGAAAGAAAGAAGTCAGAAAGCTGTGCAAAATGAGGAGAACCCACCCCCTTTTTATAAGAGGCTAAGGGTTATGCCGATCGGTAGTCACTTCCACCCACCGATCGCAACTGGGACTCTCACCTGCTCGAGGCATCCCAAAAGTCCGTGCCAATGCTAATTCCCACACCCACACCCATGCCGGTTGCGATACCCCTTAAAATTTCATACAAAAGTCAGAAAAAACCCAGAAAATTCTGAAAAAATCCCGAAGAATATCCTAAAATTGCCAAATCTATTCTAGCACTTTGCTCACTAAGGAAAACATTTTTTACACCACCAACGGAATTCCAGAGAATCATTCTCCCCAGCAACGTCTCTAAAGGACGCTCTAAATTTTCCCCAGCGGAACCTAAAATCCAATCTTTATCCCCAGAGGAATCCCCCATTTTCCCGAAGGAAAGTAAACCTCTCTTAGGTTAGAATTGACCTCGGTGTTGGATCATCACCTTAGTTGGGTCAGAATTGACCTCAATCCTCGGTCATCACCTCTTCTAGGTCATAATTGACCTCAGTCTTGAATTATCATCGTAGTTAGGTCAAAATTGACCTCGGTCCTCGATCGTCACCTCTCTTAGGTTAGAATTGACCTCGATCTTGGATCGGCACCTTAGTTCGGTCAAAATTAACCTCGATCCTCGGTCATCACCTCTCTCAGGTCAGATTTGACATCGGTCTTGGATCGTAACCTTAGTTGGGTCATAATTGACATTAATCCTCAGTTGTCACCTCTTATAGGTAAGAATTTACCTCGATCTTAGATCGTCATCTTAGTTGGGCTAGAATTGACCTCGGTCCTCAGTCGTCACCTCCTTTAGGTCAAAACAGACCTCGGTCTTGGATCGTCACCTTAGTTGGGTCAGAATTGACCTCGGTCCTCGGTCGTCACCTCTTCTAGGTCAAAATTGACCTCGATCTTGGATCGTCACCTTAGTTAGGTCAGAATTGACCTCGGTCCTTGATCGTGAACTTTTTTTGGTCAGAATTAACCTCGGTCCTCGGTCGTCACCTCTTCTAGGTCAGAATTGACCTCAGTCTTGGGTCGTCACCTTAGTTGGGTCAGAATTGACCTCGGTCGTCACCTCCTTTAGGTCAGAATTGACCTCGATCTTGGATAGTCACCTTAGTTGGATTAGAATTGACCTCAGTCCTCGGTCGTCAACTCTTCTAGGTTAGAATTGACCTCATTCTTGGATTGTCACCTTAGTTAGGTCAGAATTGACTTCGGTCCTCGGTTGTCACCTCATCTAGGTCAGAATTGACCTCGGTCTTAGATCGCCACCTTAGTTAGGTCAGAATTGACCTCGGTCCTCACATCTTGTAGGTCAGAATTGACCTCGATCTTGGATCGTCACCTTAGTTAGGTCAGAATTGACCTCGGTCCTCGGTCATCAGCTCTTATAGGTTAGAATTGTCCTCGATCTTCGATAGTCACCTTAGCTAGGTCAGAATTGACCTCAATCCTCAGTCGTCACCTCTCTTAGGTTAGAATTGACCTCGGTCTTGGATCGTCACCTTAGTTAGGTTAGAATTGACATCGATCATTAATGGTCACCTCTTCTAAGTCAAAATTGACCTCGATCTTGGATCGTCACCTTAGTTAGGTCCGAATTGACCTAGGTCCTCGATCGTCACCTCTTCTAGGTTATAATTGACCTCGTTCTTGTATCGTCACCTTAGTTAGGTCAGAATTGACCTAGGTCCTCGATCATCACCTCTTTTAGGTTAGAATTGACCTCCACCCTCTGAATCAGTCATCTATATCCCTTAGGTCTGGAGAACTGGCCTTCTTCCATCACGTGGTGTCTATTCGATGGCCATTACTTTTTCCAAGCTCACTCGTCGAGGGCCTCTGTAGACACCATATTTTAGAACCCTCTAAATCTCTCCTTAGACCCCTAGCACTCCCCCCTTCCATCATAAATCTAGGTCGCACTCCAAGTACCGATCTAGAGGCCATCGAGTGCTCTCGGATCCCCTTTGCCCATGATCAACCCTTTTATCAGAGCAAAGGCTCTTTAAATCTTCAAAGGGAACTAACACCCCTTTCCAAGGTCTACCCCGTGCGCAAAACATCATAACCGTTTCGACGAACGATCAATTTTCTCCCAAAACTTGATCTGGAGGCCACCGAGCGCTCTCGGAGTCCATTTGACCAAATCAACTCTTTACCTGGAATGAGGCTGAATGAATCTCAAAAGGTCACTGAATACCCTTTCTAACGATCCACCCCGTTCACGATTCTGACCTACGGTACGGATGAACGATCCGTTCTACACTGAGAGGTCACCAGGCTTTCGGGCCCCGATTGACCATGATTAATTTCCAAACCGAGCGAAACTATTTGAAATATTGAAGTAAATCTCTTAACCTTTCCAATGGTCCACCCCGTGCGTGATTCTGACTTACCATGTGGATGAACGATCTGTTTGCGTTCGACGATCTCCCATTGTAAGGACATTTTTGTCCATTATCAATTTATTATGTCGCACGCCGTTACACCGTTGAAGAAATTGAAGATTCATACAGTCATCAACGGATTTGAATATCAAAAGAAGAAGAGGAATCAAAGT
The DNA here is from genome assembly GCA_949130495.1 of Sambucus nigra. Lineage (NCBI taxonomy): Eukaryota > Viridiplantae > Streptophyta > Magnoliopsida > Dipsacales > Adoxaceae > Sambucus > Sambucus nigra. Next base: position 466,437,250 of record OX422209.1, on the reverse strand, counting down.
CTGACAGGCCGGACCGGTCCGCCAAGAATAACCGAACCGATCCGCCTACTGAAAGACAGTATACCCCGGACCGATTGCGAACCGAAGATGCCAAATATAAAAAGATCCGGCCCGCCTACCCATACCGGTCCGCCTCAGACCCGGACCGGTCCGCCTGGGATAATCTCAAACATATCGTGCAGAGATTTTTTAGGCCATGTTATTCCTTTATAAACCCACTACGTAAAGTGGTTTTCCAAGACTTCCATACACGGTTTTCAGAGTACTAAAAATTCGTAGTCTTCATCTATTGAGCCCTATACTCTAGGTTTTTGATTCACACAAATTTACAAACATTTGTGAATCTCTTTGCAACCCAGGAACGCACTTTTGTTGTTCATACCATTGTGGAGAAGACCGTTCTTCTTCTTCTTCATTGCAGCCCTACTGGAAAGGGATAACTCCAGCCGCCGACTACAGAATCCGACACCTGAGGATAATTCTTAGTCACTTGTATTTTCATTGTAATTCGAAATTGTACAGTTGCAATATTATAATGAAAATAAATGGTTTTGCCCCTTTGGGGGATTTTTCCTCAATTGTGTGTGTTTGATTAATCTTCATGATCTATTTCTTGATTAAATCACACCTAGTTGCATGTTTAGGGTTTGTTTGAGTTAAAAGGTGCTTAATATATAATTTGGTCATTTGAACGCAAGTGCATACTCTCTCAAATTGGTATCAGAGCAGGTTACGCTAATCTATCGCGTATTCCTATTTTCCGCAAAAATTTTCTAAGATATCAATTTTGTGAAAAAAATTGATTTTTGAAAAAGTGTGTGTTCAAATGGAAAAGTTATATAATAAAATGCCAGTTTTTGACGGGACAAACTATGCCTATTGGAAAGCCCGGATGAGATCTGCATTAAAAGCCATTGATGAGCGTGTCTGGATTTTGGTTGAAAGAGGGTGGACACCTCCCTCCGTGACTGTTGATAATGTGATCAACTTGAAACCTGTCACTTCTTGGACTGAAGAAGAATTTAAATGGTCATCTTTTAATTCTAAGGGTCTAAGTGCTATTTCTGGGTCTGTCACACCTGATGAGTTCAAACGAATAATGACGTGCACCACGTCAGAAGAGGCATGGGATGTTTTACAACTCACCCATGAAGGAACAAATGTTGTGAAAGAGTCTAAATTGCAAAATTTAACAACTTAATTTGAAACCATCACCATGCATGAATCTGAATGCTTTGATGAATTTTATGCTAGACTTTCTGACATTGTGAATGCTAGCTTTAATCTTGGTGAACATATTCCTAATGCTAGAGTTGTTAAAAAAATTCTTCGTTCTTTGCCTAAGCGTTTTATCCCTAAAGTCACTGTGCTAAATTCTATGGGTAATTTAAATACGCTAAAATTGGAAGAACTTGTAGGAGATTTGCAAACATATGAAATTGATATGTTCCCTAAAACTGCTATATCTGAAGATAAGGGAATTGCACTTAATGCCCAAGAGAGAAGGAGTGAGGGGTCGGCTAGAAAGAGGGTAGAATCATCTAGAAAGAGAGAGACTGACACGTCAGATTCTGAGTGTGATTTTGACTTAGATGATTTGGCTCTTTTTGCAAAAAATTTCAAGAGGATTCTCAAATTTAAGAAAAATGGTAATTTTAAAGATAAAAAGAAATTTGAAAAAAATAAGTTTGAAAAGAAAAATGAAAAAGTTTTTAAAGACCCACCTAAGAAAGATAGTGAGAGATGCTTTGAGTGCAATGGTAGGGGTCATGGAGCCTTTGAGTGTGCCACTCGTCTTACAGAGAGAAAGGGAAAGTTGTCCTTAATGCTACCCTTAACGACGACAGTGAGGTCGAGACGGTGGATTCAGGAGATGAGTCACCGCATGAGTGTAACTTCACCACATTCATGGCAAGTCAAGTGAGAACTCCTAGTTCTATTCACGACGATGAGGATGATGCTTCACAGGGACACCTCGATAGTGAGATCGATGTGAGTGAGGGGGATAATGACTCAAGTGAGAGCGAGAGTGATATTCAACGCGCCTACGCTGAGTTTTATTCTGAGTCTTTTAAAACTAAAAAACTTAACAAAGCGCTAGTTCTTAAGATCACCGGCGTAGAGGAAGATTTAAGAAAGGCAAGAGAGAGAGAGTGCTCCACCTTCACCGCCCTGAGAGAGAGAGAATCTGCCTGTGTCGAGAAAGAGAGTGATTTAGAGAAAGAGAGAGGGGACTTGACTAAACAAGTGGCTAGTCTTACGAGTCAGCTCCATTCCTCCGTGGAGACTCGAAAGAAACTTGATGCCCTGGTTGCCCAGCTGACTCATGATCTTGAGAAAGCTCGGGAAGTCAAGGTACAAATCGAGGACAGATCTGGGAAGATGGGAAAGATGCTCCTCAACCCCTCTTTAGGTTTTGGTGATCGGCAAGGAATTGGTTATGATGGTGCCTCCACGTCCCAAATTTCACCTGGACCAGTTCCTGAGTTTACTACGACTCCTTATGGCCATCGTCAAAAACCTCGAAGGAGAGTTCGACCAAGAAAGGCAAACCAAGGTCCGCCTTTGACCGTGTCCTTTTGTACTTACTGCAAAAGAAAAGGCCAACTTAGGGAGTTTTGCTATAACATAGGTTGGGCACGACGTACTAATGCTCCACCACGTCATACTGATAAGTTTTCGAGTCTGAGAGAGCAAGTTGAGTTCTTAGCTGCCACTTCCCAGAGTTTAATGGAAGAATTCCGACGGATGTCTTTGCCTTTAGTGAATGCTTCTCACATTACAGCTAAAACCAACAACAACAAAGGCAAACAAAAGGTCATATCGACTTGGGTACCTAAGAAAGCTAAAAAGGATTTTGTTGTTCATGTTGCTCTCAAAGAACACAATACCTCACATTGGTATTTTGATAGTGGGTGCTCCAGACATATGACAGGTGATGCCTCATTTTTTACGACTCTTAAGGATTATTAGGATGGCAGAGTCACCTTTGGATATGGGAGCAAGTCTAGCATTATAGGACGTGGTACTGTCGAGTTACCTGGGTTCCCTAAGCTAGAAAATGTTTTGTACGTCAAAGGTTTAAAAGCAAACCTTCTCAGCATTAGCCAGCTGTGCGACACTGACTTTGCAGTAAAGTTTGACCGGGACGCGTGTAAAGTATACAATCAAGCTGGTAAACTTTTGATGCAAGGGGTGAGGACCAAGAATAATTGCTATGGGACTGAGCCCACGTCCTCACTTGTCTGCAACAGCGCCACGATCACTCCTATGGATATGTGGCATCAACGTCTAGGTCACGTGAACGTTAGAGATCTCAACCGCTTAGCTAAAAAGGATATAGTACGTGGCTTACCATCTCTTGGAAAGTCAACTTCGACCGTTTGTGGACCCTGTTAGATGGGAAAACAAATTCGTAGTCCCCATAGGAAGTTGCATTCCATTACCACCTCTCGTGTTCTTGACTTGATTCACATGGATCTTATGGGTCCCACTCGTACTGAGAGTCTAGGTGGTAAGAGGTACATCCTCGTGATGGTAGATGATTTCTCCAGGTACTCCATTGTAGGTTTTCTGAGAGAGAAATCTGATGCTGTAGAATTTTTAACTACCAAGTGTCGTATCCTGCAAAATTAACATGGTGTCACTATTAATAGGATGCGTAGTGACAATGGCACTGAATTCACAAAAGCAAAGGTAGATCTTTACTGTGATAGCCTCGGGATCAAACATGAGTTTTCTGATGTGAGAACTCCTCAGCAAAATGGGATTGTTGAGAGAAAGAATAGAACGATCCAAGAAATGGCTAGATCTATGCTTCTAGGTCGTAAAGTTTCTAGGAGATTTTGGGCAGAGGCAGTGTCTACTGCATGCCATACGGTGAATAGGGTTTATTTGCGTCCATACACACTTCAGACTCCTTATGAGTTGTGGACTGGAAAGAAGCCCAGCCTAGCATATTTCCGTATTTTTGGGAGTAAATGCTACATCCTACGGGATAGAGAGCAATTAGGAAAGTTCGACTCCCGGAGCGACGAGGGAATATTTCTAGGATATTCATCGAATAGCAGAGCGTACCGGGTTTTTAACCTGAAGAGCTCTAAGGTTATGGAATCAATAAACGTCACCGTGCAAGATGACGAACCTCCGACGGTTATTGATCCTAACCTTCAGTGTGAGGATGAGAATTGTTCTGACAGTGATTTACCTGTTCCTCTCTCACACTCTGTGGACCCTACTCCTGCGCTAGGGGACACACCTGCTTGGGTTCGCAAGAGTCATGACCCTTCTGCCATTGTTGGTGATCCCACTTTAGGGGTCAAGACTCATGCTCAGCTAGAGAACGTTGTTAGACATCTTTGCTACACGTCCAAAGCCGAGCCCAAGAACCATAAAGAAGCACTCAAGGATGAACACTGGATATCTGCTATGCAGGATGAGTTTCTTCAATTTAAAAAGAACAATGTCTGGGAACTAGTCCCCCGACCTAGTGAGACTAATGTGATAGGTACCCGGTGGATTTTTAAGAATAAAATGGATGAAAATGGTACCATAATCATAAATAAGGCTAGGTTGGTCTCTCAAGGATACACACAGATAGAGGGTGTAGACTTTGGGGAGACATTTGCTCCTGTTGCGAGGCTTGAGTCCGTCCGTCTTCTGCTCTCCATCGCATGTCATCTGCGCTTCAAGTTATATCAGATGGGTGTCAGGAGTGCCTTTCTGAATGGCATTCTACAGGAGGAGGTTTATGTGGAACAACCAAAAGGGTTTGAAGACCCTCAGCACCCCGAGCACGTCTACTATCTGAGGAAAGCCTTGTATGGTTTGAAGCAAGCACCCCGTACTTGGTACGAGAGGCTTAATTCCTATCTCTTAGCTCGTGGCTTCAAGAGAGGGGGAGTAGATATAACGTTGTTCGTCAGGAGAGATGACGGTGCTATTTCGGTTGCCCAAGTCTATGTGGACGACATAGTCTTTGGCTCCACATGCTCCCAGCATGCTCACCACTTTGAGGAGGAGATGAAAAGTGAGTTTGAGATGAGCATGGTTTGTGAGCTTACATTCTTCCTTGGTCTCCAGGTTCGTCAGCTAGAGGATGGGATGTTCATCTCCCAATCCAAGTATGCTAGAGACCTAGTGAAGAAATTTGGTGTAGACTCCGCTAAGCATGCACGTACACCTATGAGTACCACTACCAAGCTTAGTAAGGACACCTTCAGGCAAGAACGTATAGCAAACCGTATATCGGAGTATGATCGGTAGTCTTCTCTAGTTGACTGCCAGTCTTCCCGACATCGCCTTTAGTGTTGGAGTCTGTGTGCGATATCAGGCATCCCCAAAAGAGTCACACTTACTTGCTCTAAAACGTATTATTAAATACGTGAGTGGGACTCTCTCATACGGTATTTGGTATTTCTTTGATACCGATGACCGTTTGTCCGCTTATTCGGATGCCGATTGGGCCGGGGATGTAGATGGTTGTGGGAGCACTTCTGGTGGGTGTTTCTATTTTGGTTCTGCTCTTATCTCCTGGCTGAGCAAGAAGCAATATTCCATCTCTTTGTCCACTACGGAGGCTGAGTACATAGCCACCGGGAGTTGTTGCACACAACTCTTGTGGATGAAGCAATTGCTGGAGGATTATGGGATTTTACAGGACACCATGACCATTTCCTGTGATAACATGAGCGCGATATACATATCTGGCAATCCAGTTCAGCATTCGCGCACCAAGCACATCAGGATACATGAGCACTTTATTCATGAGTTAGTTGAGGAGAACACTGTATCCCTGAGTTTTGTTCCCACCGACCGTCAGTTAGCCGGCATTTTCACGAAACCTTTAGATGCCCTTAGATTTGAGAGTCTTAGGAAGTCTTTGGGGATTTGCACAGTTGACTGAGGGGTTGGTCTACGTCTAGAATAGGATGTTTCTTCATGTTCATATCATATTCTTCCTATTGCTAGTCTGTTTTATATGTACCATTGCTTGTTGTACAACTATTTATTTATTCTTTTTGCTTTTTATATTTCTTTTGAAAAATACAAAAAGATTTTCCTTTAAGAAAATTTTTAAGAAAGGCACAAAAAGATTTTATTTTTCTAAAATTTTTGAAAAATCCCAAAAGATTTCTGTTTTTGCTCTTTTATGGATGAGCATTTAAGATAGCCAAGTCACAACTTCATTCCATATATCCATGTGACTATTTGATAGAGATTTAAGAGGCTACATCATTTCAACCATGTGCTTTACAATGTTTGGAGTCTTTGAGATGTAATTAGTGATATCTTCCTACATGTTTGACTCATATATCCTTTATTGCACACAAGCACGGCTATATTGGATTATTGCACTTGTCTATCTCATATTGACTTGAGTGTTTCCATCTCAATCCTGTCTATACAATGTACAATATGCGATAAAACTTGACCAGATTGGAATGCATGTAAAAACCATTTTGGTGAGACTGTGTGTTTTTGTATAACGGGGAGGGGCTGCGAAAAGTAATCATCTATCCTTTGTGCAAAAGCCACCGTTAAAAAGGACCTAAAAATTGGAGGAATTTTAATATCCGAGGTCCAAAGAGGTTAAAAGAGCTCGAAAAAATTTAAAGGCAATAACAATCACTTCATGCCAAATATGGGCCACTTAGGTTTCACCATCAATTCTCAAAAGTTTGAGAATTTAGAATACCTCTATTCAAAATATATATCTGAGGGAGTTTGGTTGGAGATTCTTTAAACGGGTTTGCACTTCCTTGAAAGTCCTAAAAAGCATAAATCGTTTTGGACGTTATTGGTGTGAAAATCACTTTGAGCTTTGATTTATTGATTTGATTGAGTCAATATCTTATATTGTCATTCTTTTTCACCAAAGGACGCATTTGAGTTCATTCGCTAGGAGTATCCAATATTCATCGTGCACATATGTCATGTTTGTATGCATTGATTTTCCTATCTAATTTTATCACACCACTTCATTTACGCTATCATCGACTTGGTTGTTTTTGTGATCATTCATGGTGTGATTTTATCCTTGTGACACTCCATACTTTCTTATTTGATTTATTTCTCTCATTTGTCTATTTGGGGACATCATAAAAAGGGGGATAATGAATTATCTTATTATGGGGGAGATTTGAAAGTTTGAGTTTTCTCATAAATTGGTATATATGTATATCTCATTTTAAACTCGATACATCACTTGGTATTTTGTCTTTTTCTCATGTGTGTAGGTACTACATGGATTATCATTGGATTGCACACTCTGATGAGAAAAGTGTTGAGATTCCTGAAGAGTTGAAGAGCAAACGTTGAAGTCTTATTCAATTGTATCTTTCCAGTTTTGGGTTCATGGAAGGGTAGATTTGTATAGGCATCTTTATTTGTTTGATAATTCGGATGATTGTTTTTATGTATGTACCGGCATAGACATAGGGGGAGATTTGTAAGGACATTTTTGTCAATTATCAATTTATTATGTCGCACGCCGTTACACCGTTGAAGAAATTCAAGATTCATACAGTCATCAACGGATCCGAATATCAAAAGAAGAAGAGGAATCAAAGTCTGATAGGCCGGACCGGTCTGCCCAGAATAAACGAACCGATCCGCCTACGGATCAGTCCGCCTCAGACCCAGACCGGTCCGCCTGCTGAAAGCCAGTGTACCCCGGATCGATTGCGAACCGAAGATGCCAAATATAAAAAGATCCGGTCCGCCTACCCGGACCGGTCCGCCTCAGATCTGGACCGGTCCGCCTGGGATAATCTCAAACTGATCGTGCAGAGATTTTTTAGGCCATGTTATTCCTTTATAAACCCACTACGGAAAGTGGTTTTCCAAGACTTCCATACACGATTTTCAGAGTACTAAAAATTCTTAGTCTTCACCTATTGAGCCCTAGACTCTAGGTTTTTGATTCACACAAATTTCCAAACATTTGTGAATCTCTTTGCAACCTAGGAACGCACTTTTGCTGTTCATACCATTATGGAGAAGACCGCTCTTCTTCTTCTTCATTGCAGCCCTACTGGAGAGGGATAACTCCAGCCGTCGACTACAGAATCCTACACCTGAGGGTAATTCTTAGTCACTTGTATTTTCATTGTAATCCGAAATTGTACAGTTGCAATATTATAATGAAAATAAATGGTTTTGCCCCTTTGGGGGATTTTTCCTCAATTGTGTGTGTTTGATTAATCTTCATGATCTATTTCTTGATTAAATCACACCTAGTTGCATGTTTAGGGTTTGTTTGAGTTAAAAGGTGCTTAATATATAATTTGATCATTTGAACGCAAGTGCATACTCTCTCACCCATCCTAAGGACCAACGTGCATCTCAGAGCCACATTTGACCTAAAGTCAACTCCTGAACCCGGGATCACTCCAAAATACTCTCAAAGGCCTCTAAAATACCTTTCTAATGGAATTACCCATGCACAATTCAGATCAACAGTTTATGCTCTACATTCATTTTTCGAGAAAAATCCGTACGAGACTGCCAATTGGCAGTCCTGAACCCTGCCTATTGGCACAATGTTAAGGGTGACCTGCTGATAGGCACCCCCTTGTGTACACCGATCGGCACCCCCTGACCCTATAAATAAGGGCCATGACCTCATTGCTAAGGGATAGCAAAAACCCATCAGCATCAGTGATCTCAGCAACATTCTTTCGAATTCAATGAAGTTCCAGATTAGAAATCCCATTCAAGCCTAAATCCCCATACTTTTCACACCCAATTTGGAAAATATCCTTCTCTCTCATCAACATTCAAAGGAGTACATCCAAGGTTCAAGTTCAAGCTCCAAGAAAGGTCCAATTCTCTCTCTCTCTCTTTTAATTTCTTATTTTATATAAGTTACCTTAGATTCATAATCTAGTTTCATTCTAGTTCATACATATTAACATATACACTTTTATTAGTTTATTTCACATACTCTATTTTTCCCAAAAAACCCAAAAATAAATAAAATAGGGTTACACCTGTAAATTCCGAACGAAATTATCCATCACACTTTCTCCAAAAAACTAGCAAAGCATTTTCTACATGCACACTCCTAATAAAATTTTGTTCGAATCTATGGGATAAACCCCACCCTTATTCAACATTCGAACTACGTGGACTTTGATGTCTTTATAGGCTACGTAGGCGTCTCGGATTAAAATCATAGACTCGAGTCCGATTTTCTATTTTCCAATTTCTCTTAATTTTTCATAATCCTAAAAAATTACTCATTATCATCATACATATATATAACATAATTGTTCGTGTCTCATCCCACACATATTATCATTTTCCAATAACGATCAATATCGTGATGGACACTCATATTCTATCTTCTACATCTTTTATTATTTTGGGAATATTCCTATGGATGACTTCACCCTATCTTTTTCATGGTATGGGTCCAACAATTCCAATCTCAATTATATAAACACATGCATACACTTCACGGGGATAAAAAGGAAAATATTAACATTTGACCATGAGAGATCGATAGGGCGGGATCGGTGCCTAACATCTTCAAATTCCGTAACTTAATCCCCGAACCTCTTATCTATTAGTTTCTCAAGCATCAATTTTTTCCTTGATGCCGCTCTCTTGAGGTGACAACATATTCTTTTGCCTGTTTTGAGAAAAATAGGCTGGAGATTCTATCTCTTTACATTCACCCCACACCGATGATGGCCAAAGCCCCATTTTTCGAAGAGAATGGTGCGAGACCACGATGCAGTTCTCTTTCCTGGGGAATCTCTTTCTTTTCCCCCCAGAACGAGCGCCGCACTGATCGGGATGGCCACATAAGTATACATATGGAAGGTGTTAGTTTCACTACGATGGATTTAGGGCCTTCATGGATAGGTCCTCTCAAAATCTATATTTACAAAGGTGTGTTGCCTGTTTACCCAAAACACACCAGGAAGTTAAGGTGCAAGGCAACTAGTTATGTGCTAGAGCGAGGAGTCATATACAAAATGGGTTACACTGTTTCACTACTTCACTGTGTACACCCCATCGAGGTACCATATTTGATCAGAGAGGTGTATAAAGGTTCCTATAAAGCTCATTCAGTTGTCCAATCATTAGTGCAAAAGATAGCTATGCAGGGATACTATTGTCCGACTATGAAAGTAGACTATATTTCCTTTACCAAGAAGTGCGATAAGTTTCAGAAGTTTGCTGCAATTCATAGAAAACCCAAGGCTGCTTTAACTCCAATTACTTGTCCATGGCCTTTTGCTATATGGGGAATTGATTTGGTTGGCCCATTGTTGAGAACCAAATGAATATTTGAGTACTTGGTGGTGGAAGTGGACTACTTAACATAATGGGTGGAGGCTGAGCCTTTAGTTGAAATGCATTATGAAAGAGTTTTCTAATTTATATGGAAACATTTCATATATAGGTAGGTAATGCCATATGTCTTTATTATTCATCATGACACTCATTTCGACGACGAGGAGTTTGAGGAGTAATGCATTCACTGCAAGATTTAAAAACTTCACTCTGCACCTGGACACCGATAATGTAATGTCTAAACAGAGGTCAACAACAACATAATACTTGATGGGTTGAAAAAAAGACGTTAGATGATGCTAAGGGAAACTGGATAAATGAGTTGAATAATGTTCTTTGGGAATATAGAACTACGTGGAGAACATCCATTGGTAAAACTCCTTACATGTTTATTTTTTAAGGCAATGGTACCAAGAAAGATAGGTCCACCAACTCAGAGGGTGTTGAACTTTAATTACCCTAAAAGTGATCTCATGAAAAGATTGGATCTAGACTTAATTAAGGAAGTTAGGGAAGATGTTGTACTTCGAGTAGTTGCTTATCAACAAAGAGTTGCTATATTTTACAATAGGAGGGTTAAGCCGACCAACTTAATATAGGGAGACTATGTCCTTAAGAAGGTCAACCAGAAAGAAAACAAGTTAGGAGTAAACTGGCATGGTCCTTATCATATCGCGGAAGTCGTCCGACCAGGAACTTGTATCTTAGAAACACTTGGAGGGTAATAATTCAAAAATCCATGGCATGTTGATCATCTCACAGAATATTATCAGTTTCCATGTTAAGAAGTTAAGGCTTATTTTTTATGTTTTTTCATAGTACGATGATGATATATCCCCAACTTTACGACGATGACACATCCCTAACAAACTTTACCAATATTAAAAAAGTAAAAAAAATTCATGTATGACTTTGTCTTTGACAAGTCACAAACAAGAAGTCCCTAAAAATTTATGTATGACCTAAAGTCAAGAACAAGAAGTTTTACCAAACCAAATTAAATTCAAGAAAATTGTACATTCCTAAAAATTTGGCCACCATTGTTAAGAAATTTAAGCACTTAGATCTAAAAATGACAAAGATTCGTTTTACCTAAGTACATTAGTAGAACCTAAGGACCAATAACACAAGTTCACCATTGACCAAACACAGATTAATCAAGCAGGTTAGTATGTTGTAAAGCGAATCAACTAATCAAAAGCTTAATTCTTAAACAAAGGATAAAATACATAGACAAAATTGTATGAAAAAGAAATTATTTTTCATTTCAAAAAACTTTAATAGAAAAAAAACAAATAAATGATATTGAAAACAAAATAGGTGATCACAAGAAAAATAAATTCATTCCATCGGACATTTGCCATCATCTTTGTCCATCATAGTCGGAGGAACATCAAGAGTATTAAGCTGCGTATGAGTCCTGAAATCCCTCAACCCATTGCGACCAATGGTTCTCGGCCAGTTAAATAAATGAAGAGGACAAATGTAGGTATCTTCACCAAGAAGGCCATAATCTCTTAAGTACTTTCTCACCAACCTTTAGGGAACTACATCAGTCAAAATCCACTTGGCATCAATATTGAACGAAGGGTCAGGATAGTCCACCATGCCTGGATCATACTAATGCCACAATTCACTTTTTTCATCTACCTTTAACAATGTTAGTACGTTCAACCATCCCTACTTATAACCACCCCGACGACCTTGCTTTATTAGATCCTTCATATGAGTTATTGGCTCATTATATCCATCCATCTAGACATGTTTAGGTTGTTTATGAAAGTAAAAGGTTAACCGATCAACTTGGTTTTGAAGCTTTTTGATAGCTTTATCTTTATTCTTTAGCATATTTGCCTAGTCGGACAAGGTTTTCTTAATCCTTTTTTCATCTTCATTCGGTCGAGAAACTATCATTTGATTGGATGATTGACTAGACTTCCCCTTCTTCAAACTTACTAACTCATCCATCATTTGAGAATTCTCCATCTCTAAAAATGATGCTATTTCGCGAGGGTTAGAGGCTATAGACTTCTTCAAGATTTCAAGTTCATTCCTAAGATTGTTATTTTCCTTCTCCAATAACTTGACAACTTCCCGAGTACTCTCCACTTCTCAGTTTAATATGAACTCTTTCCTCCTGATGGTAGAGGAAATTTCTTTGAGTTTCATATCAAATCCAGAGCCAGTGCTTAGTCAATTATACTTGGTTTCATAATCAAGGTGCTAATAAATCCAAGTAAAGGTTATGACCATCTTGTAGTTGCTCAATCATTTCATAATAGGGAACATTATTGGCTAGAACCCTATCAAACACACCCCATAAATGGAGGTTGCATTATTTAACTTGGTTGAAGACATTAATTCCGAGTAACCCTCCAACTCGAAATGGGTTAAGTTTGTATGCCCATCTCCAACCAATCTAAGGCTTCTTTTGAGCAAGTCCCTATCAGCAGACATGATAGCAATTTTCCTGGTGTTGAACTAAAATATACAAGTATAAAAACATCAGTCTTCTAGAAGTAAAATTATAAAGCATGAAAAATAGTGGTTCAACCAAATGACCATCCTACTAATTATATAAAAAATTCATTAAAAATCCTTGTCATTACAACCCAAAAAAGAGAAAATGAAAAAATCCAACAACATCATAAAATTCTAGAATCACATAAAAAGAAGAAGTGACCGACATCCTAAAGGAGTAACACCTTCTCTTTGTCCTTGTAAGCTTCTTTAGGGGGATAGATATCAGCTTTAACCACAAGCACAATTGAGGACTCCCTAGAGCCTTCATCATCATTAACTTCTTCCTCAATATTAGGGGGAGTTCCAGGGTCATACCTTTTGAATAGATCAAAATCCTCTGTTATGACGACCTCCTTCAGTGCATCAATCCAACCGTCCTTGAAGGAGACCTTGTTCATATACTCAATCTAGATAGCAACAACAATGAAGGCATTCTCCCATCCCCAATTAGAGGCCTCCAGTTCTGTAGAATCGCTACAGCGGAAATATTGTGACTTCTCAAATAAAATCCAATTTTAATTATTCCCAAATTTTAGTTAAATCCCAAAAACATGCATCTAGATGATTTATCAAATAAAATAAAGCATGCAGGATAAAACAAGAAATTTCAGGAAAAATTCCCCAAAGGGGCAAAACCTTTTATTTCACTATAATTTGTAAAGTACGGTTTACACGGATTACAATGAAATAGGGTGACAACGAAATATACGCAGGTGTCGGTTCTGATGTCGTCGGCTGGAATCTCCCGCAGGAACCCTAGGTGGTCAGCAATGAAGAAGAGAACGGCGTCTCCACAAGTTTGTCGGCTGGAATTTTCCCTATCCTGGAGGGAAGCAATGAAGAAGAGAATGACTTCTCCACAAGGGGTGAACAAACTCAAAGTTGTGTTCTTGGGTTATAAAAGGATTCACAAAGGATTGACAATGTTGTGTGAATCAAAACATGAGTCTTGGAACTCAAAAAGATGAAGACTTAACTTTGTGTCACGTGCTTAACTTTGTGTCACGTGCTTCATCTATTTATGGTTTGACACGTGCGCACACACATAGATGCATGTTTAGGGGTTGACATTAAATAAGGTTGATTTAATTTGGTTTATATAGACTCTAATTAAATAAGTGTGTCAAATTAGAAATTTGCGAAGTTAATCAATTATCACACCATCGTACGTTTTTTCAAATTGGTATCAGAGCAGGTTACGCCAATTTATCGCGTGATCCTGATTTTTCAAGGATTTATTTCTTGATACAATTTGACTTCTCACATCGTCAAATTGGTATCAGAGCCTGTTGCACTAAGTTATTGTGTTTTGATCCTGATTTTTCACAAAAATGGTTGTTGGTGGTTTTCATGATCTTCGGTGCCAAATTTTTGAAAATATGAATTGGAAAATTCACTCGAACTCTTGTTTTAAATCTTCTGTTGAAAACGATTATGAGAGATATCCTTGTTGTGAGGGTGTTGGTCACACGTTAGATGAGTGTACCACGAATTTAAAGAAAAAATTGAATATACCGGCTTCTCATGTTTCTACCCTTAGTGATTGTGATTCAAAAAAATAAGTCTTTTATTCCTCTAGGTGTGAGTTTCCCATCCGTATGATTAGTGATGAGAGTGAGAGTGAAAAGAGTGAGGAGGAAGAAGAATAATTGAGTGAGTTGCAAGTTGCCTACAATAATTTGTATTTTGAATGTTTAAAGACAAAAAAGGAAAACTTGAAACTTGAAGCTCAATTGAAAGAGTGTTCCTTAAAAAATAATGATTTTTTAGTTGAAGAACTTAGGGCACATTAGAAAATTTTGAAAGAGAAGCTTGAGTACGTCGAGGGTGAGAGAGATAGTTTTAGAGGGTTAATGGAGACTATGAAAAAGGAGCTTTTAGAGTTTGAGGATTCTAGACGTGTACTTGAATCTAGGATAGGTGACCTTGAGGTAAAATTAAAAGATTCAAGTAAAGTGAGATTTGATTTGGAGTCTAGGTCTGAAAAAATTGATAATATTTTAGGCACCGTCGAGATCTAAAAGGATAGGGGTGGGATTGGTCTTGAAAATATGTTGCACCCATTACCACACGAGTGAGAGAGCCTCCTAGGATTGTTGAGAAAGAGACACCTAAGTTTGTTAGGAAAGATGCCCCTAGGAACATCATGAGAGAACATACTAGGATCATTAGAAGAGCCCCCCAGGAAAATTCGGAGAGAGCAACCGGGAAACTTGAGGAGAGGGCCACCTTTAGGTAACACACACCTCCCGATTTACACTTGCACACATTGCGGTAAGCAAGGTCATCTTAGGCGCTTTTGTTACAAGCTTTTAAATGGACCTAGGAAGGTTAATAGAAGAATAAATTTGATTCCTCACACCCCCACACCTCGTTACATATCGATTTGGGTCAGGAAATCCGATTTAGAGGCTTATGGTTTACTTGTCCACGATTCTCGTTTGCTTACACGTGATTCACCCCATGTGAAATCTTTTGGTTGATTGTGTTGAATGCTTGTCATACACTAGTTATGGTTTCATGACATATATTTTCTAGTGTGTTGACATGTACTTTTTGTATTAGTTGTTTTTTTTGAAAAATTTTGAAAAATACAAATTATTTTATTTTGATAAATTTTTTGAAAAAATCCAAAAAGATTTTTGTATTTTGTTTGCACCGTTTATGGATGGACACTTAGGATGACCAAGTCACAACATCATTCCATTTTTTATGTGACTATTTGATAGTGTTTTGAGATAATATGTCAATTCATCCATGTGCTTTATAATGTTTGGAGTCATTAAGATGTAATTAAGTGTTACTACCTACATGTTTGACTCACGATTTCCTTTATTGCACACGTGCACAGATTTGTTTTATTATTGTGTTTGTCTTATCACATGTTGGTTGGGTGTTTTCACTTCAATCCTGTCCTTATAACGAACCAAGCGCGATAAAACTTGATAAGCAAATTGTGCATATAAGAATTGTTTTGTGAGTTTGTGTGCTTTGTTTGAAAACGGGGAAGGGCGGCGAAAGGTTTTTTTGTCTTTGCTAATATTAAGCCACCGTTTAAATTGGACCTAAAAAATTGAGGAATTTTATTATCCATGGTCCAAAGAGGTTTAAAATAGCCCAAAAAAATTTAAAGGCGCTAAAAAGAAATTCATGCCAATTATGGGCCAATTAGGTTTTTGCACCAATTCTCCAAAGTTTGAGAATTTAGTTCATTCACCTCTTAATGAAAATATATATGAGGGAGTTTGGTTGGAGATTTTAAGACGGGTTTGCACATCCTTGAATTGCTTGAAAATGCGCTACATAGTTTTGGACATTATTGGTGTGGAAATCATTTTGACTTTGATTTGTTGATTTGCATAAGACGATGTCATCTAAATTCAACAAATTTTTACACCTAAGGATACCTTTGATGTTCATTCGTTAGGAGTACATGTATGCATCATGCACATATGATTGATTCAGTTGATTTACCTATCGAATGTGTTCACACCCATACATTCCTTTTCCTTGACTTGGGTTGTTCGAGTTTAAATCCATGGTGTTCATTTTTGTATCATGTTTTACATTTTTTTTAAATTGGTATCCTTTTGTTTAAAAAAATGAAAAATCAAAAATAGTTTGTGCATTTTTTTTAGCATCTTTTTGCAAGAGCACGTTTGCCATCTGATTGATGCCTTGTTTTGAATACCGTGACACCCCAATTTTTGCTTGTTTGATTCATTCTTCTTATTTGTCTATTTGGGACATCATAAAACGGGGGAGAAAGAAATATCTTATTTTGGGGGAATTTGAAGTTTGGGGGAGTTTTTGAGATTTACCTTATGCTTATCATTTATTGGTATCTATGTTTATCTCATTTCAAACTCGATACGTCACTTGATATTTTTTCTTTATCTCATGTGTGTAGGTACTACATTGATGATCACTGAATTGCACACCCTGATGAGAATAGATTTGAGATTCCTGAAGATTTGAAGAACAAACGATGGAGAATATTCATTTGTACCTTTTCCAGTTTTGGGTTCATGGGAGGGTAGATTTGTATAGGCAATTTCATATTTGATAATTTGGATTTTTTATGTATGTACCAGCATAGACATAGGGGGAGATTTGTAAGGACATTTTTATCATGTCCGAAATGTTTCATTTGTTTATGTCGTACGTCGTTACATTTGGCACGTCTCTACACGATCTCACACGACGGCCTCAATCCGAATTTTGGGAATCAAGCATTCATTATCTCCATCATGTGTCCCTCATCTGCCTCACCGACTTCACGTTCCATGATTTTAGGCTCGTAATGCAAGTGGTACGCAAGAGAAGTCAAAACAGTGAAATAAGGCCTGATAGGGAAGTTCAAGGGCAATTTGGTAATTTTATAACCACTGTCTGAAGGACTGGTCAACTGGAAAGTTGAATAGCTTGCCTCAACAAAGATACTGGAAGAAACGTCACCTCAATCTGAGCTACGGTGAAGAAGTTATGGCCCTTTGAAAATGGATATAATTCCAAGAAAAAGCCTTGGAATTTTTGCTAAGTGTTTAACCCCTTTTCCAGCGATTTACCCCTAACCGAGGGGCCGAACCGGCTTGGGGGGGGGGGGGGCAAACCGATTTTCAGGGGACCCGAACCGGTTCGAGTACCCTGTACGTTGGCAGTGTTTTATTTTAGTGGAACTCTTCATTTATTTTCTTGCTTAAACCAACTTCGGGGGAGATGTTTTGCAAGACTTGCAAAGACGAATTTAAGAGTCTTATCACATCAAGTCTTCATATTTTTGAGTTCCCAAACTCATGTTTTGATTCACATATCATTTCCATATCTATGTGAATCCTTTTTCAACCCAAGAACACAACTTTTTTTTGTTCAACCCTTGTGGAGAAGCCGTCTCTCTTCTTCATTCCTGACCACCTGGAGTTCCTGCGGGAGATTCCAGCCGACACTATTTCTAGTCGTTGCTTTGAAGGTTTTCCGAAGACACCGTTCGTTACACTTGTGGGCGATTATGAGGTTGTATGTAAGTCAATGGTCTTGTAAATTCTTTAAAGTTCTAGAAATAAAAGGTTTTACCCGAAAGGGGTTTTTTCCTTAACTTTGTGTCACATGCTTCATCTATTTATGGTTTGACACGTGCGCACACACATAGATGCATGTTTAGGGGTTGAAATTAAATAAGGTTGATTTACTTTCGTTTATATAGACTCTAATTAAATAAGTGTGTCAAATTAGAAATTTGCGAAGTTAATCATTTATTACACCGTCGCACGTTTTTTCAAATTGGTATTAGAGCAGGTTACACCAATTTATCGCGTGATCCTGATTTTTCAAGGATTTATTTCTTGATACAATTTGACTTCTCACGTCGTCAAGTTCTAACATATTCTTCTTCTTAACAAGTGCTCCAATAGTCGAATTAGCTTTACTCTGTCCTCGATTTGTTTGAGCTTCTCCCTCCATTACTTTTGATCTTTCTTATGGGTTGATTTTTTATCAATCAAAGACTTCCTTAAGCATTCAAAGTCTTCTTTCACATCAATTGATGATGAACTTAACCGATATCCTTTATAAGTAATTGGTCATAATTGACCAAGAGCAACAAGAAAGTCAAATAATAAGACATGTATCAATTATTAATAAAGAAAACATAAATTGAAGAAGACAAGTATATGTGTTATAATTACCAAATCAAGATTCTAATTGTCCATCTCTATCAACCTTGCCCTTGTCATTGGTGTTCCTATCAACCTATCAACAGTAAGGCTCCTAAATGGATTAAGCCCCTAACAAAACCAGGGTTCATTCCCACAGAGGAAGACTCCGTAGCAGCCTGGTAGGCTAGAACTTTCTTTACCACCTCTTACTGAACAACATGCCCTCTCTTCAATCTCTTCAACTGAGTTTCAGTCTCCTTAAGCTCCTCAGTAATGATAACTACTGGTCACTTAGTAGAACCTTAATCAGCATTCTTTGAGCTACCTTCAATTAAAACATACTTTTTGGGTTGTGACATCAAGTTGAGAATTTTCCTCATTCCTCTGTCTTTTGGTAATGAACTATGGATGGGACTGATATCTATGGACTCAAAGGAATCAGATGTCCATTTAATTTCCAGCTCTCTTTCATCAGAGGAGGTAGAAATAGTCTCCTTTTCCTCTTTAAGGTTAATGAGGTATTTTGGTATGGTATTAATTGGCCGAGCAACGAATTAAGTGATTGCACTCTTGTATTCAAGTAAAACTGAGGCTAACATATGGTGTTCTTCTCCTAGTTTTTGATGAATTGACTAATGGAACTTCAGCTCTTCAAAGTTAACTTCTGAGTCATGAGGGGGATTTCTCTTTCTTTCTTCTACAGAAAAATCAAATACAAATATTAGTCGGCATATTATCAAACAGTTAACATGCATAGGAAATTAAAAAAAGTTAAACAAAAATGGCCGACCTATGCCACACCCTTCCTGGGGGTATCTGGGACTGTGGCCATCCTCGATCCTCGCGACGAGTTGGGCATGAGGATCCTAGGTCCTGCGCGTCCCTCTTGGGAGCGCTTCGGTTGGCGTCATTCATGAGGTGAAAAATGTAGAGAGATGGAGTCGCCAGTCTATCTTACTCAGAAAGGGAGCGATCCCGAAGGACATCATCTAAAGACATACTGATGCATACGAAACCAAAATGATTCGAAAAGGGTTCGGAGGCTAAGTTACAAAATGGGAAGGTGTTAGGCACTCATTCCGCCCTTACGGTCTCTCATGGATTTTTGCTATTTTCCTTTATTTTCTCCGTGATATGTGTGCATGTGTATATATAGTGGAGATAGGAATCCTCGACTTGTATCATGGAAGAGATAAAGCGACTCATCCGTAGGAATGTTCCTAAATATAATATTAGAAAATAGGATTTATGTGGTTATCCTTGCGATGATCATTATAATGGAAAGATAACGTATATGGGAAAATACGCTACTAAGAACAAATATATAGAATATAAGAGAATTGAGTTTAGAGAAAATAGAAAATGAGAGAAAAAGTAAAAATAGGACTCGAGTCTCGAATTTTACCCCGAGACGCCTACGTAGCCTATAGAGGCATCAAAGTTCACGTAGTTCGCATGCAAAATGAGGGGTGGGGTTTATCCCATAAATCCAATCGGGGGATTCTCTTATTTGTGTGTATGTGTGTGTGGAAAAAGTGCTTTAGTTGTGAGAGAAGTGTAAGAAAATGTGAGAATTCCCGTTTGAAATTTATGAGCAAACCCTCGTTTTCTTATTTTTTTGGGTTTTTTATTTATATAAAAATAAGAGATTTGCAATAAAACTAAATAAAAAGTATATTAGGATATGTGAGATGAGATAATAAAAGAGCTAAGTGATAAAATAAGCTAATAAGAATTTATGGGAATTTAAGGAGAGAATAGAGAAAATTGGACCTTCTTGAAGATCTTGAACTTGATCTTGAATTGTTGGAGAGCAGCCCTTGAACTTGGATGATGATGGAGGGTAGTGAATTCAACAAGTTTGATGAAAAGGATGATGTAAAGTGAAGGTTAAAAAGGGTTTTGGATGTGGAAATCACGCTGACTTCGAGAGAGGTGGATTTTGTTGAGAGTGATATGTTTCAGTTCTGGGCTCCTCTTGTAATAAGGACATGGCCTCCTTTTTATAGGCAATAGTGCAAAGCACCTTTTCAAAATGGTATCCTTTCTATACACAATTAGTGAGAACAGTTATCAAGCATTTCAATCCAGATGGCACTCTACCTAAATAAGTGGAAGAAAACTTTTAGTTCTCTTCTCCAGCCGTTAATTTTTATATGACAGTTTCGATTCTAATTTTAAGGAGAGATGAAACATGGATCATTATTTACATGACATGTCAGATCCTCCATCAACTTTTTCATTTCCACATCTAGAAATTATTGTAGAAAATTTCTATATGAGTCAGTATCCAACTCAGATTCACGGCGAGAAAGAAACTTGGGTTGGAGGAAATTTTTTCTTCTCCTTCTTTCTAGCGTAGAGATTGGCACCGATAGAAACCCTTATTGGATATGGCCTTAGACCTTTCCTATTTTTCGGATTTGAAGATAATGATAAATCATTTATCATATGTTGCTCATTGACAAACATAGCTGACTGAGAGTTTTTTTCTCCAGTATTTTCGGATATTGAAGCGATTTGTTTGGGCAGTTACTGAGATCTCTCATTATTTAATGTACTAGAAGTTTCACCTGATAATGACCCTCTGGAATCTATCTGAACATTAATACCATTTTTAGCCAGAAATAGTATTCAACCTGGAGGTAAAACATCATTATTGTATCCTGGAAGACCTATAGACGAGACAAGTTTGAGAAGAATTGGTGTAACAAGTATAATATTCCATTTGCTATTTGGTTTGGACCTATGCAAGATAGGTACTTCGGTTTCTTTAATATATTGCTCCATATCGAAAGCTAAAAGGGGACCCTATTGTTTTGACAAAGGTATACATAGTTGTTGCCATTATCGAAACCTGCTGGAGTCGGAGTATTACTTATAGTCAGACTAGCTAATAAAGGGGTTGTATTACAACTACAGCCTTTGCCATCTGATATATTTAATTCAGCCAAACTTTTTTCTTTATGCAAGAGATCGACATCTTATTTGAGAGGTGGTTTTATAATATTTGTAGAAAGAAGGTTGGCCACTTACTTTTGTAAAATCCTACACTCATTAATGGAGTGTCCAGTAGACTTACAAAAATTACAGAACAATGGTAGAGATTCATAATTAATGTTAACAAAAAAAGATCCTTCACTTTTTTTAACCAAAATATGATCAAGTTGTTTGCTTGAGAAATCAACTTTAACTAAGACTCTAGAGTAATTTCCATAAGATCTTTCTAATGTAGTTTTATCAATTCGTAGAGGTATAATAACACCCCTGACTATTTGAAAAAGAAGATGTGGGTCCCAGTAGTGTTGACATAGCCCTTTGAAGGTTACCCAAATATTACCAATAAAAATAACATGAAAATCTGAATTGAAATTCGGAATCCATTAAAATAATTTAAAATAACCAGTAGAAAGGTTAAGATTGTGCAAGGACATCACCCTTCTCATTTTAAAAGAACATGAAAAATGCATGTTAAAGTATCCCTTGCCAACTGGTCTAAGAACCCATGATTTTAAAATTTTCCCAACATGCGTAATTTCCATTTTGAGCTCAGATATCTTCCATGGCATGGATCTTTTGGCAAGAACAATATGCCCAATAATTGTAGATGGACAACAATCACTAAAAATATTTTTATACAGATCATCAAGTAACTTAATAGCAAGAGAATCACCATGTATGAAAGGAGGAGATAGGGGAGGAAGACAAGGAGTTTCCAATGAAGGTTTCTCAAGGAAAACATATTTCTTACCAAGAATTTCTATAAAAGAAGTATGATCATTGCATGATCATATGATCATATGATCATTGCATGTTGGTGTGCAGGATACATCATTGAAGGGTTTAGGATCGAAATCCAAGCAAGGAGGTGGATTAAAACCGATGGAAAAGTGTACGATGTCTAAGATAAGAGAGAGCGTTGTAGAGAGCTTCTCTCTCTAGCCACTACCATTTTAGAGAAAATACTCCATCCTTTCATTAAACCTTTAAGTATGGAACATTGAGAGATTTTGTTGTGGGTCAAATTATTTATGCCACGTGGACCAATGGGATAAGGACACCTGTGCTCATATGTATATATTTGAGGGTTTCATTTATACTTGGTCAGCATATCAACCGACAGCGTAAAAAGATGAACCATCAAGAAGAGGAAAGGTCACTCAAATGCGAATTATGAACGTCCATTCCACACATGCCCGAGAAGATTAGTAGTCTCATTTATTATATATTAGTGTAAATGCTTAAATATATAAAGTCATCCATACCTTGGTTTACATACCACTATAAATATATCATTTCCTTAGCGCAAGGGACAAGATAACTAGGCATAAGTAAGACTGTACAATGTTTAATGTAATTACCATCAACAATAATACTATAACTCCAGACGTAGGCTTTTCACAAGCTAAACCACGTTAAAAATCTTTGTTGTCTTATTTTCTTCCTTATTACTTACATAGTTATTTATGATTACGAAATTGGTAATTTATAGCTTAGATAATATTTATACTAATTTGGACATCAACACTAGTATCACCTATTTCATTTGGCATGATAATATTTGAATCTAGAAGTGAATCTTTTATAATCATATCATATAACTTAATATAATAAGGAAAGTTGCATCTCACGTAATGTCACGGCTACAAATAGATGTGGGAGATTCTCTTCTTTACAAGACACATGTATAGCATTTAAAGAGATTGTATTTTTACATTAGACGTTCATCCCTCTACATTAACTAAACTTGCAACTCTCTTTGAACCTCCCACTGCCTCCCATAAGTGTCGACTCGCTAATATCCCTCCTCTCTTTTATATGATCGACTATATAATTTCTTAAATTTAATTTGGGTTTAGTGGAGGAGTGTTTTTTATCTCCAAAATTCACTTTTGCATGCCCATTTAATATGGTCAGTTAGATAAACAATCCCAATTGAGGAATCAAATGAGGAGTGTGTATATTCGTACTCTTAAATTTCTCTATATCTAAACATTTATAAAATCTAAACTATATTTTCTATACCCCAATCATGACTATAAATTATTCCATTTGTGTTTATCCAATGCCTTCTTCAGCCTTAATTCCTTCCCATTCAATCATAATTTTTTGTTTTTTTGTTACCCTAACCCTATTCATATTAAATTCATGTCTATATATGGAGTGAATTGTCTACCATTTTTTGTTCATTGCTACCTATCGCTCCATACCTGAGAATTTACACTGGAGTTGCAAAAAAAAGGTAATATGCTACAACATAATTTTTAAATTGATTCATTCACGGAATTTCCTATTATCAGTGTATATAACTCATTTAATAACATTTCATTTCGTGGAATTCATTCCTTTATATATGTTTGTGTTGTGTTGTGTTGATGTAGTTTGATTCCATTTTAATAATTAAATTAATTCATGGACTGAAATTCTTGTCATTGTTCCATATAACTCAATTTAAAGTAATTTTTTTATAAAATTGAACCTGTAAGTGAACGAGCCCTTTGGACTCCCCCGTTCAAGATAAACATGCGAAACGTTGTGAAAGAGAAACCCTAACATATACCCTAATTAATTAAACCCAGGACCATGTACCTAACCACACAGTCCAGAGCTCGCCCTTTTAAATGACTGCATTCATTTCTCTATAGATGTTTTGTATTTAGGAAGTTTTGATTCATTGTAGCGAAAGTTAATTTGTTTGCATGGTGTAGTTTATAAATATATAATTAGTGTGTAATTTTGTATTATTTATGCCCAAATCTAGGCCTCGTTAGGCCTGTTTTGTCATAAAAATAAGCTTTTAGAGTCATTTTTGTAACTAAAAGAAAAATGCAAGTTTGAATAAAATTCAAGTTAAAAATACAATTTTTGTAATTCCAAGGGATGAAATCATAATTTTTAAAACTTTATGTACTTGAAAATAATTTTTAAATGGTTATATAAGAGAAATAAAGTTCTCCCTAAAATTTGGTTGAATTTAGAGTTAAAACGAAAAAGTTATGAATTTTGGGGTCTAAACTGAAATAAAGGATACTTTTTTAATTTTCTAAACTTTAAGGGGATTAATTTGAATTAAAATAAGTTATTTCATATTTTTACTAGCACCCTTAAAGTTAGGTGAAGAATATAAAAAAATGGAGATGATATGAAGCTTTGGAGAATTTTGGGGTCTAAGTTGTGAATATAAGAACTCAGCTGAATTTAAAGGGTATAAGCAATTGGGCACATAATATTTAATAAAGGTGATGTCTAGCTCAGGGGTAGGCACTATTAATCTGGGTTAAGAGGGTTCGAATAATTGCATCTTCGTTAATTTTTGAAAAGGAAGCACGGGAAAACATGTCCCAAGCGTGGAGCACCAGCCAACACGTGTTCCCTCCTAGTGCAACCCAACTATCCCATATGTCACCATTCATATTCCCAAAAATCTCATTATTTAAATGCCAATAGATAAACCCAAAATAAATGAAGAAGTGAAGTTATTTTGAAATTATTTTTATGGGAATTCCTTTATTTATTGAGTTCGAACCCTTGCATCCCCATTATTTTTTAAAAAGAAGAAGGTGCAAAAATGAGTTTATAATTCATATAAACCAATTAAAAAAGGAGTTTTACTTCAATCCAAAGATCTCACCCCTAAGCCTATAAATAAAATCCTTAGGTTCATTGTTTCAGATAGAAACTTTTTAGAGAGAGACTTGAGAGATCATTTTTGGTACTTTTGTTTTGAGAGTATTTTTTGGGGACCAAGAATTGTTCTTTTGTGAGAAATGTTTTCTCAAGATCATTTGTAGTGCACGATTAATTTGTAAGTTAGTTTTATTAATGAAAGTTATTCTTCATTCTTGCACTTTTATTTTGTCTTCAATGATGCCTACTTAATTTCATTACTAGGACTAGGTTGAGTTTATTATGTTTGATTAATACTGCATGTATTTTAAATTCGTCTTTACTTCTCGACATGTTCTAAAAGTTATAAAAATTCGGTATTCATTTAAAATAACACGAGAGTGTGTTTTAAACCTTCAACTTTGTTTCAAAAAAATAATTTTTTTTTGTTTATTTATGAGTACTTTTTGATGGGTTATACTTTTATACTTTAAGATTTAAAACTGAACTTTTTAAGGGAATAGGAATTTTAATCGTCTAAATTTAGGGACGTTAAATTCTATTGTTAATTTAATCATGTTATTTTTCGAATTAAATGAGACAAATGCCACCTCTTTTTGGTGTGCCGAGCTCCACGGATGAACATGCCAATCCTAGGAACTTCACAATGGCAAAACTGTTGCACGCCCTTGAGTACCTCCACTGGTGCAACTTGTCCGTCGAAGAGGAGGCTGCACACCGTCATCAGCATGACTGTGAAATTTAATTTGAGTTGTAAATCAGGGAATGACGAGTTTTAATTATTGCATAATATTAGTTACAGTTTTAATTAGATCCAACGACCTAGTTTTCAGGCTCACTTTATTATATATTTTGTAATAGCACTTTTTATTTGTATTAGATTAGTTTAAAATTGCATATCTTCTCTCAACCCAATTCCTCTAGTTGCATAGTCACAATTATTTTGAACTAAAAAAATGGACAAATATTCAAGTGTTCGAGTCGTACTTACACCCGTTATTCTATAATATCCCGTGCATTTGGAGTAATTTATAAATTGACAAATAAGTTTTTGGCACCATTGCTGGGGATTTGGCAATTTAAAAAAAAATTGGGACATTGGGACTAGTATTTTTTTTAAATTTCGTATGTTTGTTAGTAAAAAAATTCATGAAAATATATAAAAAATCGAAAATAAACAAAAAAATAGGAACTAATATTTTCTATTTTTTTAGTTGGTAAAAAAACAAAATTGTTTTTTAATAAAAAGTAGTTTTAGCACTAGTTTATTAGAAAAATACATAAAATTTGAAAAAAAAAAATAAAAAAACATTTTTTTTAATTTCCAAAATTATTTTTTTACTAAGTAGTGCAAAATAATTTTAAAATAAATAAATATTGTTCCTAGTAGAAATTTTGCTAGTTCCAGAAAAAAAAAAGTTAAAATTTGTTTCATAAGTGAGCTTTGTTTATCTTTTGTGTTAAGTACACCACTAGTGCGTGTGTCGTGTTAATTTTTTTGTCACACTTTACATTTGGTGCAGTTTAATTTTGGTTTGTTCAGAAGAACATTAAAAAAAAGAAAATGAAAAAGGGGTTAAAGTGAAGAAAAAATCAGAAAAAATATGCAACGGTGACCAAACGAGAAGAAAAACTTGTGTAATCTTGCCACGAGCAGAAAAACTATAGGATAAGATTGAAATATAGGCGACGTTTCCCTTCGATTGATGTAAACTAAAACCTCGATCTGGCGTAAGTAAGTGACCATAAAAAGTCCACCCTAGAGGTACATTTTTGCGTACTCCTACGTGATTTAATTTCACACTTAAATTCACACGTGCATAAATTGACTCAAGGGAGAAATCCAAGTGAAAGATAAAGCATGGATTTTATCACCCTTCCTTGGCCCAAAAATCACTAATTAACAAAGCATTTGCATATACCGAGCCATCATATTCAATTTAAAATCAAGTGGACATTGACCTATCCAGATATATGCAAATGCTTTGTTAATCCAGTGAATCAGGCCCAAAAATCAAGTGGACATTGGCCTATCCAGATATATGCAAATGCTTTGTAATCTCTAATTTCTCATTTGGCGTTTGCAGATGATGTGATTATTTTTTGCAGGGGTGACAAAAGGAGTCTCAAGAACATCAAGGCCTTTTTTCTTAGTTACTCAAGGACTTCGGGTCAGAAAATTAATTACTCTAAAAGTTCCTTTTCAATTGACTCTAATATGCCTCATAGATTTAAATCAAAGGTGGCTGAAGTTCTTGGATTGAATGCAAAAGACCTGCCTATTAAATACTTGGGGTGTCCGTTATTTAAAGGGAGAAATAAGGTGGTCTTCTATGATGAGTTAATTTCCTCATTGAGATTTAAAATAGCAGGATGGAAGGCTAAGCTTCTTTCTATAGGTGGTAGACTAATCCTCATAAAGCATGTGTTGTCATCCATTCCTCTCTACCTTTTAGCTGATATACATCCTCCGAAGATGGTGATTAATAAGATTCATGGGATGTTGAATAAATTTTTTTGGGGTGGAAATGAAGATCAAGGTTGGAAATTTCAGTGGAAGAAATGGGTACATTTGTGTAAAGATCAAGATGAAGGAGGTTTGGGCTTCAAAGATTTTGGAATTCTCTCTAAGACTTCCTCAATGAAAATGTATTGGAAGCTTAAATCTGAAGATTCTTTGTGGTCTAAATATTGTGCTAACAGGTATAAAAACTGGAACACTAGAAAAGGGGGATCGCTGTCTTGGAGACATATGAAGCAGGTAGAGGAAGAGTGTTCAAAGCAGATGGTTTCAGTGAATGATAATCTGATTTGGAAGGCTGAAAATTCTGGTGTGTTCTCTTTATCTTCAGCATATGAGTGCTTAAAGGTTCATTCATCTACTTCTCTTGTTCACAGTAGATTATGGGATTCGAAAATTCCTATCAAAATCTCTATTTTAGTGTGGAGAATTATTCAAAAGTGTATTCCTACAGACGAAAATGTGAAGCAATTAGGCATCAAAATGGGATCGCGATGTCATATATGCTTTAATTATGAAGAAAATGATGCTCACTTATTTATTTCTTGCTCAGTTGTTTCTCAACTATGGGACTACTTTTCGAATTTGATGGGTATAAAGATTGATAGGAATTATGTGTCAACAGTTATTCTTAGTTGGTGGATGCAGGCTGGAAGGTCTGATGCAGATCAGTTCTTGAGTAAAATTATTCCTATGGCTGTGATGTGGGAAATTTGGAAGGTTCAGAATAGATCTTTATATGAAGGAATTAAATGCAATTTGAATTTTGTTAAGAATCAAGTTGTTAATTTGATTTCAAATATATGCAAAAGTCATTATTTCGAGAGAAGGTGCAATAGTTTTTCTCAAGGATACATTGAGGTGTTTGGAGTGAATTTTTGCTCAAATATGATGCAGTGTGTTAAAGTTAAATGGGATGCTCCAATCAGTGGAAGACTCAAGCTTAATATTGATGGGGCATGCAAAGGCAACCCTGGAAAAGGGGGTTTAGGCGGAATTTTGAGAAATGACAAAGGAGAATTGGTTTTTGCTTTTGCAAAAGAAGAAGATTTTGAATCTAACTCTGTTATGGAGCTTAAAAGTCTAAGTCTTGGTATTAAGTTATGTATACAGAAGAATTTTTCAGAAGTTGATATCGAGTCAGATTCTTTGTTTGTGGTAAAATTGATCAAAAGAGAGTGGAAACCTCCTTGGCGATTAAAAATTCTAACTGAAGGAATTATGTCAGAGCTCAGAAGTGTTAATTATTCGATTAGCCATTGCTATAGAGAATCAAATATGGTTGCTGATAGATTAGCTAATGTTGGAGTTAATTCACAAGGGATTAAAATCTATGAGGATGTGAAGGATCTTCCACAGATGGTCAAAGGAGCTTTCATGCTTGACAAGATTAGTTTCTTTTATTTTAGATTAGTTAAACTTTGAGGCTTTGTAATGGGATTAGTATAAAATCCCAATTTTATTTTCTCTAGCTTTGGGCCTTGTGCCCCTTTAATTGTATTCAGCATGTAGTACTTGGAGAGGCTTTTTCTCCCTTTTAATAATAAGTGTGGGGGTACAGTCCCTCTTCTCTAAAAAAAAAAAAAAAAAAAAAAAAAAAATTAGATAATTTAATTTGCTTTGTGTTAGCTAGGAATTACGTGGTTTGATTCAAATTATCTGTTTTAAATTTTCTTCAAATAAAAAATATAAAAATTAAAATATAAAAAAATAAAAAGAATTTAAGAAAAAAAAGAAAAAATTCGAGTGAGTTCGATGTATGCGAAGTTGATTTTGAGATCATACTGATCGCTTATCGAGTGTGGAGTCTAGCATTCCAGATAGTTACATACTTAGATTTTTTATATTCACCGAGATGCGAGATGAGTTAGCACCACGTTCCCTTAAAGATTACCTTTATCCGAATGGGTCTATTCAACCTCCATGCATACTTCTACCCGAGCACAACACAAACGATTTTCAATTTCATTCGGAAACGATGAAATTGTTGCCCATGTTTTGAGGAACCGAAAAAGAGGATCCCGATCTCCATGTTCATGAGTTTGAAGAGATTTGTGGGACCGTCAAATACCAATAACTCACTGATAAGATTGTTAAACTTAAATTTTTTCCGTTCTCATTGAAAGATGAAGCAAAGAGTTGGTTTAACTCCTTAGAATCCAAGTCCATAACCACATATAATCAAATGATTATTGCATTTTTGCAAAATTTCTTCACCAACCAAAATACGACGTCGATACATTATGTCATCAACACATTTAGTCAAAGGAGGGAGAATCCGTGTGGATGTATTTGGAGCAATTCAAGGACTTACTACAACAATGTTCGCACCATGGGACTGAGATGGGACACTAAGTCTAACTTTTTATGAGGGGTTCAGTTGTAATAATCGGACTATGATCGAGTCACTATGTAATGTTAATTTTATCGAGAAAAGTGAGGTCGATGCGTGGATGTCACTTGAAGCCATAGAGAAAATGTTCCAACGATGGGAATCCAGTAGAGAATCAAGGTCCACCATGTCTAATGGGGTTTTCTCTCCAATAAAGTTATCATTTAAATGCCAAAGTGGACACATTGACCCGGCGTTTAGAAATTTTAGAGACGAGCAACGAAGGCAATCGAACCGCACCTACGGTTGTGCAACACATAGGTTCCACTATGTGTGTACTTTGTGACAAATTTAACTACTTAGTTGAGAATTTCCCCATCCTTCAGACCCATAAGCCACTCCTCAAGCAATATAATGCCCTCTACCAAAATAGGTCAAAGTATAACCCATATTCCAATGCATACAATTCGGGGTGGTGAGACTACCCCAATCTTTCATTGTTCAAGGGTCAATACCAAGGAAGTGGAGGTCAATATTTCGGTAAACCACCCTCGGGTTTCTAAAATAACACCATCGCGCCATCGCATCCCTCTTCCCAAAATATCCAATCTTTAGAAGATACAGTGAACCTTCTTGCCCAAAGTACCCTTCAATTCTATCAAACCACTCAAAATGTCCCCCAGTCAACCTAATAAAAAATGCATGCGAATACTAAATCCATTACCAACCTCGAGGTTCAAATGAGCCAACTAGCAAACATATTGAGTGACAGGAATGAAGGAACATTCCCAAGTCAGTTTGAACCCAATCCAAAGGTTAATATGCCTGGGGTTTAATTTGTTATTCAAGATGACATGAGCACGTCTCACACCCAAGAGCATGTGAAAGCCATCACCACACTTAGGTCTAGAAAATAAGTAGAGAAAAATATTTCGCCACTTACAAAAAGTGAATTCGATAGATTTAAGGAGAAGGAAGATACACCCGTGGATTTAACTTCCTCCCCACGCTCATCTTCTGAGCCATTTATAGAGACCTATATCCCCGAACTCCCTTTCCCCAACCTTTTTCCCCCCAAAATAAAAAAAGCACAAGATAATATGTTCGAAGTATTGAAGAAATTACAAATCAATACCCCACTACTTAATGCAATTGAATAAATCCTGTCCTATGCCAAATTTCTAAAGAACCTTTGTACCTTCAAGAGAAGCACCAACATACCCAAGAAAGATTTTCTCGTTGAGCATGCTATCACAACCATTTCTTATCGAACTCCCATTAAGTATAAGGATCCCGAAACTCTAACTATCTCTATTAAGATAGGGGAGCACATAATTGAGTAAGCCCTTCTAGATTTATGAGCAACCGTGAACCTTTTGTCGTACACCATGTACGAGAAACTATGTTGGGGGTAATTTGAATCCGACTAGGATTAGCTTGTCTTAAGTCGACCGTTTTGTGAAAATTTTGAGAGGTATCATTGAGGATGTCCTAATTAAAGTGCGTGACTTTGTATTTCTCATCGATTGCATTGTCTTGGACACCCAACAACTGCAAAATCTTGTGGAATAAAGCCCTGTTATTTTGGGTCGTTCTTTCCTCACCACATTTTATGTCGTCATTATGTGTCGTATCGTCCATTTGAACCTATCCTTTGGGAACATGACTACGGACCTTAACGTGTTCAATTTGGCTGAATAACCACTGGATGACGATGAACCCATAGATGTCGACCCTTTAGCGACATCTCTGGCCTTTTTCGGGTCCTAATTTAATGACAAACAGTCAATCAATGAAGTTAATGCCCTCCTCAACTCCTCCCTGACATGGAAAGAGGAAACTGGATATCTAAGCCAAACCCATTCTTGCTCTCCATGTCACCTATTCCACCCTCAATTAAGAAAGATCCCAAGCTTAAATTAAAGCCACTGCATGAAATGCTTGAATACAGGTTCTTAGGGTCTTATGAGACCTTTCTTGTTATCATCGCATCCGCATTGGACAAAGAACAAAGGTAAGTTGTTACACATTCTTAAAGAACATAAAGAAGCAATATGATGAACATATGCATGATGAGTATCTTTTCGAATATGGTGGAGGGTTTTTCCGAAGTCTTTATGGATGATTTTTCATTGTTTGGGTCTATTTTTTATGAGTATTTTCATCACCTTACCCCCATTCTAAATTAATTTAAGGAAAAGAACCTTGTGCTTAATTGGAAAAAATGCCACTTCATGGTCAAACAAGGCAGAGTTCTAGGTCACATCATTTTTGAAAAGGGTATTGAGGTAGATAGAAAAATTGATCTCCTTTTTATTCTCCCACCCCTTATAACTTTGCATGAAGTATAGTCATTCTTAGGAC
The DNA here is from genome assembly GCA_949130495.1 of Sambucus nigra. Classification (NCBI taxonomy): domain Eukaryota; kingdom Viridiplantae; phylum Streptophyta; class Magnoliopsida; order Dipsacales; family Adoxaceae; genus Sambucus; species Sambucus nigra. Next base: position 466,404,921 of record OX422209.1, on the reverse strand, counting down.
ACGTTAGTTTCTACCAGAGATTTATTAAGAATTTTAGCAAAATTTATTGAACCTTGTGCAATATTCTTGCCAAGGACACACCCTTCGACTTGACCAATAAATGCCTTCAAGCCTTTGAGGGGCTAAAGAAATAATTAACCTCTGCACCTCTTATGAGACCCCCTGCTAGAGTTAGCCTTTCTAGATTAAGTGTGACACTTTTGACAACGCCATAGGTGCAGTTCTAGGTCATTGTAATTTGAAACTCCCTCACGTCATCTACTATGCCAGCAGGACTGTTAATAAAGCCCAATTGAATTATTCCACGACTGAAAAAGGATCCTTCGCTATTGTTTTGTCCCTTAAGAAGCTTAAGACTTACTTGATAGGTTCCAAAGCTGTTATTTTCATCGATCACTCGACCCTGTGATACCTTTTGTCTAAAAAGGATGCTAAGGACCATGTCGTTAGGTGGATTCTATTACTGTAAGAGTTTGACATTAAAATTTGGGATAAAAAGGATATGCAAATGTAGTGGATAATCACTTATTAAGGTTAACAATTGAATCATTTGATATATTTTTTTCGCTAAATGAGTCCTTTCTCGATTAACAACTAATGCTTGTCTTTCAACTGCCATGGTTTGTCAATGTTGTGAATTACCTTATGAAGGGTTAAATGCCTCTGCATTGGCCTAAACAAGATCGTTCCAAATTTTTAAAGGAAGCCAAGCATTCATTTTGGCATGACCCATATCTCTTCAAGTATTGTCCTGACCAAATCAATTGAAAATATGTACCCAATTATGAGATTTAAACCGCAATCTCTTTGTGCCAGGACCAAGACCATGGAGGTCATTTAAGTGCTAAGAAAACCGCTATAAAGATTTTACAGTGTGAATTCTTTTTGCCGATAATTTTTTATGACTCGAACAATTACAGTAAGAGTTGTGACTATTGCCATCGGTTAGGAAAAAGTGACACGTAGGAACATGATGCCCTTAAATCTCATTCTGATTATTGATGTTTTTTACTGTTGGGGCATTTATTTTATGGGTCCATTCCCATATTCCTACTTGAATATCTACACACTTTTGACGGTTGATTATGTGCCTAAGTGGGTAAAAGCCATGCTGTGTAGGACTAATGACCACCACGTGGTGGTCAAATTCATTCGATAAAATATGTTCTCCTATTTTGGTATGCTTCAATCCATCACTAATGATCAAGGAACCTATTTCTATAAACATTCGTTCGAGAGTCTCATGAAAAAGTACTCAGTTACGCGTACAGTAGGATTATCTTATCACCCTCAAATCAATGGCCAAATAGAAGTTTCCCACAGGAAAATCAAGCAAATCATCAAGAAGATAATGAATCTGAACCGAAGGATTTGCCTTAAGGTTACTAGATGCACTAAGGGCTTATCGCACTGACTATAAAAGGCCACTTAATATGTCCCCGTATAGGTTTATCTTCGAAAAATCCTGTCACATTCCGGTAGAGTTAGAACACAAGGCTTATTGGGCCATTAAGACTTTAAATTTCTATTTACCTGTTGCGGTGACGTTCGAAAACTCCAACTCAGTGAGTTAAAAGATATTGGGAATGATGCGTACGAAAATGCAAAATTGTAAAAAAAGACAATGAAAATGTTCCATGACAAGTCCATTCTACGAAAGTCATTCGAACCTGTACACAAAGTTCTCTTGTACAATTCTAGGTTGCATCCTTTACTCGGTAAGTTAAGGTCTAAGTGGTCTGGTCCCTTTGTTGTTCGGACTAATGACCCACATGGGAAGATTGAGATAGAGAATCCTAAAAATGGTGAAATTTTCAAAGATAATGGTTAAAGATTGAATCCATATCTGAAATTGCGAGATCGGGAAGCGAATGGCGTTATCCTCCAAGACCTTGTGTACAACAAGTGAAAATCAAATTGGGTCATTATTATTGCATCATAGTTTTTGTTTTACATGATTTGTGCATTGGAAAAAGTCCCTTGTTATATTTCCCACCTCTTTTAATTTTTGCCTTTTACGTTAAGGACAATGTAGAAATTAGGTTTGGGGTTATTGGGCTCATTTTTCTCCCTTTTTAAAAAAAATTCAAAAATCCAAAAAGATTTTCAGTATGATTGAGTTTTAAAATGATTTCTTAATATATAATTAATTCATGGATCTATCAACTTATGAAATTTTTTACACATTAGCTGTATAATATGATAAAAATGGATATTCAGTGCATTCATTTATTTCGAAAGATTTAAATCAATCTGAGTGAAAATAACTCAAACTTACCTTTACTGATAAAGTTATTGATGATCTTTAATTTTTTGTTTTGATCAATTATTGAAAACAAAAAGTCAAAATATGAATCCAGAGCACTAGAAGTCTTAGTATGTTGTCTTGAGACGGAAACCAACTTAACGAAACTTGAGAAATGAGATTAGGTTATCATTTGAAAATCCAAAAATTAGGCCTAAACCGACCTTTTTACCTTATTCCGTTATAAGACCATTTGAGCCAAAATGAAAATAAGCTTTCTTTGTTGAAAACTCATTATCCTACCCAACTCAAAGCCCATAAAAAGAAGTCATACCCATTTTCTAAGAATACTAGGGTAAACTTACAGTAGGAAAAAGTCAAAAGATGAAAGAAAAGGTTGTAAAAGAATGATATGTGAAAAGGAAAGAAAGAAAGAATGAAAAAAATTAAATGAAGGAAAAAGAAAATAAAGAAGAAGAAAAGAAAAATAGAGTTAGAAAGAAAAAGTGCTTAGAAGTCAAAATACCCAAAAATCTCTTTATTCTTAAAAATTTTGAACTCTAAAAGACATTCTTTTTAGCCAAACTCGAGCCTACAATACAACGAAAGAAACTCCTAATCAATCTCAGGTGAAGTTAGTTATAGTGTGGGGATAATATGAATAAGATCTATGGTGAAATTCAATATTTTCAACAAGTTATTGATTTTTCGTTTATGAGACCATATTCATCCATAAAAAAAAACATTTTTCATTATGTATATGTGAAATTTTTTCATTTAAAATTTACATTTTTATTCACATAATACGAGAGAAAATAATTGATTCCGAGTGTTCGATTATTAGTGCATTCTATGATATTTTGAAATCAAAATGAACTTTCTCATAAGAAATGTAACAATCAAATATTTTGAAATGGATAATGGCTATGCACACACACACACACACACACACGATAAGATGAGATTGAGAAGTGAAGTTGTAGTATATTTATGAAGTTTGCATTCAAACTTGGTTATATTACTTTTATGTACTTTGTAGTGAGTCAAGTTTTTGAATTATGTGTGTATATCTACTACAAACTCTCACAAGACAAAACTCATCCCCTAGGGTAACCTACGGATTTAATAGCTTGTTGCACATGGAAACTGCAGTCGTGATTCCCATGAAAGTGAGTTAGATTTTAAAATTTTAGTTTTGATGAAGGACTATCAAATTTTAGGTTTGGGGGTTGTTGATACCAAAATTAGTATGCTGATATGGACGAATAATAAGAAGACACGTGTCAGTCTACGTGGCACAATAGCGACGAGGAAGTCCATTTCCCTGACCAAGTCATGTATTCTCCGAGGAACTCCAACACTCCGAGGAACTCTTGAACGACGAGCAACTAAGGCGGTCTGAGCTGCATCTCGACCACAGCAGCTGCACCTCAGCCACAGCATTTATTTCCAGATAATCAACAGTTCAACTATTCATTGAATGCTTATCATCTTGACGCACACGCTTGAAGATCATTAAATGAGTTACCCTTTCATATGTATATCATTTAATGTATCACCCTTTTATGTACAGCCTAAGGGCTATAAATACCTTGTATGACCCTCATTCAAGGGGACCGGAATTTCTTGATAGTACTTGTAATCGAGAATTCCCAAACACTCAGCAATAACATAACAGTGGACGTAGGCCATTCATATAAGGCTGAACCACTTTAAAATTCTTTGTCTCATTTATTTATCTATGATTGAATAATTAGAGTGATCTAATTTTTTACATCAACAGATTGGCGTCGTCTGTGGGAAACGACTGTTGTTATTGTTTTTCACCAAGAATTATTCATCCTCAATGACAGACAATCCAGAATCCAGTAATCGAAATGCTGGAAATGCTGGAAATCCTCCAAATCCCTCTGCACCTCCAGATCTGGCTGGAATTATGACTAATCTGGCTCAAGGACAAACCGCCATGCAAGAAACAATGCGTCAACTCATACAAACCCTTCATGGCGGTGCACCTGCGCATTCAGGACAGCGAAGTGGTCAGAGGCAAACCTATTTACTTTCTTCACGATCCAGGCGTACTGAGTCATATCGTAATGAGGAATCTAATGATTTCTCTTATCAACCTGGGCGAACTTCGTCAATACGGGCTACAGATACTGATCAACGTATCACTCTCTCTCCAGAAAGACCTAGCGCCTTGGAAAGACTGAGCAGAGTGTCTCCTTTCAGCCGATTAGGCCCTAGAAGGAATAGGAGTCCACCTAAGACCATGTTGAGGAGTTTTCGACAACCATCAGATCTAAGAGAAGGATCAGCACAATCATGACCAGTTTCTCGTCAAGATAGATCTCAGGAGGCTACTTCAGAACAATCAATTGCTCGAACTAATAGGCCCGAGGAGGGAAATGATGCATGGAAAGGTTCCATTCAGCGGTTGGAGGATAGATTGGGATAAATGGCTAAGGCAAAGAATCCCCTACAATGAACTTTTGTTGGAGGGACACCTTTTGTACAGGCCATTGTGGATTTTCCTACACCGTCGAAATTTAAAGCGCCCGTGGTGACCCCCAAGTATGATGGAAAGACAGATCATGTTCTTCACATAGAGCAATATTAGGCTGCTGCCGACATCTATGTTGTCCCCGACGAGATGAGATGCAGAGCATTCTCTGGAACTCTTACTGGATCTACCCAAATATGGTACAACAATCTTCCTCGGGGAAAGATTTCAACTTTCTTTCAGTTGGCCGAGTTGTTCATTGGCAATTTCTATTTTGGAGCAAAGCCAGTAAAAAGAGTAGCACACTTGTTAAGTGTTAGACAAAAATATGGTGAGAGTACTAGAGATTACATAACTCGTTTCAATAACGAGAAGCTAGAAGTCATAGATTATGAAGAAAAGACAGCAATCACTGCCTTGATGAGTGGGTTGTTGCCTAACAAGTTGTACTACACTTTGGCCAAAGATCCACCTACAACTATGTCAGAGTTGATGGAAAAAGCGGCCAAAATCATGAATGCCGAGGAGGCTATGGCTGCGAAGAAGAATATGGATAAAGAAACCAAGGTGGAAGTCGATAAATCTAAAAAGAAAGAGCATAAGGGCAATGGCGGTGACAGGCATTCCAAGAATAATAAAACATCATGGGAAGTCCTGAAGAAATTCGATAATTACACTCCTTTGAAAATGGGTATTAATCATGTCTTGGAAGAAATCAAGAATAGCGAGGAGGTAAAGTGGCTGAAGAAACTGAGGTCAGACCCTGATACGAGGAACAGGGATAAATATTGCGAGTTTCATAAGGATCATGGTCATATGACCAAAAATTGCATAGCTCTTCAGAACGAGATTGAAACACTCATCCGAAGAGGAAAGCTAGCAAAGTATGTTGATCGGGGAGGGGAAAGAAGAAATAATGACCGAACTAGAGAGAGGTCTAGATCTCCTCGTCGAGCAGAGGAGAAAAAGAAGAGAAATTATGAAGATGATCCAGATGATGACCCCGATCTTCCCAAGAAACTAAGCCAGCCAGAACGAGAAGTATTGTCCATACGTTTTGGTTCATTTGATTGTAATGTTATTACAGGAGGAGATGCAGGAGTAGGAGACCTTACTGTAGAAAGAAAGGCTTACCTCGGAGAGGCCCAAGCTTGCTCGTACATTCAGCGAATAAATTTGGCCGAGGAGGATCGTCCGAGGAAGTTAAACAAAGAGAAGCTGGTCATTGGCTTTTCAAAAAATGACCTGGCAGGTGTTCTTTACCCTCATGACGACCCTTTGGTAATCAAAATGAGGATGAAAGAAGTAGTGATTTCAAGGGTGCTGGTAGACAATGGTAGTTCGGCAGACATCATGTACTATTCATGCTTTGACAGTTTAAATTTGAAATTATCTCAATTGGAACCTTATCACAGACCTCTTCTGGGTTTTGCTGGCAAGAAAGTTTTTCCACTTGGGACGATCAAGTTGGATATATTCATTGGAACTTGACCTGCTTGTCGAACAGAGAGAATACGCTTCTTTGTGATGGATAAGAATGTGTAGTCAGCTTACAACATCATCATGGGAAGAGTTAGTTTGAAGAAGTTCGAAGCAGTCCCATCTACAGTACATCAGTGCTTAAAATTCCCAACAAATTTTGGAGTAGGAGTTGTGAAAGGTGATCAAAAAGTAGCTCGAGAATGCTATTATTCATCTGCCGAGCAAGAGGAGCTTGAAAAGTCAAGGAAAAAGACTACTACCTACCAGGTGGATGAAAGTACAGAAATTGAAACATGGGATCCCAGAGATGAATCCCAACTTGTAAAAGGAAAGGTGGTAGAATCTACAGAAAATGTTATTCTGGACGACGAGCACCCTGAACGAGTAACCCAGATAGGTTCGTCGTTGGATGCCTCGATAAAACAGGAATTGATAACTTTTTTGCGAAACAGGAAGTAAACTATTGCATGGAGTCATGAAGACATGCCAGGAATAGATCCAAACTTCTTATGTCACGAGCTCAATGTGAATAAGGAGATCAAACCTGTAAAGCAGAGAAGAAGAGTATTTAGTCCCGAGAAGAATCAAGCTATACAAGAGGAGGTCGACAAGCTCCAGAAAGCTCAATTCATTAAAGATGTGAAATATCCAGACTGGTTAGCCAACGTGGTGATGGTAAAGAAGAAGAACAATAAATGGAGAATGTGTGTTGATTTCACTGATCTCAACAAGGCCTGCCCAAAGGATCACTTTCCACTGCCCAGAATTGATCAACTAGTGGACGCCACCTCGGGACACGAGTTGCTCAGCTTCATGGATTCTTACTCTGGTTACAACCAGATCAAAATGAAACCTGAAGACAGGCAAAGTACTTCTTTTATTACCCCTAGGGGAACTTATTGTTACAATGTTATGCCTTTTGGTTTGAAAAATGCAGGAGCGACATACCAGCGGCTGATGAACAAGGTTTTTTCCGAACAAATCAGTTGAAATATGGAGGTCTATGTCGACGATATGCTGACAAATAGCAAGAAAGTTACAGATCATCTAGTTGACTTAGGTCAGACCTTTGATCAACTGGATAAATACCAAATGAAGCTCAACCCGACGAAGTGCACCTTTGGAGTACGAGAAGGAATGTTCCTCGGGTACATCATCAACCAGCGAGGCATTGAGGCAAATCCAGCAAAGATCAAAGCTCTTTTAGGGTTGCGATCTCCAACAACGAAGAAAGAGGTGCAGAGTCTTACAGGACGAGTTGCAGCGCTCAACAGATTTGTATCCCGAGCAACTGATAGATGCCTCCCATTCTTCAAAACACTTCGAAAAACTTTCGAGTGGAATGATGAATGTGAAAAAGCCTTTCAAGACTTGAAGAAATATCTGGGAGCACCTCCACTGTTGTCCAGGCCAGTAATGGGAGAAAAGTTGTACTTGTACCTGGCAGTATCAGAGAATGCAGTCAGCTCGGCATTGATCAGGATGGAGAATGGAGTCCAGAAGCAAATTTATTACACAAGCAAGGCTTTCCGAGGTGCAGAGATCAAGTACCCAAAGCTGGAAAAATTGGCATTGGCATTAATTGAAACGAGTAGAAGAATGAGGCCATATTTCCAGGCCCATACCATTGTCGTGTATACCGACATGCCATTAAGACAAGCTCTTCATAAGCCATAAAAATCAGGGAGACTGATGTACTGGGCAATAGAGCTCGGTGAATATGATATTGTGTATGAACCCTGATCATCATTAAAAGGGCAAGATGTAGCCGATTTCATAGCAGAGTTTAGATATCCTGATACCCCCGAGGAACAAAAGTTGCTTGCTGATCAACCTGTGGATGTTACAGGATCAACAGACATAAGCTCAGACAAACTCCGGTTGGTAAAAGGGCTTGTGGATGTAGAAAGATCATCAAATTCAAACCCAGACCAACTCCGGTTGGTAAAAGGGCGAGAAGAGATGGTCGACGAAGAGCGAAAAATACCAGGGGAGGATGAAAGGGAACAGCAGATATTTCACCGAGGAGCTCTGTCAGATAAGAAATTTGAAGACGAGTTACCTACATGGAGATTATATGTAGACGGATCATCTTGCACAACAGGTTGTGGAGCAGGGATTGTTTTGAACACCCCAGACGAGATTGACATGGAATATGCTCTGCGATTCCAATTCAAAGCCTCCAATAATGAGGCTGAGTATGAGGCCATGATAGCAGGTCTTAACTTAGCAAAGATTATGGAAGCACAGCAAGTGATGGTATTCAGTGATTCTCAATTAATTGTGAATCAAATGATGGGAATATATGCAGTTAAAGGAGAATTAATGGTCAAATATCATGCTAAGGTGATGGAGTTGTTGGCAGAATTTAATGCCATTCAATTGATGAGAATACCAAGAATGGAGAATGTGCGAGCAGACGCACTGGCCCGACTAGCATCAGCTACTCGTACCGAGCTGCGAAGAATGATACCAATTGAAGTATTAGAAAGTCGGAGCATAGATGAAGACCTGATGGTGAATATTATTACCCTTGATTTAGGACCATCTTGGATGGATCCCATCAGGGCATACATTGAAGAAGGAGAATTACCAGAGGATAAGCTCGTTGCCCAGAAATTAAAGTATAAAGCTGCTCGGTATGTACTAAATAATGGTGTTTTGTATAGACGAGGAATTATGGCAGGTTTGCAAAGATGTGTACATCCCTCCGAGGTGAAAGAATTGATTAAACAAATCCATGAAGGATCATGTGGAGCACATGTGGCAGGTCGGACACTTTTGCAAAGGGTGATGACGCAAGGATACTACTGGCCGACGATGAGGGCTGATTGTATAGCCTATGCTAAGAGATGTGATAAGTGACAACGTTTCTCCTCCATCAGACGAACTCCACAAGCATTGTTGACACCCATAACTTCCCCTTGGCCATTTCCCATATGTGGAATTGATCTGGTTGGACCACTGCCAACGACCCGAGGAATATTCAAATACCTCGTCGTGGCAGTGGATTATTTTACTAAGTGGGTAGAAGCTAAGCCACTTATTGATATGACGTACGAGAAGGTATACCAGTTCGTTTGGAAGAATATAATCTGTCGATATGGTCTCCCTCATGCCTTCATCACAGACCATGGAACACAATTCGATAACGAGGAGTTTGCTGCCTATTGTCGACAATCAAACAATTTAAAGACTCATTCAGCACCAGGCCATCCTCAAAGCAATGTACAGACTGAAGTGACGAACAGAACATTACTCAATGGTTTGAAGAAGAGGCTAAGTGAAGCTAAAGCTAATTGGATTAATGAGCTACAGTCAGTATTGTGGGATGTGACACCCCGACTAATTAAATACCGGGTAGCTACTACTTTATTAAATTAATTCAAAATGCCAAGTTGGTCCAGTTAATAGCATCACTGTCGAAAACATTTTAATGATTACTAACCACCTAGTATTTAAAAAGTAAGTGCCAAATTTTGATTTAAGTCTGATTAACATGCAACAAGTGTAATAAAGAATAATAACATCATTCACCATAATGAAGTAAATAGAATAACCATCACGCAATGTAAATACAGTCTGGAGGAAAAACTCCTCACTACAATCCCACAACTGAAATAAGTAAACCGAATACTAAAACAATACATGCCAAAGTCTGAAAACTGTAATGGAAAGATGTAACTCTAATAGAAATGGGCAACATGCCCTACAACTGATAGATAATGAATCTGGAATCCAAGTGATAGAAGCGTCTACAAGCAAATCCCTGTAGCTTCCACAACCAGCTACAGCTCGTCACCAGAATGAGTATCCTATGCATGGTGTCCTTGTGGCTGGGCACCTAAAATGGTTTTGCAAAGAAAAAAGATTTGAAAGCAAACGGGTCAGAGCCCGAATGTGGAGATATTTTAAAAACCTGCAAGTGCTTTAAAAACATTTAAAACATTAAATGCAAAGTACATGTTAGGACGTGCACTCACATGATATTCTCACCTCTCGTCTAACTGTGCACTCCTAACGTAAGTACCCATCTACAACGACCCGAACCACTAGCTAAGTGACATCATATCTAGCTAGACTGTCATAGGTCCTACCCTTATTACTCGGTTCTATTAACATTATAACGCTCGTAATTAAGTAGGGGTTTAACGTAAACTCAGATGCTCAATATGCAATATTTCACTATCAGCTAACTCGTTATGTTTCTCGAAACAATACCGTAATTACATTCACAACATTAACATGAAGGTTCCCATTAATTAAGTGTATATTATTCACAACATAAATATACAATACAAGCACCCCGAGAACTAAGCTGCGGTGCACACATACTCTGCTATCCATCCCGGTACATCACGTACATAAGGATTACATATTCCGAATCTCTCAGGAATAGTTCACAGATAACAACATCACAAATAATGGAGGCGAACACAGTCACATCACATGGGTCACGCACATACCTACGCTCCCACGATCAGCGGACTTATTAATATCCCAATAAGTCTTTCTATGACCTATGTTCATCAAGGTAACCAGTCTAAATCCGGGAAACACAAGGATTAGAAGGCCCTAAGCGAACGCAAACCTCCCGTGATAGCAAGTATGGTAGGTATGTCATACACACAATTCATATACTAATACTAAGTAAACACACGTCTTAGTAATCCCGTAGTTTAATTTTAGTACTATTCTCATTCTAGTACCAATAAATAATTTACCCACTTTATACGATTCCGGTTTATAATCATACGTGCCATAATCTATTCTGACGTCGTAGTAGACACTCACGTCTCAACCCAAACGGTTCATTGATTTAAATCACTCGTATATAATTTACTCCTCATAATAACCCAAAAGTCCCAAATCTATCAATACATCATCAAAGGAATGTTAACTCTACCCTCGAACAAGTTTACGGGACTCCAAAAATCAAAACAGGCCAAAAAGGCCCAAACTGCCAGCTCGTTAGAAGTCTCGTTCGAACGAGGCTGTTCGAACGAGATCAAACTGTCAGCTCGTTAGAAGTCTCGTTCGAACGAGACTGTTCGAACGAGATCCAGTTCGTTCGAACGAACTGTACCTTCTAACGAGATCTCGTTCGAACGAAGTTATCGAACGAAGTTCCCTTTCGGTAGAAGCGACTGGTCAATTCGTTAGAAGCTCGTTCGAACGAGTTCGTTCGAACGACCTGGGCAGGGGCTTCTAACGACCTACCAGTTTCGTCCCAGATTTGTCTAAATCTCGTTTTTCACCATTTTTACTCCTCAAATCTCCTCCAAACTTAGTCCCAACCATTGTTTTAAGGTCTCTAATCATCCTAAAACATACTAAGGTCATATACTAACACCTTTTAAGGAATTACTACATCCTAAACATCATTAGATCACAAGATTCTACACTTTTCTCCAATTCTTTTCAAGAACACAAACCCTAACATTTTAAATCATGAATTAACCCAATATAAATCCGTTTTAATTTCTTCCAATCACAAATATCATGAGTATAATCATCTACCTATCATTATACATGCAATTTCCTCAAGATTTTCAAGTTCTAAGTTCCAAACTACATGGGTTTTCATATTTCACCAAGAACGAACCTAAAATTGGAATTATCTAACGTGGAAAGAACATTCTCTGAAATTAAATGGAATTAAGTCACTTGCCTCGAGCTTATATTTGATTTAGATGTTGGTTTGATGGAGCTTTTCTGCAGAATTTCCTTTCTCTCTCTTTCCCCAAGATTCTTCTTCAATGGTGGCTATGGTGGCTAGGGTTTGCTTTGGGAAGGTATTAGAAAACCTAATTCTAATAACCTACGTAGCTTGTTGGGTTAATATGAGTTGGTTAGTGGCTTAGTGGGTCAATTCCCAATCAGATTAAAACTCCCAATTTTCGTCACTTTTAATTCTCCAAAAATACAAAATTACTAAAATGCCCTTTATGTTGCCGGTATGGCCTAAAAATACCCCGGGACCCAAACTAAACCCCGGCTAGTGTTTTCTTACTATCTCGACCCTTCCGGACGCGTTGGCGCACTCAAAACGACCATACGGTTTAAAGAATTTAAATTCATTATTATAATCAAAATATTACACCGTGACGCGGCGGTCACACGCGTCTCAACAAAATTTCCAAAATGTCGTATATCAATCTCACGACAAATTTTTCATAATCCAATATTCATATAAAAACATGTATGCACATAATCAAATACCAACTCGCATCTCGTTAGTATTTTTAACCCGGATTAATTTCCAATTAATACGCATTTAATTAATTAATCCCAAAAATAAATATAGCCAAATGTACGGGGTATTACATACTCCCCCCCTAATAACTGAATTTCGTCCCGAAATTCGAAACTAGAAAGTACCTGCTAAAAACAACTCTGGATAACGTTCGCGCATCTCATCCTCGCGCTCCCATGTGGACTCCTCGACATTGTGATGTCGCCACTGAACACGCACTAACGGAACTATCTTTGACCGCAGTTTCCTCTCGCTTCGGTCCAAAATAGCAATCGGCCCCTCCTCGTAGGAGCTATCCGGCTGGAGATCGATGTCCTCCACAGCAATGTGAGAATGAGCCAAATTATCTCTAAGGTATTTCCTTAGCGAGGAAATATGAAACACATCATGAATCCGATGCAAATGCTCCGGTAACCCAAGTCTATACGCAACCGGTCCGATCCGCTCAATAATAGGAAACGGCCCCACATACCTTGGTGCCAATTTCCCCTTCTTCCCGAAACGCATAATCCCCTTCATAGGAGATACTCTGAGCAAAACCTGGTCCCCCACTTGGAACTCCCTGAAAAATCTCTTCGCATCAGCATAACTCTTCTGCCTGTCTTGAGCTACCCGAATGCGACTCCGAATCAACTCAATCCTTGCCGAAGTATCCTGAATCACTTCCGGCCCAAGTAGTTTGTTGTCCCCCACCTCTAACCAACATGCTGGGGAACGACAAGGCCTATCGTATAATGCCTCAAACGGAGCCATGCCAATAGTGAACTGATAGGAGTTGTTGTAAGCAAACTCCACCAGTGGAAGGTACTGCTCCCATCCACCCCCAAAGTCAATAATGCAGATGCGCAGCATGTCCTCCAACATCTGATTTGTGCGCTCGGTCTGCCCATCGGTCTGCGGATGATAAGCCGTACTCAACCGCAATTCCGTGCCCATGGCCTCCTGGAAACTCTCCCAAAACCTCGAAACAAATATCTTGTCTCTGTCGGACACGATATTTAGGGGCACACCGTGAAGTCTCACAACCTCTGAAATGAAGAGCTGGGCATACTGTCCCGTAGTGTAGTCAGTCCTTACGGGTAAAAAGTGAGCGACCTTGGACAACCTGTCCACAATTACCCAAACGGGGTCGTGACCCCTCTGCGACGTAGGCAACCCTGTGATAAAGTCCATGGATATTCTCTCCCACATCCACACCGGGACCTCCAACGGCTGTAGCAATCCTGTCGGTCTTTGATGATCCACTTTTACAAGCTGACAAGTGGCGCATTTCGAAACAAATTCAGTGATATCTCTCTTCATACCGCTCCACCAATACTGTCGTCTCATGTCTTGGTACATTTTGTCCCCTCCGGGATGTACCGCGAACCATGAGCCGTGCGACTCTGCCATCACATCGTGTCGTAATTCCTCCCCTTTCGGAACTACCAATCTCCCATTGAAGCGTAATCTCCCGTCTGAGCGGACGGTATAGGACTCGACTCCCTCTGCTAGTAATCGAACTATCTGCTCCTGACAGAACGAGTCATTAGCCTGTGCCCGTACTACCTTCGTGACAATCTGCGGTGTAACGGTCATCACAGACATGAAAGATCGGGCCACTGCATCCTGGTGTCCCAACTCCTTCCACTTTGCCTTCCACACCTCTGCCATTTCATCTGCTGGCCTACGGCTCAACGCGTCTGCTACCACGTTAGCCTTGCCTGGGTGATACTGGATATCGAACTGGTAGTCCTTCACAAACTCAAGCCACCTACGCTGCCACATATTCAACTCCTTCTGCGTGAACAGGTACTGTAGGGACTTGTGGTCCGTGAACAGTTGGAACTTCTCCCCTAAAAGATAGTGCCTCCAAATTCGTAGGGCAAATACCACAGCTGCCAACTCCAAATCATGTGTGGGGTAATTCTTCTCATGAGTCTTAAGCTTACGGGAAGCATAAGCTATGACCTGTCTCTCCTGCTGTAATACACCTCCAAGCCCTTGCAAAGACGCATCGGTGTAAACCAAATACTCAAATCCCGGTCTCGACAATGCTAACACAGGTGCTGAGGTCAATTTATCCTTCAACTCATTGAATGCCAACTGACAGGCATCATTCCAGATAAATGGCACACCCTTACGAGTCAGATGTGTCAAAGGACCCGCTATCTTCGAGAAATCCCGAATGAACCTCCTGTAGTATCCTGCTAGGCCCAAGAAACTACAAATTTCAGTCGGTGTCGTGGGCTGTCCCCACTCCCTCACCGCGGATACTTTCCCCGGATCGACAGATATTCCCCGGTCGGAAATGATATGTCCCAAAAACTGGACCTCCTTCAGCCAAAACCCGTATTTCTCATATTTTGCATACAACTCGTTCTGACGAAGTGTCTGCAAAACCTGCCTCAAATGCTCGGCGTGCTCCTCCTCTGTCTGGGAGTAAACCAGTATATCATCAATGAAGACAATGACAAACTGATCTAGGAAATCCTTGAACACTCTGTCCATCAGGTCCATAAACACTGCTGGAGCGTTGGTCAAACCGAAAGGCATAACCCGAAACTCGTAAGAACCATATCTCGACAAGAACGCAGTCTTCGAGACATCCTCCTCCCGGATACGCAACTGATGGTATCCCGATCTCAAATCAATCTTCGATAAGAAAGAAGCTCCTCTCAACTGGTCGAATAAGTCATCGATTCGAGGCAACGGATACTTATTCCATATCGTGACCTTATTCAACTCTCGGTAGTCCACACACAATCTCAGTGAACCGTCCCTCTTCTTTACAAACAAAACTGGAGCGCCCCAAGGTGAGGTACTCCTGTGAATAAAGCCCTGACCTAACAGCTGCTCTATCTGATCCCGTAACTCCCTCATCTCAGCTGGAGCCATACGGTACAGTGCGCGTGCTATAGGTCTCGTACCCGGTAGCAAATCTATAACAAAGTCTATCTCTCGACCGGGGGGTAGACCTGGTATCTCCTGAAATACATCCGAATACTCCCTGACTACTGGAATAGAATCTAAAGGAATTACTACCTCCTTAGAGGTATCCTCCTCAATGTAATACAGATGAGCGGTCGATCCTCCCTCTGGGCGAGGCATCGCCACTATAAACATCTCTTGCCCCGGAATGGCAAAAACAATGCTCCCGCTGAAGCAATCAATCATGGCCCTATAAGCTACGAGCCAATCCATACCGATAATCACATCGTGAACATGCATATCTAATACCAACATGTCTGCAGGTAATACCAAACCACCAATCTCTACCCCCACTCCCCGGCATATAAAGAAAATAAGTGACCCACTCCCCAATGGTGAGTCGACACACGTCACTATGCTCTCTGCCGTAGCTAACAATCCTAAATCTTTCGCGAAGTGTGTAGCTATAAAATAGTGTGTAGCCCCCGTATCAAATAATACCCGACCCATAGTGCCATGGATAGGAAATGTACCCTCAATCGCGGGCGGTGCCTGTGGAACTGCAGCCTGGTGAACGTTATAGACACGTCCATACTGTAGCTTCCCCTGCTGAGCTGGGACTGCTGGAATGGGTGGCAATGCTGCCATCTGTGGCGGTGCGGGAAGAGCGACGGGAAACATAGGCCTCTGTGGCTCCTGGCGAGCACCCTGCTGCTGCTGTTGTGGGGCCCTGCCCCTATCAGGACAATCCTGTCGCTTATGGCCAGTCTTGCCACAAACAAAACACTTCCCTGGGAAGTTCCCTCCTCTCTGCCCCTACGGTCCCTGGCCCTAGTGGCCGTTACCGTTCCTCCCTTGGCCCTGCTGGCCCTGGTGAAACTGCTGCCCATTCTGCCCCTGTTGGCCCTGATGGCCGTTTGGACCCTGATGGCCCTGACGGAAACCTCCTTGTCCCTGTCTGTAGTTCCCTGATTGGAACCTCTTCTGATCCCCTTGCTGCGAACCCCGCTCACCCTGTCCCTGCCCCTGAACAGATTGTGCCCCACCGGCACCATGTCCTCCAGTCCTGCCCTGATGGCTAGACTCTCCCGACCTCTTGCCCTCAGCCATATGAAAGCGGTGGTCCTGGCAGTGTAACAAAGCAGCGTTAACCACATCAGAATACGTGGCCAACGAAAGGTTCCCTAACAGATGCTGACGGATCCTCCATGTCAACCCGTCCGTGAACTTCTAAATCTTCTTCTTCTCTGTTGGTATCTCATCTGGAACGATATTCAACAGATTCAGGAACTCGGCCTCATACTCGGCCACAGTCTTACCCTCTTGCCTCAGATTCATAAGTTTCCTCCTCATTTCCGTGTGAAAAGCCGACGGAAAGTAATTGCGGTCAAACCGCACCCAGAAGTCCTGAATAGTGAGAGTATCCCTCTCTTCCGCGGTGGTAATAGACTCCCACCACTGTAGCGCATATCCAACTAGCTTGAAAGTAGCTAGCACCTGCTTCTGGACGTTCGTGCACTCATACATCCTTAAGTGCCTCTGCATATCCTTCCTCCACTGGCTCGAGACTACCACATCTGAGCTACCTGCAAACTCTAGCGGATGCGCTTTCTGAAAAGCGTCACGTACACGCTCCCAAGAAGACGGGAATGCATTTGCCTGTACTGGCGCGGCAACCGGCGCCTGAGGTGGTGCCAACTGAACAACGGCAATGGCGGCATTCGCCGCTTGGGCTACTATAGCTGCAACCTCAGCGGCGTTCATCATGCCCTGAACTGGAGCGGGCTGGGGTTCGGGCGTTGCATCCCTGGGAACTCGTCGTGCACGTCGTGGAGGCATCTGAAATAAGAACAAAGTTTATAAGTTCGCAGTTTATAAACTTAAGATAGCTGAAGAACGAAGCATACACAAAAAGAGTACAACAGTCCTAAAATATAGGGCTCTATATCAAAGAAACTTAGCGGAAACATAATAAGCCGTCAGATCCTAAAGGACACTAGAACCTGATGCTCTGATACCACCTGTGACACCCCGACTAATTAAATACCGGGTAGCTACTCCTTTACTAAATTAATTCAAAGTGCCAAGTTGGTCCAGTTAATAGCATCACTGTCGAAAACATTTTAATGATTACTAACCACCTAGTATTTAAAAAGTAAGTGCCAAATTTTAATTTAAGTCTGATTAACATGCAACAAGTGTAATAAAGAATAATAACAACATTCACCATAATGAAGTAAATAGAATAACCATCACGCAATGTAAATACAGTCTGGAGGAAAAACTCATCACTACAATCCCACAACTGAAATAAGTAAACCGAATACTAAAACAATACATGCCAAAGTCTGAAAACTGTAATGGAAAGATGTAACTCTAATAGAAATGGGCAACATGCCCTACAACTGATAGATAATGAATCTGGAATCCAAGTGATAGAAGCGTCTACAAGCAAATCCCTGTAGCTTCCACAACCAGCTACAGCTCGTCACCAGAATGAGTATCCTATGCATGGTGTCCTTGTGGCTAGGCACCTAAAATGGTTTTACAAAGAAAAAAGATTTGAAAGCAAACGGGTCAGAGCCCGAATGTTGAGATATTTTAAAAACCTGCAAGTGCTTTAAAAACATTTAAAACATTAAATGCAAAGTACATGTTAGGACGTGCACTCACATGATATTCTCACCTCTCGTCTAACTGTGCACTCCTAACGTAAGTACCCATCTACAACGACCCAAACCACTAGCTAAGTGACATCATATCTAGCTAGACTGTCATAGGTCCTACCCTTATTACTCGGTTCTATTAACATTATAACGCTCGTAATTAAGTAGGGGTTTAACGTAAACTCAGATGCTCAATATGCAATATTTCACTATCAGCTAACTCGTTATGTTTCTCCAAACAATACCGTAATTACATTCACAACATTAACATGAAGGTTCCCATTAATTAAGTGTATATTATTCACAACATAAATATACAATACAAGCACCCCGAGAACTAAGCTGCGGTGCACACATACTCTGCTATCCATCCCGGTACATCATGTACATAAGGATTACATATTCCGAATCTCTCAGGAATAGTTCACAGATAACAACATCACAATAATGGAGGCGAACACAGTCACATCACATGGGTCACGCACATACCTACGCTCCCACGATCAGCGGACTTATTAATATCCCAATAAGTCTTTCTATGACCTATGTTCATCAAGGTAACCAGTCTAAATCCGGGAAACACAAGGATTAGAAGGCCCTAAGCGAACGCAAACCTCCCATGATAGCAAGTATGGTAGGTATGTCATACACACAATTCATATACCAATACTAAGTAAACACACGTCTTAGTAATCCCGTAGTTTAATTTTAGTACTATTCTCATTCTAGTACCAATATATAATTTACCCACTTTATACGATTCCGGTTTATAATCATACGCGCCATAATCTATTCTCACGTCGTAGTAGACACTCACGTCTCAACCCAAACGGTTCATTGATTTAAATCACTCGTATATAATTTACTCCTCATAATAACCCAAAAGTCCCAAATCTATCAATACATCATCAAAGGAATGTTAACTCTACCCTCGAACAAGTTTACGGGACTCCAAAAATCAAAACAGGCCAAAAAGGCCCAAACTGCCAGCTCGTTAGAAGTCTCGTTCGAACGAGGCTGTTCGAACGAGATCAAACTGTCAGCTCGTTAAAGGTCTCGTTCGAACGAGACTGTTCGAACGAGATCCAGTTCGTTCGAACGAACTGTACCTTCTAACGAGATCTCGTTCGAACGAAGTTATCGAACGAAGTTCCCTTTCGTTAGAAACGACTGGTCAATTCGTTAGAAGCTCGTTCGAACGAGTTCATTCGAACGACCTGGGCAGGGGCTTCTAACGACCTACCAGTTTCATCCCAGATTTGTCTAAATCTCGTTTTTCACCATTTTTACTCCTCAAATCTCCTCCAAACTTAGTCCCAACCATTGTTTTAAGGTCTCTAATCATCCTAAAACATACTAAGGTCATATACTAACACCTTTTAAGGAATTACTACATCCTAAACATCATTAGATCACAAGATTCTACACTTTTCCCCAATTCTTTTCAAGAACACAAACCCTAACATTTTAAATCATGAATTAACCCAAAATAAATCCGTTTTAATTTCTTCCAATCACAAATATCATGAGTATAATCATCTACCTATCATTCTACATGCAATTTCCTCAAGATTTTCAAGTTCTAAGTTCCAAACTACATGGGTTTTCATATTTCACCAAGAACGAACCTAAAATTGGAATTATCTAACGTGGAAAGAACATTCTCTGAAATTAAATGGAATTAAGTCACTTGCCTCGAGTTTATCTCTGATTTAGATGTTGGTTTGATGGAGCTTTTCTGCAGAATTTCCTTTCTCTCTCTTTCCCCAAGCTTCTTCTCCAATGGTGGCTATGGTGGCTAGGGTTTGCTTTGGGAAGGTATTAGAAAACCTAATTCTAATAACCTACGTAGCTTGTTGGGTTAATATGGGTTGGTTAGTGGCTTAGTGGGTCAATTCCCAATCAGATTAAAACTCCCAATTTTCGTCACTTTTAATTCTCCAAGAATACAAAATTACTAAAATGCCCTTTATGTTGCCGGTATGGCCTAAAAATACCCCGGGACCCAAACTAAACCCCCGGCTAGTATTTTCTGACTATCTCGACCCTTCCGGACGCGTTGGCGCACTCAAAACGACCATACAGTTTAAAGAATTTAAATTCACTATTATAATCAAAATATTACACCGTGACGCGGCGGTCACACGCGTCTCAACAAAATTTCCAAAATGCCGTATATCAATCTCACGACAAATTTTTCATAATCCAATATTCATATAAAAACATGTATGCGCATAATCAAATACCAACTCGCATCTCGTTAGTATTTTTAACCCGGATTAATTTCCAATTAATACGCATTTAATTAATTAATCCCAAAAATAAATATAGCCAAAAGTACGGGGTATTACATGGGCATACCGAACAACTCCCCGAGCAGCAACTGGAGAATCACCATATATGCTGGCATTTGGAAGTGAAGCTGTAATACCTACCGAGTTGGGTCTTCCAACACATAGAGTGCTGAATTTCAATTCCCCAGTCAGCGACTTAATGAGAAGATTGGATTTGAATATGCTCGAGGAGGTTAGAGAAGAGGCAGCCATTAGGAATGCTGCTTACCAACAACGAACCACTCTGTTCTATAAGAAGAGGGTGAAGAAATGCGACTTAAAAGAAGGAGATTACGTGCTAAAGAAGGTCATTCAGAAGCACAATAAGTTGGAAGCAAACTGGCATGGACCTTACCGAGTTACTGCAGTTGTCTGACCAGGAACTTACCGAATAGCAACTCTAGAAGGAGAGGAATTTAAGAATGCATGGAATGCTGAACACCTACGCAAGTATTATCAGTGATGTAAAATGTAAAGCAGTTCCATCAATATGAATAAAATGATGATATTTCACAATCTTCTCTCCTTTTATTGAAAGTTTTTCGGGGAATACTAGTGTTTAACACTACGCTGCTCAGCACACAACGCTGCTCGGCAGTAAAAAGAAGATGATAGTTCAAACCCACGACCAACTCCGATTGATAAAAGGGCGAGAACAAACTATAGTCCTTTGGTTAGGAGGAGTACACTAGCGTGACCAACTCAGGTTGGTAAAAGAGCTAGTGGACATGATAGTTCAAACCCACGACCAACTCCAGTTGGTAAAAGGGCGAGAACAAACTATACTCCTTTGGTTAGGAGGCGTACACTAGCGTGACCAACTCAGGTTGGTAAAAGAGATAGTGGACATGATAGTTCAAACCCACGACCAACTCCGGTTGGTAAAAGGGCGAGAACAAACTATACTCCTTTGGTTAGGAGGCGTACACTAGCGTGACCAACTCAGGTTGGTCAAAGAGCTAGTGGACATGATAGTTCAAACCCACGACCAACTCCGGTTGGTAAAAGGGCGAGAACAAACTATACTCCTTTGGTTAGGAGGCGTACACTAGCGTGACCAACTCAGGTTGGTAAAAGAGCAAGTGGACATGATAGTTCGAACTCAGACCAACTCCGGTTGGTAAAAGAGCGAGAACACGAGACTCCTAAAAATGCCAACGTGTTTGGTTAGGAAACAAGATATGCTCTCAAATGCCATCTTATGTTGGTCGGGAGGTAAGTTTATTACATAAAAGTTCCTCGAAGAACAAAATATTCCAAACTGAATCAAGTATGGTTGGTCGGAGATAAAAATCCACTAACTGTAGTTGGTCGACGAGGAGAAAATATTTTAAACAGTACCAAGTATAGCTGGTCGGGGATAAAAACCCATTAGTTGGTCGACAAGCACAATTTAACAACCTTGGTTAGTTGGAATAATTTTTAACATTTTTATACTCATTACTTTATTAAGTGATCGAGCAACATTTCTGATACTTGTAACTTTTTATTACTAAGTTGGTCGATGAATCACACAATATTGTTATGCAAGCACAAATAGAAAGTGTTTGACAAATACAAGAGCAATACAAATTTGCAAACAAAAAATGAAATTCTTTCATTAAAGTCAAAATGAGTTACACAAGTTTATTACATTGATATCAAATTGTGTACTAATTATTACATCAGAATTTCCTATTCTATTGGCTTTTTTCCTTCAGCTTTCGATATAGGCTCCTCGCCGGCAGGAGGATCTTCCAAGCAAAGGGGAGAATTAATGAAGTTAATATCTCGGAGCATTCGGATGTTCATTATTGAAGGAGTGTCCAGTAGATGCTCGGGATGAGATACCTCGATCTGAGAATGAAGATTGTAGTCACCGAGGTATTTTGCAATTAAGTTCTGAGGAATGGCACGAGCTGGGATCCATTCCATGTCCAATTTATAAGGTGGCACAGGCAAGTCTAATACCCTAGGATTATAATAGTCCCACAGGTAGTGCCCTTGTTCGAGCTTCAGCATGCCCAAGGCATTCATCCAACCTTGCTTGTAGCCCTCGTTATTGGCATTCTGGATACGATCATCTAAATGGAATAACGCTTCGTTGTATCCAGCCATCAAGAACTCCCTGGGCTGTTTATTAAATTGAAATGTCAACTTTTCAAGCTTCTCATGAAGGTTTCTAGCAAGAACATCTTTATTATCCAGAGCAGACTTTGTCGAAGCAAGTTGATCCTCCAGAGTTTGGATTTTCTTGGAAATTTCAGATAAAGCCCGATCTTTTGCATTCAATTGGAACACTTGAGTTTCCAATGTTGATTGAGTACGAGCTTCTTCAATAGAACGATGAAGACCTCTTGGTCGTCCCCGAGCAGGTTGAATACTTTGTTCCTCATCAACATCATGTGCAACTCTTCCTCGTCCCCGAGAACCTCTTCCTCATCCCCGAGTAGCAGTAGAAGTACCCGACCTTCTCAAGGTATCCAACTCTTGTCTCAATTTGGCATTCTCAACCTCTAGAAAGGAAAATCCCTCGTCAGTCACTGGGATTACAGCTATTGAAGAAGATGCTGCAGACTTATACTGTGCCAGCTCTTTCTGCAAATTGTTATTTTCTTTCTCTAGCAGCTCAGCAATCTGTCTACAGGCTTCAACTTCACCCTTTAGGGTTCTCTCTCTGACATCATACCCAGCCAGGAGTTTGTTGTAGCCCTTCTCGGCAGAAATCTGCCGATACCTTTTCTCATACCCCTCATACAACAGGGCATTTGATTCCTTATACTGATTTTAAAGGTCTTCTAAGGTACATTGAAGATCCTCGATCATTTCGTAATAGGCTACATTATTGGCCACAGCCCGATGAAGTAAACCCTTCAGGTACTGATAAGCCTCAACTGCCTGCTCAGAAGCATCATGACCAAGGATATCAGCAACTTCAGATGCACTTAGGTCTGTGTGACCAGCCTTATAATATTCATGGCATTGCTGCATCAACTTTGTATCATTGGCAGATAATAATTCCATTCTAGCCACAAACTAGTAAAGAAAGAAGGCAAGATTTAATAAAAGAAAAAGACAGAACATCAACAACGCAGAGGAACAAAAAAGGTGATTTTATTACATCATCAAAAGGAGTACAGCGTTCAGAATACATAGTATAAGTAAAAGAAAAACAGAAAGAAAATACCGAACAACTTCACACCTTTTCCTTGTCTCCCAAGACTTTCTCGGGAGGCTGGGACGAGGAGCTTGGTTGCTCGGTGGGAATAATGAGTTGATTGGCAGAAGTTGAGACTTGTTCAGGAGGAGCAGACAAAGACGAGATCTCCTCGGTGGCCGTCTGATTGGGTTGTGGAGCAAGGACTTGATCACCTACTATCATTGAAGACTCCTCGGACGCAGCTTCGTCTTCTTCCTCATCTTCAATCACAGGAGGGGGGCCAGGAAGATGTTGTTGAAATAGTTTAGAGTCTTCGCTAACCTTCAGTTCCTGCAGGGCAGCAACCCAACCATCTCGGAAGTATTTCAAACTCTCATACTGCACTTGGGTCATCATTGCTGCTACCCCCTATCCCATCATTTGTCCTAACCAATTCGAAATGATTTTTTCACATCCACTTTTCTTTTCATTTTCTCCGAGGAGAACTTCTCGGATAGAAGATCCTCGGTGGTTTTCAACTTGGCCTCCACCTCCTCCTTCTGGCGATTTACTTCTCGCAGAAGGGTCAGCTCTTCCTCGACCGATTTCAACTTATTTTCAAGCTCCCCAAAGCTTGTGAGCTTCTCAGCATATTTTTTATTCTCCCTCTCCAAGTCTCTCACCTTATTTCCCAACTATACCTTCTCTGCTTCAGATGCAGACAACTTCTTCTCCCATTCACCCCTATCCTCGTCGTATTTTTGACGGGATTCTTTCAAAGATTGGGCCAAGCCCTGTAAAGCATCCTCTACTCCAGACGAGGAGCTAGAAGCCTTGATTGCTTCATCTTTCTTCACTATGGTGTTAAAGCAACTCACCAGCTGAAAAAGAAAATAATGATAAGTCAGTGCCGAGATATATATATTGACTAAAAGAAAGAAAAATTCTAGATAAAAGAAACTTACTGAAGCAATGTGACGAGTAGCTAGGGATGTCAGCATATCCCTAGACATGTTTTCCTCGATTCCTTGGACTTCAGGAATGGTCCAAGTCTTTACCGAGCTCATTGCAGAACTCGGGGAAATAATGGTTGGAACACCAGCTCCACTAGCTTGGAGCTGGGGAATGGCTTCAGAAAAACTGACCGAGGAGGATTTCTTCAGTCTCCTCGGTGTCTTCTCAACAATCTCAACCAAAGAAGAACTTTTGGTTGGAGAGATGGTGATTACTTCCACAGGCGCATCCTTCTGCACAGGAGCCACTGGGGGCTTCTCGGCAGCCTTCTGAGGAGCAACAGAAGGAGCAACATCCACTTTCTTTGTCCCCTTTGGGACATCAGCCTTGCTTCTTTTTCCATCTCCAGCAGAGGAAGCCTCCTCCAAGATAGCAGGAACTCTTCTTTTTCCCATCTTCTGACTCAGAGGAATGTGAGAGTCTGGTGAAGAATCCTCAGAAGCTGACAATGGTTCACTAATGCTAACCACATGACAAGCAGTAAAGGACGATGTATAGCTCATGTATTGCAATAAGTATGAAGCAGACCTGACGTGATCGTTTGTAACTTTCTGATGCAAACTCCAGATATGTTTCAAATGCTTTATATTAACTTTTGATTCTTTGGGAGTTTTTCTCTTGCTGTCAACTGCAAACAAAAACATATTGAAATGTCAATCATGCATGTATTCAATCATAATGAAATCATAATTTCAGAAATAGAATAAAATGAAAATAACCTATCCCATTGCCATATGGAGGGCATTTGGGACCCTCATATAATGCATCTCCAACCAAAGGGGCATGTTGCCAATTTTTGATAACTACCCCATGTTCAAAATAATCCCTATTAGCATCAGGGAGATTGACTACTAAAGCCCTATTCAAAAATCTAGTTTTTAAATAATAAACATTGTCTAGAACAACCCATCTATAACAGTACATAATCTCAGGAATTCCTATACGAGTTCCATGAGTTTGATTTAACCTATACACCCCATTAACTATTCTCCATGTGCTGGGGGCTATTTTTGCAGGGACAACATCGAAATGTTGACAGAACTCTAAACACAAAGGGTTTGGTGGAAAAGAAAATCCACATTCAGCAATAAAGAGGCTGGGGAACCAATGTCCCTCAGCCAAACGAAAGTAATTTGAAGGCTCAGAAAGATCCTCCAAAGTTACCCAAGATGGAATGGAATAATCTGAACGGAATTTTTCAAGAGATTCAATAATATAAACCATGGTGAATAAAAGAAATGAAGAAAAAGGAAGAAGATCTTACAGGAATAAAGGGAGATCTGTTGACAACGAACGAAAACAAGGATGAACGCACAAGAGAAAGAAAGGCTATGGAAAACTCGAAAGCAGAAAATTGGAAAAGGTAGAAGACGGTATGATTGCCTAAGAAGCTTAAATACTTTGCCTTGGAAAACGGCGAAAGAAATGATTACAAAAAGGAAACTATTACGCCACCGGCGGCTAAAAGGACAAAAAGTGCACAAAGATCGAAGCGCTTATAAAAATTCAAAAAGGCGGATTCTGCGAATTTGGAAAGAAATTCAAATACGAAGAAAATGCTCCTAAAACCCAGGAAGGCCATTTAATATTGCCATATACCGAGAAAGAATGTTCCATACTCCTCAAAGTTCGAAATATAAAACATTGGGGGCTTCTGTTGATACCAAAATTAGTATGCTGATATGGACGAATAATAAGAAGACACGTGTCAGTCTACGTGGCACAATAGCGACGAGGAAGTCCATTTCCCTAACCAAGTCATGTATTCTCCGAGGAACTCCAATACTCCGAGGAACTCTTGAACGACGAGCAACTAAGGCGGTCCGAGCTGCATCTCGACCGCAGCAGCTGCACCTCGGCCACAGCATTTATTGCCAGATAATCAACAGTTCAACTATTCATTAAATGCTTATCATCTTGACGCACACGCTTGAAGAGCATTAAATGAGTTACCCTTTCATATGTATATCATTTAATGTATCACCCTTTCATGTACAGCCTAAGGGCTATAAATACCTTGTATGACCCTCATTCAAGGGGACCGGAATTTCTTGATACTACTTGTAATCGATAATTCCCAAACACTCAGTAATAACATAACAGTGGACGTAGGCCATTCATATAAGGCTGAACCACTTTAAAATTCTTTGTCTCATTTATTTATCTGTGATTGAATAATTAGAGTGATCTAATTTTTAACATCAACAGGGGTATTTGATGAGAGCATAATTTTATATCATTTATGTCCAAATCTGGCCCTTGTTAGGGTTGTTGTATCATAAATAATGAGCTTTTAGACTCATTTTTGTAAATAAAAGAAAAATGCAAGTTTGAATAAAATTCATGTTGAAAATGCAATTTTAGTAACCCCAAGGGGTGAAATCCTAATTTTCAAAATTTTACGGGCTTGAAAATAATTTTTAAACGGTTATCTTAGCGACATAAAGTTATTTCTAAAATTTGATCAAATTTGGAGTTAAAACGAAAAAGTTAGGAATTTCATGGTCTAAAATACAATTAAGGGTAAATTTGTAATTTTCTAAAGTTTAAGGTGCTAGGTTTGAATTAAAATAAGTTATTTTATATATCTACCCCTAAATTTTGGTGAAGAACAAAAAAGAAATGAATAAGTTAAGAAGCTTTGGAGTAGTTTGGGGTAAATATTGAGTACAGGAACTCAGCTGAATTTGATGGGTATATGCTATTAGGCGCATGGTATTTAATAAAGATGATGTATAACTTAGTGGTAGGATTTATTAGTATGGGTTAAGAGGTGTTGAGTTTGAACCCTTGCATCCCCCTTGCTTTTTAAAAAAAGAAGCAGGTGTGAACATGTCCCAAGTGTGGAGCACCATCCAAGCACGATTGTCATCTAGCACGTGTTCCCGACCAGTGAAGCCAAGTTGTCCCATGTGGCGCCATTCAAATTCCCAACATTCCCATTATTTGAATACTGATAGGTAAAGGAATAATTAAAGGATAAGTGATTTGATTTTGAAATTATTTCCATGGCTACCAAGTATCAGATTGCCATCAAGCTCAAACCCACTGTAACAACCTGTCCTTTTAGGAGATAATTAAATTCTATAATTGAGTCTAAATTGGAATTTGGGGAATTTCCTGGAATAGTGATTTTTGGGATTTTCGAGGATTAGATGATTTTCGATGGATGTTAATTACTTTTGGGATTAAGTAAATACGTCGAAGTATTTTAATTATATGTCGCCGTTGAGTAAAGCGACAAGAGGTGAGATTTTAATTGGAAAACCCACATTAAGTCGTGTGGGGTAAAATAGTGAGTTGCGATCAAGTACCTCGGATGGAAATTTTGATTGCGCGGTGAGTCTCGGAATGGACGAGATAGTCGAAAAAGAGTGACCGATTGTCGAAAGGGAGTTTCGGCAAATTTTAAAGTAAAAGTAACTCGTAATTGAGTAAATGAGTCATTTTTGGGTTTTAAGGGGTATAAACCCTTTTTCTTTCTATATAAAGAGGGAAAGGGGGAGAGAAGAGAAGAAAAGAGATAAGAGAGAGAGGAGGAGAGAAAAAGAGGAGAAAGGGAAGATTCCAGCCAACCTCCACGGGATTTTACTCGGGATCGTCGGATTTTATCCACGAGGCAAGTGTTTACTTGATTTATTTACTTTTGAGCATAAATATCTCAAATCATTGTTGGTATTAACAAACCCTAAATATTTTGGGTTGGGTTTTCGTGGATAAAACGGGTTTTCGGGAGTTAAAACGAATAAACCCCAATAATATTCTAATTGGAGAAATTTAGGATTTAATCGAAATTAATTGGTGATTTCAGGTTCTAGGACGTTTAGAACCCTTATTATATGTGTATTTGTAGTTGGTTGAGGTTGTAGGATGTCGGGAGAGGAGACAAAATCTTGGGAGAAGATTTAATGGCCGAAACAGCTTCTCGGAGAAGAAGCTGCCCCCCTTGATCGATCGATCAAGCGTGGGGGATCGATCGATCGAGCCATCGATCGATCGAGGGCCATGGGTCGATCGATCGACCCCTTCTGAAAGTTAGGCAATTTTCCTAGGGTGAATTGGATGGGATGAATTCCAATTCTAAATTTATTCGAGGTTAATTATGTGAGGACATAAGTAATCCTTTAAGAATAAATAATCATCAAGTGAGGGAAATTATGGAAATTAAGTGAGGATTTTAAGTGTGTAACCCTAAACTTTTATTTTTGAGGAAAAATCAAATAATTGATAAATTAGGAGGTTGGGGTTCCTAAAATAGGGTGGGGACCTCTAAATGATTATATGGACGAGATGTAGTCCTTGGGTTTGTGGGAAGGAAATCCACAGCCTATTTAATTTTAGGGTATTGTGGGCTTATGTTAGGGAGTCAAGTATCCTAGACTAGCATAGGGTTAATTGGGTTTATTCTAAGGATGTTTTATAGAGGTTAAAGTTCCATATGATATAGGAAGTTAACCTAGAATTAATAGAAGGTAGAATGGTAATGTTTTGGATTATTGGGAGACTAGTTTGAGGATAATGGCTCTTTGGGTCTTAGGTCATTAATAAAATATGGCTTTAAGAATAAGAAATGCATAGTTTAAAACTTGGTACTTAATGAATAAGTATAAATGGTTTTATGAATGTAAAAATGAATGTTTTCAAATGGAAAAATAAATGATTTTCATAAATGATAATTTATGTATACACACCTCTCTAAATCTCTATCATAAGGGAAGTTGCGCACGTAAGGTGAAGTCTCCTGTCTAATGAATACAGGGTGAATATATTCCTAAGCCATATGAGCGATTATTATAAGTTTTTCTGCGATGGTGAGGTAATTCTGGGTGTGGTTATGACTCTCCCGCAGGCATATGTCCGCTTCGCGACGTTTCGTTCGGATCCCAGGTTGTCTTGGTGATAGGCCCTGGAAGATGATAGCTATTTAGAAGGGCGCTGTAACAACCCGTCCTTTTGAAGACAATTAAATTCCATAATTAAATATAAATTGGCAATTTGGAGACTTTCTCAAAATAGTGATTTTGGGGATTCTCGAGGATTTAATGAGTTTCGATGGGTGATGTAATTATTTTTAGGATAATATAGGTCGAAGTATTTTAATTACATGTCGTCGTGGAGTAAAGCGACAAAAAGGTCAGATTTTGATTAGAAAGCCCGCATTAAGTATTATGGGGTAAAATAGTGATTTGCGGTTAAGTACCTCAGATGGAAATTTCGACTGTGCCGTGAGTCTCGGAATGTCCGAGATAGTCGGAAAAGAGTGTCCGATTGTCGAAATTGAGTTTCGAGGAATTTTAGAGTTAAAAAGGGCTCGTAATTGAGTAAACGAGTCGTTTTTAGGTTTTAAGAGGTTAAACCCTTTTCTTTTTATATAAAGAGAAGGAGAGGGAGAAAAGAGAGGAAAGAAAGAAAGAAAAGAGAGAGAAGAGAGAGAGAGAGGACGAAGAAAGGAGGAGAAAATAGGAGAAAGGGGGAAACTCCGGCCAAACTCCGCGGGATTCGGTTCGAGGTCGTCGGATTTCATCCTCCAGGAAAGTGTTTACTTGCTTTATTTCAATTATGCATTTATTTCATATCATGGTTGGTAGAACCCTAAATTAAACTTGGGAAAATTTGGATATGAGTTTACATATTGATGTAATGTAAACTCTTAATGATTTCTAGTGTTAACTCCATGTAAATGGAGTGAAGAAATGGATTGAAATGGGTTAAAATCATAAGTTAGGGGCTTTAATAATTTTAGGGTTTAAATCTAAGAGAAATAGTTTAATACCCCAAATAAATTGATGTGTTAGTTGTAAAACATAGATTAGATGTTTATTGAGTTGTTAGATGATCTTAGAAACAACAAAACCGGAGAATAATGAAGGTTTGGAAATTTTTTGAAGATGATGAATAGTGACCTACGTGTTAACCGAATCGATTTGGCCTGATACGAATCGATTCGGCTCTTGGTCAAAAAATGAAATTTGTATATCTCTTCGACGCGATCGCGTGGACATCGACCGCGTATTTTTCTGATTTTTTTTGGATTTATAGTGATTTTTCTAAGGAAAGCTGTCCGAGATCAAAATCATTAGTTAGAACTTTTTGGAGATAAATATTAGGGGTTCTCAAAAGGGTTGTTAGGACCTCTAAAGAATTTGAGGATATATTAAAACTTTGGGTTTGTAGTAATGAATCCTATTTATGATTTAAATGGAGATTGGATTGAGTTTTGGGTATTTTGGAGATTGAAAAAAAATCGCCCAAACAGTGACGCTCGAACAGGCCGAATCGATTCGGATCCAGACCGAATCGATTCATCTAAGAGAACTTGGGTTTCTGGAGCGGGCCGAATCGATTCGGGTTTAGATCGAATTGATTCGCCATTAAGGACCTGTTTGCAGAATACTTTCCGAATCGATTCGGATTAGGGGCCGAATTGATTCTCCCACCCGAATCGATTCGTAATAGGGGCGAATCGATTCGCTTTGGTCTGATTTGCCAGTTTTCTTCCCTTAAGAGTATGGGGAGTTAAATTACAATTTGGGTTTTTATATTGGGATTCCAAGTTATTATATTGGGACTCTTAAATGATGGTTTGAGGGTTAGTAAACCTTTAGATGAAAGAATATTATAGTGGGCATTTAGGCCATATAATTATGCGTATAGAAAGCATAATTATATCGATTATTGTTGGGCAAATCCTATGAGGTGATTAGGATGAAATTGAGAATATAGATGTATATTCAATTAGTGTAAAATGGTATAATTGGAGATATCCAATAAGTCCTTAGATAGGATCGAGGTATATAGTGATTATTAAAGTAAGGAAATACTTTGGGTTTAGTATCATGCTCATATGAATGCATGATTATGATTACCTTAAGGGAATCTTTGGGATTAATAGTCATCGCTAGATGTACTTGGCATATGGCCATTTATATATTCGGGGAGGAATATATGGTATATATATATATATATATATATATATACTATGTGATTAAAGTACATATATGATATAATGTTAATTATTTTGAAAATAAAATATATGTTTTCAAAAAGGAAAGACAAATGATTTTCATAAATAATAAAATATGGATACACACCTCTCTAAATCTCTATCATAAGGGAAGTTGCGTGCGTATGGTGAAGCCCCCTGGCTAATGAATGCAGGGTGGATATATTCCTATAGGCCATATGAGCGTTTGTTGTATTTTTCTACGCTGGTTAGGAGATTCTGGGTGTGGTCTTAACTATCTCGTAGGCATATGGCCGCTTCCCGACATCTTGCGATGTAGGATGCCAGGTTGTCTTGATGATAGGCCCTGGAAGATGATAGCCATTTAGGGGCGCGCACAGTGGGAAAACCCGGACGGGCGGTCTTAGAACGCGTTATATATTTGTTAAAGAAATTTATGATAATAAATTGGCTTTAAATTATATTTCCTGGATGGAAGAAGGGAAATGGGATAAAGGTTTTGGCTTCGATAACACTCCCGGATGGAAGAAGGGATGTGGAAGCATATGATATGGTAAAAGCATTTTTATGATAATAAAAATGGCTTTTAATTACATTTCCTGGATATAAGAAGGGAAATGGGATGTTTTAAAACGGAAAAGCATTTTTATGTTAATAAAACTGGCTTTTAAAAGTATATGATATGTTAAAGCAATTCATGCTAATGAGTTGGCTTTTAAATACATTTCCTGGATATGAGATAGGAAATGGAAAGTTTTGAAATGAAATATGATAAGTATTGATAAATACTTTGTATATGAAACCTCAGTCCGGGAGATATTATCCGGATGTATATTGTAAGGTATATATAAAAATGAATGTGATATGTATATAAATATATAAGTATGTATTCATACTTTAGTTTTGTGTTAGGGGACTAATGGATCTCTACCATTAACCCTGCCAAGTAGTAGTGTATCGGGGGGGGGGGGTTCCTTGTTTGGATTTCTCTTCGCGAGACACCCCACGCACGAACTTAGCGCAGTGTTGAGAATGGAGGGAAGTTTATCCCATAGCACTTGGACTATCTAGGGTAGATAGTGGTTGGGTGATAGACTAGTTTAGTAGGGTAGCTTTACTAGGATGTCTAGAATGTTATAGATAGATGCGCTAGGTGTGCACTGTTAGAAGAGAGGTGAGGGGTATCTCATGGGAGTGTGATACGAATTTAAATATGAGATAAAACATATTTTTAAAATAAAGCATTTATGCACTTGCTAAATATTTTCACAACTCGGGCTCTGACCCGCTTATCTATTTTCTTTTCTTCCTATATTATATATATATATATATATATATATATATATATATATATATATAGGTGTCCAGACATAGGGACGCCTGGATGACACATCTTTCGAGTCAGACGTTAGCTGCATCAGCTGTGGATGCGTGCAGGTTTTTGATAGCCGCTTCCATTCTTGTACTCTAGATAGGAGGTACTGTATAAATATTCGGGCCAATGGTCCAATTGCATTTATTTATTCTTTTAGAGCATCATTCGATATGGTTGTATATTTGAACCAAGTGTTCGGTTATTTTATTTCATTTCATTTTCCTTTCAGTTTCATTTACGCATAAACTGTGTGGATGTTTTATTTACATTTGTTAAAAATAGTAGTAAAGTTAAAATTTTGACACCGGACTAATAGGTTATTAGTAATTAAATGGATTTTCGACAGTGATGCTAAGAATGATCCGTATGAGACTCCTGTCATAATTTGATATAGGAGTGATCGCCCGGTATTTTATTAGGTGGGGTGTCACAGGTGCACAGTGGGGAAACCCGGACGGGTGGTCTTAGAAACGTTATATGATATGTAATATAACTATTCTCAATAATGTGGGAATTTATTGATGTTAAAGAATTTTTTGATAATAAAATGGCTTTAAATACATTTCCTGGAGGAAGAAGGGAAATGGGAAGTTAAATACATTTCCTGGATGGAAGAAGGAAAATGGGATGTTATAAAACGGAAAAGCATTTTTATGATAATAAAACTTGCTTTAAATATATTTCCTGGATAGAAGAAGGGAAATGAAAAGTTTTGAAATGAAATTGAATTGGTAAACGTTTTGTAAATGAAAATAGAATACACCTCAGTCCGGGAGATAGATCCGGATGTGTATTATGAAGATGAAAATAAAGTAAACCTCAGTCCGGGATATATTATCCGGATGTATATTGTTAGATGTATATAAGAATGAATATGATATGTATATTAATATATAAGAATGTATTTATGTATTAGTTTTTTACTACAGGCCTAATGGATCTCTACCATTAACCCTGCCAAGTAGTAGTGTATCGGGAGGGTTCCTTGTTTGAATTTCGCTTCGCGAGACACCCCATGCATGAACTTAGCGCAGTGTTGAAAATGGAGAGAAGTTTAGCCCTTAGTGCACGGGTTGTAGAGGTTTCTAGTAGATGGGTGAATTAGATTATTTAGGTGGGGTAGCTTAACTAGTATGTTCTAGATAAGTGCATTAGGTGTGCACTGTTAGAAGAGAGGTGAGTGGTATCTCATGGGAGTGCGATACCAATTTAAATATGAGGTAAAACCTTTTTCTAAAAATAAGGCATTTATGCACTTGCAAAATATTTTCACAACTCGGGCTCTGACCCATTTCTATATTTCCTTTCTTGCTGTATATTATATGTATATATAGGTGTCGATATACAGGGACGCCTGAATGGCACTTCTTTCTAGTCAGACATCACATGCAGCAGCTGT
Source organism: Sambucus nigra (assembly GCA_949130495.1). NCBI lineage: Eukaryota > Viridiplantae > Streptophyta > Magnoliopsida > Dipsacales > Adoxaceae > Sambucus > Sambucus nigra. The sequence continues at coordinate 466,370,656 of OX422209.1, read as the reverse complement.
GGATGCATGCAGGTTCTCGATTGACGCTTCTATTCTTGTAATCTAGCTATGAGGTATTGTATACACATTCGGGTTAATAACCCAACCGCAAATATTTATTCTTTTACCGCCTTTTAGTGCGGCATTCGATATGGTTGTACATTTTGAACCGAGTGTTCGATTATTTTATTTCATTTCACTTTCATTTACATAAATTGTGTGAATGTTTTAATTGTAGTCGTTTAAAAAGAGTAGTTAAGTAAAATTTTGACGCCAGCCTAATAGGTTATTAGTAATTAAATTGGTTTTCGACAGTGATGCTTAGAATGATCCATATGCGACTCCTGTTTTAATTTGGTACAGGAGTGATCGCCCGGTATTTTATTAGGCGGGGTGTCACAGATGGTACCAGAGCATCAGGTTCTAGTATCCTTAGGAATCTGTACGGACGCACTACGCTTTCAGCATTGCTCTCGATTTGATATAGAGCCTCAGGATTAGGATTGTTGATTTCTCTTGTGAGATTTCGTTCTCCTTCTATAGTATAAGATTATGGAAATCTTTTGCGCGCTCGTTCTAGGTTCATGTGCTGATTTAGGAAGGGCGACCAAGGAGGGCCGTGATGAGGACAACAAGAGGCGGGGTTTAGCTGGGGCAACTGGTAGAAGTTGGGGGACTAGGACCGCCGTAGAGGTCACTCCCCTTATGGCAATTGTTAAGGATTGTTGCAACGACTACTAAAGTATAGTAGTTATGAGCATCCAAGTACTACTATAGTGGAAAGTGGTACTAAATTTGAAGTACCCTGTGAAGCTAAGGGTTCGAAAGGGGTCTTTGATAGGGAACCTAAGTTGAAGTTGGGTTATGCAAAGTGAGTGTGTCACTACCTAGTGAAAGTAAAAGGCCGGGGAGCTTTGGCTTAGAGCCGGGTACAGAATACCCATACGTGAAAATTTGAGGAAGATTTTCACTAGTATGAGCAATGTTGTAGTGGTGATAAAGATGGTCACCACATATGGGGGAGCAGGATGTTTTGCTCATAGAGGAAATTTTACGGACGATTTTAATCGCGAGTTCCTTTGGTTGATGAGGAAGGGAATGCAGTTCTGAATTATTCACATAAGGATCGGCTAGAGGCCGACACTGGATAAAGAGTGATATGGAGAAGTGAAACTTGTACCAAGGTGAGGTAGATACAATGAAGAAAGAGTCCTTAAGTGGAATGATAGGCTCATTAGAATAGTGTTGCTAACACTTACGGAGAATGTGGGTGTGTTCATGTGCCCCATGGGTGGACATCCACATGGGGAGATTTGTTGAAATAGTGTTGCTGAAACCGATAATGGAGTTTCCTGTTAACGAAGAAGTTAAGAGGACTAGTAAGATGAATGTAAGCAACGAGGTTATAGAGTCAGATGGTACTGATAACTTTATCATGGTCAAGAAGGCCAGTGATGAAGATAATGATATGGAGTGCGGAGCCGCACGGGTGTCCTTTCCCGATAAGAATAAAGGACAAGATTGGGGTGCCTAGATGGGGCATATATTAAGGTAATTTTGGTTCAGTCAGGACAAGTGTACCAGGTCTAAGAACCATTTGGAGTAGATAAAGGCGAAGTTGTTGTTATGAGGTTAACCTCAGAATGAAGGGGTATAAGTTGCGTGGCTAGATTAAGTTGCGATGTTCGGTGGCCCTAGACTCGTGTGTGTAATTTGAGTTTTGTGGCGGTCTCGATAACATTATATAATGTAGGCCTATGTGTTTTCCATGGTAGCGGAGTTATATTTTCCTTCATTCTCCAGAAAGGAGGTTGTTTATATTTTGTATATATATCTAGCTTGTGATACTCGTTTTATATGTGTTATACGGGTATTGTAATATTGTGATTACAATATGTAATGGTATATTCGGAGCGATAGCAGGCTAATGATGATAAGACTATCATGTTCGCAGTTCTAGGGTGGAACGGGTTGTTGTTGCGATATCTCACCTCGATACAGGATGAGTTCGCCTTTATTATGTGCATAGATGGAACCTCGATGAGCGGAGGCTTCATTATTATGGTTTGAGAGCGTGGCGGCCTTATAGATATAATTTAAGGCCCGCAGGATTTTTTGTTGAGCTATAAGTTTAAACTCATTATTGATTGCGCAGAGACTTAGTGTAGTGCGAGCGCTTGGTGGGGTGGCTCTTAGTTAGAGATAGGAGTTCAGACCACCTTTTGTTGGAAAAGGGGATTGGGTTATCCCGGTTGCATGTTTGAAGTTAGTGGACCTCCACGACCGATAAAGTTAAGCAATAGTGTAATTAGAGGGGTTCCTTGTTTGGATTTCGCTTTGCGAGACGCTCCGCGCATGAACCTTAATCACGTCGGGAGTGGAGAGATGTTATAGGATGAAGGATGTTGGTTTTGTGGAAAAGTCTTATAGTGTGGATGAACCACTATAGACTATGAGCCATGTGATGATGGTATACTTATGGGAATATTGTGCTATGGAAAATCACTAAAGTGGTCCTCTCACCACAAGTGGGTGGGTAAAGTAGGACTTAGAGTAATTGGTTTGAAGATTATAGTCAGGCCTTGATGAAAAGGCAAATTTTGAGGAAATATATTTTAGGTATGATGTTCGTAACGCCTTTGCAGAGAGCGGATACTTCGATTGGTTTGATTTTCCTTTTCGCTCAGGTGGGTAGATAGGATAGTAGAAAGGCGTTTGTAGGTTAGCGAGGCAGGATTTAGGACGTCCCGCTGGTGTGCCTTAGGTCGTTATATCTCGATGATCGACAATGCGAGGGAGTAGTGTAACGGGAGGGTTTCTTGTCTGGATTTTGCTTTGCAAGACGTCCCATGCATGAAATCAAGAAAATGTCGGGAGTTGATAAAGGCCTTGGGCACTAGGTATATTTAGGGTAGTACTATTTCACGTAGGTAGGAACGTCTCGATCTTAGGATTTTTGGGCAGTGAAGCCAGTGGAGTTAGTGGCGCCGATATATAATTACTGGTTTGGGTAACCTTGAGAAGAGTGAGATTTCGCGGGTTGGGAGGACCCATGTGTGAGTATTACACCGAGGAAAGGAGGCCCTTATTTAGAGAGAGTGTTACGTGTCGAGCGTTTATAATTTGTGCAGATGTGCACGAGTTAGAAAGGTGTATGGGCACCTTAGTAAGTTGGTTTTATATACTGCCTGAAATAGAAAAAGGCTTAGTATATAAAGTTGAAGATTATGACGTGAGGCACTATAGATTATGGGTGCAATGTGACGCTATTAGAGTCACTTTACGACCATGGTAGCCGCATAGTGTATGGTTGGGAACCATTGGGTTAGTATCGTTCTCCTTGAGGTATTAGGATTTGGAGCGATCCCAGGATTGGTGGTGTAGGTTGTATCTGAATTTCGAGGATGAAATTCTATTGTAAGGGGGGAAGTATGTAACAACCCGTCCTTTTAGGAGATAATTAAATTCCATAATTGAGTCTAAATTGGAATTTGGGGAATTTCCTGGAATAGTGATTTTGGGGATTTTTTAGGATTAGATGATTTTCGATGGATGTTGAAATTACTTTTGGGATTAAGTAAATACGTCGAAGTATTTTAATTATATGTCGTCGTTGAGTAAAGTGACAAGAGGTGAGATTTTAATTGAAAAACTCGCATTAAGTCGTGTGGGGTAAAATATTGAGTTGCGGTCAAGTACCTCAGAAAGAAATTTCGACTGCGCGGTGAGTCTCGGAATGGCCGAGATAGTCGAAAAAGAGTGTCCGATTGTCGAAATGGAGCTTCGGGAAATTTTAAAGTAAAAGTAACTCGTAATTGAGTAAATGAGTCATTTTGGGGTTTTAAGGGGTATAAACCCTTTTTCTTTCTATATAAAGAGGGAAAGGGGGAGAGAAGAGAAGAAAGAGAGAAGAGAGAGAGAGAGTAGGAGAGAAAAAGAGGAGAAAGGGGAGATTCCGGCCAACCTCCATGGGATTTGACTCGGGATCGTCGAATTTTATCCACGAGACAAGTGTTAACTTGATTTATTTACTTTTGAGCATAAATATCTCATATCATTGTTGGTATTAACAAACCCTAAAGATTTTGGGTTGGGTTTTCGTGGATAAAACGGGTTTTCGGGAGTTAAAACGAATAAATCCCAATAATTTTCTAATTGGAGAAATTTAGGATTTAATGAAAATTAATTGGTGATTTCGGGTTCTAGGACGTTTAGAACCCTTATTATATGTGTATTTGAAGTTGGTTGAGGTTGTAGGATGTCGGGAGAGGCGACAAAAGCTTGGGAGAAGCTTTAATGGCCTAAACAGCTTCTCGGAGAAGAAGTTGCCTGCCTTGATCTATCAATCGAGCGTGGGGGATCGATCGATCGAGCCATCGATCGATCGAGGGCCATGGGTCGATCGATCGACCCCTTCTGAAATTTAGGGAATTTTCCTAGGGTGAATTGGATGGGATGAATTCCAATTCTAAATTTATTCGAGGTTAATTATGTGAGGAAATAAGTAATCCTTTAAGAGTAAATAATCATCAAGTGAGGGAAATTATGGAAATTAAGTGATGGTTTTAAGTGTGTAACCCTAAACTTTTATTTTCGAGGAAAAATAAAATAATTGATAAATTAGGAGGTTGGGGTTCCTAAAATAGGGTGGGGACCTCTAAATGATTATATGGACGAGATGTAGTACTTGGGTTTGTGGGAGGAAATCCACATCCTATTTAATTTAGGGTATTGTGGGCTTATGTTAGGGAGTCAAATATCCTAGACTAGCATGGGGTTAATTGGGTTTATTCTAAGGATGTTTTATAGAGGTTAAAGTTCCATATGATATAGGAAGTTAACCTAGAATCAATAGAAGGTAGAATGGTAATGTTTTGGATTATTAGGAGACTAGTTTGAGGATAATGGCACTTCAGGTCTTAGGTCATTAATAAAATATGGCTTTAAGAATAAGAAATGCATAGTTTAAAACTTGGTACTTAATGAATAAGTATAAATTGTTTTATGAATGTAAAAATGAATGTTTTCAATTGGAAAAAGAAATGATTTTCATAAATGATAATTTATATATACACACCTCTCTAAATCGCTATCGTAAGGGAAGTTGTGCGCGTAAGGTGAAGTTCCCATGTCTAAAGAATGCAGGGTGAATATATTCCTAGGCTATATGAGCGATTATTATATGTTTTTCTGCGATGGTGAGGTAATTCTTGGTGTGGTTATGACTCTCCTGCAGGCATATGACCGCTTCCCGACATTTCGTTAGGATCCCAGGTTGTCTTGGTGATAGGCCCTAGAAGATGATAGCCATTTAGGGGCGCGCACAGTGGGAAAACTCAGACGGGCGGTCTTAGAAACGTTATATGATATGTAATATCACTATTCTCAATAATGTGGGACATTATTGATGTTAAAGCATTTTATGATAATAAAGTGTCTTTAAATAATTTCTTGGATGGAAGAAGGGAAATGGGATGTTATGAAACGGAAAAGCATTTTTGTGATAATAAAACTTGCTTTAAATGTATTTCCTGGATAGAAGAACGGAAATAGAAAGTTTTGAAATGAAATTGAGTTGGTAAACGTTTTGTAAATGAAAATAGAATACACCTCAGTCCGGGAGATAGATCCAGATGTGTATTATGAAGATGAAAATAAAGTAAACCTCAGTCCGGGAGATATTATTCGGATGTATATTGTAAGATGTATATAAGAATGAATATGATGTGTATATTACTATATAAGAATGTATTTATATATTAGTTTTGTACTACGAGCCTAATAGATCTCTACCATTAACCCTGCCAAGTATTAGTGTATCGGGAGGGTTCCTTGTTTGAATTTCGCTTCGCAAGACACCCCACGCACGAACTTAGCGCAGTGTTTAAAATGGAAAGAAGTTTAGCCCTTAGTGCTCGGGTTGTAGAGGTTTCTAGTAGATGGGTGAATTAGATTAGTTAGGTGGGGTAGCCTAACTAGTATGTTCTAGATAAGTGCGTTAGGTGTGCACTGTTAGAAGAGAGGTGAGGGGTATCTCATGGGAGTGCAATACCAATTTAAATATGAGGTAAAACCTTTTTCTAAGAATAAGGCATTTATGCACTTGCAAAATATTTTCACAACTCGGGCTCTGACCCGTTTCTATATTTTCCTTTCTTGCTATATATTATATGTATATTGGTGTCCAGATACAGGGACGCCTGGATGGCACTTCTTTCGAGTCAGACGTCAGTTGCAGCAGCTGTGGATGCATGTAGGTTCTCGATAGACGCTTCTATTCTTGTAATCTAGATAGGAGGTATTGTATACACATTCGAGTTAATAACCCAACAATATTTATTTATTCTTTTACCGCCTTTTAGTGCGGCATTCGATATAGTTGTATATTTTGAACCGAGTGTTCGGTTATTTTATTTCATTTCAGTTTCATTTACATAAATTGTGTGAATGTTTTAATTGTAGTCGTTTAAAAATAGTAGTTAAGTAAACTTTTGACGCCAGCCTAATAGGTTATTAGTAATTAAATTGGTTTTCGACAGTGATGCTAAGAATGATCCATATGCGACTCCGATTTTAATTCGGTACAGTAGTGATCGCCCGGTATTTTATTAGGCGGGGTGTCACACCCACCAATAATAAAAGCTCACCTTTTTCTTTAAACGCTCATTTAGTGGTAATTCCTTTATTTATTAGTTTTTAGGATTTTATAATTCATCTAAACCATTTAAAACAGAAGTTTTATTTCAACCCAAATACCTCACCCCTAAGATTATAAATAAGCCCATTGGGTCCATTATTTTGAACTTTTATTTAGTTCTTAATGATGCTAGCTTAATTTTATTACTTGGACTAGGTGAAGTTTATGATATTTGATTAATACTATGTGTATTTTAAATTCGTCTTTATTTCCCAACATGCTCTAAAAGTTTTAACAATTTAGAATTCATTTAAAATGACACTAGAGTGTGTTTTGAAGCTTCGACAAGGTTTGAAAATAGTCATTTTTTTTTCGTTTATGTATAGCACTTTTTGATGAGTTATACATTTATTAAATTAATTGATAGTACGTGCTTAAAAACAATACTTTGAAATTCAAAAGTGAACTTTTTAAGGGAATAATGATTTTAGCCGTCTAAATTTAGGGACGTTAAATGTTATTTCGAAGTTCATCGTGTTATTTTTCGAATTAAATGGGACATGAGTTAGTTTAATTTGAGTTTTAAAATTGGGAACGACGAGTTTGAATTATTGAATAATATTAGTTAAACGTAAATAAATCCAATGTCCTGTTTTTCACGCTCACTTAATTATAGATTTCGTAGTCGCAATGTTTATTTGTGTTAGTTTAGTAGAAAATTACATCTTTTTTCTAAACCCATTTTATCTAGTTGGGCAATCACAATTATTTTAAACAAAAAATTGACAAATCTTCACGGGTTCGACTTGTACTTACACTCGCTATTCAATAATAGCTCGTGCACTTGTGGTATTTTTTAAATTGACAAACTATATATATATATATATATAGAGAGAGAGAGAGAGAGAGAGAGAGAGAGAGAGAGAGACAGAGGTCCCCCAGTTTGAGGACCCTGAATGAGGTCCATTTTTTTAAAGTAGTAAAAAAATATTTTGGAGCTAATTTTTTTTTATGGTTTTTAAACATTTCAGTAGGACCATAAAAAAATAATCAGCTCAAAATGATTTTTTTTACTATTTTAAAAAATTGTTCAAACTTTGTCAGCTTTTAACAGCTTAAAAATAACTTAAAAACTGATACAGTCTGGTCGATTTTTTTAAAATAGAAAATAAATCATTTTGAGCTAATTATTTTTTATAGTCCTACTGGAATGTATAAAACCCATAAAAAAATCAGCCCAAAAATATATTTTTTTTACTATTTTAAAAAAATAGACCTCATTCAGGATCCTCAAACTATGATCTCACTTAATCCTTTCCACACACACACAGACACACACACACACACACACACACACACACACACACATATATATATATATATATATATATATATATATATATATATATATAATTTTCATCTTTGGGCTCTATAAATCAATTTGGGAAACTTTCGGGTTAACGCCATGAATGGTATATTTTTTTTCAATAATTATGCACACATTGTATGATGTATTACCTTTAATTTTAAATAATGAGGAACTACTTTTGAGTACATGCGGTACATCAAAATCATTTCCTTTAGGATCCTTTTTTTTCTAGAACAATTGATGTTTATGTCCTTGATTCGGTTAGGAGTAACGTTCCCTAAGTTATTTTTTGTTTAACTGTTAGTAAATATGTATTTTAAATGGAATGTAACCCATTGCATAAATGGGGGTGTTGAAGAATATAGTAGATAGTTTCCCTAGTATATATCTTGATGATCAATAGTTAACCTGCTACTTTATTCCAGAGCATAATGTTTCGTCATGTTTGTATAGGACATATATGGAAAGGGGAGAATGACAAGATCTAATTCGTGTGAGCCAAATGTAAGAGATTAGAGACATTATTGTTGTGCACAACCCGACACCTCAAGCATTGCAGTTTCAATCAAGACGTCGTACAAGAGAGATGGATTAATTCATCACTTACTCAAATAACAATGATTACTGTTAGGATTTCATTTGTTTCTCATCTCCACCTCCATCATCTCATCAACATGAGATGCAAAGGAGATTTTCATTGACCTAGTAATTTTAAAAATGTTCATGTAAATCTCACTTATTGATATATACATGTTTCTGTTACTTGTCAAATTTGTAGAAAAATATACGCATTTTCTCCAACTTATGCATAACTGGAAAACTTTATATTCATATATGGTCACTTTCTTTCATTCTTTCTTTTGTATATTGAATTCTTTTAGAATGAACATGAATGCAAATGGAAAAATTAACCTTTTGGCTTACCTCCTTACTTTGAAATCCATTTTAAATACTAATTCTTTTTAATGTAAAATTTACATATTTTTATTCTTTTTTATATAATTGTTAAGTGTCATAAGTTTAATATGCCGAGGAATATGTCATTCATGAATATCAAAAATCCAATATTGTTAGTCAGTAAAATTTATTGCTTTAGTTATGACAAAGTTGATTGATATGCCTATATATATCCTCGGCCAGGCCGAGGGCGCCCTCCAACAAGACGAGTCCAAGATTGTCCCACCATCCGAGGAGCCGACCCTCCATCAGGCTCCAGACGACCCCTCAGGGGGCTGACCCTTCATCAGACTCCAGGCGACCCCTCAGGGAGCCGACCCTTCATCAGGCTCCAGACGATCCCTCAGGGGGCCGGCCCTTTATCAGGCTCCAGACGACCCTACGAGGGTACGACAGTACGAGGCCTAAATTGGGCCTAACTCACTATCAGAAAGAACTTTGCCCTCGACCTCATTTTACAGGCCGAGGGTGACATCATCATAGAGCGTGGTTTGGGGGACGCGTGGAACAGTGCGCGTGAGGCTCACAGGACACGTGGAAGACCGTTATAACCATATCACCCCCTCACGTGAGGGAATATTATGTCATCATTTGGCATCTACAGGTGTCAACAGGAGATTGGCTAGATCATCATTCACATGCACCATGCATACTTAGGGGGTACACTACACCCCCCAAGACCTATATATACTTATCACCTACAACCCAACAGGGGGATCAATCAATAACTGTAACCCTAGCAAAAACTCTGCTTATACACACAGTAGAGAGAGAGAGAGGGAGTCTATGTGCATTGTATCCAAGGTCATTAGTGCCCATACTTAGTGGATCACACACTCACAGTGGATGTAGGCCTGATTGGCTGAACCACTATACATCATTGTCTTATTCCTCTTATACTCATCTCCTTCTACACACTTTTACATATACATCTCTATGGCTGCCATGGTTATTACTGTTTAAGCTCATCATCACTTACCTGGTGGTGCTAGATTTCAGCATCATCAGTTTGGCGCCGTCTGTGGGAATGAGAAGACATCTCTTCCTTTGTACAGCTTGACCTCACTGGGCACTCTGGTGGTGAACCAGTTCTCCCCCTAAGAGGAGATGTTTCACCATTGAAAGAGACCCACTAAGGTTTTCAAGCTCACCAGTCTTTTTTCCAAGTTCACCTGTTCACAGCTCAAATACATGGCACCAGAGATGCCACCACCACCACTCCCTCCACCGGATAGTGGAGTAGGACCTAGCTCCAGTCAGCCGCCACCTCCATCTGAGATGGCTGATGTGGCAGCAGCCTTGAAGTCTCTGGCAGCGAGTCAGCGGATCATGCAGGAGCAGTTCACAGCTCTGAGCCAGAACATACTAAGACCACCAGGGGTCTCACCTGAGATGATTACTCCGACAGCAGCTCCAAGACAGCATGAGGCCAGGGGACCACCCCAGGCACCACGCAAAGACCTGCCACCCCCTCAGCGGTGTAGGGATGTTGTTGACCCCTGGCGTCTACGACTGGGGAGGCAAGAAAACCCTTGCCCTGAACACAGGTATGATGATCTGGAGGGGGAGGAGGCCCCCATAGAATGCTGGGAGCCGTATGAGGTCTCCAACAATACTGTACGACCCCTTCAGAAGAGCAGAGGGAAGTGCGAAAGGCAAAACCCTGACGATCGCCCGAGAGGCTCTTCTTTCGATCGCCTGAGCAGGGGGTCGTCCTTTGAGAGGCTGGGCCCAGTAAATGACCTGCGAGAAAAATTGTCCAGGTTAAGGAGTGTTGCGAGGTCCAGAAGGGAGGTAGCAGATGACCGACCCCACGGGGGTCAGCCCCTAGGATGGGACGATGGCCAGGGGGAAGTAAACAGCCGACACAAGCCAGCCACGGTAGGACCCTCCGTCCATCTAAAAGAGGCGAACGGGGATAACATCGGTCAAGCCGACCCTACAGGGCCCTGGAATGACTCGATCCAGCGATTGGAGGATAATATTAGCGATATACTGAAAAGTCGAGACCCTCTTCAGAGGGGATACACCATAGTCTCAACCTTTGTGGCAAAGATAACCAACTTCCCTACGCCATCAAAGTTCAAGCCACCTGTGGTCACCCCAAGATATGACGGGAGCACTAACCCTGTCCACCATGTTGAGATGTATCAGTCAGTAGCAGGCATATACTCTATCTCAGATGAGATGAGGTGTCGTGCCTTATCTAGTACCTTGACTGGGGCTGCACATGTCTGGTACACTTCTCTCCCAAAAAACTCCATTAAAAATTTTAAGAAGTTGGCAGACCGGTTCATCCACATCTTTTGCTTTGGGATGAGGCCATAGAAGAAGACCACCCACTTGATCTATGTTAAGAAGGGGAAGAATGAGAGTCTAAGAGACTACATAGACAGATTCAACAAAGAGAAGTTGGAAGTGGAAGACTATGAGGAGAGAATAGCTATGACAACCCTGATTGGAGGACTCCAAAATGGGAAGCTGTTATGGAAGCTTGCTGAAGACCCTCCGAGGACGATGGCTGAATTGCTGTCAACAACAGGAAAGGTAATGAACGTCGAAGAGGTGATGGCCGTAAAATACGAGGACGAAAAAGGAGGCGCTAGTGGGGGTAAATACTCTAAGAAGAACAAAGAGGGGAAGAAGAGGTCTACGGAGGATAAGTTTGCTGGTTACACCCCACTAACGGTCATTTGTGAACATATTTTCAATGAGATAAAGAGTGACCGATCCCTGAAGTGGCCTGAGAAGTTGAGGGCAGCCCCCAACAAGAGGAATAAGAACCTGTGGTGCGAATTTCACCAAGACCACGGCCACATAACAGACAAATGTTTTGCTCTGAAAGATGAGATTGAGAAGATGCTGAAAGAAGGGAAGCTCAGAAAGTACGTCGATAAAGGTGCCTTCAAGAGGGGCCGAGGGGACGACCCCAGAAAAAAGCGAGGTGATGCATGTAGAGAAGGTCCTCAAAAAAGAGGGGACGACCCTTCTGATGATGAGGATGACCCTGACCTCCCTCCGAGAGACGACCAAGGCCCTGTCAAGAGGATTAATATAGTCTCGCTCGGAGTGGGAATGATCTCCGGGGGTCTAGCAGGAGGAGGGTCAGAGGTCACTGACAGGAAGGCCCATGTGGCTGAGGCCAAGGCAGTGACGAAGACGGTACACTCAACCTCTCTGGAGGCGAAGTCATAAAAGAGGAAGAACGTCGACATGGACAATCTGATAGTGGGATTCTCAAGAATGGACTTCAAAGGCCTCTTAGCCCCACATGATGACCCTCTCGTCATCACTACCAGGGTGCACGAGTGCGAGGTGCCGAGGATCCTGGTAGATGGGGGCTCATCTGCAAACGTGATGTTTTTTCCATGCTTCAAAGCTTTAGGTCTCGGCCGTGCTAGACTCGTCCCATACCATCACCCATTGATTGGGTTCAGTAGAGAAAAGGTCCATCCCCTCAGAGTGTATGAGGCTGATGTCAGGATGGGGGACGAGTGACCGAGATGGCTTACAAAGAAGGTCAGCTTCTTTGTGATGGATGAACATGTCTTTTCGGCCTACAATATTATATTGGGGCGGGTATCCCTCAAGGGGTTCGAAGCTGTGCCGTCTACGATCCATCAAATGGTTAAATTTCTAACCCCTTACGGGGTGGGGGAAGTTCAGGGAGACCAGACGACAGCGCGAGAATGTTATTACAACTCCACTGAAGAAAGAGAGGCACACAAGAAGGCTACAACCACTTACAATATTGATACCCTAGACCCCAGGGATGAGACGAAGCTAAAGAAAGGAGAGGCCGCGGAAGAGGTAGAATACATCATCCTCAATGAGGATGACCCGAAAAAAATCGTCCAAGTCGGCAAGTCTCTGAAGCCAAATATCAAGGAAGACCTCATTAAACGGTTAAAGAGAAGACAGAGCGTCTTTGCATGGAGTCACACAGATATGCCGGGGATCGACCCCGAAGTTATGTGCCACAAGATCAACGTGGTAGAGGGTGCAAAGCCAGTTAAGCGGAAGAGGAGAATTTATTCTCAAGAAAAGTATGAGGTCATTAGGGATGAGGTCAAGAAGCTGGAAGATGCTGAGTTTATCAGAGAGGTCAACTACCCTGAATGGCTATCCAACGCTGTCATTGTCCCAAAAGCCAATGAAAAGTGGAGAATGTGTGTAGACTTCACAGACCTCAACAAGCATTATCCCAAAGACAGCTTCCCTCTCCCCCGCATTGATCAGATGGTAGATGCTACCGCAGGCCATGAGCTCATGAGCTTCATGGATGCCTATTCAAGGTACAACAAGATCTTCATGAACCCTGAAGACTCGGAGAAGCCATCTTTCATTACCGACAAGGGGACATACTGTTATAGGGTCATGCCCTTTGGCCTAAAAAATGCGAGGGCAACATATCAGCGCCTCGTAAATAAAATGTTCGAGGACCAAATTGGGAAGTCTATGGAGGTCTATGTAGATGACATGCTAACTAAGAGTTTGAAGGCAGAGGATCATGTGGAAGACCTGGAGATGACCCTTAATACGATGGACAAATACCAAAAGAAGCTCAACCCGGCCAAGTGTGTCTTCGGGTCAGAGCAAGGAAGTTCTTCGGGTTCATTGTCAACCAAAGAGGCATCGAGGCCAATCCTGAAAAGATAAAAGACCTTATAGAGATGAAGACCCCCAAGTCCATTAAAGACATTCAGAGACTTATAGGGAGAGCTGCTGCCTTGAACAGGTTCGTGTCTAGGGCCACAGACAGGTGTCTACCATTCTTTAAAATTCTCAGAAAAGGCTTCGAATGGAGTGAAGAGTGTGATGAGGCTTTTAAGGAGTTAAAATCATACCTGGGGTCTCCCTTGCTATTATCACGGCCCGTACAGGGTGAACGAATTTATGTGTACCTCACTGTCTTAGAGTCAGCCATCAGTGCAGCCATTGTGAGAGACGAAGACGGAGTACAGAAGCCTGTGTATTTTAATAGCAAGGCACTCCAGGGGGCAGAGCAAATATATCCAAGGATGGAGAAGTTGGCCTATGCCTTGATCCATGCATCGAGAAAGATGAAGCCATACTTCCAGTCCCATACAATGGTCATCCTCACTGACTCTCCTCTTAGGCAGGTCTTGCACAAGCCTAAAAAATCAGGGAGGCTAATGGCCTGGGCTATAGAGATGAGGGAGTTTGACATTGTGAACCAGCCTAGGACGGCCATTAAGGGGCAAGCATTGGCAAATTTTATGGCCGAGTTTACTTGGGAAGATGATGAAGCCGAGGATGAAAGCCACGGGAAGACAGATACCCAGCAAGGTAGACTCACCGACACATCTGCAGATAAGGCTGAGACAAGCACCGCTGGAAGGAAAGTGAACTAAAATGAAGAGGGAAGATATCTCTTTAGAGAGGGATCCCTCACCGGGGGAAGTTTCTCAGAAGAGCATATCGTGTGGAGTCTCTTCGTCGATGGGCCCTCTTACGAAAGAGGGAGTGGGGATGGGTTAATAGTATCAGCACTCGACAGCACAGACATTGAGTACACCCTGAGATTCAACTTTAAGGCCTCCAACAACGAGGCCGAATATGAGGCCTTGATAGCGGGCCTCTCCTTGGCCAAATCTCTTAGTGTCGGCCAGGTTTTAGTTCATAGTGATTCGAGGCTAGTAGTGAATCAGATACTAGGAGCCTACGAGGCCAAGGACGAGAGGATGGCTAGGTACCTTGAAAAGGTGCGGTCATTACTGAAGAGCTTCAGAGAAGTAAGATTAAAGAGGATACCTAGGCTCGATAATGGTCGAGCTGACACCCTTGCTAGGTTGGCCTTGACGACCAGGACAGACATCAGGAGGACGGTCCCAGCGGAAATTTTGCTTCGATCAACTATTGAAGATGCTGAGGTAACACTTAGAAATTGCCTGAATGTTTCTCAGGAAGCTTCATGGATGGACCCTCTGATCAGATACATTAAAGAGGGAGAGATTCCAGAAGCAAGGTAAGAAGGGAAGAAGCTGAGATACAGGGCTATAAAATTCACTGTCATCGGAGACACCTTGTACAAAAAGGGGTTTTTGCTCCCTTTACTTAGGTGTGTGCACCCCTCTGAAGTCCCTTCCATTTTGCAAGATGTGCACGAAGGATCATGTTCAAGCCACATTAGGGGAAAATCCTTAGCAAAGAGGGTGATCACCCAAGGGTGCTAGTGGCCGACCTTGGGGAAAGATGTCGCGGCATATGTGAAAAAGTGTGACAAATGCCAAAGATTTGCCACCATCCCTCACCAACCCCATCAGCCTCTTACCTCCATTACATTCCCATGGCCGTTTGCAGTGTGGGGGATCGACTTAGTAGGACCCTTGCCAAGGGCAGTCAATAACTATCGGTTCCTCATCGTAGCGGTTGACTACTTCTAAAAATGGGTGGAGGCTGAACCGATGGTCACGATTACATAGCATAAGACCTTCCAATTCATATGGAGAAACATTATATGCAGATATGGTCTCCCAAACACCCTCATCTCGGATAACGGGACTCAATTCAAGAATACATCTTTACAGAAGTATTGTGAAAGGGTGAGTATCAAACAATTCTTCTCTACCCCAGGCCGACCTCAGGCCAACGGGCAAACGGAAGTTACAAGCAGGACGATCCTTGATGGGATCAAGAAGAGACTTAAAGAGGCAAAATGAAGATGGGTTGAGGAGTTATATGCTGTACTATGGGCTTATAGGACGACAGCAAAGACCTCCACTGGAGAGAACCCATTCATTCTAGCTTATGGCTCAAAGGCCGTCATCCCCATTGAGATTGGGTTTCCTACTCATAGGGTCCAAATGCATGACCCCCGGAGAAATATGGAAGAGAGGAGACTTGATTTAGACCTGATTGAGGAAAGGAGGGAAGACGTCGAGATAAGGCAAGCCGCCTACTAGTAGAGGACTGCAAGGTTTTACAATCAGAGGGTGAAACAGAGACCAATTGCAGTGGGGGACTTGGTCCTAAAAAAAACTTGGCAAAAGCCCAACAAGCTCCATCCTAACTGGCATGGCCCATATAGGGTCATCGACGAAGTTGTCCCAGGGACCTATAGACTAGAAAACCTATAAGGGGAGACCTTTTCCAACCCCTGGAATGCAGATCATTTAAAGAAATACTATCAGTAGTTTTGTAAAGTCCTATCGAACGACAGTTATAATAGGTGTTGCTCCGATAGAACACTTGGATAATTAATGAGAAATATCAGTGTTTCCTCTCATCTTGTTTTTATCAGTTCTAGTACGCATGGAATCATCTTTGGAGAATAACCCTCGGCTATAATGAGGGTCAATGGTGGGGACGACCCCACCATTGTCCTCAAGAAAGACGAGGGAAGCCTTGTATAAAAACCATTAATTTGGTATTGATAACCCTCGGCTATAATACGGGTCAATGGTGGGGACGACCCCACCATTATCCTCAAGAAAGACGAGGGAAGACTTGTTTAACAACCATTAATTTGGTATTGATAACCCTCGGCTATAATGAGGGTCAATGGTGGGGACGACCCCACCATTGTCCTCAAGAAAGACGAGGGAAGACTTGTTTAAAAACCATTAATTTGGTATTGATAACCCTCGGCTATAATGAGTGTCAATGGCGGGGACGACCCCACCATTGTCCTCAAGAAAGACGAGGGAAGACTTGTTTAAAAACCATTAATTTGGTATTAATAACCCTCGGCTATAATGAGGGTCAATGGTGGGGACGACCCCACCACTGTCCTCAAGAAAGACGAGGAAAGACTTGTTTAAAAACCATTAATTTGGTATTGATAACCCTCGGCTATAATGAGGGTCAATGGTGGGGATGACCCCACCATTATCCTCAAGAAAGACGAGGGAAGACTTGTTTAAAAACCATTAATTTGGTATTGATAACCCTCGGCTATAATGAGGGTCAATGGTGGGGATGACCCCACCATTGTCCTCAAGAAAGACGAGGGAAGACTTGTTTAAAAACCATTAATTTGGTATTGATAATCCTCGGCTATAATGAGGGTCAATGGTGGGGACGACCCCACCATTGTCCTCAAGAAAGACGAGGGAAGACTTGTTTAAAAACCATTAATTTGGTATTGATAACCCTCGGCTATAATGAGGGTCAATGGCGGGGACGACCCCACCATTATCCTCAAGAAAGACGAGGGAAGACTTGTTTAAAAACCATTAATTTGGTATTGATAACCCTCATCTATAATGAGGGTCAATGGTGGGGACGACCCCACCACTGTCCTCAAGAAAGACGAGGGACGACTTGTTTAAAAACCATTAATTTGGTATTGATAACCCTCGGCTATAATGAGGGTCAATGGTGGGGATGACTCCACCATTGTCCTCAAGAAAGACGAGGGAAGACTTGTTTAAAAACCATTAATTTGGTATTGATAACCCTCGGCTATAATGAGGGTCAATGGTGGGGACGACCCCACCATTGTCCTCAAGAAAGACGAGGGAAGACTTGTTTAAAAACCATTAATTTGGTAGTGATAACCCTCGGCTATAATGAGGGTCAATGGTGGGGACGACCCCACCATTGTCCTCAAGAAAGACGAGGGAAGACTTGTTTAAAAACCATTAATTTGGTATTGATAACCCTCGGCTATAATGAGGGTCAATGGTGGGGACGACCCCACCATTGTCCCATTAAAAACCATTAATTTGGTAATTAGAATCTTGGCTATTATGAGGGTTAATGGTGGGGACGACCCTCAATTGCCCTCAAGAAAGACAAGGGAGGACTTGAGCCTCAATTAAAATTGGTTAAAAACCCTCAGCTATAATGAGGGCCAACGCAGGGGACAACCCCTCGTTCACCCTCAAGAAAGACGAGGGAAAGACGAGGGAGGGGTTAGCGATATTAGCGTAAGATTCACAATACAAATCACACAAGAAGCAAATATGGAAGACAGCAAAGAAGACGATATCATAGAGAAAATATTACAATGTCTTGATCAATAAAAGTAGAGTACAAATACATTAATTACATAAAGAGGGTATGGGCTACAGACAGCCACCCTATTGAGTAGCGTCGGAGGGCACTGACTCAACATTGATGATGGGGGTTTCCTCGACGACCACAATAGGCTGATCTTCAGACGTGCCAGTACCCTCAACATGCAAAGATTCAACCTCGGCCAGGGCCTCGACAACCAAAGGGTCGTCCAGTTGGACTGCTTCAATGGAAGGACGGACCGAAGAGACGACATCACCAAACTTGAGGATGACCCACCGACAGGTCGTCCTGATGCCCCTCTCCAAGTATTCAAGGCCGAAGACTTGAAACTCGTCCGAGATTTTGAAGGCCTCCACCGCATCGGCCTCGACTTTTTTGACAGCCGCCTCAAGATCGGCCTTGTGTTGAACCTCCATGTTGGTCAAGGCCTCATCCTTCCCCTTTATGAGCAGGTCCTTGGCCTACAAATCTGCATCGTGCTGCCTCGTCAGCTCGTCCAGGACCCTGGCATGTTCAGTCCTGGCACTCTCCAGTGTAGCTCTTGCAGTCTCCAACTCAGTCTGTAGATCAGCCTCACGTTGAATGGCTCTCTCGGTCTCATGAAATTTCTACTGATTCTCCGCCATCCACTTAGTGGCCGAGGTAAAGGCATATACAGACTGCACAGAAATAATAAACGGATGTCAAGAGGTTGAGAAAATAGTTTGTGAAAGAATACAAGGGAATGAAGTGAGAACAAATACCTGAGCTAGGGCGTGCAGACCATAGTCATACACTTTTGCTGGAGGCATCTTTGACAGAAATTCATAATCAGCAGCCGAGGGGGAAGAAAACATAGACGCCTTGGCCGCCCTCAGGTTCGCGATAAGGGAAGATGGCTCGTCCTTCAGAAGAGCTAAGTCCTGGGACCAGAAGGCCCCCATGCTGAAAGAAGACGCGGTTCCCTCAAACGCCTCGACCCTTACCCTCGTCCGTGAATTTGGCCGAGGGTCGGCAGGGACCTCGGGCTCTTTCCTCTTCTGTCTGTCGGGGGTCGGATCAACAGGTGTTGGCCCCACTATCTGTGTCTTCCTCGGAGTTTGTTGAGACTCCTTTCCTTTCTTCTTGGCCAAGCCTGAAAGCAAACTAGGGGCCGTCATTTCCCAAAGGTGGTCAGATATACCAACAAGACGACCTGAAAGGAGGACGACACGTCAGAAAAATGCAGAGACAAAGATGAAGCACTTGAAAAAAAGTAAATAATGGGCAAAAAATAATGTAACTCACATAGCTCTGTCAGGGGGCCGACCCTCAGACCAGCTTCCTTGAGGAACTTGGGGGTCATCAGATCTTCGAACTTTGCAATTTCACCCCCTCTCCCTCGTTCCCTCAGATACTCTACTATATCTTTCTCATCCAGACTAAGTTTGAGATCAGACCTGGCCTTCATCGAGGGGTTTGACCATCTTCTGGGAACCCTTGGACTGGCATCCAAATGTTGAGACTCGGCGGAAAATTCCCACTTCCCAGAAACAAAGAAAAATCTCTTCTTTCAGTCGTGGTTGGAGGTTTGTGCCACGTGGAGAAGTTTTTTATCAAACCTCCTCGCCCCCAGGTGGTAGTACCTAGGATGCTTGGATGAGGAGATGATATTGTAACAGGCCAAAAATACGTCGGTCGAGGGCTCATCAGTGAAAGCATTCTTCCATAGGGAGATGTAGCCTAGGATCGTCCTCCAGGAGTTGGGAGGAAGCTGAGAGGGGGTGACGTCGAGGGCCGATAAGATATTTACGATAGCTGGATGTAGAGGGAATCTGACACCAACCTTGAACATTTGTTCGTATACTGCAACCTCTCCCTCTTCACCCTCGAAGACCCTTTCAGACTCAGAGGGAACCCTCATAGTGATGTTGGGGGACACACTATATGCATGCCTCCACAGCAAGAGGTCACGATCCCTGACTGAGGAGATATAGGACGAGGCATGGGAGGTGTCAACAGGGTCAACATCTGAGTCCTCACCATCATCCTCAGTCCCCTCTCCCCCGGCCTCATCACCTGTCAGAGGAAAAGCAATCTGGAAGGCATGTGGGGATAGGGTTGTCACAGGGACAGCCTCGGAAGCAACCATACCCTCAGCCTATCAGCCTGGGCTTAGATCAGACGTCTCCATTCTCCCAGAAGGTCCAGCGCCATTTGGCGACGACTCTCTCTCATCCATCTCACCTGAATAACTCTCGGTCGGACGACAGGACGACCCATAAGACTCAGAGGGTTTTAGTGTGGCTAGAGGAATGGGAAAAATGGGTCGTACCCAATTAGGGTCGGCCCCTCATCTTCTCTCCTCCTCTTCCTCTACTCGTCTGATCTCGACAAATAACTTCTCTCGCAAGGATGAGAACTCCTCGGCTAAATTATAAAGCCTCCTAAGCATTAAGGGGGGGACCCTACACTTGGAAGAATTTGGGTAACCTAACTACAAACAAATCTCACAATTGACCAGGGTGGACTTTTCGATCAAAACCAAGGAATTGAAGGATTTTCTATCAAGAACAATTCAAGAACAGCTTACAGGAGGTTACACCGAAAAAGTTATGGAACAACCTAAGAAGAATCTAACCCTATGAGCTTAAAACAGGAAAACAAACAGAAATGAAGATAAGTAGGGCACTAGGGTTGAGGTGTTACCTGAGGAGAAATGGCAAAGCTGCCAAGCTTGAAGGTTCGAAAGTACAGAAATGGCAAGAAGGATGGAAGCTAGAGAGAGAGAATTCAGGCCCGAAGAAGAAGAAAGAGAAACTTCAAAAAATTATTTAAATACCTTGCCAATGAGTGGGCCCACTAACCAATGCTGAGCACAGCCCACGAGGAAGACATCATTAGGGCACAAAGCCCCAAGCAAAGTGTGCAGCCGCCACGCCTTAGAAACTGAAACGATAATGAGTACCTGCCTAGGTGTCATATCAGCTTAACAGGTGTCACTCACCTAACTGATCATACACCTATCTTAATTATAACACTATCCCTCTGCTACCTCAACAACATCTATGGCTAAGGGCTGGGGGGTGATTGATATGCCCATATATATCCTCGGTCAGGCAGAGGGCACCCTCCAACAAGACGAGTCCAAGATTGTCCCACCATCCGAGGGGCCGACCCTCCAAGGGGTCGACCCTCCATCACGCTCCAGACGACCCCTCAGGGGGGCGACCCTTCATCATATTCCAGACGACCCCTCAGGGAGCCGACCCTTCATCAGGCTCCAAACGATCCCTTAGGGGGCCGACCCTTTATCAGGCTCCAGACGACCCTACGAGGGTACGACAGTACGAGGCCTAAATTGGGCCTAGCTCACTATCAGAAGGAACTTTGCCCTCGACCTCGTTTTACAGGCCGAGGGTGACATCATCATAGCGCGTGGTTTGGGGGACGCGTGGAACAGTGCGCGTGAGGCTCACAGGACACGTGGAAGACCGTTATAACCATATCACCCCCTCACGTGAGGGAATATTATGTCATCATTTGGCATCTACAAGTGTCAACAGGAGATTGTCTAGATCATCATTCACATGCACCATGCATACTTGGGGGGTACACTACACCCCCAAGACCTATATATACTTATCACTTATAACCCAACAGGGGGATCGATCAATAACTGTAACCCTAGCAAAAACTCTTCTTATACACAGTAGAGAGAGAGAGAGAGGGAGTCTATGTGCATTGTATCCAAGGTCATTAGTGCCCATACTTAGTGGATCACACACTCACAGTGGATGTAGGCCTGATTGGCTGAACCACTATACATCATTGTATTATTCCTCTTATACTCATCTCCTTCTACACACTTATACATATACATCTCTATGGCTGCCATGGTTACTACTGTTTAAGCTCATCATCACTTACCTGGTGGTGCTAGATTTCAGCATCATCATTGAGATTTTTAATTGCAACTGAAATAAAAATAGTTAAATTTCTTATAGAGTTACAACCAAAATGGACTATGTTTATAGTTTGATATTATTATTTTACAATCAAAGAGTTTAACCTTGGGACCATTATGGATCCACCCCTATCCATGGTGGTGCCACACCTGTATCTAAAAAGAGCCGAGGTTTCTTTTATTTCCATTGTACTTTTCTTTCATGCCTCTATTTTTGAAATAATTTTTTAAATATATTTGTAAGGACATTTTTGTCCATTATCAATTTGTATGTCGTACGCCGTTACACCGTTGAAGAAACTCAAGATCGCATCTACATCAACGGATCCGAATATCAAAGTGTCTTCAATATCATAGCCTCTGCGAGAATGAACTTGGTAAAATTTTGTTTTTACGTTCCTTAAAGTTCATATTTAGTATTGGGAAATTTTTATAAAAGTTTTTTATTTTTCTGGGAAGCCGGACCGGTCCGCCTCTTTACCGGACTGATCCGCCACCGGATCGGTCCGCCCTCTACCCGGACCGATCCGCTTGCTGCAGATCCAGTAAACCCCGAACCGAAAGCGAACCGAAGAAGCCATTTTTTTAAAGAACCGATCCGCCTGGGATAAATTCGGCCAGATTTGTTCGAGATTTTTTAGGCTCAAAGTTTTCTTATTTAAGCCAATTCGGGGAGTTGTTTTCCAAGACTTTTAAAGACAATTTTCAGAGTCCTAAATACTCTAAGTCTTCACCTTTTTGAGTCCCAAGATTCTTTTTGATTCACACACAAAAATCCCAATTACTTTTGTGAATCTTTTGAAACCCTAGAACACAAACTTTGTTGTTGTTCATCTTTGTGGAGAGATCTTTGCAACCGAGGGCTGCGTGTCATTGCTGAGGGAGTCTCTACAAAGTTTTATGGCTGCATGTCATTAAGGAGAGCTGCGGTTCTTCCTTCGTTATTTGGGCTGCGAGTCCTTGAAGGGTGCTGCGTGTATTCTCTTGCTGAGTTCAAGACTGCGTGTCTTTGTGGGTTGGCTACGCGTTGATCCATTGCATATTTCTCTATGTAATTGTAAGTTGCGACTTGTATATTCATAGTGAAATAAAGGTTTTACCCGAAAGGGGTTTTTTCTTGAATTCTGTGTCTCAGCATAGTTTTTGTGTCACATGCTTTATTTGTTTATGGGTTGACACTTGCACTTTAGATGCATGATTAGGGGCTGAAATTAAATAAGTGTGCTATATTAGAAAGTTGCGAAGTTAATCAATTATCACACGTAATTCTCACATTCACAATATTTAACTTGTTTTTGATGAAAAATTGTTTAGTTAATATTAAATTTGATGTTCCTTTAACCGTAGATTTCTTTATGTAACCTCTTTTGTGTTTATTAACTCTTTGAGCTCAAACATATATTTTTTTTACTATTTCTTCAAGGGTCTTTGTGTGAAAATATTTTTGTCATTTTTTTACTCTCTCCATATATATATATGTGTGTGTGTGTGTGTGTGTGTGTGTGTGTGTGTGTGTGTGTGTGTGTGTGATCTAAGGCTTTTCGTATGTGTGTGATGTAGATTCTGCCTACCATACATTTGACAGAAACTTAAAAAAAGGAAATTATTCAAAGGAGAGTCATTCTTTAGGGTAAAATATTTTATTTAACTTTTTAGAATTGTGTCACTTTTGAAATTATGGCAGGTTATATGATTTTATTAAGATTAGGTAATGAGGGATAAAGATGGTGAGTACCTATTGATGTTAATTTTGATTGTTTTCTTATATTTAAAAGGAGCTCCTATCATCTATCTTTGCCATGTTTAAGAGGAACACCATTGAATCTATAGGCGTATTACTAATTAATTCAAATTTGGTTGTGTATTGTTCCTATTTATATTTAATTTTTTATGCAAATAAATTTATTCATTACGTAAAGCATGTGGGAGTTATATAATTTTCCTTATATAATGATGGTATATCTACTACGCACAAGTTTGTTGTTTTACTGTCATAAACTAGATGATATTTTACTTTTATTCCAGATTTTGAACCCATGTATTCATTTTCTCACAAGAGCCAAAAAGCCAGATTGGAAAATGTGTTCAACTAATTGCAGTTATTTCTGAATCTTCATATTATTAGTTTATGGTTTGTCATTTGAACATATTTTTGTGTAGTTCGATGAATAATATAGTTTAATTCACTTGGAGGTGGCCATTTTATTTTTGTATTAGTATGAATTTGATACCTTATTATTTACCAAAACATATATATGATGTATAATAACTTTAATTTAATTAGTTGTTTAGCTGTATTCTCCTTTCTGTGCAAGCCTTTTTATCTTCTTCTTCTTCTTCTTCTTCTTCTTCTTCTTCTTCTTCTTCTTCTTCTAGTTTTAATTTTTCTACGGATTTGGTGGAGATCATATTAAGAGCTACATGAAACCAATAACAATTTTTAGTAATTGGTCATTTTCATACCCAAGTTGATTTGACATTCTTAATAAGTCTGTGTCGTACAAGTTCGAGATATTTTTTGCTAGCACATAATCCATAACTTTCTCCACTCTTTAAAAATACTTTTTAAATATTTGCAGAAGGTGGAATTTCTTTTCCTAAAGAAAATGCAAACAACTACGGGTTCAATACATGCAATATATATGTTTTACGTATTTTTATACTAAAATTGGATTAGCATTTTAAGAAGTCTCTGTGGTATATGGTTGAGATATTTTGTCTCTGTAGTAACTCATAACTTTCTTTATTCTTTAAGAATGCTTTTTAAATATCTGTAAATGGTTGAATTTCTTTTCCTATAGAAAATGGAAATAATCACGAGTTCTATACAAGGGCGGATGTAGCTTAGGACCAAGGGGGGCTATAGCCCCGGTTCAATTTCAAAAAAAAAAAATTAAGGTTTTTTGGTAAGATTTCTTACTTTAAGGTATAATTATAATTATTTTCAAACCTTAGGGTATAAGTTTGTAATTACTTAAAAAATAAAAATTGGTAAATCAAAGATAGAAAGAGCCGGCCCTAATTCATTCCACATTTTTGTTACCTCATTTCCTCATTTCTACTCCTACCTACTCATTTCTTCTCACCACACCACACCAGCAGCCGACCCACCACCAACAAGAAGGGTGGCAGCTGCCCCACCACGCACAACACTAGCTAGCAGGCAGCATCGGTAGCCTCCCCACCACGCCCCACCGTTGCCCAGCCCAGGCCTTTTTTTTACAGGTATTTTTTGTCCATTAAATTTGATTTTTGTGTTAAATTTTTGATTGTATGTATAAGTTTGATTGAATGTATGATTTTGATTGAATATATGATTGTTGTGTAAGTTTTTGATTGTGTAAAATATAGGGTTTTGATTGAATGTTTGATTGGTTGAATTTATGATTTTTTTTACAAATTGTACAGAAATTATGGTATATATTTTTCATATAATTTCTCAAAAAAAAATGCCAAATTTCTATAATTTCTCCAAAAAAATCTCTATAATTTCTGTAATTTGGGAAAAATTGTCAAATTTCTATAATTTGTGTCCAAAAAATATATGCCCTTATTTTTTTTTTTAAATATGTGGTGATAAATGTAGTCTAAAATATGTGGTATTTTTTTTAAATAGGAAGTTATGGAGAAATTTTTTAAGCGAAAAAGAGGAGACAATACACAAGCTGTATCCGAAGCTGAGGTTCAATCATCTCCCAATGCGGAGTCCAATAATCTTCTTCATCAAGAAGCTCAACCCCAAATTGTGGCACAAACCTCACAACCCCAACACTCACCTAATATTGGGGTCAATTTGGAAGAACTACCATCGGATCCCGGTTTGAGGAAATCTATATCGGAATATGGTGATTCTAAACAAATGGAGTTAGTTCGTCGAACATATCTTACCAGGGGACCTTTCCAACCAAAAAATCACAATTTTCCATGGCTACAAGTTGGAACACAAAAACGTAGATTTATTTCGTCATGGTTTGAGGAGTTTGGGAGATGGTTAGAGTATAGTGTGGCAAAGGAGGCTGCATTTTGTTTGTTTTGCTATTTGTTCCGACCAAATACAGGGGGGCAAGGGGGTGGTGGTGTATTTGTTAGCGGAGGCTTTTCAAATTGGAAAAAGAAACAAGCGTTTAGAGATCATATTGGTCCCCATTTAAGTATTCATAACAAATGCATGAATGCTTGTGATGACTTGATGAAACAAGATCAACACATCGAAGTGTCTTTGTCAAACCATTCAGATAAGACAAGAGTTGATTATCGCATCCGTCTGACTGCATCCTTGAATTGCCTTAAGTACTTACTACATCAAGGTTTGCCGATGCGAGGGCATGATGAATCGGTGGGATCATCTAACCGGGGTAATTTTCTGTAACTTTTACAGTTCCTTGCCGAGCAAAATGAAGATATTAACCAAGTTGTGTTAAAAAATGCCCCTGAAAACCACGAGCTGATAGCTCCATCAATTCAGAAAGAGCTCATTAATGCCGCTGCCGCTTTGACCACCAAAGTCATAATTCAAGATATTGGGGATGAAGTATTCTCCATACTAGTTGACGAGTCCCGTGACATTTATGTGAAGGAGCAAATGGCCGTGACTTTACGTTATGTGAACAAAAAAGGCTATGTGGTTGACCGTTTTCTTGGCATTGTACATGTCCTTGACACTACATCTGTAACACTTAAAAATAGCCTTGAGTCACTTCTCTTGAAACATGGGTTGAGTATGTCAAGTATTCGTGGGCAAGGTTATGATGGGGTGAGCAATATGAAAGGGGGTTCAATGGGCTCAAGAGTTTGATTCTAAGGGAAAACGGTTCAGCTTATTACGTTCATTATTTTGCACATCAGCTACAGTTAGCATTGGTAGATGTCGCAAACAATCATTACGCAATTGGTTCTTTCTTTCTCAAAGTTTCAATATTGTCGAATGTTGTTGGAGCATCTTGCAAGCGTAGAGATATCTTTCGAATGAAACAATATGAAGATATACTTAAAGGAATATACACTGGTGATCGGGAGACGGGTCGTGATCTAAACCAAGAAGAAGCATTCACATGGGCAGGTGACACACGGTGGGGTTCACATTAAGGTACACTTTTGAGTTTAGATCATTTGTTCTCTGCTGTGATTAGTGTATTTGAGGTGGTTCAAGTTGATGGTGATGTAGGTACTCGGAGAATAGAAGCATATGATATGATTAGCTATTTGCAGTGCTTTGATTTTGTGTTCAAATTGCAGTTAATGAAAGCAATTTTAGGGATTACCAATGACTTGTCGTAATCACTACAACGGAGGGATCAAGATATTATGAATGCAATGGATCTTGTTGGAATAGCTAAGATGCGTTTACAAAAAATGAGGGAGCATGGATGGGATAAGTTGTTGAAAGTAGTCTCTTCATTTTGTAGTTCACACGACATTGTAATCATAAATATGGAAGATTGTTTTGTGACCAGTGGAAGATCACGTTGAAACGTCGAAGAGAGGACAAATCTTCATCACTATCGGGTTGAATTATTCTATTCGGTGATAGATATGCAACTACAGGAGTTAAACTATCGGTTTAACGAGGTGAATACAGAGTTACTTTTATGTATGGCATGTCTTGATACAAGTATGAACTTCTCGAAATTTGATTTGGTAAGATTAGTTTGATTTGCGGAGTTTTATCCGAATGATTTTGATCCTATTGAACTCACAGTCATTGGGGAACAACTTGAAAATTATATATACAGTGTGCGTGATGAGGAAGAATTCAAAGATTTGAAAGGGATTGGTGCTCGTGCTCAAAAAATGGTTGAAACACAGAGGGATCGGTTATTTCCATTAGTGTACTTTCTTATAAAATTTGCCTTGACATTGCCGGTTGCAACTGCAAGCGTGGAAAGAGCATTCTCCGCAATGAAAATCGTGAAGAGTACATTACGTAACCGAATGGGAGATGATTTTACAAATGATTGCTTGGTGACGTACATTGAACAGGATATCTTCAAAAATGTTGATACGAAAGATATCATTCAATATTTTCAAACTATGAAGCCACGTAGGGGAATATTGTAAACAATCTCTTTGTATTTGCAAAAACTGGTTATGTATGGATGAGTTGATATGAAATTTTGGCATATTCGGTATTTATGTTTTATCGGTTGTTGGTTTTTATGAGTTGATTATTTATTAGTGTCGTTAAATTTTTTTTTTGAATCAATTTAGCCCTGGTTGGACTAAAATCCTGTATCCGCCACTGCTTGAGATATAATTTGTTATTTAATCATTTATTATACTTTCAGTTGGGTAAGGGATTGTATTGATTCTTATTTTATTTGTAGAAAAAAAAAGTTTATATATCAATATTAATCATTTTAGTAGAAATTATTTAATAAAATTACGCGACAATAGTTTTTAGTCCCTAAACGTTTAAGGCCAGTATCACTTTAGTCCTTAGGGTATTTCATTATTACCATTCAGTTTAGCATGCTTTTTTTTTAAGTATAACATTATCACTTTTTAATTTTTGAGTTTTGTGTGCCACTTATAAAAAATGGAGGTGAAAGTGCAATTTACCCTGAATTTTAAAGGGTTAATGTCATTTTCAATCAATGACTTTTCTATTCTAATTGACTACATCACACGACAAGATGTTTTTAAAGTATTTGTATATCTTGTTAGTACTTTGTGGCATTAATATAATATTTTTTGAGAAAACTGTCTCTAATGCTAGTTATTATTATCATAGATTTTGCCCTATATACATATATGTTCAATGTGTGTGTGTGTGTGGGGGGGGGGGGGGGGGGGGGGGGGGAGAGTATTATTTCTCTTATCCTTTTGTCACATAAGAATACCCAATTTTAATTCCTATAGTTAAACATGATGATAAAAAATTATACTATATTATTTCATAACGCCAGATAGAATAATATATAATAATCTCCATTGATTTTTTTTTTTTGAGAAACTTAGTGAAAAGTCCCTAGACTCTTTAGAAATTAGTAACAAGGACAAGCTAAAAAGAGTTTTGTCCATAAATCCATAGAATAATATATTTATATTAATGGTTTTTGAGTTTTATTATCTTTAGAATCAAAGTTTGGTTTATATTATCACAACTCCACACTAAATCAAAATTAAAAGGGAAAAAAAATACTTTGAATGAATGAATGTAATTATCTTACAACTAGCACACTTTCTTTACAATTGCAGTTATTTTCGCTATGAAAATGTATCTACATAGTTTTACGATGCCCAAAATTAAGAAAAACTTTAGAAAATGTACATGGTTGATTGAGAGGTCAGTTAAATAGGGTACAAAATCATCTGACATCACCATTCTAGGCTAAACATATTTTGGGTTATTTCTTCTCCATTTGAGATCGTTGAAATCAGTGGAAGGTTTGGGAATCTTTTGGATCCTTTATCTTTGAGAGTTCATCAAACTACCCAGCAACTTCAACCTAGATCAATGTAGATTTTCTATGGATCACCGGAACATCGTTGCCGCAAAAAATAATTTATCGAAGGATTGTTATGATCGATCGGTGATTACATTCATCAGACGAACTCGAAGATAAGATCTAATATAAGAGGAGATCGTCTGATATCTTTACCTTGTAATCAAACATGCAACAGTAATTTCCGGACCAAAGGAATCTACCTCCCATCTCAACAATTTGAAGTTTCGGGAAAAACGAGGACGGTCGGGCTAATTTACCTTCACAACAAAAATAGTTCGATCCAACTATGGTGAGATTTTTCAAAAAAAAAAAAATCCTCGACCTGGCACCTAATTTTGTTTTCATTTTACAGATTTAACCATGTTTTGATTTAGCCGCCACTTTCAAAGACCTCGAAAAACCAGGGAGAAGACCTCAGGTAAATATCATTTTCTTCATGAAATACTTATTAGACAATAATTTGAAGTTCAAAACCTGTGTTTGGATTTAGGTGTATGGCTGAGTTTTTTCTTTTTTGGGGATATTTGGAGTTCAAATTACTTTTAGAAATTTCTGATTAAATTTTAGGGCTCATTTGTTAGTTTATTTCATTTTCACAGGTACTAATTTGGGTCCTTTTTAATTTGTTATAGATTTGTATTGTTTATGGGATCTAACGAATTCGGATAAGATCAAACTCTAGGTTGTTTGGTTTCACTACTTTAGCTTTAATTTTAATTTGGCCAGATTTGTGGGTGTTTATTGAATTTGGGATGTGAGATGGGGTGGAGGTTTAAGGATGGGTTGTTCTTAATTGTTATTGTCGTTATCATTTGGGTTTTCTCTGTAAAAGTTACCCAGGTGAGAATTACTCTCTTTTATTACCTATCTCTATGTGTGTATCCGTGTGTGAAATTTCTTATCTTTTTTATATACACAGATTATGTATGTGTTGTGATTTTAGTATATAGTGATAAAATTATTGGTGTTATTGCATAATTTTTTTTCTTTTGATGGATTATGAGAAGAATAAATATAAAGATTTCATACATAAAATAAGTCATGGTTTATAAAAGGGAAAAAGACCAAAATTTGTAAATATTGACCAACTTTACAAAAAAAACATTCAATTTATAATAAGATATTGTGAACTATTTCATTTTGGTTAGCCCTCTCGAGAGTTGTTGATAGAAAAAAAATATTTATTTTGAGTACTCTTTTCTAGGTACTTTACATTTTTTCATGATTCTTGAATGTGAGTATATATTTTCAGAATTTTTGTTCTTAAGATTTTTGATGTTCGATTTAAAATATGTCATACTATTTTTAACTCTTGAAATTTAGTATCTATTGTGTTATGCAACTGTTGTCACCCATATCTTATTTCCCGCCATGCAGTCCCAGTTACAACAAAAAATGAAATAAATCAAAAAATTCCCTCATATGCATTGAAATTTAAAATCTCATGAAATCAAGTATCACTAATTGATTGAAACGAGCGTTTTAAAAAGTGCGCGAGGTAGCATGTGATGGTGATTTTTTTACAATAACGCGAAATAACCCACTTTGATTTACGGAAAGAATAAATAGCGCGCGATTGATTACGTGGCCAGTGATTTTGATGATTTCTGCGCTATTGGCGCTATTTGGGCGTGATTTGGACATGAGAAATTTTAATACACCAATTACAAAACTACGTCATTTTGTATATATTTTTTTGTTTTTCTAAAACTTCAGAAACAACAAACCAATATCTTCAAATAGTAGTGACCTATTTAGTTGTAGAAAATAAGGTTGTTTTCCAAAACATAGAATTGAAAATATGGAAAATGTATTCAGATTAAATAGTTGTTTAAAATAAAAACTCTGAAAGTAGTTTTTTGATTTTTTAGTACTCTAGAAAATTGAAAAACTACTTTAACATGTTTTCAGCAAATTTTCAAGACATCATTGAAAAATTACATTTAGACTTTGAGTTTTTTGTAAAGTTCTATGGTAGCGATGTTGACAGATATTACCGATCAAATGGATTTTTTCTTTTTCTAAGTAAATCACGATAAGTTCAGACCCATCTATTCGGATGGGAACTTAGATGGCTACAGATTATATATAAATTCTTCACATTTATCCTCTTAATTTCGGTATTTTTATGATCCAGTGCATTGTAAATAGCTTGAATTTGTCTCGAATTTATGCTACTAAGCCCTTTTGGCAAGTATTTCATGTTTTGTGTATTTCTCATGTGTTTTACACGTATTTCATGCAAGAAAGTGCGAAAGAGAACTCAAAACAATGAAAGAAACCAAGAATCGGGAAGTTCAAGGGAATTTTTGTAATTTTGTAGCCATATCCCGGAGGTGGGGCCAACTGTAAAGTTGAATATCTTTCAAATACAAGAACACTGAAAAAAACGGTACCTCAATCGGAGCTACGGTGAAGAAGTTATGGTCATTTAAAATTGAGGAGAAAATGAAGAAAAGTTTAGTCAGGAAAAACGGACCAATCCGTTTTTCCTGACTCAACGTTTCTTCATTTTCTCCTCAATTTTAAATGACCAATAAGGATCGATCCGGCCTCTAGAATTCGCTGCATCAGGCACATTTAGGGGATCTATCCGGTCATTAGTCACGCTCCATATTCATTAAAAAATTAGTCACGCTTTCTAAGTGTGACAAATTGGCAGATACGGGATTTTTATTTTGTCCTTATCTTTTAGCGAAATGAGTTTTATGTTTTGGGGACTCTTCTAAACGAAATCTAGTCTATATATTTAGTCATTAGGACTCTTTTTATTCAGGTTTCATTCATGTAAAAGCTCATAATAGAGGAGGAACATCTAGGAGAAGAATTTGCATATTTTGCACCTTTAATTCAAGCGCTTTTCCAGATTTTCTTCAATCTTTGATTTCTTATTGCATGTTCTTATTCTTCAATCATGGTAACTTTTATTTCCAGCACTTTTATTATTATTTCTCATGTTTAATCTCTCTTTCCAAGAAATTATGAGTTCATGCAACGTAGATAACGTAGTTTTCACTAATTACACCCTGTTAGGCTAGATTTTTAAGGGTTGGGATTCATGAACCCATCCCGATGCAGTTTGCATGGGCATAAAATTAGTTTTCCAAATTTATTAATTGATTAGGTCGTGTAGTATGGTGATCATAACCGTTGTAGGACTTCTGATTTCGTTTGCTCTAGGTAACCGGGATGCTTATGAGTGCAACGCGCGTGTAGCTAATACGACACTGTTTTACTCGTCCTTTGCATACATACTATGCGGGCTACGATCCCTCATATGTGTAATACTTGGGAGTACTAAAGACCAAATTTGATCAATTATCTAATTTACGACTAGTTTTGTACTTGGCATACACAATAGGGTTTGGGGGATTGTATTCCCAACCTGTTTTCCCTTCATTGTTATTAAGTCATTCTTAGTTAGTTAATTTTGCTCACATAGTTAATGCAGTAATTCAATTTAGTGTGCATTTAGTTAATTAGTTATTTCCCATCTCAATCATCTTTTTGTTTCTTTTTAGAGTCAAGTTAGGGTTAACAGTCTTACCTTTGTCGTCACATTCACTCGTCCTAGTTCCCCGAGGATTCGATACCTAGACTCACCATTATGCTCCATAAGAATGTAGTTAAAGTTTAGGTTTTTTTATTGCGGTTGGAAGCCGATAACAATGACTAGCGTATTTACACGGACGCTTGATTTCCACCTCGATCAAAATGGCGTCGTTGTCGGGGATTTTAGGTAGAGTTAGGTTAGATTGAGTCAATCTAGAACTTTGACTAAAAATCCAAAAACATAAAAAAAATTAAAAAATTAAAATAATAAAATCATCATCTCTCAAAAGACTTTAATGCAAAATTCTGAACATACTCAGACTCCTTACAATACTTCAACCAGAATCCACGAAAACCCGATTATTGAGTATAACTCTAAAAGCCCTCGCACACATCGCGTTCCATAATTTTGGGTTCCACTTCCTACTCTTGAGCACTCTATCGATAGTTACACCCTGAGTCAACCCTCGAGTCAAACATCTAGGACACCGAGTGAGTATACCGAATCATTCAAAGAGAGCGCGAGCTCGATGTCGGATGCAATGAGTTTCGGCACTAGAGAGGGAGAGTTACCCTATCGTCCACTGAAAGACTTACTCTTTCCTGAGCGGACTGTCACCCCGGGTTGCATTTTACTTCCGTATAATGCTGGTCAGTTCCACTTTGGCAATGGGATGATACAGATTCTCCCTACGTTTCACGGCAGGGATTCGGAGAAACCATACTTACATATCCGTGAGTTTGAAGATGCGTGCGACACATTTAGTGACCAAGCTTGCCCGCAGGATACCATTCACTTAAAACTTTTTCCTTTTTCCTTAAAGGATAAAGCCAAGACTTGGCTATGGTCTTTACCCCCAAATTTCGTAACTTCCTGGAGAGTTATGCCATCCAAATTTATCTCGAAAGTTTATCCACAACACAAGACCAACTCTGCCAAAACTCAAATCCAAAGTTTCCGACAACACGATAATGAGTCTTTTGACAGGTGTTGGGAACGTTTCCAAGAGTTAGTAAGCGCATGCTCCCATCATGGTTTTGATAAACATCTTGTGATCTCTTTCTTCCTTAATGGGTTGACAGTATCTTCCAAACAACTTGTGCAAACAATGTGCGAGAGACCTTTTTGGGATTTAAACTCCTGCGATGCCGAGGCCCATCTTACGCATGTCGCAGAGACTACTCAATCATGGGACACATCTGATCCTAATATCCAATCCGGGCCTCGACAAACATCTATCACTCCGACTGTATCCGGTCTATACCATTTGGATAATAATACTGTAATAGACCGTCAATTCGATCAGTTTCACAGAGATATGAAAGAGTGGTTTGATGGTCGGTTGAGAGATATCTCCGGATCCAGCCGTGGTTCGAAAGAAAAGGTGTGTGCTATCTGTGAGGCGGGACATTCTACAAAGGCGTGCTCGATGATTTTCGCCTACAAGGCCATGCACACCGAGCAGGTGGATGCTATAGGAGGATTCAAAGGAACTTTTAACGCCCGCATGGGAACTCGTACAACCCTTCGTGGAGAAACCAACCTGGTTTTAACTATGGACAACCACAAGCTGCGATGAACCCACATTCACAGGTTGTCCAACCTCCACCACCTCCTCAATACCAACAAGCACCACCACCTATAGCGCTATATATAGCTCCACCGCGGATGAATTTCGAGGATACCATAAACCAGTTCATAAATTCTCAAAGTGCAACCAATGCTAGAAATGAACGCATGTTCGCTGACATTAATGCATACATCTCCAAGTTGCAATCATCGTTGAGTATCCAAGAGAAAGGAAAATTTCCTGCCCAGGGCCAAAAACCTCTCCAAGGTCAACATAGTGTTAGATCCACCTCTACAGAACAACAGGAGCATTGCCAAGAGGTAACCACTCTTCGTAGTGGGAGAGTTGTTTATTTATCACCTCCCCCCACACGACGCATCAAAATATAAGGAGAATTCGCCCGGCACGAAAGAGGCCGAAGATATCTCCTTGAATGAGAGTGACAAAATAGACACTAGTGAGCTCGAGGTAGTTGTAAAGCCACCTTCTGTTGTGCCATTTCCTCAAAGATTGGTTCCTTCCCACAAAGGGACCATAAGTGATGAAGTGCTAGAAGTCCTTAAGAATGTGAAATTGAACTTACCTTTTCTCAACGTAATAAGGCAATTTTTAGCCTATGCAAAAGTCATAAAAGACTTATTGACTATCAAGAGGAGGATGAAGGTAAAGAAAAATGTGTTGCTAGCACAGAACGTGAGCTCAATTCTACTTAACGATCTCCCACTTAAATATAAAGATCCCGGTGCACCCACCATTTTTTGCACCATTGGAGAGAATAAAATAGAGAGAGACTTACTCGACTTGGGGGCGAGTGTTAATATACTCCCCTATTCAATTTATAGGCAACTTGATCTGGGTGATCTTAAGTCCACAAGGATCACTCTCCAACTATCGGATCAAACCATGAAGATACCAAGGGGTATAGTTGAGGACGCGATAGTCCAAGTGGACACTTTCTACTTCCCGGTAGATTTTGTCATTTGGGACATGGAGCCCTCCTTTGCCTCAATAAATCATGTTCCCATCATCCTTGGGCGCCCATTCTTAGCTACGGCTAACGCATTGATCAATACTCGAAATGGCCAGATGCAAGTCACTTTTGGGAATATGACTTTAGAGACTAACATCTTCAACATAGCCCAACAGGTAGGGAAAGAAGATGACCTTCACGCCGTGAGATTAATTGATGAGATTGTAGAAGAGCACATTGAGGAAAATTTCTGTGGAGACGCCTTAGAAGCTAACTAAGTGTCTAGTCATGAGAGAGAGGGAACTTATACCGAGTTTGAGAGAGAGTTTTGGGACGTTAGCATGGAAGAATTTGAAAAAGAATTTGGGCATGTGGATGAGAGCCTGAATGTAGAAGTCCAACCTTTACTGAACTCGTTTATTTACTTAGATGAGAGCGAATGGAAAGATACAATAGATGAATTCCTTAGTAATGACCATCCCTCCACATCACAGAAGTCTTCAGAAGAGAGAGAGAGAATGTTCTAAACACTCTCAAGAGAGCGAATTATGAGATATAAGTCTTGAAGACTTTGAAAAAGAATTCGGGCCGGTGGATGAGAGCCTTACTATTGAAGTCCAATCCCTATTAGACTCTTGTATTCACTTAGAAGAAAGCGAATGGAAATATAAAATCGATGAATTCTTTCTTTGTGACCATACACCCATACCATTTGATGTCCAGAAGGCGATTGAGGAGAAAATTTGTGTTTCGTACGACTTAGAGCCCGACCCGTGCGTTCTAAAAATTAAACGAAACTTAGGTGTTCCCTCCGAGTCTATGCACGCAGGCCACGATTTGAGTAAGCATCACGAGGATCTCTTTCCAATTAGTCACGATGAGTCTCCCAGTCTTTCCTTTATCTATGTGCGAGGTCCCAACTTGTTCGGATTATTGGTTTATGATATGAAGACGGGAGAGATGAGGAGAGCATTGGACTCCATTCATGGGGTCGGGTGGGTTTGTGGAGAGATGAGAGGTCATCGCACCCCCGACGCATATGGGGTGATTTTTATTGTGTTATTGAGTCATGTGTTAGTGTCATTTAGTGTCTTTATGCATTTTAAATATTTGCTTGTTTTATTTGTCGCACTTCTTGTTTTGCCTTATTTAGATTTTAGTCCTTTTCCTTGAGGACAATGCAAAAGTCTAAGTTGGGGGGGGGGGGGGGGGGGGGGGTGACGACTGCGTATTTCTAAAACTTCACAAATTTTCAAAATACCAAAAAATTAGAAAACTTCAAAATTTCCCAATTTTTTTTTAAAAAACTCAGAAAAGCCAAAAATATTTTTCTTCAAAATAAATAAAAATTAAAATTTAAAAGCTTAAAAAATGTCACAAATATTTTGTCTCAAGTTGTAAAAATCAAATGGACAAAGCCAAAATTGACCAAAGATGGAAATTGAGCGAAAATTAAAGACTTAACGAATAAGTGCGGAGATTGACAAACTCGGTGGGATTTCGAGCCTATCATTTTTCTGAGTATATAAATCAATCTAAGTTAATGGTTAACTCAAATTTCTTTTCAGCATGTTAAGAAATCGTTGATGATCTCTATTTTATTGTTTTGATCGGTTATGGGAAACATGTGAGGTGTTGTCTCGAAAAGCGCACTAAAATATCTCTAAACTTAATTAATCTTGAGACGCACATGGTAAAACAACTCACATTTGGACAATGAAGTAGGCCCTCATTTGCAACCCAAAAATATTGTCCAGAAAAAGTTGTGAAAAATTATCCCTTTTGTAACCCAAATTTGAGCCGAATAATTTTTCCTTTTGTTTGACAACCCGAAAAATCCACATTGTCCCGGAATTGTGAAAATCAGAAAATTCAGCAATTAAGTCCAATTTGTGCGATAAAAAGGGGCAAGAAAAATAGAAAAATGCCCAACAAAAATAGCAAGAATAAGAAAAATAAGAAAAGAAAAAAAAATTGAAAAACAAGAGAAAATGAGCAATAGTCCGGAAAAGCACTAACGGACATCATAAGAAAATTTTCCAATTCCAGATTTCCCAACCATTTTCATGTTACCCAATTACACCTTAAACCCAAGAAAAGTCGTAACCGAGTGCAAATTGTGAAATTATCTACCGCGTGGAGAGCTAAGGCACAAAAGATAATAAAAGAGATTACAGGGCGTGAAAAAGAGATGATGTTCCCGTTTTCCTATAACCGTAATCCGATGATGAGAGCCATTTACCATAGAACTCCGTTTTTCTATTTGTGCGCGTGACCTTGGTTCCAATGCATTTACTCTTTATATGATGTACATCGAGAGAAAATAGCGACACTTCTGAGAGATTTGTTTGTGAGAGCATTCCATGATATCTTGAATCAAAACGAATTTTTGGATAAGTAACGTAATGATCAACCAGTGAAAATTCGAGGTTAAATTTCTGGCTTCGCGCACACACACACTCTATGGCTTGAGAATCATTAAAATGATTTTTAAGGTGACTGTTTTTGGGGAGTTTAAATTGTACAATTTTAAGTATTTTGATTTTTTTTTCTTTGAGTTAATAACAAATTTTGTGGGTTTATTAACTGCAAACCCTCACGAGACACAACTAGTCCTACTAGGGTAACCTAGGAATTTAAAGACTTGTTGCATACGCTAAATGCAATTGCTTGCCAGCAAAAAAGGTATTCTATCCCAATAAAGTTTTTGAAGGGTCCTTAACTCATACACTTTTACTTTTACATTGCTCGGGACGCGCAAAGTTCTAAGTTAGGGGGATTTGATTAGGCATAAATTCTTCACATTTATCCCCTTAATTTCGGTATTTTTATGATCCCGTGCATTGTAAATAGTTTGGATTCATCTCGTATTTATTCTACTAACCCATTTTGGCAAGTATTTCATTTTTTTGTGTGTTTCTCATGTGTTTTACAGGTATTTCATGCAAGAAAGTGCGGAAGAGAACTCAGAATAGTGAAAGAAACCAAGAATCGGGAAGTTCAAGGGCATTTTCGTAATTTTGAAGTCATATCTTGGAGGTGGGGCCAGCTGAAAAGTTGAAGATCTTTCAAATACAAGAACACTGGAAAAAACCGCACCTCAATCAGAGCTACGGTGAAGAAGTTATGGTCATTTGAAGATGAGGAGAAAATGAAGAGAAGTTGAGCTAGGAAAAACGGACCAATCCGTTTCCCAAAATAAAAGGATCGATCCGGCCTCTAGAATTCACTGCATCAGGGACATTTAGGGGATTGATCCGGTCATTAGTCACGCTCCAGATCCGTTACAAAATTAGTCACGCTTTCTAAGTGAGACAAATTGGCAGATACGGGAATTATCTTTTAGCCAAAAGAGTTTTATGTTTTGGGGACTCTTCTAAACGACCTCTAGCCTATATATTTAGTCATTAGGACTCTTTTTATTTATATTTCATTCATGTAAAATCTCCTAATCAAGTAGGAACATCTAGGAGAAGAATTTACATATTTTGCACCTTTAATTCAAGAGCTTTTTCAGTTTTTCTTCAATCTTAGATTGCTTCTTGCATGTTCTTGTTCTTCAATCTCGGTAACTTTTATTTCTAGCACTTTTATTATTATTTCTCATGTTTAATCTCTCTTTCCAAGAAATTATGAGTTCATGCAATATAGATAACGTAGTTTTCACTAATTTCACCATATTAGGCTAGATTTTTAAGGGTTGGGATGCATGAACCCAACCTGATGTGGGTTGCATTGGTATAAAATTAGTTGTCTTAATTTATTAATTGATTAGATCGTGTAGTACGGTGATCACGACCGTTGTAGGACTTCTGATCTCGTTTGCCTTAGGTAACCGGGATGCTTAAGAGTGCAACGCGCGTGTAGCTAATATGACACTGTTTTACTCGTCCTTTGCTTACATACTGTGCGGGCTACGTTTCTTCGTATGTGTAATACTTGGGAGTGCTAAAAACCGAGTTTGATCAATTATCTAATTTACGACTAGTTTTGTACTTGGCATACACACTAGGGTTTGGGGGATTATATTCCCAACCTGTTTTTCCTTCATTCTTATTAAGTCATTCTTGGTTAGTTAATTTTGCTCACATAGTTCATGCAGTAGTTTAATTTAGTGTGCATTTAGTTAATTAGTTATTTTTCATATCAATCATCTTTTTGTTTCTTTTTAGAGTCAAGTTAGGGTTAACAGTCTTACTTTTGTCATCACGTTCACTCGTCCTAGTTCCCTGAGCATTCGATACCCAGACTCGCCATTATAATCCATAAGAGTGTAGTTAAAGTTTAGGTTTTTGTATTGCGGTTGGAAGCCGATAACAACGACTAGCGTATTTACACGAACGCTTGGTTTCCACCTCGATCAAAATCGCACCGTTGCCGGGGATTCTAGGTAGACTTAGGTTAGATTGAGTCAATCTAGAACTTTGACTAAAAATCCAAAAACATAAAAAAATTTATAAAATAAAATAAAAAAATCATCATTTCTCAAAAGCCATTATGCAAAATCCTGAACATACTCAGACTCCTCACAATACTCCAACGAGAATCCACGAAAACCCCGATTGTTGAGTATAAGTTTGAAAGCCGTTACACACATCGCGTTCCACAATTTTGGGTTCCACTTCCTACTCCTGAGCACTCTATCGACAGTTGCACCCTGAGTCAACCCTCGAGTCACACATCTAGGACACACAGTGAGTATACCGAATCATTCGAAGAGAGCGCGAGCGCGATGTCGGACGCAACGAGTTTCGGCACCGAAGAGGGAGAGTTACCCTATCGTCCCATGAAAGACTTACTCCTTCCAGAGCGTACTATCACCCCATGGTGACAAACTGTTAGTCTGCATAAGTTGAGTACTGATGTTTCAAATACATGACGGTCTTTATCAAGTTCAGCGTTAATTTGAAATATTTTAAACACAAAAGCTAGGTAGAAACTTGTGAAAAATTTGGAAGACCATCATATATTTAATAAATGATTAACTTGATTAAGTCTCGGATAAATACTCAAAGGACACAACCTATAACATTGAATAAACCATAATTGGTCTTATAAGTCAATACATTTTTAATTAATTAAAACGTCTATACATTTTGTCCCCCCCCCCCCCCCCAACATTTGGCGGGAGGCAACTTGACGATGAAAAAAAAACTTTTTGCAGAAGGGTTTGTCATCCAAGCAATTCTTCGAGGATTTTATGTTCCCATCTTATTGCAATATAAATTTTTCATTTTTTTTGCAGGTCATGTTGTAAGCCCACTGTTTGATGAAATGCCTTACTGAATAATTTTTTTCAGCTCATATATTCTTTGTAATTGGGTTAACATGTATGTCGATTTTATTTTAAATAAATTTTATGTTCTTTTTTTATATCACGCGAGCGTAACACGCGAGTTCAATGCCAGTGTACTTGTATAATTGTGAAACTTCATAGTAGATGGCTTTAATGTTAATTAATCAAAAATATAGTACCATAACGATGCACATAAGATTTTGGTGCAGCTATATCAACAAATCCCCCATTGTTTAATGTGTTTCTAACATACACAATTCACTTGATAGAAATAATCACAGTAAATGGCCTAAAAAGTGTTCGTGTGCTTTAGAATATATTTTGTTTTCTCACCCTTAAATCTAAATTAGGTTTCGTTGAGACTAGAGGTGATTGCACTACCGGAGCTTACCATTTTCTCTGGAAAAATTTGATTTGGTTTTCAATATTTTATTGCCAAAAATTAAATTATTGAATTTTTTTTAATTAGTTTGGTTTAGACGATTAAAAACTTGATTTATCGAAATTACGGTAGCACTAAAAGTGAGATAAATTACTAAATCCAAAATATTGATTTCAAATGCTAACACTACCAAATGTTTACAAAATTAGTCAAATATTTGGGATGCGTATGTGTTTTCAAAAATTGATCTAAAACTATGAGGATCAAGTATTCTTTAGGTTCAGAATCTCAATCATTTTGATTATACATATGATTCTAGTTAATTAGGAAGGATATGAATATATCATGCATTGAATACTTTTACCTTAATGACTAAAACATGAAATTGATGGATCAAATGATGTAGATTTGAAATATATCTGATGTTTTAAAATGAAAATTCATTATTAAAAATTATTCCCATATTAATTTGAGGTTTAAGATTGGAATTAATGATGAACAAAATCTAAGATGAGTTAACATTGAATTAAGTTGAAAAGTTTGAATCTTTAAGTTTTAGTCTTAGATTTAATGTTCTTGAACCCAAAAGATTATGTAAAAAGGTTTGGAAATATGATCTCGTGCTTAGATGTTGTTATGGTATTGATGGAGTACTATTTTGGAGTTTGGTTTGAGCATTAATGGGGGTTTCGAGAATTCATCTTCTTCCTTAGGGTGTTTGGGATTCCGCCCAGAGTCGAATTAAGTTGGCCTATGGGAGAATCAATTTGGACAGTAAAATTGTAGATCTTTTTATTACGAACGCGTGGGCGCTGGTTTCATATTTTGTTTTTGATTTTTTATGAATTTTCTACTAAATGGTGCACGAGAGCGAAATTTTGGATTGGTGATTTTGGATTGGAATTTCTTTTAGGATTTCTACACCTAGTTTATTAAGAGATCAAACTTGGTTAATATTGAGGATAGTTATGTAGGTTGGAGATATGGCCTATGTGCTATTGTATTTACATCTGTTGTTAGGATTGAGTTAGAATGGCTAAACGCATGAGTGATCGGTATCCTATGGTGGTATGTATATACCGATCTTAGAGAGTAACAATTTAAATTGTTTGAGATATTAATTAAGCTCTTGGGAGATTATAAGCCGCATAATAAATTTAGTAATTAAATGAGAAAATATATATATGTACATTACGAGAGTATATATATATATATATATATATATATATATATATAGAGAGAGAGAGAGAGAGAGAGAGAGAGAGAGAGAGAGAGAGGTTCTCATGCATACCCCAGTTTGCATACCACTGGTGCGGACCAATTTTGATAAAAAAGTAAAAAAAATATTTTTGATGTAATTTTTTTTTATAGTTTCTAAACATTTCAATAGGACCATAAAAAAAATCAACTCAAAATGATTTTTTTTGCTATTTTAAAAAAATCGGTCAAACTTTGTCACTTTTTAACAACTTAAAAAGAACTTAAAAACTGGTGTTTAGGAATTTATATAATTTGGATTAAGAGTTAATAGATATAAGAATGTTATGAATAATCTGGTGTTTAGGAATTTATATAATTTGGGCTATACTTGAGTGTACGTTGTATCCTACTTAGTTATATATGCTTGACTTGATTTTGAGAGATAATAAACCTAATTGAGATGAGGATCCAACGATGTGGGGATTTTGATGTTTGGGTACACTTGAGTGTGTGTGTGTGTATATATATGTATACACTAGAATAATTGGGATGGGTATGCGTTTTCAAAAACTGATCTAAAACTATGTGGATCAAGTATTCTTTAGTTTCAGAATCTCAATCATTTTGCAAGAGTAGGCTTACTTGTTCTTTGGACTACGGCACAAAATCAGGGATCATGCCACCTTGTTCAAGGATAAGGTCGTGATATACTGAATAAATATTAAAAAATCAACAAGGGAGACAATAAACGAAGTGGAAGAATCCAACACGTGTGAGCCACCGAAAGCAAACTGGATTTATAGCAGTGCTCTATCTCACGGTCTTTTTAACTTTAGATTTATAGAGAGATGTATGTTGCTGATATGGATTCTCATGCGTCAGCCAATCATACGTCACTCATAAAATTAAATACTAAGCTTCGATATATCATCCAGAAGGAATTCCCACTAGTTGGTACGTTAGATGCCATAGCTCTCTCGCTCTTTTACTCACTTAACTAACTAATTAAGCTTTCTTTCTATATAAAGGGGCTTTATCTTATAATTATCAGTACCAAAGCAAAGCTATTGAAGGTTGTTATACTCTTTATTGTACTATCAAATGGCACAGAAGGCAAAGCTATTGAAGGTTGGGGCGGAAGGATTTGCTATGATAGATGACTACTTCGGAAGGAAGGGAAGGCCTCAACACCAGGTAAGCAAGTATCAATATCAGCCACAACAATCCCGTGTTTATCCGGTGACTACAGTTTCCACAACCAAAGAGGTTGTTTTCTATTACGAGGCAGCAAAATTCTATGATGGGACCGTGATTGCGGATTATCCCAACACAAAATCGATGCGTGCGC
The DNA here is from genome assembly GCA_949130495.1 of Sambucus nigra. Taxonomy (NCBI): domain Eukaryota; kingdom Viridiplantae; phylum Streptophyta; class Magnoliopsida; order Dipsacales; family Adoxaceae; genus Sambucus; species Sambucus nigra. Next base: position 466,327,037 of record OX422209.1, on the reverse strand, counting down.
CTTTTTACGCTCCTTAATCATACTTTTATATCAACACATATATGTAATTATATAAGACCCTACCCTTGTTGTATCACTTTCTTTTATAAGTCACTCGGTTGACATCTCTATGAGATGCAACGGGCTGTAGTGGCTGAACGTTATAATCTATAAATACTGTGTGTTTCTTACCATTAGTGTGTGTTTCTTACCATTAGTATGTACTCTCTCTCTCTCTCTCTCCCCCTCATGGATTAAACCAAAAAAACAAGAATAATGTTATATTTAATTAAGTGTTTACTAATTAAAAAGAGGAGAAACATCTTCTTTTCAACTTCGCTTATGAGCACAAAAGAACAAGAGGAATCGAAAAACTATAGAGGTCCATTTGGTTTGGGATGATATTCAAGACGAAACTAGGATTACATCTTTTTTTTTTGTGTGTGTGGGGGGGGGGGGGGGGGGGGGGGGGGGGTTGAGTTGACATTTTGAATAAGTGCACACCCTATAATTATTAAACTTTAAAAAAGAGTAGAGAATAAAATTTAACACTAAATAGGTGAAAAAATATTTCACCATATTACTTTTCATCTCGTTGAAACTTATTTTACCCCGAACCTAACGGACCCAAGCACTCAACTTCTGAGCCATAGCAATCGACTATTTTGACATAAGTTAATTTACCTAAGCACTCTCAATACTTGTTTAAAAAGCTTATAAGTTATTTGATGCTCCTGCTATCACCATTAAAAAAAGGATTTTTTTATTTAATCCCTAAAATAATGACATATTTGACTTAACCCTCCAGAAGTAAAAAAATTAAACATAATATCTTAAACCCAATTGGACATTATTTAAAAAAAATCACTAATGTATATTTCGACTTGCCCCCTATATTTTTTTGATAAAATAATCTCTTCTTCATCTTCTTCCCCAGAATCAAACCCTAGTCCCACTAATGATAGGACTCAAACCCCCCAAAAATAAAAGGTGCAATTCAAATAATAGGATAAAATATAGAATGCAAACTCAAAACATCACTTGTTAAGACTTGTTACCAAACATACCACAACAAATATTCCTAATATATTTGGTAAATTAAATATATTACTGACTAGAGTGAAATCAACAACTTGGATGGAATCATAAGGTCGAGACACGTTGCCCCACTAGGGAGCTTAAACACATGATTTCATAGCGACGGTGGTGCCTTAGAATGGAATATATTTAATATTTTTTGTCTTTTCAATCATAAGATAGTATTATATGTTAGAATTATTTAAGTCGTGATAACTCCTTAACGTGATCCATAATTAAAAAATATCAAGTTTCAAATTGATTAATGACAGGGTCCTGAAAATACAAAGAGTCAATGTTCTTTAATATGGTCAATTAAAGAGAATTTTTTATTAATCAATTGTTTAGGGACTCATTGGTATCTACTGTGATGGATGGTTAAGATTAACAGATTGTTGGAGATTTGGGTCCTCTCTCTCTCTCTCATGGATTAAAAAAATATAATGTTATATTTTATTAAGTGTTTACTAATTAAATAGAGGAAAAGCATCTTCTTTCCAGCGCAAGGAGTCGAAAAACTATACGGGTCCGTTTGATTTGTGATGATATACTTATAATTGTGGTGAAAAAGAAAATGGTGAAATATTTTTTCTACATATTTAAAATTAAAAAATTTTGAATTGACATTTTGAATAACTACACACCCTATAATTATTAAACTTTAAAAAAGAGCAGAGAATAAAATTTAACACTAAATATGTGAAAACATATTTCACCATATTACTTTTCATCTCGTTGAAACTTATTTTACCCCGAACCTAACGGACCCTAGCACTTGACTTCTGAGCCATAGCAGTCGACTATTTTGACATGAGTTAATTGACCTAAGCACTCTCCATACATATTTAATAATCTTATTAGTTATTTGATGCTTCTTCTATCACTATTAAAAAAAGGCTTTTTTAATTTAATCCTCGAGATAATGACATATTTTGACTAAACCTCGAGAAGTTAAAAAATTAAACATAACCTCTTAGAACCAAGTGGACATTATTTAAAAAAACTCACTAATGTATATTTTGACTTACCCCTATATTTTTTCGACAAAAATAATAACACTACTTTTCTCCTTGAATTATGTATCCACCTTAATGGCCAATTTGAACACACCCTTATAAGTCCATTAAGGTTGAAATTAGACAACATTTGAAATTTTAGTCATTGAAACAACAAGAGATGGAGCAAATGTTTGTTCCTTTGACTTAGATATATCACATCGCATCATGAGATGATCAAATTCTTTTGAATACACCTCCACGGAAAACTCATTTTGCCTAAAGTTGTGAAAGTTAAGAAAAACATCTTATAAGTAATGACCAAGCAAAAATGTCTTCTTTAACTCTTTTCCCATCTTCTCCTAAGTTACAATTCTTCTTTTATCTTCATGTTCACGTTGCTTCTTTTAACATTCCCAATAAATTGAGGATTGTTTCTTCAACTTAGTGGCAACTAACTTCACTTTTTAGATTTCCCAAATTTCATGGTAGTCAAAGATTCTCTCCACGGCATTGAGCCAATCAATGAATTCATTGCCTTGGATTTGACCTCTAAATTATGGAATGTCAACTTTGATAGCATTACGATGATAGGGTTAGTTTCTTCCATAACTACGATTAAAAGGAGCCTCTTCTTTCGATATGATCATTATAAAAGGGGTTAATCTCCTCTTCATTTTATGGTAACTCATTCTCCAAACCATAATACAAACCATCATGATCCTAAGACTTATAACGTAACACATGGTGTAGACACCCCATTATGTTAACCGCTAAACTCTCCTTAGGTCCCTAGCACCTCCCTTCATCACTACAAATCGAGGTCATACCCCGAGTACAGACTTTGAAGCCATCGACACTCCCAGGTTCCGTTTGATCAAAAGTCAAAGTCTTCAGCTCGACCGAGACTGAATGAATCTTCTAAGGTCCTTGAAACACCTTTCCAACGGTCCATCCCGTGCGCGATTCTGACTTACCATGTGGACGAACGACCCATTTTCTTCGAAACCTGATCTAGAGGCCACCGGACGCTCCTAGGCTCCGTTTGACCTAAGTCAACTCTTCATCTCGATCGAGACTGAATGAATATTCAAAGGGCACTGAAACTCCTTTCCAACGGCCCGCCCCGTGCGCGATTCTAACTTACAGTACGAACGAACGATCCGTTTTACTCCGAGAGGTCACTGAATGCTTCGAGGACCCGATTGACAAAAGTCAATTCCCCGAACTAGATCAAACTCTTTGGAATGTAGAAGTACATCTCCTAACCTTTCCAAAGGTTCACCCCGTGCGCGATTCGGACTTACCATGCAGACGAACGAATTGTTTGCGTCCGACGATTCCCCGTCCAATGGACCGACGAATACTTCCGAGCCACATTTGACCCAAAGTCATCTCCCGAACCCGGGAGAGGTCCAAAGGACTTTCGAAGGTATCTGAATTAACTTTCCAACGGTCCACTCCGTGCGCGATTCGGATCAACGGTTTGCGCTCTACGGCTGATTTTTTAAAAAGGCCTGAAAGACACTGCCAACCGGCAGGTCCCAGACCCTGCCTATCGGCAGTGTGCCTAAACGCACTTGTTGATTGGAAGGAATAGGTCTATGACGATTGGAAATGCCCTGGGCCTATAAAAATGAGGCCTGACCTCATTGCAAAAGGAGCCCAAATCAGAAGCATATCACTCTCAGCAAATCCAGAAAACCTCTCTCGAAGTCAGCGCGATTTTCACATCAAAATCCCTTTCCAACCTTCATTTTTCGTCATACTTTTCATCAAACTTGGTGAATTAATCACTCTCCATCGTCATGCAAGTACAAGGGATGCTCTCCAACATTCAAGATCAAGCTCAAGATCTTCAAGAAGTTCCAATTTTCTCAATTCTATCCTTAAATTCTCATAAATTCGTATTAAATTGTTTTATTACTTATCACTTTTATTCTCTCATCTCACATATCCCAATATACTTTTTACTTAGTATTATTTCACATCTCTTATTTTCATACAAATAAAAAATCAAAAAAATAAGAAAAACAAGGTTTGTTCATAAATTCCAAATGGGAATTCTCACACTTTTCTCACAACTAAAACACTTTTTCTACACAGACACACACACACACACACACACACAAATAAGAGAGTACCCGGTTGGATTTATGAGATAAACCCCACCCCTCGTTTTACATGAGAACTACGTGGATTTTGATGCCTCTATAGGCTACGTAGGCGTCTCGGAGTAAAATCAGAGATTCGAGTCCTATTTTTACTCTTTCTTTCATCACATATTCTCTATAACTTTAATTCTCCTAGATTACATATATATACATATATTTGTTCTTAGTGGCGTATTATTCCACATGCGTTGTCGTTCCATCGTAACGATCAATGTAAGGGTAATCGCGTAAATCCTATTTTCTAATATTTTTATACCTTCCTACGGATGACTCGCTTTACCCCTTCCATGGTACAAGTCGATAATTCCTATCTCCACTATATATATACACATGCACACATATTATTGCGAAAATAAAGGAAAATATCAAAAACCCATGAGAGACCGTAAGGGTGGAATGGGTGCCTAACACCTTCCCATTTCGTAACTTAGCCTCTGGACTCTTTTCAAATCATTTTGGTTTCGTATGCATCAGTATATCTTTGGATGTTGTCCTTCGGGATGGATTCCTCTATTTTGTCTATTTTGAGTAAAATAGACTGACGACTCTATCTCTCTACATTTTTCACCTCACCCAAATGATGTCAACCGAAGCGCTCCCGAGAGGGACGCACGGGACCTAGGATCCTCCCTCACGCCGCCCGCCCGCTGCGAGGATCGGGGATGGCCACACATGGTGCTAGAGTTATTTTACTTTTCTCTTCAAATCATCCATTTCAATGTCACAAAAGTTTTGTTCACGTATCGTTGCATCAATATTCGGGCCACAATGACGATTTGTCATCACAATGTGGCTATGATACCAAATTCTATGATGGGACCGTGATTGCGGATTATCCCAACACAAAAACGATGTGTGCGCGGTTGTATAGTGGAAATAACAAAAGATTATTGCGAGTAAATTTTGAACACGTTTGAACGCGGTTGTATGCAAGAATCTGATGGCATATTGTGGGGATTCATAATGCCGACGAGTCTATTTGGGAGCGCGAAGAAGAGATATGCGACAAATATCCATAGTTATTCATACTAGGTATTTTTTTTAGTTTTGGGATGAAATTTCAAAACTAGGGCGTATGTAACACATGGTTATTTTACTGATTTTTATATCGGGAATTAATTGGGATTTATTTAAATTGTATTTAGAAAATTAATCCGGTGAAATAAATATTAATTAGTGAGATAGGGGCTAATATTTATTTATATAGAATATTACATAGTGAATGAGTAATAAAAATAAGTAGAAAATAGAATAACTGTCAAGTGAGAAATACAATAGTTACGATAAATTTAGTCGGGACGCGCGTGTCAGTCGTGTCGGGACTAAATTTCAAAAATAAAATGTATTTTCAGTTTTGATAATTCAAATGGTCATTTCGAGTGCGTCAGTGTATCCGAAAGGGTCGAAATAGTCAGAAAAGTCTACCCGGGGCTTTAGTTTGGATCCTGTGGCACTTTTAGGCCAAACCGGCACCCCAGAGGGGTATTTCGGTATTTTGAAATATTGGAGAAAATAATCCCACAAAAAGTAGAGTATTATATCTAATAACACGTAAAGAAAATTAGGCTTATTAGCTATCAAACTAAAGGGAGAGTCACAGGAGGGAGAAAGAGAGTTGTTCCTAGGGTTCCCAGGCCAAGATCCACCTTCTTGCATCACCACCACCACCACCACCACCGGATTGTAGATCTGGAGGAGGAGAACACAAATACTACCAAAAATTCTGTAGAATCAAACCTTCAAATTACGACAAGTGTTTATCGTGCTAATTTATGACTTGTTATACCATCCATGTTAGAATAGGCTGATAACTTTATGAAATTCATGAGATTTGGCTTTAAAATTTGAGATATAAATCATGTTCTTCGGTAGGAATGTTACTATACTTGATCTCTTACTCATATAGGATGAAATTGATGATAAATATCACGAAATTTGAGAATAAATCTAGAAAAATGTTGAGGTTCTTGAACATGAATGATAAACTAGGGTTTTGAATGATTAATCTTGAATTAATGGAATTTAAATGTGTTCTTTGATGATTTAATGATTCCAATATGTTAGAAAATATGTATATATTTTGGTGTAACGTTTAGGACGATTGGTTGGGAGATTGGGAATGAATCATGGAGGTTTTATGGCTTAAAATGTTGAATCATGTAACTATTATTTTTGGAGAAGACGAGAACTGCTACGGGCAAATCGATTCAGACCAAGGCCGAATCGATTCGGTTTCCTAGAATTGCATAATTTCATTCCTTTTTGCTTAGAACTCATGGGAAACGATTGGGTTAACCTTTGAAGAAATTTTAAAACATAATGAGAGATATTTTAATGATCGGTAGGCTAATGTTGAGATTGATATTAGTTATATGAAGAGAACTTAAGGCTATCACCGATTTGGTAATGTGGTAACAAAACCTAATTCGGAGAATTACATCGTGTCACAGACAAATTAAGGGAGCGTATCACTAGACCAGTAGGGCATTAGTGAGATACCTATTGAAATTGCTTATATGACAATTGTTAACCTTTCGGGCTTGGGGAAAATAATCACGATTTTATGGTGAGAAGTATACGGGTAAAGTAATGATACGTAGAATATTCGAGAGTTATTATACTACGTATGGGACATCTGAGATAGTCCGCGTATGTAACTATACTGAATATATGTGTATATATGGGTGGTGTGAATACCTATTGTTTGATATAGTTATGTCTAAGACATAACTAGGTTGCTTGCTATCACGGGAGGTTTCGCGTCGTGGCCAGTCTTATTCTGATGAGTTATTAGGGGGATATTGACTTGTATCTCAAAACATATAACTTGAGAATTGAGCACCACTTGTGGGAATAAGGGTGTGACCGGTAATTTGGGTGCATTAGGTATGTGTGTAGCCCAAAGGCTTAGAACTATGTTCGCCTCCATTATGTGTGATTTGATTTAGGGTTCGAGGGAGATTGTCCAAACCGGTGTCCTTATTAGTACGTGATGTACCAGGACTTGATAATATAGTATGCCCGCAACGTAGGATCCACTTAAGGGTGCTGTGTACATATATATATATATATATATATATATATATATATATATATATATATATATATATATAGGACATCTCACAAGTAGACGTCCGTTAGCGGATTAAATGACATTTCCCAATTTGTTGACCCATTTAATTAGAAAATGACAAAAGTAAAAAAAGGTTGTTGGCTTTCTTTAAGCACTTATTGACTTTAAAAAAGAGACACATTTCATTTACCTTGCTTTTCCCTTCCCCACCCAGAGAAAAAAGCCCTAGTCGTTGTTGAAGTGAAGCCATTGTCGTCCTCCCCTAACTGATTTTGAAGCCGTCACTAATCATAGATGATTTGGGAGTTTCGCAAACAGTTATGAAAGGCCTAGTAAGTATGCACCAATCCCATTCTTTATTTTTGCAATAGTTAGGGGACAAACTATAAATGTTAAAGTGTTGAAAGTATTAATTTTTAATATTGCAATTTTTTTTACCATTCAGGTCTTTATAATGGAAAGTGTTCATTTGGAAACATGGAGTGAGGAAAATAATTTTTATGTCGTAGGGGATAGTGTTGAGAATGTTGAAATGGAAGTAGAGAGTAGTGAGAATGTTGTTGCTAATATGGAAAACTCATCTGATGTTGTTATTAATCCGCAAGTTTCAAACAAACTCAAATCGAGAACTGGTCAAGAATTCCCAATGCTAGATGATGCTCATTATTTTTACAATACATATTCAAAGGCGTCTTGATTTATTATTAGAAAATGGTCTGAGAGGAAGAGGGTCGGTAGTGATGAAATAATGAGGAAATAATATGTATGTTTTAAACAAGGAAAAAGTTCAATGATAGCGTATGTTGATGCAACAAGACGAAGGGGATCATCAAAAGAAAATTATAATGCAAAAATGGCCATTATAAAATCAAATTCCGGTGTATATGTAGTCACTGTGTTTGTGGATCTCCATAGTCACCCTTTGTCGGCCCCACGAAAAACTCATTTTTTAAGATCTCATCGAAAAGTTTATAATGTGCAAAACTGTCCATCTCAACAGCTTAGCATGGTAAATATACCAACACACCAAAAATATAGCTTTTTTGGTGTCCAAGATGGTTGTTTCGAAAAGATTGGGTGTACTGAAAAAGATTTGAATAATTTTGAATGGGATAAATGTAATGAGATGAAGGGTCACGATGGTGAGATGTTATACGAGTATATGCAATTAGATCAAAGAAAAACCCATCATTTTTTTTAAAATTCATAATGATGATGAAAATCCCATTTCTCGTTGTTTTGGGGAAGATGCAACCTCTCTAAGGGATTATGGGTTTTTTGGTGATGTTGTTATATTTGATACTATGTATAACACCAATCAATATGGTTTAATATTTGCACCCTTAATGGGGGTTAATAATCACGGTCAAACAATTATGTTCGCTTATGCATTTTTATGTGATGAAACTGTTGAATCATTTGTTTGGCTTTTCCACCAATTTTTAGAGAACATGCCCAGTGATGCCCCTAAAATGATAATTACAGACCAAGATCCTGCAATGACAAAATCAACCTCTGAAACTATCCCCAATACCTTCCATCAGTATTGTAGTTGGCATATATTGACCAAGTTTTCTGAGAAAATAGATTCATTAAAATATAGCGCATATTATAGGGAGTTTTCTGATTACACTTGGAAGTCGGAAAAAAAGAAGAGTTTGACTCAATATGGATGGATCTCGTACAAAAAAGTGGCTTACATGATAACAAATGGCTAGGGAATATTTATAAAATTCAAAATATGTGGGTTCCCGCAGAATATAGCAATCTAATCAGGTGTGATAAACGGACAATATGCAAAAAATCCAATTTTGAACCAATTAAACCTGCATCAGTTCAGAAAAACTTCTAGCAGTACCAAACAAAATACCAAATTAACCAGTGGACTGCAAACCAATCAGAAGTCAACACATCAGCCTATCGTTCGAACGAGCCAGGGACATTGTTCAAACGAGTTGAGATGTCGCTCGAACGAAGTACAACTGTCGTTCGCGCGAGATGGATAAGTCATTTGAACACTTCTCGCGACCCGTCAGAATTTTCCAGATTCCCAGAAAAATAATATATTATTGCCCAACGAAGAATTTTCCACAAACAAATTCCAGGAAGGGCCTGACAAAAGCCAAACAGTGTTAACTCAGTAGGATTTTAACACAAAATGCAAAAACTCATAAAAACTAAAAATGTGAGTTACATGCAAACATAGTACCAATATGCTTAAACATGGATATGGAATGAATGGACGTGAAACTACAACAAATGAGTCACAATTCCAACACATCGAAACGATTAAGAAGCTTTAATTGATAGCAATAAATCATCAAACTTTATCATAGCCATATGACAATAAAAGTGCGAGCTTAATGAACTAAACCTACTAAATGCACACAAATCCAGAATTTTGACGATTCTACAAACAATAGCGTCAAATTTCAATGTTTCAACATTAGGATTAGTTGTGCAAACCCGTTTAAATTTTTTAATTCATCCAAACTCCATCAATAATAACATGTTTTATTTGGAATGAACTAAACTGATTTGTCCCTTTTCTTAACATATTTCATTTTCTTTTGGGCTCTTTTAAACGGTGGCTTTCACAACGAGTTAATTTTGAACTCTCGCAGCCCTTTCCCGTGAATTCACTCATCATTTTTACCAATTTAAATCCTCACTGTAAACGGTTCTTACATGCACACTTCTCCTTAAGTCTACTTACGCATAAAAGACAAGATTGAGATAAGAATGCCTCACCAAATTCAAATATGCAAGAGAAGTCAAACATTCATTTAAACTCATGCATGTGTGCAATGTTGGCATATATACAAAGTCGAATCAAAATGCATATCAACTTCGTAACAACCCTATATAAACAATGGTTAAGATCATTCTAAGAATCGATAATAATGACCAAATGTCCTAGCCACATGGATAATGAAACGATGGGCGGGGGGGGGGGGGGGGGGGGGGGTGTCCAAGCACACTAATATTCCCCATCAAACATGTAAACTCAAAAATAAAAATCGAAAATCTTTTGGATTTTCATATTTTAACTCAAATAAAAGAAAATTCTTTTAGGTTTTTCAAAAGTTTTCTAAAAAACAAAATCTTTTTGTATTTTTCAAATAAGACTCAATCAAGTGAAAAATAAAATACAAAAATGATACACATGTCATTATACTAGCAATGAATAAATCATGAAGCAAACTAGCATATGACAAACATGGAAACACTATCATCCTTTAGATTTAGCATGGGAAGAATCAAGTGCACCCAAATGAGAATCATGAAGTTTAATTCCTAAAGCCACTAAATCCGATTTCCTAACCCAAGTAGGAGTAAAACGACGAATGGGGGTTTGGGGAACCGTGGCAACATTATTCCTAAACTTACTAGGAACATGTCTAAGGTCGTAACAATAATGACTAAGGTGACCTTTCCTACCACAAAACGTGCAAGAGTAGCGGTGGTGGGAATGATTACCTTTATGCAGACCTTTTCTAACCTTCCTAGTGTTTCTCACATATACAGGGGGAATGGGAACAACTCTCACATAAAAACCTATGCCTCCCCTATTTCCCTTAATTTGGACGGTGCCTAGGATCTTATCTAACTTCTCCGACCTAGCCTCCAAATCAAACTTGAGTCTAGACGAGTCTATCAATCTATCCTCCAAATCGTGAATCCTAGACTCGAGCAAATGCCTAGACTCCTCAAACTCTAAAATCTCCATTTTCAACGACTCCATCAAACCACGAAGACTGTCTCTCTCTTTCTCCACAAACTCTAGTTTCTCCCTAAACTTGTTCTCTCGTGACCGAAGATCCTCGATCAAACTATCATTATTTTCTATGGCACGCTCATTCAACTTAGCTTGCAATTTAGAGTTAGCCTTTTTCACTTTCACTGTTTTGGCATACAACTCATTAAACGCATTTTGCAACTATTTGACATCTACCTCCTCCTCATCACTCTCTTCACCCTCACTAACTGGGATACACTCAAAACATCCTCGGAAGTGTCATGCACGTGAGAATCATTGTCGCTCATATGACATGCCATAAAAGCAACAAAGTTACGATCAATGGGGGAACTCTCTCCCTCTTCCGGATCACTATCACTTAAGGTGGCATTATAGACAATGGATAGCTTGCCCTCTTTCTTAAGTCTAGTGGGACACTCCTTAGCTTTGTGACCATACCCCTCACACCCAAAACACTTATCCAACTCATCTCTCTTAGGATTCTCAAACTTATCCTTAGAGGTGGGATCTACTTTGCTGTTCTTGAAATTTTCAAATTTCTTTGCATCTTTCGATTACTTTTGAAACATAATAAATTTTTTAAATTTCTTTGCCAACAAAGCAACATCCTCAAAATCGGAATCGGAATTCGAAACTTTGATTTCCTCCTACCGGGTTTTCTAAGCAATACCCTTTTCTTTCATAGGCACTTGCTTGGAGGTAATCATGTCGATTTCATAGGTTTGTAAGTCACCTATAATCTCTTCTATTTTCATTGACTCTAACCTATCCAAGGAGTTCAAAATGGTCACTTTCGCCTCAAACCTACTAGGCAAAGACCTAAGGATTTTCTAAATGACACGGTTGTCGGGAATTTTCTCACTCAGGTTAAACGACGAGTTGACAATATTGAACAACCTAGCATAAAACTCATCAAAAGTCTCACTCTCTAACATCCTAATGGTCTCAAACTGTGTGGTGAGATTTTGAAGTTCTGATGCCCTAACTGTGCTAGTGCCCTCGTGAGTGAGTGTCAAAATATCCCAAGCCTCTTTTCATGTTTTACAAGTCATAATTCTATTATATTGTTCCTGTGTGACATGTGAAGCAATAATGTGTAGGCCCTTAGAATTATATTGTGCAAGTCTTTGTTTAGTTTCAGTCCACGGCTCAACAGGCTTTAAACTAGTGACCTCACCTCCAATAGTGATAGGGGGTGTCCAACCTTTCTCAACAACAAGCCAAACACGCTCATCAATATATTTTAATGCACATCTCATTCTCATCTTCCAATAAGTGTAATTAGTGCCATAAAAAATAGGAGTTCGAGAAAATTCATTATATCCAGATTTCATCTTTGAAAACACACGGGATCACAAAACAAATAAAATATGTTTTCTATCTATGATACTAATTTGAAAGAGTGGCCAATATGTGTGGTATAAACAAAACCAGTATCTCTCAGAAAATTATCCAACTTTTAATTATGCACCAAACCAAGTTGTGAAAACCCAATTCTTACTTTAAACCAATTTTATCTTGATTAATCCTAAACATGCATCTAGTGATTAAAGCAAGTAAAGTAAAGTAAAGAATACTCACAACGCCGGATGTACGAGGAAAAAACCCAAAACAGGAAAACAACCTCGGACGGCCCAAGCTAGACAATCACTATGAACAATGATTTTACAAAGACAAATTAGCCTTACACTAAGACTCGATCCCCACGAGTCTTGACGCTTCTTCTGATCTTCTACCATTCCTCAATAGTGCCCACGCAGAAAATTATGTCTTCCATGATACCTGTCCACAACACACGCGTCCACGTATGTCTCGGTGTCCACCGAATGGCTTTGATTCGTCTTCGATGTCGAACAAGAAGTCCTTCTCTTTTCTTCACCGCAAAACCCTTTAATGTTCAGTGTGTGGAACAAACAACTTTGGTGCAGCAAGATCACTTAAACATATAAGAATGATATCTCGGATCTTTGCAAACTTCTAAGGATGTGTTTATGCTTTGTAAACCTTAGAAAACATGTGCAAATAAGTTTCTGGTTCGTATACTATTTTCCAGAATGCACACTTATGAAACTCTGATAAACATATGCTTTAAATAACAATTTAGCATCGCCTCAAAAACGTGTCGTTTAATCGAGATAAGAATCTCATTCGAGCGACTTAGACATCTCGTTCGCGCGAGATCTAATGTCGTTCAAGCGAGATGTTTGACTTTTTGTTAAAAACGTCTCTTCAAAGAGACCTAGTAAAGTCAAACTCCTTTTTCGAGCTTATCAGAATTAAAACATGGTGTAAACCTTTAAAACATTTTTTAAAACATTTTAAAATATATTTCTTTATAAAAATACATCCTTATATTTTATAAAAATAATTCCGAGCACCATTAATTATACGCATTCATACCTGAGTGATCTCATAATTCAATTACCTTTGAAGACGATTAAACTTGCACCAATTAAACATCGGCACGATAAATTCTTTAAAGCTTTGCCGCAACGTCTTCAATTTTCTTCAATATGTCATAGACCAAGTGGGATCGTAACAAATTAAAAATCTCCCTATGACTATTACAAATAAGTTTTGTTCACGAAATTAAGTCGAAACAATACAGGGACTCAATTGGAAATTTATGTCCTTACAAATCTCCCCCTTGAACTATTCTGGGACAAAACTAAACAAGAGAAATGCCTAAGTCGGGCCGTCAAGCCGTATGATGCCTAAATCCCATCCCATAAACCCAAAAACCAAAATACAGGACACAGACTAGATTATGTAGCACCGGCGAGCATAAACTATCTGAATGTGATGTAGTCTTGAAATCTCAAATCGCTGAAGCATACCTATACACATGAAACAAACAAACAAATGCCCAGTGAATTATGGAGGAACAAATGATACCAAAATATATTTCCAATCATTTGAAACATGTGAGAAATTTTTTTATACCAAGGAGGAAGAAATATAATCAAACAATATGTAAATCCATATATCAATAGAAACGCTCAACAACAAATCTCCCCCTACATCACATACATCTCTCCCCCTTTTTGTCTCGAAAAAAATAAACCAAACCAAGTATCTAGCATGAGAATATACCAATTTAAATCAATTGGATACCAATTTAAGAATCGAAACCGCTAGAAAAGCATGAAACAACCAGCTAAATATGATAATGTAATGATAAATCAGTAGCTAGTAAACCAAATAAATCACACAAAGAATATAGCAATCTATTCAGGTGTGATAAACGGACAATATGCAAAAAATCCAATTTTGAACCAATTAAAACCTTCATATAAACGAGTCAGTCCAGAAAAACTTCTAGCAGTACCAAAAAAAATACCAAATTAACCAGTGGACTGCAAACCAATCAGAAGTCAACACATCAGCCTATCGTTCGAACGAACCAGGGACATCATTCAAACGACTTGAGATGTCGCTCGAACGAAGTACAAACGTCGTTTGCGTGAGATGGATAAGTTGTTTGAACGACTTCTCGTGACCTGTTAGAATTTCCCAGATTCCCAGAAAAATAATATAATATTGCCCAGTGAAAAAATTTGCGCAAACAAATTCCAGGAAGGGCCTGACAGAAGTAAAACAGTGTTAAAACAGTAGACTTTTAACACAAAACGCAAAAACTCATAAAAACTAAAAATGTGAGTTACATGCAAACATAGTACCGATGTGCTTAAACATGGATATGGAATGAATGGGCGTGAAACTACAACAAATGAGTCACAATTCCAACACATCGAAACGATCAAGAAGCTTTAATTGATAGAGATAAATCATCAAGATTTATCATAGACATATGACAATAAAAGTGTTAGCTTAATGAACTAAACATACTACATGCACACAAATCCAGAATATTGACGATTCTACAAACAATAGCGTCAAATTGCAATGTTTCAACATTAGGATTAGTTGTGCAAACCCGTTTAAATTTTTTAATCCATCAAAACTCCCTCAATAATAACATGTTTTATTTGGAATGAACTAAACAGATTTGTCCCTTTTCTTATCATATTGCATTTTCTTTTTGACTCTTTTAAACGATGGCTTTCACGACGAGTTAATTTGAACTCTCGCAACCCTTTTCCGTGAATTCACTCATCATTTTTACCAATTTAAATCCTCACGATAAACGGTTCTTACATGCACACTTCTCCTTAAGTCTACTAACGCATATATGACAAGATTGAGATAACAACGTCTCACCAAATTCAAATATGCAAGAGAGGTCAAACATCCATAAAAACTCATGCATGTGTGCAATGCTGGCATATATACAAAGTCGAATCAAAATGCATATAAACTTCGAAAAAACCCCATATAAACAATGGTTAAGATCATTCTAAGCATCGATAATAATGACCAAATGTCCTAGCCACATGGATAATGAAACGATTGGGGGGGGGGGGGGGGTCCAAGCACACCAATATGCCAAATCAAACATGTAAACTCAAAACTAAAAACCGAAAATCTTTTTAGGTTTTCATATTTTGACTCAAATAAAAGCAAAATCTTTTTGGGTTTTCAAAAGTTTTCTCAAAAACAAAATCTTTTTGTATTTTTCGAAAAAGACTCAAACAAGTGAAAAAATAAAATACAAAAATGGTACACATGTCATTATACTAGCAATGAATAAATCATAAAGCAAACTAGGATATGACAAACATGGCAACACTATCATCCTTTAGATTTAGCATGGGAAGAATCAATTGCACCCAAATGAGAATCATGAAGTTTAATTCCTAAAGCCACTAAATCCGATTTCCTAACCCAATTAGGAGTAAAACGACGCATGGGGGTTTGGGCAACTGGGGCAACTTTATTCATAAACTTCCTAGGAGCTTGTCTAAGGTCGTAACAATAATGCCTAAGGTGACCTTTCCTACCACAAAACGTGTAAGAGTAGCGGTGGTGGGAATGATTACCTTTATGCAGACCTTTTCTAACCTTCCTAGTGTTTCTCACATGTACGAGGGGAATGGGAACAACTCTCACATCAAAACCTATGCCTCCCCTATCTCCTTTAATTTGGACAGTACCTAGGATCTTATCTAACTTCTTCGACCTAGCCTCAAAATCAAACTTGACTCTAGACGAGTCTCTCAATCTATCCTCCAACCTGTGAATCCTAGACTCGAGCAAACGCCTAGACTCCTCAAACTCTAAAATCTCCATTTTCAAGGACTCCATCAAACCTCGAAGACTGTCTCTCTCTTACTCCACAAACTCTAGTTTCTCCCTAAACTTGTTCTCTCGTGCCCTGAGATCCTCGATCAAACTATCATTATTTTCTATGGCACGCTCATTTAACTTAGCTTGCAATTTAGAGTTAACCTTTTTCACTTTCATTGTTTTGGCATACAACTCATTAAACGCATTTTGCAACTCTTTCATATCTACCTCCTCCTCGTCACTCTCTTAACCCTCACTAACATGAAATACACTCAAAACCTCCTCGAAAGTGTCATACACATGAGAATCTTCGTCGCTCACATGACTTGCCATAAAAGCAACAAAGTTACGATCAATGGGGGAACTCTCTCCCTCTTCCGGATCACTATCAGTTAAGGATGCATTATAGACAATGGGTTTCTTGCCCTCTTTCTTAAGTCTAGTGGGACACTCCTTAACTTTGTGACCGTACCCCTCACACCCAAAACACTTATTCGACTCATCTCTCTTAGGCTTCTTAAACTTATCCTTAGAGGTGGGATCTACTTTGTTGTTCTTGAATTTTTCAAATTTCTTTGCATCTTTTGATTGCTTTTGAAACTTAATAAATTTTTTAAATTTCTTTGCCAACAAAGCAACATCCTCAAAATCGAAATCGGAATCGGAATCAAAAACTTTGATTTCCACCTTCCGGGTTTTCACATCAATACCCTTTTCTTTCTTAGGCACTTGCTTGGAGGTACTCATGTCAATTTCATAGGTTTGTAACTCACCTACAATCTCTTCTAGTTTCGTTGACTCTAACCTACCCAAGGAGTTCAAAATGGTCACTTTCGCATCAAACCTACTAGGCAACGACGTAAGGATTTTCTTAATGACACGGTTGTCGGGAATTTTCGCACATAGGTTAAACGACGAGTTGATAATATTGGACAACTTATCATAAAACTCATCAAAAGTCTCACTCTCTAACATCCTAATGGGCTCAAACTGTGTAATGATATTTTGAAATTTTGATGACCTAACCGTGCTAGTTCCCTCGTGAGTGAGTGTCAAAATATCCCAAGCCTCTTTTGATGTTTCAGAAGTCATAATTCTATTATATTCTTCCAATGTGACATGTTAAGCAATAACGTGCAGACCCTTAGAATTATATTGTACAAGTCTTTGTTCAGTGTCGGTCCACGACTCAACAGGCTTTAAACTAGTGATCTCACTTACAATAGTGACAGTGGGTGTCCAACCTTTCTCAACAGCAAGCCAAACATGCTCATCAATAGATTTTAATGCACATCTCATTCTCATCTTCCAATAAGTGTAATTAGTGCCATAAAAACAGGAGTTCGAGAAAATTCATTATAACCAGAATTCATCTTTGAAAACACATGGGATCACAAAACAAATAAAATATGTTTTCTAGCTCTGTACCAATTTGAAAGAGTGGTAAATATGTGTGTTTTAAACAAAACCAATATCTCTCAGAAAATTATACAACTTTTAATTATGCACCAAACCAAGTTGTGAAAACCCAATTCTTACTTTAAACAAATTTTATCTTGATTAATCTTAACATGCATCTAGTGATTAAAGCAAATAAAGTAAAGTAAAGAATAGTCACAACGCATGATGTACGAGGAAAAAACCGAAAATGGGAAAACAACCTTGGACGACCCAAGCCAGGCAATCACTATGAACAATGGTTTTATAAAGCCAGATTAGCCTTACACTAAGACTCGATGCCCACGGGTCTTGACGCCCCTTCTGATCTTCTACCGTTCTGCAATAGTGCCCACGCAGAAATTCCATCTTTCACGATACCTGTCCACAACACACGCGTCCACGTATGTCTCGGTGTCCACCGAATGACTTTGATTCATCTACGATATCAAACAAGAAGTCCTTCTCTTTTTCTTCACCGCAAAAACCGTTGATGTTTAATTTGTAGAACAAACAACTTTGGTGCAACAAGTTTACTTAAACATATAAGAATGATATCTCGGATCTTTACAAACTTCTAAGGAAGTGTTTATGCTTTGTAAACCTTAGAAAACATGTACAAACAAGTTTCCAGTTCGTATACTGTTTTCAAGAATGCACACTTACGAAACTCTGATAGAAACACGCTTTGAATAACAATTTTAGCGCCGCCTCAAAAAACATGTTGTTCGAACGAGTTAAGGAACTCGTTCGAGCGACTTAGACATCTCGTTCGCGCGATATCTAATGTCGTTCAAGCGGGATGTTTGACTTTTTGACCTTTAGTTCAAAACGTCTCTTCAAAGAGACCAGTAAAGTCACACTCCTTTTTCTAGCTTATCATAATTAAAATGTAGTGTAAACCTTTAAAACACTTTTAAAAACATTTTAAAATATATTTCTTTATAAAAATACGTCCTTATCTTTTATAAAAATAATTCCGAGCACCATTAATTATATGCATTCATACCTGAGTGATCTCAGAATGCAATTACCTTTGAAGACGATTAAACTTGCACTAATTAAACATCGGCATGATAAATTCTTTGAAGCTTTGTCGCAACGTATTTAATTTTCTTCAATACGTCATAGACCAAGTGGGATCGTGTCAAATTAAAAATCTCCCTATTACATATTACAAACAAGTTTTGTTCACGAAATAAAGTCAAAACAATACAGGGACTCAATTGGAAATTTATGTCCTTACACAGCATATGTGAATCATGTCTTCTCGGCAGAGATGTCTAGTAGTCAACGGGATGAAATTGGTCATTCACGTTTTAATAAGTTTGTTGGAAAAATGAATTCTTTGGTTGATTTCATAGTGCATTTTGCTAGGGGGCTTCAAAGACAACGTCATCAATCATTGATTGCGGACAATCGAGACATGATTGAGAAACCCAAAATGAATTTTTTTAATGAAATTTTAATGCGAATGGATGATGTTTACACACGTGAGGTGTTCTTCAAATTCCAAGATGAGTTATGTGAGAGCTTTAGTTACAAATTTGAGCTCGAGTTCGAGTCGGACACTAGTCATTGTTATAAGATTCAATGCAAAGCTAATGATACATATTACGTTTGGCGCATCGCATGGGGCTTTTGGAACTGCTCATTATCTTTTCAATTGAATGCATGAATGTAAAATTGAATGGTACTGCTAGTTATGTAGTAGACTTTGGAATTGAGTGAATGTAAAATTGAGTGAATGTTGAATGGTAATGCTCAATATGTTTCCTACTTAAAATGGAATGAATGTTGAATAGTATTGCTAAAATTGAATGGTATTGCTCATTATGTTTTCAATTGAGTGAATGTTGATAAGAGGTTGCATTTGGAATTGTTAGTTATGAAGTAGGAACCTAGTCAAGTGGAGTAAACCTCCACCTGATATGTTGATAAGAGGTTGCAATTGAGTGAGATGGTGCGCCTTTCCTCTCAAAGAAAAAAGGGTGCTATTTGTATAATTTTTCAGAACAAATTTGGCAGGAATCTTAATCAACCCGTCATTATGTGATAATGCATTTGTTATTTTCCTCGGATCATCTGAAGGAGTTCCTTCATAGAATTGGGCTGCTATGATATTAAAGCATTAGTATCCAATTGTAACATTTATCCATCCTTTTCTTATGAGATCTCAATTTTTCTTTGATCCTAATAAAAAATTAACTGCCAAAATTTTCTACTGCCATTTATAACAAATTTTCTATTGCCATTTATACTAAAATTGGAACTGTTAGTTATGTCACATGATACAATTGAACCAACTTAGCAGACTTTGGAATGCAAATGCCCAATCAAAGATATTTCATTAAACATTACCAAATTACATCTAATACAATAAAAATGCAACGGGTACAACATAGACAACTGAAAAAATAATAATTTACTATGACATAAATAAAGAAATCAACTGAAAAATTTGAAGATGGAATATTTCAATACCTTAATAAAAACCAGCTAGGGCTTTTGGTTTATAATAAACTAATACCTTAAACAAAATCAGAAGATGGAACACAACATTTCACTTCAAAATCAGTTTGGGGAGGACGACAAAGGGTTCACTTCAACAACCACTAGGGCTTTTTTTCTCTGGGTGGCGACGTCCGCTTGTGAAAAGTCCTCTCTCTCTCTCTCTCTCTCTCTCTATCTATCTATCTATCTCACAATATATATATATATATATATATATATATATAAGTGTGATTGATTTTTCAACGCGAGAATGAGTAGATAAGACATATAGTCATATCTAAATTATTCTAAATGTGTGAGAAAACATTTATCAACGGATGACTTTTAATGAATACAAAGAAATAGAAAATGTATTATCGTATTGTATGTGCAATACGAGTGGGCAATATAAATTATTAGATGGGAAGATATATAAATCAGTCTAGTTAGGCGGTTAGCATAACGAGGTGGGTTAGGGTAGTACGTTAGGTCTGCACAATAGTTGAGGGGTGAGGGTCTCAGGTGAAAGCACATAGTACTAACATGTATATAATATTTTATCTTGACGCGTTTTAAACACTTGGTAAATTTTTCAAGTTGTTTTACGTGGGCTCTGACCCGTTGCAAATCCTTTTTTATAAAAACAATTTTAGGTGCCCGACCACAGAGATGCCAGACATATGAGTTCTTACATTTGACGTGCTGCAGCTGCTATGGAAGTTGCTGGACCTTGATATTAGACTCCTCCATGTTTATTTCAGTTCATATGCATCCTTATTTATCTCAGTTGGGCATGTCTCCCATCCTTTGTTGGATTGTATTTTTAAAGACTTTGTATTTCCATTTATTTCCAGTATTGCTTTAGACATTATCTATAGATGACTATATTGAGATTCTATCTGGAGTGTTATTTCAGACTCATTTATATATTTATTTTGTTATCTTATAATCCATTATTTTGTGCTTGGAGTGGTGAATGTTAATTATTCAGTTTATATTAGACTGCATATTAATAATACAGATTAAAATTGTGATACCATGCCACTACACTACATCAAAAAGAGGAATCTGACATGGTTTAAAACTGTGCCAGATCAAATCTGGCACGGTTTTGAACTGTGCCAGAATAAGGTGTTCCAAAATGGCCAGTTTTTTCTGACACGGCTCAAAAGTGTGCCAGATTTGACCAAACAGCAACACTGTTGGTACACTTTTAAACCGTGCCAGAATTTGATATTTCTGGCACACTTTTGGCATGGTTTTAAGCTGTGCCAGATTGAGAACATTTTGATAAATTTTTGGCACAGTTCAAACCCGTGCCAAAATTTGATACACTTTTGGCACGGTTTTGAACTGTGATAAATTTTTGGTAAAAGAAAAAAAAATTAATTATTTGAAAACCAGAAAATTCACAAATTGTAAATCTCGAAAGTTGTTGATAAACTAATGTGCATACAAACTTCAAAATATTACAAATAATAATAGTTGACAGACTAAAAAAATTGGGCAGAGTTTCCTCTATTTTTGAGACATTCTAAAACCCGTTAATATAATACTGGGTAATGTAAAGCCCGCACGGTCATAAAATATAACAATAAAACTACAAAATCACGCACGACCATAAGAGTTAATAATAAGACTACAAAAGCCCGCATGGACATAACACAAAAAGATATAATCCTGAATATTAACGAAATTAATAAATAATTCTCTTGTTATAGACCATTGACTCCATGTGTTCCACATGGTTAAAAGCTAATGGAAAAATGTTATCCTGCAACAAACTAAGATATAATAGGAGATGATGTTAGTAACCGAGTAATTTAAAAAAAAATCTTATTCAAGCTGAAAATTTGCATTTACGAATTTAAATTATTATTGTATTCACAAATCGATATTGTTGTGACTATATGGTCAACTCCTACGAGTTACATTAGTCCCATGCGAGGTGTTACTACTTCTTACTGGGCCGTTTTGGGACTAATTTAAGTTTTCACTCTCAAACGACATGTTTTTCAACCCAATGTAGATATTTTCAAATTATTGTCATATCCTCAAACCGGGAGACGAGTGACTACATGATCCATTCCTACAAGTTACATTGGTCCCGTGTACGGTGTCCGTGCCTCTTACGGAGCCATTTGGGAGCTGGTTTGGGTTTTCACCCTCAAACGACATGTTTTTAAGCCTAATTTAGATATATTCATATTATCGTCATATTCTCAAACTAGGAGAACCGTGACTATGTGGTTAGTTCCTACAAGTTACATTGGTCCCGTGAGAGTTGTTCGTTCCTCTTACGGTGATGTTCGGGGGTTGGTTTAGGTTTTTACCCCTTAACGGATTGTTTTTAAGTGTAATCGAGATATTTTCATACTATTATCATATTCTCAAATCCGAAGTCCTGTGACTACGCGGTTAGTTCCTACAAGTTACATTGGTCCCGTGTGAGGTGTTCGTTCTTCTTACGGGGCCGTTTGGGTACTAGTTTAGGTTTTAACGGCTTGTTTTTAAGTTTGAATGTTGATTTTTGCAAATTATTGTCATATTCTCAAACTAGGAGTCCCATGACTACGCGATTAGTTCTGACAAGTTACATTACTTCTGTGCGAGGTGTTCGTGCCTCTTACGGGGCCGTTTGGGGGCTGGTTTAGGTTTTCACCCTTTAACGGCTTGTTTTTAAGTCTAAGTGTTGATTTTTTCAAATTATCGTTATATTCTCAATCCAGGAGACCCGTGCCTATACGGTCAGTTCCTACAAGTTACATTGGTCCCATACGAAGTGTTTATGCCTCTTACCGGGCCGTTTGGGGGCTGGTTTAGGTTTTCACCATTTAACGACATGTTTTTAAACCTAATCTAAATATTTTCAAATTATCATCATATTCTCAAACCGAGAGAACCGTAACTGTGCAGTCAGTTCCAACAAGTTACATTGGTCCCGTGGGAGGTGTTCGTGCCTCTCACGGGGCTGGTTTAGGTCTTCACCATTTAACGGTATGTTTGTAAGCCTAAGTGTCAATTTTTGCAAATTATCATCATATTCTCAAATCGAGAGACTTGTGACTACACGGTCAGTTTCTATAAGATATATTGGTCCCGTGCGAGGTATTCGTGCCTCTTATGGGGCCGTTTGGGGGCAGGTTTAGGTTTTCACCATTTAACGACATGTTTTTAAGTTTAATCTAGATATTTTCAAATTATCGTCATATTCTCAAACCGATAAAACCATGACTACGCGATCAACTCCTACAAGTTACATTGGTCCCGTGCGATGTTTCGTGCCTCTTACGGGGCCGTTTGGGGATTGTTTAGGTTTTCACCCTTTAACGGCTTATTTTTAAGCCTAAGTGTTGATTTTTGCAAATTATCGTCATATTCTAAAATCGGGAGATCCGTAACTACACGGTCAATTCCTACAACTTACATTGGTCCCGTGCGAGGTGTTCGTACCTCTTACGGGGCCGTTTGAGGGTTGGTTTAAATTTTCCCCATTTAAGGAAATGTTTTTAAGCCTAATGTAGATACTTTCAAATTATCATCATCTTCTTAAACCGAGAGAACCATGACTATGCAGTCAGTTCCTACAAGTTACGTTGGTTCCGTGCAAGGTGTTCATGCCTCTTACGGGGCCGTTTGGGGGCTAGTTTAGGTTTTCACCCTTTAACGGCTTGCTTTTAAGCCTAATCTAGATATTTGCAAATTATGGTCAAATTCTCAAACCGGGAGACCCGTGACTACTGGTAAGTTCCTACATGTTACATTGGTCCCGTGCGAGGTGTTCGTGCTTCTTACGGGTTCGTTTAGGGGCGGGTTTAGGTTTTCACCATTTAACGACATGTTTTTAAGCCTAAGTGTTGATTTTTACAAATTATCGTCATATTCTCAAACCGGGAGACCTGTGACTATGTGGTTAGTTCCGAAAAGTTACAGTTATCCCCTGCGAGGTGTTCGTGCCTCTAATGGGGCCGTTTGGGAGCAGGTTTCGATTTTCATCATTTAACGGCTCATTTTTAAGCCCAATCTAGATATTTTTAAATTATCATCATATTCTCAAACTAGGAGACCCATGACTATGTGGGTTGTTGCTACAAGTTACAATGGTCCCGTACGAGGTGTCCGTGCCTCTTTCGGGGTCGTTTGGGGGCTGGTTTAGGTTTTCACCCTTTAACGACTTGTTTTTAAGTCTAAGTGTTGGTTTTTTCAAATTATCATCATATTCCCAAATTGGGTGTCCCGTGACTACGCGGTTAGTTCCTACAAGTTATATTGGTCTAGTGCGAGGTGTTCGTGCCTCTTACGGTGATGTTTGGGGCCGGTTTAGGTTTTCACCCTTTAACGGCTTATTTTTAAGCATAATCTAGATATTTTCAAATTATCATCATATTCTCAAGTCGAGAGACCCGTGACTACACGATTAGTTCCTACAAGTTACACTGGTCCTGTGCGAGGTGTTCGTGCCTCTTACGGGGTCGTTTGGGGTCTGATTTGGGTTTACTACTTTTAACAGGCTGATTTAGGTTTTCACCCTCAAACGGTATGTTCTTTAGAATAATCTGAATATTTTTAAATTATCGTCATATTCTCAAACTAGTTAAACCGTGACTACACGGTCAGTTCCTAATAGTTACATTGGTCCCGTGCGAGGTGTTCGTGCCTCTTACATTGGTGTGTATTAGAGAGTTCTTCCCAAAGCACCCTTAATTGGACATAATCATTGCTGGCATAAACCGGGACTAGGTGATGAGATCCTATTTGTTACATTAATACCGTACGAGGTGTTCGTGCCTCTTTGGGGTTGTTTGGAGGTTGTTTTAGATTTTCATCCTCTAACAGTATGTTTTTAATCAATTTAGAATGTTTATTGATTTTAGAAAATTTTGACATAGTCTCGTTTGTTTATTCGTTAAATCCAACATGTTTTAACATTTAAAATAAACTCAACAGCAATAGCAAATTCTAAAACCAAACCATGAGCAAATCCATTCCACCAATTTAACTAAATAAGCTCATAAAGTAAGCGATTTTACATTTGGCTACTTGTTGCCGCTATTTTAGGCCATTTTTTTATTTAATGCTGCAACATTTAAAGAGAATTTGAGACTTTGAGACTAACCAGATTTCATTTGTATTTCGATAGCGACCCGATGAACTCTTCGCGCCATAACTTCTCGAAAGTATCCCATTTGGTCCAATAATGTCTGCAAATTCTAAAATCTTCTATTCTGAGTGGCATTTAGTTGTTCAGTAGACGATATCTGATCTTTTAAGTTTCTCAGCTCTTCATTATGAGATCGAGACTGTGTTATGACTATTGAAGTGTCAGAAGACTTATATTAGAATGTTTGTCTTATAAAATACAAAAAGGATAAAAGGGGGAAAGAATTGAAAATTGCACTTATCATTCATCAACTCATAATTTATTTTACTCTAATATGATGTCTTGAAGAATTCCACGATGCTAGGTTTCACGTCAGTTACATGCTCCTGAATTCAAAATCTATAAAACCATACTAGTTGATGATGCGGGTGAAACATGTCAAATATGCACAATGTCAAGAATATTATTATGACACATAAATTGAAATCAAATTTAGTAAAGGTAAAATGAATTTGTACCTTTCCTTCTTGAACTGAACCTTTCACCTTTTTTTGCATAGGGTATGTCATTCAGGTTTGTGTTGATTTTTTTCCCTACCATTTCACCTTTAAACCTTTTTTTTGTACCATTTAAATAATGCCTAAATATCTTGAAAATTTAAAAACTGTGTTATGCAATCCCCAAACATAATAACATCGATATCAATCACATTAAATCTTCAATGTAAGCTACCCGGAAAACAATTTTAATGATTTAGGCACCAAGTTAATTTTAGCATTGTACGCCATTTTAGCTCTAAAAATATGTAACTACTCCAAAGCTTCATTTTTCTTACACCAATTGCGCAAATCAACTAAAACAACCTCTCAAGTATAAAAATGAAATATATACCTTCAGAGAGCGACAAAACTTGAATATTACCCGCCTATGTATTATGGTAGCTAATAAAACCTAAAAATAAAAGGAGTTGTCCACCCAAATATTAGACATTCAACTATTGTACCAATAACTCGTTAAATTTAAGATTCGTTCAAAATTGAGTATGGATTCTAATCAACAAACTCCTAAAATACCTTTAATCTTATTGTAAATTCAAAAGTGGCCATAAAATTTAAGCATAATAAAACTAATTTTGGAAACCCTAATTTAAATTTTAAAACACAAATCCCAAATATGACCTACGATATAATAATATAATTATGAACAATATATGAGAACATGTATCGAGAATCCCCGCCCCCATTTAAAACATGTATCGGTTTCCCCGCGAGGAGCCCATTTTTTTAAAGATATACAACTCCAAAAAAAATATCTTAAACAAAAAATTCATTTGAATCTCATTTTTACCTATACAAGCTTTATAAAAAATTACAGTTAATAGTGGGCGGCAGGAACAACATTTAAATCTTTAAAAAAAATCTCAAACAAAAAATGTGAGCGATAAAAAAATCTCAACAGGAACAACAGTTATTCTATTAAATCTTAAAAAAATGCAAACAAATCTCAAACAAAAAATGCAAACAAATACATTATTAATACTTAGGTTGTACTTGAAGCAAATAAATCTCAAACAGATCTTGGGTGGCATCACACCCAAAGAGACAAATGGAACAACAATTACCTTGGGCGGCAGGAACAAATATCAACCTAATTTAGAATAAGACTAGAGAGCACTGGCGAGATGGTTTGAAATTGAGAAAAAAATAGAATTTTAATTTTTGTGTCCATGATAGACTTCAATTTCATAAAGATCCATTTCAATAGTAAAAATAAAACTGACTATAGTTAGTCTATAACTCCAAGCCAGGTCTAGTAACTATAATTTTTTAATTAAAACCACAATTATAATTAACTAAACTAAGCCCATAAAATACCCACTTCAACCACACACACGTAAATCATGGGGGAAAAAGTGTGGTATACCAAAATACAATCTGGGTATGTATAGTTTGTACATTGTAATTTGAAGCTCAAAAAAAGACTTTTTGCAAACATAAACAATAGGGAAAGAATAAATTTTATATTTTAATGTAGTGAATAATGATAAATGGATGATAATGTATATACCTGGTTGTCATGAGAAGAAATCTAGGTTGAAGAGGTTTGTTGAGGATGATAAACTTGAATGTTAGTATCATCATCAGAGAGCAATTGGATGGTCTTCCTAGATAACTTAAGCGCGAGATCTTTGTTATTTGACATTTTTGTATCTAAGTATGTAGAGATGTTTGGTTTTGTTGAGAAGAGGATTAGTTTCTTGAGTTATGTTGGGTTTTAACAAAGGGGGAGAGTGAATTCTCAGCCACAAGTTTTGTCGTGTATATCAAATCTCAAAAGAAACGACAGGAACAACAATTACCTTTACCTTAGGTGGCAACAGGATGATGAGGTGCTGGCAAGGTGATGAGAAACATGAACAATCTTGGATGAGGAGATGAGGGGCGGGCGGGAGTGAAGATGAGCAGACTAGCTGTGGTAGAGGATCCCCGGGCCCCTATAGCGGGTACTTCCACTGCGGACCGAAGCGACTTACCATAGAGTGGTGACCGAAGGCTTGCCGGACAGAGCGGGTGGATGCCGCAGTAGAGAGAGAGTGTATATTGGATCCGATAAGCGGGTGAGGGGAGGGAGAGAGACGGGTAGTGGAAGATTTAAAGATGAGAGAGGAAAGAGAAGAGGAAAAGTAAACATAATAATTTTTTAGGGTCTTTTATATTTTAATCAAGTGTACTCAATTTTGGCACAATTCAAAAGAGTGCCAAATTTTGGCACTGTTTTAAAGTGTGCTAGATTGTCATTAAACCGTGCCAGAATTTGGCACAGTTTAAAATTATGCCAAATTTTTAACATCAGGATGTGCCAAATAGCTATTTTTGGTGTAGTGTTAGGGTATTGGTAATTAATTGAATTTCGAAAGTGATGCTAAGAATGAAACCATTAATGATTCCTATTTAATTTAATAATGGACTGATCACCCAGGATTAGAATAGGTGGGGTGTCACTGCTACCCATAGTGACAAACGGTTAGTCTGAAAAGAAAAGCTAATGAAGGTTGTTATACTCTTTATTGTGATATCAAATGGCAAAGAAGGCAAAGCTATTGAAGGTTGGGGCGGAAGGATTTTCTATGATAGATGAATACTTCGGAAGGAAGGGAAGGCCTCAGCACCAGGTAAGCAAGTATCAATATCAGCCACAACAATCCCGTGTTTATCCGGTGACTACAGTTTCCACAACGAAAGAGGTTGTTTTTTTTACGAGGCAGCAAAATTCTATGATGGGTCGTGATTGCAAATTATCCCAACACAAAACCGATGCGTGCGCCTTTTTACGCTCCTTAATGATAGTTTTATATCAACACATATATGTAATTAAATAAGACACTATCCTTGTTGTATCACTTTCTTTTATAAGTCACTCGGTTGAAATCACTATGAGGTGCAATGGGCTGTAGTGGATGAACGCGATAATCTACAAATACTGTGTGTTTCTAACCATTAGTATGTACTCTCTCTCTCTCTCTCTCTCTCTCTCTCTCTCTCTCTCTCTCTCTCTCTCTCTCTCTCTCTCTCTCTCTCTCTCTCTTATGACACCCCGCGTAATAAAATAATGGGCGATCACTCCTATATCAAATAAAAACAGGAGCCTCATATGGATAATTCTTAGCATTCTTAACTACTCTTTTTAAACAACTACAATTAAAACATTCACACTGTTCTGCGTAAATGAAACTGAAATGAAATAAAATAACCGGACACTCGTTCCAAATTATACAACCATATTGAATGCCGCACTAAAAGGAGGAAAAAGAATAAATAATTGCTGTTGGGTTATTAACCCCGAACGTGTATACAATACCTCCTATCTAGATTTTAATAATGGAAGCGTCTATCAAGAACCTGCACGCATCCACAGCTGCTGGAGCCGACGTCTGACTCGAAGGAAGTGCCACCCAAGCGTCCCCGTGTCTGGACACCTATATATATATATATATATATATATATATATATATATATATATATATATATATAGCAAGAAAAGAAAAGTAGATAAACGGGTCAGAGCCCGAGTTGTGAAAATATTTAGCAAGTGCATAAATGTTTTATTTTTAGAAAAAGGTTTTATCTCATATTTAAATTTGGTATCTCACTCCCATAAGATACCCCTCACCTCTCTTATAATAGTTCACACCTAACACACCCTAACAAAATACCCTAGTCAAAATATCCCTCCTAACTAGTATAATTCACCCGTCTACTAGAAACCTATACAACCCGAGTACTAAGGGCTAAATTTTCCTCCATTCTCAACACTGCACTAAGTTTGTGCGTGGGGTGTCTCGCGAAGTGAAATCCAAACAAGGAACCCTCCTGATATACTACTACTTGGCAGGGTTAATGGTAGAGATCCATTAGGCCCGTAGCACAAAACTAAAGTATAAATATATACTTACATTCTTATATATATACATATCACATTCGTCTTTATATACGTCTTACAATATACATCCGGAAAATATCTCACGGACTGAGGTTTTCTTTATATTCACAAAACGTTTACCAATTCATTTTCATTTCAAAACTTTCTATTTCCCTTCATATATCTAGGAAATATACTTAAAGCAAGCTTTATTATCATAAAAATGTTTTACCGTTTCATAACATCCCATTTCCCTTCTTATATCCAGGAAATGTATTTAAAAGCCAATTTTATTATCATAAAAATGCTTTTTCATATCATATGCTTCCATTTCCCTTCTTCCATCCGGGAAGTGTATCTGAAGCCAATTCATTTATTACATTTTCATCTTTATAATATACATCAATATAATAATTATCCCACTGAGCTATAACTCGAGGATGCGATCTTTCAATGCTATCATCTTCCAGTTGCCCAAACCACGTAGCAAACTGGGGTCACCTAGCGGGGCAAAACGACACCCATCCTCGTGATCAACTCACGCACACAACGTTCGGGAAGAGGTCATAGTTCCTAACCGGTCAATGAGATGAAATATACCCACCACGTCTCACCCTAAAAGAAATGTAAATCACATAATAACACACTGGACGACTATGACCTGGGGAATATCCACACCCTGCTCCTCGAGCCAGGATGCTCACCCTCAGCGCGGAAGCTTCCCAATGATAGCATTAGAGGGGGTAAGATTCACATATATGTATACCATCCACACATAGATTTATATACATAACCGTATCATATAAGATATATACTTTAATCACATAGTATATATATACCATATATTCCTCCTCGAATATATATGAATGGCCATAATTGCTAATCACATCTAACGATGGCCAATAATCCCAAAGATTCTCTCAAAGAATCATAATCATGCATTCATATGTGCATGATACTATACCCAAAGTATTTCCCCACTTCGATAAATAATAGTTACCTTAATCATCTCTATGGACTTATTGGATATCTCCAATTATACCAATTCACTCTAAGTGAATATATATCTATATTCCCAATTTATCATAATTATATCATAGGATATACTCAATCCACAATAAATTATAATTATGTTTCCTCTACACATAATTATATAGGCCTAAATGCCCTACTGAAATATTCCAGGGATTATACTTTCTCGGATAACCTTAAATTCAATAAGTCGTGGACTCCATTTCCACGAATCCAAGGACTATATCTCATCTCTATAATCAATTAGAGGTCCCCACCCTAACTTAGGAACCATAAACCTTTAAATTCTACCAATTATTTATTTTCCTCGAAAATATAACTTAAGGGTTATACATTAAAACCCTCACCTTGCCCTCCTAAATTTCCTCAATTAGAGGACTCTATACTCCTAAAGGATTACTTATTTTATCCCCTAATTAACCTCAAAGAAAAATGAATTGGAATCTATACCATCCAATTCACCCTAAGAAAGATTGTCTACTTTCAGAAGGGGTCGATCGATCGACCCTTGGCCGTCGATCGATCGATGGCTCGATCGATCGAGCCCCCATGATCGATCGATCGAGCCCCCATGATCGATCGATCGATCATGTCGAGAAGCTTCTTCTCCGAGAAGCTGTTTCGGCCATTAAAGCTTATCCCAAGCTTTTGTCGCCTCATTCAACGTCCTACAACCTCAACCAACTACAAATACACATATATTAAGGGTTCTAAACATCCTAGAACCCTAAACCACCAATTAATTTTGATTAATTTCTATGTTTCTCCAATTAAGAAATTTTAGGGGTTTATTCGTTTTAACTCCCGAAAACCCGTTTTATCCATGAAAACCCCACCCAAAATCTTTAGGGTTTTTTAATACCAAACTACGATATGAGATTTATGCAAAAAGTAAATAAAGCAAGTAAACACTTGCCTCGTGGATATAATCCGACGATCCCGAGTCGAATCCCACGGAGGTTGGCCGGAATCTCCCCTTTCTCCTTTTTTTCTCTCCTCCTCTCTCTCTTATCTCTCTTCTTTCTCTTTTCTTTCTATTCTCTTCCCCTCTCCCTCCTTATATAGGGAGAAAGGGGTTTATACCCCTTAAAACCCAAAAGCGGCTCGTTTACTCAATTACGAGTTACTTTTACTCCAAAATTACCCGAAACTCAATTTCGACAATCGGACACTCTTTTCCGACTATCTCGGCCATTCCGAGACTCACGTCGAAGTCGAAATCCCCATCCGAGGTACTTGACCGAAACTCACTATTTTAACCCCACATGACTTAATGCGGGTTTTCCAATTTAAATCTCACCTCGTGTCGCTTTACTCAACGGCGACATATAATTAAAATATTCCGACATATTTAATCGCAAAAATAATTACAACATCCATCGAAAATCATTTAATCCTCAAAAATCCCAAAAATCACTATTCCGAGAAATTCCCCAAATTCCAATTTAAACTCAATAATGGAATCTAATTGTCTGCAAAAAGGACGGGTTGTTACATACTCCCCTCCTCCTTAAGAGGGAATTTCATCCTCGAAATTCAGATACAACCTACATCGCCAATCCTAGAATCGTTCCAAATCATAATACCTCAAGGGGAACGATACTAACCCAATGGTTCCCAACCATACACTATACGGATACCGCGGTCGTAAAGTGACTCCAATAACATCAGATTGCACCCATCATCTATAGTGACTCATGGCATAAACTTCAACTTTATATACCAAGCCTTTTCTATTTCAGGCAGTATATAAAACCAACTCACTAAGGTGACCATACACCTTTTTAACCCGTGCACATCTGCACATCCATTCTAAATGTTCGACACTTAACACTCTCTCTAAATAAGGGTTTCCTTTCCTCGGTGTAATACTCACACATGGGTGCTCTCAACCCGTGAAATTCCATTCTCCTTACATCAGCGCAACTAACTCTATTAAACTTACATCCTGCAAATGCTATGGTCTAAGCGTTACCCTACCTAAGTGAAACAAGTATAATCCTAAGTATGTTCCTAATGACCAAGGCCTCTCTCAACTTCCAACATTTGCTTGGTTTCATATGTGGGACGTCTCGCATAGCGAAATCCAAACAAGGAACCCTCCTATTACACTACTCCCTCGTGTCGTCGATCATTGAGATGTAACGGCCTAAGTCACCCCAACGGAAAGTCCTAAATCCTACCTCCCTAACCTACGAATGCATTTCTACCATTCTATCCTATCAACCAGGCGCCTATCTCTATCGAGATGTTACGATCATTTCACCCAAAGTATACTTCTCCAAAATTTGCCTTTTCATTAAGGCCTGTCCATAAGCCTAAAATCAATTCCTTTCACCTTGCCTCACCTTTATACTTGCGATGAGAAAAACATTTTAGTGCTTTTCCACAGCACAACATTTCCATAAATATACCACCATCACATGACTCATAGTCTATAGTGGTTCATCCACACTATAAGACTTTTCCACAAAATCAACATCCTTGCATCCTATAACATCTATCCACTCCCGACGCCGTTAAGGTTCATGCGTGGAGCATCTCGCAAAGCGAAATCCAAACAAGGAACCCCTCCACACACTACTACTTAACTTTGTCAGTCATCGAGGCCCGTTATTTTCGAACATGCAATCGGGAAAATCCTATCCCCTTTCAACAAAAAGTGGTCTGAACTCCTATCTCTAACTAAGAGTCACACCACCAAGCGCTCGTACTAATATTCAGTCCTTGCGTAATCAACGATGAGCTTAAACTCACAGCTGAACAATAATCTTGCGGGCCTTAAATCATATCTATAAGGTCGCCACGCACTCACATCATAATAATGAAACATCTACTCATCGAATTTCCATCTACCCATGAGAATAAAGGCGAGCTCAACCTGTATCCAGGTGAGATATCGCAACAACAACCTATTCCACCCTGGAACCACGGACACGATAGTCTTGCCATCATTAGCCTGCTATCGCTCCGAATATACCATTACATATTATACTCCCATATTACCATACTCCCATATTACCATACTCGTATATATATATATATATATATATATATATATATATATATATATATATATATATAACATCAACACCCGCTTTTATAGAGAATGCAGAAAATAAAACTCCGCTACTGTGAAAAACACATAGGTATACATTACATAATGTTATAGAGACCGTCACAAAACTCAAATTACACACACGAGTCTAGGGCTAACAAACATCGCCACTTCATCTAGCCACACCACTTACCAGAATTTCTTAACTCTATGCCCCATCTAGGCACCCTAATCTTGTCCTTTATTCCTATCGGGAAAGGACACCCGTGTGACTCCGCACTCCACATCACTATTTTCATCACTGGCCTTCCTGACCATGATAAAGTTTTCATCACCATCTGACTCTATAACCTCGCTCCTCACAATTATCTTACTAGTCCTCTTAACTTCTTCGCTAAAAGGAAACTCCACTATCGGTTTCAACAACCCTATTTCAATAATTCTCCCCATGTGGATGTCCACCCAGGGACACATGAACACACCCACATTCTCCATATCCCCTTTATCCATTGTCGGCCTCTAGCCGATCCTTATGTGAATAATTCAAAACTGTATTCCTTCCTACACAACCAAAGGAACTCGCAGTTAAAATCGTCCGTAAAATTCATTTATAAGCAAAACATTATGCTCCCCCATATGTGGTGACCATCACTATCACCACTACAACATTTCTCCTACGAGTGAAAATATTCATCAAATTTCCACGTCTGGGTATTTCCATACCCTGCTCTAAGCCAAAGCTCCCGCGCCTTCTAATTCCACTAGGTAGTGCCACACTCACTTGCACAACCCAACTTCAACGTATGGCCCTTATCAAAGACCCCTTTCGAACCCTTAACTTCCCAGGGTAATTCATCTTAATTACCACTTTCCATTATAGCAGTATTCGGATGCTCATAACTACTACACTTTAGTAGTCGTTGCAACCATCCTTAATAATTGACATATGGGGAGTGACCTCTACGAAGGTCCTAATCCCCCAAACTTCTACCATCCGCCCCAGCTAAGCCCCGCCTCCTGCTATCCTCATCACGGCCCTCCTTGGTCTCCCTTCCTCGATCGGCACACGAACCTAGAACGAGTGCACAAAAGATTTACTATAATCTCGTAGTATAGCAGGAGAACGAAATCTCACAAGATAAATTAACAATCCTAATCTTGAGGCTCTATAACAAATTGAGAGCAACGTTGAAAGCGTAGTACGTCCGCACAGATTCCTAAGGACACTAGAACCTGATGCTCTGATACCATCATTGACACCCCGCGTAATAAAATATCGGGCGATCACTCCTATATCAAATTAAAACAGTAGTCTCATATGGATCATTCTTAGCATCATTGTCGAAAATCAATTTTAATTACTAATAACCTATTAGGCTGGCGTCAAAATTTTAATTAACTACTCTTTTTAAACAAATACAATTAAAACATTCACACAGTTTTGCGTAAATGAAACTGAAATGAAATAAAATAACCGAACACTTGGTCAAAATTATACAACCATATAGAATGCCACACTAAAAGGCGGGAAAAGAATAAATAAACGTTGTTGGGTTATTAACCCGAATGTGTATACGATACCTCCTATCTAGATTTCAAGAATGGAAGCGTCTATCAAGAACCTGCACGCATCCACAGCTGTTACAGCCGACGTCTGAGTCGAAGGAAGTGCCATCCAGGCATCCCTGTGTCTGGACACCTATATATATATATATATATATATATATATATATATATATATATATATATATATATATATAGCAAGAAAGGAAAATTAGATAAACGGGTCAGATTCCGAGTTGTGAAAATATTTAGCAAGTGCATAAATTCCTTATTTTTAGAAAAAGGTTTTATCTCATATTTAAGTTTAGTATCGCACTCCCATGAGATAGCCCTCACCTCTCTTCTAATAGTGCACACCTAACGTACCCTAACAAAATACCCTAGTTAAGCTATCCCGCCAAACTAGTCTAATTCACCCCTCTACTAGAAACCTATACAACCCGAGTACTAAGGGGTAAATTTCCCTCCATTCTCAAAACTGCACTAAGTTCGTGCGTGGGGTGTCTCGCGAAGCGAAATCCAAACAAGGAACCCCCCCCCCCCCCCCAGATACACTATTACTTGGCAGGGTTAATGCTAGAGATCCATTAGGCTCGTAGCACAAAACTAAAGTAGAAATATAAACTTTCATTCTTATATATATACATATCACATTCATCTTTATATACGTCTTACAATATACATCCGGATAATATCTCCCGGACTGAGGTTTTCTTAATATTCACAAAACGTTTACTAATTCATTTTCATTTCAAAACTTTCTATTTCCCTTCTTATATCCAGGAAATATACTTAAAGCAAGTTTTATTATCATAAAAATGCTTTACCGTTTCATAACATCCCATTTCCCTTCTTATATCCAGGAAATGTATTTAAAAGCCAATTTTATTATCATAAAAATGCTTTTTCATATCATATGCTTCCATTTCCCTTCTTCCATCCGGGAAGTGTATCCGAAGCCAATTCATTTATTCCATTTTCATCTTTATAATATACATCAATATAATAACCACCCCACCGAGCTATACCTCGAGGATGCGGTCTCTCAATGCTATCATCTTCCAGTTGCCCAAACCACGTAGAAAACTGGGGTCACTTGGTTGGGCTAAAACACACCCATCCTCATGATCAGCTCAAGCACACAATGTCCGGAAAGCAGTCATAGCTCCTAACGGGTCAATGAGACAAAACATACCCACCACGTCTCACCCCAAAAAGAAATGTAAATCACATAATAACACACTGGATGACTATGACCTGGGGAATATCCACACCCTGGTCGTCGAGCTAGGATGCTCACCCTCAGCGCGAAAACTTCCAAATGATAGCATTAGAGGGGGTATGCTTCACATATATGTATACCATCCACACATAGATTTATATACATAACCGTATCATATAGGATATATTCTTTAATCACATAGTATATACATACCATATATTCCTCCTCGAATATATATGAATGGCCATAATTGCCAATCACATCTAACGATGGCCAATAATCCCAAAGATTCTCTCAAAAAATCATGCATTCATATGTGCATGATACTATACCCAAAGTATTTCCTCACTTCGATAAATAATAGTTACTTTAATCATCTCTAAGGACTTATTGGATAAATCCAATTATACCAATTCACTCTAAGTGAATATATATTTATATTCCCAATTTATCCTAATTATCTCATAGGATATACTCAATCCACAATCAATTATAATTATGTTTCCTCTACACATAATTATATAGGCCTAAATGCCCTACTGAAATATTCCAGGGATTATTCTTTCCCGGATAACCTTAAATTCAATAAGTCGTGGACTCCATTTCCACGAATCCAAGGACTATATCTCGTCTCTGCAATCAATTAGAGGTCCCCAACCTAACTTAGGAACCATAAACCTTTAAATTCTACCAATTATGTATTTTCCTCGAAAATATAACTTAAGGGTTATACATTTAAAACCCTCACCTTGCCCTCCTAAATTTCCTCAATTGGAGGACTATATACTCCTAAAGGATTACTTATTTTATCCCTTAATTAACCTCAAAGCAATATGAATTGGAATCTATCCCATACAATTCACCCTAAGAAAGGTTGTCTACTTTCATAAGGAGTCGATCGATCTACCCTTGGCCGTCGATCGATCGATGGCTCGATCTATCGAGCCCCCATGATCGATCGATCGATCATGTCGGGCAACTTCTTCTTCGAGAAGCTGTTTCGGCATTTAAAGCTTCCCCCAAGCTTTTTTCGCCTCACCCATCGTCCTACAACCTCAACCAACTACAAATACACATATATTAAGGGTTCTAAACATCCTAGAACTCTAGACCACCAATTAATTTCGATTAATTTCTAAGTTTCTCCAATTATGAAATTTTAGGGGTTTATTCGTTTTAACTCCCGAAAACCCATTTTATCCACGAAAACCCAACCCAAAATCTTTCGGGTTTGTTAATACCAAACTACGGTATGAGATTTATGCAAAAAGTAAATAAAGCAAGTAAACACTTCCCACGTGGATATAATCCGACGATCCCGAGTCGAATCCCGCGGAGGTTGGCCGGAATCTCCCCTTTTTCCTCTTTTTCTCTCCTCCTCTCTCTCTTCTCTCTCTTCTTTCTCTTTTATTTATATTCTCTTCCCCTCTCCCTCCTTATATAGGGAGAAAAGGGTTTATACCCCTTAAAACCCAAAAATGACTCGTTTACTCAATTACGAGTTACTTTTACTCTAAAATTACACGAAACTCAATTTCGACAATCGGACACTCTTTTCCGACTATATCGTCCATTCCGAGACTCACGGTGCAGTTGAAATCCCCATCTGAGGTACTTGACCGCAACTCACTATTTTAACCCCACACGACTCAATGCGGGTTTTCCAATTTAAATCTCACCTCATGTCGCTTTACTCAACGACGACATATAATTAAAATATTCCGACATATTTAATCCCAAAAATAATTACAACGTCCATCGAAAGTCATTTAATCCTCGAAAATCCCAAAAATCACTATTCCAAGAAATTCCCCAAATTCCAATTTAAACTCAATAATGGAATTTAATTGTTTCCAAAAAGGACGGGTTGTTACAACTCTCTCTCTCTCTCTCTCTCCCTCCCCCCCACTCATGGATTAAACAAAAAAAAAAAAGAATAATGTTATATTTAATTAAGTGTTTACTAATTAAAAAGAGGAGAAGCATCTTCTTTTCAGCTACGCTTATGAGCACAAAACAGCACGAGGAATCGAAAAACTATAGGGGTCCATTTGGTTTGGGATGATATCCAAGACGAAACCAGGATTACATCTTTAGGGGGGGGGGGGGGGGGGCAGAAGATAAAATTTAAATCTTTTTGAGTTGACATTTTGAATAAGTGCACACCCTATAATTATTAAATTTAAAAAGAGTAGAGAATAAAATTTAACACTAAATAGGTGAAAACATATTTCACCATATTACTTTTTATCGCGTTGAAAATTATTTTACCCCGAAAAAAACGGCCCCTAGCACTCGACTTCTGAGCCATAGCAATCGACTATTTTGACATAGGTTAATTGACCTAATCACTCTCAATACTTGTTTAAAAAGCTTATAAGTTATTTGATGCTCATTCTATCACCATTAAAAAAAAAGGTTTTTTTTAATTTAATCCCCAAAATAATGACATATTTGACATAACCCTCCAGAAGTAAAAAAAATTAAACATAATATCTTAAACCCAATTGGACATTATTTTAAAAAAAATCCACTAATGTATATTCCGACTTACCGCCTATATTTTTTTGGTAAAATAATATTTTCTTCATCTTCTTCCCCAAAATCAAACCCTAACCCCACTAATGATAGGACTCAAACCCCTAAAAAATAAAAGGTGGAATTCAAATAATTGGATAAAATATAGAATGCAAACTCAAAACATCACTTGTTAAGACTTGTTACCAAACATACCACAACAAATATTCCTAATATATTTGGTAAATTAAATATATTACTGACTAGAGTGAAATAAACAACTTGGGTGGAATCATAAGGTCTAGATACGTTGCCCCACTAGGGAGCTTAAACATATGATTTCATAGGGACAGTGGTTCCTTAGAATGGAATATATTTAATGTTTATTGTCTATTCAGTCATAAGATAGTATTATATGCTAGAGTTATTTAAGTTCTGATAACTCCTTAACGTGATCCATAATTAAAAAATATCAAGTGTCAAATTGATTGATGATTATGCCTGAAAATACAAAGAGTCAATGTTCTTTTATATGGTCAATTAAAGAGCATTTTTTATTAATTATATTTTTAGGGACTCACTGGTATCTACCGTGATGGACGGTTAAGATTAAGAGATTGTTGGAGATTTGGGTCCCCCCCCCTCTCTCTCTCTCATGGATTAAAAAAAATTGAATAAGAATAATGTTATGTTTAATTAAGTGCTTACTAATTAAATTGAGGAAAAGCATCTTCTTTCTAGCTTCGCTTTTGAGCACAAAAGAACGTGAGGAATCGAAAAACTGTAGGGGTCCGTTTGGTTTGTGATGATATACTTTTAATTGTGGTAAAAAATAAAATGGTTAAATATTTTTTTACATATTTAAAATTAAAAAAAATTTGAGTTGACATTTTGAATAACTACACACCCTATAATTATTAAACTTAAAAAATGAGTAGAGAATAAAATTTAACACCAAATAGGTGAAAACATATTTCACCATATTACTTTTCATCGCGTTGAAACTTATTTTACCTTGAACATAACGGACCGTAGCACTTGACTTCTGAGCCATAGCAGTTGACTATTTTGACATGAGTTAATTGACCTAAGCACTCCACATACTTGTTTAATAAGCTTATTAGTTATTTGATGCTTCTTCTATCACCATTAAAAAAATGTTCTTTTAATTAAATCCCTTAGATAATGACATATTTTGACTAAACCTCGAGAAGTTAAAAAATTAAACATAACCTTTTATAAACAAAAGAAAATTATTTAAAAAAACTCACTAATGTATATTTTGACTTACCCCTATATTTTTTCGACAAAAATAATCTCTTCTTCATCTTCTTCCCCAAAATCATGAAAATCTCATTCTTCTTGTGTTGGCTCAATCTTGAGACAAACAATTTTTAGTTATATGCTCTTGCATTTTTTATTTTTATTCAAATCTATTTTTTATATCTTAAATCATATTTTCCTATATTGATTTATTATATAAATTATTTTTTTGAGAAAAATATTTGTTGTGTAATGTACAAATTATTTTTTGTGTCATATAATTTATTTATTTTTTTCTTGTGAGAGTTTTGGTATTTTTCTGAATTTAAAGTTTATTTTATATTTCAAGTCTTTTATTCTATTTGACTTGATATATAAAATATTTTTTTTTATTCAGAATATTTATTTTGTGTTTTTTTTGTTTCATAACTTTGTAGTATGATCTGTATTTTTATGAGTATCATTATTTTTGTGTTTCAATTTTTTATTTTATTTTTTTATTCTTATTTTCGGATTTTATATTTTTTTGGGCTTTTAAGCTTTGGGCTTTTTGGAAAGCCCTTTAGGGTTTTATTTTTGGTATAAGTAAAACCCTTATCTCTCTCTCTCAAGCTCTCACCTTTTTACGGCCGTCATTTTTGTTTCAAGACATCCTCTCTCTCATTTTTTTTTGCTCTCTCTTTTCTCTCTTCATCTTGAGAGATTTTGTTTGGGAGCTTTGATTTAAGCATTTTGAGATCCAGATCTGAGCTCGGTTTTGGGGATTGTCCGGTGGTGGTTTGGTCCGGAGCTGTGTGTTCCGGCGACCCTTGGTCCCGGGTTTCGGTGGTGCGTTTTTCCGGCGACCCTCGGCCACAATACCGTGTGGTCATTTTTCCGGTGAGTTTGGCTCCGGTTTTAAGGAGTTTGGTTGCTGGTCATTTTCGGCTGGTCGATTTTTTCGGCGACCCTGTTTCCGGTGTGGATCCGATTTTCCGGTGCCACTGATTTTTCCGGCAACATTGTTTTTGGTAACATTTCCTTCTCTCTCTCTTTATATATATATATACATACATACATATATACTGATATATACTTATATATACCGAGATATATATACATACCTATATACTGATTTTTATATATATATATAAAACCGTTTTATATTTATATATATATATATAAAACTGTTTTATATATATATGTAAAACTGTTTTATATATATTTATATAAACTGTTTTTTATATATATATATACCTATACATAGATATACACTCTTGGACCATTTTTTGTGTTGCAGTTTGGAGATTGATTCTAGTGAATCAATTTTTTTTTGTTGTCGTAACTATTGCTTCAACTGTTTTGATCTAAAGATTGTTTTGGACTAGTTTGTTTGGTTGTTGTGACTTGAGGTTGCTAGATCTAAACTTTGGCCTATACATCTTTGGACTAAATATTTTATTTGGATTAAATCCTTTTGACTAAAATTAATTTGTTCTTGGACTTTAATTTGAACCAAAAATTAATTTGAACTTGGATTTGTTTTGAACTGAAATTTGGAACTGTTTTGGACTAAGTCCTTTTGTTGGGTGTGTATTGTTGGCTCTTATTTTACACCCAACTCATTTAGTGTGTGCACTTATTTACTTAGATTATTTTGTGCCACACATTTTGTATTTAAATTTTTGTATAATAAAATTTATTTAGACAAATTTTTGTTTGAACCATCTTTGGAACAAAGTCTAAATTTAGTTGGGTGTTGTGTGTTTGTTGTAGGATTTTACTTTACACCCAACTTATTTTGTGTGCATTTTTTATTGGACTTAGATTATTTTGTGTCACACATTGTTTATAAAAATAATATTTTAATCTGAATTAAAATTTATTTGGGTGTTGGGTATTTGTTGTTGGAGCTTAGTTTATACCCAGCTCAGTTAGTGTGTGTACACTTTATTTATTTGGACTGTGACTTTATTTTGGGCCAACTTTATTTGGATAAATTTATTTGGACTAAAATTAGTTGGGACTGAATTTTAGTAGGTTTATTGGGTGGTTGGTTTGGAGAGTTTATTTACACTCATTTCAGTTTGTGTGTACACTTTGTTATCAAGACTTATTTTAGTGTGTCACACATTTTTATTTATTTATTATTATAATCTGGTTTGATTTATTTTGGGAATAAAGATATTTGATTTTTGACTCTAAACTAGTTACACCCTCTAAGTTGAACTTTTGTGTGTTCACTTTATTTAGTTGGGCTTAATTAGTGTGTAGTCTTTATATCACATCTTTATTTGTTTAAATTTTATTTTAGTTAAACCCATCCTATTTTAGTGAGTCGAGTGCTACACTTTTTATCTCGTACTCATTTGACTTGGATTGGACCATTTGACTCCTACACTTTTTATTGCCTAAGTTGAATACTTTTGTTGTATTCTTTTATAACTTAAGGTAGTGTTTATATGTGTATGAGTATTTGATCCAACCCTTGTCATAGTATTGGTTTATACTAAAATTGGAATTTAATATTTGTAATCTTATTTTATTTATTTTAATTAAGTCCCAATTTATATGAGCTAAGTGCTACACTTATTTATCTTTTGCTCATTTTACTTGGACTTAATATTTTTAACATAACACCTATTTAAATTGATTCATATTATATTTGGTGTTAGGTTAATTTTTATCTTAGTTGCGCGACACAATTGTTGGGATTTTATTTGTGGTCATTTGCGCCAACTAATTTGTTTTTAGAATTAATCTTTACTTGAATATTAAATATTAAGGAAGACCTTACTTGTGTCTTGGGACTTAATATTTAGGCATTCGTTTTAGTATTGATTAATTCAATATTGTCTTACCTTTCAATTAGTCCTTGATTGGTAATTTGTCTTGTCAATTAAAATAGATTTAAACCTTGGTTGTTTGGTCTATTTTTAAACAAGATTATTTTTTGTTGTTTTGATTAAAACAATATCACTTATTATATTTGTGTGTTGCACAACTTCACGGGGTCTTGGGTTTGAGTGTGTCGTTGTGCTTGTGTAGTGAGTGACTGATAGTCTCTATTACCGGGGTGTTATTGGGTTGACTGATTTTCAGTCAAGTTGGGTTGTTTTAGACTAGGCTGGGTGTACGGGTTTGTATTTGCTTAGTTTATTTCATTGTGGACTTGGAGGACTGTAATCTGTAACCTATAATCGGTAATAGTGGACTTGAGTGCGCGGGCTGTCCTGGGACTAGGGACACGGGGTTTACCACTAAGGTGGGTTCCTCGATAACATATATTGTGTCACACTCTACTTTTCCTCATCTCATTCTTAAAGGGAATTATTCTTTACTTCTAGCATCATCACCTTTACTAATAGTGTGCGTGAGTGTTTTCTCACTTAAAATTTATAATAGATTTTTTATCAAAGATTAAAAGAGTTGAAGAATTTTTTAAATAACCTAATACGCATTAGCAAGTACTCCTTGGTTCTTTCTAGTGTGACCCTTGGGTCCTTTTTCAAGTGGTATCAGAGCTTCAGGATTCACTTTATAAAAGTTTTTATTCCGCAAAGATCCTGAACTCCTTTTAAAAATCTATATTTTATATCATTTAAAATCTATTTTTTATTATGGGAAAACAAATTGGTGATGCTATTTTTTCTTTGAAAAAATCCCTT
Source organism: Sambucus nigra (assembly GCA_949130495.1). Taxonomy (NCBI): domain Eukaryota; kingdom Viridiplantae; phylum Streptophyta; class Magnoliopsida; order Dipsacales; family Adoxaceae; genus Sambucus; species Sambucus nigra. Next base: position 466,283,040 of record OX422209.1, on the reverse strand, counting down.
TATGAATGTTCTAATGATGAAAAGCTTTACTCTCAATATAACATTCCAAAATCTTCTACATCTTGGTTTAAAATGTGGGATGATATGTCTGATAGTGATAGTGATAGTGATGAGGATAATTTTAACCATATATTGCCTTCTACACCTATTTGTGATACTAAATTTGTTGCCCCTATTTCTACAAATATTTGGGATGGTATTACTGATAGTGATTCTGATAGTGATAAAGATAATTTTGATCACTTATTATCTCCTACTACTATTTGTGGCACTAAATCTGTTGTTGCCCCACTTACTTTATCCAAAGACATTAATGTTTGCGTATCTACTAGTTCGGATGATTCCGATTTATGTGTAGATAATTTTGTTTTAGACAAAGTGATTTTATCTCGTACCTCACCTACTCCATGTCACCCTACATTCACAGCTTCTATATCTAATGTTGATGATATTTTTGGTGATGTTGATGAATTTGAAAATGAAGACAATGATGTCATTTTGGAAGGGTGCGTGAGTACAAATTTAGAGGATTGTGTGAGTAATAAATCTTTTGAGAAAACGATTGAGGATTGCAATGACTTAGGTCAAATTAATTCTAGTTTAATGGCTAAAAATGACATTTTATGCGATCAAATCAAGTTAATAACCGAAGAATTTGTTTTTCGTATTGATGAACTTGAAAATGATGTTTCGTTTTTAGAGAAAAGGATTGTCATGTTAACCGAACTTAATCATTCTCTTGAAACTAAAAACAAGGAAGTTTTGTGTAAATTTGATGATTCTCAAGTTGAACTAAAAGCCGTTTTGATTAAATTTGATAAATGTAAAAAGGAACTAGAAGTGACTTTGAAAAAGTTAAAGAGTTATTGGAATGCCTGTGATGCCGTCAAAACTATTAATGAAAATACATGTTATGATCCAACAAACTCTTATTCTGATTGTGTTCCTACTAAAGGGCTTGGTTTTGAAGGAAAAGAATTTGATGTTACCAATTTTATAAACTCTAAGGAACAATTTCCCGATTCAAACGAAATTAAGTTGTCTTATAAACATTTTGAAAATGAGGGTTGTTCTTCAAGTGGTAAATCTGTTCTTAAATGTGATTTTTGCCATAAAATTGGGCATTTAGAAAAGTTTTGCTTCGAGAAATTAGGCGAGAACAGTTTTGATTTAGGCAAAGTTAGGCAAAATCAAAAAGCTGGAAATAATCATTTTGTCAAACCTAATTTTCAGTGTAGTTTTTGCCATAAGAATGGTCATTTAGAAAAATTTTGTTTTAAGAAATTAGGACAAAACAAATCTGATCTAGGCAAATTTAGGCAAATTCAAAATGTTGGGAATTTCAAAACTCCAAAGCCTTCTCTTAAATGTAATTTTTGCTCTAAAAATGGTCATATTGAAAAATTCTGCTACAAAAGACTTGGGCAGAATAATGCTAATATAGGCATTTTTAGAAAAATTGAAAATCAGAGAAATGTTAAAACTGCCAAACCTATGCTGAAATGCAGTTTTTGTACTAAAACTGGCCATATTGAAAAATTTTGTTTTCAGAAATTAATGCTGAAACAAGCTGTTTTGGGCAAAAATAGTCATTTTGATAGAAATAAACATGCTGAAAATTCTGTTTTTAGGTGTAATTTCTGTTTTAGAATGGGTCATTTAGAGCAGTTTTGTCATAAAAAGTTAAATTTTGATTCTGAAAAGCTGCCCACTATATGCAGAAATTATAAATTGCCTTTGAATGCTAAGTGTAAACATGCTGTTAAAACTGTTTATAAATGTAATTTTTGTTCTAAATTTGGTCATATAGAACAATTTTGCTTTGAGCGTTTGAATTTAACTAAAAATTCTGCATATGCTAGACATGTGAGCTTTCATGATAATGCTAAATCGAATGATAGACATGTATTTAAATGCAGTTTTTGTCTTCAAAAGGGTCATTTGGGACAGTTTTGCTATAAGCATTTGAGTAGACAACAAAATGGTGTTAAAAATTTGTCCAAGATCCATTTAAAGTCTAATGTTGTTAAGAATTGGTCTCATACTAATGTTAATTTTGCCCCATTTAAGACCGTTATTCCTAATGTCAAATCGAAGTGGGTTAAGAAAGATGATTTAGGTACTCAAATGAGGAGTATCGAAATTTCAAACTAATTTTGCTTTAGTTTGTTTTAGTTTGTTTTGTTAGTACGTTTTATTTGTATATCATGTGGTACTAACTTTTATTTTGTAGGATTCTTCCCTACCCTTTGTCCCTTTGAGACAAACAGGGGGAGAATTGGAGACTCTTTTGGTATTGTATTTTTGAGTCTTTTAGGAATTCGTGGTGTTAGTTGAGCTTAGTACTCTTCTATGTTTGATTAGGACTCTTGTGGTTAGTAGAGTTGTGTATCTTCTTTTGTTTTAGGACTCATGTGTATAGTCGAGTTATGTAATTTTTGTTGTTCTTTGTTTTTGAGTCTCGGTTTTTGTTTGTCTCAAAATTGGCCAAAGGGGGAGATTGAAAATCTCATTCTTCTTGTGTTGGCTCAATCTTGAGACAAACAATTTTTAGTTATATGCTCTTGCATTTTTTATTTTTATTCAAATCTATTTTTTATATCTTAAATCATATTTTCCTATATTGATTTATTATATAAATTATTTTTTTGAGAAAAATAATTGTTGTGTAATGTACAAATTATTTTTTGTGTCATATAATTTATTTATTTTTTTTCTTGTGTGAGTTTTGGTATTTTTCTGAATTTAAAGTTTATTTTATATTTCAAGTCTTTTATTTTATTTGACTTGATATATAAAATATTTTTTTTATTCAGAATATTTATTTTGTGTTTTTTTTGTTTCATAACTTTGTAGTATGATCTGTATTTTTTATGAGTATCATTATTTTTGTGTTTCAATTTTTTATTTTATTTTTTTATTCTTATTTTCGGATTATATATTTTTTTTTTGTGTTTTTATTTTTTTTGGGCTTTTAAGCTTTGGGCTTTTTGGAAAGCCCTTTAGGGTTTTATTTTTGGTATAAGTAAAACCCTTATCTCTCTCTCTCAAGCTCTCACCTTTTTACGGCCGTCATTTTTGTTTCAAGACATCCTCTCTCTCATTTTTTTTTGCTCTCTCTTTTCTCTCTTCATCTTGAGAGATTTTGTTTGGGAGCTTTGATTTAAGCATTTTGAGATCCAGATCTGAGCTCGATTTTGGGGATTGTCCGGTGGTGGTTTGGTCCGGAGCTGTGTGTTCCGGCGACCCTTGGTCCCGGGTTTCGGTGGTGCGTTTTTCCGGCGACCCTCGGCCACAATACCGTGTGGTCATTTTTCCGGTGAGTTTGGCTCCGGTTTTAAGGAGTTCGGTTGCTGGTCATTTTCGGCTGGTCGATTTTTTCGGCGACCCTGTTTCCGGTGTGGATCCGATTTTCCGGTGCCACTGATTTTCCGGTGCCACTGATTTTTCCGGCAACATTGTTTTTGGTAACATTTCCTTCTCTCTCTCTTTATATATATATATACATACATACATATATACTGATATATACTTATATATACCGAGATATATATACATACCTATATACTGATTTTTATATATATATATAAAACCGTTTTATATTTATATATATATATATATAAAACTGTTTTATATATATATGTAAAACTGTTTTATATATATTTATATAAACTGTTTTTTATATATATATATACCTATACATAGATATACACTCTTGGACCATTTTTTGTGTTGCAGTTTGGAGATTGATTCTAGTGAATCAATTTTTTTTTGTTGTCGTAACTATTGCTTCAACTGTTTTGATCTAAAGATTGTTTTGGACTAGTTTGTTTGTTTGTTGTGACTTGAGGTTGCTAGATCTAAACTTTGGCCTATACATCTTTGGACTAAATATTTTATTTGGATTAAATCCTTTTGACTAAAATTAATTTGTTCTTGGACTTTAATTTGAACCAAAAATTAATTTGAACTTGGATTTGTTTTGAACTGAAATTTGGAACTGTTTTGGACTAAGTCCTTTTGTTGGGTGTGTATTGTTGGCTCTTATTTTACACCCAACTCATTTAGTGTGTGCACTTATTTACTTAGATTATTTTGTGCCACACATTTTGTATTTAAATTTTTGTATAATAAAATTTATTTAGACAAATTTTTGTTTGAACCATCTTTGGAACAAAGTCTAAATTTAGTTGGGTGTTGTGTGTTTGTTGTAGGATTTTACTTTACACCCAACTTATTTTGTGTGCATTTTTTATTGGACTTAGATTATTTTGTGTCACACATTGTTTATAAAAATAATATTTTAATCTGAATTAAAATTTATTTGGGTGTTGGGTATTTGTTGTTGGAGCTTAATTTATACCCAGCTCAGTTAGTGTGTGTACACTTTATTTATTTGGACTGTGACTTTATTTTGGGCCAACTTTATTTGGATAAATTTATTTGGACTAAAATTAGTTGGGACTGAATTTTAGTAGGTTTATTGGGTGTTTGGTTTGGAGAGTTTATTTACACTCATTTCAGTTTGTGTGTACACTTTGTTATCAAGACTTATTTTAGTGTGTCACACATTTTTATTTATTTATTATTATAATCTGGTTTGATTTATTTTGGGAATAAAGATATTTGATTTTTGACTCTAAACTAGTTACACCCTCTAAGTTGAACTTTTGTGTGTTCACTTTATTTAGTTGGGCTTAATTAGTGTGTAGTCTTTATATCACATCTTTATTTGTTTAAATTTTATTTTAGTTAAACCCATCCTATTTTAGTGAGTCGAGTGCTACACTTTTTATCTCGTACTCATTTGACTTGGATTGGACCATTTGACTCCTACACTTTTTATTGCCTAAGTTGAATACTTTTGTTGTATTCTTTTATAACTTAAGGTAGTGTTTATGTGTGTATGAGTATTTGATCCAACCCTTGTCATAGTATTGGTTTATACTAAAATTGGAATTTAATATTTGTAATCTTATTTTATTTATTTTAATTAAGTCCCAATTTATATGAGCTAAGTGCTACACTTATTTATCTTTTGCTCATTTTACTTGGACTTAATATTTTTAACATAACACCTATTTAAATTGATTCATATTATATTTGGTGTTAGGTTAATTTTTATCTTAGTTGCGCGACACAATTGTTGGGATTTTATTTGTGGTCATTTGCGCCAACTAATTTGTTTTTAGAATTAATCTTTACTTGAATATTAAATATTACGGAAGACCTTACTTGTGTCTTGGGACTTAATATTTAGGCATTCGTTTTAGTATTGATTAATTCAATATTGTCTTACCTTTCAATTAGTCCTTGATTGGTAATTTGTCTTGTCAATTAAAATAGATTTAAACCTTGGTTGTTTGGTCTATTTTTAAACAAGATTATTTTTTGTTGTTTTGATTAAAACAATATCACTTATTATATTTGTGTGTTGCACAACTTCACGGGGTCTCGGGTTTGAGTGTGTCGTTGTGCTTGTGTAGTGAGTGACTGATAGTCTCTATTACCGGGGTGTTATTGGGTTGACTGATTTTCAGTCAAGTTGGGTTGTTTTAGACTAGGCTGGGTGTACGGGTTTGTATTTGCTTAGTTTATTTCATTGTGGACTTGGAGGACTGTAATCTGTAACCTATAATCAGTAATAGTGGACTTGAGTGCGCGGGCTGTCCTGGGACTAGGGACACGGGGTTTACCACTAAGGTGGGTTCCTCGATAACATATATTGTGTCACACTCTACTTTTCCTCATCTCATTCTTAAAGGGAATTATTCTTTACTTCTAGCATCATCACCTTTACTAATAGTGTGCGTGAGTGTTTTCTCACTTAAAATTTATAATAGATTTTTTATCAAAGATTAAAAGAGTTGAAGAATTTTTTAAATAACCTAATACGCATTAGCAAGTACTCCTTGGTTCTTTCTAGTGTGACCCTTGGGTCCTTTTTCAAATCAAACCCTAACCCCACTAAGTTTTAACACTACTTTTCTCCTTGAATTGTGTATTAACCTTCATTGCCAATTTGAACACATCCTTATAAGTCCAATAAGGTTGAAATAGGACGACATTTGAAATTTTAGTCATTAAAACAACAATAGAGAGAGCATCATGAGATGATAAAATATTTTTGAATACCCCTCCACAAAAAACTCATTTTGCCTAAAGTTGTGAAAGTTAAGAAAAACATCTTATAAGTAATGACCAAGAAAAAATGTCTTCTTTAACTCTGTTTCCATCTTCTTTCAACATTCCTAACAAATTGAGGATTGTTTCTTCAACTTAGTGGCAACCAACTTCGCTTTTTAGATTTCCCAAATTTCATTGTAGTCAAAGATTCTCTCCACGTCATTGAGCCAATTAATGAATTCATTGCCTTGTATTTGACCTTTAAATTATGGAATGTCAACTTTGATAGCATTACGGTGATTGGGTTAGTTTTGTTCCATATATACGATTCAAAGGATCCTCTTCTTTCGATATGATAATTGTAAAATGGTTTAATCTCCTCTTCATTTTATGGTAATACATTCTCCAAACCATGACACAAACCATCATATGATCCTAAGATTTATAACATAACACATGGTGCTAGAGTTGTTTTACTTTTCTCATCAAATCATCCATTTCAATGCCACGTAAGTTCTGTTCACGTATCGTTGCATCAATAATCGGGCCACAATGACGATTTGTCATCACAATGTGGCTATGATACTAAATTGACTTAGAATAAAAAAGAGAAAGAGATAACATAAGAGAAGAATAAACTAAAGAGAAGGAGAAACACTCGTCACCAATTGGAATCAACCAAAAGGTTAAGAGCAAAATAAGAAGAATCCACTTCTTAGGCAAAAGTTTGTTTATAATTTGAAATCAATTTGCTTTAGCTTCATAAATTCTAAACCCTTATATAAGTACTTGAAAAAACCCTCCAGCAATGGGTAATTAATATATATTAACGAGAATAATAATAAACTTTAAATTGAAAAATTAAAAGATTTTACCCTTAGGACTAAAGACTAATCTGCCTTGAAATTTTATATCACTAAAAATTCTTTGTTTTCTCCATGTACATTAAATTAGAAGTTTAACCATATACTAAATGAAAGTTCTGTAAGCCTTATTTTAAATGAGCTTTGAAACAATTCATTTGGATTTTTGAGAACTGAGTTATGACCGTTTTACCAATGGGTGTTTATGCTGGTAATAGAATCCGAAAACAGATTCTTTGGTTCTTCTAAGCCAATGAATGAACCATGAAGCTTGTTGGGACTTGTAGGAATATTATAGGTTTCTTATGCATCAGTTGCTAAATATGTGTTATATAATACTAGGTTACCCAATTTGATAACCTTATAATTAGGGATACTTTGCAAAGGCAAGGACTTAAAATCCACTAAAAGAACTAAATTTTATAATAATCTCTCTACACTTTCAAGAAGGTACACTATTTATTGCAAAAACCCAAAATGTCAAATTATTTAAAGGATGGTAAAATTAGTGGGAGCACCGAATAACAAAATGTGGTTATAAAGGATGTTAAGGTATTTGTACCTTTCCCTATCACTTCTGAAATAATTAATCTATTAGTTCGTGGATTATTTTACAATTAAAGAATAATTAAATTATCAAACATCATATAATTGGATTATCACCATGAAACAAATATAGATAAAATCACAAGGAGTATTTTTAAGAAGATCTTAAAAGGATTTTTGTATCCTAAATGATCATGTAATTTATTTACAAGAATGTGATTTTAACATACGAGTAAGAAAAGGTACAGTTTTGTTTCACAATTTGTACGAAATTATAATTATATGAAATGCCACTAACAGACCAAAAAAAAGTTTATGATAGCATTTAATTACCTAATTGGCACTGTAGGGCGTTAGTTGTAACAAGTCTATGTATAATCTGAAAGGGTGAGGCATGACCCACTCCAATGAAAAAAACCTTCAAGGTGTTTAAAGCTTTAGGAGTAGCAAGTAAGTTGAAAACTAACTTTTGAAATATAATGACAATTTTATGATTATAATATGAGGAAGAAAATTATTAAATATAAGCTTTTTAGTAATAAAAAAAAGAATGAAATCACTTGAGAGTGATGATTTTTTTAGAGTAAAGAGACAAGCACTATAAGTACCTAGAGAGAGAGGGAAGAAAATACTTTATGTGTTAGATTGGGCAGAGTAACAATGCTTTAGAAATGGTGTTTTGATTTGACCTTGACCAGGTGCTCTGTTTATAGCTAAATATTAGGGTTTTCGTGACAATATTCACGCTAAAGGGATATTCCTTGCGGTAATATCTTAGTAATACTTTTTATCCTATTTTACTGTTTGTCGATGTCCACTCTGACAGGTAACATCTGGTGAACAAAAATCAAGAAGCAAATATGTAGGCAATAGTGCTAAAAAGTACGACTTTGTGAATATTTCAAATAATTACTTATGCGCGGCCTTGAGGGCCAGTCACCAATGTTATAGGTTAAAATGGTTTTGTGAGCGGTACCTTGACTGCTCGCCTATTTTACTAAGTGTGAGCTGTGTAAGTGTATGAGTGACCTCTTATGTTCCTCCTATTAGTGTTCTCTATTTACTAGGGAATATAATTGGTTGAGCCTTATCTTGACCAATAAGACTTATCTATCAGCCTCTATCCCAAAGCTCTCAAGGGATCCCAACATCCTATATGTTCGAGCCCTGTTTGTTTGTTTAAGGCTTCTTGCTAACCATTTTTGTTTTAAATAATAATGGTGTTAGTAAGTAATCTATTATTAGAAACATCTTTATTGAAATGAATTGGGGTGCTAATGTTGCATTTCATTACTCCCCCTGCCCCTCATTGGCTTCTATCCACTAGCATGGCACCCCCTCGTTGACTTGGGGTTACTTGTATGGTATCTCTTAACTATCTTGGGGTTGCTCGCATAACACCCCTTCGCTAGTATGGACCCACTCGATTGTCATCCCCTCACTGACTTAGGGTTTCTTGCATGGCATCTCATTATTGTCTTGGGGTTTCTCTCATGGGACCCCCCTCGATGGCTTTGACCCATTCATGTGCCATGCCCTTTCTGACTTGGGATTGCCTGTCCAATATTATTGACTTTTGTTTTTGGCCCCTGATCGCACACAACTTAAATTTGATAAGAGTAAGACCCTCACATATTTCATAAATGCTTAACTTGATGGAGTCTCAGGTAAGATTCAAAGGACATAACCTATAACATTGAATAAACAGTAATTGGTCTTATAAGTCAATACATTTTTAATTAATTAAGACGTCTATACATTCCCCCCTCCCCCTCCCATCATCCGACAGGAGGCAAGATGACGACGAAAAAAAAGGTTGTGTTGAAGGGTTTATCATCCAAACAATTCTCCAAGATTGTTTATGTTCCCATCTTATTGCAATAAGAATTTTTCATTTTTTTGCAAGTCATATATTGTTAGCGCCCTGTATGATAGAATGCCTTATTGAATAATTTTTTTCAGCTCACATATTCTTTGTAATTGGGTTAACACGTCTGTCGATTTTATTTTAAATAATTTTTTATAGTTTTTTTGTATCACGCTCGCGTATCATGTGGGTTCAATGCTAGTGTACTTGTATAATTATGAAACTTCATAGTAGATGGCTTTAATGTCAATTAATTGAAAATACAGTGTCATAAAGATGCACATAAGATTTTGGTGCGCCTATATCAACAAATCCCCCATTGTTTAACGTGTTTCTAACATGCAAAATTCACTTGATAGAAATAATTATAGTAAATGGAATAAAAAATGTCCGTGTGCTTTAGAATATATTTTATTTTCTCACCCTTAAATCTAAAGTAGGTTTCGTTGTGACTAGAGGTGATTGCACTACCGGACCTTACCATCTTCTCTGAAAAAAATTGAATTGGTTTTCAATATTTTATTGCCAAAAATAAAATTATTGAAAATTTCTTAATTAGTTTGGTTTAGACGATTCAAAACTTGTTTTATCGAAATTACGGTAGTACTAAAAGTGGGAAAAATTACTATATAAAAAATAATGATTTGAAATGCTAACACTACCAAATGTCTTAGACTTTTATAGTAATTAGAAATATTAACTAAAATTGCCAGGGATGCATATGATTACTTGTAGTAGGATATTAGCTACTACGTTACTTTTGAGGCTTAATAGAGAGAAAAATTATCGCCTACCCTTTGGATAGTTGAAAAAAGGGAAATAACAAGTTTATCGGACCTATAGTGGTTCATGGTCCCCCAACCAGGATTAAATCAATCCACACCCTTTTCGTATAGTTCAGAAATGTAGTGAGAGTACATTGATGAAGATAAATATTTTGAGGTCCAACATGAGTAGTTAGGGATTGCCGAGGGTGTACCCCGTGAGGAGAGACGGCTTGGTATGAAAATAAGGGAAATTGGTACCTATAAAAGTGATATCTTCTCTAGCATAGAGATGATAGAGCTAGTGGAGTACAGGCTCATCTTTTGAGACATTATTATCGAAAGCATAATAGTTTTGTGTGTCATTATATAATTGAGACCTTAAGCATAAAGGAATATATCGGTATGTAAGGGGTTGAATGAACTTGTTGCTAATCGTGGGTTGTAGTGACTAGACATTTGGTTGAAATGGTGCCAATGGTGTATTCATACTGGAAGTAACAAAAGATTATTGCGAGTAAATTTTGAACACGTTCGAACGCAGTTGTATGCAAGAATCTGATGGGATATTATGGGGCTTCATAATGCCGACGAGTCTATTTGGGAGCGCGAAGAAGAGATACGCGACAAATATCCATAGTTATTCATACTAGGTATTTTTTTTAATTTCGGGATGAAATTTCTTAACTAGGGGGTATGTAACACCCTGTTATTTTATTGAATTTTATATTGGGATTTAATTAAATTATATTTAGAAAATTAATCCGGTGAAATAAATTTTAATTAGTGAGATAACGGATAATATTTATTTATATTGAATATTACTTAGTGAATGAGTAATAATAATAATAAGAAAATAGAATAACTCTTGCAAATGAGAAATACAATAGGTATGGTAAATTTAGTCGGGAGGCGCGTGTTAGTCGTGTCGGGACTAAATTTGAAAATAAAATGTAATTTCAGATTTGATAATTCAAATGGTCATTTCGAGTGCGTCAGTGTATCCAAAAGGGTCGAAATAATCAGAAAAGTCTACCCGGAGATTTAGTTTGGATCCCGGGGCACTTTTAGACCAAACCGGCACCCTAGAGGGGTATTTCAGTATTTTGAAAATTTGGAGAAAATAAATGCACAAAATGTAGAGTATTATATCTGATAACACGTAAAGAAAATTAGGGCTTTTCGTATAGTTCAGAAACATAGTGAGTGTACTTTAATGAGAAAAAAAGTTTTGAGGCCTGGCATGAGTAGTCAGGGATTGCCGAGGGTGTACCCCGTGAGGAGAGATGGCTTGGTAAGAAAGTAAGGGAAATTGGTACCTATAGAAGTGAGATATTCTCTAACATAGAGATGATAGAGTCACTAGAGTATAGACTCATCTTTTGAGACATTGTTATCAAATGCACGATAGTTTTGTGTGTCATTATATAAGTGAGACCTTAAGCATAAAGGAATATATCGGTATGTAAGGGCTTGAATGAACTTGTTGCTAATCGTGGGTTGTAGTGAGCAGACATTTGGTTGAAATGGTACCATTGGTATATGTATAGTGGAAATAACAAAAGATTGTTGCGAGTAAATTTTGAGCACATTCGAATGCAGTTGTATGCAAGAATCTGATGTGATATTATGGGGCCTCATAATGCTGACGAGTCTATTTGGGAACGCGAAGATGAGATACGTGAAAAATATCTAGAGTTATTCAAATTAGGTTTTTTTTTAAATTTCGAGATGAAATTCCATAACTAGGGGGGTAACACCCGGTTATTTTATTGATTTTTATATCAGGAATTAATTGGGATTTAATTAAATTATATTTAGAAAATTAATCCGATAAAATAAATATTAATTAGTGAGATAAGGGATAATATGTATTCATATTGAATATTACTTAGTGAATGAGTAATATAAGAAGAAAATAGAATAACCGTCGCAAGTGAGAAATACGATAGTTACGGTAAATTTAGTCGGGACGCGCGTGTCAGTCGTGTCGGGACTAAATTTGGGAAATAAAATGTAATTTCAATTTTGATAATTGAAATGGTCATTTTGAGTGCACCAGTGTGTCTGTAAGGGTCGAAATAGTCAGAAAAGTCTACCTGAGGGTTTAGTTTGGATCCAGGGGCACTTTTAGGCCAAACTGGCACCCCGGATGGGTATTTCGGTCTTTTGAAATTTTGGAGAAAATAAACCCCCGAAAAGTAGAGTATTATATCGGATAACACATAAAATAAATTAGGGTTATTAGTTATCAAATCAAAGGGAGAGTCATAGGAGGGAGAAGGAGAGTTGTTCCTAGGGTTCAAAGGCCAAGATCCACCTTCTTACACCACCACCGGATTGTAGATCGGGAAGAGGAGAACATAAATACCAACCAAATATTCTGCAGAATCAAACCTTCAAATTAAGACAAGTGTTTATTGTGCTAATTTATGACTTGTTATACCATCTATGATAGAATAAGATGATAACTTTATGAAATTCATGAGATTTGGCTTTAAAATTTGAGATATAAATCATGTTCTTCGCTAGGAATGTTACTATACTTGATCTCTTACTCATATAGGATGAAATTGATGAGAAATATAACGAAATTTGAGAAGAAATATAGAAAAATGTTGAGGTTCTTGAACATGAATGATAAACTAGGGTTTTGAATTATTAATCTTGAATTAATGGAATTTAAATGTGTTCTTTGATGATTTAATGATTCCAATATGTTAGAAATTGGGTATATATTTTGGTGTAATGTTTAGTATGCTTGGTTGGGAGATTGGGAATGAATCATGGAGGTCTTATGGCTAAAAATGTTGAATCATGTAATTGTTATTTTGGGAAAAGACGAGACCTGCTACATGCGAATCGATTCGGCTCGTTGGCCAAATTGATTCGGAAGGAGAATCGATTTAGACCAAGGCCGAATCGATTCGGTTTCCCAGAATTGCACAATTTCATTATTTTTTGCTTAGAACTCATGGGAAACGATTGGGTTAACCTTTGAAGCAATTTTAAAACATAATGAGAGATATTATAATGATCAGTAGGCTAATGTTGAGATTGATATTAGTTATATGAAGAGAACTTAAGGCTATCACCGATTTGGTAATGTGGTAATAAAACCTAATTCTGAGAATTACATCGTGTCACAGACAAATTAAGGGAACGTATGACCAGACCAATAGGGAATTAATGAGATACCTACTGAAATTTCTTATGGGACAATTGTTAACCTTTCGGGCATGGGGAGAATAATCAGGATTTTATGGTGATAAGTATACTAGTAAAGTAATGATACTTAGAATATTCGAGAGTTACTATACTACGTATGGGACATCTAAGATAGGTCGTGTGTGTACCTATACTGAGTAAATGTGTATATATGGGTGGTGTGAATACCTATTGTTTGTTATATTTATGTCTAAGACATAACTAGGTTACTTGCTAACACGGGAGGTTTCCTGTCGTGGCCAGTCTTATTCTGATGAGCCATTAGGGGGGATATTGACTTGTACCTCAAAACATTGAACATAGAATTGAACACCACTTGTGGGAATAAGGGTGTGACCGGTCATTTGGGAGCATTAGGTATGTGCGTTGCCCAAAGGCTTAGAACTATGTTCGCCTCCAATATGTGTGATTTGATTTAGGGTTCGAGGGAGATTATCCAAACCGGTGTAGTTATTTAGTACGTGATGTACCAGGACTTGATAGCAGAGTATGCCCGCAACGTAGGATCCTCTAAAGGGTGTTGTGTACGTATATATATATATATGACTTCTCACAAGCAGACGTCCGCTAACGGATTAAATGACATTTCACAAATTGTTGCAAACGTAGTCAAACGTGTAAAGCAAAAAATTTGTTGACCCATTTACTTAGAAAATGATAAAAGCAAAAAAAAGGTTGTTAGCGTTCTTTAAGCAACTATTGACTTTAAACAAGAGGCCAATTTCATTTACCTTGCCTTTCCCTTCCTCGCCAAGAGAAAAAATCCCTAGCCGTTGTTGAAGTGAAGCCATTATCGTCCTCCCCAAACTGATTTTGAAGCCGTCAGTTATCATAGCTGATTTGGTAGTTTCACAAACACTGAAAAAAGCCCTAGTAAGTATGTACCAATCCCATTCTTTATTTTTGCAATAGTTAGGGGACAAACTATAAATGTTGAAGTGTTGAAAGTATTAATTTTTAATATTGCAATTTTTTTTACCTTTCAGGTCTTTATAATGGAAAGTGTCAATTTGGAAACATAGAGCGAGGAAAATAATTTTTATGTCGTAGGGGATAGTGTTGAGAATGTTGAAATGGAAGTTGAGAGTAGTGAGAATGTTGTTACTAATATGGAAAACTCATCTGATGTTGTTATTAATCCGCAAGTTTCAAATGAACTCAAATCGAGAATCGATCAAGAATTCCCAACGCTAGATGTCGCTCATTATTTTTACAATACATATACAAAGGCGTCCTGATTTAGTATTAGAAAATGGTCTGAGAGGAAGAGGGTCGGTAGTGATGAAATAGTGAGGAAAGAATATGTATGTTTTAAATAAGGAAAAAGTTCAATGATGGCAGATGTTGATGCAACAAGACGAAAGGGATCATCAAAAGAAAATTGTAATGCAAAAATGGCCATTATAAAATCAAATTCTGGTGTATATCTAGTCATTGTGTTTGTGGATCTGTATAGTCACCTTTTTTCGGCCCCACAAAAAACTCATTTGTTAAGATCTCATTGAAAAGTTTCTAGTGTGCAAAAATGTCGATCTCAATAACTTAGCAAGGTAAATATACCAACACACCAACAATATAGTTTATTTGGTGTCCAAGCTGTTTATTTCGAAAATATTGGGTGTACTGAAAAATATTTGTATAACTTTGAACGGGAAAGACGTAATGAGATGAAGGGGCATGATGGTGAGATGTTATACGAGTATATGCAATTAGAGTGAGGCAAAAACCCATTATTTTTTTTAAATTGAAAATGATGATGAAAATCCCATTTCTCGTTGTTTTTGGGCAGATGCAACCTCACGATGGGATTACGGGTTTTTTGGTGACGTTGTTATATTCGATACTACGTATAACACCAATCGATATGGTTTAATATTTGCACCATTAAGGGGGGTTAATAATCACGGTCAAATAATTATATTCTCTTGTGCATTTTTATGTGATGAAACTGTTGAATCATTTGTTTGTCTTTTCCACCAATTTTTAGAGAACATGCCCGGTGATGCCCCAAAAATGATAATTACAGACCAAGATCCTGCAATGACAAAAGCAATCTCTGAAACTCTCCCCAATACCTTCCACCGGTATTGTAGTTGGCATATATTGACCAAGTTTTCTGATTGCATTTGAAAGTCGAAAAAAAGAAGAGTTTGACTCGATATGGATGGATCTCGTACAAAAAAGTGGCTTACATGATAACAAATGGCTAGGGAATATTTATAAAATTTGAAATATGCGGGTTCTCGCAGATGTGAATCATGTCTTCTCGGCAGAGATGTCTAGTAGTTAATGGGCTTAAAGTGGTCATTCACATTTTAAGAAGTTTGTTGGAAAAATGAATTCTTTGGTTGATTTCATAGTGCATTTTGCTAGGGGGCTTCAAAGACAACGTCAGCAATCATTGATTGCGGACAATCGAGACATGATTGAGAAACCCAAACCCAAATTTTTTAGTGAAATTTTAGTGCAAATGGAATATGTTTACACACGAGAGGTGTTCTTCAAATTCCAAGATGAGTTATGTGAGAGCTTTAGCTACAAATTTGAGCTCGATTTCGAGTTGGACACTAGTCGTTGTCAAAATATTCAACGCAAAGATGTTGATACATATAACGTTCAGCGCGTCGCAGTGTTTTTTTGAACTGCTCATTATCTTTTCAATTAAAAGTACGAATGTAAAATTGAATGGAACTGCTAGTTATGCAATAGACTTTGGAATTGAGTGAATGTAAAATTGAGTGAATGTTGAATGGTACTGCTCATTATGTTTTCTAATTAAAATTGAATGAATGTTGAATGGTACTACTAAAATTGAATGGTACTGCTCATTATGTTTTCAATTGAGTGAATGTTGATAAGAGGTTGCATTTGGAACTGTTAGTTATGCAGTAGGAACCTAGTCAAGTGGAGTAAACCACTACCTGATATGTTGATAAGAGGTTGCAATTGAGTGAGATGGTGCGCCTGTCCGTTCAAAGAAAAAAGGGAGTTATTCATATAATTTTTCAGAACAAATTTGGCAAAAATCTTAATCAACTCGTCATTATGTGATAATACATTTGTTATTTTCCTCGGATCATCTGAAGGAGTTCCTCCATAGAATTGGGCTGCTATGATATTAAATCATTAGTATCCAATTGTAAAATTTATCCATCCTCTTCTTACGAGATCTCACTTTTTCTTTGATCCTAACAAAAAATTAGCTGCCAAAATTTTCTACTGCCATTTATACCAAAATTGGAACTGTTAGTTATGGCACATGATACAATTGTAGACTTTGGAATGCAAATGACCAATCAAAGATATTTCTTTAAACATTACCAAATTACATCTGATACAATAAAAATTCAATGAGTACAACATAAAAGACAAAAATTGTAATAACAAATCGCCCGGTCGCCTTTTCTCTAACTTCATCTCCCATTTGTCGCATTTCATCTCGAATTTGTCACATTTTATCACGAACTTGGTTAATATCATTTCGTAGTTGGGCAATTTCATATCGGAGTTGAATGTGACAACTTTCTTCTTTCTTGTGTAAATCTTTCCGATGCACATTCTCGTCACACCAACCTATGAAATTTTTGCACGCCTGCAATTATAAGCATATAAATTAATTTTTTGTTCATTAATAAAAAAATAACAAAAATAAAATATAATCATACCATGTCTTGAGGGCACGAGTAATAAAGCCTAGCCGAATTTTTTGCACTTTTTGAAATTTTTACAATACAGGTTCCCATACGACAATTGCAAACACGAGCAGGCCACCCCGATGTGGCATTGGATGATTTTGAATGACTTTCCATTCTCTATGAAATGAAAAAAAAAATAATTTACTATGACATAAATAAAGAAATCAACTGAAAAATTTGAAGATGGAATATTTAAATACCTTAATCAAAATCAGCTTCGGCTTTTGGTTTTTAACAAACGAATACCTTAATCAAAATCAGAAGATGGAACTCAACAATTCACTTCAAAATCAGTTTGGAGAGGACGACAATGGCTTCACTTCAACAACGACTAGAGCTTTTTTTCTCTGGGTGGGGAAGGGAAAAGCAAGGTAAATGAAATAGGTCTCTTGTTTAAAGTCAATAGCTGCTTAAAGAAAGCCAACAACCTTTTTTTTCTTTTGTCATTTTCTATTTAATTGGGTCAACAAATTTTTTGCTTTGCATGTTTGACCACCTTGGCAATAAATTGTGAAATGTCATTTAATCCGTTAGCGGATGTCCGCTTGTGAGAAATCATCTCTCTCTCTCTCTCTCTCTCTATATATATATATATATATATATATATATATATATATATATATATAAGTGTGATTGTTTTTTCTACGTGAGAATGAGTAGATAAGACATATAGTGATATATAAATTATTCTAAATGTGTGAGAAATCATTTATCAACGGGTGACTTTTAACGAATATAAAGAAATGTAAAATGTATTACCGTATTATATGGGAAATACAAGTAGGCACTATAAATTATTAGACGGGAAGATATATAAATCACACTAGTTAGGCTGTTAGCATAACAAGGTGGGTTAGAGTAGTAAGTTAAGCGTGCATAATAGTTGAGGGGTGAAGATCTCAGGTGAAAGCACGCAGTACTAACATGTATATAGTATCTTATCTTGATTCGTTTTAAACACTTGGTAAAAATTTTAAACTATTTTACGTGGGCTCTGACCCATTCAAATCCTTTTTATAAAAATAATTTTAGGTGCCCGGCCACAGAGATGCCAGGCATAGGAGTTCCTATATTTGACGTGCTACAGCTGCGGTGGAAATTGCAAGACCTTGATATTAGACTCCTACATGTTTATTTAAGTTCCTATGCATCCTTATTTATCTCAGTCTGGCATGTCTCCCATTCTTAGTTAGTAATTAATTGAATTTCGACAGTGATGCTAAGAATGAAACCATTAATGATTCCTGTTTAATTTAATAATGGACTGATCACCTAGTATTAGAATATGTGGGGTGTCACAGCTACCCATGGTGACAAATTGTTAGTCTGCATAAGTTGAGTACTAATGTTTCAAATTAAGCATTCATTTGAAAAATTTTAAGAACAAAAGCTAGGTGGAAACTTGTGAAACATTGGGAAGACCATCATATATTTAATAAATTCTTAACTTGATAGAGTCTGGAATAAATATTCAAGGCACACAACCTATAATAGTGAATAAACCATAATTGGTCTTATAAGTCAACAAATTTTTAATTAATTAAGACGTTTATAAATTTTGTCCCCCTCCCCCTTAACAACATCTGACAGGACGCAAGATGACGACGAGAAAAAAGTTTTGCTGAAGAGTTTGTCATCCAAACAATTCTTCAAGATTTTTATGTTCCCATCTTATTGCAATAAGAATTTTTCGTTTTTTTTCCAGGTCATATATTATAAACGCCTTGTTTGATGAAATGCCTCATTGAATAATTTTGTTTGAGCTTATATATTCTTTGTAATTGGGTTAACATGTCTGTCGATTTTATTTTAAATAAAATTTATGTAGTTTTTTATATCACGACCGCGTAACACGCGGGTTCAATGGTAGTGTACTTGTATAATTGTGAAACTTCATAGTAGTTGGCTTTAACGTCAATTAATTGAAAATACACTGTGATAAAGATGCACATAAGATTTTGGTGCGCCTATATCAACAAATCCCCCATTGTTTAAAGTGTTTCTAACATACAAAATTCACTTGAGAGAAATAATCACACTAAATGGCCAAAAAGTGTTCGTGTGGTTTAGAATATATTTTGTTTTTTCACCCTTGGATGAGAAACTTACCTTCAATCGCTGGCGGTGCTGGAGGGGCTGGAGGAAGCATAGCCTCCTAAATGTGATAGACCCGTCCATACTGTAGTTGCCCCTGCTATGGAGGAACAACCGAATTAGGTGCCTGGGGTGGAAATTGTACATATGGCTGCTGCGGAGCCCTAGGAAGCTGCCTTCCAATCAACTGGGGACACGACCTCTTATAATGGCCCATCTCTCCACACTGAAAACATTTGTTCCCCACATTTTCCTGGTTCCGCCCTTGATTGTTTCGGAACTGGCCCGAACCTCGGCCCTGCTGGCCTCTACCTCCATTCCCACCTCTACCTGCTTGCTGTTGTGGCGGTCCGCCTTGACCCGGCCTATTATTGTTACCACCCACATTAAATCCACCCAAGCATTGGCGTTTAGACAAATCCCCTTGCTGGGGATCTCTCTCTCTCTGCTTATTCCCCGAAGATTGGGATGAAGGAGATGCTCCTCCCCCGATACCATTACCTCCAGGTTATCCCACCTGCCCCATCGCGATAGCCTTCTTGCTATTTTGCACAAACAATCTATGCTCTTGGCAATGAAGTAGTGCCTCATTCATCACATCCCCAAAGGTTCCTAAAGCCGGATTTCCCTACAAATGTTGTTTTATCCGTCAATGTAAGCCTCCCACAAACTTAGAGATTCTCTACTCTTCTGGAGTCACTTCCTCCGGTATGAAACTTGCCAATCGTGTGAACTCCTCTTCATACTCTGCAACAGATCTCTCTCCCTGTACTACATCTTGGATATTCCTTTGCATCTCCCTTCGAACTGCGGGAGGGAAGTACTTTTCGTCAAACAAGGCCCAAAAATCAGTGATTGACATCGTATCCCTTTGCTCCGGTGTAGTCATCGACTCCCACCAATGTAATGCCGATCCGACAAGCTTGAAAGTAACAAGGATTTGCTTTTTCTCCTCACTACATTCTACCATTCGAAGATGGCGTTGCATGTCTTTCTTCCACTGATTTGCCTTTATAACATCCGAGCCTCCATCGAATTCCGGGGGATGGCCCTTTAGAAAAGACTCCCTAACTCTTTCCCACGGAGAAGGTCCCGTAGGAGCTTGTGCCTCTTGCGCCCGTAGTTGAGCTTATGGCATTTGTTGTACCACTGCAGTCATGGTTGCATTGACTGCTTGGGCCACTATGTTTGCTACATCAGCAGCATTTAGACTCCCCGATGGCGGCGGTGGAGGACCAACCTCTTCTTCCACAACTCTATTACGTCGAGCGGGACGTCCTCTCTTAGGCGGCATCTGAGATGGAGAAATAATAGAGTTAGGATACTATATAAATCAATCTTTCTTGCAGAAGATCGCAAACATAAGAAACAAAGCAGTCCTGGCCTTAGGCTTTATATCAAAGAACGCTACGGTAGAACGTGACAAGTCCGCATAGATCCTAAAGACTCTAGAACTAGATGCTCTGATACCATCTGTGATAACCCGGTATCCGAAATAAGGGGTGGCCAGCCCGATACTCCAATAATACAGGAATCATGGATGGAATCATTCTCAGCATCATAACAACATAAAGAGTATCCGGGATAACCACTCACTATTTCTGAAAACGGGTCGTCAAAATTTTTGTTTTGTAATTTAAAGAAAGCATTTAAACAACCCATAATTAAAAACAAGTGGAAACCACAAAAGTATATATGTTACAACTACAATAGTATAAAATAAAGGACCGAATATAAGGTCGGTCAACAGAATAACATACAATGTACAATAAGTTCCATGAGTTACATATTACATCCATTATACAATTAATATAGTTTGGGCCGCACGCCCGAATAAATACCCGAACATAACTAGAAAAGAACAATGAAGGCGTCTACACAAAATATCCCATGATATCCGCAAAATGTCACGGCTCCTCAAATGACACTGGAATGGGGAAGTCATTATGGGCGTCCTTGCGGTGGAGCACCTGAGAGGATAATATATATATGCACAACAAGAAAGAAAAATGGGTCAGGGCCCGGTTTTATGTGATCACCAAATAAATGACAAGTATGACAATAATGACCAGTAAAGCATGGATGATAGAGATGACATTCTAGCATGATAACATCATATAATGAACTAGGAAAATTTAATGACATTAAGGTGAAATTAAATTTTATAAGAGAATAAGAATAATTATAAGCTTTTTTCATTTTTCACCATTTTCATCTTTCATCTTTCCATTCTTTATCAGGAATACAAGTCTTATCATGTGATCTTTGTGGCACGTATCTCAATTGTATGCTCTTTGTGGAATGCATGCATTATGCTCTTTATGGCATCAATATCCATCCAGTCCAACTTGATGATTAGAATAGTTATATATATATATATATATATAAATTCTAAGACCACCCGTCCGGGTTTTCCCACTGTGCGTGCCCCTAAATAACCATCATTTTCCAGGGCTTATCATAAGACAACCTGGGATCCTAACGAAACTTCGGGAAGCGACCATATGCCTGCGGGATAGTCAATACCACACCCGGAATCTCCTACCCATCGCAGAAAATATAAAACAAGCGCTCATATGTCCTAGGACTATATCCACCCTGCATTCATTAGCCAGTGGCTTCACCTTATGCACGAACTTCCCTTAAGATTGTATTTAGAGAGGTGTGTTTAAACCATTTCATTAATTTCCATTGCACGATTTAGTAAATTATCATGTACTTTATCCATTTACATTTTATCAATTGCATTATGGTTATCCGGAACTATACATGCTTCCCATAATCATAATAACCTCGATGAAAATTTAAACTCCCAAGTTATCTTTCCCAAATGTCCTTTTTGGACTTTATAATAGAGCATCATACCTCAAATTAACTTTTAAAGTCTCCAAATACGACTTATTAATCTCCTAGACACCTACTAGTTATAAAAGGAAGTAATGCCTAAACATCACTTCACGCACCCTCGAAATAAATCCCCAAATCTACCAATTCTAATCTAGGGTAGTAAACTAATTCACCTAGACCTCTAGGACTCTAAGTTTAATTCATACAAGAAGGTTCCTAGGCCCAAATCCTAAAGAAAAAATGAGTTAGAATTGAATTTAAAAAATAACCCAAAACAACAGGAAAACGAATCGATTCGCCCTAGGGGCCGAATCGATTCAGATAAGGGAAACTGACTTTCTGTAAACTGCCGAATCGATTCAGTCCAGGCAGACCTGGAAACTGGACCTAAGCGAATCGATTCGCCCCAAGGGCCGAATCGATTCGGTCCTGCGATTTTGCCAAGAATGGCTATGGAGTCTTGGACTCCAAATTTACCCCAACTCAAATTCTTTCAAACCAAACTCATTTATTATCACCAATACATCATAAATACTACTAACTACAACCATAACCATCAATAATCATCCAAATCATTCTTTAATGATTCAAGACCCACAAATACACAAAAACCCTAAACTAGTTTAGCCATGATCAATACACTATTATCACCACTAATCATTTATCTTAAACCACATATAACAAGTAGAAAACTTGCCTCAATCTAGCAGATGCAGATTTTCCTTGTGTAGTAGCAAGAATCCCTCCTCAATCTTTAATATTTTCTCTACTGTTTCTCTTCCTCTCTCTAGTTCTCTCTAGGTTTAGGAATGAAATTAGGGAAAATAGAAGACTTAACAAGACTAAGTCGTGACATTAGTCTACAATTTACAACTTAAGTGATAAATACCACATTAAATGATTCGCAACTACACATATATGTTAAATCCAGTCAAAAGTGCCCAAAACTTCAAAATACAACATGGCACATATTTTGACTATCTTGCACGTTCCGGAATCAACTATAGCCTCCAATTTGTCATTTGAATATTATATAACCCATTTTAAGTTCCGGTTCCCTTTTAAATCATAATGTCATTTTAAATCTTATGACAATAAAAATCTCAACATGAGGATATTTACATACTCATGCAGTAAATATACAACAAGTTAGTAAATAGTAACTTTTATTCATTAAATTAATACTTACTCCATATTACAGCATTTTATATGTAATTACCTCACATAGTAAGTAAATATAAAATAGGCTCTCATAAGCGAGGGTTGTTACAGGCTTCTAATATATAGATTGGAGAAAGGAAATGGGAAGAATAACATACCTGTAGCCTTGTTAGGAGAAGATGAGATGGGGAGAACTAGGGATGGCAACGGGTCAGTTCGGGGTAGGGTAAAGAATCCCCATCCCCATCCCCATTAGAAATCCCCATCCACGTCGCGTTCCCTGTTATAACGGGTTCGGGGATCCCCGTCCCCGTTTAAAAGATGTATCGATTTCCCCGCGGGGAACCCATTTTTTTTTAATATATGCAACTCCAAAAAAATATCTCAAACAAAAAATTCATGTGAATCTCATTTTTAGCTATACATACTTTATAAAAAATTACAGTTAATAGTGGGCAGCAGGAACAACATTTTAATCTTTAAAAAAATCTCAAACAAAAAATGCAAGCTTTAAAAAAATCTCAACAGGCACAACAGTTAATCTGTTAAATCTTAAAAAAAAATGCAAACAAATGAAAACAAATCTCAAACAAAAAATGCAAACAAATACATTATTAATACATAGGTTGTACTTTAAGCAAAAAAATCTCAAAAAAATCTTGGGTGGCAGCAGACCCAAAGAGACAACAGGAACAACAGTTACCTTGGGCGGCAGGAACAAATCTCAACCTAATTTAGAATAAGACTGGAGAGCATTGGCCAAATGGTTTGAAATTCAGCAAAAAATAGAATTTCAATTTTTGTGTCCATGATAGACTTTAATTTCATACAGCTCCATTTCAATAGCAAAAACAAATCTGACTATAGTTAGTCTATAACTCCAAGCCAGGTCTAGTAACTATAATTTTGTAATTAAAACCACAATTATAATTAACTAAACTAAACCCATAAAATACCCACTTGAACCACACACGTAAATCATGGGGAATAAGTGTGCTATGCCAAAATAAAATCTGGCTATCTACAATTTGTACTTTGTAAACGATTTGAAGCTCAAAAGAAGACTTTTTGCAAAAAAAAAAACACTAGGGAAAGAATAAATTTTATATTTTAATGTAGTGAATACTAATAAATGGATGATTATGTATATACCTGGTTATCATGAGAAGAAATCTGGGTTGAAGAGGTTTGTTGAGGATGACAAACATGAATGTTAGTATCATCGTCAGAGAGCAATTGGATGGTCTTCCCAAATAACTTAATCGCGGGATCTTTGTTATCTGACATTTCTATATGTAAGTATTTAGAGATGTTTGGTTTTGTTGTGCAGAGGATTGGTTTCTTGAGTTATGTTGGGTTTTAATAAAGGGGGAGAGTGAATTCTCAGCCACAAGTTGTGTTGTGTGTATTAAATCACAAAAGAAACGACAACAACAGTTACCTTTACCTTAGGTGGCGACAGGAGGATGAGGTGCGGGCGAGGTGATGAACAACAGGAACAATCTTGGATGAGGAGATAAGGGGCGGGCGAGCGGGACGATGGGAAGGCTAGCTGCGGTAGAGGATCCCCGAGCCCCAATAGCGGGTACTTTCACTACGGACGGGAGCGACTTACCGTAGAGCGGTGTCCAGAGGCTTGTCGGAGGGAGCGGGTGGATGTCGCAGTAGAGAGAGAGTGTGATATTGGAGCAGGTAAGCGGGTGAGGGGAGGGAGAGAGATGGGTAGCAAGAGATTGAAAGATGAAAGAGGAAAGAGAAGAGGGAAAGTAAACATAATAATTTTTTAGGGTCTTTTATATTTTAATCGAGTATAGTCAATTTTGACACACTTTAAAACAGTGCCAAATTTTAGCACTGCTTTAAAGTGTGCCAGATTGTCATTAAGCCGTGCAAGAATCTAGCACAGTTTAAAATTGTGCCAGATTTTTAACCTGAGGATGTGCCAAATTGCTGTTTTTGGTGTAGTGTTAGGGTATTGGTAATTAATTGAATTTCAACAGTGATGCTAAGAATGAAACCATTAATGATTCCTGTTTAATTTAATAATGGACTGATCACCCAGGATTAAAATAGGTGGGGTGTCACAGCTACCCATAGTGACAAACTGTTACTCTGCATAAGTTTTGTACTGATGTTTTAAATATATGATGGTCTCCATCAAGTTAAGCATTCATTTGAAATATTTTAAACACAAAAGCTAGGTGGAAACTTGTGAAAAGTTGGGAAGACCATCATATATTAAATAAATGCTTAACTTGATGGAGTCTCGGATAAATATTCAAGGCACACAACCTATAATAGTGAATAAACCATAATTGGTCTTATAAGTCAACAAATTTTTAATTAATTAAGACATTTATAAATTTTGTCCCCCCCCCCCCCCCAAACAACATCTAGCAGGAGGCATGATGACGACGAGAAAAAAGTTTTGCTGAAGAGTTTGTCATCCAAACAATTCTTCAAGATTTTTATGTTCCCATCTTATTGCAATAAGAATTTTTCGTTTTTTTCCAGGTCATATATTATAAACGCCTTGTTTGATGAAATGCCTCATTGAATAATTTTGTTTGAGCTTATATATTCTTTGTAATTGGGTTAACATGTCTGTCGATTATATTTTAAATAAATTTTATGTAGTTTTTTATATCACGACCGCGTAACACGCGGGTTCAATGGTAGTGTACTTGTATAATTGTGAAACTTCATAGTAGTTGGCTTTAATGTCAATTCATTGAAAATACAGTGTGACAAAGATGCACATAAGATTTTGGTGCGCCTATATCAACAAATCCCCCATTGTTTAAAGTGTTTCTAACATACAAAATTCACTTGAGAGAAATAATCACAGTAAATGGCCAAAAAGTGTTGAGGTTTAGAAGATATTTTGTTTTCTCACCCTTAAATCGAAATTAGGTTTCGTTGAGACTAGAGGTGATTGCACTACGGGGCCTTACCATTTTGTCTGAAAAAATTTGATTTGGTTTTCAATATTTTATTGCCGAAAATTAAATTATTGAAAATTTTGTGATTAGTTTGGTTTACACAATCAAAAACTTGATTTACCGAAATTAGGGTGTACTAAAAGTGAGATAAATTACTAAATCCAAAATATTGATTTGAAATGCTAACACTACAAAATGTTTATAAAATCACTAGAATATTTGGGATGGGTATGCGTTTTCAAAAACTGATCTAAAACTATGTGGATCAAGTATTCTTTAGTTTGAGAATCTCAATCATTTTGCAAGAGTAGGCTTACTTGTTCTTTGGACTAAGGCACAAAATCAGGGATCATGCCACCTTGTCCAAGGATAAGGTCGTGATATACTGAATAAATATTAAAAAATCAACAAGGAAGACAATAAACGAAGTGGAAGAATCCAACACGTGTGAGCCACCGAAAGCAAACTGGATTTATAGCACTGCTCTATCTCACGGTCTTTTTAACTTTAGATTTATAGAGAGATGTATGTTGCTCATATGGATTCTCATGCGTCAGCCAATCATAAGTCACTCATAAAATTAAATACTAAGCTTCGATATATCATCCAGAAGGAATTCCCACTAGTTGGTACGTTAGATGCCATAGCTCTCTCGCTCTTTTACTCACTTAACTAACTAATTAAGCTTTCTTTCTATATAAAGGGGCTTTATCTTGTAATTATCAGTACCAAAGCAAAGCTATTGAAGGTTGTTATACTCTTTATTGTACTATCAAATGGCACAGAAGGCAAAGCTATTGAAGGTTGGGGCGGAAGGATTTGCTATGATAGATGAATACTTCGGAAGGAAGGGAAGGCCTCAACACCAGGTAAGCAAGTATCAATATCAGCCACAACAATCCCGTGTTTATCCGGTGACTACAGTTTCCACAACCAAAGAGGTTGTTTTCTATTACGAGGCAGCAAAATTCTATGATGGGACCGTGATTGCGGATTATCCCAACACAAAACCGATGCGTGCACCTTTTTACGCTCCTTAATCATACTTTTATATCAACACATATATGTAATTATATAAGACCCTACCCTTGTTGTATCACTTTCTTTTATAAGTCACTCGGTTGACATCTCTATGAGATGCAACGGGCTATAGTGGCTGAACGTTATAATCTACAAATACTGTGTGTTTCTTACCATTAGTATGTACTCTCTCTCTCTCTCTCTCTCTCTCTCTCTCTCTCTCTCTCTCTCTCTCTCTCTCTCTCTTATGGATTAAACCAAAAAAACAAGAATAATGTTATATTTAATTAAGTGTTTACTAATTAAAAAGAGGAGAAACATCTTCTTTTCAACTTCTCTTATGAGCACAAAAGAACAAGAGGAATCGAAAAACTATAGGGGTCCATTTGGTTTGGGATGATATTCAGGACGAAACCAGGATTACATCTTTGGGGGGGGGGGGGGGGGGGGGGTTGAGTTGACATTTTGAATAAGTGCATACCCTATAATTATTAAACTTTAAAAAATAGTAGAGAATAAAATTTAACTCTATATAGGTGAAAACATATTTCATCATATTACTTTTCATCGCGTGGAAACTTATTTTACCCCGAACCAAACTGAACCTAACACTCGACTTCTGAGCCATAGCAATCGACTATTTTGACATAAGTTAATTGACCTAAGCACTTTCAATACTTGTTTAATAAGCTTATAAGTTATTTGATGTTCCTTCTATCACCATTAATAAAAGGATTTTTTTAATTTAATCCCTAAAATAATGACATATTTGACTTAACCCTCCAGAAGTAAAAAAATTAAACATAATATCTTAAACCCAATTGGACATTTTTTTTAAAAAAAAATCACTAATGTATATTTCGACTTACCCCCTATATTTTTTTGATAAAATAATCTCTTCTTCATCTTCTTTC
This sequence comes from Sambucus nigra, assembly GCA_949130495.1. Classification (NCBI taxonomy): domain Eukaryota; kingdom Viridiplantae; phylum Streptophyta; class Magnoliopsida; order Dipsacales; family Adoxaceae; genus Sambucus; species Sambucus nigra. The sequence goes on along the minus strand of OX422209.1, from coordinate 466,254,973 downwards.
CCAAAATCAAACCCTAACCCCACTAATGATAGGACTCAAACCCCCCAAAAATAAAAGGTGCAATTCAAATAATAGGATAAAATATAGAATGCAAACTCAAAACATCACTTGTTAAGACTTGTTACCAAACACACCACAACAAATATTCCTAATATATTTGGTAAATTAAATATATTACTGACGAGAGTGAAATCAACAACTTGGGTGGAATCATAAGGTCTAAACACGTTGCCCCACTAGGGAGCTTAAACACATGATTTCATAGGGACGGTGGTGCCTTATAATGGAATATATTTAATGTTTTTTTTGTCTTTTCAATCATAAGATAGTATTATATGTTAGAATTATTTAAGTTCTGATAACTCCTTAACGTGATCCATAATTAAAAAATATCAAGTGTCAAATTGATTAATGACAGGGTCCTAAAAATACAAAGAGTCAATGTTCTTTAATATAGTCAAATAAAGAGCATTTTTAATTAATCAATTGTTTAGGGACTCATTGGTATCTACCGTGATGGGAGGTTAAGATTAAGAGACTATTGGAGATTTGGGTCCTCTCTCTCTCTCTCTCTCTCTCTCTCTCTCTCTCTCATGGATTAAAAAAAATAAAATAAGAATAATGTTACGTTTAATTAAGTGTTTACTAATTAAATAGAGGAAAAGCATCTTCTTTCCAGCTTCGCTTATCAGCACAAGAGAACGCGAGTAGTCGAAAAACTATAGGGGTCCATTTGGTTTGTGATGATATCCTTTTAATTGTGGTGAAAAATAAAACGGTGAAATATTTTTTTACATATTTAAAATTAAAATTTTTTTGAGTTGACATTTGGAATAACTACACACACTATAATTATGAAACTTTAAAAAAGTGTAGAGATAAAATTTAACACTAAATAGGTGAAAACATATTTCACCATATTACTTTTCATCTCGTTGAAACTTATTTTACCCCGAACCTAATGGACCCTAGCACTTGACTTCTGAGCCATAGCAGTCGACTATTTTGACATGAGTTAATTGACCTAAGCACTCTTCATACTTGTTTAAGAAGCTTATTAGTTATTTGATGCTTCTTCTATCACCATTAAAAAAAGGCTTTTTTAATTTAATCCCTGAGATAATGAAATATTTTGACTAAACCTCGAGAAGTTAAAAAATTAAACATAACTTCGTAGAACCAAATGGACATTATTTAAAAAAACTCATTAATGTATATTTTGACTTACCCCTATATTTTTTCGACAAAAATAATAACACTACTTTTCTCCTTGAATTGTGTATCCACCTTAATGGCCAATTTGAACACATCCTTATAAGTCGAATAAGGTTGAAATTGGACAGCATTTGAAATTTTAGTCGTTAAAACAACAAGAGATAGAGCAAACATTTGTTTCTTTGACTTAGATATATCACATCGCATCATGAGATGATCAAATTCTTTTGAATACTCCTCCACGGAAAACTCATTTTGCCTAAAGTTGTGAAAGTTAAGAAAAACATCATATAAGTAATGACCAAGTAAAAATGTCTTCTTTAACTCTTCTTCCATTTTTTCCTAAGTTACAATTCTTCTTTTATCTTCATGTTCATGCTGCTTCTTTTAACATTCCCAACAAATTGAGGATTGTTTCTTCAACTTAGTGGCAGCTAACTTCACTTTTTAGATTTTCCAAATTTCATGGTAGTCAAAGATTCTCTCCACGACATTGAGCCAATCAATGAATTCATTGCCTTGGATTTGACCTCTAAATTGTGGAATTTCAACTTTGATAGCATTACGGTGATAGGGTTAGTTTCTTCCATAACTACGATTAAAAGAAGCCTCTTCTTTCGATATGATCATTATAAAGGGGTTAATCTCCTCTTCATTTTATGGTAACTCATTATCCAAACCATGATACAAACCATCATGATCCTAAGACTTATAACGTAACACATGGTGTAGACACCCCATTCTGTTAACCCCTAAACTCTCCTTAGGTCCCTAGCACCTCCCTTCATCACTACAAACCCAGGTCATACCCCGAGTACTGACTTAGAAGCCATCGGCACTCCCAGGTTCCGTTTGACCAAAAGTCAAAGTCTTTAGCTCGACCGAGACTGAATGAATCTTTTAAGTTCCTTGAAAAACCTTTCCAACGGTCCATCCCGTGCGCGATTCCGACTTACCATGAGGATGAACGACCCATTTTCTTCGAAAACTGATCAAGAGGCCACCGGACGCTCTTAGGCTCCGCTTGACCTAAGTCAAATCTTCAGCTCGACCGAGGCTAAATGAATATTTAAAGGGCACTGAAACCCCTTTCCAACGATCCACCCCATGTGCGATTCTGACTTACAGTACGAACGAACGATCCGTTTTACTCCGAGAGGTCACCGAATGCTTCCAGGACCCGATTCACCAAAGTCAACTCCCCCAACCAGATAAAACTCTTTGGAATGTCGAAGTACATCTCCTAACCTTTCCGAAGGTCCACCCCGTGCGCGATTCGGACTTACCATGCGGACGAACGATCCGTTTGTGTCCGACGATTCCCTGTCCAATGAACCGACGAATGCTTCTGAGACACATTTGACCCAAAGTCAACTCCCGAACCCGGGAGCGGTCCAAAGAACTTTCGAAGGTCTTTGAATTAACTTTCCAACGGTCCACTCCGTGCACGATTCGGATCAACGATTTGCGCTCTATGGCTGATTTTCTAAAAAGTCCTGAAAGACACTGCCAAACTGCAGGTCCTAGACCCTGCCTATCGGCAATGTGCCTAAACGCACCTGCCGATTGGAAGGAACAAGGCTATGCCAATTGGCAATGCACTGGGCCTATAAAAAGGAGGCCTTGATCTCATTGTAAAAGGAGCCCAGATCAGAAGCATATCACTCTCAGAAAATCCAGAAAACCTCTCTCGAAGTCAGCGCGATTTCCACATCAAAATCCCTTTCCAACCTTCATTTGTCATCAAACTTGGTGAATTAACCACTCTCCATCGTCATCCAAGTACAAGGGATGCTCTCCAACATTCAAGATCAAGCTCAAGATCTTCAAGAAGTTCCAATTTTCTCAATTCTATCCTTAAATTCTCATAAATTCGCATTAAATTGTTTTATTACTTAGAACTTTTATTCTCTCATCTCACATATCCTAATATACTTTTTACTTAGTATTATTTCACATCTCTTTTTTCATACAAATAAAAAATCAAAAAATAAGAAAAGGAGGGTTTGTTCATAAATTCCAAATGGGAATTCTCACACTTTTCTGACAACTAAAACACTTTTTCTACACACACACACAAATAAGAGAGTACTCGGTTGGATTTATGAGATAAACCCCACCCCTCGTTTTGCATGAGAACTACGTCGACTTTGATGCCTCTATAGGCTACGTAGGCGTCTCGGGGTAAAATCCGAGATTCGAGTCCTATTTTTACTCTTTCTTTCATCTCCTATTCTCTCTAACTTCAATTCTCCTAGATTACATATATATACATATATTTGTCCTTAGTGGCATATTATTCCACATGCGTTGTCGTTCCATCGTAACGATCAACGTAAGGATAATCGCGTAAATCCTATTTTCTAATATTTTTATACCTTCCTACGGATGACTCGCTTTACCCCTTCCATGGTACAAGTCGATAATTCCTATCTCCACTATATATATATATACATGCACACATATCACGATGAAAATAAAGGAAAATATCAAAAACCCATGAGAGACCGTAAGGGCGGAATGGGTGCCTAACACCTTCCCATTTCGTAACTTAGCCTCTGGACTCTTTTCGAATCATTTTGGTTTCGTATGCATCAGTATGTTTTGGGATGCTGTCCTTCGGGATGGATCCCTCTCTTTTGTCCATTTTGAGTAAAATAGACTGACGACTCTATCTCTCTATATTTTTCACCTCACCCAAATGACGTCGGTCGAAGCGCTCCCAAGAGGGACACGCGGGACCTAGGATCCTCCCCCACGCCGCCCGCCCTCCGCGAGGAATGGGGATGGACACGCATGGTGCTAGAGTTGTTTTACTTTTCTCTTCAAATCATCCATTTCAATGTCACAAAAGTTTTGTTCACGTATCGTTGCATCAATGTTCGGACCACAATGACGATTTGTCATCACAATGTGGCTATGATACCAAATTGACATAGAAAAAAAAAGAGAAGGAGATAACATCAGAGAATAATCAACTAAAGAGAAGGAGAAACACTCGTCGCCAATTGGAATCAACCAAAAGGTTAAGTGAAAAATAAGAAGAATCCACTTCTTAGGCAAAAGTTTGTTTATAATTTGAAATCAATTTTCTTTCATAAATTCTAAACCCTTATATAGGTACTTGAAAAAACCCTCCAACAATGGGTAATTAATATATCTTAAAGTGATGAATAATAAACTTTAAATTGAAAAACTAAAAGATTTTACCTTTGGGAATAAAAACTAATCTGCCTTGAAATTTTATATCACTTAAAATGCTTTCTTCTCTCTGTGTACATTAAAATAGAAGGTGAACCATATACCAAATGAAAGTTCAAAAGTCTTATTTTAAATGAGCTTTGAAACAATTTATTTGGATTTCTGAGAACTGAGTTATGACTGTTTTACCAAAGGGTGTTTGTGTTGGTAATATAATCCGAAAATAGATTCTTTAGTTCTTCTAAGCCCAATGAATGAACCATGAAGCTTCTTGGGACTTGTAAGAATATTATAGGTTGCTTATGCATTCGTTGTTAAATGTGTGTTATATAATACTACGTTACCCATTTTGATAACCTTATAATTAGGGATATTTAGCAAAGGCAATGACTTATAATCCACTAAAAGAACTGAACTTTATAATTATCTCTCTACACTTTCAAGAAGGTACACTATTTATTGCAAAAACCCAAAATGTCAAATTCTTTAAAGGATGGTAAAATTAGTGGGAGCATCGAATAACAAAATGTGTTTATAAAGGATGTTAAGGTATTTGTACTATTCCCTGTCACTTCTGAAATAATTAATCCATTAGTTCGTGGATTATTTTACAATTAAAGAATAATTAAATTATCAACCACCATATAATTGGATTATCACCATGAAACAAATATAGATAAAATTACAAAGAGTATTTTTAAGAAGATCTTAAAAGGATTTTTGTATCCTAAATACAAGAATGTGATTTTAACATACGAGTAAGAAAACATACAGTTTTGTTTCACAATACGTACGAACTTATAATTATATGAAATGCCACCAACAAACCAAAATAAAGTTTATGGTAACTTTTAATTACCTAATTAGCACTGTATGGCGTTAGTTGTAACGGGTCTATGTATAATCTGAAAGGGTGAGGCGTGACCTACTCTAATGAAAACAACCGTCAAGGTGTTTAAAGCTTTAGGAGTAGCAAGTAAGTTGAAAAATAACTTTTGAAATATAATGATAATTTTATGATTATAATATGAGGAAGAAAATTATTAAATATAAGCTTTTTAGTAATTACAAAAAGAATTAAATCACTTGAGAGTGATGATTTTTTTAGAGTAAAGAGACAAGCACTATAAGTACCTGGGAGAGAGAGGGAAGAAAATACTTTATGTGTTTGATTGGGCAAAATAACAATGCTTGACCTTGACCAGGTGCTCTGTTTATAGCTAAATATTAGGGTTGTCGTGACATGTTCACGCTAAAGGTAAATTCCTTGCGATAATATCTTAGTAATATTTTTTGTCCTATTTTACCGTTTGTCGCTGTCCACTCTGACAGGTAACATATGGTGTAACCAAAATCATGAAGCAAATATGTAGGCAATAGTGCTAAAAAGTATGATTTTGTGAATATTTCAAATAATTACTTGTGAACGGCCTTGAGGGTCAGTCACCAATGTTATTGGTTAAAATTGTTTTCTAAGCAGTACCTTGACTACTCGCCTATTTTACTAAGTGTGAGCTGTGTAAGTTTGTGAGTGACCTCTTAGGTCCCTCTTATTAGTATTCTCTATTTACTAGGGTATCTAAGTGGTTGAGCCTTAGCTTGATCAACAAGACTTGTCTATCAGCCTCTATACCAAAGCTCTCAAGAGATCCCAACTTCCCATCTGTTCGAGCCCTTTTTGTTTGCTTAAGGCTTCTTGCTAACTATTACTGTTTTAAACAATAATGGTATTAGTAAGTAATCTATTACTATAAAAACATCTTTATTGAAATGAATTGGGGTGCTCATGTAGCATTTCTTTATTGTCTTGTGGTTGCTCACGTGGCACCCCCCTCACAGGCTTGTATCCACTCGCATGGAACCCCCTCGTTGACTTGGGGTTACTTGTATGGTATCTCTTTACTATCTTGGGGTTGCTCTCATAACACCCCTTCACTGGCATGGACCCACTCGCCTGTCATCCCCTCACTGACTTAGGGTTTCTTGGATGGCATCTCCTTATTGTCTTGGGGTTTCTCGCATGCCACCCACCTCGATGGTTTTGACCCATTCACATGGCATGCCCTTTTGGACTTGGGATTGCTTGTCCAATATTATTTACTTTTGTTTTGGGCCTGATCGCACACAACTTAAATTTTATAAGAGTAAGACCATCACATATTTAATAAATTCTTAACTTGATGGAGTCTCCGATAAATATTTAAAGGAAATAACCTAAAACATTGAATAAACCGTAATTGGTCTTATAAGTCAATAAACTTTTAATTAATTAAGACGTTTATACATTTTGCCCCCCTCCCCCCCCCCCCCCCCCCAACATCTGGCAGGAGGCAAGATGACGACGATAAAAAGGTTTTGTTGAAGGGTTTGTCATCCAAACGATTCTCCAAGATTTTTATATTCTCATCTTTTCGCAATAAGAATTTTTCATTTTTTTGCAGGTCATATATTGTTAGCGCCCCGTTTGATGGAATGCATTATTGAATATTTTTTTTCAGCTCATATATTCTTTGTAATTGGGTTAACTTGTCTATCGATTTTATTTTAAATAAATTTATGTAGTTTTTTTATATTACGCTCGCGTATCACGTGGGTTCAATGCTAGTGTACTTGTATAATTGCGAAACCTAATAGTAGATGGCTTTAATGTGAAATAATTGAAAATACAGTGTCATAAAAATGCACATAAGATTTGGGTGCGCCTATATCAACAAATCTCCCATTGTTTAAAGTGTTTCTAACATACAAAATTCACTTGATAGAAATAATCACAGTAAATGGCCTAAAAAGTGTTCGTGAGCTTTAGAATATATTTTGTTTTCTAACCCTTAAATCTAAAGTAGGTTTCGTAGAGACTAGAGGTGATTACACTATCGGACCTTACCATTTTGTCTAAAATAATTTGAATTGGTTTTCAATATTTTATTGCCAAAAATAAAATTATTGAAAATTTTGTAATTAGTTTGGTTTAGGCGATTCAAAACTTGATTTACCGAAATTACAGTAGTACTAAAAGTGATATAAATTACTAAATCCAAAATAATTATTTGAAATGCTAACACTACCAAATGCCTTGGACTTTTATAGTAATTAGAAATATTAACTAAAATTGACAGGGTTGCATATGATTACCCGTAGTAGGATATTAACTACTAATTGACTTCTGAGGCTTCATAGAGAGAAAAAATTTCGCCCACCCTTTAGATAGTTGAAAAAGGGAAAATAACAAGTGTCTCGGACCCAGAGTGGTTCATGGTCCCCCGACCAGGATTAAATCAATCCACATCCTTTTCGTATAGTTCAGAAACGTAGTGAGAGTACTTTAATGAGAAAAAAAGTTTTGAGGCCTGGCATGAGTAGTTAGGGATTGCCGAGGGTGTAACCTGTAAGGAGAGATGGTTTGGTACGAAAATAAGGGAAATTGGTACCTATAGAAGTGAGATATTCTCTAACATAGAGATGATAGAGCCAGTGGAGTATAGGCTCATCTTTTGAGACATTGTTATCGAATGCACGATAGTTTTTTGTGTCATTATATAAGTGAGACCTTAAGCATAAAGGAATATATCGGTATGTAAGGGCTTGAATGAACTTGTTGCTAATCATGGGCTGTAGTGAGCAGACATTTGGTTGAAATGGTACCATTGGTTTATGTATGGTGTAAATAACAAAAGATTATTGTGAGTAAATTTTGAACACCTTCGAATGCAGTTGTATATAAGAATCTAATGTGATATTATGGGGCCTCATAATGTCGACGAGTCTATTTGGGAACGCGAAGACGAGATACGCGAAAAATATCTAGAGTTATTCATATTAGGTATTTTTTTTAATTTCAGGATGAAATTCTATAACTAGGGGGGTAACACCCGGTTATTTAATTGATTTTTATATCCGGAATTAATTGGGATTTAATTAAATTATTTTTGAAAATTAATCCGGTAAAATAAATATTAATTCGTTAGGTAAGGGCTAATATTTATTTATATTGAATATTACTTAGTGAATGAGTAATAATAATAAGAGGAAAATAGAATAACCGTCGCAAGTGAGAAATACAACAGTTACGATAAATTTAGTCGGGACGCGCATATCAGTCGTGCCGGAACTAAATTTGGGAAATAAAATGTAATTTCAATTTTAATAATTCAAATGGTCATTTCGAGTGCATCAATGTATCTGTAAGGGTAGAAATAGTCAGAAAAGTCTACCTGGGGGTTTAGTTTGGATCCCGAGGCACTTTTAGGCCAAACTGGCACCATAGATGGGTATTTCGGTCTTTTGAAATTTTGGAGAAAATAAACCCCCGAAAAGTAGAGTATTATATCTGATAACACATAAAGCAAATTAGGGTTATCAGTTATCAAACCAAAGGGAGAGTCACAGGAGGGAGAAAGAGAGTTGTTCATAGGGTTCCAAGGCCAAGATATACCTTCTTGAACCACCACCACCATCACCACCGGATTGTAGATCGGGAAGAGGAGAACACAAATACCAACAAAAATTCTGCAGAATAAAACCTTCAAATTAATACAAGTGTTTATCGTGCTAATTTATGAATTGTTATACCATCCATGATAGAATAGGATGATAACTTTATGAAATTCATGATATTTGGCTTTAAAATTTGAGATATAAATCATGTTCTTCGCTAAGAATGTTACTATAGTTGATCTCTTACTCATATAGGATGAAATTGATGAGAAATATCACGAAATTTGAGAAGAAATCTAGAAAAATGTTGAGGTTCTTGAACTTGAATGATAAATTAGGGTTTTGAATGATTAATCTTGAATTAATGGAATTTAAATGTGTTCTTTGATGATTTAATGATTCCAATATGTTAGAAATTATGTATATATTTTGGTGTAATGTTTAGTATGCTTGGTTGGGAGATTGGGAATGAATCATGGAGGTTTTACGGCTAAAAATGTTAAATCATGTAACTGTTATTTTTGGAGAAGACGAGACCTGCTACAGGCGAATCGATTCAGACCAAGGCCGAATCAATCCGATTTCCCAGAATTGCACAATTTCATTCCTTTTTTCTTAGAACTCAGGGGAAATGATTGGGTTAACCTTTGAAGCAATTTTAAAACATAATGAGAGATATTCTAATGATTAGTAGGCTGATGTTGAGATTGATATTAGTTATATGAAGAGAACTTAAGGCTATCACCGAATTGGTAATTTGGTAATAAAACCTAATTCGGAGAATTACATCATGTCACAAACAAATTAAGGGAGTGTATAACCAGACCAGTAGGGCATTAGTTAGATACCTACTGAAATTGCTTATGGGATAATTGTTAACCTTTCGGGCTTGGGGAAAATAATCGGGATTTTATGGTGAGAAGTATACAGGTAAAGTAATGATACGTAGAATATTCGAGAGTTATTATACTACATATGGGACATTTGAGATTGTCCGTCTGTGTACCTATACTAAATAAATGTGTATATATGGGTGGTATTAATACATATTATTTGATATATTTATGTCTAAGACATATCTAGGTTACTTGCTATCACGGGAGGTTTCGCGTCATGGCCACCCTTATTCTGATGAGCCATTAGGGGGGATTTTGACTTGTACCTCAAAACATAGAACTTACGGATGGAGCACCACTTGTGGGAATAAGGGTGTGATCGGTCATTTTGGTACATTAGGTATGTGTGTAGCCCAAAGGCTTAGAACTATGTTCGCCTCCATTATGTGTGATTTGATTTAGGGTTTGAGGGAGATTATCCAAACCGGTATCCTTATTTAGTATGTGATGTACCAGGACTTGATAGCAGAGTATGCCTGCAATGTAGGATCCACTTAAGGGTGTTGTGTACGTGTATATATATATATATATATATATATATATATATATATATATATATATATATATATATATATATATATATATATTATGGTATGCCTGTTCCTGAAGGCACGATACAAACTTTCGAAAGTGTACATCATCGATAGGACGATACGTCGTATTTAGTTCGCAATAGATAAATATTTTTTGAAATAATCTACGTTATGAACCTATTAGTTTAAAAATTCTATGTTCAATATATATTTATGTTGACATTTTAATAGGTATCACAAATGCATTGCCCAAATTGATAGCACATATATTTAAAAAAAAAGTACTCAAGTTATTGTGACAAATCCTTTGTTCAAATATCTTGCAACAAACAACATAATTATTTCAGTATTTTTTTTACCCCCTCACTTGACTGAAAATCATGGAATGTTAATCGAGGAATGGATTCAAATTATTTAGTTGGCATTTGTAGTAAAATGGTATGGTCGTGCCGAATGGCACGACGCTAAATTTTGAAAGTGTATTTCGTTGATAGGGCTACCAGTGCGAGAAATTGATATTAACGTGATCAATGACACCGACATTTCAATTATTCACATTCATAAGAGAATCCACATACTAATAAAAATAATTGGTCTAGAAATTTACTTATCAGCTAACTTCCATCAACTTATTTGGCAATTACTGTAGAACATCTTTGAAAATGCTAACTCTTGAAAGATCATAGTACATTGATCTTTGCTAAGAATGAATCCACACAACCGAAAATTCATTATGCTAAAATTAAATCCAATAATCAGAAACTAAAAATAATTTAGATTAACATTCCGTGTAAGTAAGTCAAACATTAATTGATTACAAAAAGTAGTCTAGTGGGACAACCCAATCATTTGAATCTCAAGTAGAAAAGTACAATAGTGAAATTAAAGCCAAAGAATCCAAGGTTAAATCCAACAATACAACCATTAAGTTTAAATTCAACAGTATGATATGATATCCGATAACTGCAAAATGAGGTTAAATCCAACAGTACAACCATTAAGGTTAAATCCAATAGTATTGACATTTCATAATCTAATAACCAAACTACAATATGATATATGCAAAATAAGTACAACCATACAACCTTCAAATAATTTTAGCCAAAGCATTAATTTCAAATTAGAAAATAATGACTCATAATATAAAGGCAAACCAGAGTTTTACCATTACAACGCCTATCCATGAACACCTACATAATACCGAATGAATTTTAAATACATGATTGACTGAAATGTAACCGCACATCAACAACTGTTGCCTCGACCGAAATTCATCCTATAAAAAGCCTATTTCACCATGTAGCAGTTGAAACCGTGGAAGTCATAACATAGCAGTCATTTTCGCCAACAACACCAATCGTGAGTCTATGATCCTTGAACTTCTCTGATGAGTGATCGTCATCTGTTTTCTCAACTTCAATATCAGTTTTTGAGATCAGATCTGCAATAGGTGATTGTACAATATGTTGACTTTGAGTGTGATTATCTCAAGTATCTGTGTCAAAGCCTATGAAACTTCGGAATTAAAGGGAGTAAAACTGAAAATAATTGGTGAACTTAACAAATAATTAGATTAAAACCATAAACAAAATTGTTGCTTGTAATACCCCGTACTTTCGGCTATATTTATTTTTGGGATTAATTAATTAAATGCGTAATTAATTGGAAATTAATCCTGGTTATAAATACTAACGAGATGCGAGTTGGTATTTGATTATGTGCATACATGTTTTGATATATGTGTTTGGTAGTATAAAAGTTGTCGTGAGATTTATATACGGCATTTTAGAAATTTTGTTGAGACGCGTGGGACCGCCGCGTCACGGTGTAATATTTTGATTATAAAAAGTGAATTTAAAATCTATAAACCGTATGGTCGTTTTGAGTGCGCCAACGTGTCCGGAAGGGTCGAGATAGTCAGAAAACACTAGCCGGGGGTGTAGTTTGGATTCCGGGGTATTTTAGGCCATACCGGCATCATAAAGGGTATTTTGGTAATTTTACTTTTTGAGGAATTAAAAGTGACAAAAATTGGGAGTTTTAATCTGATGTGGATTTAACCCACTAAACCCACAAACCAACCCATATTAACCCATTAAGCTATGGAGGCTATCTTTAGGTTTAGAAACTCTCCCAAAGAAAACCCTAGCCACCTTAAGCCACCATTGGAGAAGGAGCTTGGAGAGAGGGAATTCTGCAGAAAAACTCCACCAAACCTACACCAAAATCAGAGATCGAACCAAGGCAAGTGACTTTATTCCATTTAATTTCAGATAATGTCTTTTCCATGTTAGAAATTGAAGAATATCAATTGTTCTTGAAAGATAATGAAAACCCATGTTAATTGAACTTAGAACTTGAAATCTCGAGGAGGATTTGCATGTAGAATGATAGGTAGATGTTCTTACTGATGATATTTATGATTGGGTGAAATTTAAAACTGATTTTATTGGGTTAATTCATGATTAAAAAGTTAGGGTTCATGTTCTTGAAATAATTGGGGAAAAAGTGTAGAGATTTATAATTTGATTGATGTTAGAGAGATTTAATCCTTGAAAACATGTTAGAAGATGACTTGAATATGTTTAGGATGAATTAGAGACTCTAAAACGTTGTTAGGATGAACTTTGGAAGAGATTAGAAGTGATAAAAATGGATGAAAACGAATTGGGGAAAAATCTGGGCCGAAACTGGTCAGTCGTTAGAAGCAATCCCCAGGTCGTTCGAACGAACTCGTTCGAACGAGCTTCTAACGAGTTGACCAGTCGCTACTAACGAAAAGGGATTTCGTTCGATATCTCGTTCGAACAAGATATCGTTAGAAGGTACAGTTCGTTTGAACGAACTGGAATCTCGTTCGAACAGCCTTGTTCGGACGAGACTTCTAACGAGTAGACAGAGGAATCTCGTTCGAACAGTCTCGTTCGAACGAGACTTCTAACGAGTTGACAGTTTGGTCCTTTTTGGACTGTTTTGATTTTTGGAGTCCCGTAAACTTGTTCGAGGATATAGATAACCTTCCTTTGATGATGTAAGGATAGATTTGGGACTTTTGGGTTACTACGAGGAGTAAACTATATACGAGAGTTATATTAAATGGACGATTTGGGTTGAGACGTGAGTGTCTACTATGACGTGAGAATGAATTATGGCGCGTATAATTACAAACCGGAATAATATAAGTTGTAGATATTATAAGTTGGTACAAGAATGCGATATGTACTACGATTAAACTACGGTATTACTAAGACGTGTGTTTACTTAGTATTAGTATATGAATTGTGTGTATGACATACCTACCATACTTGCTATCACGAGAGGTTTACGTTCGCTTAGGGCCCTCTAATCCTTGTGTTGCCCGGATTTAGACTGGTTACCTTGATGAACATAGGTCATAGAAAGACTTATTGGGATATTGATAAGTCCGCTGATCGTGGGAGCGTAGGTATGTGCGTGACCCATGTGATGTGACTGTGTTCGCCTCCATTATTTGTGATGTTGTTATCTTTGAACTAGTCCTGAGAGATTCGGAATATGTGATCCTTATGTATGTGATGTACCGGGATGGATAGCAGAGTATGTGTGCACCACAGCTTAGTTCTCGGGGTGCTTGTATTGTATATTTATATTGAGATTAATATACACTTAATTAATGGGAACCTTCATGTTAATGTTGTGAATATAATTACGATATTGCTTCGAGAAATATAACGAGTTAATTGATAGTGATATATATATTGCATATTAAGCATCTGAGTTTACGTTAAACCCATACTTATTTACGAGCGACATAATGTTAATAGAACCGAGTAATGAGGGTAGGACCTATGATAGTCTAGCTAGATATGTTGTCACTTAGCTAGTAGTTTGGATCCCTCTAGATGGGTACTTACGTTAGGAGTGCACAGTTAGACGAGAGGTGAGAATATCATGTGAGTGCACGTCCTAACATGTACTTTGCATTTAATGTTTTAAATGTTTTAAAGCACTTGCAGGTTTTTAAAATATAACTCCACATTCGGGCTCTGACCCGTTTGCTTTTCAAATCTATTTTTCTTATAAAACCATTTTAGGTGCCCAGCCACAAGGACACCAAGCATAGGATACTCATTCAGGAGACGAGCTGTAGCTGTTTGTGGAAGCTACAGGAATTGCTTGTAGACGCTTCTATCTTTTGGATTCCAGAGTCACTATCTATCAGTTGTAGGGCATGTTTCCCATTTCTATTCAGAGCATCTTTTACATTACAGTTTTCAGACATTAGTATGTATTGTTTCAGTATTCAGTTTACTTTTCAGTTGTGGGTTGTAGTGAGGAGTTTTCCTCCAGACTTTATTTACACTATGTGATGGTTATTCGTTTTACTTCAGTATGGTGAATGGTGTTATTTATATCTTCATTACATTTGTTGCATGTTAATCAGACTTTAAATAAAATTTGGCACTTACTTTTTAAATACTAGGTGGTTAGTAATCATTAAAATGTTTTCGACAGTTATGCTATTAACTGAGCCAACTTGGCATTTTGAATTAATTTAATAAAGGAGTAGCTACCCGGTATTTAATTAGTCAGGGTGTCACAGGTGGTATCAGAGCATCACGTTCTAGAGTCCTTTAGGATTTGAACGACTTATTATGTTTTCGCTGAGCTTTCTTGATATAGAGCCCTAAATATTAGGAATGTTGTATTCATCTCTGTACTTTGGGAATTCGTACTTCCGCGGTTTGGTTATTTGAATGATGAACTCATCCAAATTTACTTAAATTTTCAGATGGACCGTCAAGAAGAACTAGCTCGAATGGGTAAGGGAATAAACGGGCAAGATCGACTCACACCTTGGGTATCCCCGGTTAGAATATCAACCGCCGAGTTAGCGGGTATCGTGGCGCAAGCAGTTACCACTGCAGTTTTACAATACCAAGAACGAAGCATGCAACTTAAAAGAGGCAAAAGACCTAGAGAGGTTAGCCAAGTGCCGGTGAATAAGGCTGACAAATGTGCGAGGACCCCGAAAGTTCAACAACAGATTGCCCAAGACCGAGTCGGTTCTATTCAACAACGTGGTACATTGGAACATTTTCGAATGAGGAATAAAGTTCCAAGTCTGCAAGGACGACTTCGTGAGCAGCAGAGTCAGAGGGGGAATAACTTCAGAGGCCGATGTTTTGTGTGTGGCACGCACGGCCATAAACGCCAGGACTGCCCAGGGGGTGTTAGAACTCCCCAACCGCAGGGTACCCGTGATGATCCACAGGGGCCACTTTTTACAATCGCTCTCACAGCACCAGCTCAGGTGCTAGCCCTACCAACCTTTCCAGTAACTCCAGTGCAGCAGGGGAAGAATGGGCAGCAGTTTCACCAGGGCCAGCAGGGCCAAGGGAGTAACGGTAACGGCCACCAGGGCCGGGAACAGCAGGGGCAGAGAGGAGGGAACTTCACAGGGAAGTGTTTTGTTTGTGGCAAGATTGGCCATAAGCGACAGGATTGTCCTGATAGGGGCAGGGCCCCACAGCAGCAACAACAGGGTGCTCGCCAAGAGCCACAGAGGCCTGTGTTTCCCGCCGCTCTTCCCTTACCGCCACAGATGGCAGCATTGCCACCCATTCCAGCAGTCCCAGCTCTGCAGGGGCAGCTACAGTATGGACGTGTCTACAACGTTCACCAGGCTGCAGTTCCACAGGCACCGCCTGCGATTAAGGGTACGTTTCCTATCCATGGCACTATGGGTCGGGTATTATTTGATACGGGTGCTACACACTATTTTATAGCTACACACTTCGCGAAAGCTTTAGGATTGTTAGCTACGGCAGAGAGCATAGTGACGTGTGTCGACTCACCATTGAGGAGTGGGTCACTTATTTTCTTTATATGCCGGGGAGTGGGGGTAGAGATTGGTGGTTTGGTATTACCTGCAGACATGTTAGTGTTAGACATGCATGTTCACGATGTGATTATTGGGATGGATTGGCTCGTAGCTTATAGGGCCATGATTGATTGCTTCAGCGGGAGCATTGTTTTTGCCATTCCGGGGCAAGAGATGTTTGTAGTGGCGATGCCTCGCCCAGAGGGAGGATCGACCGCTCATCTGTATTACACTGAGGAGGATACCTCTAAGGAGGTAGTGATTCCTTTAGATTCTATCCCAGTAGTCAGAGAGTATTCGGATGTGTTTCAGGAGATACCAGGCTTACCACCCAGTCGAGAGATAGACTTTGTTATAGATTTGCTACCGGGTACGAGACCTATAGCACGCGCACCGTACCGTATGGCTCCAGCTGAGATGAGGGAGTTACGGGATCAGATAGAGCAGCTGTTAGGTCAGGGCTTTATTCGCAGGAGTACCTCACCTTGGGGCGCTCCAGTTCTGTTTGTGAAGAAGAGGGACGGTTCACTGAGATTGTGTGTGGACTACCGAGAGTTGAATAAGGTCACGATACGGAATAAATATCCGTTGCCTCGAATCGATGACTTATTCGACCAGTTGAGAGGAGCTTCTTTCTCCTCGAAGACTGATTTGAGATCGGGATACCATCAGTTGCGTATCAGGGAGGAAGATGTCTCGAAGACTGCGTTCTTATCGAGATATGGTTCTTACGAGTTTCGAGTTACGCCTTTCGGCTTGACCAACGCTCCAGCTGTGTTTATGGACTTGATGAACAGAGTGTTCAGGGATTTCCTAGATCAGTTTGTCATTGTCTTGATCGACGATATTCTGGTTTACTCCCAGACAGAGGAGGAGCACGCCGAGCATTTGAGGCAGGTTTTGCAGACACTTCGTCAGAACGAGTTGTATGCAAAATATGAGAAGTGCGGGTTTTGGCTGAAGGAAGTCCAGTTTTTGGGGCATATCATTTCCGACTGGGGAATATCTGTTGATCCGGGGAAAGTATCAGCGGTGAGGGAGTGGGGACAGCCCACGACACCGACTGAGATTCGTAGTTTCTTGGGACTAGCAGGATACTACAGGAGGTTTATTCGGGGCTTCTCAGAGATAGCAGGTCCTTTGACACATCTGACTCGTAAGGGTGTGCCATACATGTGGACTGATGCCTGTCAGTTGGCATTCGACGAATGGAAGGACAAATTGACCTCAGCACCTGTGTTAGCATTGCCGAGACCGGGAGTTGAGTATTTGGTTTACACCGATGCGTCTTTGCAAGGACTGGGAGGTGTATTGCAGCAGGAGAGACAGGCCATAGCTTATGCTTCCCGTAAGCTTAAGCCTCATGAGAAGAATTACCCCACGCATGATTTGGAGTTGGCAGCAGTGGTATTTGCCCTACGGATCTGGAGGCACTATATTTTGGGGGAGAAGTTCCAACTGTTCATGGACCACAAGTCCCTACAGTACCTATTCACGCAGAAGGAATTGAATATGAGGCAGTGTAGGTGGCTTGAGTTTGTGAAGGATTACCAGTTCGACATCCAGTACCACCCGGGAAAGGCTAACGTGGTAGCAGACGCGTTAAGTCGTAGGCCAGCAGATGAAGTGACAGAGGTGTGGAAGGCTAAATGGAAGGAATTGGGATACCAGGATGCAGTGGCCCGATCTTTCATGTCTGTGATGACCGTTACACCGCAGATTGTCACGAAGGTAGTACGGGCACAGGCCAATGACTCGTTCTGTCATGAGCAGATAGTTCGATTACTAGCAGAGGGAGCCGAGTCCTATACCGTTAGCTCAGACGGGGGATTACGCTTCAATGGGAGATTGGTAGTTCCAGAAGGGGAGGAATTGCGACACGAGGTGATGGCAGAGTCGCACGGCTCACGGTTCGTGGTACGTCCCGGAGGGGACAAAATGTACCAAGACATGAGACGCCAGTATTGGTGGAGCGGTATGAAGAGAGATATCGCTGAGTTTGTTTCGAAATGCGCCACTTGTTAGCTTGTAAAAGTGTATCATCAGAGACCGGCAGGATTGCTACAGCCATTGGAGGTCCCGGTGTGGATGTGGGAGAGCATATCCATGGACTCTATCACGGGGTTGCCTACGTCGCAGAGGGGTCACGACTCCGTTTGGGTAATTGTGGACAGGTTGTCCAAGGTCGCTCACTTTTTACCCGTAAGGACTGACTACACTACGGGACAGGATGCTCAGCTCTTCATTTCAGAGATTGTGAGACTTCACGGTGTGCCCCTAAATATCATGTCTGACAGAGATAAGATATTTGTTTCGAGCTTTTGGGGGAGTTTCCAGGAGGCCATGGGCACGGAATTGCGGTTGAGTACGGCTTATCATCCGCAGACTGATGGGCGGACTGAGCGCACAAATCAGATGTTGGAAGACATGCTACGCATGTGCATTATTGACTTCGGGGGTGGATGGGAGCAGTACCTTCCACTGGTGGAGTTTGCTTACAACAACTCCTATCAGTTCACTATTGGCATGGCTCCGTTTGAGGCGTTGTACGGTAGGCCTTTTCGTTCCCCAGCATGTTGGTTGGAGGTGGGAGACAACAAACTACTTGGATCGGAAGTGAGTCAGGATACTTCGGCAAGGATTGAGTTGATTCGGAGTCGTATTCGGGTAGCTCAAGACAGGCAGAAGAGTCATGCTGATGCGAAGAGATTTTTCAGAGAATTCCAAGTGGGGGACCAGGTTTTGCTCAGGGTATCTCCTATGAAGGGGATTATGCGTTTCGGGAAGAAGGGAAAGTTGGCACCAAGGTATGTGGGGCCGTTTCCTATTATTAAGCGGATCGGACCGGTTGCGTATAAACTTGGGTTACCGGAGCATTTGCATCGGATTCACGATGTGTTCCATATTTCCTCGCTGAGGAAATACCTTAGAGATAATTTGGCTCATTCTCACATTGTTGTGGAGGACATCGATCTACAGCCGGATAGCTCCTACGAGGAGGGGCCAATTGCTATTTTGGACCAAAGCGAGAGCAAACTGCGGTCAAATATAGTTCCGTTAGTGCGTGTTCAGTGGCGACACCACAATGTCGAGGAGTCCACATGGGAGCGCGAGGATGAGATGCGCGAACGTTATCCAGAGCTGTTTTTAGCAGGTACTTTCTAGTTTCGAATTTCGGGACGAAATTCAGTTATTAGGGGGGAAGTATGTAATACCCCGTACTTTCGGCTATGTTTATTTTTGGGATTAATTAATTAAATGCGTAATTAATTGGAAATTAATCCGGGTTATAAATACTAACGAGATGCGAGTTGGTATTTGATTATGTGCATACATGTTTTAATATATGTGTTTGGTAGTATAAAAGTTGTCGTGAGATTTATATACGGCATTTTAGAAATTTTGTTGAGACGCGTGGGACCGCCGCGTCACGGTGTAATATTTTGATTATAAAAAGTGAATTTAAAATATATAAACCGTATGGTCATTTTGAGTGCGCCAACGTGTCCGGAAGGGTCGAGATAGTCAGAAAACACTAGCCGGGGGTGTAGTTTGGATTCCGGGGTATTTTAGGCCATACCGGCATCATAAAGGGTATTTTGGTAATTTTACTTTTTGAGGAATTAAAAGTGACGAAAATTGGGAGTTTTAATCTGATGTGGATTTAACCCACTAAACCCACAAACCAACCCATATTAACCCATTAAGCTACGGAGGCTATCTTTAGGTTTACAAACTCTCCCAAAGAAAACCCTAGCCACCTTAAGCCACCATTGGA
This sequence comes from Sambucus nigra, assembly GCA_949130495.1. Lineage (NCBI taxonomy): Eukaryota > Viridiplantae > Streptophyta > Magnoliopsida > Dipsacales > Adoxaceae > Sambucus > Sambucus nigra. Next base: position 466,235,053 of record OX422209.1, on the reverse strand, counting down.
GAAGGAGCTTGGAGAGAGGGAATTCTGCAGAAAAACTCCACCAAACCTACACCAAAATCAGAGATCGAACCAAGGCAAGTGACTTTATTCCATTTAATTTCAGAGAATGTCTTTTCCATGTAAGAAATTGAAGAATATCAATTGTTCTTGAAAGATAATGAAAACCCATGTTAATTGAACTTAGAACTTGAAATCTCGAGGAGGATTTGCATGTAGAATGATAGGTAGATGTTCTTACTGATGATATTTATGATTGGGTGAAATTTAAAACGGATTTTATTGGGTTAATTCATGATTAAAAAGTTAGGGTTCATGTTCTTGAAATAATTGGGGAAAAAGTGTAGAGATTTATAATTTGATTGATGTTACAGAGATTTAATCCTTGAAAACATGTTAGAAGATGACTTGAATATGTTTAGGATGAATTAAAGACTCTAAAACGTTGTTAGGATGAACTTTGGAAGAGATTAGAAGTGATAAAAATGGATGAAAACGAATTGGGGAAAAATCTGGGCCGAAACTGGTCAGTCGTTAGAAGCAATCCCCAGGTCGTTCGAACGAACTCGTTCGAACGAGCTTCTAACGAGTTGACCAGTCGCTACTAACGAAAAGGGATTTCATTCGATATCTCGTTCGAACGAGATATCGTTAGAAGGTACAGTTCGTTTGAACGAACTGGAATCTCGTTCGAACAGCCTTGTTCTAACGAGACTTCTAACGAGTAGATAGAGGAATCTCGTTCGAACAGTCTCGTTCGAACGAGACTTCTAACGAGTTGACAGTTTGGTCCTTTTTGGACTGTTTTGATTTTTGGAGTCCCGTAAACTTGTTCGAGGATATAGATAACCTTCCTTTGATGATGTAAGGATAGATTTGGGACTTTTGGGTTACTACGAGGAGTAAACTATATACGAGAGTTATATTAAATGGACGATTTGGGTTGAGACGTGAGTGTCTACTATGACGTGAGAATGAATTACGGCGCGTATAATTACAAACCGGAATAATATAAGTTGTAGATATTATAAGTTGGTACAAGAATGCGATATGTACTACGATTAAACTACGGTATTACTAAGACGTGTGTTTACTTAGTATTAGTATATGAATTGTGTGTATGACATACCTACCATACTTGCTATCACGGGAGGTTTGCGTTCGCTTAGGGCCCTCTAATCCTTGTGTTGCCCGGATTTAGACTGGTTACCTTGATGAACATAGGTCATAGAAAGACTTATTGGGATATTGATAAGTCCGCTGATCGTGGGAGCGTAGGTATGTGCGTGACCCATGTGATGTGACTGTGTTCGCCTCCATTATTTGTGATGTTGTTATCTTTGAACTAGTCCTGAGAGATTCGGAATATGTGATCCTTATGTATGTGATGTACCGGGATGGATAGCAGAGTATGTGTGCACCACAGCTTAGTTCTCGGGGTGCTTGTATTGTATATTTATGTTGAGATTAATATACACTTAATTAATGGGAACCTTCATGTTAATGTTGTGAATATAATTACGATATTGCTTCGAGAAATATAACGAGTTAATTGATAGTGATATATATATTGCATATTAAGCATCTGAGTTTACGTTAAACCTCTACTTATTTACGAGCGACATAATGTTAATAGAACCGAGTAATGAGGGTAGGACCTATGATAGTCTAGCTAGATATGTTGTCACTTAGCTAGTAGTTTGGATCACTCTAGATGGGTACTTACGTTAGGAGTGCACAGTTAGACGAGAGGTGAGAATATCATGTGAGTGGACGTCCTAACATGTACTTTGCATTTAATGTTTTAAATGTTTTAAAGCACTTGCAGGTTTTTAAAATATAACTCCACATTCGGGCTCTGACCCGTTTGCTTTTCAAATCTATTTTTCTTGTAAAACCATTTTAGGTGCCCAGCCACAAGGACACCAAGCATAGGATACTCATTCAGGAGACGAGCTGTAGCTGTTTGTGGAAGCTACAGGAATTGCTTGTAGACGCTTCTATCTTTTGGATTCCAGAGTCACTATCTATCAGTTGTAGGGCATGTTGCCCATTTCTATTCAGAGCATCTTTTACATTACAGTTTTCAGACTTTAGTATGTATTGTTTCAGTATTCAGTTTACTTTTTAGTTGTGGGTTGTAGTGAGGAGTTTTCCTCCAGACTTTATTTACACTATGTGATGGTTATTCGTTTTACTTCAGTATGGTGAATGGTGTTATTTATATCTTCATTACACTTGTTGCATGTTAATCAGACTTTAAATAAAATTTGGCACTTACTTTTTAAATACTAGGTGGTTAGTAATCATTAAAATGTTTTCGACAGTGATGCTATTAACTGAGCCAACTTGGCATTTTGAATTAATTTAATAAAGGAGTAGCTACCCGGTATTTAATTAGTCGGGGTGTCACATTGCTATAATAATTCAGCCAATTGAGAAGCTAAATAGAACAATTAAAGAATATATAAAATAAATAATGAGTATAAAGGTCCAGTTTTCTCATACTAAAAACAACAGCTCAAAAGGAAATAAAAACTTCAAGAGAAAGAAATACTTAATAACTTTTCGCTATGGCCTGAATGTGGTGGTGATTTTGAACAAAACTGAAATATTGTTATTCATGCAAAATAAGAGGAGAAATTTTAAGTTCTACAAAAAAAGTAAGATCCCAAAGTTAAAAGTTGACCATTTGACTTCAAAACAAGTTAACAATCCAAAAGCGAACTCAAGCAGAAGACCATTGATGATTTTGATCATCAAATTCCATTTGTTAATTAGACGCGACTGCAATATTAACCCTCTTATCCCTCCCAAAGGCGTGTTAAGGAGTTTTCTAACACCTTTCCTTGAACATGCTCTGAAGTCGCTTGTTAGAAATATGAAAGAAGTCTACCCCCATATATAACAACACTACATTTACATGAATCTTACTCAAAATATTCAAACAATATGCAGTTTCACTAAAGAAAGAAAGACTTTTCATATTTCCGTATACCGATTCTATACAGCGACATACACAACATATCATATCTCAATCTATAATCATTCACATATATGGATGAAGTATATGGATGACCAAAGAAGGCGGATATCAATATGGCTGAAGTATATGGATGACTCACGAAAAATCTGCTGAATCTTGTGTTCCGAATCTTGAGGAGCTATCACAGCTGCCTCTATTCGGCTGTTCGGACATACGATGATCAGTTTGTGCAGTACAATGTATTCACGTATATGTCTAAATATAGTTAAAACAGAGGAGGATACATATTGAGGGAATCAATTTTTCGATAATGCTCATTTCACCTGATTTTATTCACAGATAATGCTCATAAAATGAGACAAAAACAATTCTTTGGGTATGTCTACATTTACAAAAAAATCTCTATGAAAGCAGTATTGAACTCGAATGTACAAAGCTATGAAGAAATATTGGATTAAAAACATTGAAAAATTATAAACAGAGGGTGCACATTCCAAACAGATGGTGCACATCCCCTGTCAGTGGTGTTCTAGTGTTGTCTCGCGTTACTGTATTCAGTGTTTGGCCTAAATCAGTAGTGGTGAATAGTAAAACACCTATGATCAGTATTATATAGACATGGATAATGAACACCTTAAACCAAAAAAATACATTGAGAATTAAATATCATAAATATCCTATAGAGACACTATTTCAACTCATCTATCCTATGGAGTTACTAAAAAAATGAAAAAAACTACATTTTAAAAAACTATTTGCGCCGAACAGAATGCACAATATGAATGTTAAAAAAATATAACAATAAATATTATCTTTTTCTTTGACCAAACAAATAATCAACACACACACTCATAAAATATGTACATAGATATATCCATTGAAACATAAGAAAAAATTTAAACCAATATAAAATAAAATAACATAGATTAGACCATACATAAAAAGAAAAAAAAATATCAATTGAATGCTCATACTTGAGAACTGAAAGGCTATAAAAATGCGTTCGGTAGAACCATGAATGAGTTTAGGATTAAAAATAGACAAAACAGAACTTGAAGGTCCATTATTCGGTACCATGTATAATTTCAAGGTCCATTGTTTAGTACCATGTAAAAACCAAGAAATTGGACACTCAGACACATCTGGAGTTTCTCATAATGCGGACCTATTGAGAAAAAAAGGACCTGCTCGATAGAGATAAAAAGAGATCAAGTGAGGACCTGCTCGATAGAGACAAAAAGAGACAAAAAGAGATCAGACCTATCTGACTTTTCAACTTGAGGACCTGTCTTTTAATAATCCAGAAATCAGACATGCTCGATATATATTCGAAGAAAGTTTTTATTTAAATGATGCTCACACTATTAGATGCTCACATTGTTAGGTTCAACATTCTTACCCTAAAAAGTAATACATTACTTTTTAGCGGAGCATGATTTCACCTAACTATCATTATTTCACCTTATATCACCTAACTATCAAGATTTCACCTAACTATCATGATTTCACCTTATAAATTTCAAAATTTATTCATTTACACATAATTATAAGAAGCTCGACAAAAATACGATATACAACATAGATTGACAAATCTGCTTAGCCAATCACAACTGTCCACAAAACTTAAATCCAAATAAAACTCTTAAATAGGCACACACCTCATCAAAACCAAGTCAACTTCAAGCATTTTTACCCAAACTCAAGCATTTTCCAAATACAAAGATTTTGCTAGACAATTTAAAAAATAGGTAATTGGATGCAAAAGTTCTTGATAAACATACCTAAAGCAAAGTTTTTTTGTATCGTACATATGTTTGCACCTACAAATAAAATACATATCAACTAATCAAAATAAAACATATAATAAAAGTAAACCTTAATGTCATTGGAAAGTATCTATACAAATGTAAATTTAAGATAGGTATGAGTTAGGGTCTTCAGAGTATAAAAAAATAAATGACAGAGAAATAAAACATCAAGTCAATAGATTAGATGCTCTATTAAATACCCTTATTCATGTTGAGTGGACAAATAGATAAGCTAATATGATCTTATTGTTCCAATAAACAACAAAACTTATACCTTGTGTAAAACACCTCCATCGTTGCAAAAATCTAATATGTGAAGTGTAGCAGTCACAATGCATTTAGACAATAGTTACGTTGCTTGTTCAAACCCTCCGAATGACAAAAAGAGAAACACCATAATCATACCATACTCTAAAATCTGAATATTAAATTCAACAATTGGATATGCATATCAGAAGTCATATAAACTGTGAAGTAGCGTGTTAAAGATGCTACATTACGAGACATTGAGGTTATGAGGATTCTGTGGGATGTTATGATAGATGTTGGTCAATGGTCTGGTAAGATCCAATAGCAGAATGCTAATTCAGCTCTTTGCTAGGTTAAAACATGGGCAGAATTAACTGTTTCCAAATGTTCAAAACTATTAGACATATCAAATAAACTCCTTACCTAACATTGTGGGACATAAGCATACCAAAAGAAACTACGTTGGGCATTTGACCAAATAATACCTGCATTAGTAGGCATTCTTAGAAAACACAGATTCAAAAGTGCTAGCAAACAATGGTCGAAGTAATTCCTAATAAAAAATAATTGGCGTAATGGCTTAATTGAGGTCATAAAAACCAACGTAAAATAAAGTATACCTTATTCAGAGGTCTTCAAAACAAACCATGTTATATATGGTGGTGGATTATCTTTTCCAGTGGTGATCCGTACACAGTTGATGTTGGCGAGTAGTGGTTTTATACATATATAGAAAAACGATGGAATCGTATTAGCCAACATCTAGTAGAAATCAAAGTTAAAGACACAAAATCAGCAAGTGAAATGAAATAATTCAATAGCTCCATCATTATTCATCCATTAATTTTAGACTGAAAACCAAATAACATAGTTAGTGATGAGTTATAAACCAAAACATATAGATATATCAATTAAAAATAAATTATTTTTATAGAATATTAACAAATTTAATTTTTTTTTTATAAAACTCGGGTGTCAGTGATTGTTTAGTTGTTTCAGTATCAAAATCGGCAGGTTAATATATATATATATATATATATATATATATATGTGTGTGTGTTATAAACCATTTAGTAAACCCATATGTAGGTATAGACAACAAAAAAATGTTATAAACCATGTAGTATCCTAATCAAGAATGATTAGCCATCAATATATGTTAGACAACAAAAAAAAACACCAAAGTAAAGTAGCTAACCTCCATATACTTCAACCAAAAAAATCAATTTTTTGTGAAGCCTGAATCAATTTTAAGGGGTTGAGTTTTCAACCAAAAAACCAACCGACCACGAACAATGTAAACCTGAATCAAAATCATATTGAAGAAAACAGGTGATATATTATATCCTAAATCTGAAATCAATTACAGATCTAACAAATACACTATAACAATTACAGATCTAATAAATTAGAGATCTAACACAATAGATATATTTATAAATTAGGTTTCAGAAACCATTATTTAAAGAAACCAAACGGCAAAACCATGTTTACAAAAAAATTGATCGAAGACTCATATTAAGAGGGTAAAAAAGAAAAAAATATTTAGATACTCGCCTACTTAGACACTCTCATTAGATCGTTTCTCATTCCATCCCAAACGAACCAACAAAGGATTTGATGAAAGAATTTCAATATCAAAACAATAGTCAAATAGAGATAATAATATATCATGTGGGTATGCAAGAGTTAGGTAGTGAATTACCACATCGTGAGCAAGGAGAGAGAAGTGGGTATGGAGGGAGAAAATATTTCTTCGGAGAAAGAGTTTAGATGAGAAACTGGGGTGGGGATGTCCGAAGAGGGAGAGAGTTTTCTTGGTAACCGTGTGTGGGTAATTGTATAGGAATGGTAAAATATAATTGTGCCCTTGTGTTTGAATTTTGAATGGAAGGGGGAACAAATTAGAGTGTGTTAAAAGAGGGGGAATCCAAATTTGTAAGGGGTAAAATAGGAAGTGCAAAAAAACTCAAATATATGACATCATAGTTGAAGCTTATGACATACATAAGTTTTCTACTTTATTATATATATATATATATATATATATATATATATATATAGGACTTCTCACAAGTAGGCATCCGCTAACGGATTAAATGACATTTCACAATTTGTGGCCAAAGTGGTCAAACGTGTAAAGCAAAAAAATTGTTGACCCAATTAATTAGAAAATGACAAAAGCAAAAAAAGGTTGTTGGCTTTCTTTAAGAATCTATTGACTTTAACCAAGAGACCCATTTCATTTACCTTGATTTTCCCTTCCCCACCCATAGAAAAAAGCCCTAGCCATTGTTGAAGTGAAACCATTGTCGTCCTCCCCAAACTGATTTTGAAGCCGTCACTTATCATAGCTGATTTGGGAGTTTCACAAACAGTGAAAAAAGCCCTAGTAAGTATGTACCGATCCCATTCTTTATTTTTGCAATAGTTAGGGGACAAACTATAAATGTTAAAGTGTTGAAAGTATTAATTTTTCATATTGCAATTTTTTTTACCATTCGGGTCTGTATAATGGAAAGTGCTAATTTGGAAACATGGAGTGAGGAAAATAATTTTCATGGCGTGGGGGATAGTGTTGAGAATGTTGAAATGGAAGTAGAGAGTAGTGAGAATGTTGTTTCTAATATGGAAAACTCATCTGATGTTGTTATTAATCCGCAAGTTTCAAACGAACTCAAATCGAGAATTGGACAAGAATTCCCAACGCTAGATGACACTCATTATTTTTACAATACATATGCAAAGGCGTCTTGATTTAGTATTAGAAAATGGTCTGAGAGGAAGAGGGTCGGTAGTTATGAAATAGTGAGGAAATAATATGTATGTTTTAAACAAGGAAAAAGTTCAATGATAGCGGATATTGAAGTAACAAGACGAAGGGGATCATCAAAAGAAAATTGTAATGCAAAAATGGCCGTTATAAAATCAAATTTCGATGTATATGTAGTCACTGTGTTTGTGGATATCAATAGTCACCCTTTGTCGGCCCCACGAAAAACTCATATGTTAAGATCTCATCGAAAAGTTTCTAGTGTGAAAAATGTCTCTCTCAACAACTTAGAATGGTAAATATACCAGCACAACAACAATATAGTTTATTTGGTGTCCAAGATGGTTGTTTCGAAAATATTGGGTGTACTGAAAAGATTTGTTTAATTTTGAACGGGATAGACGTAATAAGATAAAGGGGCATGATGATGAGATGTTATACGAGTATATGCAATTAGATCAAGGCAAAAACCCATCATTTTTTCAAAAAATTGAAAATGATGATGAAAATCCCATTTCTCGTTGTTTTTGGGCAGATGCAACCTCTCGAAGGGATTATGGTTTTTTTGGTGACATTGTTATATTCGATACTATGTATAACACCAATAGATATGGTTTAATATTTCCAACATTAATGGGGTTAATAATCACGGTCAAACAATTATATTCGCTTGTGCGTTTTTATGTGATGAAATTGTTGAATCATTTGTTTGGCTTTTCCACCAATTTTTAGAGAACATGCTCGGTGATGCCCCTAAAATGATAATTACAGACTAAGATCCTGCAATGACAAAAGCAATCTCTGAAACTCTCCCCAATACCTTCCACCAGTATTGTAGTTGGCATATAATGACCAAGTTTTCTGAGAAAATAGATTCATTAAAATAGAGCGCATATTATAGGGAGTTTTCTGATTCCATTTGGAAGTCGGAAAAAAGAAGATTTTGACTCGATATGGATGGATCTCGTAGAAAAAAGTGGATTACACGATAAAAAATGGCTAGGGAATATTTATAAAATTCGAAATATGTGGGTTCCCTCATAAGTGAATCATGTCTTCTCGGCAGAGATGTCTAGTAGTCAACGGGCTGAAAGTGGCCATTCACGTTTTAAGAAGTTTGTTGGAAAAATGAATTCTTTGGTTGATTTTATGGTGCATTTTGTTAGGGGGCTTCAAAGACAACGCCATCAATCATCTATTACGGACAATCGAGGCATGATTGAGAAACCCATAACCAAATTTTTTAATGAAATTTTAGTGCAAATGGATGATGTTTACACACGTGAGGTGTTCTTCAAATTCCAAGATGAGTTATGTGAGATCTTTAGTTACAAATTTGAGCTCGACTTCGAGTCGGACACTAGTTGTTGTTATAAGATTCAATGCAAAGTTGTTGATACATATTACGTTCAGCGCATCGCAGTGGTTTTTGGAACTACTCATTATCTTTTCAATTGAATGTATGAATGTAAAATTGAATGGTACTGCTAGTTATGCAGTAGACTTTGGAATTGAGTAAATGTAAAATTGAGTGAATGTTGAATGGTACTGCTCATTATGTTTTCTAATTAAAGTTGAATGAATGTTGAATGGTACGGATAAAATTGAATGGTACTGCTCATTATGTTTTCAATTGAGTGAATTTTGATAAGAGGTTGCATTTAGAACTATTAGTTATGCAGTAGGAACCTAGTCAAGTGGATTAAACCTCGACCTGATGTGTTGATAAGAGGTTGCAATTGAGTGAGATGGTGCACCTTTCAGCTCAAAGAAAAAAGGGAGCTATTTGTATAATTGTTTAGAATAAATTTGGCAGGAATCTTAATCAACCCGTCATTGTGTGATAATGCATTTGTTATTTTCCTCTGATCATCTGAAGGAGTTCCTCCATAGAATTGAGCTGCTATTATATTAAAGAATTAATATCCAATTGTAACATTTATCCATCCTTTTCTTATGAGATCACAATTTTTCTTTGATCCTAACAAAAAATTAACTGCTAAAATTTTCTACTGCCATTTATACCAAAATTGGTTAGTTATGGCCCATGATACAATTGAACCAATCCAGTAGACTTTGGAATGCAAATGCACAATCAAAGATATTTCATTAAACATTACCAAATTACATCTGATACAATAAAATGCAATGAGTACAACATAGACAACAAAATTGTAATAACAAATCGTCCGGTCGCCTTTTCTCTAACTTCATCTCACATTTGTCGCATTTCATCTCGAATTTGTTGCATTTTATCACGAATTTGGTTAATATCATTTCGTAGTTGGGTAATTTCATACCGGAGTTGAATGTGACAACTTTCTTCTTTCTTGTGTAAATCTTTCCGATGCACATACTCGTCACACCAACCTATGAAATTTTCGTACGCCTGCAATTATAAGCATATAAATTAATTTTTTGTTCATTAATGAAAAAAATTACCAAAATTTAATAAAATCATACCATGTTTTGAGGGCACAAGTAATAATGTCTACCCGAAGTTTTTTCACTTTTTGAAATTTTTACAATACAGGTTCCCAAACGACAATTGCAAACACAAGTAGGCCACCCCGATGTGGCATTGGATGATTTTGAATGACTTTCCATTCTCTATGAAATGGAAAAAAATAATTTACTATGACATAAATAAAGAAATCAACTGAAAAATTTGAAGATGGAATATTTGAATACCTTAATCAAAACCAGCTAGGGATTTTGGTTTATAATAAACGAATAACTTAATCAAAATCAGAAGATGGAACACAACAGTTCCCTTCAAAATCAATTTGGGGAGGGCGACAATGGGCTCACTTCAACAACGGCTAGCGCTTTTTTTCTCTGAGTGGGGGCGTCCGCTTGTGAGTGGACACTTGTGAGAAGTCCTCTCTCTCTCTCTCTCTCTCTCTCTCTCTATATATATATATATATATATATATATATATACAGAAAGTCTCCTGTAAGGACTCCTTATGGTGCAGACCCCGGTACATACCATTTTTTTAAAATAGTAAAAAAATGAATTTTTTGATGAAACTTCATGGATATGATCTTCATGGTGAGAAGATCATCTCCAATTTTTTTCGTCGAAAAATTCAATAAAAAAACCGTTGAGATGAGGTGATATGTAAAAAAATAGTATAAATACGCATTTTCAACCGTTGAAATGTTGGGTCGGCGCCAGCCACTTTATTGATTGAATTTTTTGGTGAAACTTCATGGATATGATCTTCTCACTATCGAGATCATATCCATGAAGTTTCATCAAAAAATTCAATCAAAAAGTGGGTGAGATGATCGCCAACATTTCAACGGTTGAAAATGCGTATTTATACTATTTTTTTACATATCACCTCATCTCAACGGTTTTTTTATTGAATTTTTCGACGAAAAAAGTTGGAGATGATCTTCTCACCATGAAGATCATATCCATGAAGTTTCATCAAAAAATTCATTTTTTTACTATTTTAAAAAAATGGTATGTACCGGGGTCTGCACCATAAGGAGTCCTTACAGGAGAGGGCCTCTCTCTCTCTCTCTCTCTATATATATATATATATATATATATATATATATATATATATGTGATTGATTTTTCTACGTGAGAATGAGTACATAAGACATATAGTGATATCTAAATTATTCTAAATGTGTGAGAAATCATTTATCAATGGATGACTTTTAACGAATATAAAGAAATAGAAAATGTATTATCGTATTGTATGTGCAATACGTGTGCGCACTATAAATTATTAGATGGGAAGATATATAAATCAGACTAGTTAGGCGGCTAGCATAACGAGGTGGGTTAGAGTAGTACATTAGGTGTGCACAATAGTTGAGGGGTGAGGATCTCAGGTGAAAGCACATAGTACTAACATGTATATAATATCTTATCTTGATGCGTTTTAAACACTTGGTAAATTTTTCAAACTGTTTTACGTGGGATCTGACCCATTGCAAATCCTTTTTAAAAAAACAATTTTAGATGCCCCGTCACAGAGATGCCAGGCATAGGAGTTCCTACATTTGAAGTGCTACAACTTCTATGGAAGTTGTAGGACCTTGATATTAGACTCCTCCATGTTTATTTCAGTTCCTATGCATCATTATTTGTCTCAGTCGGGCATGTCTCCCATTCTTAGTTGGATAGTATTTTTAAAGACTTTGTATTTCCAGTACTGCTCTAGACATTATCTATAGATGACTGTATTGGGATTCTATCTGGAGTGTTATTTCAGACTCATTTATATATTTATTTCGTGATCTTATAATCCATTATTTTGTGCTTGGAATGGTGAATGTTATTTATTTAGTTTATATTAGATTGCATGTTAATATTAAAGATTAAAATTTTGATACCGGGCCATTACACTACACCAAAAATAGGAATCTGACACGGTTTAAAACTGTGCTAGATCAAATCTGGCACGGTTTTGAACTGTGCCAAAATCAGGTGCTCCAAAATGGCTAGTTTTTTCTGGCACGGCTCAAAAGTGTGCCAGATTTGACCAATCAAGAACACTTCTGGCACACTTTTAAACCATGCCAGAATTTGATATTTCTGGCACACTTTTGGCACGATTTTAAGCTGTGCGAGATTGGACACATTTTGATAAACTTTTGGCACAGTCCAAAATGGTGCCAAAATTTGATACACTTTTGGCATGGTTTTGAACTGTGCCAAATTTTTGGATAAAAGAAAAAAAAATTATTTGAAAAGCAGAAAATTCACAATTTGCAAATCTCGAAAGTTGTTGATAAACTAATGTGCTTACAAACTTCAAAATATTAAAAATAATAATAGTTCACTGACCAAAAAAATGGGATAGAGTTTCCTCTATTTTTTGGACATTCTAAAATCGATTAATATAATACCTGGGTAATGTAAAACCCGCACGGTCATAAAATATAACAATAAAACTACAAAAGCTCGCATGACCTTAAAAGCTAATAATAAAACTACAAAAGTTCGTACGGACATAACACAAAAAAGATGTAATCCTGAATATTGACGAAATTAAGTAAATAATCCTCTTGTTGTAGACCATTGACTTCATGTGTTCCATATGGATAAAAGCTAATGGAAAAATGTTATCCTGAAAAAAAATAAGATACAAAAGGAGATGATGTTAGTAATCGTGTAATTCAAAAAAAAATCTTATTCAAGCCGAAAATTTGCACATACGAATTAAAATTATTATTGTATTTACAAATCGATATTGTTGTGACTACGTGGTCAGCTCCTACGAGTTACATTAGTCCCATGCGAGGTGTTAGTGCTTTTTACTGGTCCGTTTAGGGACTAATTTAAGTTTTCACCCACAAACGACAAGTTTTTACGCCTAATCTAGATATATTCATATTATCATCATATTATCAAACCGGGAGAACCATGACTACGCGGTTAGTCCCTACAAGTTACATTGGTCCCATGCAAGGTGTCTGTGCCTCTTACGGTGATGTTCGGGGGTTGGTTTAGGTTTTCAACCTTTAACGACTTGTTCTTAAGCCTAATCGAGATATTTTCATATTATAGTCATATTCTCAAAGCGGGAGTCCTGTGACTATGCGGTGAGTTCCTACAAGTTACATTGATTCCGTTTGAGGTGTTCGTGCCTCTTACGGGCCCGTTTGGGAACTAGTTTACGTTTTCAATCTTTAACGGCTTGTTTTTAAGTCTAAGTGTTGATTTTGTCAAATTATCATCATATTCTGAAACTGGGAGACCCGTGACTATGCGGTCAGTTCCTACAAGTTACATTACTCCTGTGCGAGGTGTTCGTGCCTCTTACGGGGCCATTTGGGGGCTAGTTTAGGTTTTCACCCTTTAACGGCTTGTTTTTAAGTTAGTGTTGATTTTTTCAAATAATAGTTATATTCTTAAGCCGGGAGACCCGTGACTACGCGGTCAGTTCCTACAAGTTACATTGGTCCCGTCCGAGGTGTTCGTGCCTCTTACGGGGCCGTTTGGGGGTTGGTTTAGATTTTCACTATTTAACAGCATGTTTTTAAGACTAATCTAGATATTTACAAATTATCGTCATATTCTCGAATCGAGACAACCATGACTACGCGGTCAGTTCCTACAAGTTACATTGGTCCTGTGCGAGGTGTTCGTGCCTCTTACGGGGCCGTTTGGGGACTGGTTTAGGTCTTCATTATTGAACGACATGTTTTTAAGCCTAAGTGTTGATTTTTACAAATTGTTGTCATATTCTCAAACTGGGAGACCTGTGATTACGAGGTCAATTCTTACAAGATACATTAGTCCCATGCGAGTTATTCGTGCCTCTTATGGGGCCGTTTGGGGACTGGTTTAGGTTTTCACCATTTAACAGCATGTTTTTATGTTTAATCTAAATATTTTAAAATTATCGCCATATTCTCAAACCGACAGAACCGTGACTACGTGGTCAGCTCCTATAAGTTACATTTGTCCCGTGCGAGCTGTTCGTGCCTATTACGGGGCCGTTTGGGGGCTGGTTTAGGTTTTCACCCTTTAATAACGGCTTGTTTTTAAGTCTAAGTGTTGATTTTTGAAAATTATAGTCATATTCACAAATTGTGAGTACCGTGACTATGCGATCAGTTCCTATAAGTTACATTGGTCCCGTGGGAGGTGTTCGTACCTCTTACGGGGCCGTTTGGGGGCTGGTTTAGATTTTCACCATTTAACAAAATGTTTTTAAGCCTAATCTAGATATTTTCAAATTATCATCATCTTCTCAAATCGAGCGAACTGTGACTACGCGGTTAGTTCCTACAAGTAACATTGGTCCCGTGTGAGGTGTTCGTGCCTCGTACGGGGACGTTTAGGGGCTAGTTTTGGTTTTCACCATTTAATGGCTTGTTTTTAAGCCTAAGTGTTGATTTTTACAAATTATCATCATATTCTCAAACTAGGGGACATGTGACTACGAGGTCAGTTCCTACAAGATACATTGGTCCCGTGCGAGTTGTTCGTGCCTCTTATGGGGTCGTTTGGTGGTTGGTTTAGGTTTTCACTATTTAACGGCATGTTTTTAAGTCTAATCTAGATATTTTCAAATTATCATCATATTCTCAAACCGAAAGAACCGTGACTACGTGGTCAGCTCCTACAAGTTACATTGGTCCCGTGCGAGCTGTTCGTGCCTCTTACGGGGCCCTTTGTGGGCTGATTTAGGTTTTTACCCTATAATAACGGCTTGTTTTTAAGTTTAAGTGTTGATTTTTGAAAATTATCATCACTACACCAAAATGGGCAAATTGTCACCTTTCAGCCGGCCAGCCTTGTCAAGGCCATTGACCGTGACAAAAAAATACGCGTTTTATGTCACGGTCATTGACCTTGACACGACCGTGACAACTAATTGTCACGCACTACACCAAAATGGGCAAATTGTCACCTTTCAGCCGGCCAGCCTTGTCAAGGTCATTGACCGTGATAAAAAAACACGCGTTTTATGTCACGGTCATTGACCTTGACACGACTGTGACAACGAATTGTCACGGTCATTGACCGTGACAAGTCCGTGACAAGTCCGTGGCAAGTAAATTTGTCACGGACTTGTCACGGTCAATGACCGTGACAATTTGTGTCACGGTCAAAGACCTTGACACGACCGTGACAATGTTCGCAGCAAAAACCCTATCCCCCTTCTTTTTTCCCTCCCGCGCCGTTCCCTCCATCTCTCTCTCTCTCTCTCTCGACGCTGCTCTCTCTCTCTCTCTCTCTCTCTCTACTTTCAGGTCCATTTTCTCTCTCTCTCTCTCTCTCTCTTCCATTTATATATATATTTGTGTGTATATTTATGTGTGTATGTGTATATATATATGTGTGTATGTGTGTGCGTGGAGGGGGGCAGGGGGTGGGGGGTGGGGCAGGGTGGGGGAGGGGGTGGTGGAGGGGGGCAGGGGGTGGGGCAGGGTGGGGGAGGGGGTGGTGGAGGGTGGGGTGGTGTGTGTGTGTGTGTGTGTGTGGTGGTGTGTGGTGGGGGAGGGGGTGGGGTGGGGTGGGGTGGGGTGTGTGTGTGTGTGTGGTGGTGTGTGGTGGGGGAGGGGGTGGATGAGGGGTGGGGCAGGGGGTGGGGTGTGTGTGTGTGTGTGTGGTGGTGGTGTGTGGTGGGGGAGGGGGTGGGGTGGGGTGGGGTGTGTGTGTGTGTGTGTGTGTGTGGTGTGTGGTGGGGGAGGGGGTGGTGGAGGGGGGCAGGGGGTGGGGTGGGGTGTGTGTGTGTGTGTGGTGGTGTGTGGTGGGGGAGGGGGTGGTGGAGGGGTGGGGTGGGGTGGGAAATCATATGAAATGAATTCAAATTATTGTTGTAGCACTAAGAGAATAAATGAAAATGAATTGAAACTATGAAATTGTTATGGAATATAATAAATTTGGAACTATTGTCTTTTCAACCATCCAATAAAAGTTTTCCTTCATGGAATGTTAGAATTGTTTCTAGGATAATAATCCTACTATAAGATAATTGCTCAAAATAAATATTAAATAATAATTACTAAGATATCAATTCAAATAAAGTCTTAATAACCTAACCAAAAGAAATAAAATAAAATATCAAATAAATTATCATCCACCTCATAGACATTCCCTACCAATCATTTTAAGATAATTTTTTCCTTATAAAGATAAATACCTTTGATTGCAAAGCATGCACTTGTATTATTATTATTATACAACATGTATTATTTCGACGTGTAATTCTAAAATCTCACCTAGTTTTGTATACTATTTTTAAAATCATACTATCAATTCACGAGACACTAAACAAGAAAGAGGGCATATTAATTTGGAAATGCTTGTTTTTCTTTCTAGAGATCCGTGTCGTCAAAACTTGGTAGTGTTCGAGTGTGTTTTTATCACTAAATTATTATTTCACTAACAAATACTCCTTATATCCTAGATTAAGAGTCCATATTTAATTTTTGTACTTACTAATAATACACTTAATCAATGGCTAGGATTAACCCTTATTCACTATCATGAAATTTGGTTAATTGATTATTTAAAAAAAAAAAAAAAAGTAGACTAACATATATACACAACACTAAAAGTAGACACGAGAAACTGATACACGAGAAACTGATAATCGTAAATATTATGAATAAAAATGGTACTTTCTTGGAGATTAATATTAAAATTCAACTCTATTAGTTAAATTATAAATGTAATAGAATTAATCCATATAAATCACATAGGCTCGATACAAATATTCTAATTAACTTGCCTCAAATTTGATGAATAACAAGGGCTAAAAGTATTGTTCATTTAATTCAATTAGGTAAAACCCATGATAATGAAATTTATGCTACAATTATAATTATCTCATGTCATAATTTTATTGATAAACAATATATGTAGTTGTCACGGTCGTGGAGGGGGGAGGGGGTGGGGGTGGGGTGGGTAGGGGTGGGGTGTGTGTGTGTGTGTGTTCGTAGGTGTGCGTGTGTGTGTGGCGGGGGGAGGGGGCAGGGGTGGGGCACCCATTTAATAACTCTTTAAATATTTGAAAAAAACATAATATTACCAAATTGAAACGAAATGGTATTGACGGAACTTACACATACGTTATAATATAGACAGAACATTTTTTTATCTGTACTAATAACATTTTTTTTATCTGTACTAATAACATTTTTTTTACAGCAAAAATGTCTCCTTCAGATGTTAGGGCGAAGATGATGATGCTGTTTATGATGATGTCGTCGTCTGGGTTCGGTGGTAGCGGAGGCGACGAGGGCTCCTCCGCCCCTAGGCTCCCCAAATATCGAAAATTTGGGATTACCGTCGAAAACAAGCCGGAGCTTTTAGCGAGATCCCTCGAGCTGCTAAAGACGGTCATCGGCCCGGGGTTTATGAGTTGGAAGGAGGTGCCGTATGAGCTCAAGTTAGCTGTTTGGGCGGCACTACAGGTAATATTTATATGAATATTTCAATTTCAATTTATATTTATATTTATATTTATATTTATATTTATATTTATATTTATATTTATATTTATATTTATATTTATATTTATATTTATATTTATATTTATATTTATTCGCAACTAACATTGTATTTGTTGGACAGGAACAATTCAACTTGGATCCAAAGCTACGCGATTCCGTCTTGGAGCAGTTGAGGGAGCAACACAAGACGTGGAAAAAAAATATGCGGACACGGTACTTTGGAAAAACACGAGAGACCATTTTACAATGGCGCGGATCCGTCTCGCCCAAGGAGCCGATCTCATTGGCACAATGTTGAAAGTTCATTGACAATGAGATCGAGGATCGACAATTGGCATCTCGCCAATCGGGGAGGGAAAATCGGGCTAAAAAGACGGACGTGCACTACTCCGGCCGGACCTCTTACGCTGAGGTGGAGCATAGGATGAAGGTAATATTTAATTTATCTATAACTACAGAGATATATTATTGGATATTATTTTACTTTGCGGGGCCGATACTAATTTTACTTTACTTTATTTTATTTCAGGGGGTAGGGAGTGGGCCAGGGGGTAAGCCACATAGGCTCGATACTTATGTGGCTCTTCGGACGAAGAAGGGGAAGGACAAGGAGGTGTCCCCGAGCATCGCGGCCAAGATTGTAAGTAATCCGACAGTTTAATTATTGTTAATTACGTTATAATTTTTTAGTTTACTTATTTTACTAATCATGTGCTTTTTGTCGTTTCAGGCAAAGCTTAAGGAAGTGCATGAGTCGCAGTCTGATGCCGACAAGGCATCTTTGTCCACAGACGAACTCAGCCAAGTGCTTGGCTCTGATCGCAAGGGGAGGACAAGGGGAGTGAGCTCGCGGGTGGCCAAATCTAGGATCATCGGATTGGAGACGAGCGACACCGGGTTGTCTCGAACGGTGGATTCACACGACGCGAAGCTGTCCCGTTTGGAGGCGATGGTCCAAGATATGTACGCATTCATGAAGCGTACGTTGGGTGGAGACCGTAAAGGGAAAGGGAAAGGGAAGGAGAAGGCGGTGGAGGAGGAGGTGCGGGAGGACAAGGCGCAGGATGACGAGGATGTGGACCTCGCTGCTTCATCACCGACACGTTCGTACTTCGACGATCCACTTCCCTATTTGACGCCCTCCAACAGACCATTATCGACAATTGGTTGGCCGAGCGTGTTCATATTGGACATATTTGATGGCCAGCGGATAGGGCGGGGGTTGAGGGACCTGGATATCGTCGAGGGTGGAATAGTCTATGGACGTGTGCTTCAACAGATGGAGTCCAGGGTGCTCGTCACGCATGTCATAACCGGGAAGGAGAACTCCCTATTGTGGTTGCGCGAACAATGCGGCACGACGTATATTAGTGGGTGCGTCAATTCGTATGTCGTGTGGCCTACTCACCTCCTCAGTTTTATCCAATACATGTAGTAACATTATTTTCTAGTTTGTCCATTTTAATTATATTTGGATTATATCGTCATGTATATTATTTTTACTTTGAAGATTTGGATTATACTGTCATGAATATATATTTGCATTATCTTTAGTTTGTGTTGGATATATGATGTTTGGAATAGGTACAACGTTGCTATAACAGGTACAAATATACTGCTGGGCAGTGGCAGTGGCCATACTGCCCAGCAGATTATTTTTAAATTCTGCCCAGAATTGTCACGGTCATTGACCGTGACAATTTTTTTAAAAAAGGGTCACGGCTTTGTCACGGTTTATAACCGTGACAAATGTGTCACGGTCATTGACCTTGACACGACCGTGACACAAAACGCGAGTTTTTTGTCAAGGTCAATGACCGTGACACGACCGTGACAAAAAAAGTTATCTCGCCTCGAAATGTCACGGTCATTGACCTTGACAAGGTGAATTTGTCAAGGTCAATGACCTTGACAAATGGGCAGATTTGGTGTAGTGACGGTCATTGACCGTGACAAGTCCGTGATAAATTTAATTGTCACGGTCTTGTCACGGTCAATGACCGTGACAATTCTTGTCACGGTCAATGACCTTGACACGACCTTGACAACTTTTCCAGCAAAAACCCTTTCCCCCTTCTTTTTTCCCTCCCACCGTTCCCTCCCTCTCTCTCTCCCTCTCTCGACGCTGCTCTCTCTCTCTCTCTCTCTCTCTCTCTCTCTCTCTACTTTCAGGTCCAATTTCTCTCTCTCTCTCTTCCATATATATATATATATTTGTGTGTATATTTATGTGTGTATGTGTATATATATATGTGTGTATGTGTGTGCGTGTGTGGGGGATGGGGTGGGGTGGGGCAGGGTGGGGGAGGGGGTGGTGGAGGGGGGCAGGGGTGGGGTGGGGTGCGGTGTGTGTGTGTGTGTGTGTGTGGTGGTGTGTTTTGGGGGAGAGGGTGGTGGAGGGGGGGGAGGGGGTGGTGGAGGGGGGCAGGGGGTGGGGTGGGGTGGGGTGTGTGTGTGTGTGTGGTGGTGTGTGGTGGGGGAGGGGGTGGTGGAGGGGGCAGGGGGTGGGGTGGGGTGCGGTGTGTGTGGTGGTGTGTTTTGGGGGAGGGGGTGGTGGAGGGGGCAGGGGGTGGTGGAGGGGTGGGGTGTGTGTGTGTGTGTGGTGGTGTGTGGTGGGGGAGGGGGTGGTGGAGGGGGGCAGGGGGTGGGGTGGGGTGTGTGTGTGGTGGTGTGTGGTGGGGGAGGGGGTGGTGGAAGGGGGCAGGGGGTGGGGTGGGGTGGGGTGTGTGTGTTTGTGTGGTGTTGTATTTGAAGGAAATAAAAGCATGAATTAAGCATTTTTAACACTAATATGCAAGTTGAATCAATAAACACGCCAACAATTATACACCCTAGCAAGAACACATAAACACCATAAATCACTAATGAAAAAACAAAAGGATGATTCATACCTATAAGTTATTAGATGGATATTTGAAATTCTTTGGAAGGAGAAATAAGGTTTTGTAATGCTAGAACTTAAGGAAGTCCCGAGATTTTGGGGAGAGTATGGGAGAAACATTGTAAAAATGATGGGGAGGGGTAAGTTAAGAGAGTCAAATTTAATGACTTAAAGGCGCAAGTCGATTCGATTCAAATTCGAATCATTTCACTTTGTCCCATCTTTCTTACTTCCTTGGTTTGAATCAATTCGAAAAAGGCCCAAATATATTCGGCACCTGTTAGATTTGGCACTGCTTTTTATTTTGGTAAAAATGGGAGGATTCATGGGATTTTGGGTTTGACTTACTCTATAATGCTTGTAACTGACCCAAAATCAATTCCCATTACAAATTTTTAACCCTAATGAATGTTTGTGGTTGTTCAGCATAAAAAGCAGGCCTGGGAAAACCAAAACAACTCCATATGAGATTTCCCATGTTTAATCAAGAACATCCTTAGACTTGTAGGAGGTGGGGTGGGGTGTGTGTGTGTGTGTGGTGGTGTGTGGTGGGGGAGGGGGTGGTGGAGGGGGGCAGGGGGTGGGGTGGGGTGTGTGTGTGTGTGTGTGTGTGTGTGGTGTGTGGTGGGGGAGGGATAATTCACGGACTTTAGCTAAACTAGGGTTTTATAGAGTTTCGCTCCTACTACTTGGGCAATGACTATACTAGGGACCAAAGATAAATAAATAAACTGGATTCAAAGTAAATACTAGGAAATCCCAATTTATAACCATCTAATTTATATCCTTTATTTATTTAATCACGATTCATTCCACTAAATAATCATGATTGCACTCAAATTTAATTATTTATAAATCACTCGAAAGAATGTGTTCTTATTATTAAAGTTGATTACGGTATATTATGATTCCCCACGTTATGTTTTCGATACCCTCTTGGTTAAATAAATTTTCTACTAACCGATTTTAATGAATATCTGATGGGGTGGGGTGTGTGTGTGGTGGGGGAGGGGGTGGTGGAGGGGGGCAGGGTGTGGGGTGGGGTGGTGTGTGTGTGTGTGTGTGTGTGTGTGTGTGTGTGTGTGTGTGTGTGGTGTGTGGTGGGGGAGGGATAATTCACGGGCTTTAGCTAAACTAAGGTTTTATAGAGTTTCGCTCCTACTACTTGGGCAATGACTATACTAGGGACCAAAGATAAATAAATAAACTGGATTCAAAGTAAATACTAGGAAATCCCAATTTATAACCGTCTAATTTATATCCTTTATTTATTTAATCACGATTAATTCCACTAAATAATCATGATTGCACTCAAATTTAATTATTTATAAATCACTCGAAAGAATGTGTTCTTATTATTAAAGTTGATTACGGTATATTATGATTCCCCACGTTATGTTTTCGATACCCTCTTGGTTAAATAAATTTTCTACTAACCGATTTTAATGAATATCTGATGGGGTGGGGTGTGTGTGTGGTGGGGGAGGGGGTGGTGGAGGGGGGCAGGGGGTGGGGTGGGGTGGGGTGTGTGTGTGTGTGTGATGTTCAATTTAGTTGGTGCATAAACTAACGGTCAAAGTAATAGTATATAATTCCAACATTTCAAACTACTTGAACATCACAAATGGATACGAACTTAAAATATAAATTGAGATAACCTTAGAATCTAATTAGGGTAAAAATATAATGGCATCAACTAACATATATTTAGGGGTGGGGTGGGTAGGGGTGGGGGTGGGGGTGGGGTGTGTGTGTGTGTGTGTGTGCGCGCGTAGGTGCGTAGGTGTGCGTGTGTGTGTGTCGGTGGGTGGGGGTGGGGGTGGGGCACCCATTTAATAACTCTTTAAATATTTGGAAAAAACATAATATTACAAAATTGAAACGAAATGGTATTGACGGAACTTACACATACGTTATAATATAGATGGAACATTTTTTTATCTGTACTATTAATTCAATTAATTCAATTAGGTAAAACGAAATGTGTACTATTAACATTTTTTTTTATCTGTACTAATAACATTTTTTTTACAGCAAAAATGTCTCCTTCAGATGTTAAGGCGAAGATGATGATGCTGTTTATGATGATGTCGTCTGGGTTCGGTGGTAGCGGAGGCGACGAGGGCTCCTCCGCCGCTAGGCTCCCCAAATATGGAAAATTTGGGATTACCGTCGAAAACAAGTCGGAGCTTTTAGCAAGATCCCTCGTGCTGCTAAAGACGGTCATCGGCCCGGGGTTTATGACTTGGAAGGAGGTGCCGTATGAGCTCAAGTTAGCTGTTTGGGCGGCACTACATGTAATATTTATATGAATATTTCAATTTATATATATATTTATATTTATTCGCAACTAACATTGTATTTGTTGGACAGGAACAATTCAACTTGGATCCAAAGCTACGCGATTCCAACTTGGAGCAGTTGAGGGAGCAACACAAGACGTGGAAGAAAAATATGCGGACACGGTACTTTGGAAAAACACGAGAGTCCATTTTACAATGGCGCGGATCCGTCCCGCCCAAGGAGCCGATCTCAATGGCACAATGGCAAAAGTTCATTGACAATGAGAGCGAGGATCGACAATTGGCATCTCGCCAATCGGGGAGGGAAAATCGGGCTAAAAAGACGGACGTGCACTACTCCGGCCGGACCTCTTACGCTGAGGTGGAGCATAGGATGCAGGTAAGATTTAATTTATCTATAACTACAGAAATATATTATTGGATATTATTTTACTTTACGGGGCCGATACTAATTTTACTTTACTCTATTTTATTTCAGGGGGTAGGGAGTGGGCCAGGGGGTAAGCCACATAGGCTCGATACTTATGTGGCTCTTCGGACGGAGAAGGGGAAGGACAAGGAGGTGTCCCCAAGCGTCGCGGCCACGATTGTAAGTAATCCGATAGTTTAATTATTGCTAATTACGTTATAATTTTTTAGTTTACTTATTTTACTAATCATGTGCTTTCTGTCGTTTCAGGCAAAGCTTAAGGAAGTGCATGCGTCGCAGTCTGATGCCGACAAGGCATCTTTGTCCACAAACGCACTCAGCCAAGTGCTTGGCTCTGATCGCAAAGGGAGGACATGGGGAGTGAGCTCGCGGGTGGCCAAATCTAGGATCATCGGATTGGAGACGAGCGACACCGGGTTGTCTCGAACGGTGGATTCACACGACGCGAAGCTGTCCCGTTTGGAGGTGACGGTCCAAGATATGTACGCATTCATGAAGCGTACGTTGGGTGGAGACTGTAAAGGGAAAGGGAAAGGGAAAGAGAAGGTGGTGGAGGAGGAGGTGCGGGAGGACAAGGCGCAGGATGACGAGGATGTGGACCTCGCTTCTTCATCACCGACACGTTCGTACTTCGACGATCCACTTCCCTATTTGACGCCCTCCAACAGACCATTGTCGACAATTGGTTGGCCGAGCGTGTTCATATTGGACGTATTTGATGGCCAGCGGATAGGGCGGGGGTTGAGGGACCCGAATATCGTCGAGGATGGAATAGTCCATGGACGTGTGCTTCAAGAGATGGAGTCCAGGGTGCTCGTCATGCATGTCATACCCGAGAAGGAGAACTCCCTATTGTGGTTGCGCGAACAATGCGGCACGACGTATATTAGTGGGTGCGTCAATTCATATGTCGTGTGGCCTACTCACCTCCTCAGTTTTATCCAAGTGTAGTAACATTATTTTTAAGTTTGTCCATTTTAATTAAACATCATATATCCAAGTATATTATTGTTTTTACTTTGAATATTTGGATTATATCGTCATGAATATATATTTGCATTATCTTTAGTTTGTGTTGGATATATGATGTTTGGAACAGGTACAACGTTGCTATAACAGGTACAAATATACTGCTGGGCAGTGGCGGTGGCCATACTGCCCAGCAGATTTTTTTTAAATTCTTCCCAGAATTGTCACGGTCAATGACCGTGACAAGTCCGTGACAAAAGTTGTCACGGACGTGTCACGGTCAATGACCGTGACAATTGGGATCACGGTTATGTCACGGTTTATAACCGTGACAAACGTGTCACGGTCATTGACCTTGACACGACCGTGACACAAAATGCGAGTTTTTTGTCAAGGTCAATGACCGTGACACGACCGTGACAAAAAAAGTTGTCTCGCCTCGAAATGTCATGGTCATTGACCTTGACAAGGTGAATTTGTCAAGGTCAATGACCTTGACAAATGGGCAGATTTGGTGTAGTGCATGATATTATCAAATTGGGATTACCGTGACTACGCGATCATTTCCTTCAAGTAACATTGGTCCCTTGCGAGGTGTTCGTACCTCTTACGGGGCCGTTTGGGGGATGGTTTAGGTTTTCACCATTTAACGAAATATTTTTAAGCCTAATTTAGATATTCTCAAATTATCATCATCTTCTCAAACTGAGAGAACCGTGACTACGCAGTCAATTCCTATAAGTTACATTGGTCCCGTGTGAGGCGTTCGTGCCTCTTATGGGGCCATTTAGGGGCTAGTTTTGATTTTCACCATTTAATGGCTCGTTTTTAAGCCTAAGTGTTGATTTTTGCAGATTATTGTCATATTCTCAAACTAGGAGACCCGTGACTACGCGGTCAGTTTCTACAAGTTACATTGGTCCCGCGCGAGGTGTTCGCACCTCTTATGGGGCCGTTTGGGAGCTAGTTTGGGTATTCACCCTTTGACGACTTGTTTTTAAGTCTAATCTAGATATATTCAAATTATCATCATATTCTCAAACCGAGAGACCTCTGATTATGCATCCAGTTGCTACAAGTTACATTGGTCCTGTACGAGGTGTCCGTGCCTCTTACGGGGTCGTTTGGGGGTTGGTTTAGGTTTTCACCCTTTAATGGCTTATTTTTAAGTCTAAGTGTTGATTTTTACAAATTATCATCATATTCTCAAATCGAGAGTCCCGTGAGTACGCGGTCAGTTCCTATAAGTTACATTGCTCCTATGCGAGGTGTTCATGCCTCTAACTGGGCTGTTGGGGGCTTGTTGAGATTTTCACCCTTTAACGACTTATTTTTAAGCCTAATCTACATTTTTCAGATTATCATCATCTTCTCAAACCGGGAGACCTCTGACTACGCGGTCAGTTCCTACTAGTTACATTGGTCCCGTGCGAGGTGTTCGTTCCTCTTACAGGGCCGTTTGGGGGTTGGTTTAGGTTTTCATCCTTTAACGGCTTGTTTTTAAGTCTAAGTGTTGATTTTTGTAAATTACCGTCATATTCTCAAATCGTGAGACCCGTGTGTACGCAGCCAGTTCTTACGACTTACATTGGTCCCGTACGAGGTGTATGTGCCTCTTACGGTGACGTTTGGGGGGTGGTTTAGGTTTTCACCCTTTGACGACTTGTTTTTAGGCCTAATCTAGATATTTTCAAATTATCATCATATTCTCAAACCGAGAGAACCATGACTACACGGTCAGTTCCAACAAGTTACGTTGGTCCTGTACGAGGTATTCGTGCCACCTACTGGGCCATTTGGGGGCTGGTTTAGGTTTTCACCATTTAATGACATATTTTTAAGCCTAATCTAGATATTTTCAAATTATCGTCAAATTCTCAAACCGAGAGAACCGTGACTACGCAGTCAGTTCCTACATATTACATTGGTCCCGTGCGAGGTATTCGTGCCTCTTACGGGGCCATTTGGGGGCTGGTTTAGGTTTTCACCATTTAACGTCTTGTTTTTAAGCCTAAGTATTGATTTTGGCAAATTGTCCTCATATTCTCAAACCGAGAGATCCGTGACTACGCGATCAGTCCTACAAGTTACATTGGTCCCGTGCGAGGTGTTCGTTCCTCTTACGGGGCCATTTGGGAGCTAGTTTGGGTTTTCACCCTTTGACGACTTATTTTTAAGTCTAATCTAGATATATTCAAATTACCATCAAATTCTCAAATCAGGAGACCTGTGACTACGCGGTCAGTTCCTACAAGCAACATTAGTCCCATGCGAGGTGTTCGCGCCTTTTACGGGGCCGTTTGGGGGCTGGTTTGGGTTTTCACCCTTTAACAGCTTGATTTTAAGCCTTATCTAGATATTTTCAAATTATCGTCATATTCTCAAATCGGGAGACCTGTGACTACGCGGTTAATTCCTAAAAGTTATATTGGTCCCGTGCGAGGTGTTCGTGCCTCTTACGGGACCGTTTGGGGGCTGGTTTAGGTTTTCACCCGTTAACGGCTTATTTTTAAGTCGAAGTGTTATTTTTTGCAAATTATCATTATATTCTCAAACCATGAGACCCGTGACTACGTGACCAGTTCTTACGAGTTACATTGGTCCCGTGTGAGGTGTATGTGCCTCTTACGGTGATGGTTGGGGGCTGGTTTAGGTTTTCACCCTTTAACAGCTTGTTTTTAGGCCTAATCTAGATATTTTTAAATTATCATCATATTCTCAAACCGAGAGAACCGTGACTACACGGTAAGTTCTTACAAGTTACATTGGTCCCGTGCGAGGTGGTCGTGCGTCTTACGGGGTTGTTTGGGGGCTGGTTTAGTTTTTTACCATTTAACGACATGTTTTTAAGCCTAAGTGTTGATTTTTGTAAATTATCCTCATATTCTCAAACCGGGAGACCTGTGACTATGCGATCAGTTCTTACAAGTTACATTGGTCCCGTGCGAGGTGTTCGTGCCTCTTACTGGGCCATTTAAGAGCTAGTTTGGGGGATATTTTAGGTTTTCACCATTTAACGGCATGTTTTTAAGCCTAATCTAGATTTTTTCAAACTATCGTCATATTCTCAAATCGAGATAACCGTGACAACGCGGTCAGTTCCTACAAGTTACATTGGTCCAGTGCAAGGTGTTCGTGCCTCTTACGGGACCGTTTGGGGGTTGGTTTAGGTTTTAACCATTTAACGTCATGTTTTTAAGCCCGAGTATTAATTTTTACAAATTATCATCATATTCTCAAATCAGGAGACCTGTGACTACGCTGTCAGTTCCTACAAGTAACATTGGTCCTGTACGAGGTGTTCGTGCCTCTTATGGGGCCGTTTGGGTTTTTACCCTTTAACAACTTGTTTTTAAGCCTAATCTAGATATTTTTAAATTATCATCATATTCTCAAATCGGGAGACCTCTAACTACGCAATCAGCTCCTAAAAGTTACATTGGTCCCGTGCAAGGTCTTCGTGCCTCTTACTGGACCGTTTGGGGGATGATTTAGGTTCTCACCCTTTAACGGCTTGTTTTTAAGTCTAATTATTGATTTTTGCAAATTATCATCATATTCTCAAATCGGGAAGCCCGTGACTACGCGGTCAGTTCCTACAAGTTACAATGGTCCCGTGAGAGGTGTTCATGTCTCTTACAGGGCCGTTTGGGGGCTGGTTTAGGTTTTCGCCATTTAACGACATGTTTTTAAGCCTAATTTATATATTTTCAAATTATCGTCATATTCTCAAACTGAGAGAATCGTGACTACGCAGTCAGTTCCTACAAGTTACATTAGTCCCGTGCGAGGTGTTCGTGATTCTTACGGGGCCGTTTGGGGGCGGGTTTAGGTTTTCACCATCTAACGGCATGTTTTTAAGCCTAAGTCTTGATTTTTTCAATATATCGTCATATTCTCAAACCGGGAGACCTGTGACTATGAGGTTAGTTCCTGCATATTACATTGGTTCCGTGCGAGGTGTCCGTGCCTCGTATGGGGACGTTTGGGAGCTGGTTTGGGTTTTAACCCTTTAACGGTTTATTTTTAAGCCTAATCTAGATATTTTCAAATTATCATCGTATTCTCAAACCGGGACACCCGTGACTATGCGGGCAATTGCTACCAGTTACATTGGTCCCGTACGAGGTGTTTGTGCCTCTTATAGGGTCGTTTGGGGGCTGGTTTAGGTTTTCACCCTTTAACGGCTTGTTTTTAAGTCTAAGTGTTGATTTTTACAAATTATCATTATATTCTCAAATCGAGAGTCCCGTGAGTACGCAGTTAGTTCCTACAAGTTACATTGGTCCCGTGCGAGGTGTTAGTGCCTCTAACTGGGCTGTTGGGGACTGGTTTAGGTTTTCACCCTTTGACGGCTTATTTTTAAGCCTAATCTAGATATTTTCAAATTGTCATCATATTCTCAAACCGGGAGACCCGTGACTACGCGGTCAGTTCCTACCAGTTATATTAGTCCCGTACGAGGTGTTCATGCCTCTTACAGGGTCGTTTAGTGGTTGATTTAGGTTTTCAACCTTTAACAGGCTTGTTTAGGTTTTCAACCTCATACGGTATGTTCTTAAGAATAATCTGAATATTTTTAAATTATCGTCATATTTACAAACTAGTTAACCCGTGACTACACGGTCATTTCCTATAAGTTACATTGGTACCGTGCGAGGTGTTCGTGCCTCTTATATTGGTGTGTATTAGAAAGTTCTTCCCAAAGCACCCTTCATTGGACATAAAGTGTGACTAGGTGGTGAGATCCTATGTGATACATTGATCCCGTACGAGGTGTTCGTGCCTCTTTGGGGTTGTTTTGGGTTTTCATCCTCTAACGGTTTGTTTTTAATCAATTTAGAACGTTTATTGATTTTAATTTTTTTTTTACATAGTCTCATTTGTTTATTCGTTAAATCCAACATGTTTTAACATTTAAAATAAACTCAACAGCAACAGCAAATTCCAAAACTAAACCACTAGCTAATCCCTTCCACCAATTTAACTAAATAAACTTAAAAAGTAAGCCATTTTACGTTTGGATACTTGTTGCCGCTATTTCAGAATATTTTTTTATTTAATGCTGCAGCATTTAAAGAGAATTTGAGACTTTAAGACAAACCATATTTCATTTGTATTTTGATATCCACCTGATGAACTCTTCGCGCCATAACTTCTCGAAAGTATCCCATTTGGTCCATCAATGTCTGCAAATTCTGAAATCTTCTATTCTGGTCGGCATTTAGTTATTCATTAGACGATATATTATCTTTTAAGTTTCTCAGCTCTTCATTATGAGACGAAGACTCTGCTATGACTGTTAAAGTGTCAGAAGACTTATATTAGAATGTTTGTCTTATAAAATACAAAAAGGATAAAAGGGGGAAAGAAATGAAAATTCCACTTATCATTCATCAAATCATCCTTTATTTTACTCCAATATGATGTCTGGAAGAATTCCACGATGCTAGGTTTCACGTCAGTTACATGCACCTGAATTCAAAATAAATGCATGAAAGAATAAAACCATATTAGTTGATGCTGCGGGTGAAACATGTCTAATATGCACAATGTCAAGAACATTATTATGACACATAAATTGAAATCAAATTTAGTAAGGGTAAAATCAATTTGTACCTTTCCTTCTTGAACTGAACCTTTAACCATTTTTTTCATAGGGTATGTCATTCAGGTTTGTGTTGATTTTTTTCCCTACCATTTCACCTTTAAACCTTGTTTTTGTACCATTTAACTAATGCCCAAATCTCTTGAAAATTTAAAAACTGTGTTGTGTAATCTCCAAACATAATAACATCGATATCAATCACGCTAAAAGTTCAACGTAAGCTACCTGAAAAATAATTTTAATGATTTAGGCACCAAGTTAATTTTAGTATTGTACGCCATTTTGGCTCTAAAAATATGTAACTACTCCAAAGCTTCATTTTGCTTACACCAATTGCCCAAATCAACTAAAACAACCTCTGGAGTATAGAAATGAAATATATACGTGCAGAGAGAAGTGGAGCGATAAAACTTGATTATTACCCGCCTATGTATTATGGTTGCTAATAAAACCTAAAAATAAAAGGAGTTGTCTAACAAAATATTACACATTCAACTATTGTACCAATAACTCGTTAAATTTAAGATTCGTTCAAAATTGAGTATGGAGTATAATCAAGAAACTCCTAAAATACCTTTAACCTTATTGTAAATTCAAAAGTGGCCCTAAAATTTAAGCATAATAAAACTAATTTTGGAAATCCTAATTTAAATTTTAAAACACAAATCCCAAATATGACCTACGATATAACAATCTAATTCTAAATAATATATGAGAACAAAGTCAATGAGAATAAAGAGTTCATAACAGTTTGAGCATCATAGCAGAAGTTTAATGAATTGAAATAGATGAATGGTGGAATCATTAGTTAAACTGGGTTTCTAATATATAGATTGGAGAAAGGAAATGGGAAGACTAACATACCTGTAGCCTTGTTAGGAGAAGACGAGATGGGGAGAACTAGGGATGGCAATGGGTCAGTTCGGGGTAGGGTAAAGCATCCCCATCCCCATCCCCATCCCCGTTAGAAATCCCCATCTTCGTCCCGTTCCCCGTTATAACGGGTTCGGGGATCCCCGTCCCCATTTAAAACATGTATCGGTTTCCCCGCGGGGAACCCATTTTTTTTAATATATAGAACTCCAAAAAAATATCTCAAACAAAAAATTCATTTGAATCTTATTTTTACCTATACAAACTTTATAAAAAATTACAGTTAATAGTGGGCGGCAGGAACAACATTTAAATCTTTAAAAAAAATCTCAAACAAAAAATGCAAGCTTTAAAAAAATCTCAACAGGCACAACAGTTAATCTGTTAAATCTTAAAAAATGCAAACAAATGCAAACAAATCTCAAACAAAAAATGCAAACAAATACATTATTAATACTTAGGTTGTACTTTAAGCAAATAAATCTCAAAAAAATCTTGGGTGGCAGCACGCCCAAAGAGACAACAGGAACAACAGTTACCTTGGGCGGCAGGAACAAATCTCAACCTAATTTAGAATAAGACTAGAGAGCATTGGCCAAATGGTTTGAAATTGAGCAAAAACTAGAATTTCAATTTTTGTGTCCATGATAGACTTCAATTTCATATAGCTCCATTTTAATAGCAAAAACAAAACTGACTATAGTCAGTCTATAACTCCAAGCCAGGTCTAGTAACTATAATTTTGTAATTAAAACCACAATTATAATTAACTAAACTAAGCCCATAAAATACCCACTTGAACCATACACACGTAAATCATGGGGAAAAAGTGTGGTATGCCAAAATAAAATCTGGGTATGTACAGTTTGTACTTTGTAAACGATTTGAAGCTCAAAAGAAGACTTTCTGCAAAAAAAAAACACTAGGGAAAGAATAAATTTTATATTTTAATGTAGTGAATACTGATAAATTGATGATTATGTATATACCTGGTTGTCATGAGAAGAAATCTGGGTTGAAGAGGTTTGTTGAGGATGAGAAACATGAATGTTATTATCATCATCAGAGAGCAATTGGATGGTCTTCCCAAATAACTTAATCGCGGGATCTTTGTTATCTGACATTTCTGTATGTAAGTATTTAGAGATGTTTGGTTTTGTTTAGCAGAGGATTGGTTTCTTGAGTTATGTCGGGTTTTAACAAAGGGGGAGAGTGAATTCTCAGCCACAAGTTGTGTTGTGTGTATTAAATCACAAAAGAAACGACAAGAACAACAGTTACCTTTACCTTAGGTGGCGACATGATGATGAGGTGCGGGCAAGGTGATGAACAACAGGAACAATCTTGGATGAGGAGATGAGGGGCGGATGGGCGGGACGATGAGCAGACTAGCTGCGGTAGAGGATCCCCGAGCCCCAATAGCGGGTACTTTCACTGCGGACCGTAGTGACTTACCATAGAGCGGTGGCCAGAGGCTTGTCGGAGGGAGAGGGTAGATGCCGCAGTAGAGAGAGAGTGTGATATTGGAGCTGGTAAGCGGGTGAGGGGAGGGAGAGAGACGGGTAGAGGGAGATTGAAAGAGGAAAGAGGAAAGAGAAGAGGGAAAGTAAACATAATAATTTTTCAGGGTCTTTTATATTTTAATCAAGTATAGTCAATTTTGGCACACTTTAAAACAGTGCCAAATTTTGGCACTGTTTTAAAGTGTGCCAGATTGTCATTAAGTCGTGCAAGAATCTGGCACAGTTTAAAATTGTGCCAGATTTTTAACATGAGGGTATGCCAAATTGCTATTTTGGGTGTAGTGTTAGGGTATTGGTAATTAATTGAATTTCAAAGTGATGCTAAGAATGAAACCATTAATGATTCCTGTTTAATTTAATAATGGAATGATCACCCAGGATTAGAATAGGTGTGGTGTAACAGCTACCCATAGTGACAAACTGTTACTCTGCATAAATTGAGTACTGCATAAATTGAGTACTGATGTTTCAAATACATGATGGTCTTCATCAAGTTAAGCATTCATTTGAAATATTTTAAACACAAAAGCTAGGTGGAAACTTGTGAAAATTTTGGGAAGACCATCATATATTTAATAAATGTTTAACTTTATGGAGTCTCGGATAAATATTCAAGGCACACAACCTATAATAGTGAATAAACCATAATTGGTCTTATAAGTCAACAAATTTTTAATTAATTAAGACGTTTATAAATTTTGTCCACCCCCCCCCCCCCCCCCGAACAACATCTAACGGGAGGCAAGATGACGACGAGAAAAATTTTTTGCTGAAGGGTTTGTCATCCAAACAATTCTTCAAGATTTTTATGTTCCTATCACATTGCAATAAGAATTTTTCATTTTTTTTCTAGGTCATATATTGTAAGCGCCCTGTTTGATGAAATGCCTCATTGAATAATTTATTTCTCAGCTTATATATTCTTTGTAATTTGTTAACATGTCTGTCGATTTTATTTTAAATAAATTTTATGTATTTTTTTATATCACGCGGGTAGTGTACTTGTATAATTGTGAAACTTCATAGTAATTGGCTTGAACGTCAATTAATTGAAAATACAGTGTGACAAAGATGCACAGAAGATTTTGGTGCGCCTATATCAACAAATCCCCCATTGTTTAAAGTGTTTCTAACATACAAAATTCACTTGAGAGAAATAATCACACTAAATGGCCAAAAAGTGTTCGTGTGGTTTAGAATATATTTTGTTTTTTCACCCTTAAATCAAAATTAGGTTTCGTCGAGACTAGAAGTGATTGCACTACGGGGCCTTACCATTTTGTCTGAAAAAATTTGATTTGGTTTTCAATATTTTATTGCCGAAAATTAAATTATTGAAAATTTTGTGATTAGTTTGGTTTAGACAATTAAAAACTTGATTTACCGAAATTAGGGTGTACTAAAAGTGAGATAAATTACTAAATCCAAAATATTGATTTGAAATGCTAACACTACAAAATGTTTATAAAACTAGTCAAATATTTGGGATGGGTATGCGTTTTCTAAAACTGATCTAAAACTATGCGGATGAAGTATTCTTTAGTTTCAGAATCTCAATCTTTAGTTTCTTTGGACTAAGGCACAAAATCAGGGATCATGCCACTGTGTTCAAGGATAAGGTCGTGATATACTGAATAAATATTAAAAAATCAACAAGGAAGACAATAAACGAAGTGGAAGAATCCAACACGTGTGAGCCACCGAAAGCAAACTGGATTTATAGCACTGCTCTATCTCACGGTCTTTTTAACTTTAGATTTATAGAGAGATGTATGTTGCTGATATGGATTCTCATGCGTCAGCCAGAAGGAATTCCCACTAGTTGGTACGTTAGATGCCATAGCTCTCTCGCTCTTTTACTCACTTAACTAACTAATTAAGCTTTCTTTCTATATAAAGGGGATTTATCTTATAATTATCAGTACCAAAGCAAAGCTATTGAAGGTTGTTATACTCTTTATTGTATTATCAAATGGCACAGAAGGCAAAGCTATTGAAGGTTGGGGCGGAAGGATTTGCTATGATAGATGAATACTTCGGAAGGAAGGGAAGGCCTCAACACCAGGTAAGCAAGTATCAATATCAGCCACAACAATCCCGTGTTTATCCGGTGACTACAGTTTCCACAACCAAAGAGGTTGTTTTCTATTACGAGGCAGCAAAATTCTATGATGGGACCGTGATTGCGGATTATCCCAACACAAAACCGATGCGTGCGCCTTTTTACGCTCCTTAATCATACTTTTATATCAACACATATATGTAATTATATAAGACCCTACCCTTGTTGTATCACTTTCTTTTATAAGTCACTCGGTTGACATCTCTATGAGATGCAACGGGCTGTAGTGGCTGAACGTTATAATCTATAAATAATGTGTGTTTCTTACCATTAGTGTGTGTTTCTTACCATTAGTATGTACTCTCTCTCTCTCTCTCTCTCCCCCTCATGGATTAAAACAAAAAAACAAGAATAATGTTATATTTAATTAAGTGTTTACTAATTAAAAAGAGGAGAAACATCTTCTTTTCAACTTCGCTTATGAGCACAAAAGAACAAGAGGAATCGAAAAACTATAGGGGTCCATTTGGTTTGGGATGATATTCAGGACAAAACCAGGATTACAACTTTTTTTTTTTCGGGGTGGATCCTTCTCTTTTGTCTGTTTTGAGTAAAATAGACAGACGACTCATTCTCTCTACATTTTTCACCTCACCCAAATGACATCAGCCGAAGCGCTCCCGAGAGGGACGCGCGGGACCTAGGATCCTCCCTCACGGCGCCCGTCCGCCGCGAGGAATGGGGATGGCCACACATGGTGCTAGAGTTGTTTTACTTTTCTCTTCAAATCATCCATTTCAATGTCACAAAAGTTTTGTTCAGGTATCGTTGCATCAATATTCGGGCCACAATGACGATTTGTAATCACAATGTGGCTATGATACCAAATTGACACAGAAAAAAAAAGAGAAGGAGATAACATCAGAGAATAATCAACAAAAGAGAAGGAGAAACACTCGTCGCCAATTGGAATCAACCAAAAGGTTAAGAGCAAAATAAGAAGAATCCACTTCTTAGGCAAAAGTCTGTTTATAATTTGAAATCAATTTTCTTTCATAAATTCTAAATCCTTATATAGGTACTTGAAAAAACCCTCCAGCAATGGGTAATTAATATATCTTAAAGAGATCAATAATAAACTTTAAATTGAAAAACTAAAAGATTTTACCTTTGGGAATAAAAACTAATCTGCCTTGAAATTTTATATCACTTAAAATGCTTTCTTTTCTCTGTGTACATTAAAATAGAAGGTGAATCGTATACCAAATGAAAGTTCTAAAAGTCTTATTTTAAATGAGCTTTGAAACAATTCATTTGGATTTCTGCGAACTGAGTTATGACTGTTTTACCAAAGGGCGTTTGTGCTGGTAATATTATCCGAAAATAGATTCTTTAGTTCTTCTAAGCCTAATGAATGAACCATGAAGCTTTTTGGGACTTGTAAGAATATTATAGGTTACTTATGCATCCGTTGTTAAATGTGTGTTATATAATACTACGTTACCCATTTTGATAACCTTACAATTAGAATCCACTAAAAGAAATGAACTTTATAATTATCTCTCTACACTTTCAAGAAGGTACACTATTTATTGCAAAAACCCAAAATGTCAAATTCTTTAAAGGATGGTAAAATTAGTGGGAGCACCGAATAACAAAATGTGCTTATAAAGGATGTTAAGGTATTTGTACCATTCCCTGTCACTTCTGAAATAATTAATCGATTAGTTCATGGATTATTTTACAATTAAAGAATAATTAAATTATCAACCACCATATAATTGGATTATCACTATGAAACAAATTTAGATAAAATCACAAAGAGTATTTCTAAAAAGATCTTAAAAGAATTTTTGTATCCTAAATACAAGAATGTGATTCTAACATACGAGTAAGAAAACATAGAGTTTTGTTTCACAATTCGTACGAAATTATAATTATATGAAATGCCACCAACAAACCAAAATAAAGGTTATGGTAACATTTAATTACATAATTAGCACTGTAGGGCGTTAGTTGTAACGGGTCTATGTATAATCTGAAAGGGTGAGGCGTGACCTACTCTAATGAAAACAACCTTCAAGGTGTTTAAAGATTTAGGAGTAGCAAGTAAGTTGAAAAATAACTTTTGAAATATAATGACAATTTTATGATTATAATATGAGGAAGAAAATTATTAAATATAAGCTTTTTAGTAATAACCAAAATAATTAAATCACTTGAGAGTGATGATTTTTTTTAGAGTAAAGAGACAAGAACTATAAGTACCTAGGAGAGAGAGGGAAGAAAATACTTTATGTGTTTGATTGGGCACAATAACAATGCTTGACCTTCACCAGGTGCTCTGTTTATAGCTAAATATTAGGGTTGTCGTGACATGTTCACGCTAAAGGCAAATTCCTTGCGATAATATCTTAGTAATACTTTTTGCCTTATTTTACCGTTTGTCGCTGTCCGCTCTGACCGGTAACATCTAGACCTGGCAAAATGAGGCACGACATGATAACACGACACGAACCGACACGAAGTTATAAGTTAATGGGTGGACCCTTAATGGGTTCGGGTCATATCAGTGCCAACCCGATAAGACATGATAGTTAACGGGTCGGGTTAGGGTTGACCCCCTTAACCCGTTAATACCCGATAAACCCCGTTATGACCCATTAATTTCAGTAAATAAGATATAATTTTGGAACTTATAAATAATATATGTAATATATTGTTAATTTAATCGTAATGAATGTTACTAAATGATAGATTTAGTAACGTCAATGAATTAATGGGTCTATTTGGGTTCAAAAATGAGATATATATAAACTTCTATACAATTCAAAATAATTCATTATCTTAATGGGTATTAACGAGTGAACACGACACGACACGATAACATAACGGGTCGGGTTTGGGTATGATTTTTTCACACGATAAAAAAGTCACCCGTTTAGACACGAACCCAATAAGACCCGAACACGATAAAAAACGACACGAACACGACTCGACACGACCCATTGACATGTCTAGTAACATCTGGTGTAACAAAAATCATGAAGCAAATATGTAGGCAATAGTGCTAAAAAATATGATTTTGTGAATATTTCAAATATTTACTTGCGAGCGGCCTTGAGGGCCAGTCACCAATGTTATAGCTTAAAATTGTTTGCTGAGCAGTACCTTGACTGCTCGCCTATTTTACTAAGTGTGAGATGTGTAAGTTTGTGAGTGACCTCTTAGGTCCCTCCTATTAGTATTCTTTATATACTAGGGTATCTAAGTGGTTGAGCCTTAGCTTGATCAACAAGACTTGTCTATCAGCCTCTATACCAAAGCTCTCAAGAGATCCCAACTTCCCATCTGTTCGAGCCCTGTTTGTTTTCTTAAGGCTTCTTGCTAATTATTACTGTTTTTAACAATAATGGTGTTAGTAAGTAATCTATTACTAAAAATATCTTTATTGAAATGAATTGGGGTGCTTATGTAGCATTTCTTTATTGTCTTGCGGTTGCTCGCGTGGCACCCCCATCACTGGCTTATATCCACTAGCATGGAACCCCCTCATCGACTTGGGGTTACTTGTATGGTATCTCTTTACTATCTTGGGGTTGCTCGCATAACACCCCTTCACTGGAATGGACCCACTCGCCCGTCATCGCCTCACTGACTTAGGGTTTCTTGGATGGCATCTCCTTATTGTCTTGGGGTTTCTCGCATGCCACCCACCTCGATGGCTTTGACCCATTCACATGGCATGCCCTTTTCGACTTGGGATTGCTTGTCCAATATTATTAACTTCTGTTTTGGGCCTGATCACACACAACTTAAATTTTATAAGAGTAAGACCATCACATATTTAATAAATTCTTAACTTGATGGAGTCTCGGATAAATATTCAAAGGAAATAACCTATAGCATTGAATAAACCATAATTCGTCTTATAAGTCAATAAATTTTTAATTAATTAAGACGTTTATACATTTTGTGCCCCCCCCCCCCCAACATCTGACAGGAGGCAAGATGACGACGATAAAAAGATTTTGTTGAAGGGTTTTTCATCCAAACAATTCTCCAAGATTTTTATGTTCTCATGTTATTGCAATAAGAATATTTCATTTTTTTGCAGGGCATATATTGTTAGCGCCCCGTTTGATGGAATGCCTTATTGAATAAATTTTTCAGCTCATATATTCTTTGTAATTGGGTTAACATGTCTATCGATTTTATTTTAAATAAATTTATGTAGTTTTTTTATATCACGCTCGTGTATCACGTGGGTTCAATGCCAGTGTACTTGTAGAATTGTGAAGCTTAATAGTAGATGGCTTTAATGTGAATTAATTGAAAATACAGTGTCATAAAAATGCACATAAGATTTTGGTGCGCCTATATCAACAAATACCCCATTGTTTAAAGTGTTTCTAACATACAAAATTCACTTGATAGAAATAATCACAGTAAATGGCCTAAAAAGTGTTCGTGAGCTTTAGAATATATTTTGTTTTCTAACCCTTAAATCTAAAGTAGGTTTTGTAGAGACTAGAGGTGATTGCACTACCAGACCTTACCATTTTGTCTGAAAAAAATTTGAATTGGTTTTCAATATTTTATTGCCAAAAATAAAATTATTGAAAATTTTGTAATTAGTTTGGTTTAGGCGATTCAAAACTTGATTTACCGAAATTAAGGTAGTATTAAAAGTGAGGTAAATTAGTAAATCCATAATAATGATTTGAAATGCTAACACTACCAAATGCTTTGGACTTTTATAGTAATTAGAAACATTAACTAAAATTGGCAGGGCTG
Source organism: Sambucus nigra (assembly GCA_949130495.1). NCBI lineage: Eukaryota > Viridiplantae > Streptophyta > Magnoliopsida > Dipsacales > Adoxaceae > Sambucus > Sambucus nigra. Next base: position 466,195,855 of record OX422209.1, on the reverse strand, counting down.
CATATGATTACCTGTAGTAGGATATTAACTGCTAAGTGACTTCTGAGGCTTCATAGAGAGAAAAAAATTTCGCCCACCCTTTGGATAGTTGAAAAAGGGGAAATAACAAGTTTATCGGACCCAGAGTGGTTCATGGTCCCCCGACCAGGATTAAATCAATCCACATCCTTTTCGTATAGTTTAGAAATGTAGTGAGAGTACTTTAATGAGAAAAAAAGTTTTGAGGCCTGGCATGAGTAGTTAGGGATTGCCGAGGGTGTACCCCGTGAGGAGAGATGGTTTGGTACAAAAATAAGGGAAATTGGTACCTATAGAAGAGAGATATTCTCTAACATAGAGATGATAGAGCCAATGGAGTATAGGCTCATCTTTTGAGACATTGTTATCGAACGCACAAGTTTTTTGTGTAATTATATAAGTGAGACCTTAAGCATAAAGGAATATATCGGTAGGTAAGGACTTGAATGGACTTTTTGCTAATCGTGGGTTGTAGTGACCAGACATTTGGATGAAATGGTTCCATTGGTGTATGTATAGTGGAAATAACAAAAGATTATTCAGAGTAAATTTTGAACACATTTGAATGCAGTTGTATGCAAGAATCTAATGTGATATTATGGGACCTCATAATGCCGACGAGTCTATTTGGGAACGCGAAGATGAGATACGCGAAAAAAATTTAGATTTATTCATGTTAGGTATTTTTTTTAATTTCGGGATGAAATTCCATAACTAGGGGGTAACACCCGGTTATTTTATTGATTTTTATATCCGGAATTACTTTGGATTTAATTAAATTATTTTAGAAAATTAATCCGGTAAAATAAATATTAATTAGTGAGATAAGGTCTAATATTTATTTATATTGAATATTACTTAGTGAATGAGTAATAATAATAAGAGGAAAATAGAATAACCGTCGCAAGTGAGAAATACGACAGTTACCATAAACTTAGTCGGGACGCGCATGTCAGTCGTGTCGGGACTGAATTTGGAAAATAAAATATAATTTTAATTTTGATAATTCAAATGGTCATTTCGAGTGCGTCAGTGTATCTGTAAGGGTATAAATAGTCAAAAAAAGTCTACCTAGGGGTTTAGTTTGGATCCCGGGGCACTTTTAGGCCAAACTGGCACCACGGATGGGTATTTCGGTCTTTTAAAATTTTTGAGAAAATAAACCCCCGAAAAGTAGAGTATTATATCTGATAACACATAAAGGAAATTAGGGTTATCAGTTATCAAACCAAAGCGAGAGTCACATGAGGGAGAAGGAGAGTTGTTCCTAGGGTTCCAAGGCCAAGATCCACCTTCTTGCAACACCACCACCACTACCACCGGGTTGTAGATCGGGAAGAGGAGAACACAAATACCAACAAAAATTCTGCAGAATCAAACCTTCAAATTAATACAAGTGTATATCGTGATAATTTATGAATTGTTATACCATCTATGATAGAATAGGATGATAACTTTATGAAATTCATGAGAATTGGCTTTAAAATTTGAGATATAAATCACGTTCTTCGGTAGGAATTTTACTATACTTGATCTCTTACTCATATAGGATGAAATTGATGAGAAATATCACGAAATTTGAGAAAAAATCTAGAAAAATGTTGAGGTTCTTGAACATGAATGATAAATTAGGGTTTTGAATGATTAATCTTGAATTAATGGAATTTAAATGTGTTCTTTGATGATTTAATGATTCCAATATGTTAGAAATTATGTATATATTTTGGTGTAATCTTTAGTATGCTTGTGTAATACCCCGTATTTTTGAATATTTTATTTAATTAAATTGGAGAATTAAATGAGAAAATACGGCTTAATTTAAATTACGTAAGAGTAGTAATTTATAGAGTTTTAATTAAAATTGTAATTTTGGAATATTAATCGAGAGATAAATACCGGTTTATATTGCCTCATTATATTTACTTAGTGCGAGTGGTAAATAGTTGCTTAACGCGTGTAGACCGTGTTGGGGTGAGAACAAGTAATATTTTTAAGTGACTCAAATGATAATTTAGAGGTCACAGATGAGTCCGAAAGGGTCAAATTAGTCAAATTAGTATACCCGGGGGTACTAGTTGAGTCCCGGGGTAATTTTGGACTAAACCGGGACCGTTCGGGGGCGTTTTGGTCTTTTAACATGAGAGGGTATGGAGGCCAACGAAATTGAGAACTTTATATCAGCCGTATGATAGAGGGGTTAGGGTTAGAAAGCCCATGAAAACACACCATATCCATTAGAGATGAGAGAGAAACCATTCTCAATGCAAAAGGAAGAATTGGGAAGGATTCGAAGGAGATTTTCACTATCAACTTGTTGGGGAAGAAGGATTGAAGGATGAAGATCATCAATCATCAATAACAACCATGAAATCAGACCCTACTGATCATAAGGCAAGTTGTTTATTGCAAAAATTATAAAGTTATAATACCCATGTGTAGGGTTTTTGAATAGTCTTGTTTAAATCAATATCTTGATAGGAGAATGATGATATTTATGCATGTTGGGATAGGAATCGCATGTAGAATGATTTAACTTATATAGAGGATTAATATTCAGATTAGACTTGATGATTTTTCGGAATAAAAATCTGGATTTTGAATGAAAATATGGGAAAAACACCATAACTAGGGTTTCAAGAAATTGTGGGTTTAATTCTTTATTTCTTCAAAGGAATTGGAGTTTTGATGTATTTGACACGTTAGAAATTGTCCTAGTATATGTGGAAACATGTTAGGATCATTGGGTCGAAGTTTGGTGGACGATAATGGAGTTTGGAGATTTGTTAATGGAGGAAAGGATTAACGAAGAAGACGAACTGCGTATGTCCTTGTTCGATCGATCGATCGATCTCAAACTATCGATCGATCAACTATGTCGATCGATCGAACCCAGCAGTCGATCGATCGACGCAAGCTGTTTCCCGAATTTTTTTTATTCTTCGTTGATTTTCGGGAATGAATGAGTATACTAGGATTTACATTATACTTATATGTGAGTGAGAATAAGACCAGTAGGTATATTGTTGAGGTCCGATAAGGCCATTGGGTATAGGGATTGGATTACGGACCGACGAGAATAATCCGATTTAGTAGAGTATCGGGGACTTCAAAAATTGAGTTACGAGGCGAAGTAAATTCAATTTAAGTAATAGACCAGTAGGGTAAGCGATAACTACTGAAATTGTATGTAAGGGGTAACTAGGACCCTTAGAGTTATGTGAATACTCAAATAAATACGATTAATCAGATAAATCGCAAAGCGAATATTGTACGGTAGATATATGAGATTAAAATATTATGTACGTATATAATTAATAGGTCGGGCGTGTACCTACTGAATTATGTGATCTTTTAGGTCGAGAGATTTATACCTAAATTAATTACGTTAGTGTCGATGAGACATTCCGAACTAACATAAAGTTATTATATGTTTGGGGTCGATGAGAAATGCCAAACCAAACCTTGAACTGGTGTCACGATGAAAGAGTCCCGAACCAGAATATGTGTATATATATATATTTTTAAAATAGTTGGGGTCGATGGATAATTCCGAACCAACTCTCACTTGGGGTCGATGAATCATTCCGAAAAAGAGATCTTTATTTGTGTATATAAATAATTGGGGTCGATGCATCATTCCGAACCAATTCTTACTTGGGGTCGATGAATCATTCCAAACCAAGAGTCCTTTACGTGTATAAAAAGGGCAAAATTGTAATGACTGATATTTAGTATATATTGTGTGTGAAATATATATACTTGATGATATTCTACTTCCGTGTATTAGTAGATTGATATATATTATGTATTTAAAGATACATACTGAATTGGTAAGTTAAGTAGTGAAACTTAATTACGAAATGCACCTAGATAGAGAAAATCTATTTAGTAATTCAAGTAGCGAAACTTAATTACATAAGTGGGAAGTCAACAATTGTGAGAATTGGAGTAATTTTAGTAGTGAAAGTAAATGAGAAGTCTTGAAAAATAACATAGATGAAATGTTACTTGAGAACTAATTAACATACGCGAGATATTAGGGCGGTACTGGAACTTGGGTACAGATAAGTTCAGTTGACTACTTTGGTTTTAGTTAGCTTGGGAGGTATGGCTAGATAAACTAAGTGTAGAACGTTAGGTGTGCACAAAAGATGAGGGGTGAGTAAACTCAAGAGAGTGTATGAGAACCTAACATGTGTAATCAATAACCGCATTTTATATTGTGATAAACGCTTGCTAAATATTTTCAAAATGTTTTGAGTACTAACTCTTGCTATAAAATATTTTCAAAACCTTTTAAGTGTCCAGCCACAGGGACGCCATGTATGATGATTCCATTCCAGAGACTCGGAGCTGTAGCACAGTGGATGCTTACAGGATTTTGACTAGACGATATCTCTCATTCAGATCTAGTACAGGATCTCACACTATTCTATGTATGGACTTGTTGTCCGGTATTAGTCTCAGATGTTAGTTTCAGATTAGTGGTTATTCTATTGTTGTTTGGGATTTTTAGCCGATGGTTTATTCGGTTATACTTTTGTTCTGTTGTACTTTTACTTTGTTGTTTGAATTATATAACATGATTATTTGTACTTTGTTCTCCATGGTTGATTTATCTGTTTTAAGAAAGATAAAATTTGGCACCGGTCTAATTTTACTTAGGGGATTAGTAATTAAAAAGTTTTCGACAGTGATGCTAAGAATGAACCATTTGAGAAAACTGTTTTAATTTAATAAAGGACTGATCACCCGATGTTTAATTAGGCGGGGTGTCACAGATGGTATCAGAGCGTCACGTTCTAGTGTCCATAGGATCTGTACGGCTTACTACGTTTTCAGCGTATCGTTTGACTGATGTAGAGCCCTATCTTAGGATTGTTATACTCCTCTACGTACGTAGTTTACGTTCTCCTGCTATTGAGTAGATGTAGTGTTATATATACGAGTTCGATTGGGCATGGTACGTCGAACATGGAGGTAGTACCATCATTGGCGTTGGAAGGACTGCAGGAGGGAGGAGCTCAGCATGAAGCTTGGAGTGTTCAAATATGGTAATCATAGGAGAGATGACCGTTGTTGAGGTCACTCCTTCTATGTAATGGAAGTAGATTCTACAAGGGTTGTTGAGGCATAACAGGCATGTTCCAAGTGTCGCGACGGCAAAGGGGGATGCTAATCTAGACCCGCCCAACGTAGTGATAGTGGGAGGGAGTCTGCAGAAATTTTTGATGAGAACGAGCCGTAAAATGTGATAAAACGGCGACTGCGCATGTTAACTAATGGAAGTAGTGTGTCCAGAGGTTTCGGCATTTAGGGATGGAGTAGATATACCCAAAAGTGAAAATTTGAGTAAATTTTTGAGGCAACGTGGCGGGGATACAAATCACCGCATCCGGACCCAGGGTCCGTATACAAATAGAGAGACCTTACATATAGTATAACCGCAAAGTTCTCTAATGTTGATTTAGAAGCTAAGAGAATGGAAATACCGGAACCCATCACGTGAAAACCTAGTAGAGGCCAACCGTGAGAAATAAATTTATCCGTTGAAGTGAAATTGTACCGATGAGATATGTATAAAGCACTGTTCTAAAAAACCCGCCTAGGCTTAAGGCTTGGGAGAAACGCCTCGCCTTACGCTTTTCACGCCTTATTCTTGGTAAAACCCTTAAGGCACACTTTTTTCTAAAAACAACAATGATTTAATGAAACGATGTCGCCTTTTAAAGAATTTGTTTACAAACCGGACCATTATCTCATCCAAAATAATCAAATAGTATTTTAATTTGCATATATTCAGACATATTTTTATGATCTATGCAAGTTTTGTATTTTAATAGCCTTATTATGGTTAAAAATATTAAAATATATTAAGAAGGCCTAAACACCTTTTCACGCCTTTTTACGCCTAGGCCCGCCTAGGCTTCTAAGGCTTAAGGCTTGGCCTCCACGCCTCAATCACGCCCCACGTTTTTTAGAACCTTGGTATAAAGGAAGAAGAGCCCTTGCCAGAAGGGACTCTCGAGTTGTAGTTCGCAATTTTGGTAAAACTCTTCTTGGACGACTTATGTATCTGAAGGCAGTATGGTACTTCTTACAAGGTTGGGGTAAATGCTCCTGGGGGGGGGGGGCGAAGTTAAGAGAGTTTAAAGATTTAGTCAAAGAGTAAGACCGAATGTAATGGGGCTGGTGCAAGCCATAAGTGGAAACCCACTAGGGGATTTAATGATTAGACTCTAAGTCAGGACTATTAAGTCCCATAGTGCGTTCCTCTTGGTCAGCAGAACTAAGGGAACCAAAATGATAGTGTTCAGGATCGAGACTACCAAGCCCGAGAGGAGGGGTACGTAAACCGGTCAGTATGGCCTGGAGTAAGGGGATTGTTGTAAAGATGTCTAGTGTGGTTTGTAGGGGCCACACATTTTATTTTAGCTTGAAGTTATTTGAGGAAATAATAACTCTGATAAGTTTCGCATTCCGTAAAGGACAAGCGTGTTATGTTCGGAAACCATCTGAACCACCAGAGCGATGGATAAGGAATTATATGGGTTTTAGCCTCGAGTGAATGGGGTATGTGACGATACCTCACCTGAAAGAGAGTCGAGTTGTCATTATTCATCAATAGGTGAGAGACTTCAGAGATTATGAAAGTCTCATAGTAATTGATTCCGGTGTGTAGGAACCTAAATGATGTGAGTCAAGGTATGTCGTATGACTGCTGAGCGGAGAGATCGGACTCGCTGTTGTGCTAAGGACTTAGTGATAGTATAAACGCAGTGCCACTTGACTCCTTTAGAAATATTGGAGTATGGTTGCACATATCGTCGAGGAATGGAATTTGAGTATCTTGACTATGTGTTGTTCCGACAATGCTCCGTAAGAATTCATGGGGAGAAGTCCCTTGTTTAAGTTCGGTTGCGAAAGGGGATACAACTAAAATTTTTATGCACGACAGGAGAAGAGACATTGTTCGATGCTAGGGCATCAGTGGAGCCGGTAGTGTTATGGAGAAACACTGAAAGGCTTACCTCACCACGAAGGGATAAGTGGGACTTTGTGGGCAAGAATTTGATTTTTGGTCTATAGGGTATTGAGAATACCCACAAGATTGTAGTCACGTCATGTAGACTAGGCTGGAGTTGAAGAAAAGCATGTTACGGGTGCTACATTTGCAATGTTTTTGCAAATGTGCACGGAGAAAAGGGTGTATGGGCGCCCTAGTCAATTGACCTTCTTAAACATCCGAGATAGAGGGATGCGGAAGTTTTTTTTTGTACACCAGTGGGGAGGTTATGAGGCAAGTCATATCGACGAAATGGATTGAACGTCGTGAGAGATAGACGATGACCCAAGCTTATGTGGTGAGAGAGCCTGCACCCCCTATGGGATAAGAATCAGTAGGAAGCCGTTCAAAGGTTATCTCTTGATAGGGGAGACCTAACTGTTGTGAAGAATTAGCGCAAGGTGCTACTTGACTGAGTGTTGAGAGTGACTTACGTGTCACTAAAATGTTGATTCTTATAAGGTAATCAACCCTTAAAGTGCGCCAATTACGAAAAGTGCACGGATTGTAAAGTATAATATACCCGAAGAGAAAGGGTAATAGAGTACCACTTGAGGAAAGATGACTTAAGTGGGAAGCAATGTTGAGGAAGAGACATAGTGAGATTGTCTCCAGACGCACCACTACTTGATAAAAAAAAAAAAAAACTCGAAATGAACAACCGAAATGTGGTAGTCAACCTACGTTTCCAATGATGGAAGAAGGAGACGGACTTATAAATTATTGATGGGCAGTGAACATCATAATTAAGCCAACATTTCGTTGGGGAGCGGAATGGGGTGACCGGGATGGATTAGTATGTAGTTAAAAAGGGAGAGTGCACAAGTGCACGATGCCGCTCTACATGATTGTGAATCAGGGTGAAATCCTAAAATCCCACCCTGCGAGAGATGGTTAAGGGGGAATAGAGATAAAGTTTTATTTTGAGTATGTTGTGTTACCTACGACTCAATATTAGTGAGAAAGAATGATGATACGCCCTTATGATAGTGGAATTTTGGAGATACCCACTAATCAATTCATAGGTTGAATGTATGCCTATATGAGCATATATATAGGTAGAGTGAGTGCCTATATGGACTGTATATGAGGATTAGGTTCGTGGGTACCGATTACGAACAATACATGTACTTTGAGGTGTGGTTCGAGGAGACATTTCGAGCTTTTAGTCCTTAACGCGTGATATGAGGACACTCTATTGGGGTGTGACATTTTAGGGTATATGAAATGTGTAATATATGGCTCACAAATTGTCTACTCATGTGCGATGAAATATATATACATATATTGGTGCTCGAGATGTGATTCCGAGACAAGTAATTAATCACTATTGGTGATCGAGGTGGAATTCCGAGCCAATAACCCCAAAAGTGTTATAGAAGGGGGATGATTATAAGATAAGTGTCGATAGTATATGTTATGTGAACGATATATATACCTATTGATTTTTTTTCCTACTTATGTGCGATAGTAAGTGTGCTTAATCTCTGTATTGGGGTCGATGATGTTCTGAACCAATACATGAGGGATCGATTTGGGGGTCGATGATTTTCCGAACCAAATCGATGATAAATATTGGTATCGACGGAAGGTCTGAACCGACATGTGCATTACATTTACCTTGGGGTCGATGAATTCCCGGACCAATGTAAATGATAGGATTATTGGGGCCGATGATTTTTGCCGGAACAATTTTCCTTAAAAGTATATATTGTGTGTGAAATATATACCTTATAATATTCTACTTATGAGTGATAGTAGACACTTAGATGTTATATAGAGATATACATCGAATGGGTAAATTAAGTAGGGAGAAACTTAATTTGAAGAATTAACGTTGGATTGGGAAAATCTATGGAGAAATTAAGTAGTGAGACTTAATTATGATATATGCGGCATGGGTAACATGCGATAAGAATTTATAATGAAGCAAGGCATGTACTTGGGGCGACCGTTAGGATGTTATGATTTGGTATTGGATATTAGAGGATGCAATTATATTTAATGTCCTTAGCCTTAATACCAGCCTTATCCTAATTTCGAGGACGAAATTCCTTTGCAAGGGGGGAAGTATGTAATACCCCGTATTTCTGAATATTTTATTTTGATTAAATTGGAGAATTAAATGAGAAAATACGGCTTAATTTAAATTACGTAAGAGTAGTAATTTATAGAGTTTTAATTAAAATTGTAATTTTGGAATATTAATCGAGAGATAGATACCGGTTTATATTGCCTCATTATATTTACTTAGTACGAGTGGTAAATTGTTGCTTAACGCGTGTAGACCGTGTTGGGGTGAGAACAAGTAATATTTTTAAGTGACTCAAATGATAATTTAGAGGTCACAGATGAGTCCGAAAGGGTCAAATTAGTCAAAATAGTATACCCGGGGGTACTAGTTGAGTCCCGGGGTAATTTTGGACTAAACCGGGACCGTTCGGGGGCGTTTTGGTCTTTTAACATGAGAGGGTATGGAGACCTACGAAATTGAGAACTTTACATCAGCCGTATGATAGAGGGGTTAGGGTTAGAAAGCCCATGAAAACACACCATAGCCATTAGAGATGAGAGAGAAACCATTCTCAATGCAAAAGGAAGAATTGGGAAGGATTCAAAGGAGATTTTCACTATCAACTTGTTGGGGAAGAAGGATTGAAGGATGAAGATCATCAATCATCAACAACAACCACGAAATCAGACCCTACTGATCATAAGGCAAGTTGTTTATTGCAAAAATTATTATGTTATAATACCCATGTGTAGGGATTTTGAATAGTCTTGTTTAAATCAATATCTTGATAGGAGAATGATGATATTTATGCATGTTGGGATAGGAATCGCATGTAGAATGATTTAACTTATGTAGAGGATTAATATTCAGATTAGACTTGATGATTTTTCGGAATAAAAATCTGGATTTTGAATGAAAATATGGGAAGAACACCATAACTAGGGTTTCAAGAAATTGTGGGTTTAATTCATTATTTCTTCAAAGGAATTGGAGTTTTGATGTATTTGACACGTTAGAAATTGTCCTAGTATATGTGGAAACATGTTAGGATCATTGGGTCGAAGTTTGGTGGACAATAATGGAGTTTGGAGATTTGTTAATGGAGGAAAGGATTAACGAAGAAGACGAACTGCGTCTGTCCCTGTTCGATCGATCGATCGATCGATCTCAAACTATCGATCGATCGACTATGTCGATCGATCGAACCCAGCAGTCGATCGATCGACGCAAGCTGTTTCTCGAATTTTTTTTTATTCTTCGTTGATTTTCGGGAATGAATGAGTATCCTAGGATTTACATTATACTTATATGGGAGTGAGAATAAGACCAGTAGGTATATTGTTGAGGTCCGATAAGGCCATTGGGTGTAGGGATTGGATTACGGACCGACGAGAATAATCCGATTTAGTAGAGTATCGTGGACTTCGGAAATTGAGTTACGAGGCGAAGTAAATTCAATTTAAGTAATAGACCAGTAAGGTAAGCGATAACTACTGAAATTATATGTAAGGGGTAACTAGGACCCTTAGAGTTATGTGAATACTCAAATAAATGCGATTAATGAGATAAATCGTAAAGCGAATACTGTACGGTAGATATATGAGATTAAAATATTACGTACGCATATAATTAATAGGTCGGGCGTGTACCTACTGAATTATGTGATCTTTTAGGTCGAGAGATTTATACCTAAAGTAATTTTGTTAGGGTCGATGAGACATTCCGAACTAACATAAAGTTATTATATGTTTGGGGTCGATGAGAAATGCCTAACCAAACCTTGAACTGGTGTCGCGATGAAAGAATCCCAAACCAGAATATGTGTATATATATATATTTTTAAAATAGTTGGGGTCGATGGATAATTCCGAACCAACTCTCACTTGGGGTCGATGAATCATTCCGAACCAAGAGATCTTTATTTGTGTATATAAATAATTGGGGTCGATGCATCATTCCGAACCAATTCTTACTTGGGGTCGATGAATCATTCCGAACCAAGAGTCCTTTATGTGTATAAAAAGGGCAAAATTGTAATGACTGATATTTAGTATATATTGTGTGTGAAATATATATACTTGATGATATTCTACTTCCGTGTATTAGTAGATTGATATATATTATGTATTTAAAGATACATACTGAATTGGTAAGTTAAGTAGTGAAACTTAATTATGAAATGCACCTAGATAGAGAAAATCTATTTAATAATTCAAGTAGCGAAACTTAATTACATAAGTGGGAAGTCAACAATTGTGAGAATTGGAGTAATTTTAGTAGTGAAAGTAAATGAGAAGTCTTGAAAAATAACATAGATGAAATGTTACTTGAGAACTAATTAACATACGCGAGATGTTAGGGCGGTACTGGAACTTGGGTACAGATAAGTTCAGTTGACTACTTTGGTTTTAGTTAGCTTGGGAGGTATGGCTAGATAAACTAAGTGTAGAACGTTAGGTGTGCACAAAAGATGAGGGGTGAGTAAACTCAAGAGAGTGTACGAGAACCTAACATGTGTAATCAATAACCGCATTTTATATTGTGATAAACGCTTGCTAAATATTTTCAAAATGTTTTGAGTACTAACTCTTGCTATAAAATATTTTCAAAACCTTTTAAGTGTCCAACCACAGGGACGCCATGTATGATGATTCCATTCCAGAGACTCGGAGCTGTAGCACAGTGGATGCTTACAGGATTTTGACTAGACGATATCTCTCATTCAGATCTAGTACAGGATCTCACACTATTCTATGTATGGACTTGTTGTCTGGTATTAGTCTCAGATGTTAGTTTCAGACTTGTGGTTATTCTATTGTTGTTTGGGATTTTTAGCCGATGGTTTATTCGGTAATACTTTTGTCCTGTTGTACTTTTACTTTGTTGTTTGAAATATAGTACATGATTATTTGTACTTCGTTCCGCATGGTTGATTTATCTGTTTTAAGAAAGATAAAATTTGGCACCGGTCTAATTTTACTTAGGGGATTAGTAAATAAAAAGTTTTCGACAGTGATGCTAAGAATGAACCATTTGAGAAACCTGTTTTAATTTAATAAAGGCCTGATCACCCGATGTTTAATTAGGCGGGGTGTCACAGCTTGGTTGGGAGATTGGGAATGAATCATGGAGGTTTTACGGCTAAAAATGTTAAATCATGTAACTGTTATTTTTGGAGAAGACGAGACCTGCAACAGGCGAATCGATTCAGACCAAGGCCGAATCGATTCGGTTTCCCAGAATTGCACAATTTCATTCCTTTTTTCTTAGAACTCATTGGAAACGATTGGGTTAACCTTTGAAGCAATTTTAAAACATAATGAGAGATATTCTAATGATTAGTAAGCTGATGTTGATATTGATATTAGTTATATGAAGAGAACTTAAGGCTATCACCGATTTGGTAATTTGGTATTAAAACCTAATTCGGAGAATTACATCGTGTTACAGACAAATTAAGGGAGCGTAGGACCAGACCAGTAAGGCATTAGTTAGATACCTACTGAAATTGCTTATGGGACAATTGTTAACCTTTCGAGCTTGGGGAAAATAATTGGGATTTTATGGTGAGAAGGATACAGGTAAAGTAATGATACGTAGAATATTCGGGAGTTATTATACTACATATGGGACATCTGAGATTGTCCGTCTGTGTACCTATACTGAATATATGTGCATATATGGGTGGTATTAATACATATTATTTTATATATTTATGCCTAAGACATAACTAGGTTACTTGCTATCACGAGAGGTTTCGCGTCATGGCCACCCTTATTCTGATGAGCCATTAGGGGGGATATTGACTTGTATCTCAAAACATAGAACTTACGGATTGAGCACCACTTGTGGGAATAAGGGTGTGACCGGTCATTTTGGTACATTAGGTATGTGCGTATCCCAAAGGCTTAGAACTATGTTCACCTCCATTATGTGTGATTTGATTTAGGGTTCGAGGTAGATTATCTAAACCGGTGTCCTTATTTAGTATGTGATGTGCCAGGACTTGATAGCAGAGTATTCCTGCAACGTAGGATCCGCTTAAGGGTGTTGTGTACGTATATATATATATATATATATATATATATATATATATATATATATATATATATATATATATATATATGACTTCTCACAAGTAGGCGTCCGCTAACGGATTAAATGACATTTCACAATTTGTGTCCAAAGTGGTCAAATGTGTAAAGAAAAAAATTTGTTGACCCAATTAATTATAAAATGACAAAAGAAAAAAAAGGTTGTTGGCTTTCTTTAAGCTTCTATCTACTTTAACCAAGAGACCCATTTCATTTACCTTGCTTTTCCCTTCCCCACCCGGAGAAAAAAGCCCTAGCTGTTGTTGAAGTGAAGCCATTGTCGTCCTCCCCAAACTGATTTTGAAGCTGTCACTTATCATAGGTGATTTGGGAGTTTCACAAACAGTGAAAAAAAACCTAGTAAGTATGTACCAATCCCATTCTTTATTTTTGCAATAGTTAGGGGACAAACTATAAATGTTAAAGTGTTGAAAGTATTAATTTTTCATATTGCAATTTTTTTTACCATTCAGGTCTGTATAATGGAAAGTGCTAATTTGGAAATATGGAGTGAGGAAAATAATTTTTATCTCGTAGGGGATAGTGTTGAGAATGTGGAAATGGAAGTAGAGAGTAGTGAGAATGTTGTTGATAATATGGAAAACTCATTCGATGTTGTTATTAATCCGCAAGTTTTAAACGAACAAAAACCGAGAATTGGTCAAGAATTCCCAACGCTAGATGACACTCATTATTTTTAAAATACATATGCAAAGGCGTCTTGATTTAGTATTAGAAAATGGTCTGAGAGGAAGAGGGCCAATAGTGATGAAATAGCGAGGAAAGAATATGTATGTTTTAAACAAGGAAAAAGTTCAATGATAGCGGATGTTGATGCAACAAGACGAAGGGGATGATCAAAAGAAAATTGTAATGCAAAACTGGCCGTTATAAAATCAAATTTCGGTGTATATGTAGTCACGGTGTTTGTGGATCTCAATAGTCACCTTTTGTCTTCCCCACGAAAAACTCATATGTTAAGATCTCATCGAAAAGTTTCTAGTGTGCACAATGTCTCTCTCAACAGCTTAGTATGGTAAATATACCAATACAACAACAATATAGTTTATTTGGTGTCCAAGATGGTTGTTTCGAAAATATTGGGTGTACTGAAAAAGATTTATTTAATTTTGAACGGGATAGACGTAATGAGATAAAGGGGAATGTTGGTGAGATGTTATACGAGTATATGCAATTGGAGAAAGGCAAAAACCCATCATTTTTTTTTAAACTTGAAAATGATGATGAAAATCCCATTTCTCGTTGTTTTGGGGCAGATGCAACCTCTCGAAGGGATTATGGGTTTTTCGGTGACGGTGCTATATTCGATACTATGTATAACACCAATCGATATGGTTTAATATTTGCAACATTAATGGGGTTAATAATCACGGTCAAACAATTATATTCGATTGTGCATTTTATTGTGATGACATTGTTGAATAATTTGTTTGGCTTTTCCACCAATTTTTAGAGAACATGACCGGTGATGCCCCTAAAATGATAATTACAAACTAAGATCCTGCAATGACAAAAGTAATCTCTGAAACTCTCCCCAATACCTTCTACAAGTATTGTAGTTGGCATATATTGACCAAGTTTTCTGAGAAAATAGATTCATTAAAATAGAGCGCATATTATAGGGAGTTTTCTGATTGCATTTGGAAGTCGAAAAAAAAGAAGATTTTGACTCGATATGGATGGATCTCGTAGAAAAAAGTGGCTTACACGTAACAAATGGCTAGGGAATATTTATACAATTCGAAATATGTGGGTTCCCGCATATGTGAATCATGTCTTCTCGACAGAGTTGTCTAGTAGTCAACGGGCTGAAAGTGGCCATTCACGTTTTAAGAAGTTTGTTGGAAAAATGAATTCTTTGGTTGATTTCATGGTTCATTTTGCTAGGGGGATTCAAAGACAACGTCATCAATCATCCATTGCGGAAAATCGAGACATGATTGAGAAACCCAAAACCAAATTTTTTAATGAAATATTAGTGCAAATGGATGATATTAACACACGTGAGGTGTTCTTCCAATTCCAAGATGAGTTATGTGAGAGATTTAGTTACAAATTTGAGCTCGAGTTCGAGTCGGACACTAGTCGTTGTTATAAGATTAAATACAAAGTTGTTGATACATATTACGTTCAGCGCATCACAATGGTTTTTGGAACTACTCATTATCTTTTCAATTGAATGTATGAATGTAAAATTAAATGGTACTGCTAGTTATGAAGTAGACTTTGGAATTGAGTGAATGTAAAATTGAGTGAATGTTGAATGGTACTGCTCATTATGTTTTCTAATTAAAATTGAATGAATGTTGAATGGTATGGCTAAAATTGAATGGTACTGCTCATTATGTTTTCAATTGAGTGACTATTGATAAGCGGTTGCATTTAGAACTGTTAGTTATGCAGTAGGAACCTAGTCAAGTGGAGTAAACCTCGACCTGATATGTTGATAAGAGGTTGAAGTTGAGTGAGATGGTGCACCTTTCCGCTCAAAGAAAAAAGGGAGCTATTTGTATAATTTTTCAGAATAAATTTGGCAATAATCTTAATCAACACGTCATTGTGTGATAATGCATTTGTTATTTTCCTCTGATCATCTGAAGGAGTTCCTCCATAGAATTGAGCTGCGATTATATTAAAGCATTAATTTCCAATTGTAACATTTATCCATCCTTTTCTTATGAGATCTCAATTTTTCTTTGATACTAACAAAAAATTAACTGCTAAAATTTTCTACTGCCATTTATGTCAAAATTGGAACTGTTAGTTATGGCACATGATACAATTGAACCAATGTAGTAGACTTTGGAATGAAAATGCACAATCAAAGATATTTCATTAAACATTACCAAATTACATCTGATACAATAAAAATGCAATGAGTACAACATAGACAACAAAAATTGTAATAACAAATCGCCCGGTCACCTTTTCTCTAACTTCATCTCACATTTGTCGCATTTCATCTTGAATTTGTCGCATTTTATCACGAAATTTATTAATATCATTTCGTAGTTGGGTAATTTCATATCGGAGTTGAATGTGACAACTTTCTTCTTTCTAGTGTAATTCTGTCCGACGCATATACTCGCCACACCAACCTATGAAATTTTTGCACGCCTGTAATTATAAGCATATAAATTAATTTTTTGTTCATTAATGAAAAAAATTACAAAAATTAAATAAAATCGTACCATGTTTTGAGGGCACGAGTAATAATGTCTACCCGGAGTTTTCGCACTTTTTCAAAATTTTACAATACAGGTTCCCATATGACAATTGCAAACACGAGTAGGCCACCCCGTTGTGGCATTGGATGATTTTGAATGACTTTGCATTCTCTATGAAATGAAAAAAAAAATTACTATGACAAAAATAAAGAAATCAACTGAAAAATTTGAAGATGGAATATTTGAATACCTTAATTAAAACCAGCTAGGGCTTTTGGTTTATAATAAACGAATACCTTAATCAAAATCAGAAGATGGAACACAACAGTTCCCTTCAAAATTAGTTTGGGGAGGACGACAATGGGTTCACTTCAACAACGGCTAGCGCTTTTTTTTCTCTAGGTGGGGGCGTCTGCTTGTGAGAAGTTCTCTCTCTCTCTCTCTCTCTCTCTATATATATATATATATATATATATATATAAGACATATAGTGATATCTAAATTATTCTAAATGTGTGAGAAATCATTTATCAACGGATGACTTTTAATGAATATAAAGAAATAGAAATTTTTTATCGTATTGTATGTGCAATATGAGTGGGCACTATAAATTATTAGACGGGAAGATATATAAATCAGACTAGTTAGGCGGTTAGCATAACGAGGTGGGTTAGAGTAGTACGTTAGGTGTGCACAATAGTTGAGGGGTGAGGACCTCAGGTGAAAGCACATAGTACTAACATGTATATAATATCTTATCTTGATGCGTTTTAAACACTTGGTAAATTTTTCAAACTGTTTTACGTGGGATCTGACCCATTGCAAATCCTTTTTACAAAAAGAAATTTAGGTGCCCCGCCAAAGAGATTCCAGGCATAAAAGTTCCTACATTTGACGTGCTACAGCTGCTATGAAAGTTGCAGGACCTTGATAGTAGACTCCTCCATGTTTATTTATGTTCCTATGCATCATTATTTATCTCAGTCGGGCATGTCTCCCATTCTTGGTTGGATAGTATTTTTAAAGACTTTGTATTTCCCTTTATTTCCAGTATTGCTTTAGACATTATCTATAGATGACTGTATTGGGATTCTATCTGGAATGTATTTCAGACTCATTTATATATTTATTTCGTTATCTTATAATCCATTATTTTGTGCTTGGAATGGTAACTGTTATTTATTCAATTTATATTAGATTGCATGTTAATATTAAATATTAAAATTTTGATACTGGGCCATTACACTACACCAAAAATAGGAACCTGACACGGTTTAAAACTGTTCTAGATCAAATCTGGCACGGTTTTGAACTATGCCAAAATCAGGTGCTCCAAAATGGCCAGTTTTTTCTGGCACGGCTCAAAAGTGTGCCTGATTTGACCAATCAGGAACACTTCTGGCACACTTTTAAACCATGCCAGAATTTGATATTTTTGGCACACTTTTGGCACGGTTTTAAGCTGTGCCAGATTTAGCACATTTTGATAAACTTTTGGCACAGTTCAAAACCGTGCCAAAATTTGATACACTTTTGACACGATTTTGAACTGTGCCAAATTTTTGGATAAAAGAAAAAAAAAATTATTTGAAAACCAGAAAATTCACAATTTGCAAATCTCGAAAGTTGTTGATAAACTAATGTGCATACAAACTTCAAAATATTACAAATAATAATAGTTCATAGACCAAAAAAATTGGGCAGAGTTTCCTCTATTTTTTGGACATTCTAAAACCTGTTAATATAATACCTGGGTAATGTAAAGCCCGCATGGTCATAAAATATAATAATAAAACTACAAAAGCCCGCACGACCATAAAAGCTAATAATAAAACTACAAAAGTTCGCACGGACATAACACAAAAAGATGTAATCCTGAATATTGACGAAATTAAATAAATAATCCTCTTGTTGTAGACCATTGACTTCATGTGTTCCATATGGATAAAAGCTAATGGAAAAATGTTATCCTGCAAATAAATAAGATACAAAAGGAGATGATGTTAGTAATCGTGTAATTTAAAAAAAATCTTATTCAAGCCGAAAATTTGCACATACGAATTAAAATTATTATTGTATTTAAAAATCGATATTGTTGTGACTATGTGGTCAGCTTCTACGATTTACATTAGTCCCATGTGAGGTGTTCGTGCTTCTTATTGGGCCGTTGTAAGGACATTTTTCTCATATCCAACATGTTACATTTATGTATGTCGTACGCCGCTACATTTGGCACGTCACCTAAAAATGTCACTCGACGGCCTCAATCCGAATTCTGGAAATCAAGCATTCAACATCTCCATTAATATGTCCCACATCTGCCTCAACGACTTCACGGTCCACGATTTTAGGGACTTAATGCAAGTGGTACGCAAGGGAAGTCAAAACAGTGAAAAAAGGCACGATAGGAGTGTTTAAGGGTATTTTCGTAATTTCACATCCATAGTTCGGAGGTCTGGTCAACTGAAAAGTTGAAGAGCTCGCCACAATGAAGATACTGGAAAAAACGGCACCTCAATCCGAGCTACGGTGAAGGAGTTATGACCTTTTGAAGATAGAGAAAATTCCTTAAAGAATGCTGTTTTTTTTGTACGCTAGATAGAATTTTAGAGTTTTAAGAGCGTGAGACTCTTCATATTTTTTCCTATAAATACCATCTTCGGGGGAGTTGTTTTGCAAGACTTTAGGAGACGAATTTGAGAGTCCAAATACATCTAGTCTTCATATTTTTGAGTCCCAAGACTCATGGTTTGATTCACACATCCTTGCCAATCCTTTGTGAATCCTTTTGCAACCCAAGAACACAACTTTGGTTTGTTCAACCCTTGTAGAGGAGACCGTTCTTCTTCTTCATTGCAGCCCTACTGGAAAGGGATAATTCCAGCCGCGACTATAGAATCCGATACCCGAGGGTAATTCTTAGTCAACTTGTATTTTCATTGTAATCCGATTGTAAGCCGTTTTCTTACAAATTATAGTGAAAATAAATGGTTTTGCCCCTGAGGGGGATTTTTCCTTAATTGCATGTGTTTGAATGTTCTTGCATATATTATCTATTTATTCAATCACATACTGCTGCATGTTTAGGGTTTGTTTGTGTTAAAAGGGTTTTATATATGGTTTGATCACTTGAACGCGAGCACACACGTTTCTCAAATTGGTATCAGAGCAGGTTACGCTAATCAATCGCGTATTCCTTTTTTTTTTCCGCAAATTTTTTCTAAGATATCAATTTTCTGAAAAAATTGATTTTTGAAAAAGTGCGTGTTCAAATGGAGAAGTCATATTATAAAATGCCTATTTTTGACGGGACAAATTATGCTTATTGGAAAGCCCATATGCGGTCGGCTTTAAAAGCCATTGATGAACGTGTCTGGATTTTGGTTGAACGAGGGTGGACTCCTCCCACCGTGACTGTTGATAATGTGACCAACTTGAAACCTGACATTTCTTGGTCTGATGAAGAAATTAAATGGTCATCTTTTAATTCTAAGGGTATAAGTGCTATTTCTGGGTCTATCACACCTGATGAGTTCAAACGCATAATGACGTGTACCACCTCAAAAGAGGCATGGGATGTTTTACAACTCACCCATGAAGGAACTAATGCTGTGAAAGAGTCTAAGTTGCAAAACTTGACAACTCAATTTGAAACAATCACCATGCATGATTCTGAATGCTTTGATGAATTTTATGCTAGACTTTCTGACATTGTGAATACTAGTTTTAATCTTGGTGAAAAAATTCCGAATGCTAGAGTTGTTAAAAAGATTCTTCGTTCTTTACCTAAGCGTTTTATCCCTAAAGTCACTGTGCTAAATTCTATGGGTAATTTAAATACGCTAAAATTGGAAGAACTTGTAGGAGATTTGCAAACTTATGAAATTGATATGTTCCCTAAAAATGCTAAATCTAAAGATAAGGGAATTGCTATTAAAGCCCAAGAGAGAAAGAGTGAGGGGTCATCTAGAAAGAGGGTAGAGTCATCTAGAAAGAGAGAGACTAACACGTCAGATTCTGAGTGCGATTTTGACTTAGATGATTTGGCTCTTTTCGCAAAAAATTTCAAGAGGATTCTCAAATTTAAGAAAAATGGCAATTTTAAAGATAAAAAGAAATTTGAGAAAAATAAGTTTGAAAAGAAAAATGAAAAAGTTTCCAAAAATCCTTCTCTGAAAGAAAGTGAGAGATGTTTTGAGTGTGATGGTAGGGGTCATAGAGCTTTTGAGTGTGCCAATCGTCTGAATAGAGAGAAAGGGAAAGATGTCCTTAATGCTACCCTTAGTGACGACAGTGAGGTCGAGACGGTGGATTCTGGAGATGAGTCACCGCATGAGTGTAACTTCACCGCATTCATGGCCAGCCAAGTGAGCACTCCTAGTTCTCCTCACGACGATGAGGATGATGCTTCACAGGGACACCTCGACATTGAGATCGATGTGAGTGAGGGGGAGGATGACACAAGTGAGAGCGAGAGTGATATACAATGGGCCTACGCTGAGTTATATTCTGAGTCTTTTAAAACTAAAAAGCGTAACAAAGTGTTAGTTCTTAAGATCACTTGCCTAGAGGAAGATTTAAGGAAAGCGAGAGAAAGAGAGTTCTCCACCTGCACCGCCCTGAGAGAGAGAGAATCTACCTGTGTCGAGAATGAGAATTTGTTTAGAGAGAGAGAGAGTACTCTAGAGAAAGAGAGAGGGGACTTGATCAAGCAAGTGGCTAGTCTTACGAGTCAGCTCCATTCCTCCGTGGAGACTCGGAAGAAACTTGAAGCCCTTGTTGCCCAGCTGACTCATGATCTTGAGAAAGCACGGGAAGTCAAGGTACAAATCGAGGACAGATCTGGGAAGATGGGAAAGATGATCCTCGGCCCCGCTTTAGGTTTTGGTGATCGTCAAGGAATTGGATATGATGGTGCCTCCACGTCCCAAATTGCACCTGGACCAATTCCTGAGTTTACTACAACTCCTTATGGTCACCGTAAAAAAACTCGAAGGAGAGTTCGACCAATAAAAGCAAACCAAGGTCCGTCTTTGACTGAGCTCTTTTGTACTTATTTCAAAAGAAAAGGCCACCTTAGGGAAACTTGCTATAGCATGGGTCGGACACGACGTACTACTGCTCCACCACGACATACTGATGAGTTTTCTAGTCTGAGAGAGCGAGTTGAGTTCTTAGCTGCCACGACTCAGAGTTTGATGAAAGAATTCCGACGGATGTCTTCGTCGTTAGTGAATGCTTCTTACATTCCAGCTAAAACCAACAAAGGCAAACAAAAGGTCATCTCTGCTTGGGTGCCTAAGAAAGATAAAAAGGCCTTTGTTGTTCATGTTGCTCTCAAAGCACATAATACCTCACAGTGGTATTTTGATAGTGGGTGCTCCAGACACATGACAGGTGATGCCTCATTTTTTACTACTCTTGAGGATTATCAAGATGGCAGAGTCACCTTTGGAGATGGGAGTAAGTCTAGCATTATAGGACGAGGTACTATCGAGTTACCTGATTTTCCTAAGCTAGAAAATGTTTTGTACGTCAAAGGTTTGAAAGCAAACCTTCTCAGCATTAGCCAGCTGTGCGACACTGACTTTGCAGTAAAGTTTGACCGGGACGCGTGTAAAGTCTACAATCAAGCCGGTAAACTTTTGATGCAAGGGGTGAGGACCGAGGATAATTGCTATGGGACTGAGCCCACATCCTCACTTGTCTGCAACAGCGCCACGATCACTCCTATGGATCTGTGGCACCAACGTCTAGGTCATGTGAACGTTAGAGATCTTAATCGTTTAGCTAAAAAGGACCTAGTACGTGGCTTACCATCTCTTGGAAAGTCAACTTCGACCGTTTGTGGACCCTGTCAGTTGGGAAAACAAATTCGTAGTCCTCATAGGAAGTTACATTCCATTACCACCTCTCGTGTTCTGGAGTTGATTCACATGGATCTTATGGGTCCCACTCGTACTGAGAGTCTAGGTGGTAAGAGGTACATCCTCGTGATGGTAGATGATTTCTCCAGATACTCCATTGTAGGTTTTCTGAGAGAGAAATCCGATGTTGTAGATTTCTTAACGACCAAGTGCCGTGTCCTGCAAAATCAACACGGTGTCACTATTAACAGAATACGTAGTGACAACGGCACTGAATTCAAGGAAGCAAAGGTTGATTTGTACTGTGATAGCCTTGGGATCAAACATGAGTTTTCTGCTGTGAGAACTCCTCAGCAAAATGGGATTATTGAGAGAAAGAATAGAACAATCCAAGAGATGGCTAGATCTATGCTTCTAGGTCGTAAAGTTTCTAGGAGATTTTGGGCAGAGGCAGTGTCTACTGCATGCCACACGGTGAATAGGGTTTATTTGCGTCCACACACACTACAGACACCTTATGAGTTGTGGACCGGCAAGAAACCCAACCTGGCGTATTTCCGTGTTTTTGGGAGTAAATGCTACATCCTACGGGATAAAGAGCAATTAGGAAAGTTTGACTCCCGAAGCGACGAGGGAATATTTCTAGGATATTCATCGAATAGCAGAGCGTACCGAGTTTTTAACCTGAAGAGCTCTAAGATTATTGAATCAATAAACGTCACCGTGCAAGATGACGAACCTCCGACAGTTATTGATCCAAACCTTCAGTGTGAGGATGAGGATTGTTCTGACAGTGATTTACCTGTTCCTCTCTCACACTCTGTGGACCCTACTCCTGTGTTAGGGGACACACCTGCTTGGGTTCGCAAGAGTCATGACCCTTCTGCCATTGTTGGTGATCCCACTCTAGGGGTCAAGACTCGTGCTCAGCTAGAGAACGTTGTTAGCCATCTTTGCTACAAGTCCAAAGTCGATCCCAAGAACCATAAAGAAGCACTCAAGGATGAACACTGGATATCTGCTATGCAGGATGAGTTGCTTCAGTTTAAAAAGAATGATGTCTGGGAACTTGTCCCCCGACCTAGTGAGATTAATGTGATAGGTACCCGGTGGATTTTTAAGAACAAAATGGATGAAAATGGTACCATAATACGAAATAAGGCTAGGTTGGTCGCTCAAGGCTACACACAGATAGAGGGTGTAGACTTTGGGGAGACATTTGCTCCTGTTGCGAGGCTTGAGTCCGTCCGTCTTCTGCTCGCCATCGCATGTCATTTGCGCTTCAAGGTGTATCCGATGGATGTCAAGAGTGCCTTTTTGAATGGCATTCTACAGGAGGAGGTTTATGTGGAACAACCAAAAGGGTTTGAAGACCCTCAGCACCCTGAGCACGTCTACTATCTGAGGAAAGACTTGTATGGTTTGAAGCAAGAACCCCGTGCTTGGTACGAGAGGCTTACTTCTTATCTCTTAGCTCGTGGCTTCAAGAAAGGGGGAGTAGATATGACGTTGTTTGTCAGGAGAGATGACGGTGCTATTTTGGTTGCCCAGGTCTATGTGGACGATATAGTCTTTGGATCCACATGCTCCCAGCATGCTCACCACTTTGAGGAGGAGATGAAAAGTGAGTTTGAGATGAGCATGGTTGGTGAGCTTACATTCTTCCTTGGTCTCCAGGTTCGTCAGCTAGAGGATGGGATGTTCATCTCCAAATCCAAGTATGCTAGAGACCTAGTGAAGAAATTTGGTTTAGACTCCGCTAAGCATGCACGTACACCTATGAGTACCACTACCAAGCTTAGTAAGGACACTTCAGGCAAGGACGTAGAGCAAACCTTATATCGGAGTATGATAGGTAGTCTCCTCTACTTGACTGCCAGTCGTCCCGACATCGCCTTTAGTGTTGGAGTCTGTGCGCATTATCAGTCATCCCCAAAAGAGTCACATTTACTTGCTCTAAAACGTATTATTAAATACGTAAGTGGGACTCTCTCATACGGGATTTGGTATTCCTTTGATACCGATGACCGTCTGTCCGCCTACTCGGATGCCGATTGGGCTAGGGATGTAGATGGATGTAGGAGCACTTCTGGTGGGTGTTTCTATTTTGGTTCTACTCTTGTCTCCTGGCTGAGCAAGAAGCAAAATTCCATCTCTTTGTCCACTGCGGAGGCTGAGTACATAGCCGCCGGGAGTTGTTGCACACAACTCTTGTGGATGAAGCAAATGCTGGAGGATTATGGGATATCACAGGACACCATGACCATTTCCTGTGATAACACGAGCGCGATACACATATCCCGCAATCCAGTTCAGCATTCGCGCACAAAACACATCAGGATACGTGAGCACTTTATTCGTCAGTTAGTTGAAGAGAAATTCGTATCCCTGAGCTTTGTTCCTACCGACCGTCAGTTAGCCGATATTTTCACGAAACCTTTAGATGCCCTTAGATTTGAGAGTCTTAGGAAATCTTTAGGGATTTGCACAGTTGACTGAGGGGTTGGTCTATGTCTAGAATAGGATGCTTCTTCATGTTCATATCATATGCTTCCTATTGCTAGTCTGTTTTATATGTACCATTACTTTGTTGTACAGCTTTGTTTTATTCCTTTTGCTTTTTATATTTCTTTTGAAAAAAAAAATACAAAAAGATTTTCCTTTAAGAAAATTTTTGAGAAAAGCACAAAAAGATTTTATTTTTTTCCAAATTTTTGAAAAAAAATCCAAAAAGATTTTTGTATTTTGCTTCTTTTATGGATGAGCATGTAAGATAGCCAAGTCACAACTTCATTCCATTTATCCATGTGACTGTTTGATAGAGATTTGAGAGGCTACACCATTTCATCCATGTGCTTTACATTGATTGGAGTCTTTGAGATGTAATTAGTGATATCTTCCTACATGTTTGACTCCTATATCCTTTATTGCACACATGCACGGCTATATTTGATTATTGCACTTGTCTATCTCATGTTGGCTTGCGTGTTTTCATCTCAATCCTGTCTATACAATGTATAATATGCAATAAAACTTGACAAGCTTGGACTGCATGTAAAAACCGTTTTGGTGAGACTGTGTGTTTTTGTATAACGGGGAGGGGCTGCGAAAGGTAATCATCTATCCTTTGCGCAAAAGCCACCATTAAAAAGGACCTAAAAAATGGAGGAATTTTATTATCCGAGGTCCAAAGAGGTTAAAAGAGCCCAAAAAAAAAATTTTTACAGGCAATAAAAAGTAATTCATGCCAAATATGGGCCACTTAGGTTTCATCATAAATTCTCCAATGTTTGAGAATTTAGAATGCCTCTATTCAATATAATATCTGAGGGAGTTTGGTTGGAGAATATAAACGGGTTTGCACTTCCTTGAAAGTCCTGAAAAAGCATAAAATCATTTTGGACGTTATTGGTGTGAAAATCATTTTGAGCTTTAATTTGTTGATTTGATTGAGTTAATATCTTATATTGTCACTCTTTTACACCAAAGGAAGCATTTGAGTTCATTCGCTAGGAATATCCAATATTCATCGTGCACATATGTCATGTTTGTATGCATTGATTTTCCTATCGAATTTGATCACACCACTTCATTTACGCTATCATTGACTTGGTTGCTTTCTGTTTATTCATGGTGTGTTTTTATCCTAGTGACACCCCGCACTTGCTTATTTGATTTATTTCTCTAATTTGTCCATTTGGGGACATCATAAAAAGGGGGAGAAAGAATTATCATTTTATGGGGGAGTTTGAATTTTGGGGGAGTTTTGAGATTTGACTTATTCTTATCATATATTGGTATCTATGTTTATCTCATTTCAAACTCGATACGTCACTTGGTATTTTTTTTCTTTATCTCATGTGTGTAGGTACTACATTGATGATCTCTGAATTTCACACCCTGATGAGAAAAGATTTGAGATTCCTGAAGATTTGAAGAACAAACGATGAAGACTATTCATTTGTACCTTTTCCAGTTTTGGGTTCATGGGAGGGTAGATTTGTATAGGCAATTTCGTATTTGATAATTCGGATTTTTTATGTATGTACCAGCATAGACATAGGGGGAGATTTGTAAGGACATTTTTCCCATGTCCAATATGTTACATTTATGTATGTCGTACGCCGCTACATTTGGCACGTCACCTCAAAATGTCACTCGACGGCCTCAATCCGAATTCCGGAAATCAAGCATTCAACATCTCCATTAATATGTCCCACATCTGCCTCAACGACTTCACGGTCCACGATTTTAGGGACTTAATGCAAGTGGTACGCAAGGGAAGTCAAAACAGTGAAAAAAGGCACGATAGGAGTGTTTAAGGGTATTTTCGTAATTTCACATCCATAGTTCGGAGGTCTGGTCAACTGAAAAGGTGAAGAGCTCGCCACAATGAAGATACTGGAAAAAACGGCACCTCAATCCGAGCTACGGTGAAGGAGTTATGACCTTTTGAAGATAGAGAAAATTCCTTAAAGAATGCTGTTTTTTTTTACGCTAGATAGAATTTTAGAGTTTTAAGAACGTGGGACTCTTCATATTTTTCCCTATAAATACGAACTTCGGGGGAGTTGTTTTGCAAGACTTTAGGAGACGAATTTGAGAGTCCAAATACATCTAGTCTTCATATTTTTGAGTCCCAAGACTCATGGTTTGATTCACACATCCTTGCCAATCCTTTGTGAATCCTTTTGCAACCCAAGAACACAACTTTGGTTTGTTCAACCCTTGTGGAGGAGACCATTCTTCTTCTTCATTGCAGCCCTACTGGAAAGGGATAATTCCAGCCGCGACTACAGAATCCGATACCCGAGGGTAATTCTTAGTCAACTTGTATTTTCATTGTAATCCGATTGTAAGCCGTTTTCTTACAAATTATAGTGAAAATAAATGGTTTTGCCCCTGAGGGGGATTTTTCCTTAATTGCATGTGTTTGAATGTTCTTGCATAGATTATCTATTTATTCAATCACATACTGCTGCATGTTTAGGGTTTGTTTGTGTTAAAAGGGTTTTATATATGGTTTGATCACTTGAACGCGAGCACACACGTTTCTCAATCGTTGAGGGAATAATTTAAGTTTTCACCCACAAACGACATGTTTTTAAGCCTAATCTAGATATATTCATATTATCGTCATATTATCAAACCGGGAGAACCATGACTACGCGGTTAGTCCCTACAAGTTACATTGGTCCCGTGCAAGGTGTCTGTGCCTCTTACGTTGATGTTTGGGGGTTGGTTTAGGTTTTCACCCTTTAACGACTTGTTTTTAAGCCTAATCGAGATATTTTCATATTATCGTCATATTCTCAAACTGGGAGTCCTGTGACTACGGGGTCAGTTCTTACAAGTTACATTGGTCCTGTTTGAGGTGTTCGTGCCTCCTACGGGCCCGTTTGGGAACTAGTTTAGATTTTCACCCTTTAACGGCTTGTTTATAAGTCTAATTGTTGATTTTGGCAAATTATTATCATATTCTCAAACTAGGAGACCCGTGACTATGCGGTCAATTCCTACAAGTTACATTGCTCCTGTGCGAGGTGTTCGTACCTCTTATGGGGCCATTTGGGTGCTGGTTTAGGTTTTCACCCTTTAACGGCTTATTTTTAAGTCAGTGTTGATTTTTTTAAATAATCGTTATATTCTTAAGCCGAGAGACCCGTGACTATGCAGTTAGTTCCTACAAGTTACATTGGTCATGTCCGACGTGTTCGTGCCTCTTATGGGCCCGTTTGGGGGCTAGTTTAGGTTTTCACCATTTACCGACATGATTTTAAGACTAATCTAGATATTTTCAAATTATCGTCATATTCTCGAATCGAGACAACCGTGACTACGCGGTTAGTTCCTACAAGTTACACTGGTCCTGTGCGCGGTGTTCGTGCCTCTTACGGAGCCGTTTTGGGGATGGTTTAGGTCTTCATTATTGAACGACATGTTTTTAAGCCTAACTGTTGATTTTTACAAATAATTGTCATATTCTCAAACCGAGAGACCTGTGACTGTGAGGTCAGTTCCTATAAGATACATTGGTCCCCTGCGAGTTGTTCGTGCCTCTTACGGGGCCGTTTGGGGGCTGGTTTAGGTTTTCACCATTTAACGCCATGTTTTTAAGTCTAATATAGTTATTTTCAAATTATCGTCATATTCTCAAACAGACAGAACCGTGACTATGTGGTCAGTTCCTACAAGTTACATTGGTCCCATGCGAGATCTTCGTGCCTCTTACGGGGCCGTGTGTGGTCTGGTTTAGGTTTTTATATTTTAATAGCGACTCGTTTTTAAGTCTAAGTATTGATTTTTTAAAATTACCATCATATTCTCAAATTGGGAGTACCGTGACTACGCGATTAGTTCCTACAAGTTACACTGGTCTCGTGCGAGGTGTTCGTACCTCTTGCGGGACCGTTTGGGGGCTGGTTTATGTTTCCACCATTTAACGAAATGTTTTTAAGCATAATCTAGATATTTTCAAATTATCATCATCTTCTCAAACCGACAGAACCGTGACTACGCAATCAGTTTCTACAAGTTACATTGGTCCCGTGTGAGGCGTTCATGCCTCTTACGGTGACGTTTGGGGGCTAGTTTAGGTTTTTACCCTTTGACGGCTTGTTTTTAAGTTAGTGTTGATTTTTTCAAATAATTGTTATATTCTTAAGCCGGGAGACCCGTGACTACGCGGTCAGTTCCTACAAGTTACATTGGTCCTGTCCAAGGTGTTCGTGCCTCTTATGGGGCCGTTTGGGGGCTGGTTTAGGTTTTCACCATTTAACGGCATATTTTTAAGACTAATCTAGATATTTTCAAATTATCGTCATATTCTTGAATCGAGACAACCGTGACTACGCAGTTAGTTCCTACAAGTTACATTGGTCCTGTGTGAGGTGTTCGTGCCGCTTACGGAGCCGTTTGGGGGCTGGTTTAGGTCTTCATTATTGAACGACGTGTTTTTAAGCCTAACTGTTGATTTTAACAAATTATTGTCATATTCTCAAACCGGGAGACCTGTGACTACGAGGTCAGTTCCTACAAGATACATTGATCCCCTGCGAGTTGTTCGTGCCTCTTATGGGGCCGTTTGGGGGCTGGTTTAGGTTTTCACCATTTAACGGCATGTTTTTAATACTAATCTAGATATTTTCAAATTATCGTCATATTCTCAAACCGACAGAATCGTGACTATGTGGTCAGCTCCTACAAGTTACATTGGTCCCGTGCGAGTTGTTCGTGCCTCTTACGGGGCCGTTTGGGGGCTGGTTTAGGTTTTTATCCTATAATAACGACTTGTTTTTAAGTCTAAGTGTTGATTTTTTAAAATTATCATCATATTCTCAAATTGAGAGAACCGTGACTACGCGATCAGTTCCTACAAGTTACATTGGTCCCGTGTGAGGCGTTCGTACCTCTTATGGGGCCGTTTGGGGGTTGGTTTAGGTTTTCACCATTTAACGAAATGTTTTTAAGCATAATCTAGATATTTTCAAATTACCATCATCTTCTCAAACCGAGAGAACCGTGACTACGCAATCAGTTCCTACAAGTTACATTGGTCCCGTGTGAGGCGTTCGTGCCTCTTACGGGGCCATTTAGGGTCTGGTTTTGGTTTTCACCATTTAATGGCTTATTTTTAAGCCTAAGTGTTGATTTTTGCAGATTATTATCGTATTCTCAAACTAGGGGACCTGTGACTACGAGGTGAGTTCCTAAAAGATATATTGGTCCCGTGCGAGTTGTTCGTGCCTCTTATGGGGCCGTTTGGGGGCTAGTTTAGGTTTTCACCATTTAACGGCATGTTTTTAAGTCTAATCTAGATATTTTCAAATTATCGTCATATTCTCAAACCGACAGAACCGTGACTACGTGGTCAGCTCCTACAAGTTACATTGGTCCCGTGCGAGCTGTTCGTGCCTCTTACGGGGCCGTTTGGGGGCTGGTTTAGGTTTTTACCCTTTAATAACAACTTGTTTTTAGGTCTAAGTTTTGATTTTTTAAAATTATCACCATATTCTCAAATTGGGAGTACCGTGACTACGCGATCAGTTCCTACAAGTTACATTGGTCCCGTGCGAGGTGTTTGTACCTCTTACGGGGCCGTTTGGGGGCTGGTTTAGGTTTTCACCATTTAATGAAATGTTTATAAGCCTAATCTAGATATTTTTAAATTATCATCATATTCTCAAATTGAGAGAATCGTGACTACGCGATCAGTTCCTACAAGTTACATTGGTCCCGTGTGAGGCGTTCGTGCCTCTTACGGGGCCATTTAGGGGCTGGTTTTGGTTTTCACCATTTAATGGCTTATTTTTAAGCCTAACTGTTGATTTTTGTAGATTATTGTCATATTCTCAAGCTAGGAGACCCGTGACTACGAGGTAAGTTCCTACAAGTTACAATTGTCCCGTGCGAGATGTTCGTGCCTCTTACGGGGTCATTTGGGAACTAGTTTGGGTTTTCACCATTTGACGACTTGTTTTTAAGTCTAATCTAGATATATTCAAATTATCATCATATTTTCAAACAGAGAGACCCCTGACTATGCAGCCAGTTGATAAAAGTTACATTGGTCCTGTACGAGGTGTCCGTACCTCTTACGGGGTCGTTTGGGGGTTGGTTTAGGTTTTCACCCTTTAACGGCTTGTTTTTAAGTCTAAGTGTTGATTTTTGTAAATTATCACCATATTCTCAAATCGGGAGTCCCGTGAGTACGCGGTCAGTTCCTACAAGTTACATCGGGTGTTCATTCCTCTTACTCGGCTGTTGGGGGATGGTTGAGATTTTCACCCTTTAATGGCTTATTTTTAAGCCTAATCTAGATTTGTCAGATTATCATCATATTCTCAAACCGGCAGACCTCTGACTAAGTAGTCAGTTCCTACTAGTTACATTGGTCCCATGCGAGGTGTTCATTTTTCTTACAGGGCCATTTGGGGGCTGGTTTAGGTTTTCACCCCTTAACTACTTGCTTTTAAGTCTAAGTGTTGATTTTTGCAAATTATCATCATATTCTCAAACCGTGAGACCCGTGACTACGCGTCCAGTTCTTACGACTTACATTGGTCCCGTGCGAGGTGTTTGTGCCTCTTACGATGACTTTTGGGGGCTGGTTTAGGTTCTCACCCTTTGACGGCTTATTTTTAGGCCAAATCTAGATATTTTCAAATTATCGTCATATTTTCAAACCAAGAGAACCATGACTACGCTGTCAGTTCCAACAAGTTACGTTGGTCTCGTGCGAGGTGTTCGTGCCTCTCACTGTGTCGTTTGGGGGCTGGTTTAGGTTTTCACCATTTAATGACATGTTTTTAAGCCTAATCTAGATATTTTCAAGTTATCATCAAATTCTGAAACGGAGAGAACCGTGACTACGCAGTCAGTTCCTACATGTTACAATGGTCCCGTGCGAGGTATTCGTGCCTCTTACGGGGTCGTTTGGGGGCTGGTTTAGGTTTTCACCATTTAATGTCTTGTTTTTAAGCCTAAGTGTTGATTTTTGCAAATTGTCCTCATATTCTCAAACCGGTAGATCCGCGACTATGCGGTCAGTTCCTACACATTACATTGGTCCCGTGCGAGGTGTTCATGCCTCTTACAGGGCCATTTGGGAGCTAGTTTGGGTTTTCACCTTTTGACGGCTTATTTTTAAGTCTAATCTAGATATAGTCAAATTATCTTCAAATTCTTAAACCGGGGGACCTGTGACTACGCGATCAGTTCCTATAAGCAAAATTGGTCCCATGCGAGGTGTTCGTGCCTCTTACGGGGCCATTTGGGGGCTGGTTTGGGTTTTCACCCTTTAACAACTTGTTTTCAAGCCTTATCTAGATATTTTCAAATTATCATCATATTCTCAAACCGGGAGACCTGTGACTACGCGGTCAATTCCTAAAAGTTACATTGGTCCCGTGCGAGGTGTTCGTGCCTCTTACGGGACCGTTTGGGGACTGGTTTAGGTTTTCACTCTTTAACGACTTATTTTTAAGTCTAAGTATTATTTTTTGCAAATTATCGTCATATTCTCAAACCGTGAGACCCGTGACTACGCGACCAGTTCTTACGAGTTATATTGGTCCCGTGCGAGGTGTTTGTGCCTCTTACGGTGATGGTTGGGGTTGGTTTAGGTTTTCACCCTTTAACAGCTTATTTTTAGGCCTAATCTAGATATTTTCAAATTATCATCATATTCTCAAACCGAGAGAACCATGACTACACGGTCAGTTCCTACAAGTTACATTGGTCCCGTGCGAGGTGGTCGTGCATCTTATGGGGTCGTTTTGGGGCTGGTTTAGGTTTTTACCATTTAACGACATGTTTTTAAGCCTAAGTGTTGATTTTTTTAAATTATCCTCATATTCTCAAACCGAAAGACCTGTGACTATGCGATGAGTTCTTACAAGTTACATTGGTCCCGTGCGAGGTATTCGTGCCTCTTATAGGGCCGTTTGGGGGATGGTTTAGGTTTTCACCATTTAACGGCATATTTTTAAGTCTAATCTAGATATTTTCAAATTATCGTCATATTCTCAAATCGAGATAACCATGACTACGCGGTCAGTTCCTAAAAGTTATATTAGTCCCGTGCAAGGTGTTAGTGCCTCTTACGGGGCCGTTTGGGGGCTGGTTTAGGTTTTAACCATTTAAGGGCATATTTTTAAGCCTAAGTGTTGATTTTTGCAAATTATCGTCATATTCTCAAATCGGGAGACCTATGACTACGCGGTCAGGTCCTACATGTAACATTGGTCCTGGGCGAGGTGTTCGTGCCTCTTACGGGGCCGTTTCGGGGCTGGTTTGGATTTTCACCCTTTAACAACTTGTTTTTAAGCCTAGTCTAGATATTTTCAAATTATCATCATATTCTTAAATCGGGGGACCTCTGACTACGCAATAAGTCGCTAAAAGTTACATTGGTCCCGTGCAAGGTGTTCATGCCTCTTACTGGACTGTTTGGGGGCTGATTTAGGTTCTCACCCTTTAACGGCTTGTTTTTAAGTCTAAGTGTTGATTTCTGCAAATTATCATCATATTCTCAAATTGGGAGACCCGTGACTACATGGTCAGTTCCTACAAGTTACAATGGTCCCGTGAGAGGTGTTCATGCCTCTTACAGGGCCGTTTGGGGGATGATTTAGGTTTTCACCATTT
This sequence comes from Sambucus nigra, assembly GCA_949130495.1. Taxonomy (NCBI): domain Eukaryota; kingdom Viridiplantae; phylum Streptophyta; class Magnoliopsida; order Dipsacales; family Adoxaceae; genus Sambucus; species Sambucus nigra. The sequence continues at coordinate 466,162,460 of OX422209.1, read as the reverse complement.
AACGACATGTTTTTAAGCCTAATCTATATATTTTTAAATTATCGTCATATTCTCAAACTGAGAGAACCGTGACTACACGGTCAGTTCCTATAAGTTACATTGGTCCCGTGCGAGGTGTTCGTGCTTCTTATGGGGCCGTTTGGGGGCGGGTTTAAGTTTTCACCATTTAATGACATGTTTTTAAGCCTAAGTGTTGATTTTTGCAATTTATTGTCATATTCTCAAACCGGGAGACCTGTGACTATGAGGTTAGTTCCTACATGTTACATTGGTTTTGTACGAGGTGTTTGTGCCTCGTATGGGACCGTTTGGGAGCTGGTTTGGGTTTTCACCCTTTAACGGTATGTTTTTAAGCCTAATCTAGTTATTTTCAAATTATCATCATATTCTCAAACCGGGAGACCCGTGACTATGCGGGCAGTTACTACTAGTTACATTGGTCCCGTACGAGGTGTCTGTGCCTCTTACGGGGTCATTTGGGAGCTGGTTTAGGTTTTCACCCTTTAACGGCTTGTTTTTAAGTCTTAAGTGTTGATTTTTGTAAATTATCATCATATTCTCAAATTGGGAGTACCATGACTACGTGGTCAGTTCCTACAAGTTACATTGGTCCCGTGCGAGGTGTTCATGCCTCTTACGGGGACGTTTGGGGGCTGGTTTAGGTTTTCACCCTTTGACGGCTTGTTTTTAAGCCTAATCTAGATATTTTCAAATTATCATCATATTCTCAAATCGGGAGACTCGTGACTACGCGGTCAGGTCCTACAAGTTACATTAGTCCCGTGCGAGGTGTTCATGCCTCTTATGGGGTCGTTTGGGGGCTGATTTGGGTTTTCAACCTTTAATAGGCTGGTTTAGGTTTTCATCCTCAAACGGTATGTTCTTAAGAATAATATGAATATTTTTAAATTATCGTCATATTCTCAAGCTAGTTAACCCGTAACTACACGGTCATTTTCTATAAGTTACATTGGTCCCATGCGAGGTGTTCGTGCCTCTTATATTGGTGTGTATTAGAATGTTCTTCCCAAAGCACCCTTCATTGGACATAAATCGTGACTAGGTGGTGAGATCCTATGTGTTACATTGATCCCGTACGAGGTATTCGTGCCTCTTTGGGGTTGTTTGGAGGTTGTTTTAGGTTTTCATCCTCTAACGGTAAGTTTTTAATCAATTTAGAATATTTATTGAATTTAATTTTTTTTTACATAGTCTCATTTGTTTATTCGTTAAATCCAACATGTTTTAACATTTAAAATAAACTCAATAGCAAGAGAAAATTCCAAAACCAAACCACTGGCTAATCCCTTCCACCAATTTAACTAAATAAGCTTATAAAGTAAGCCATTTTACATTTGGATACTTGTTCCCATTGTTTCAGGCCATTTTTTTATTTAATGCTGCAGCATTTAAAGAGAATTTGAGACTTTGAGACAAACCAGATTTCATTTGTATTTTGTTAGCCACCCGATGAACTCTTCGTGCCATAACTTCTCGAAAGTATCCCATTTGGTCCATCAATGTCTGTAAATTCTGAAATCTTCTATTCTAAGCGGCATTTAGTTGTTCATTAGACGATATCTTATCTTTTAAGTTTCTTAGCTCTTTATTATGAGACCGAGACTGTGCTATGACTGTTGAAGTGTCAGAAGACTTATATTAGAATGTTTGTCTTATAAAATACAAAAAGGATAAAAGGGGGAAAGAAATGAAAATTCCACTTATCATTCATCAAATCATCCTTTATTTTACTCCAATATGATGTCTGGAAGAATTCCACGATGCTAGGTTTCACGTCAGTTACATGCACCTGAATTCAAAATCAATGCATGAAAGAATAAAACCATACTAGTTGATTATGCGGGTGAAACATGTCTAATATGCACAATGTCAAGAATATTATTAAGACACATAAATTGAAATCAAATTTAGTAAGGGTAGAATCAATTTGTACCTTTCCTTCTTGAACTGAACCTTTAACCATTTTTTTCATAGGGTATGTCATTCAGGTTTGTGTTGATTTTTTTTCCTACCATTTCACCTTTTAACCCTTTTTTGTACCATTTAACTAATGCCCAAATCTCTTGAAAATTTAAAAACTGCGTTGTGCAATCTCCAAACATAATAACATCGATATCAATCACACTAAAAGTTCAACGTAAGCTACCTGAAAAATAATTTTAATGATTTAGGCACCAAGTTAATTTTAGTATTTTACGCCATTTTGGCTCTAAAATTATGTAACTACTCCAAAGCTTCATTTTGCTTACACCAATTGCCCAAATGAACTAAAACAACCTCTCGAGTATATAAATGAAATATATACGTTCAGAGAGAAGTGGAGCGACAAAACTTGATTATTATCCGCCTATGTATTGTGATTGCTAATAAAACCTAAAAATAAAAGGAGTTGTCCTCCCAAATATTACACATTCAACTATTGTACCAATAACTCGTTAAATTTAAGATTCATTCAAAATTGAGTATGGAGTCTAATCAACAAACTCCTAAAATACCTTTAACCTTATTATAAATTCAAAAGTGGCCCTAAAATTTAAGCATAATAAAACAATTTTGGAACCCTAATTTAAATTTTAAAACACAAATCCCAAATATGACCAACGATATAACAATCTAATTCTAAACAATATATGAGAACAAAGTCAATGAGAATAAAGAGTTCATAACAGTTTGAGCATCATAGCAGAAGTTTAATGAATTGAAATAGATGAATGGTGGAATCATTAGTTAAATTGGGTTTTGTGACAACCCGGTATCCGAAATTAGGGGTGGCCAGCCCGATACTCTAATAATATAGGAATCATGAATGGAATCATTCCCAGCATCATAACAACATAAAGAGTATCCGGGATAACCACTCACTATTTCAGAAAATGGGTCGTCAAAATTTTTGTTTTGTAATTTAAAGAAAGCATTTAAACAACCCATAATTAAAAACAAGTGGAAATCCCAAAAGTATATATGTTACAACTATGACAGTATAAAATAAAGGACCGAATATAAGGTCGGTCAACAGAATAACATACAATGTACAATAAGTTCCATGAGTTACATATTACATCCATTATACAATTACAACAGTTTGGGCCACACGCCCGAATAAAGACCCGAACATAACTAGAAAACAACAATGAAGGCGTCTACACAAAATATCCCGTGATATCCGCAAAATATCACGGCTCCTCAAATGACACTGGAATGGGGAAGTCATTACGGGTGTCCTTGCGGTGGAACACCTGAGCGGATAATATATATATGCACAACAAGAAAGAAAAACGGGTCAGGGTATGGTTTTATATGATCACCAGATAAATGACAAGTACGACAATAATGAACACTAAAGCATGGATGATAAAGATGACATCCTAGCATGATAACATCATATAATGAACAAGGACAATTTAATGACATTAAGGTGAAATTAAATTTTATAAGAGAATAAGAATAATTATAAGACCTTTTCATTTTTCACCATTTTCATCTTTCATCTTTCCATTCCTTATCAGGAATACTAGTCTTATCATGTGCTCTTTGTGGCACATATCTCAATTGTATGCTCTTTGTGGCATGCATGCATTATTCTCTTTATGGCATCAATATCCATTCAGTCCAACTTGATGATTATAATAGTTATAAGTATATGTGTATATATATATACATATATATATATATATATAACGATTCTAAGACCTCCCGTCCGGGTTTCCCTACTGTGCGCGCCCCAAATAACCATCTTCTTCCAGGGCCTATCATAGGACAACCTGGGATCCTAACGAAACGTCGGGAAGCGACCATATGCCTGCGAGATAGTCAAGACCACACCCAGAATCTCCTACCCATCGCAGAAAATATAAAATAAGCGCTCATATGGCCTAGGACTATATCCACCATGCATTCATTAGCCAGGGGACTTAACCTTACGCACGAACTTCCCTTAAGATGGTATTTAGAGAGGTGTGTTTAAACCATTTAATTAATTTCCATTGCACGATTTAGTAAATTATCATTTACTTTATCCATTTACATTTTATCAATTGCATTATGGTTATCCGGAACTATATGTGCTTCCCATCATCATAATAACCTCGATGAAAATTTAAACTCCCAAGTTATCTTTCCCAAATGTCCTTTTTGGACTTTATAATAGAGCATCATACCTCAAATTAACTTTTAAAGTCTCCAAATACGACTTATTAATCTCCTAGACACCTACTAGTCATAAAAGGAAGTAATGCCTAAACATCACTTCACGCACCCTCGAAATAAATCCCCAAATCTACCAATTCTAATCTAGGGTAGTAAATTAATTGACCTAGACCTCTAGGACTCTAAGTTTACTTCAAACAAGAAGGTTCCTAGGCCCAAATCCTAAAGAAAAAATGAGTTAGATTTGAATTTAAAAAATAACTCAAAACAGCTGGAAAACGAATCGATTCGCCCTAGGGACCGAATCGATTCGCCCTGAAAGCGAATCGATTCGGACAAGGGAAACTGACTTTCCATAAACTGTCGAATCGATTCGGCCAAGCCTAATCCATTCGGTCCAGGCAGACCTGGAAAATGGACCTAAGCGAATCGATTCACCCCAAGGGCCGAATCGATTTGGTCCTACGATTTTGCCAAGAATGGCTATGGAGTCTTGGACTCCAAATTTACCCCAACTCAAATTATTTCAAACCAAACTCATTTATTATCACCAATACACCATAAATACTACTGACTACTACCATAACCATCAATAATCATCCAAATCATTCTTTAATGATTCAAGACCCACAAATACACAAAAACCCTAAACTACTTTAGCCATGATCAATAAACTATTATCACTACTAATCATTTATCTTAAACCACATATAATAAGTAGAAAACCTGCTTCAATCTAGCAAATGCAGATTTTCCTTGTGTAGTAGCAAGAATCCCTCCTCAATCTTCAATCTCTTCTCTTTTCTCTACTCTTTCTCTTCCTCTCTCTAGTTCTCTCTAGGTTTAGGAATGAAATTAGGGAAAATAGAAGACTTAACAAGACTAAGTCGTGTCATGAGTCTACAATTTACAACTTAAGTGATAAATACCACATTAAATGATTCGCAACTACACATATATGTTAAAACCAGTCAAAAGGGCCCAAAACTTCAAAATACAACATGGCACATATTTTGACTATCTCGCACGTTACGGAATCAACTATAGCCTCCAATTTATCATTTGAATATTATATAACCCATTTTAAGTTTCGGTTCCATTTTAAATCATAATGTCATTTTAAATCTTATGACAATAAAAAGCTCAACATGAGATATTTACATACTCATACAGTAAATATACAACAAGTTAGTAAATAGTAACTTTTCTTCATTAAATTAATACTTACTCCATATTACAGCATTTTATATGTAATTACCTCACATAGTAAGTAAATATAAAATATGCTCTCATAAGCGAGGGTTGTTACATACTCCCCCCCTTATGAGGGAATTTTGTCCCCAAAATTCAAGCGTACCTTGTAAGAAGAGATGCGTATACTTCTCCCTCATGTCATCCTCACGTTCCCACGTCGATTCTGTAGCATTGTGATGACTCCATTGGACTCTCACCAAGGGCACCACACGAGACCTCAACTTACGCTCCCCATGTTCAAGAATAGCAACCGGTTGTTCTTCATATGAAACGTCGGGTTGTAAGTCAATATCCTCAAAAGGGATATGCCAAAGGGCATCTTTGCATCTCTTATACTTCTTCAGAGAGTAAACATAGAATACATCATGAATTTGTTGCAAAGGCTCCGGTAAGGCAAGTTGATACGCCACGGGACCAACTTTCGCAATAATTGGAAAAGGTCCAACAAAACGCGGCGCAAGCTTTCCTTTCTTCCCGAAACGCTTAATGCCCTTCATTGGTGACACTAGCACCAAGACTTGGTCTCCAATTTCCAACTCCATGTGTCTTCTACTCGCATCTTCATAGCTCTTTTGGCGATCTTGGGCTATCCGAATACGATTCCGAACGAGTTCAATTTTTGAAGAAGTATCTTGGATCATCTCAGGTCCAAGGAATTTATTATCACCCACTTCCAACCAACAAGCGGGCGATCTACATGGCCGGCCGTAAAGAGCTTCATAGGGCGCCATTACAATAGTAAATTGGTATGAGTTTTTATAAGCGAACTCAACCAATGGGAGGTATTTTTTCCAACTACCCTTGAAATCAAGCATGCACATACAGAGCATATCCTCCAACATTTGGTTTACTCTTTCAGTCTGACCATCTGTTTGAGGATGGTAAGAAGTGCTTAACCTCAATTTGGTCCCCATGGCCTCTTGGAAACTTCGCCAAAAGTGGGAAACAAAGATCTTTTCTTGGTCGAAAACTATATTTAAAGGTACCCCATGAAGTCTAACGACCTCCTCGATGAACAACTGGGCATAGCGAGCGGTATCAAAATCCGTACGCACGGGCAAAAAGTGTGCCGACTTAGTCAAGCGGTCGACAATCACCCAAATCGAATCATAACCCCTCTGTGATCTTGGTAAGCTCGTAATAAAGTCCATCTATATGCTCTCCCATTTCCAAACTAGAATCTCCAATGGTTGCAATTAACATGTCGGTCGCTGATGATCGATCTTGACCAGCTGACAAGTAGTGCCCTGGGATACAAACTCCGAAATATCCCGCTTCATGCCGGGCCACCAATACTGGCGGCGTATGTCTTGATACATCTTGTCCCCACCAGTATGTACCGTAAATTTTGACCCGTGAGATTCCGCCATCACCGCCCGTCTCAAATCCTCCTTTTCCGGAATAATAAATCTTCCATGAAAGTGTAATCCACCCTCTGACCCTATCGAGTAGGATTCCGCTCCCTCGGACAGTAATCGGTGTATAAGATCCTGACAAACCTTATCCCTTCCTTGCGCTTTCATAACCCTTTCCACAATGGTAGGAGTAATGGTCATCACTGACATGAATGCTCTCCCCACCGCATCCTCCTGACTGACCTCCTTCCACTTAGCCTTCCATACTTCGGCTAATTCTCCCTCAGGCCTCCTACTCAAGGCATCTGCCACTACGTTCGCCTTGCCCGGATGATAATGGATATCAAATTGATAACATTTCATGAACTCCAACCATTGGCGCTGACGCATATTCAAATATTTCTGTGAAAATAAATATTGCAGCGATTTATGGTCCATGAAAAGACTGAATTTCTCCCCTAAGAGATAATGCCTCCAAATCTTGAAGGCAAAAACAACCGCGGCGAGTTCTAAGTCTTGCACCAAATAATTCCTTTCGTGAATCTTTAGCTTACGGGAAGCATAAGCAATAGCCCGTCTCTCTTATTGAAGCACACCTCCTAATCCTAGCAGAGATGCATCGGTGAAGACTAGATATTCCAATCTCGATTTTGGTAAAGCGAGGACTGGAGCCGAGGCCAATCTATCTTTGAGCTCATTAAAAGCAACCTGGCAAGAGTTATCCCAAACAAATCTCACCCCTTTTTGGGTCAAATTTATCAAAGGGCTTGCGATTTTAGATAAACCCTTGATAAATCTACGGTAATAACCCGCCAAACCCAGAAAACTATGAATTTCGGTAGGTGTCGTGGGCTGACCCCACTCCCTCACCATAACCACCTTGCTTGGATCCACCGATATACCTTGGGATGACACCACATGACCCAAAAACTGAACTTCCTTCAACCAAAATCCACACTTCTCGAACTTTGCGTACAATTTGTGATCCCTTAATCATTATAGGACCAACCGTAAGTGAGTAGCATGGTCAGATTCTGTCTGAGAATAGACTAAGATGTCATCGATGAATACAATAACAAATTGGTCAAGGAAATCATTAAATAACCTATTCATAAGATCCATAAATACAACGAGGGCATTGGTTAGTCCAAAGGGCAGAATGAAGAATTCATAGGATCCATATCGGGTAAGAAATGCGGTCTTGGATACATCCTGTTCCTATATCCTCAATTGATGATACCCCGTCCTCAAATCGATCTTAGTGAAGTATAACACTCCCCTAAGTTGGTCAAATAGATCATCAATATGAGGCAAAGGGTGTTTATTTCGGATGGTGACTTTGTTCAACTCTCTATAGTCCACACATAACCGAAGAGAATCGTCTCTTTTCTTTACAAACAATACCGGAGCACCCCATGGCAACGTACTGCGCCTAATAAATCCCCACTCCAACAACTTCTGAATTTGATCCCTTAATTTCCTCATTTCCATAGGAGCCATGCGATATGGAGCTTTCGCAATAGGTCGAGTTCCCGGCGCTAAATCGATCACAAACTCAATCTCCCGGCTCGGAGGTAATCCCGATATTTCCTGAAAAACATCTTCAAAATCTTTAACAATCGGAAGAGAATCCATGGGAATAACTACATCCCTAGAAGTATCCTCCGCAATACAATATAAATAGGTACTCGTACCTCCTTCCATACAAGGCATAACAACCAAGAACATTTCTTGTCCCGGAACGGCGAAGACTATACTCTTCCCGTAACAATTCACTATCGCGCGATATTTCACTAGCCAATTCATACCCAATATCACATCGTACCCGACCATGTTAAGGACGAGCAAATCATCCTCAAAGCACAAATTACCAAGATTAATCCCTATGTTTTTACAAACAAAGAAAATCAATGAACCATCACCCATAGAGGATTCAACGCTAGTGAAAGTACTCTCAGCAGACTTTATCAAATCTGTGGTTTGAGCAAAAGTCCTAGAAATGAAAGAGTGTGTCGTACCCGTATCAAATAACACCCGACCCATATGCCCTTGGATGAGAAACTTACCCTCAATCGCTGGCGGTGCTGGAGGGGTAACACCCCGCCTAATTAAACATCAGGTGATCAGGCCTTTATTAAATTAAAACAGGTTTCTCAAATGGTTCATTCTTAGCATCACTGTCGAAAACTTTTTAATTACTAATCCCCTAAGTAAAATTAGACCGGTGCCAAATTTTATCTTTCTTAAAACAGATAAATCAACCATGCGGAACAAAGTATAAATAATCATGTACTATAATTCAAACAACAAAGTAAAAGTATAACAGAACAAAAGTATTACCGAATAAACCATCGGCTAAAAATCCCAAACAACAATAGAATAATCACTAGTCTGAAACTAACATTTGAGACTAATACCGGACCACAAGTCCATACATAGAAGAGTGCGAGATCCTGTGCTAGATCTGAATGAGAGATATCGTCTAGTCAAATCCTGTAAGCATCCACTGTGCTACAGCTCCGAATCTGGAATGGAATCATCACACATGGCGTCCCTGTGGCTGGACACCTAAAAGGTTTTGAAAATATTTTATAGCAAGAGTTAGTACTCAAAACATTTTGAAAATATTTAGCAAGCGTTTATCACAATATAAAATGCGGTTATTGATTACACATGTTAGCTTCTCGTACACTCTCTTGAGTTAACTCACCCCTCATCTTTTGTGCACACCTAACGTTCTACACTTAGTTTATCTAGCCATACTTCTCAAGCTAACTAAACCGAAGTAGTAAACTGAACTTATCTGTACCCAAGTTTCAGTACCGCCCATACAGTACAACCGTTTTACTAGCATCTCGCGTATGTTAAATAATTCCCAAGTAACATTTAATCTATGTTATTTTTCAAGACTTCTCATTTAGTTTCACTACTAAAATTACTACAATTCTCACAATTGTTAACTTTCCCACTTATGTAATTAAGTTTCACTACTTAAATTACTAAATAGATTTTCTCTATCTAAAGGTGCATTTCGTAATTAAGTTTCTCTACTTAAATTACCATTTCAGTATGTATCTTTAAATACATAATATATCAATCTACTAGTACAAGGAAGTAGAATATCGTCACGTATATATATTTCGCACATAATATATACTAAATATCAGTCATTACTATTTTGCCCTTTTTATACACGTAAAGGACTCTTGGTTCGGAATGATTCATCGACCCCAAGTAAGAATTGGTTCGGAATGATCCATCGACCCCAATTGTTTTTTAAAAATATATATATACACATATTCTGGCTCGGGACTCTCTCATCGCGACTCCAGTTCAAAGTTTGGTTCGGCATTTCTCATCGACCCCAAACACATAATAACTTTATGTTAGTTCGGAATGTCTCATCGACCCTAACATATTTAATTTAGGTATAATCTCCCTACCTAAAAGATCACATAATTCAGTAGGTACACGCCCGACCTATCAATCATATACGTATGTAATATTATAATCTCATATATCTACCGTACAATATTCGCTTTACGATTTATCTCATTAATCGTATTTATTTGAGTATTCACACAACTCTAAGGGTCCTAGTTACCCCTTACATATAATTTCAGTAGTTATTGCTTACCCTACTGGTCTATTACTTAAATTGAATTTACTTCGCCCCGTAACTCAATTTTCGAAGTCCCCGATACTCTACTAAATCGAATTATTCTCCTCGGTCCGTAATCCAAACCCTACACCCAATGGCCTTATTGGACCTCAACAATATACCTACTGGTCTTACTCTTACTCCCATATGAGTATAATGTAAATCCTAGAATACTCATTCATTACTGAACTCAACGAAGGATTAAACACAAAATTTTCGGGAAACAGCTTGCGCCGATCGATCGACGACTAGGTTCGATCGATCGACATAGTCGATCGATCGATAGTTTGAGATCGATCGATCGATCGAACAGGGACAGACGCAGTTGTCTTCTTCGTTAAGATTTTTCCTCCATTAACAAATCTCCAAACTCCATTATTGTCCACCAAACTTTTACCCAATGATCCTAACATATTTCCACATATACTGGGACAGTTTCTAATGTGTCAAATACATCAAAACTCCAATTACTTTAAAGAAATAATGAATTAAAACCCAGAATTTCTTGAAACCCTAGTTATGGTGTTCTTCCCATATTTTCATTCAAAATACAGATTTTTATTCCGAAAGTCATCATGTCTAATCTGAATATTAATCCTGTACATAGTTTAAATCATTCTACATGCGATTCCTATCCCAACATGCATAAATATCATCTTCTCCAATCAAAATAATGATTTAATCAAAACTATTCAAAAACCCTACACATGGGTATTATAACTTTATAATTTTTGTAATAAACAACTTGCCTTATGATCAGTAGGGTCTGATTTCGTGGTTCTTGTTGATGATTGATGATCTTCATCCTTCAATCCTTCTTCCCCAACAAGTTGATGGTAGAAATCCCTTTGAATCCTTCCCAAATCATCTTTTTTACTTTAGAAAGTTGTGCCTCTCTTCTCTCTAATGGTATTGGTGTTGTCATGGGTGTTCTAACCCTAATTCCTCTATCATACGGCTGATATAAAACTCTAAATTTCGTAGGTCTCCATACCCTCTTATGTTAAAAGACTAAAACGCCCCCGAACGGTCTCGGTTTAGTCCAAAATTACCCCGGGACTCAACTAGTACCCCCAGGTATACTATTTTGACTTATTTGACCCTTCCGGACTCATTGGTGACCTCTAATTTATCATTTGAGTCACTTAAAAAATATTACTCGTTTTCACCCCAACACGGTCTACACGCCTTAAGTAACTATTTACCACTCGCACTAAGTAAATAAAAAATGATGCAATATATACCGGTATGTATCTTTTGATTAATATACCATAATTACAATTTTAAATAAAACTCTTTAAATTACTACTCTTACGTAATTTAAATCAAGACGATAATATTTGGAATATTCAGAAATACGGGGTATTACAGGTTGGAGGAAGCATAGCCTCCTGAATGTGATAGACCCGTCCATACTGTAGTTGCCCCTGCTGTGGAGGAACAACCGGATTAGGTGCCTGGGGTGGAAATTGTACATATGGCTGCAGCGGAGCCCTACGAAGCTGCCCTCCAATCAACTGGGGACACGACCTCTTATAATGGCCCAGCTCTCCACACTGAAAACATTTGTTTGCCACATTCTCCTGGTTCTACCCTTGATTGTTTCGAAACTGGCCCGAACCTCAGCCTTGCTAGCCTCTACCTCCATTCCCACCTCTACCTTCTTGCTGTTGTGGCGGTCCACCTTGACCCGGCCTATTATTGTTACCACCCGCATTAAATCCATCCAAGTGTTGGCGTTTAGACAAATCCCCTTACTGGGGATCTCTATCTCTCTACTTATTCCCCGAAGATTGGGATGAAGGAGATGCTCCTCCCCCGATCCCATTACCTCCAGGTTTTCCCACCTGCCCCATCGCGGTAGCCTTCTTGCTATTTTGCACAAACAATCTATGCTCTTGGCAATGAAGTAGTGCCGCATTCATCACATCCCCAAAGGTTCGTAAAGCCGGATTTCCCAACAAATGTTGTTTTATCCTCCAATGTAAGCCTCCCATAAACTTGGAGATTCTCTTCTCTTCTGGAGTCACTTCCTTCGGTATGAAACTTGCCAATCGTGTGAACTCCTCTTCATACTCTGCAACAGATCACTCTCCCTGTACTACATCTTGGAGATTCCTTTGCATCTCCCTTCGAACTGCGGGAGGGAAGTACTTTTCATCAAACAAGGCCCAAAAATCAGTGATTGACATCGTATCCCTTTTCTCCGGTGTAGTCATCGACTCCCACCAATGTAATTCCGATCCAACAAGCTTGAAAGTAACAAGGATTTGCTTTTTCTCCTCACTACATTCTACCATTCGAAGATGGCGTTGCATGTCTTTTTTCCACTGATTTGCCCTTATAACATCTGAGCCTCCATCGAATTTCGGGGGATGGCCCTTTATAAAAGACTCCCTAACTCTTTCCCACGGATAAGGTCCCGTAGGAGTTTGTTCCACTTGAACCCGTAGTTGAGCTTGTGGCATTTGTTGTACCACTGCAGTCATGGCTGCATTGACTGCTTCAGCCACTATGTTTGCTACATCAGCAGCATTTATACTCCCCGGTGGCGGCGGTGGAGGACCAACCTCTTCTTCCACAACTCTATTACGTCGAGCGGGACGTCCTCTCTTAGGTGGCATCTGAGATGGAGAAACAATAGAGTTAGGATACTATATAAATCAATCTATCTTCCAGAAGATCGCAAACATAAGAAACAAAGCAGTCCTAGCCTTAGGCTCTATATCAAATAACGCTACGGTAGAACGTGACAAGTCCGCATAGATCCTAAAGACTCTAGAACTTCATGCTCTGATACCATCTGTGATAACCTGGTATCCGAAATAAGGGGTGGTCAGCCCTATACTCCAATAATACAGGAATCATGGATGTAATCATTCTCAACATCATAAAAATATAAAGAGTATCCGGGATAACCACTCACTATTTCCGAAAAGGGTCATCAAAATTTTTGTTTTGTAATTTAAAGAAAGCATTTAAACAACCCATAATTAAAAACAAGTGGAAACCCCAAAAGTATATATGTTACAACTACGACAGTATAAAATAAAGGACCGAATATAAGGCCGGTCAACAGAATAACATACAATGTACAATAAGTTCCATGAGTTACATATTACATCCATTATACCATTAATATAGTTTGGGCCACATGCCCGAATAAAGACCCAAAAATAACTAGAAAAGAACAATGAAGGCGTCTACACAAAATATCCCATGATATCCGCAAAATGTCACGGCTCCTCAAATGACACTGGAATGGGGAAGTCATTACGGGCGTCCTTGCGGGGGGGCACCTGAGAGGATAATATATATATGCACAACAAGAAAGAAAAATGGGTCAGGGCCCGGTTTTATGTGATCACCAAATAAATGACAAGTATGACAATAATGACCAGTAAAGCATGGATGATTGAGATGACATTCTAGCATGATAACATCATATAATGAACTAGGACAATTTAATGACATTAAGGTGAAATTAAATTTTTATAAGAGAATAAGAATAATTATAAGCCTTTTTCATTTTTCACCATTTTCATCTTTCATCTTTCCATTCTTTATCAGGAATACAAGTCTTATCATGTGCTCTTTGTGGCACGTATCTCAATTGTATGGTCTTTGTGGCATGCATGCATTATGCTCTTTATGGCATCAATATCCATCCAGTCTAACTTGATGATTAGAATAGTTATAAGTATATATATATATATAACGATTATAAGACCACCCGTCTGGGTTTCCCCAATGTGCGTGCCCCTAAATAACCATTAATTTCCAGGGCTTATCATAAGACAACCTGGGATCCTAACGAAACGTCGGGAAGCGACCATATGCCTGCGGGATAGTCAAGACCACACCTGGAATCTCCTACCCATCGCAGAAAATATAAAATAAGCGCTCATATGGCCTAGGACTATATCCACCATGCATTCATTAGCCAGGGGGCTTCACCTTATACACGAACTTCCCTTAAGATTGTATTTAGAGAGGTGTGTTTAAACCATTTAATTAATTTCCATTGCACGATTTAGTAAATTATCATTTACTTTATCCATTTACATTTTATCAATTGCATTATGGTTATCCGGAAATATACATGCTTCCCATCATCATAATAACCTCGATGAAAAATTAAACTCCCAAGTTATCTTTCCCAAATGTCCTTTTTGGACTTTATAATAGAGCATCATACCTCAGATTAACTTTTAAAGTCTCCAAATACGACTTATTAATCTCCTAGACACCTACTAGTTATAAAAGGAAGTAATGCCCAAACATCACTTCACGCACCCTCGAAATAAATTCCCAAATCTACCAATTCTAATCTAGGGTAGTAAACTAATTCACCTAGACCTCTAGGACTCTAAGTTTACTTCATACAAGAAGGTTCCTAGGCCCAAATCCTAAAGAAAAAATGTGTTAGAATTGAATTTCAAAAATAACTCAAAATAACAGGAAAACGAATCGATTCGCCCAAGGGGCCGAATCGATTCGGACAAGGGAAACTGACTTTCTGTAAACTGCCGAATCGATTCGGTCCAGGCAGACCTGGAACTGGACCTAAGCGAATCGATTCGCCCCAAGGGCCGAATCGATTTGGTCCTGCAATTTCGCCAAGAATGGCTATGGAGTCTTGGACTCCAAATTTACCCCAACTCAAGTTCTTTCAAACCAAACTCATTTATTATCACAAATACATCATAAATACTACTAACTACTACCATAACCATCAATAATCATCCAAATCATTCTTTAATGATTCAAGACCCACAAATATACAAAAACCCTAAACTAGTTTAGCCATGATCAATACACTATTATCACCACTAATCATTTATCTTAAACCACGTATAACAAGTAGAAAACTTGCCTCAATCTAGCAGATGCAAATTTTCCTTGTGTAGTAGCAAGAATCCCTCCTCAATCTTTAATCTTTTCTCTTTTCTCTACTCTTTCTCTTCCTCTCTCTAGTTCTCTCTAGGTTTAGGAATGGAATTAGGGAAAATAGAAGACTTAACAAGACTAAGTCGTGACATTAGTCTACAATTTACAACTTAAGTGATAAAGACCACATTAATAATTCGCAACTACACATATATGTTAAAACCAGTCAAAAGTGACCAAAACTTCAAAATACAACGTGGCACATTTTGACTATCTCTCACGTTCCTGAATCAACTATAGCCTCCAATTTATCATTTGAATATTATATAACCCATTTTAAGTTTCGGTTCCATTTTAAATCATAATGTCATTTTAAATCTTATGATAATAAAAAGCTCAACATGAGACTATTTACATACTCATGCAGTAAATATACAACAAGTTAGTAAATAGTAGCTTTTCTTCATTAAATTAATACTTACTCCACATTACAGCATTTTATATGTAATTACCTCACATAGTAAGTAAATATAAAATAGGCTCTCATAAGCGAGGGTTGTTACAGGTTTCTAATATATAGATTAGAGAACGGAAATGGGAAGAATAACATACCTGTAGCCTTGTTAGGAGAAGATGAGATGTGGAGAACTAGGGATGGCAACGGGTCAGTTCGGGGTAGGGTAAAGCATCCCCATCCCCATTAGAAATCCTCATCCCCGTCCCGTTCCTCGTTATAATGGGTTTGGGGATCCCCGTTCCCGTTTAAAACATGTATCGGTTTCCCCGCGGGGAACCCATTTTTTTTTAATATATACAACTCCAAAAAAATATCTCAAACAAAAAATTCATTTTAATCTCATTTTTACCTATACAAACTTTATAAAAAATTACAGTTAATAGTGGGCGGCATGAACAACATTTAAATCTTTAAAAAAAAATCCAAACAAAAAATGCAAGCTTTAAAAAAATCTCAACATGCACAACAGTTAATCTGTTAAATCTTAAAAAACATGCAAACAAATGCAAACAAATCTAAAAAAAAAATGCAAACAAATACATTATTAATACATAGGTTGTACTTTAAACAAACAAATCTAAAAAAAATCTTGGGTGGCAGCACACTCAAAGAGACAACAGGAACAACAGTTACCTTGGGCGGCAGGAACAAATCTCAACCTAATTTAGAATAAGACTAGAGAGCATTGGCCAAATGGTTTGAAATTCAGCAAAAACTAGTATTTCAATTTTTGTGTCCATGATAGACTTCAATTTCATACAGCTCCATTTCAATAGCAAAAACAAATCTGACTATAGTCAGTCTATAACTCCAAGCCAGGTCTAGTAACTATAATTTTGTAATTAAAACCACAATTATAATTAACTAAACTAAACCCATAAAATACCCACTTGAACCACACACACAAATCATGGGGAATAAGTGATAAAATTTGGCTATCTACAGTTTGTACTTTGTAAACGATTTGAAGCTCAAAAAAAAACTTTTTGCAAAAAAAAAAAAACACTAGGGAAAGAATAAATTTTATATTTTAATGTAGTGAATACTAATAAATGGATGATTATGTATATACCTGGTTATCATGAGAAGAAATCTGGGTTGAAGAGGTTTATTGAGGATGACAAACATGAATGTTAGTATCATCGTCAGAGAGCAATTGGATGGTCTTCCTAAATAAATTAATCGCGGGATCTGTTTTATCTTACATTTCTATATGTAAGTATTTAGAGATGTTTGGTTTTGTTGTGCAGAGGATTGGTTTCTTGAGTTATGTTGGGTTTTAACAAAGGGGGAGAGTGAATTCTCAGCCACAAGTTGTGTTGTGTGTATTAAATCACAAAAGAAATGACAACAACAGTTACCTTTACCTTAGGTGGCGACAGGATGATGAGGTGCGGGCGAGGTGATGAACAACAGGAACAATCTTGGATGAGGAGATGAGGGGCGGGCGGGCGAGACGATGGGCAGACTAGCTGCGGTAGAGGATCCCCGAGCCCCAATAGCGGGTACTTTCACTGCGGACCGAAGCGACTTACCGTAGAGCGGTGTCCAGAGGCTTGTCGGAGGGAGCGGGTGGATGCCGCAGTAGAGAGAGAGTGTGATATTGGAGCCGGTAAGCGGGTGAGGGGAGGGAGAGAGACGGGTAGCGAAAGATTGAAAGATGAAAGAGGAAAGAGAAGAGGGAAAGTAAACATAATAATTTTTTAGGGTCTTTTATATTTTAATCAAGTATAGTCAATTTTTGCACACTTTAAAACAGTGCCAAATTTTAGCACTGTTTTAAAGTGTGCCAGATTGTCATTAACACTACAAGAAAAATGGTCATTTATGTCAGTTTTTGACTGACATAAATGACCATTTATGTCAGTTTTAAAAATTTTCAAAACTGACATATAAAGCCCTGACATAAATGTTCATAAAACTGACATAAATAAGTTCACATTTATCTCAATTTTTAAGAACACACATAAAAACTACGACATTCAACATGTTTTAATCACTTTTTCATAAAAAACTGACATAAATAAAATCACATTTATGTCAGTTTTAAAAATTTTATGAGAGTTTTTTCAAAACTGACATAAATGTTAATATAAAAAATTTAAAAAAAAATCATTAATCCATCAATAGACAACTATTATTTGATGTTAAATCAACCATTGCAAATAGATAACAACAAAGGTCATAAATATCACTAACTTATATACATCAAGATATTTAGAATCAAATTGATGTTAAGCTACATCATATCCAAAAACTACCTATCCAAAAACTAACTAACGTCAACTTATCTATGTGATAATATCCTAAAAATAGTGATGATACATCACAATATCCAAAAACTAGCATTGTGAATTATATCATAAGAATCACAATCCAAAATAATACTCAAGCTAGGACGTTGTCGAATGTAATACTCGATCAAATTTGTTCTCGACACTATCAAACCCAGAATGAGTAACCCTGCAATCAAATATAATTAACATAGTTTTCATCAAAACACAGTCATCTCAACACATTGTCATTACAACGTAATGAAATACAATTACTCGGAAATACCTAATATATATAATCCGTAATGAACTCAATGAACTCCATTTGAACTTCATTTAGCTCATTCAACGTGTAGGTCACTTTATTGGACAATCTTCTCATCTAAAAAATTGAAGATAGAATTAAATTTATTATTACGGTATATAATAGTTAATAACTAAACAATATTTTATATAATAGGACAAAAAGAGAACATTGGTAACATACCTTTATTTCAAAAGGTATGGAAGGATCCTCTATGAAGTACTTCATGAACTTCAACACAAAATATCCGTAATAAAGAGTACCATTTCCTTGCGTTGGGCACTAGTCAACACAAAACATTACTAGTGAACAAATAATAAAGAGTACAAGTCTAAAATATTTTTTATACAACACAAACAAGTGTAAAAACTATAATAATTTTGGGCAGAATTTCCTCTCTTTATAGGACTATCCACCCTATTCAAAAAATATAAAATACTCCAACAACAAAACTAATAGTTCATAACAACTCATGGGCTCAATGAGAGTTATTCCATTTAAAATCTGTCACACCAATGTGAAGAGAAAAGCTGAAATTGAATCTCCTTGTATCAATCCTATTAGAGATCCAATTTCTTATCTAGGCCTGCATTCACAAAAAATCAGATATTTGGCCAACTAAAAACTGTCAAGTGCACCTCATCCATCTAGCTGAAAATCATTGTACATAAAAACTAAATTTCAAAATTTCAAATTCACATGGCCATGCCAACTACCTCATTCTCTATGACAGCAAAATTGAACATTCGTCTATTCCTTACAAAAAAAACTCTTGGATCTTTGATATTGTGTCATTAAAGACTAATCGATAAGCCTTTTGACAAAACCTTTAATTGAAAAGAGTCGTGGTTCCGGACCAGGGATGTTTATCAAATATATATATATATATATATAATATATATACTGCTGTATATAAAATATATAATATATAATATATACTGCTGTATATATAATATAATATATAATAATATATATTATATTATTATATATTATATTATATATACAGCAGTATATATATATTATATATAATATATATATTATATTATATTATATATAATAATACTGCATATATATATATAATAATGTATATATATATAATATACAGTATTATATATATATACAGTATTATTATATATTATTATATATAATAATATTGTATATATATATAATACTGTATATATATAATACTGTATATTATATATATATACAGTATTATATATATATACAGTATTATATAATATTATTATATTATATAATACTGTATATATTATACTGTATATATATATATATACAATATAATGTTGTATATATATATACGGAATGAAGTTGAATGTCCTATTCCCATTGTGCCGATATCTATATGTTCGGATTTGGTTATTGACTTCCCTCCAACTTCCATGTGTTTTCCCAATCTAAAGGTCTTGTTAGTTAAAGTGAGATACAAGGATAATGATTTAGCACAAAATCTTATATATATATATATATAAGCAGGTGTAAGCATGTGTAAGGTATGTGTGTATATATATATACCTTGCAGCCTGTATATATATACCTACTTATATATATACTTGCAGCCTGTATATATATACATGCTTATATACCTATATACAGTATATATAGGTATATAAGCAGGTATATATATAAGCAGGATATATACCTGTATATATATACATGCTTATATACTTATATACAGTATATATAGGTATATAAGCAGGTTTATATATAAGCAGGATATATACATGTGTATATATAAGTAGGATATATATATATATATATATATATATATATATATATATATGGCAAAGGGTACTCTGGCCGCAATGGTAAAGGGCATTGACATTTTATGGGATTCATCAGAGAGGTTCTACTTGCTTCGCACCCGATAAAGGTTTTTATGGATATGGACACGACATAATACAATTTTTATATCTAACAAAAATGACCCAAGTAAAACACGAAAATGTCACTACTAAATTTCACACCCAATTAAATATATATAGAAACTCTTAGTGTCAAACTCCTAGGTATAGATGCAGGGATTCAATGCTCATTTATATGTGACAGTTGTTGGAGGTATCTTAGAATAAATCTATGGAGTCAATTCTCTAATCAATGCACATCTAACCCATGGTGCATAGAAGGCGATTTCAATATTGTCTCTGATGTAAATGAGAAAGCAAGGGGGAATGAAGTTAATATGGGATCCATGTATGAATTTATAGAATTTATAGAAGGTAGTGGGCTAATTGCTATTGAATTTTCTGGATCAAGGTTGACCTGCCATAACAAAAGAAGTCCTGATCAGAGTATATGGTGTAGATTGGATAGAATTCATGCTAATCAGGGTTTTAATGACTCGAGAATCCAATGGAAGGTTCAACACTTGAGTATGCTTATGTTTGATCACGCTCCTCTATTACTATCCGGTTCAGATGATGTATTTAGAGGGCATAAGATATTTAGATTCTACAAATTCTCGGCAGAGCAAGATGAATGCAAGCATATATTAAAACTGGTACGGAATGAAGTTTAATGTCCTATTCCCATTGTGCCGATATCTAGTAAATTGAGGGAATTAAGGAAGAGGCTTAGTGTATGGAGAAAACAAAAGTATGGTGATATAATGCAGGAAGCTAGACAGGCGTAAGACAATTTGTTATTGGCTGAATGTCAGTATGAGAATGATTCATCCGAGGAATTAAGGGTGAAAGTCCAACTATGCTCATCTATATATATGCAGAACCTGAGAGATGAGGCAGAGATATGGTCACAAAAGGCCAAGGATACTTAGGCAAAAGATGGAGATAAAAAATCTTTTTTTCATAGGGTTGCAAAGAGAAGACAAAGGAAATTGAATATTCAAAAGATATGAAAAATGGATGGTTCTTAGGCTGTCACTAAAGAAGATATCCAATCTGAAGCTCTTGAGTACGTTCAACAACAATTTAAGACTATTGAAGAGGTCTATATTCAGAATGAAGACCAATTCCTAAACAAAGTTCCTCAGCAAGTCACAGATGAGATGAATGAATTCCTTACTAAATTGCCAGATAGAGATGAAGTTGCCAATGCTGTTAAAAGCCTAAGTGCTACTAGTAGCCCAGGGATAGATGGCTTTGATGGTTTTTTCTACCAATTATTTTGGGATTTGATTCAAGAGGACATATATCAAGCAGTTCTGGGATTCTTTTCTGGTATGACTCTTCTCGAAGTCACTACTATAACTTTATTGGGTCTAATTCCTAAGAATGAAAATACATCTACTTTTCAGAATTTAGACCAATAAGTATGCAAAACTTATTTAATAAATTCTTCTCAAGGGTCCAAAATGAAAGAATTTTAAAATACCTCCCTATGTTGATTTCCCTGCAACAGTCAGGATTTATTAAAGGGAGGTTAATCACCCAAGCGTACTAATTCGCTTATTTGCAAAAGAATCCCTATATTCGATACATGTTATATAACACCTACTATATATATATAACGTTGATACATGTTATATAACACCTAATATATGATAAATTTACCTTAATACAACTCCACGATGCGTTATGCCTTTTCCCATCGATGTTCAACGTGTTAATCCCACTACATGTAAGGAGAATTCAAAGACGTGTATTAGGTAATGTTCAATAATAATGCACTCATCATGCATGTCAAACAAAATTAAAAATTATATTATACTCACGTAGTGATATACATCTTATCTTTGTCACTGGGTACCGTATTCAATGAATCCAACCAATAAATAGTTCTTGTGGACAAATCAATGACGATCAATACCCAATGGAACCTGTAAAACGAATTTTGTCATAATTATATAGTCCAGAATATAATAAAGATTTGTTTATTCGTGTGGAAAAAATTAATTTAACTACTTACATATCTTCGAGATTGTAAGGAATGAAACAAATCTGACTTTTTTTTGCATTCCCCAGCCTTTTTCCAATAAGTCGAGTTAAACCAAATTTTTTTGTACCATTGAAAGACTCGGGATTGAAGAATTGAAACTCTTCTCGGGAGCACTGAAACTTATCATACAAGAACCTGTAAAAGTAAGTAACTAAATTAGTCACTACGCATTTTAAATAACACGATTAAATCAAGTTATACCTCATGTATGCAACAATGCACATTACATCTAAAGGCTTCAATGCACAAAAGTCTAACAAATCGTTCTTAAAAACATAGCATTGACCCTTATCTTCTCCAAACATCTCTTTCTCCAGTGGAATCGTTATTTGATTCGTCTTCATTATAAATAAATTATGGGTGAAGGCAGTTATTAAATCGCAATCAACATTCTTATTTACTATATCACATCTACTTTCACCGAAGATATCCTTATCTTTCTCATGGCCTGCTTTTTTCCTAACTTCCATTTCATTCTGCATTGAATCATGTGAAATGTCAGAAAGCAATGTCATTTATAGCACAAACACAAACTTATAGATAAACATAAGAACCAATGGTTTACCTCAAATCCCAACACTAACTCTTTGGGCCAAGCAACATATGACCCAATAGCCTCTTTCACAAAATACATTTCACTTGGAACAGGTATCGGGAGGATGGCACTAGAAGAAATAACTTTAGAAATGGAAACCCGAACATTGTTTTCTCCCAATGCTATATTATGAATTTTCTAATTCGGTCCATTCCTATCGAAGACGATCCCCTCGGCAACGATGTTAGTTGTATTGCCAATAGCCAACCTACATTCTCTAACCTAAATTACGAAAAATAATCACATAAAAATTTAGCAATGTGTTAAAATTGAGCAATTTATTGGCCTCAACCAAGTAAAACTACATAAAATTCAATACCCTACTAATCCAACCAAGTAAAACTACAAAGTTATCACCATCGAGAAATGTGATCCCATTACCTTTGAAGAAGACACTTGTTTCGTACTTTTATCACTAGTTATCGAAGAAGGTTTCTTACTTTTCATAGCAACTACTGATTGAGGTAGTAACGTTTCACTATGTGTTACACCACTATCTGTGAACTATGCCAAAGAAACACAAAAACAAATTGCAATTACAACAAAAATCACAAAACCTTAATGGTATGCGTTTGTATAATTATCTGTCTCATTATACCTTTGAAGAAAGTGATTGTGTTGCAATTTTTCCACCCGAACTTGAACGGTTTATATTTTCACTTTCACGCATATATGAAGCAACTTTCTCAGCTCGGGGTGCGGCTGTTGGGGCTGCGGCAACCGGCTCATTTCTTAACTTCAACTGGGCTTCCATATCTTTTAATCTTTTCTTCACTTCTCTTAATTCAGATTCTAACTCGGTAATATGTCTCTTGGAACCACGCTTTGGAAGATTGAAGTACCTTGTGGGAACAACTCCGAATCCCAACCCCCGAACACGGCCCGAGTGTTCGGGAGTACCCAATGTCATAGTAAGAAAATCATTACTTCTTTCAGTGATTAAACTACCATCTTTAACTTGTCTTTTCAATTCAGCCTACAATGAAGTATATTCAATCATTCAGAATGTCATCTAAATATTATCAAAATTACAAATCATACACTAAAAAACACCAAATAAAGGAACTCGTGTCGTAATTTATAAAAACTAACCATATCCGCCACCTCTTTTAATGAATCATCTCCATATTCACCATTTTTCTTTTCACGGCCTTTCAACCATAAGAAAGCCCTGTCATCTTCATATTCCGAACCCATCTTCTTTTTCTGGTATCAATTGTAAAACAAAAAATCATATTATTAAAGAATAATTCAATGTTCAAGTTCAAACCATCACAAATCTAATGAAAATATTCAAACTAAAACATACCAAATCTTCAGCAAGACCGACGTAACCCTTCTTGCTCATACGATGATTGTATGTGACCTTGAATCTCTTTTCCCTTTGTGCCTCACTTGCAATCTTATAAATCAAAGCAAAAAATTAGAAAAGAATAACAAAAAGTACCACACAAACCTTCTACTATTTTTTCAATTATACCTCAAATCCTTTGGTTAGCCTGCTGCAAACAAATTCAGTCCACACATCTGGACTAATGAATTTCTCGTATTTTGGAGAAGGATGTTTGAGAAGCTCGCGTTGGTGTCTCAATGGTCTAATCCAAAGTCTCGTGAGGTTTGTTTTGAACGCTCTCCAACTGCAACCCATAGAGGATAACACCATCCTCTTGCTGTTCGGATCAATATCAAATTTGATCTGAAAAAGAAAGATGTTGAATACATAAAATCACTGTAAAGATGTCTTAAAATCAGTGTAAATATGTTAGGTTTTGGATTTCGACACACTCGGATTGCTTGACAAAAAGTACCACACAAATCTTCTATTGTTAATTTAGCTGTAATAGTTTGGAAGTCTGCTATGAGTTGATTACTTAGCTTTGATTGGCCAGTTGGCTAGGTAATTTAGTCTGTTAGCAAACTAGTGTTGCATAAAAGGAGTTTAAATTAAACCCAATTGTAATAGACAAGAATTGGTATCCGAGCAGTAAGTTAAGATTGCACAAATGAAGGAAACTTGATGGCAAGCGATAGAGTCAGGGTTTGCATAAATACACCAAACATAAGATGTAATGGATCACAAATTGGAACAAATACGAACAGAATTTAAGAGTGATCTGAATTCAGCCATGGATACAACAAAAATGCATCAAACAATATTTTCTATATATAACAGCTATATATATATATATATAATATATATATATATATATACCTGTATTGCCTCCCATAAATCATTCTTCAATTTGATTGGCACTTTAGGCCAACTTGGATAAGTTATCGGCACAAAGCACTTCACCATCAAACCCCCATAACTTGATAACTCTTTTTTTCTAGTACTTATTGGTTGACCAAGATCATTATATAAAACTCTTATCCGTTCCTCACTGCTCTTTATTTTAGTCAATGGCTTTAGCTTCGCCGCACCTCTGCCTTTACTACTATATTATGAAGGTTTCTCCACGAGTTCGAGATCAATGTCTTCCATTTCAAGTTAAAGCAATCGAACTGTTGAAACACAAAAAAGAGCAATAATATAGATTTCAGCAATACAAGTCGTAACTACTCAAACAATACAATTATTGAAATGTACCACAAATTAAAATTCACCATTTTATTCTATGTTAATTAAAATGTACAAGAGCACAATTGCCAAAATATTAAGCCGAAAATAATAATCCATAGTCTAGAACAAATGTCACATAGCCCATATTCCATACATTCAATTTCCAACAATCAATTGTAGTAGGTTCCACACAAAAAACTAAAAAGTTGGACAACTTCACCAAACAAGCTTAAATTTTAAGAACCTATAACTAATAATAAATAACAATTCAAACATTAAGCATCATAACATCGTCTAACACAATTATGCTGGCGTATTGTCTATCCATGTCCCCTCACAATCTTCACGCATATAAGTTTCGGAAGATTCCTCAACCACGTCGAAGGATTCAATAGTTGGCAAAACTGTAGTGCAAATATCATCCCCGAGACATCCATCATTGAGATCATCTTCATCATCTTTATCATAGTAATCCCTTTGAGGAGTTGACAATACAATTGAATATTTAGGATTCATTTGGTCCGGAACATAGAAAACTTTTTTCGCTTGAGAAGCTAAGATGAAAGAATCGGATTTATGACCAACTCTATCAAGATCGACGGATGTAAAACCAAGCTCGTCTATGTTAATTCCGTTTTTGTTGTCAACCCAATCACACTTGAATAAAGGAATTTGAATTGAAAAATAGTCAAGTATCCATATCTCCCTTATGACACCGTAGAAAATCATATCGGTACGAACAGGATTGTTGTCCTTTGCACTAGCTATCTGCAACGTCTTAGCAACTAGGCTCACTCCACTGTTTTGGGTTACTCGTGCATCATCGCGATCCTTTGTTAGGTAACGAACACCGTTAATGACATATCCGTGAACTTTGATGACGTCTCGACGAGGTCCACGAGCAATCCATTTTAAGTCATCTGAGATATTGTTGTTTGGGAGTTCTTCTTCGAGAGCAACCTATTAATATAAGAATTTTAGTTACTTACAAAACAAAATTCAAACATATTAAAGTAAGGGGATATTTCGTCTCTATTCCCACTTTAGTTTTTAATATTAGACCTCACCAACTATTTAGTTTTACTTTACACTCTACCACTATTTTCCAGTGGTTGGTATTAGACTTCGAAATTGTTTTTCACTAAGATTTCCAACTAATAAATAAAAAAACAGTGGCATTGTTTAAAAGAAAACTAAAAAATGGGTAAAGTCTTATGAAAATTAAAGTGGTGGTTAAGTCAACATGTCCCTAAATCATACCCTTTTACTTAACCAATGGATAAACGTGCGGTTGTGCTCTTCTTCAAGCCACTTCTTATTTTTCCCTTTTCGAGGATGGGTTTCTTTCAAGCACTGTTCATGCTCCCTAGCAAGGTATTAATGAGTAACACAACATTAGTTATTAATATATGAGATAAGTATGTGAGGAACTAACTTCATATTAATGGGAAGTTAGGAAAGTCATACTCTATATAAGGTTGAACATCATTCGTGTTATGTAACACATGAAGATGTGCCTGCTCCAAGGACATGCGATCAACTTCAACGACATCTGAACCTCCTATCGATTTATCATCATCCTTCCTCGCCGGAATTCCAATTGAATCTAATTCCGATAAGAACTCGGAACAAAACTTAATAGCTTCTTCTGCTATGTAACATTGAGCAATACAACCTTCTGGGCGATTACGATTTCTCACATAACCCTTTAATACTTTCATGTACCTAACACGTTAAAAAGAAAACTAAATCGATACACTTATTTACTTATATTAATACATGATAGTAAAGTAAATTGACCTAACCTTTCAATTGGGTACATCCATCGAAAGAAAACAGGACCGCAAAGTTCGACCTCCCTCACAAGATGCACCATTAAATGCACCATAATGTCAAAGAAGGATGGTGGAAAGTATTATTCCAGTAAACACAATGTGATCACAATTTCATTCTGAATTTCTTTTAGTTTTTGCAAGTCCACTACTTTGGCACAAAGGGCATTGAAGAAAAAACATACTCTCATCGCATATCTCACATGTTTTGGCAACACCGATCGAATTGCAATTGGAAGAAGTTGTTTGCATTAGAATATGGCAATCATGAGACTTCAAGCCATACAATTTCAAATCTTCCATAGAGACATGGCTTCTAAAATTAGAAGAGTACCCATTCGGGACCTTAAGGTCATGCAAAGTTTGGCAGAACATTTTTTTTTCCTCTCTCGATAACGTATAACATGCTGGCGGTAGGTATGTCCTTTTTTCATTAACCTGTGGTGCTAACTCACTTCTTAAGCCCATTTTTTCAAGGTCGAGTCGACACTTCACCCCGTCTTTCATTTTTCCTGGAATATTAAGCAAGGTTCCAATGATACTATCACAGACATTCTTTTCAATGTGCATGACATCTAAGTTATGTCGAATAGGCAACTCCTTCCAATAAGGAAGTTCAAAAAATATCGATTTCTTCTTCCAAAAATTTTCAACCCTATTGTTACTAGGACCGCCTTTTTCAACCTCATTACCTACCCTCCTCGGTCTCTTACGCTTTAATGATTTCTTCAAATTAACCGCCCTCACCTTTTTTGCCTTCTTTCCCCATGCAACCTTAAGTCTCCCAACTTTTATCAATATTTGTTCGCCGCTTAAAGGTTCAGGGGAGGCTTGGAACTCTTGCTCACCGTTAAAAGCCTTTTTCTGGCTTCGAAATGGATGGTTTTGTGGCAGGTATCTCCTATGTCCCATATAAACGCACTTGCCACAGTGTTGTAATCTGATGGAATACGTTTTTTCACTACATATTGGACAAGCATTATAGCCTTTAACAACACTTCCAGATAAATATCCATACGCTGGAAAATCATTAATTGTCCACAACAGTATTGCCCTCAAAGTAAAAGATTCTTGTCGAAAGGCGTCGTACGCTTTAACTCCTTCATGCCACAATGTATTCAGATCTTCTATTAACGGAGCCAAATAAACATCTATATTATTCCCCGGTTGTTTTGGACCCGATATCAACGTAGTCAACATTGTAAACTTTCTTTTCATACAAAATTTCGGTTCAAAGTTATATGTGTTCAACATGACCGGCCAACAACTGTACCTACTACTAAGGGAACTATGAGGATTAATTCCATCCGTTGAAAGTGCTAATCGAAGATTTCTTGGTTCTGCTGCAAAATCGGGCCACTTTTCATCAACTAATTTCCAAGTTGGTGAGTCTGCTGGGTGACGCAACAAACCATCAACAATTCTATCATCTGCATGCCATCTCAGAGACTTAGCGGTCTCTTTAGATTGAAACCACCTTTTGAATCTCGGAATGGGTGAAAAGTACCATAACACTTTCGCAGGAACACCTTGTTTCCTCTCATCCCTTTTTTATTCTTTCAAATTCTTCTTCTGTTTGAACCTGGATGTTCCACAAGTGGGGCATTCAACAGCTTCTTTATACTCTTTTCTATAGAGTATACAGTCATTAGGGCATGCATGTATCTTTTGAAAGTCCATTCCGAATACCGATAAGCAACGTTTTGCCTCATTACTGGATGAAGGAAATACATTGTTATCCGGAAGCATGTCGGCAATGATTGACAGCATATTTGAAAAGCATTTATCGGACATCCCACTCTTCGCTTTAAGATTTAATAGCTTGACGATAGCGAATAACTTTGTATACTTTTTACATCTTTCATACAATGGCTTCTCCACATCTAAAAGCAACTTCTGAAAAATTTCTGCATTTCCTGTGAAGTCTTCTTTTATAGCCTCCACCATGTCAATCAACTCTTCAACATCCTCCATGGTATCCATATTAAGATCATCACAGATAGGATCACCCATATTAACATCCGGCAGTGTTTCACGATAATCCTCCTCTCCGTGCCATTTCCATACAGTATAATTCGGATCGATACCCGAACTATACAAATGTTGTCTGATTTCTTTAACACCCATTTTTAATCTATTTTCACATTGATTACAAGGGCATCGTATGAAGTTCTCATCCAAGGAGGCGTTTTGAGCAACCCTAAGAAAATTATCAACACCTTTTATGTATTCTTTTGATAATCTGTCCTTGCTCATCCAAGACCTGTCCATTCTGGCCTGAGTATGTAAACCACCACGAGTGAGATATAAGCAATAAAAGATATGTAATTGTTAAAAATAATGCAATATTATACAACATAATATATTCACACCATTAGAAAATATCGTAGAAAGTATAATATCCCTCTAAAACTATCACAAAAAATACCAAAGACACCAACACCTAATAGTAATAAGACTCAATCAACCATAACTAACCAACTCAAGAACACTAACACACCACCCAAACACTATACAACCAAAACCAATTTTAAACATTGAAGAACTTCAATTCACAAAATTATTATACATATTATACTATAATGTTATATATAATATGTATAACAACAATTGTTATACATATTATACATGACAGCAACAACAATTAGCGATTATATACCTATAATATAATGAAGTAATTAATGAAAGCACATAGTATAAGCATGGGACAGTATTTATTGCAACACAGAACACATGAGAAAGAACAATGACTTTAAAAACACACTTGTCACTTTTGGGCTATAAAAATTGACAATTTTAAAAAGGAGAAAGAAAGATATGTCTGTAGAAATTCATTACATCTCGTGTGGAGGAGCTGAGATTTTTTTAACTAAGGTCTTCTTAGGTTCTGTATTCAGTTACTAGCTTTCAGAATTTGGAAGTGCTGAAAAAAAAACAATACACTCCTTCCTTTTCAATTTAGGAATATCACATTGCTTCCTAGTACGTCTCATATTTAGAGAAGTATGTTCAAAATCAATGTACCAAATTCGAAATTAGATAGATAGTTTAAATTTTGACCAATGATTACATTAATAATAGTATTCATTAAAAATATTAACCTTCAAATTACCACTCTCGGTTTGAGACAGTGTATTTCGTATCTCGGTTCCTTCTAATTCATGAGAATTTGGACGTTCAAATTCAAACATAAGTTGTGAATTGGTAACTTAGAATTCAATGAACAAAGATAAATATAATTTATCATAAAAAAATTGGGGGGCTCATGTGTTCAAGTAACAAATGGCTCAACTAGAAGAAGGTTCACGATAGCCTTAATTGTCAACTGAGCTACAATTCCATGCTTGAACATGTGAATGTAATCTTTTTGAGTTTTATTGACCTACCATTCTACCTTATGCGTAATCAAAGGCTTCAAACTTGTGATGCGTAAGGTAAACATATATAAATCTATAGTGACCATCAATGAATATGGTAAAAATCTTAACCAAAATTCAACTACTAAGCACTAAATGAATTGACCCTACATTTCTAAACATCTAAAAATTATACATTAAGCATAACATTTTGCATTACGTCAAAAACTAGATATTTTACATTTAACTTAAATATTTTAAGTCAACCGGGACAATTAATGTTTAATTGCTAGGAGCTAAGTATATTTTACATTTAGTCCACCTTATTTTTTTAATTTTGCAAAAACTCCCCTGTTTACTTTTTTTGATAATTATTTCATAAAGTTTAGGATAAGATAAAAAAAAAGTTTGTAACTGTTTTATGCAGCGAGGGATCTTTTGGAACGAAATAAAAAAGTTTGGACTATATATTAATTATAAAATTGTCGAGGGACTATTCTTCGAATGACCCTACTTTTTTTTTGCAACAAGTCATTAACCAAAATTATTAAACATTGAACATGTAAACTGAAAAGCAAATAAAATTACGCTTGAAACTAATGTCACTCAACTATTTCTTTAATGTGTATTTTTTTTAAAATGACAATATATAAACTGAATTTATAATAGACACAATTCTTTAAAGAGTATTAGTGCTAATAGTTGTAATAAATCTAAACAAATAAAGACCTGAACAATGCTTGGCACAAACATAACTATTTACTAATGTAAAAATAGTTGGTAAAGAAACGTACCCAAATTCTCTATGTGCAGACTGGGCCGGGGTAGAAAACAGGAGAAGAGGGAAGGCGTCCCAACTGCGAGTCTGATAAAAGACGCAAAATAAAAAGGAATAGAAATCGATTAGGTTTTCAAACAAAAATTACAAACTCATATACACAAATCAAGAACAAATGGCATATACAAAAATCACACACATACATATCAAGAACAAATCGCATATACACAACACATATACACAAATCGAATCCATATATATACACAAACCCTCGAAAATCCATATTAGGGCTTTTTGTACCTGATTGATGCCGGCGCCGGAGGTGATGAGATGTGAGAGGGTCGGAGGTGAAGTGAGAGGGTTGTACTTGCGAGCCAGAGAGAGAGGGATGCAGCGAGCCAGAGAGAGAGGGGGGGCCGTGCGAGCTGGACGCAGCGAGCCAGAGAGAGAGGGTCGTGCGAGCAGAGAGAGAGAGGGACGCAGCAAGCGAGAGAGAGAGAGGGACGCAGTGAGCAGAGAGAGAGAGAGGGTGGTCGTGCGAGCGAGAGAGGGAGAGGGAGGGTTTGAGGAAGGGTTTGACGGACGGAGCAGAACAGGGGGTCGTGGGTTTGAGGAAGTAAACTTTTGGAGCGGGAATGAAAAAAAATATCCCCGCCTCTTTTTTTTCATTTATCTCAGTTTTTACTCAGAAGGTTGAAATAATTAAAGTATATTTATGTCATCTATATATAAATATGACATAAATAATTTGTTTTTTATATCAATTTTACTTAAATTGAAATAAAAATTTACTTTAAAAGTCAAATTGACATAAATAAATATTATTTATGTCAATTTACATTTATCTAACATAACGTTCATTTTTAAACCGACATAAATGATGTTTTTTCTTGTAGTTATTGGGCACTAGTTAACAGAAAACATTATTACCATACAAATAATAAAACAGTACAAGTCGAGAAGATTTTTTATACAACACAAACATTTATAAAAACTTCAAAAAAAATTGGGCAGAGTTTCCTCTATATACAGGACTATTCACCCTGTTTAAAAAATATAAAATACACCAACAAAATTTATAGGGCTGCTATATATATAGAGAGGCGTGTAGAACCATTTCACTACTTCGATCGGACAGAACATTAGCAATCCGAATTCTTATATATATATATTTAAGCAGGTGTAAGCAAGTATATATACCTATATATGTATAAGAAAGTATATATAGTGGGATGCTTATAAATTTCCTCAAATTTTGCTTTCTTGCAATTCCTTAGTGGTCTTGAAACTATGTTCGGATTTGGTTCTTGACTTCCCTCCAACTTCCATGTGTTTTCCCAATCTAAAGGTCTTGTTAGTTAAAGTGAGATACAAGGATAATGATTTAGCACAAAATCTTATATATATATATATATATATATATATATATAAGCAGGTGTAAGCATGTGTAAGGTATGTGTGTATATATATATATCTTGCAGCCTGTATATATATACCTACTTATATATATACTTGCAGCATGTATATATATACATGCTTATATACCTATATACAGTATATATAGGTATATAAGCAGGATATATACCTGTATATATATACATGCTTATATACCTATATACAGTATATATAGGTATATAAGCAGGTATATATATAAGCAGGATATATACATGTATATATATATAAGTAGGATATATATATATATATATATATATATATATATATATATATATATATATATATATATATATATATATATATATATATATATATATATATATATATATATATATATGGCAAAGGGTACTCTGGCCGCAATGGTAAAGGGCATTGACATTTTATGGGATTCATCAGAGAGGTTCTACTTGCTTCGCACCCGATAAAGGTTTTTATGGATATGGACACGACATAATACAATTTTTATATCTAACAAAAATGACCCAAGTAAAACACGAAAATGTCACTACTAAATTTCACACCCAATCAAATATATATAGAAACTCTTAGTGTCAAACTCCTAGGTATAGATGCAGGGATTCAATGCTCATTTATATGTGACAGTTGCTGGAGGTATCTTAGAATAAATCTATAGAGTCAATTCTCTAATCAATGCACATCTAACCCATGGTTCATAGAAGGCGATTTCAATATTGTCTCTGATGTAAATGAGAAAGCAAGGGGGAATGAAGTTAATATGGGATCCATGTATGAATTTATAGAATTTATAGAAGGTAATGGGCTAATTGCTATTGAATTTTCTGGATCAAGGTTGACCTGCCATAACAAAAGAAGACCTGATCAGAGTATATGGTGTAGATTGGATAGAATTCATGCTAATCAGGGTTTTAATGACTCGAGAATCCAATGGAAGGTTCAACACTTGAGTATGCTTATGTCTGATCACACTCCTCTATTACTATCCGGTTCAGATGATGTATTTAGAGGGCATAAGATATTTAGATTCTACAAATTCTCGGCAGAGGAAGTTGAATGCAAGCATATATTAAAACTGGTACGGAATGAAGTTTAATGTCCTATTCCCATTATGCCGATATCTAGTAAATTGAAGGAATTAAGGAAGAGCCTTAGTGTATGGAGAAAACAAAAGTATGGTGATATAATGCAGGAAGCTAGACAGGCGTAAGACAATTTGTTATTGGCTGAATGTCAGTATGAGAATGATTCATCCGAGGAATTAAGGGTGAAAGTCCAACTATGCTCATCTATGTATATGCAGAACTTGAGAGATGAGGCAGAGATATGGTCACAAACGGTCAAGGATACTTAGGCAAAAGATGGAGATAAAAAATCTTTTTTTCATAAGGTTGCAAAGAGCAGACAAAGGAAATTGAATATTCAAAAGATATGAAAAATGGATGGTTCTTGGGCTGTCACTAAAGAAGATATCCAATCTGAAGCTCTTGAGTATGTTCAACAATAATTTAAGACTATTGAAGAGGTCTATATTCAGAATGAAGACCAATTCCTAAACAAAGTTCCTCAGCATGTCACAGATGAGATGAATGAATTCCTTACTAAATTGCCAGATAGAGATGAAGTTGCCAATGCTGTTAAAAGCCTAAGTTCTACTAGTAGCCCAGGGATAGATGGCTTTGATGGTTTTTTCTACCAATTATTTTGGGATTGATTCAAGAGGACATATATCAAGCAGTTCTGGGATTCTTTTCTGGTATGATTCTTCCCGAAGTCACTACTATAACTTTATTGGGTCTAATTCCTAAGAATGAAAATACATCTACTTTTCAGAATTTAGACCAATAAGTATGCAAAACTTATTTAATAAAATCTTCTCAAGGGTCCAAAATGAATTTTTTTTAAAATACCTCCCTATGTTGATTTCCCTGCAACAGTCGGGATTTATTAAAGGGGGGTTAATCACCCAAGCGTACCAATTCGCTTATTTGCAAAAGAATCCCTATATTCGATAGCCCGGGTGGTTGGCAAACCTCTTAAACTTGATGAATCAACAGTCTCAATGATTAGGCCAAGTATATCTAGGGTATGCGTGGAATTGGACTTATTAGCACAGAGACCTGACTGGGTATGACTTGGCTGTGAAGAATATGGTTTTTGACAAGCAATAGAATACGAAAATATCCCATCCTATTGTGTAAACTTATATAAACTAGGTTATAAAGAAGAAAAATGTCTTCTCCACAATAAAATCTTAACTCAAGAAAACTCAACCACGAAGAAATTAGAACAGCCTACAAACAATCCTGCAAATTGGCAACTAGTGTAGAGGGATCAACCACACAATGAAGATCTTGATAGTCACAAATCACTAGGAAGGTGTGATCACCATTATGGGAAACCAAGTAAATACTGAGAAATAAAACAATTCAGTAAGAACACAGCCCAAGAATTTTTCAAATGGATACTCAAGCCACTACCAAGAATGAAACTATCTCAGGGTCTGTGCTAAATCACAATCACAATAGCTTAGAGGGAAACAATGGTATTCCTAAATATATTTTTCAAGAACATATAGACAAAATAAATACATTAGATATTGAGTATGAGGACACCAAAATTATAGAAATTCTAGATTTGCCCCATGAAGTTACTGAATTGCCAATAAAGGGAAGGAATTCTTTTATGAATGCCTATCACACTTGGATAGTGAAAGAAAAACAATAGAAGAAACTCCCAATTTAGAGGAGTTAATAATTCTCTTAAAAAGTTTGGATGTAAGACTAGAAAAATCAAAAAATAAAAAGGAAGATCTCTTACAAGAGCATAAACAAATCAACAATCCTATTACCACTAAAGATGACTTCAAAAAGGAAGTCCAAATAGTTGGTTGGGTCAAGAAGAACAATAGAGTTTCCTTCCTAAGGTACAAATGAGGTGGCGACCACGATTTGGGAACAGGGCTGCTGCGATTTATGACAGGCATTTGGGGTGGTGGTAATGGTGACATGTGATGACTTTTGTTAGAAGCCCGTGGGGTTGGAGCCACGGACTTCGACCCTTAAAAGGATCTCCATGATCAACGAGACTTGTTGCTTGTGGAGATCCAACTTCTCGATGACTTGATCATACTTTTCTCCATCTCGGACACAACTCATGTCTTTTCCATGGCCTCACTTAGTGTTCAATACCACACACACACACTAAGAGCTAACTTATATCTTATACCATTTTAATGAAAATAGGTAAAAAGGATTTGACAATTAATACAAGGAATGTACAAAGCAAACGACTTTTTATTAATCAGTGAATGAAAAATTACAAGGGGAGGACTTTATGTCTTGGCTCTTAACTAGAGTACTAATACAATTAAATAACTCATGATGATTAACAAAAATATCTAAAATATAACGATTGTACCCAACATCTGACCCAACTTAACTAACCCGAACCAGCACCACCTACCCCATACTCGTTAACCACCCGACCCTCTCAAATCCAACCTGGTTCAACCACAATGAAAACCAGTTTTAACCAACACCCACTAAGCCCATGTCAACCAGGGAACTAGGACCACCTTTTTCAACCCCATTAACTACCCTCCTCGATATCTTACGCTTTGATGATTTCTTCAAATTAACCGCCCTTGTTTTTTTTACCTTCTTTCCCCATGTAACCGTAAGTCTCCCAACTTTGATCTATATTTGTTCACCGCTTAAAGGTTCAGGGGAGGCTTGGAACTCTTTCTCACCATTAAAAAAGCCTTTTTCTGGCTTCGAAATAGATGATTTTGTGGAAGGTATCTCCAATGTCCCATATAAACGCACTTGCCACAGTGTTGTAATCTGGTGGAATATGTTTTTTCACTACATATTGGACAAGCATTATAGCCCTGAACAACACTTCCAAACAAATATCCATATGTTGGGAAATCATTAATTGTCCACAACAGTATTGCCCGTAAAGTAAAAGATTCATGTCGAAAAACGTCATATGCTTTAACTACTTCATTCCATAAGGTATTAAGATCTTCTATTAACAGATCCAAATAAACATCTATATTTTTTCCCGGTTGTTTTGGACCCGATATCAACATAGTCAACATTGTAAAATTTCTCTTCATACAAAATTCTGGTTCAAAGTTACACGTGTTTAACATAACCGGCCAACAACTGTACCTATTACTAAGGAAACTATAAGGATTAATTCCGTTCACTGATAGTTCTAACCGAAGATTTCTTGGTTCTGCTGCAAAATTAGGCCACTTTTCATCAACTAATTTCCAAGTTGGTGAGTCAGCTGGGTGACGCAACAAACCATCAACAATTCTACCATCTGCATGCCATGTCAGAGACTTAGCAATCTGCAGATTGAAACCACCTTTTAAATCTCAGAATGGGTGAAAAGTACCATAACACTTTCGTGGGAACACCTCGTTTCCCCTCATCCCTTTTTTGTTCTTTCAAATTCTTCTTCTGTTTAAACCTAGATGTTCCACAAGTGGGGCATTCAACAGCTTCTTTATACTCTTCTCTATAGAGTGTACAGTCATTAGGACATGCGTGTATCTTCTGAAAGTCCATTCCAAATACCAATAAGAAACGTTTTGCCTCATTATTGGATGAAGGCAATACATTATCATCTAAAAGCATGTCGGCAATGATTGACAGCATATTTGAAAAGCATTTATCGGACGTCCCACTCTTCGCTTTAAGATTGAATAGCTTGACGATAGCGGATAACTTGGTATAATTTTTACATCTTTCATACAATGGCTTCTCCGCATCTACAAGAAAATTCTGAAAAATTTATGCATTTCCTATGAAGTCTTCTTTTATATCCTCCACCATCACAATCAACTCTTCAACATCCTCCATGGTATCCATATTATGATCGTCCCAGACAGGATCACCCGTATTAACATCCGACATTATTTTATGATGATCCTCCTCTCTGTCCCATTTCCATACAATATAATTCGGATTGATACCCGAACTATACAAATGTTGTCTGATTTCTTTAACACCCATTTTTAATTTATTCTCACATTGATTACAAGGGCATCGTATGAAGTTCTCATCCATGGAGGCATTTTGATCAACCCCAAGATAATTATCAACACCTTCTATGTATTTTTTTGATAATCTATCCTTACTCATCCAAGACCTGTCCATTTTGGCCTAAGTATGTAAACCACCACGAGTGAGATATAAGCAATAAAAGATATGTAATTCTTAAACATAACGTAATATCATACAACATAATACATTCACACCATTAGAAACTATCGTAGAAAACATAATATCCCTCTAAAACTATCACAACAACTACCAAATACACCAACACCTAACAGTCATAAGACTTAATCAATTATAAATAACCAACTCAAGAACACTAACACAACACACAAACACTATACAACCCAAACCAATTCCAATCATTGAAGAACTTCAATTCACAAAATTATTATCTAAATTATACTATGATGTTACACATATTATACATACAAGAAACAACCATTAGCGATTATATACCTATAATATAATGAAAGCACATAGTATAAGCATGGGACAAGAAAATATGAAGCAATGTGCAAAATTAATCAAAGCACACAAGTGAGGCATTAGCGAGTATATGATATATATACAAAAACCAATCTTCAAAACTATAGCGAGTCACCTGAAGTTTCAAAACCAAACTTAAACATATCGTAACGCACCCTATGGTACAAAAAATTTCCTTCTATTCATATGGACAAGAACACAACTGTAGTGAGTCACCTGAAATTATTATACCTAAACACCTATAATATGATACTGTCGATCCTACCAATGGGTTGTTGAAGTGAATCAACGAGAAATAAAAAGTGATGAAGGTTTGAGTCGTGGTCATTTCTTCCCAGGGACTGTGTTCAAAAGTGTCCTCTAAGGGTAAGAGTTCTTGGCTACTATGCTAAATAACTGTTAAGAAAGTATTCAAAATAGACTTAGATGAGTTATTACCTATTAAACGTCCAAGTGAATTATTACAATAGTTCATCAAGGATCATTGCTCTATTAAGGCTGCCAATGAGAAGATATACATATAAGAAAAATAAGAAACAAACAAACACATCAAAGTGATAAATTCAAATGTAAAACTAATTATATATGGCAATACACTATATAATGAACAAATAAATATAATGAAAAGAACCCACTTTTATGAATCTATCATAAATTTCAAGTTTTTAAATATATCATCAATATTTTCTTGAGAAAACTGAGAATGTTTTACTCAAACATGAATGAAAGCAAATTGATTAAAGCAACCCTTGTTATATCTTATTAAGAGATATCAAAGTGTTTGTAAATAACTAATACTTATACACAAGAAATGCCACATGTTAAACATTCAATAAATGGGTCGGCAATATAATTGTGAGTCATGAACACATTCATGGAGTAATGGAAATCTTCTGGTATCCAATGAATATCTGAGTTTAATGGGGATACAATAAAAACATGATGTTTGAATCTTATTTTAACTTTCTACATGGTTATTATCACCTTGTCATCAATAGGCTTTTGTACATTATTCCTTTTTCCAATACATCTTTTATCTAAATGTTTGTATACGCGTTGCTACGTAAAAACAATAGTGAGCAAATGTCGAATGACAGTGTAATTGGGGTTCAAAATTTCATGTACAAGAACCATAACTGGATTTTAATAAGATGTGTTATATTTTATTGGAATTAGGTATTGAGCATCTTTTAACATCTATAAAAGTAAACAAGGGCTCTGAAATTCTTACAAGGGACAACATAATAATAAAAATATTGCGAATTTATAATATTGATCAGTTAGTGTTAATGAGTTATAAATCATTGCTATTTTCAGTGCTCTCTCACTTCATCATTCGTAGAAATTACCGGTTCCCCAATGTGAATTACCTTACTTAGAATTTCAATATATGGTACCATTCACTTCATTGCAATAGCAATTCTGTACCCACAAATATATGGAATTGTGCTTTCTAAAACTAAAAATACATCTTAACCAACAACTTTAATATACTCTACACAATTTCCTTTGCCAGTTGCCCAAAAACATCATACAGAAATAGATATAGCGATGTAATTTTTGAAGATACTACAAAACAGAGCTCCTTTAATGGATGATATGATTATCATCAGTAATCAAGGGGGTAAAAGTTAACTGGTACACGATTATCAATAAAATATTAACATACATATTAAACATAGGTGATTAGTTAACTCCTCTCTCCTTAAACATGACAACAATGCTAAAAAAATGTACTTTCGGATTATCAGTGTTCGGGTGATTACAACTATGTGTGAAACCCACATGATTGTTAAATATCATGCATTAAGTGCCAAAAATACAAAATCAACATAAACATTTTTTTCTCATTTGATCTCAATGAAATTCTAAGGGTTGTATTTGGTATAAATTTCCATTATACTATCATAATACATAACATTAACAACTCCAAATAAAAAAAAATTTGGTACCAAATAATAATACTTAATTTAAATGAACAATACCAAATCAACTTCAAACCCTAAATAACAACATCCAACTAAATTTGGAAATGCAAAATAATAACCAATTAATATTAATAACACCACACTAATTTTAACAATACCCAAACAAAAATAACAATGTGCACCTAATCACCAACAAATCTAATCAAACTAAGGGATGTAAAGGAAATTTTTAACAAAAATTATTTTAAAGGATAATTTTCGAATGTAAATGTTTGTTTTACAAATCTAATCAAACTACGACATGACAACAACTATTCAAATCACTGCCACTTCCATTAAAGAAAGAGCCAAATAACTAATCAAGACATCAAAACTTGAAATTTGTATTTGATAAACCACAAAAAGAAACACATAATTTAGCAGTGGTGTGGTGTGAACATAGGCTGCTAAATTGGGTTTTTAAATGTTAGGGTTTTTTCTCTTTAAAATGAGAAGAACCCAAATATCGCAAGGAGCTATATAACTAAGTGGGTTTTTCTAAAAGATTTTAAATTAATTACAGAGGTCACTCCTGAGTTATCTAACTGCATTTTTCAGCTGCATTTTATTTCAAAAAATTACACAAAGGCCCATATAATTTCAAAAGAACACTATATATATAAAAACAATCCCAAAAATTATGTGGGTGCTCCCGCACACACTCGGGACTTAATGGGGATGCCCTTGCACAAATTCCACACACAAATCAAGAACAAATCCCGTATAAACAAATAAAAACAAATCCTGTATAAACAAAACAAGAACACACAAACACACATACACAAATCGCATACATAAAATCAAGAACAAATAACATATACATAAATCGCATACACACAAACACATATACAAAAATTGAAGCAAGTAAATTGAGAGATATTTATACCTACGTGATGGAGCCTGGCCGGCGCAGGAGGTGCGACCGAGAGAGAGGCCTGCGATCGAGAGAGAGAGGCGTGCGAGAGAGAGATGTGTGAGAGAGAGAGACGTGCGACCGAGAAAGAGAGTTGTAGAATGAGAGTTCTAATCGAGCCCGCCAAATAATCTTGAGGAACAAATTTTGGAACGGGAGTGTGAAAAAAAACCCGCTCCTTTTTTCATTTAACTCAGTTTTAACTTGAAGGCTAAAATTAGTAACATTATATTTATGACATTTATATATAAACATGAGATAAATGATTTGTTTTTTAATCTCAATTTTACTTAAATTGAAATAAAAATATACCTTTAAAGTCAAATTGACATAAATAAATATCATTTATAACAGTTTACATTTGTCTGACATAACGTCACTTTTTAAACGGACATAAATGATGTTTTTTGTTGTAGTGAATACATTATTAATACATAGGTTGTACTTTAAACAAACAAATCTAAAAAAAATCTTGGGTGGCAGCACACTCAAAGAGATAACAGGAACAACAGTTACCTTGGGCGGTAGGAACAAATCTCAACCTAATTTAGAATAAGACTGGAGAGCATTGGCCAAATGGTTTGAAATTCAACAAAAACTAGAATTTCAATTTTTGTGTCCATGATAGACTTCAATTTCATACAGCTCCATTTCAATAGCAAAAACAAATCTGACTATAGTCAGTCTATAACTCCAAGCCAGGTCTAGTAACTATAATTTTGTAATTAAAACCACAATTATAATTAACTAAACTAAACCCATAAAATACCCACTTGAACCACACACGTAAATCATGGGGAATAAGTGTGGTATGCCAAAATAAAATCTGGCTATCTACAGTTTGTACTTTGTAAACGATTTGAAGCTCAAAAGAAGACTTTTTGCAAAAAAAAAAAAAACACTAGGGAAAGAATAAATTTTATATTTTAATGTAGTGAATACTAATAAATGGATGATTATGTATATACCTGGTTATCATGAGAAGAAATCTGGGTTGAAGAGGTTTATTGAGGATGGCAAACATGAATGTTAGTATCATCATCAGAGAGCAATAGGATGGTCTT
This sequence comes from Sambucus nigra, assembly GCA_949130495.1. NCBI lineage: Eukaryota > Viridiplantae > Streptophyta > Magnoliopsida > Dipsacales > Adoxaceae > Sambucus > Sambucus nigra. The sequence goes on along the minus strand of OX422209.1, from coordinate 466,120,064 downwards.
CCTAAATAACTTAATCGCGGCATCTTTTTTATCTGACATTTCTATATGTAAGTATTTAGAGATGTTTGGTTTTGTTGTGCAGAGGATTGGTTTCTTGAGTTATGTTGGGTTTTAACAAAGGGGGAGAGTGAATTCTCAGCCACAAGTTGTGTTGTGTGTATTAAATCACAAAAGAAATGACAACAACAGTTACCTTTACCTTAGGTGGCGACAGGATGATGAGGTGCGGGCGAGGTGATGAACAACAGGAACAATCTTGGATGAGGAGATGAGGGGCGGGCGGGCGGGACGATGGGCAGACTAGCTGCGGTAGAGGATCCCCGAGCCCCAATAGCGGGTACTTTCACTGCGGACCGAAGCGACTTACCGTAGAGCGGTGTCCAGAGGCTTGTCGGAGGGAGCGGGTGGATGCCGCAGTAGAAAGAGAGTGTGATATTGGAGCCGGTAAGCGGGTGAGGGGAGGGAGAGAGACGGGTAGCGAAAGATTGAAAGATGAAAGATGAAAGAGAAGAGGGAAAGTAAACATAATAATTTTTTAGGGTCTTTTATATTTTAATCAAGTATAGTCAATTTTTGCACACTTTAAAACAGTGCAAAATTTTAGCACTGTTTTAAAGTGTGCCAGATTGTCATTAAGTCGTGCAAGAATCTGGCACAGTTTAAAATTGTGCCAAATTTTTAACATGAGGGTGTGCCAAATTGCTGTTTTTGTAGTGTTAGGGTATTGGTAATTAATTGAATTTCAAAGTGATGCTAAGAATGAAACCATTAATGATTCCTGTTTAATTTAATAATGGACTGATCACCCAGGATTAGAATAGGTGGGGTGTCACAACTACCCATAGTGACAAACTGTTTCTCTGCATAAATTGAGTACTGATGTTTCAAATACATGATGGTCTTCATCAAGTTAAGCATTCATTTGAAATATTTTAAACACAAAAGCTAGGTGGAAACTTTTGAAAAATTGGGAAGACCATCATATATTTAATAAATGTTTAACTTTATGGAGTCTCGGATAAATATTCAAGGCACACAACCTATAATAGTGAATAAACCATAATTGGTCTTACAAGTCAACAAATTTTTAATTAATTAAGACGTTTATACATTTTGTCCCCCCCCCCCCCCCCCCCCCAAACAACATCTAGCAGGAGGCATGATGACGACGAGAAAAAAGTTTTGCTGAAGGGTTTGTCATCCAAACAATTCTTCAAGATTTTTATGTTCCTATCTCATTGCAATAAGAATTTGTCGTTTTTTTTCTAGGTCATATATTGTAAGCGCCCTGTTTGATGAAATGCTTTATTGAATAATTTTTTTCTCGGCTTATATATTCTTTGTAATTGGGTTAACATGTCGCGTATCACGCGGGTTCAATGATAGTGTACTTGTATAATTGTGAAACTTCATAAGAGTTGGCTTTAACATCAATTAATTGAAAATACAGTGTGATAAAGATGCACATAAGATTTTGGTGCGCCTATATCAACAAATCCCCCATTGTTTAAAGTGTTTCTAACATACAAAATTCACTTGAGAGAAATAATCGCACTAAATGGACAAAAAGTGTTCGTGTGGTTTAGAATGTATTTTGTTTTTTCACCCTTAAATCAAAATTAGGTTTCGTTGAGACTAGAAGTGATTGCACTACTGGGCCTTACCATTTTGTCTGAAAAAATTTGATTTGGTTTTCAATATTTTATTGCCGAAAATTAAATTATTGAAAATTTTGTGATTAGTTTGGTTTAGACAATTAAAAACTTGATTTACCGAAATTAGGGTGTACTAAAAGTGAGATAAATTACTAAATCCAAAATATTGATTTGAAATGCTAACACTACAAAATGTTTATAAAACTAGTCAAATATTTGGGATGGGTATGCGTTTTCTAAAACTGATCTAAAACTATGCGGATGAAGTATTCTTTAGTTTCAGAATCTCAATCTTTAGTTTCTTTGGACTAAGGCACAAAATCAGGGATCATGCCACCGTGTTCAAGGATAAGGTCGTGATATACTGAATAAATATTAAAAAATCAACAAGGAAGACAATAAACGAAGTGGAAGAATCCAACACGTGTGAGCCACCGAAAGCAAACTGGATTTATAGCACTGCTCTATCTCACGGTCTTTTTAACTTTAGATTTATAGAGAGATGTATGTTGCTGATATGGATTCTCATGCGTCAGCCAATCATACGTCACTCATAAAATTAAATACTAAGCTTCGATATATCATCCAGAAGGAATTCCCACTAGTTGGTACGTTAGATGCCATAGCTCTCTCGCTCTTTTACTCACTTAACTAACTAATTAAGCTTTCTTTCTATATAAAGGGGCTTTATCTTATAATTATCAGTACCAAAGCAAAGCTATTGAAGGTTGTTATACTCTTTATTGTACTATCATATGGCACAGAAGGCAAAGCTATTGAAGGTTGGGGCGGAAGGATTTGCTATGATAGATGAATACTTCGGAAGGAAGGGAAGGCCTCAACACCAGGTAAGCAAGTATCAATATCAGCCACAACAATCCCGTGTTTATCCGGTGACTACAGTTTCCACAACCAAAGAGGTTGTTTTCTATTACGAGGCAGCAAAATTCTATGATGGGACCGTGATTGCGGATTATCCTAACACAAAACCGATGCGTGCGCCTTTTTACGCTCCTTAATCATACTTTTATATCAACACATATATGTAATTATATAAGACCCTACCCTTGTTGTATCACTTTCTTTTATAAGTCACTCGGTTGACATCTCTATGAGATGCAACGGGCTGTAGTGGCTGAACGTTATAATCTATAAATAATGTGTGTTTCTTACCATTAGTATGTACTCTCTCTCTCTCTCTCTCTCTCCCCCTCATGGATTAAACCAAAAAAACAAGAATAATGTTATATTTAATTAAGTGTTTACTAATTAAAACGAGGAGAAACATCTTCTTTTCAGCTTCGCTTATGAGCTCAAAAGAACAAGAGGAATCGAAAAACTATAGGGGTCCATTTGGTTTGGGATGATATTCAGGACGAAACCAGGATTACATCTTTTGGGGAGGGGGGGGGGGGGGGGGGGGGGTTGAGTTGACATTTTGAATAAATGCACACCCTATAATTATTAAACTGTAAAAAAAAGTAGAGAATAAAATTTAACTCTATATAGGTGAAAACATATTTCACCATATTACTTTTTATCGCGTTGAAACTTATTTTACCCCGAACCAAACGGACCCTAGCACTCGACTTCTGAGCCATAGCAATCGATTATTTTTGCATAAGTTAATTTACCTAAGCACTCTCAATACTTGTTTAAAAAGCTTATAAGTTATTTGATGCTCCTGCTATCACCATTAAAAAAAATGATTTTTTTATTTAATCCCTAAAATAATGACATATTTGACTTAACCCTCCAGAAGTAAAAAAATTAAACATAATATCTTAAACCCAATTGGACATTATTTTTTAAAAAAAAATCACTAATGTATATTTCGACTTGCCCCCTATATTTTTTTGATAAAATAATCTCTTCTTCATCTTCTTCCCCAAAATCAAACCCTAACCCCACTAATGATAGGACTCAAACCCCCCAAAAATAAAAGGTGCAATTCAAATAATAGGATAAAATATAGAATGCAAACTCAAAACATCACTTGTTAAGACTTGTTACCAAACATACCACAACAAATATTCCTAAAATATTTGATAAATTAAATATATTACGGACTAGAGTGAAATCAACAACTTGGGTGGAATCATAAGGTCTAGATACATTGCCCCACTAGGGAGCTTAAACATATGATTTCATAGGGACGGTGGTGCCTTAGAATGGAATATATTTAACGTTTTTTTTTCTCTTTTCAATCATAAGATAGTATTATATGTCAGAATTATTTAAGTTCTGATAACTCCTTAACGTGATCCATAATTAAAAAATATCAAGTGTCAAATTGATTAATGACAGGGTCCTAAAAATACAAAGAGTTAATGTTCTTTATTATAGTCAAATAAAGAGCATTTTTAATTAATCAATTGTTTAGGGACTCATTGGTATCTACCGTGATGGGCGATTAAGATTAAGAGACTATTCGAGATTTGGGTCCCCTCTCTCTCTCTCTCTCTCTCGTGGAATTAAAAAAATAAAATAAGAATAATGTTATATTTTATTAAGTGTTTACTAATTAAATAGAGGAAAAGCATCTTCTTTCCACTTTCGCTTATGAGCACAAGAAAACGCGAGGAGTCGAAAAACTATAGGGGTCTGTTTGATTTGTGATGATATACTTTTAATTGTGGTGAAAAATAAAATGGTGAAATATTTTTTTTACATATTTAAAATTATATTTTTTTTGTGTTGACATTTTGAATAACTACACACCCTATAATTATTAAACTTTAAAAAAGAGTAGAGAATAAAATTTAACACTAAATAGGTGAAAAAATATTTCACCATATTACTTTTCATCTCGTTGAAACTTATTTTACCCCGAACCTAACGCACCCAAGCACTCAACTTCTGAGCCATAGCAATCGACTATTTTGACATAAGTTAATTTACCTAAGCACTCTCAATACTTGTTTAAGAAGCTTATAAGCTATCAGCCACAACAATCCCGTGTTTATCCGGTGACTACAGTTTCCACAACCAAAGAGGTTGTTTTCTATTACGAGGCAACAAAATTCTATGATGGGACCGTGATTGCGGATTATCCCAACACAAAACCGATGCGTGCGCCTTTTTACGCTCCTTAATCATACTTTTATATCAACACATATATGTAATTAAATAAGACCCTACCCTTGTTGTATCACTTTCTTTTATAAGTCACTCGGTTGACATCTCTATGAGATGCAACGGGCTGTAGTGGCTGAACGTTATAATCTATAAATACTGTGTGTTTCTTACCATTAGTATGTACTCTCTCTCTCTCTCTCTCTCTCTCTCTCTCTCTCTCTCATGGATTAAACCAAAAAAACAAGAATAATGTTATATTTAATTAAGTGTTTACTAATTAAAAAGAGGAGAAACATCTTCTTTTCAACTTCACTTATGAGCACAAAAGAACAAGAGGAATCGAAAAACTATAGGGGTCCATTTGGTTTGGGATGATATTCAGGACGAAACCAAGATTACATCTTTTGGGGGGGGGGGGGGGGGGGTTGAGTTGATATTTTGAATAAGTGCATACCCTATAATTATTAAACTTTAAAAAAGAGTAGAGAATAAAATTTAACTCTATATAGGTGAAAACATATTTCATCATATTACTTTTCATCGCGTGGAAACTTATTTTACCCCGAACCAAACTGAACCTAGCACTCGACTTCTGAGCCATAGCAATCGACTATTTTGACATAAGTTAATTGACCTAAGCACTTTCAATACTTGTTTAAGAAGCTTATAAGTTATTTGATGTTCCCTCTATCACCATTAATAAAAGGATTTTTTTTAATTTAATCCCTAAAATAATGGCATATTTGACTTAACCCTCCAGAAGTAAAAAAATTAAACATAATATCTTAAACCCAATTGGACATTTTTTTTTTAAAAAAATCACTAATGTATATTTCGACTTACCCCCTATATTTTTTTGATAAAATAATCTCTTCTTCATCTTCTTTCCCAAAATCAAACCCTAACCCCACTAATGATAGGACTCAAACCCCCCAAAAATAAAAGGTGCAATTCAAATAATAGGATAAAATATAGAATGCAAACTCAAAACATCACTTGTTAAGACTTGTTACCAAACACACCACAACAAATATTCCTAATATATTTGGTAAATTAAATATATTACCGACGAGAGTGAAATCAACAACTTGGGTGGAATCATAAGGTCTAAACACGTTGCCCCACTAGGGAGCTTAAACATATGATTTCATAGGGACGGTGGTGCCTTAGAATGGAATATATTTAATGCTTTTTTTTTCTTTTCAATCATAAGATAGTATTATATGTTAGAATTATTTAAGTTCTGATAACTCCTTAACGTGATCCATAATTAAAAAATATCAAGTGTCAAATTGATTAATGACAGGGTCCTAAAAATACAAAGAGTCAATGTTCTTTAATATAGTCAAATAAAGAGCATTTTTAATTAATCAATTGTTTAGGGACTCATTGGTATCTACCGTGATGGGCGGTTAAGATTAAGAGACTATTGGGGATTTGGGTCCTCTCTCTCTCATGGATTAAAAAAAATAAAATAAGAATAATGTTACGTTTAATTAAGTGTTTACTAATTAAATAGAGGAAAAGCATCTTCTTTCCAGCTTCGCTTATCAGCACAAGAGAACGCGAGGAGTCGAAAAACTATAGGGGTCCGTTTGGTTTGTGATGATATCCTTTTAATTGTGGTGAAAAATAAAACGGTGAAATATTTTTTTACATATTTAAAATTAAAATTTTTTTGAGTTGACATTTGGAATAACTACACACACTATAATTATGAAACTTTAAAAAAGAGTAGAGATAAAATTTAACACTAAATAGGTGAAAACATATTTCACCATATTACTTTTCATCTCGTTGAAACTTATTTTACCCCGAACCTAACGGACCCTAGCACTTGACTTCTGAGCCATAGCAGTCGACTATTTTGACATGAGTTAATTGACCTAAGCACTCTTCATACTTGTTTAAGAAGCTTATTAGTTATTTGATGCTTCTTCTATCACCATTAAAAAAAGGCTTTTTTAATTTAATCCCTGAGATAATGAAATATTTTGACTAAACCTTGAGAAGTTAAAAAATTAAATATAACTTCTTAGAACCAAATGGACATTATTTAAAAAAACTCATTAATGTATATTTTGACTTACCCCTATATTTTTTCGACAAAAATAATAACACTACTTTTCTCCTTGAATTGTGTATCCACCTTAATGGCCAATTTGAACACATCCTTATAAGTCGAATAAGGTTGAAATTGGACAGCATTTGAAATTTTAGTCGTTAAAACAACAAGAGATAGAGCAAACATTTGTTTCTTTGACTTAGATATATCACATCACATCATGAGATGATCAAATTCTTTTGAATACTCCTCCACGGAAAACTCATTTTGCCTAAAGTTGTGAAAGTTAAGAAAAACATCATATAAGTAATGACCAAGTAAAAATGTCTTCTTTAACTCTTCTCCCATCTTAACCTAAGTTACAGTTCTTCTTTCATCTTCATGTTCACGTTGCTTCTTTTAATATTCCCAACAAATTGAGGATTCTTTCTTCAACATAGTGGCAACCAACTTCATTTTTTTCATTTCCCGAATTTCATGGTAGTCAAAGATTCTCTCCACGGCATTGGGCCAATTAATGAATTCATTGCCTTGGATTTTATCTCTAAATTATGGAATGTCAACTTTGATAGCATTACGGGGATAGGGTTAGTTTCTTCCATAACTACGATTCAAATGAGCCTCTTCTTTCGATATGATCATTGTAAAAGGGCTTAATCTCCTCTTCATCTTATGGTAATTCATTCTCCAAACCATGATACAACCCATCATGATCCTAAGACTTATAAAGTAACACATGGTGCTAGAGTTGTTTTACTTTTCTTTTCAAATCATCCATTTCAATGTCACAAAATTTTTGTTCACGTATCGTTGCATCAATATTCGAGCGACAATGACGATTTGTCATCACAATGTGGCTATGTGTAATACCCCGTAATTTTAAATGACATTTAAAATTAGTTATATTTTAAATTAATGGATTAATTGGATTTTATTATTAATTAATTCATTCGGGTTTTATCCGGACGGTGGATATTAAAATGATTGATTCTGAATATTACTTAAAGATATTTAGGTAATATATGAATGCGATGTCATTGATATGACTGTATGATATAAATTCGGTAATTTATATTTTTAGTCAGACGCGGTATGGGACGTGTCGGGACTAGTTTATTAAATTAAAAAGGAAATTTATTTTTTATCGACCTTATAGTCATTTCGACTGCGTCGTTGCGTCCAAAAGGTTCGAAACAGTCAGAAAAGTCTATTTGGATGTTAATTTTGAGTCTCGAGTCATTTGGAAATGAATAGACAACCCGAAAGGGCATTTTGGTTATTTTTCTAGGGGAGATGAATAGTGATTTCAGATTTTGGCCTATTATAAGTACTGGTAGATTAAGTGTATGTGGGTTATTCATCTCCTCTACACAAAATAGAGAAGTCATATTCCTAGAGAGAGTGAAAGAGTGCTTGGGAAGGGAAAAGCCTACTTGGGAAGGAGAAGAACAAGAACCAAGGTTCACCACCACCAACCACCACCGGAGTTTGACCGGAGAATGGACAACCAACTGAGATACACTACACCAAAGGATCAGACCTTCAGTAAAGGCAAGTGTTTGATAATGGCAATTTAAGTTTGTATATTGTCCATGTTAGAATAGTATGAAAAGAGAAGATTATTTATGTTTAGAAGAAATAATGGAGTATTAAATGGATTTCTGGAAACTGAAATGATGTAGGAATGAAACTCATGTTTTAGGTTGATAATAATCCACGAAATAGTCATGAATCGGTTGAAGAAACTATGAGAACCATTGATGTGTTCTTGAAGATGTTATGTTGATAAATTTTCTGAAAATAAGGAGATAAACATGATTTTTAATCCAATCCCTTGATGATTCTAGGATGTTTAGAGTATTGGAAATCATTCATATATGTTGATATATCATGTAGTATAGATAATAAGTCATTTGGGATGTTTAGATGAAGGTATAAATGATCATAAGTTGCTAAACCCGTAGTTGCTGAAATGCAGAAAAATCAGGCTGTGACCTGAGGGATCGATCGATCGACCCCTGCCTTCGATCGATCGACCTCCCCAGAATATGCAAAGTTACTTCTTTTTAAATGTTGATTCTTATCCCAAACCTTTTGTGGATCTTTAGTGATTATTATTTGGAGATTATGGGACTTAGAAAATATCAGTAAACCCTTGATAAGATTTGAATTAATTTGATTTGGATTCAAGTGATTAAAATGATGAAAATTATATTGAATGGAATTTCGGTTGCTAGATTCATATGTTAAATTCTAAATGGAGATGTATGAGGATTAAAGATAGGACCTGTAGGGGTGATTGAATATAATATCTGAGTATCCTTAAGTTTACAAGAGGGTTTAATCCAAAGTGAAAGAAGATGTGTTTATAAGAGATTTGAAACTATCGGTTTTAACCTTAATTAAAAGGAGAACTAAACTCGTAGTAGTTCGGGAGAAATAATGTTATGGACCAGTAGGATATTAGTGACTTCTTACTGAATATAAGATGAGGAAAATCCTATTTGAATCTTGTGAGATGGGAGTTTAGAACACATTTGGTTGAAAGAGGGTATGAGGTTATCCCGATCGCATAGTTGAAGTTGTCGGACCTCCTCGATCGACAAAGTTAAGTAGTAGTGTATTGGAGGGGTTCCTTGTTTTGATTTAGCTTTGCGAAACGCTCCGCGCATGAACCTTAACGACGTCGAGAGTGGAGAGATGTTATAGGATGCGAGGATAATTAAATTATGAAGTAAAGATATGATATTTTAATACGTGAAATTTAAAAGAGATATAATGCTACGTATGGGAAATATCTTAGGGTAGTGATAATTACCTTATTGATATTATATTATAGGTATGATAATACCTATTTGATTGATTGATGATTTATGTGTATGACATACCTAGCTTACTTGCTATCGGTGGGAGGTTTGCGCGTGAGGCCAGTCATATCCTGATGAATCCATGGGATCTTTGATTTGTCGCTCAAGAACATAGGTCTGTGAAAGACTTATCGAGGAGTTGATAAGTCCGCTGACTGTGGGTATGTAGGTATGTGCGTGACCCATGGATACGAGAACTATGTTCGCCTCCAATTTGTTTGTTGTTGTTTGTGGTTCGTGGAATCTTACCGAACCTTTAGTCCCCTATTCAGCGACCTGCGATGATGGGACATGATAGCAGAGTAATGCATTGCACCGCAGCTGTGACTCGGGGTGCCGTATTATATATGAATATATATATAATGGATTAAATGATTGAATGGATATATTGTGGTTAAATCTATCTACGGTGATAATTGTAGATAACGGTGAATAGAAAAAAGATAATGGAATTAAGTTAATGAATGTTTATGCTTATAGAATTCAAAAGCTTAACTCATGTTAATGATAAACGATTCATATTAATGAGTAATGACTCATGTTAATGAGAAACGATTCATATTAATGAGTAATGATTCATGTTAATGAGAAAATAATCATATAAAGGAGAAATGTAAATGAATAATAATGTGACGTATGGTATGGAACATACGGGGATTATGATATGGGAATGTAATTATAATATGGAGACTAGAAAAGAGGAACCATTAACTAGGAGGTTAATAGGAAACGTTAAGTGTGCACTCTAGTTGAGAGGTGAGAATAGCAAGTGAGAGTTGGATCTAACATGTACATAATAAATGCTTTATTGCACTTGTTAAATACTTGCTGTTTTAAAAGTCATCTACACATTCGGGCTCTGACCCGTTTCCTTGCATATTTTCTCATCTATTGTATCTCTATATCAGGTGTCCAACAACAGGGACGCCAACCTTAGCGGATTTTGACAAGCTATGGATTTATGGAGTTTTGCTTAGACGCCTATCTTCATTTGATTCACAGTATTCTTAGTTGGGGCATGTCGCCCAAAGGATTTTAGTTATCTTTTCTATCGAGGTCAAATACTATTGTATTCGGGTCTTTTTAATACAGTTGTTATTGATGGGATTACTGTAATGGATTAATATTATTTGGGAATGTTTATTCCAACAACATTTAAATTCTTTTGTGTTATCTATTCAGTTAAGTGTTGTAGAATAAAATGTGTTGTGTTATTCATAAACTAAAAATGGTTTTGTTGAAATTTAAATTGGGAAAGTTTTTAACACCAGCTTAATTGGGTATTGGGTGAGTTATAAATGTTTTCGACAGTGATGCTAAGAATGAGCCAACTGTATATTCTGTTTTAATTTGGTATGGGACTGGCCACCCGGTATTTAATTAGGCAGGGTGTTAGAGGTGGTATCAGAGCATCAGGTTCTAGTGTACTTTGGGATCTGTACGGCTTACTGTGTTTTCAGCTTAGCGTTCTTTGATGTAGAGCCCTATGAGTAGGATTATTGTTTTTCTATTTACGCCTATAAAGGTACGATGACTGCGGCCGAAGTTGTTGCAATTGTCGCTCAGGCAGTCAATGCAGCTTTAGCTGCTGTTCAGCAGGCTCCAGTACCGGCACCGGTTGTGCCACCCGCGCAAGGGAAAGTGTTTCCTACTGCATGGGAACGAGCGAGGGATGCCTTTTAGAAAGCGCACCCACCTGAGTTTCAGGGAGGATCAGATGTTGTGACTGCTAGCCAATGGAAGAAAGATATCCAATGGCACTTGAGAATGATTGAATGCACTGAGGTTCAACGTCAAATACTAGCCACATTCAAGCTAGTAGAGGCAGCTTTGCAATGGTGGGAATCTACGACCACTATGGAGGAGAGGGACACAATGACTATCCAAGACTTTTGGATACGGTTTGATGGGAAGTATTTTCCTTCCGCCATCCAGACAGAGATGAGGAGGAAACTACTTGATTTAAACCAGGGAGAGAAAACTGTGGCGGAATATGAGGAAGAGTTTACGAGATTAACTAATTTGGTACCACCTGAAGTACCTACTGAGGAGAGGAGAGTCCTAATGTTCACTGATGGGTTGAACTATAAAATTCGCCAACATTTATTGGGGAATCTTTCATTGCGTACGTATGGCAGATGTGGGCCATTGGACGGATAGCGGAGATCGTACTTAGGAGGTTATGAAGTATGTTCTAGTATGATGACCGTAGTCGTGGTCACCCCTATTATGGAAAAATTGAGAAGAGTCATCAGTAGAAGTTCTTGAAATGCGTGAATTGTGTATGTTCCCTAACGAAGGCAATATATTGAAAGGCTTGGGTATATAGTGGAGTGTGGTTAACTAGAACTGAAAATTTGGGGTAAAAGTTTTCTTGACTCATCGGAGCAAAGTTATAATATTGGGATTCAACAACCATCACCAGCAAATGAGGGTATGTTTCCTATCTAAGGAAGTATGAGGCGTATTGATTTTTGTAGTGATTGATATTGTGTGGGCAAAAGGGTTGTTAAACTTAGCCTATGGCATCGTTATTTACGGAGACTCACTGAGGGGTGTGGGACACCTATATATTACTTGTTATTACGTGGGTTTGATTTTTATGGGATTACTTACCTTGGGCATGTCCGAGCGTGATTTGACTATCGGCGTGCATTAACTTGTGGTATATGAGAGCATTTGTCTGCATCTTGTCTTCTATAAGAGAGTAGATGCGTAGACCCTATTTGAAATCAATAAAAACCAAAATTTTGTTTTAAATCGATAAACCTGATATTTTTTTTTATAAACCAAATTTTTATATATTATTGACTAAGGGCCTTAGGAGTTTCGATGACCGACTACTTTAGGAAGTAGTGTATCGGGGTGGTTCCTTGTTTGGATTTCTCTTGCGAGACACCCCACGCATGAAACTAATAACCGTTGGGAGTCGAAATAAGTTAGGTCATTGGGAAACGAGTTTATAACCTTTGCGAAAACTTTTAATATTAAAAGCGGTACGAGAGGGTGTATGGGTGCCCTGGATGATTGAATTGTAGTATTTTTCATAATTGTGAAAAAGGTAAGTAATTGAGACTTCAGGATTTATTTGTTCTCTACGAGAGGATCATTTTTCCCAAAGTTTGTCACGAGGACGGTATAGGGAAGATTAGGTAAAGTTTAAATTTGATTCAGTTGAAACTATATGGTGAGGCTTGGCGTATAACATCGATAGGGATTTTGTTAATGTACTGTATGGGCGGTACCTCTTGGATTTCTTGCGATGGGAGATTTATACTCGGAGTTGACCTTACCGGTATGACTTATATTCCTGAATTTCAGGACGAAATTTTTATATAAGGGGGGAAGTATGTAATACCCCGTAATTTTAAATGACATTTAAAATTAGTTATATTTTAAATTAATGGATTAATTGGATTTTATTATTAATTAATTCATTCGGGTTTTATCCGGACGGTGGATATTAAAATGGATGATTCTGAATATTACCTAAATATATTTAGGTAATATATGAATGCGATGTCATTGATATGACTGTATGATATAAATTCGGTAATTTATATTTTTAGTTAGACGCGGTATGGGACGTGTCGGGACTAGTTTATTAAATTAAAAAGAAAATTTATTTTCTATCGACCTTATAGTCATTTCGATTGCGTCGTTGCGTCCAAAAGTTTCTAAATAGTCAGAAAAGTCTATTTGGATGTTAATTTTGAGTCTCGGGTCATTTGGAAATGAATAGACAACCCGAAAGGGCATTTTGGTCATTTTTCTAGGGGGATGAATAGTGATTTTGGATTTTGGCCTATTATAAGTACTGGTAGATTAAGTGTATGTGGGTTATTCATCTCCTCTACACAAAATAGAGAAGTCATCTTCCTAGAGAGAGTGAAAGAGTGCTTGGGAAGGGAAAAACCTACTTGGGAAGGAGAAGAACAAGAACCAAGGTTCACCACCACCAACCACCACCGGAGTTTGACCGGAGAAGGGACAACCAACGGAGATATACTACACCAAATGATCAGACCTTCAGTAACGACAAGTATTTAATAATGGAAATTTAAGTTTGTATATTGTCCATGTTAGAATAGTATGAAAAGAGAAGATTATTTATGTTTGGAAGAAATAATGGAGTATTAAATGGATTTCTGGAAACTGAAATGATGTAGGAATTAAACTCATGTTTTAGGTTGATAATAATCCACGAAATAGTCATGAATCTGTTGAAGAAACTATGAGAACCATTGATGTGTTCTTGAAGATGTTATGTTGATAAATTTTCTGAAAATAAGGAGATAAACATGATTTTTAATCCAATCCCTTGATGATTCTAGGATGTTTAGAGTATTGGAAATCGTTCATATATGTTGATATATCATGTAGTAAAGATTATAGTCATTTGGGATGTTTAGATGAAGGTATAAATGATCACAAGTTGCTAAACCCGTAGTTGCTGAAATGCAGAAAAACTAGGATGTGACCTGAGGGATCGATCGATCGACCCCTGCCTTCAATCGATCGACCTCCCCAGAATATGCAAAGTTAATTCTTTTTAAATGTTGATTCTTATCCCAAACCTTTTGTGGATCTTTGATGATTATTATTTGGAGATTATGGGACTTAGAAAATATCAGTAAACCCTTGATAACATTTGAATTAATTTGATTTGGATTCAAGTGATTAAAATGATGAAAATTATATTGAATGGAATTTCGGTTGCTAGATTCATGTGTTAAATTCTAAATGGAGATGTATGAGGATTAAAGATAGGACCAGTAGGGGTGATTGAATATAATATCTGAGTATCCTTAAGTTTACAAGAGGGTTTAATCCAAAAGTGAAAGAAGATGTGTTTATAAGAGATTTGAAACTATCGGTTTTAACCTTAATTAAAAGGAGAACTAAACTCGTAGTAGTTCGGGAGAAATAATGTTATGGACCAGTATAATATTAGTGACTTCTTACTGAATATAAGATGAAGAAAATCCTATTTGAATCTTGTGAGATGGGAGTTTAGAACACATTTGGTTGAAAGAGGGTATGAGGTTATCCCGATCGCATAGTTGAAGTTGTCGGACCTCCTCGATCGACAAACTTAAGTAGTAGTGTATTGGAGGGATTCCTTGTTTGGATTTCACTTTGCGAGACGCTCCGCGCATGAACCTTAACGACGTCGGGAGTGGAGAGATGTTATAGGATGCGAGGATAATTAAATTATGAAGTAAAGATATGATATTTTAATACGTGGAATTTAAAAGAGATATAATGCTACATATGGGAAATATCTTAGGGTAGTGATAATTACCTTATTGATATTATATTATAGGTATGATAATACCTATTTGATTGATTGATGATTTATGTGTATGACATACCTAGCTTACTTGCTATCGGTGGGAGGTTTGCGCGTGAGGGCAGTCATATCCTGATGAATCCATGGAATCTTTGATTTGTCGCTCGAGAACATAGGTCTATGAAAGACTTATCAGGGAGTTGATAAGTCCGCTGACTGTGTGTACGTAGGTATGTACGTGACCCATGGATACGAGAACTATGTTCGCCTCCAATTTATTTGTTGTTGTTTGTGGTTCGTGGAATCTTACCGAACCTTTAGTCCCCTATTCGACGACCTGCGATGATGGGACATGATAGAAGAGTAATGCATTGCACCGCAGCTGTGACTCGGGGTGTCGTATTATATATGAATATATATATAATGGATTAAATGATTGAATGGATATATTGTGGTTAAATCTATCTACGGTGATAATTGTAGACAACGGTGAATAGAGAAAGATAATGGAATTAATTTAATGAATGTTTATGCTTATAGAATTGAAAAGCTTAACTCATGGTAATGAGAACCGATTCATATTAATGAGTAATGACTCATGTTAATGAGAAACGATTCATATTAATGAGTAATGATTCATGTTAATGAGAAAATAATCATATAAAGGAGAAATGTAAATGAATAATAATGTGACGTATGGTATGGGACATACGGGGATTATGATATGGAAATGGAATTATAATATGGAGACTAGAAAAGAGGAACCATTAACTAGGAGGTTAATAGGAAATGTTAAGTGTGCACTCTAGTTGAGAGGTGAGAATAGCAACTGAGAGTTGGATCTAACATGTACATAATAAATGCTTTATTGCAGTTGTTAAATACTTGCTTTTTTTAAAATCATCTACACATTCAGGCTCTGACCCGTTTCCTTGCATATTTTCTCTTCTATTGTATCTCTATATCAGGTGTCCAGTAACTGGGACGCCAACCTTAGCGGATTTTGACAAGCTATGGATTTATGTAGTTTTGCTTAGACGCCTATCTTCATTTGATTCACAGTGTTCTTAGTTAGGGCATGTTGCCCAAAGGATTTCAGTTATCTTTTATATCGAGGTCAAATACTATTGTATTCGGGTCTTTTAATACAGTTGTTATTGATGGGATTACTTTAATGGATTAATATTATTTGGGAATGTTTATTCCAACAGCATTTAAATTCTTTTGTGTTATCTATTCAGTTAAGTGTTGTAGAATAAAATGTGTTGTGTTATTCTTAAACAAAAAATGGTTTTGTTGAAATTTAAATTTGGAAAGTTTTTAACACCAGCTTAATTGGGTTTTGGGTGAGTTGTAAATGTTTTCGACAGTGATGCTAAGAATGAGCCAACTGTATATTCTGTTTTAATTTGGTATGGGACTGGCCACCCGGTATTTAATTAGACAGGGTATTACACTATGATACTAAATTGACAAAGAATAAAAAAAGAGAAGGAGATAATATCAGAGAAGAATCAACTGAAGAGAAGGAGAAACACTCATCGCCAATTGGAATCAACCAAAAGGTTAAGAGCAAAATAAGAAGAATATACATCTTAGGCAAAAGTCTGTTTATAATTTGAAATCAATTTGGTTTATCTTCGTAAATTCTAAACCCTTATATAGGTACTTGAAAAAACCCTCTAGAAATGGGTAATTAATATATATTAAAGAGAACAGTAATAAACTTTAAATTGAAAAACTAAAAGATTTTACCTTTGGGACTAAAAACTAATCTGCCATGAAATTTAATATCACTAAAAATGCTTTCTTTTCTCTGTGTACATTAAAATAGAAGGTGAACCATATACCAAATGAAAGTTCTGGAAGTCTTATTTTAAATGAGCTTTGAAACAATTCATTTGGATTTCTGAGAACTGAGTTATGACTGTTTTACCAAAGGGTGTTTGTGCTAGTAATAGAATCCGAAAATAGATTCTTTAGTTCTTCTAAGCCCAATGAATGAACCATGAAGCTTCTTGGGACTTGTAAGAATATTATAGGTTGCTTATGCATCAGTTGTTAAATGTGTGTTATATAATACTATGTTAACCAATTTGATAACCTTATAATTAGGGATATTTAGCAAAGGCAATGACTTAGAATCCACTAAAAGATTTGAACTTTATAATTATCTCTCTACACTTTCAAGAAGGTACACTATTTATTGCAAAAACCCAAAATGTCAAATTCTTTAAAGTATGGTAAAATTAGGGGGAGTCCCGAATAACAAAATGTCGTTATAAAGGATGTTAAGGTACTTTTACCATTCCCTGTCACTTCTAAAATAATTAATCTATTAGTTCGTGGATAATTTTACAATTAAAGAATAATTAAATTATCAACCATCATATAATTGGATTATCACCATGAAACAAATATAGATAAAATCACAAAGATTATTTTTAAGAAGATCCCAACTTCCCATCTGTTCGAGCCCTGTTTATTTGTTTAAGGCTTCTTGCTAACCATTCATGTTTTAAACAATATTGGTGTTAGTAAGTAATCTATTATTAGAAACATCTTTATTGAAATTAATTGGGGTGCTCATGTAGCATTTCTTTACTGTCTTGCGGTTGCTCGCGTTGCACCCCCTATCACTGGCGTGTATCCACTAGCATGTCACCCCTTCATTGACTTGGGGTTACTTGTACGATATCTTTTTACTATCTTGGGGTTGCTCGGTATAACACCCCTTCGCTAGCATGGAACCACTCGCCTATCATCCCCTCACTGACTTAGGGTTTCTTGGAAGGCATATCCTAATTGTCTTGGGGTTTCTCGCATGGCACCCACCTCGATGGCTTTGACCCATTCACATGGCATGCCATTTCTGACTTGGGATTGCTTGTCCAATATTATTGACATATATATGACTTCTGTCTTGGATGGCATCTCCTATATTTTTCTGTTCCGATCTTATTGCAATAAGAATTTTTCATTTTTTTGAAGGTCATATATTGTTAGAGCCCTGTTTGATGGAATGCCTTATTGAATAATTTTTTTCAGCTCATATATTCTTTGTAATTGGGTTAACATGTATGTTGAATTTATTTTAAATAAATTTATGTAGTTTTTTATATCACGCTCGCGTATCACATGGGTTCAATGCTAGTGTACCTGTATTATTGTGAAACTTCATAGTAGATGGCTTTAATGTCAATTAATTGAAAATACAGTGTCATAAAAATGCACATAAGATTTTGGTGCGCCTATATCAACAAATCCCCCATTGTTTAAAGTGTTTCTAACATACAAAATTCACTTGATAGAAATAATCATAGTAAATGGCCTAAAAAGTGTTCGTGAGCTTTAGAATATATTTTGTTTTCTAACCCTTAAATCTAAAGTAGGTTTCGTTGAGACTAGAGGTGATTGCACTACCGGACCTTGCCATTTTATCTGAAAAAATTTGGTTTGGTTTCCAATATTTTATTGCCACAAATAAAATTATTGAAAATTTTGTAATTAGTTTTGTTTAGATGATTCAAAACTTGATTTATCGAAATTACGGTAGTACTAAAAGTTAGATAAATTACTAAATCCAAAATAATGATTTAAAATGCTAACACTACCAAATGTCTTGGAATTTTATAGTAGTTAAAAATATTAAATAAAATTGGCAGGGCTACATATGATTTGATGTAGTAGGATATTAACTGCTAAGTTATTTCTGACGCTTAATAGAGAGAAAAAATTTTACCCACCCTTTGGATAGTTGAAAAAGGGGAAATAACATGTTTCTCGGACCTAGAATGGTTCATGATCCCCCAACCAGAATTAAATCAATCCACATCCTTTTCGTATATTTCAGAAACGTAGTGAGAGTACTTTGATGAAAATAAAAGTTTTGAGGTCTGACATGAGTAGTCAGGGATTGCCAAGGGTGTAACCCATGAGGAGAGGTGGCTTGGTACGAAAATAAGGGAAATTGGTACCTATAGAAGTGACATCTTCTCTAACATAGAGATGATAGAGCCAGTGGAGTATAGGCTCGTCTTTTGAGACATTTTTATCGAATGCACGATAGTTTTGTGTGTCATTATATAAGTGAGACCTTAAGCGTAAAGGAATATATCAGTATGTAAGGGCTTGAATGAACTTGTTGCTAATCGTGGGTTGTAGTGACCAGACATTTGGTTGAAATGGTGTCAATGGTGTATGTATAGTGGAAATAACAAAAGATTATTGCGAGTAAATTTTGAACACGTTTGAACGCGGTTGTATGCAAGAATCTGATGGGATATTGTGGGGATTCGTAATGTCGACGAGTCTATTTGGGAGCGCGAAGAAGAGATACGCGACAAATATCCATAGTTATTCATACTAGGTATTTTTTTTAATTTTGGGATGAAATTTCAAAACTAGGGGGTATGTAACACACGGTTATTTTACTGATTTTTATATCGGGAATTAATTGGGATTTATTTAAATTGTATTTAGAAAATTAATCCGGTGAAATAAATATTAATTAGTGAGATAAGGGCTAATATTTATTTATATAGAATATTACATAGTGAATGAGTAATAAAAATAAGTAGAAAATAGAATAAGTGTCGCAAGTGAGAAGTACAATAGTTACGATAAATTTAGTCGGGACGCGTGTGTTAGTCGTGTCGGGACTAAATTTAAAAAATAAAATGTATTTTCAGTTTTGATACTTCAAATGGTCATTTCGAGTGCATCAGTGTATCAGAAAGGGTCGAAATAGTTAGAAAAGTCTACCCAGGGCTTTAGTTTGGATCCCGGGGCACTTTTAGGCCAAACCGGCACCCCAGAGGGGAATTTTGGTATTTTGAAATATTGGAGAAAATAATCCCACAAAAAGTAGAGTATTATATCTAATAACACGTAAAGAAAATTAGGTTTATTATCTATCAAACTAAAGGGAGAGTCACAGGAGGGAGAAGGAGAGTTGTTCCTAGGGTTCCCAGGCCAAGATCCACCTTCTTGCATCACCACCACCACCGGATTGTAGATCTGGAGGAGGAGAACACAAATACTACCAAAAATTCTGCAAAATCAAACCTTCAAATTAAGACAAGTGTTTATCGTGCTAATTTATGACTTGTTATACCATCCATGTTAGAATAGGCTGATAACTTTATGAAATTCATGAGATTTGGCTTTAAAATTTGAGATATAAATCATGTTCTTAGGTAGGAATGTTACTATACTTGATCTCTTACTCACATAGGATGAAATTGATGATAAATATCATGAAATTTGAGAATAAATCTTGAAAAATGTTGAGGTTCTTAAATATGAATTATAAACTAGGGTTTTGAATGATTAATCTTGAATTAATGGAATTTAAATGTGTTCTTTGATGATTTAATGATTCCAATATGTTAGAAAATATGTATATATTTTGGTGTAATGTTTAGGACTGTTGATACCAAAATTAGTCTGAAGACACGTGTCAATCTGCATGGCGCTAACAAACATTTCTGAACAACACCTTGACTTCGAGGAACTCAACTTCCCCGACCAGCTCAAATACTCCGAGCAGTAGGTATTCTCCGAGGAACTTTATTGCACCGAGCAACTCATGGATACCGAGATACTTAGGCGGTCCGAGCTGCACCTCGATCAGAGTATTTATTTCCAGAAAATTAAGAGGATTAAATGCGTATACGCTTATTGGATAGTTATGTATAACCCTTTCACATGTACAGCCTCAGGGCTATAAATACATTGTATCATCCTCATTGTAAGGGGGCGAAATTCCTTGAGAAAAACCCTACCTCGAGAATTCCAAACAAACAGTCAGCAATAAAAAAAACAGTGGAAGAAGGCCATTCTTTTAAGGCTGAACCACTTTAAAAATTCTTTTGTCTTATTTATTTTATCTGTGATTGAATAATTAGAGATAATCTAATTTTTTACATCAACAGATTGGCGCCGTCTGTGGGAAAACGACTGTAATTATTATTTTTCACCAAAAACAATTCATTATCAATGGCTGACAATCCTGAATCCAGCAATCGAAATGCTGGAAACCCCCCAAATCCATCTGCTCCTCCAAATGTCCAAGATCTAGCTGGAATTATGTCCGATCATCCTACAATATCATCATGGGAAGGGTAGGATTGAAGAAGTTTGAAGCAGTACCATCTACGGTACATCAATGCCTGAAATTTCCAACCAATTTTGGAGTAGGAGTTGTAAAGGGTGACCAAAAAGTATCTCGAGAATGTTACTACTCATCTGCCGAGCAGGAAGAGCTGGAGGAATTTAGGAAAAAGACTACTACCTACCAAGTGGATGAAGGTGCAGAGATTGAAACATTGGATCCTAGAGACGAGTCGCAACTCGTGAAAGGTCAGGTGGTGGAAGCTACTGAAAACATCATTTTGGACGACGAGCACCCAAAACGAACAACTCAGATAGGTTCGTCGTTAGATGCCTCACTAAAACAGGAATTGATAGTTTTCCTAAAAAGCAGAAAACAAACTTTTGCTTGGAGTCATGAGGATATGCCCGGAATATACCCAAATTTCTTATGTCACGAGCTCAATGTGAATAAGGAGATCAAGACGGTGAAGCATAGAAGAAGAGTGTTCAGCCCCGAGAAGAACCAAGTTATATAGGAGGAGGTCGAGAAGCTCCAGAAAGCTTGTTTTATTGAAAATGTTAAATACCCAAACTGGTTAGCAAATGTGGTGATGGTGAAAAAGAAGAATAACAAATGGAGGATGTGTGTAGACTTCACCGACCTCAACAAGGCATGCCCAAAGGATCATTTTCCCTTGCCCCGAATTGATCAATTAGTGGATGCTACCTCAGGACACGAGCTGCTGAGCTTCATGGATGCTTATTTTGGTTACAACCATATCAAAATGAAACTTGAAGATAGGGAGAGTACCTCTTTCATAACCCCTAGGAAAACTTATTGTTATAATGTTATGCCTTTTGGCTTGAAAAATGCAAGTGCAACATATCAGCGGATGATGAACAAGGTGTTTGCAGAGCAGATCAGTTGCAATATGGAAGTTTATGTTGATGATATGCTGACAAAGAGCAAGAGAGCTGCTGACCATCTAGTTGACTTAGGACAGACCTTTGATCAATTAGATAAATATAAAATGAAGTTGAATCCCACAAAGTGCATATTCAGAGTACGAGAAGGCATGTTCCTCGGGTATATTATCAACCAACGAGGTATTGAAGCAAACCCTGAAAAGATCAAAGCTCTATTAGGGCTGCGATTTCCAACGACAAAGAAGGAAGTACAAAGTCTCACAGGGCGAGTGGCAGCACTTAACAGATTTGTATCACGAGCAACGGATAGATGCCTTCTATTCTTCAAAACACTCCGAAAAACGTTTGAATGGAATGAAGAATGCGAGAAATCCTTTCAAGAGTTGAAGAAATATTTGGGAGCACCTCCACTATTGTCCAGGCCAGTGATGGGAGAAAGATTGTACTTATATCTGGCAGTTTCAGAAAATGTAGTTAGCTCGGCATTAATAAGAGTGGAGGATGGAGTGCAAAAACTAATTTATTACACTAGTAAGGCCTTCCGAGGAGCAGAGATCAGATATCTAAGAATGGAAAAGTTGGCATTGGCGCTGATCGAAGCGAGTAAAAGAATGAGGCCATACTTCTAGGCTCATACCAAAGTCATGTATACCAATATGCCGTTGAGGCAAGCTCTTCATAAACCAGAAAAATCAGGGAGATTGATGTATTGGGCAATAGAACTCGGTGAATATAATATAATTTATGAGCCTAAGTCGGCACGAAAAGGGCAGGCAGTAGCAGATTTTATAGCAGAGTTCACTTACCTGATACCTCCGAGGAGCAAAAGCCAGATACCGACTAACCTGTGGATGTTACAGGATCATCGAATTTAAACCCCGATCAACTTACGTTGGTCGACGAACAAAAGAAGTTGGTCGATGAGGAAGAGAAGTTGGTCGGAAAGCAAGAGAAGCTTGTCGACGAGCAGCAAGAAGCGCTAGATGAGGACAAAAGGAAGCAGCAAATGTTTCACCGAGGAACTCTGTCCGATCAAAAATTTGAAGATGAGGTACCTATATGGAACCTATATGTGGATGGCTCATCTTGCACTGCAGGCTGTGGGGCAGGGATTATTTTAAACAGCCCGGATGAGGTCGATATGGAATATGTTACGCGCTTCCAATTCAAAGCTTCTAATAATGAGGCTGAATATGAAGCTATGATTGCAGGCCATAATCTGGAAAAAACCATGGGGGCAGAGCAAGTTATTGTATTCAGTGACTCGCAGTTGATCGTAAATCAAATAATGGGAGTATATGCAGCCAAAAGAGAATTAATGATCAGGTATCATGCAAAAGCGATGGAAATTTTATCAAGTCTAATGGCAGTGCAGATAATTAAAATACCAAGATTGGAGAATGCCAGAGGAGATGCCTTAGCTCGTTTAGCATCAATCACACGCACCGAGCTATGGAGAACAATCCCAATTGAAGTCTTGGCTAGTCGGAGCATAGATGAAGATCTTATGATGAACTTTATTACCTTTGATTTAGGACCATCTTGGATCGATCCCATCAGGACATATATTGAAGAAGGGTATTTGCCAACTGATAAACTAGCAGCCAAGAAACTAAAGTTTAAAGCTGCTCGTTATGTATTAACCAATGGTGTTCTATATAGACGAGGAATTATAGCTGGCTTGCAGAGCACATCCCGCCGAGGTGAAAAACTTGATCGAAGAAGTCCATAAAGGGTCTTGTGGAGCCCATGTAGCAGGTTGGACACTTCTGCAAAGGATAATGACGCAGGGATACTATTGGCCGACAATGAGGGTTGATTGCATAGCCTATGCAAAAAAATGTGACAAATGTTAATGCTTATCCACTATCCGAAGAACTCCCCAAGCATTGTTGACACCCATTACTTCCCCTTGGCCATTTTCCATGTGGGGAATTGACTTGGTTGGGCCACTTCCAACGACTAGAGGAAGATTTAAATATCTTGTCGTCGCAGTGGATTACTTTACTAAGTGGGTGGAAGCCGAGCCTCTTGTCGACATGACGTACAAAAAAGTGTACCAATTTATTTGGAAAAATATCATTTGTAGATATGGTCTTCCCCATGCATTCATCACCGACCATGGAACACAATTTGATAATGAGGAGTTCGCTCCATATTACCATCAGTTGAACATACTAAAAACTCACTCTGCACCAGGCCATCCCCAAAGAAATGGGTAAACTGAAGTGACGAACAGGACACTGTTGAATGGCTTGAAGAAAAGATTAAATAATGCAAAGGCAAATTGGATCAACGAGATACATTCTGTACTGTGGGCTTATCGTACTACTCCCCGAGCATCAACAGGAGAATCTCCATATATGCTGGCATTTGGAAGTGAAGTTGTTATACCTGTCAAACTGGGCCTCCCAACACACCGAGTGCTGAACTTTAATTCCCATGTCAACGACTTGATGAGAAGGTTAGACTTGGACATGCTCGAGGAAGTTAGAGAAGAAGCATCCATCAGGAATGCTGCTTACCAGCAACGAACAACTTTGTTTTACAACAAAAGAGTGAAGAAATGCAACCTGAAAGAAGGGGACTATGTGCTGAAGAAAGTAATTCAAAAACACAATAAACTGGAAGCTAACTGGCATGGGCCCTATAGAGTAACAGAGGTTGTTCGACCAGGGACATATAGAATTGAAACTTTAGAAGGGGAGGAGTTTAAGAATGCATGGAATGCATAGCATCTTCATAAATATTATCAGTAGTCTCATCTCTATGTAATGCAGTTTTCTTCGATATGAATAAAGTTTTGGTTATTTCGCCCAATTCTCTCTTTTTGTTGAAAATTTTTCGGAGTACTAGTGCTGCACACTACGCATCAATCCCAGAAATACCAACTCCGGTTGGTTGGGAACAAAATCCACCAACTATAAGTTGGTCGGGAACAAAAATTTCCTAGAAATACCAACTCCGGTTGGTTGGGAAGAAAATCCACCAACTATAAGTTGGTCGGGAATAAAAATTTCCCAGAAATACCAACTCCGGTTGGTTGGGAACAAAAATTTCCCAGAAATACCAACTCCGGTTGGTTGGGAAGAAAATCCACCAACTATAAGTTGGTCGGGAATAAAAATTTCCCAGAAATACCAACTCCGGTTGGTTGGGAAGAAAATCAACCAACTATAAGTTGGTCGGGAATAAAAATTTCCCAGAAATACCAACTCCGGTTGGTTGGGAAGAAAATCCACCAACTATAAGTTGGTCGGGAAAAAAAATTTACCAAGGTTGGTCGAGAACGAAAGACACCAACTCCGGTTGGTCGAAAACAGTTGGTTATGGCATTTTAAATAGTTGGTCAAAAAACGAAATATCATCAACTCTGGTTGGTCGACAAATGATTATCATCAATTTAAGATAGTCAACAATAAATTTTCACCAACTTTAGTTGATCAGTAATTTAAAGTAACACAAAATATTTCTATCTTTTTAACAAATATACGTGCACATTCATTAGTAAATAAAAAGAAATATTTTACAAAATATTTCCAAGACAATCGAAATTGCAAGTAAAACTAGAAGTCTTTCATTAAATCTAGAGCAAAATACATCGAGAATGAAATACATATTAATTATTACATCAAGATATCTATTCTATTGGTTTCTTCCCCTTTGCTTTTGAAACAGGTTCCTCGCCAGCAGGATGATCGTCTAAAGCATAAAGGGAATTTATGAAATTAAGGTCTTTGAGCATCCTGATGTTCATCACAGATGGCCGATCGAGTAGATGCTCTAGGCGAGATATCTCAACATTGGAATGGAGACTGTAGTCGCCAAGATATTTGGAAATCAAACACTGAGGGATTGCCCGAGCAGGAATCCAGCTCATGTCGAGTTTGAATGGTGGCACTGGCTGGTCAAGCAACCCAGGATTATAGTGATCCTATAAATAGTGACCTTGTTCCAATTGTAGCACACCCAAGGCATTTAACCATCCTTACTTATACCCCTCGTTGTTAGACTGCTGAATCCGATCATCGAGGTGATAGAGGGATTCATTATAGGCAGCCATCCAAAATTCTCTAAGTTTCTTGTGGAATTGATAAGTCAACCTTTCCAGCTGCTCGTGGAGAATTTTTTACGAAAAGTTTTTTATTCTCCAAGGCAGACTTTTGTGTAGAGAGCTGCTCATCCAAATTCATAATTTTCCTGGACATCTCTGCTCATGCTTGATTCTTAGCCTTTAGCTGAAAGGCTTGATTCTCCAAAGCTGATTGAGTTCTTTTCTCTTCAATAGTAAGTTGAGCAGCTCTTGCTCGTCCCCGAGAACCTCTTGCTCGACCGCAAGAAGAAGTAGAGGCTCCAGTTCTCTTCAAAGTCTCCAATTCGTCTCTCAAATTGTCATTTTCAACCTCTAAGAAAGAGAAACCCTCGTCGTTGACAGGGACTAAAGCGTTCGAGGAAGATGCTGCAGACTTCAACTGAGATATCTCTCCTAGCAAGTTATTGTTTTCCTGCTCCAGCAACTTAGCTATCTGCCTGTGCTCTTCGACCTCGGTCTTCAAAGTTCTCTCCCTCACATCATAGGCAACAATCAATCTATCATATCCTTTATCAACACTTAGTTGTTGATACTTCTTCTCATATCCCTGGTGCAAAAGGTATGTAGACTCCTTGTATTATTGTTGAATCTCCTCAAGAGTGCCCTGGAGGTCTTCAATCATTTCATAATACGCTACATTGTTAGCCACTGCCCGGTCGAGCAGACACTTTAAATACTGGTAGGCTTCAACTGCTTACTCTGAAGCATCTTGACCGAGGATATCAACGATTTGAGCTTCAGTCATATCTGTTTGACTAGCTTTGAAGTACTCATTGCATTGTCTCAACAATTTTGTATCATGAGCTGACAAGAGTTCCATTCTAGCCATAAACTAGTAAAGAAAAAAGATGGAAAGAATCAATAAAATGCAGACAGAGCGAGAAGAAGAGAATCAACAGTATGAACAATCAAAATTTCAAATTTTGTTGCATCATAAAAGAGAAGTACATAGTTTTGACAAAGAAAATAAAATAGAGAGAAAAGTCCAAACAACTCTACACCTTCTCCTTGTCTCCCAAAACTTTCTCGGGAGGCTGGGATGAAGAGGAAGGTTGCTCGGATGGCACAGAAGGTTGCTCGGTGGGTGCTGGAAGCTGCTCGGCTGAAATATGGGTTAACTGGAGCTGCTCGGTAGGAGTAATAGTTGGTTAGGGTTGTTCGTAGCGAAGTTCAACAGTAGGTACTTGATCCCTGACCATCATAGAAGATTCCTCGGAGGCAGCTTTGTCCTCTTCGTCTTCCCCGGGAGTAGGAGGGGGGCCAGGAATGTGTCGCTGAAATAGGTAAGAGTTCTCATCGACATTCATCTCTGTCAGAGCAGCCACCCAACCATCCCTGAAGTATTTGAGGCTGCCATACTCCATTTATGAGACCATGGCAGCCAAACCCTTATTCCAACCTTTGTCCTAGCCAGCACTGAAGGACTTTTTCACAGCCAATTTTCTTTTCACTTTCTCCGAGGAAAGCTTCTCAGACAGAAGCTCTTCAGCAACCTTCAATTTATTCTCCACTTCTTCCTTCTGACGACCTACTTCACGAAGCCTGTTTAACTCTTCCTCAGCAGACTTGAGCTTACTTTCAAGCTCTCCAGCATTTTGAAGCTTCCCCTCGAGCTCTTTGTTCTTCTCCTCCAAGTCTTTTATTTTCTTCTCCAATCCCTTGGAGACTTCAACAGCTTGATCCCTCTCCTGCTCGGTGGAATTAAGTTATTTCTCCCAAGCAGCTTTATCATCGACATACTTCTGACGAGAATATTTTAAAGACTACGTCAGACCTACAAAAGCCTCCTCTACACCGCCAGAGGAGATGGACGCCTTGATGGCTTCGTCCTTCTTCATAATTGTATTGAAATAAGTTACCAACTTCCAGTAGTTGGGGGCTGAGAGATGGATTCAGCCAAATTGACCGAGGTGCTCTTCTTTAACTTTCTCATGGGAACAGGAACATTCTCGACCAAGGATGCCATCTTGGTCGGTGATATAACTATAACCTCACTTGGAGAGGAAATAGCTGCAACCTTGCTCGGAGCCACAGGGGGCTTCTCGGAAACATGCACAGTAACAGTTGGAGGAGGTGCATCAAGTTGTCTTGTCCCTTCTGGGACATCCTGCTTGCTTTTCTTTGCCTCTCCAACAACAGAGGAAGATTTCTCAAAGAGGGCAGGAGCTCTTCTTCTCTTCATTCTTTCACTCAGAGGAATATGTGACTCAGGTGAAGAACTTTCATAAGCTGGTACTGGTTCTACGCCACTTATCACTGGACGAGCAGTAAAAGACGAGGTGTAACTCTTGTACTGCAACAAGTATGAAGCTGATCTGATGTGTTCGTTAGCAACAGTTTGATGCAAACCCCAGATAAGTTTCGGATGCTTTAAATTAACTTCTATCTCTTTTGGTGACCTTCTCTTGCTGTCAACTGCAAATAAATCAAAATTAAAATATCAATGACACATTTTATCAAACACAAAGAAAGCATAATTTCAAAAATAAATTAAAATAAAAACAACCTATCCCATTGCCATATGGAGGGCATCTAAGACCCTGATACACATCATTTCCACTTGACGGAGCATGTTGCCAATTTTTCATAACAACACCATGCTCGAAGTAGTCCCTATTGGCATCTGGGAGATTGACGACTAAAATCCTATTTAAAAACCTAGGTTTCAAGTAAAAAGTACTGTCGCTGACAGCCCATATATAGCAAAACATAATTTTTGGAATTCCTATATGAGTTCCATGAATCTGATTTAATCTATGAACTCCATTAACTATTCTCCATGTATTGGGAGCTATTTTTGCAGGAACCACGTCAAAATATTGACAGAATTCCAGACACAAAGGGTTTTGGGGAAAAGAAAAGCCACATTCAGCTACAAAGAGACTGGGGAACCAATGTCCCTCAGCCAAATGAAAATAATCTGAAGATTCAGAAAGTTCCTCCAAAATAACCCATGAAGGAATAGAGAAATCAGAACGAAACTTATCAAGCGTCTCAACAAGGTAAACCATGGTTAATAAAGGAAATAAAAGAGAAGGAAGAAGATCTTACAGAAAAAAGATGGATCTGTTGACAACGAACGATGAAAAGGATGAACGCATAAGAGAGAGAGGAAATGGAAAACTCAAAGATACAGATTTGAAAAAGTAAAAGACGATAAGATTTTCTGCAACGCTTATATACCTTACCTTGGGAAGGAGTACAAATAATGATTACAAAGAGAGACGTTTGCGCTACCCGCGGCTAAAATGACAAAAAGGGCGCGGAGACCGAAGCAGTTAGAAAATTTCAAAAAGTCTGATTCAATGAATTCAAAAAGAAAAATAAATGCAAAGAAAACGCTCCTAAAATTCAGGATAACCATTTAATCCCGCCATATTTCGAGAAGAATGTTCCACACTCCTCAATCTCGAACTGTGAAACATTGGGGGCTTCTGTTGATACCAAAATTAGTCTGAAGACACGTGTCAATATGCATGGCGCTAACAAACATTTCTGAACAACACCTTGACTTCGAGGAACTCAACTTCCCCGACCATCTCAAATACTTCGAGCAGTAGGTATTCTCCGAGGAATTTTATTGCACCGAGCAACTCATGGATACCGAGATACTTAGGCGGTCCGAGCAGCTTAGGCGGTCCGAGTTGCACCTCCATCCGAGCATTTATTACCAGCCAATTAAGAGGATTAAATGCTCATTAAATGCTGGTTATTATCATACATATGTATACAGTTCTTGGACAGTTATGTATTACCCTTTCACATGTACATCCTCAGGGCTATAAATACATTGTATCATCCTCATTGTATGGGGGCGGAATTCCTTGAGAAAAACCCTACCTCGAGAATTCCAAACAAACAGTCAGCAACAACAAAAACAGTGGACGTAGGCCATTCTTTTAAGGTTGACCCACTTTAAAAATTCTTTTGTCTTATTTATTTTATCTGTGATTGAATAATTAGAGATAATCTAATTTTTTACATCAACAAGAACGATTGGTTGGGAGATTGGGAATGAATCATGGAGGTTTTATGGCTAAAAATGTTGAATCATGTAACTATTATTTTTGGAGAAGACGAGAACTGCTACAGGCGAATCGATTCAGACCAAGGCCGAATCGATTCGGTTTCCTAGAATTGCACAATTTCATTCCTTTTTGCTTAGAACTCATGGGAAACGATTGGGTTAACCTTTGAAGAAATTTTAAAACATAATAAGAGATATTTTAATGATCAGTAGGCTAATGTTGAGATTGATATTAGTTATATGAAGAGAACTTAAAGCTATCACCGATTTGGTAATGTGGCAATAAAACCTAATTCGGAGAATTACATCGTGTCACAGACAAATTAAGGGAGCGTATGACCAGACCAGTAGGGCATTAGTGAGATACCTACTGAAATTGCTTATATGACAATTGTTAACCTTTCGGGCTTGGGGAAATAATCACAATTTTATGGTGAGAAGTATACGGGTAAAGTAATGATACGTAGAATATTCGAGAGTTATTATACTACGTATGGGACATCTGAGATAGTCCGCGTGTGTACCTATACTGAATATATGTGTATATATGGGTGGTGTGAATACCTTTTGTTTGATATAGTTATGTCTAAGACATAACTAGGTTTTTTGCTATCACGGGAGGTTTCGCGTCGTGGCCAGTCTTATTCTGATGAGCTATTAGAGGGATATTGACTTGTATCTCAAAACATCGAACTTGTGGATTGAGCACCACTTGTGGGAATAAGGGTGTGACCGGTAATTTGGGTGCATTAGGTATGTGTGTAGCCCAGAGGCTTGGAACTATGTTCGCCTCCATTATATGTGATTTGATTTAGGGTTCGAGGGAGATTGTCCAAACCGGTGTCCTTATTAGTACGTGATGTACCAGGACTTGATAATATAGCATGCCCGCAATGTAGGATCCACTTAAGGGTGCTATGTACGTATATATATATGACATCTCACAAGTAGACGTCCGCTAACGGATTAAATGACATTTCCCAATTTGTTGACCCATTTAATTAGAAAATAACAAAAGTAAAAAAAGGTTGTTGGCTTTCTTTAAGCAACTATTGACTTTAAAAAAGAGACACGTTTCATTTACCTTGCTTTTCCCTTCCCCACCCAGAGAAAAAAGCCCTAGCCGTTGTTGAAGTGAAGCCATTGTCGTCCCCCCTAACTGATTTTGAAGCCGTAACTAATCATAGATGATTTGGGAGTTTCACCAACAGTTATGAAAGCCCTAGTAAGTATGTACCAATCCCATTCTTTATTTTTGCAATAGTTAGGGGACAAAATATAAATGTTAAAGTGTTGAAAGTATTAATTTCTAATATTGCAATTTTTTTTACCATTCAGGTCTTTATAATGGAAAGTGTTCATTTGGAAACATGGAGTCAGGAAAATAATTTTTATGTCGTAGGGGATAGTGTTGAGAATGTTGAAATGGAAGTAGATAGTAGTGAGAATGTTGTTGCTAATATGGAAAACTCATCTGATGTTGTTAATAATCCGCAAGATTCAAACAAACTCAAACCGAGAATTGGTCAAGAATTCCCAACGCTAGATGATGCTCATTATTTTTACAATACATATGCAAAGGCGTCTTGATTTATTATTAGAAAATGGTCTGAGAGGAAGAGGGTCGGTAGTGATGAAATAGTGAGGAAAGAATATGTATGTTTTAAACAAGGAAAAAGTTCAATGATAGCGGATGTTGATGCAACAAGACGAAGGGGATCATCAAAAGAAAATTGTAATGTAAAAATTGCCGTTATAAAATCAAATTTCGGTGTATATGTAGTCACTGTGTTTGTGGGTCTCCATAGTCACCCTTTGTCGTCCCCACAAAAAACTCATTTGTTAAGATCTCATCGAAAATTTTATAGTGTGCAAAAATGTCTATCTCAACAGCTTAGCATGGTAAATATACCAACACACCAAAAATATAGTTTTTTTGGTGTCCAAGATGGTTGTTTCGAAAAGATTGGGTGTACTAAAAAAGATTTGTATAATTTTGAATGGGATGTACGTAATGAGATGAAGGGTCATGATGGTGAGATGTTATACGAGTATACGCAATTAGATCAAAGAAAAATCCATCATTTTTTTTAAAATTGAAAATGATGATGAAAATCCCATTTCTCGTTGTTTTGGGGAAGATGCAACCTCTCGAAGGGATTATGGGTTTTTTGGTGACGTTGTTATATTCGATACTACGTATAACACCAATCAATATGGTTTAATATTTGAACCCTTAATGGGGGTTAATAATCACGGTCAAACAATTATGTTCGCTTATGCATTTTTATGTGATGAAACTGTTGAATCATTTGTTTGGCTTTTCCACCAATTTTTAGAGAACATGCCCAGTGATGCCCCTAAAATGATAATTACAGACCAAGATCCTGCAATGACAAAATCAATCTCTGAAACTCTCCCCAATACCTTCCATCAGTATTGTAGTGGGCATATATTGACCAAGTTTTCTGAGAAAATAGATTCATTAAAATATAGCGCATATTATAGGGAGTTTTCTGATTACACTTGGAAGTCAGAAAAAAAAGAAGAGTTTGACTCAATATGGATGGATCTCGTAACAAAAAGTGGCTTACATGATAACAAATGGCTAGGGAATATTTATAAAATTCGAAATATGTGGGTTCCAGCAGAATATAGCAATCTAATCAGGGGTGATAAACGGACTATATGCAAAAAATCCAATTTTGAACCAATTAAACCTGCATATAGACCAGTCAGTCTAGAAAAACTTCCAGCAGTACCAAACAAAATACCAAATTAACGAGTGGACTGCAAACCAATCAGAAGTCAACACATCAGCCTATCGTTCGAACGAGCCAGGGACATTGTTCAAACGAGTTGAGATGTCGCTCGAACGAAGTACAACTGTCGTTCGCGCGAGATGGATAAGTCATTTGAACACTTCTCGCGACCTGTCAGAATTTTCCAGATTACCAGAAAAATAATATATTATTGCCCAACGAAGAATTTTCCACAAACAAATTCCAGGATGGGCCTGACAAAAGCAAAACAGTGTTAACTCAGTAGGCTTTTAACACAAAACGCAAAAACTCATAAAAACTAAAAATGTGAGTTACATGCAAACATAGTACCGATATGCTTAAACATGGATATGGAATGAATGGGCGTGAAACTACAACAAATGAGTCACAATTCCAACACATCGAAATGATTAAGAAGCTTTAATTGATAGCAATAAATCATCAAACTTTATCATATCCATATGACAATAAAAGTCTGAGCTTAATGAACTAAACCTACTAAATGCACACAAATCTAGAATTTTGACGATTCTACAAACAATAGCGTCAAATTGCAATGTTTGAACATTAGGATTAGTTGTGCAAACCCGTTTAAATTTTTTAATTCATCCAAACTCCATCAACAATAACATGTTTTATTTGGAATGAACTAAACTGATTTGTCCCTTTTCTTAACATATTGCATTTTCTTTTGGGCTCTTTTAAACGGTGGCTTTCACGACGAGTTGATTTTGAACTCTCGCAGCCCTTTCCCGTGAATTCACTCATCATTTTTACCAATCTAAATCCTCACTGTAAACGGTTATTACATGAACACTTCTCCTTAAGTCTACTTACGCATCGAAGACAAGATTGAGATAAGAATGCCTCACCAAATTCAAATATGCAAGAGAAGTCAAACATCCATATAAACTCATGCATGTGTGCAATGTTGGCATATATACAAAGTCGAATCAAAATGCATATCAACATCGTAACAACCCTATATAAACAATGGTTAAGATCATTCTAAGCATCGATAATTATGACCAATGTTATAGCCACATGGATAATGAAAAGACCGGGGGGGGGGGGGGGGGGGTATCCAAGCACACTAATATGCCACATCAAACATGTAAACTGAAAAATAAAAACCAAAAATATTTTGGATTTTTATATTTTAACTCAAATAAAAGAAAAATCTTTTAGGGTTTTCAAAAGTTTTCTGAAAAACAAAAATCTTTTTGTATTTTTCAAATAAGACTCAATCAAGTGAAAAATAAAATACAAAAATGATACACATGTCATTATACTAGCAATGAATAAATCATGAAGCAAACTAGCACATTACAAACATGGCAACACTATCATCCTTTAGATTTAGCATGGGAAGAATCAAGTGCACCCAAGTGAGAATCATGAAGTTTAATTCCTAAAGCCACTAAATCCGATTTCCTAACCCAAGTAGGAGTAAAACGACGCATGGGGGTTTGGGGAACCGGGGCAACTTTATTCCTAAACTTCCTAGGAGCTTGTCTAAGGTCGTAACAATAACGCCTAAGGTGACCTTTCCTACCACAAAACGTGCAAGAGTAGCGGTGGTGGGAATGATTACCTTTATGCAGACCTTTTCTAACCTTCCTAGTGTTTCTCATACGTGCGGGGGGGATGGGAACAACTCTCACATAAAAACCTATGCGTCCCCTATCTCCCTTAATTTGGACGGTGCCTAGGATCTTATCTAACTTCTTCGACCTAGCCTCCAAATCAAACTTGACTCTAGACAAGTCTATCAATCTCTCCTCCAACCCGTGAATCCTAGACTCGAGCAAACTCCTAGACTCCTCAAACTCTAAAATCTCCATTTTCAAGGACTCCATCAAACCACGAAGACTGTCTCTCTCTTTCTCCACAAATTCTAGTTTCTCCCTAAACTTGTTCTCTCGTGCCCTAATATCCTCGATCAAACTATCATTATTTTCTATGGCACGCTCATTCAACTTACCTTGCAATTTAGAGTTAGCCTTTTTCACATTCACTGTTTTGGCATACAACTCATTAAACGCATTTTTCAACTATTTCACATCTACCTCCTCCTCATCACTCTCTTCACCCTCACTAACATGGGATACACTCAAAACATCCTCGGAAGTGTCATGCACATGAGAATCATCATCGCTCACATGACATGACATAAAAGCAACAAAGTTACGATCAATTGGGGAACTCTCTCCCTCTTCCGGATCACTATCACTTAAGGTGGCATTATAGACAATGGATAGCTTGCCCTCTTTCTTAAGTCTAGTGGGACACTCATTAGCTTTGTGACCATACCCCTCACACCCAAAACACTTATCCAACTCATCTCTCTTAGGCTTCTCAAACTTATCCTTAGAGGTGGGATCTACTTTGCTGTTCTTGAATTTTTTAAATTTCTTTGCATCTTTCGATTACTTTTGAAACATAATAATTTTTTTAAATTTCTTTGCCAACAAAGCAACATCCTCAAAATCGGAATCGGAATCAAAATCCGAAACTTTGATTACCTCCTACCGGGTTTTCAAAGCAATACCCTTTTCTTTCATAGGCACTTGCTTGGAGGTAATCATGTCGATTTCATAGGTTAGTAGGTACATATAATCTCTTCTATTTTCATTGACTCTAACCTATCCAAGGAGTTCAAAACGGTGACTTTTGCCTCAAACCTACTAGGCAAAGACCTAAGGATTTTCTTAATGACACGGTTGTCGGGAATTTTCTCACTCAGGTTAAACGACGAGTTGACAATATTGGACAACCTAGCATAAAACTCATCAAAAGTCTCACTCTCTAACATCCTAATGGTCTCAAACTGTGTGGTGAGATTTTGATGTTCTGACGCCCTAACCGTGCTAGTGCCCTCGTGAGTGAGTGTCAAAATATCCCAAGCCTCTTTTCATGTTTTACAAGTCATAATTCTATTATATTCTTCCTGTGTGACATGTGAAGCAATAACGTGTAGGCCCTTAGAATTATATTGTGCAAGTCTTTGTTCAGTTTCAGTCCACGACTCAACATACTTTGAACTAGTGACCTCACCTACAATAGTGATAGGGGGTGTCCAACCTTTCTCAACAACAAGCCAAACACGACCATCAATAGATTTTAATGCACATCTCATTCTCATCTTCCAATAAGTGTAATTAGTGCCATAAAAAATAGGAGTTCAAGAAAATTCATTATATCCAGAATTCATCTTTGAAAACACATGGGATCACAAAACAAATAAAATATGTTTTCTATCTATGATACTAATTTGAAAGAGTGGTCAATATGTGTGGTATAAACAAAACCAGTATCTTTCAGAAAATTATCCAACTTTTAATTATGCACCAAACCAAGTTGTGAAAACCCAATTCTTACTTTAAACCAATTTTATCTTGATTAATCCTAAATATGCATCTAGTTATTAAAGCAAGTAAAGTAAAGTAAAGAATACTCACAACGCCGGATGTACGAGGAAAAAACCCAAAACGGGAAAACAACCTCGGACGACCCAAGCTAGACAATCACTATGAACAATGATTTTACAAAGACAGATTAGCCTTACACTAAGACTCGATCCCCACGAGTCTTGACACTTCTTCTGATCTTCTACCATTCCTCAATAGTGCCCACGCAGAAATTTTGTCTTCCACGATACTTGTCCACAACACATGCGTCCACGTATGTCTCGGTGTCCACCGAATGGCTTTGATTCGTCTTCGATGTCGAACAGGAAGTCCTTCTCTTTTCTTCACCGTAAAACCCTTTAATGTTCAGTGTGTGGAACAAACAACTTTGGTGCAACAAGATCACTTAAACATATAAGAATGATATCTCGGATCTTTGCAAATTTCTAAGGATGTGTTTATGCTTTGTAAACCTTAGAAAATATGTGCAAATAAGTTTCTGGTTCGTATACTATTTTCCAGAATGCACACTTATGAAACTCTGATAAACACACGCTTTAAATAACAATTTAGCATCACCTCAAAAAACGTGTCGTTCGCGCGAGATCTAATGTTTTTCAAGCGAGATGTTTGAATTTTTGACTTTTAGTTAAAAACGTCTCTTCAAAGAGACCCAGTAAAGTCAAACTCCTTTTTCGAGCTTGTCAGAATTAAAACGTAGTGTAAACCTTTAAAACATTTTTAAAACATTTTAAAATATATTTCTTTATAAAAATACATCCTTATATTTTATAAAAATAATTCCGAGCACCATTAATTATACGCATTCATACCTGAGTGATCTCAGAATTCAATTACCTTTGAAGACGATTAAACTTGCACCAATTAAACATCGGCACAATAAATTCTTTGAAGCTTTGCCGCAACGTCTTCAATTTTCTTCAATACGTCATAGACGAAGTGGGATCGTGACAAATTTAAAATCTCCCTATGACTATTACAAATAAGTTTTGTTCATGGAATTAAGTCAAAACAATACAGGGACTCAATTGGAAGTTTATGTCCTTACAAATCCCCCCTTGAACTATTCTGGGACAAAACTAAACAAGAGAAATGCCTAAGTCGGGCCATCAAGCCGTATGACGCCTAAATTCCATCCCATAAACCCAAAAACCAAAATACAGGACACAGACTAGATTATGTAGCACCGGCGAGCATAAACTGTATGAATGTGATGTAGTCTTGAAATATCGAATCGCTGAAGCATACCTATACACATGAAACAAACAAACAAATACCCAGTGAATTATGGAGGAACAAATGATACCAAAATATATTTCCAATCATTTGAAACATGTGAGCAATTTTTTGATACCAAGAAGGAAGAAATATAATCAAACAATATGTAAATCCATATATCAATAGAAAGGCTCAACAACAAATCTCCCCCTACATCACATGCATCTCTCCCCCTTTTTGTCTCGGAAAAAATAAACCAAACCAAGTATCTAGCATGAGAATATACCAATTTAAATCAATTGGATACCAATTTAAGA
This sequence comes from Sambucus nigra, assembly GCA_949130495.1. NCBI lineage: Eukaryota > Viridiplantae > Streptophyta > Magnoliopsida > Dipsacales > Adoxaceae > Sambucus > Sambucus nigra. The sequence continues at coordinate 466,082,214 of OX422209.1, read as the reverse complement.
ATCGAAACCGCTAGAAAAGCATGAAACAACCAGCTAAATATGATAATGTAATGATAAATTAGTAGCTAGTAAACCAAATAAATCACACAAAGAATATAGCAATCTAATCAGGTGTGCTAAACGGACTATATGCAAAAAATCCAATTTTGAACCAATTAAAACCTGCATATAAACGAGTCAGTCCAGAAAAACTTCCAGCAATACCAAAAAAAATACCAAATTAACCAGTGGACGGCAAACCAATCAGAAGTCAACACATCAGCTTATCGTTCGAACGAGCCAGGGACATCGTTCAAATGACTTGAGATGTCGCTCGAACGAAGTACAAACGTCGTTTGCGCGAGATGGATAAGTTGTTTGAACGACTTCTCGTGACCTGTCAGAATTTCCCAGATTCCCAAAAAAATAATATAATATTGCCCAGTGAAAAAATTTGCACAAACAAATTCCAGGAAGGGCCTGACATAAGTAAAACAGTGTTAAAACAGTAGGCTTTTAATACAAAATGCAAAAACTCATAAAAACTAAAAATGTGAGTTACATGAAAACATAGTACCGATGTGCTTAAACATGGATATGGAATGAATGGGCGTGAAACTACAACAAATGAGTCATAATTCCAACACATCGAAATGATAAAGAAGCTTTAATTAATAGAGATAAATCATCAAGCTTTATCATAGACATATGACAATAAAAGTGTGATCTTAATGAACTAAACATACTACATGCACACAAATCCAGAATTTTGACGATTCTACACACAATAGCGTCAAATTGCAATGTTTCAACATTAGGATTAGTTGTGCAAACTCGTTTAAATTTTTTAATCCATCAAAACTCCCTCAATAATAACATGTTTTATTTGGAATGAATTAAACAGATTTGGTCCTTTTCTTAACATATTGCATTTTCTTTTGGACTCTTTTAAATGATGGCTTTCACGACGAGTTAATTTTGAACTCTCGTAGCCCTTTTCCCTGAATTCACTCATCATTTTTACCAATTTAAATCCTCACGGTAAACAGTTCTTACATGCACACTTCTCCTTAAGTCTACTAACGCATATATGACAAGATTGAGATAAGAACGTCTCACCAAATTCAAATATGCAAGAGAGGTCAAACATCCATAAAAACTCATTCATGTGTGCAATGCTGGCATATATACAAAGTCGAATCAAAATGCATATCAATTTCGAAACAACCCCATATAAACAATGGTTAAGATCATTCTAAGCATCGATAATAATGACCAAATGTCCTAGCCACATGGATAATGAAACTATGGGGGGGGGGGGGGGGGGGTCCAAGCACACCAATATGTCAAATCAAACGTGTAAACTCAAAGCTAAAAACCGAAAATCTTTTTAGGTTTTCATATTTTGACTCAAATAAAAGCAAAATCTTTTTGGGTTTTCAAAAGTTTTCTCAAAAACAAAATCTTTTTGTATTTTTCGAATAAGACTCAAACAAGTGAAAAAATAAAATATAAAAACGATACACATGTCATTATACTAGCAATGAATAAATTATAAAGCAAACTAGGATATGACAAACATGGCAACACTATCATCCTTTAGATTTAGCATGGGAAGAATCAATTGCACCCAAATGAGAATCATGAAGTTTAATTCCTAAAGACACTAAATCCGATTTCCTAACCCAAGTAGGAGTAAAACGACGCATGGGGGTTTGAGGAACCGGGGCAACTTTATTCCTAGACTTCCTAGGAGCTTGTCGAAGGTCATAACAATAACGCCTAAGGTGACCTTTCCTACCACAAAACGTGCAAGAGTAGTGGTGGTGGGAATGAATACCTTCATGCAGACCTTTTCTAACCTTCCTAGTGTTTCTCACATGTACGGGGGGAAAGGGAACAACTCTCACATCAAAACCTATGCCTCCCCTATCTCCCTTAATTTGGACGGTGCCTAGGATCTTATCGAACTTCTTCGACCTAGCCTCCAAATCAAACTTGACTCTAGACGAGTCTCTCAATCTCTCCTCCAACTCGTGAATCCTAGACTCGAGAAAACGCCTAGACTCCTCAAACTCTAAAATATCCATTTTCAAGGACTCCATCAAACCACGAAGATTGTCTCTCTCTTTCTCCACAAACTCTAGTTTCTCCCTAAACTTGTTCTCTCATGCCCTAAGATCCTCGATCAAACTATCATTATTTTCTATGGCACACTCATTTAACTTAGCTTGCAATTTAGAGTTAGCCTTTTTCACTTTCATTGTTTTGGCATACAACTCACTAAACGCATTTTGCAACTCTTTCACATCTACCTCCTCCTCGTCACTCTCTTCACCCTCACTAACATGGGATACACTAAAAACCTCCTTGGAAGTGTCATGCACATGAGAATCGTCGTCGCTCACATGACTTGCCATAAAAGCAACGAAGTTACGATCAATGGGGGACCTCTCTCCCTCTTCCGGATCACTATCACTTAAGGTGGCATTATAGACAATGGGTTTCTTGCCCTCTTTCTTAAGTCTAGTGGGACACTCCTTAACTTTGTGACCGTACCCCTCACACCCAAAACACTTATTCGACTCATCTCTCTTAGGCTTCTCAAACTTATCCGTAGGGGTTGGATCTACTTTGTTGTTCTTGAATTTTTCAAATTTCTTTGCATCTTTCGATTGCTTTTGAAACTTAATAAATTTTTTAAATTTCTTTGCCAACAAAGCAACATCCTCAAAATCGAAATCGGAATCGGAATCCAAAACTTTGATATCCACCTTCCGGGTTTTCAAATCAATACCCTTTTCTTTCTTAGGCACTTGCTTGGAGGTAATCATGTCGATTTCATAGGTTTGTAAGTCACCTACAATCTCTTCTAGTTTCGTTGACTCGAACCTACCCAAGGAGTTCAAAATGGTCCCTTTCTCATCAAATCTACCAGGCAACGACCTAAGGATTTTCTTAATGACACGGTTGTCGGGAATTTTTGCACATAGGTTAAATGACGAGTTGATAATATTGGACAACTTAGCATAAAACTCATCAAAAGTCTCACTCTCTAACATCCTAATGGTCTCAAACTATGTGATGATATTTTGAAGTTTTGATGCCCTAACCGTGCTAGTGCCCTCGTGAGTGAGTGTCAAAATATCCCAAGCCTCTTTTGATGTTTCACAACTCATAATTCTATTATATTCTTCCAGTGTGACATGTGAAGCAATAACGTGCAGACCCTTAGAATTATATTGTACAAGTCTTTGTTCAGTGTCGGTCCATGACTCAACAACTTTAAACTAGTGATCTCACCTATAATAGTGACAGTGGGTGTCCAACCTTTCTCAACAGCAAGCCAAAAATGTTCATCAATAGATTTTAATGCACATCTCATTCTCATCTTCCAATAAGTGTAATTAGTGCCATAAAAAATAGGAGTTCGAGAAAATTCATTATAACCAGAATTCATCTTTGAAAACACATGGGATCACAAAACAAATAAAATATGTTTTCTAGCTCTGATACCAATTTGAAAGAGTGGTAAATATGTGTGTTTTAAACAAAACCAATATCTCTCAGAAAATTATCCAACTTTTAATTATGCACCAAACCAAGTTGTGAAAACCCAATTCTTACTTTAAACAAATTTTATCTTGATTAATCTTAAACATGCATCTAGTGATTAAAGCAAGTTAAGTAAAGTAAAGAATAGTCACAACGCCTGATGTATGAGGAAAAAACTGAAAACGGGAAGACAACCTTGGACGACCCAAGTCAGGCAATCACTATGAACAATGGTTTTATAAAGACAGATTAGCCTTACACTAAGACTCGATTCCCACGGGTCTTGACGCTCCTTCTGATCTTCTACCGTTCTTCAGTAGTGCCCACACAGAAATTCCATCTTTCCCGATACCTGTCCACAACACACTCGTCCACGTATGTCTCTGTGTCCATCGAATGACTTTGATTCATCTACGATATCGAACAAGAAGTCCTTCTCTTTTCTTCACCGCAAAAACCTTTGATGTTTAATGTGTAGAACAAACAACTTTGGTGCAACAAGTTTACTTAAACATATAAGAATGATATCTCGGATCTTTGCAAACTTCTAAGGAAGTGTTTATGCTTTGTAAACCTTAGAAAACATGTGCAAACAAGATTCTGGTTCGTTTACTATTTTCAAGAATGCACACTTACGAAACTCTGATAGAAACACACTTTAAATAACAATTTAGTGCCGCCTCGAAAAACATGTTGTTCGAACGAGTTAAGGAACTCGTTCGAGCGACTTAGACATCTCGTTCGCGCGATATCTAATGTCGTTCAAGCGGGATGTTTGACTTTTTGACCTTTAGTTGAAAACGTCTCTTCAAATAGACCAGTAAAGTCAAACTCCTTTTTCGAGCTTATCATAATTAAAATGTAGTGTAAACCTTTAAAACACTTTTAAAAACATTTTAAAATATATTTCTTTATAAAAATACGTCCTTATCTTTTATAAAAATAATTTTGAGCACCATTAATTATACAGATTTATACCTGAGTGATCTCAGAATGGAATTACCTTTGAAGGCGATTAAACTTGCACCAATTAAACATCGGCATGATAAATTCTTTGAAGCTTTATCGCAACGTCTTTAATTTTCTTCAATACGTCATAGACCAAGTGGGATCGTGTCAAATTAAAAATCTCCCTATTACATATTACATACAACTTTTGTTCACGAAATAAAGTCAAAACAATATAGGGACTCATTGGAAATTTATGTCCTTGCACCGCATATGTGAATCATGTCTTCTCGGCAGAGATGTCTAGTAGTCAACGGGATGAAATTGGTCATTCACGTTTTAAGAAGTTTGTTGGAAAAATGAATTCTTTGGTTGATTTCGTAGTGCATTTTGCTAGGGGGCTTCAAAGACAACGTCATCAATCATTGATTGCGGACAATCGAGACATGATTGAGAAACCCAAAACGAATTTTTTTAATGAAATTTTAATGCAAATGGATGATGTTTACACACGTGAGGTGTTCTTCGAATTCCAAGATGAGTTATGTGAGAGCTTTAGTTACAAATTTGAGCTCGAGTTCGAGTCGGACACTAGTCGTTGTTATAAGATTCAATGCAAAGCTAATGGTACATATTACGTTTGGCGCATCGCAGGGGCTTTTGGAACTGCTCATTATGTTTTCAATTGAATGCATGAATGTAAAATTGAAAGGTACTGCTAGTTATGTAGTAGACTTTGGAATTGAGTGAATGTAAAATTGGGTGAATGTTGAATGGTAATGCTCATTATGTTTCCTACTTAAAATTGAATGAAGGTTGAATAGTATTGCTAAAATTGAATGGTACTACTCATTATGTTTTCAATTGAGTGAATGTTGATAAGAGGTTGCATTTGGAACTGTTAGTTATGAAGTAGGAACCTAGTCAAGTGGAGTAAACCTCCAACTGATATGTTGATAAGAGGTTGCAATTGAGTGAGATGGTGTGCCTTTCCTCTCAAAGAAAAAAGGGTGCTATCTGTATAATTTTTTGTAACAACCCGCCTAATAAGATACCGGGCGATCACTCCAATATAAATTAAAACAGGAGTTTCATATGGATCATTCTTAGCATCACTGTCGAAAATCCATTTAATTACTAATATCCTATTAGGTGGCCGTTAAAAACTTTTACTAAACTACTCTTTTAGCGCACAAAATAAAACATTCACAATTAAATGCGTAAAGAACTGAAATGGAAATGAAAAGAACTAAAATAACCGAACACTCGGTCCAAATAATACAACCATATCGAATGATGTACTGAAAGAATAAATAAATGCAATTGAGCCATTGGCTCGAGTGTTTATACAATAACTCCTATCTAGAGTACAAGGAAAGAAATGTCTACCGATAACCTGCAAGCATCCACAGCTGCTGCAGCAGGCGTCTGACTCGAAAGAGTTTCCATCCAGGCGTCCCTGTGTCTGGACACCTATATATATACAGTATAGAGAAAGAAAGGAGAGTAGACAAACGGGTCAGGGCCCGAATGTTTAGAAAATATTTTGCAAGTGCATAAATGATTTATTTAGAAAAATAGTTTTATCTCATATTTAAATTGGTATCGCACTCTCGTGAGATACCCCTCACCTCTCCTCTAACAGTGCACACCTAGCGCATCCCTTAAACTTTCTAGTCAAGCTACCCTGCTAAACTAATCTAATACCCAACCACTATCTAACCTAGATAGTCAAACAAATGTACTAAGGGCCAAACTTCACTTTAATCTCGACGCTATGCCATGTTCGTGCGTGGGGTGTCTCGCGAAGCGAAATCCAAACAAGGAACCCCCCCGATACACTACTATGCAGCAAGGTCGATCTTTGAGATCCGCCAGTCCCTCAGTACAGAAAGTTATATAATATATATCATAACATTTAATAATATAAGAGCACTAAGGATTAAACTTCTCCCCAGTCTCAACACAGTGCCATATTCGTGCGTGGGGTGTCTCGCGAAGCGAAATCCAAACAAGGAACCCCCCCGATACACTACTATGCGGCACGGTCGATCGTCGGGATTCATTAGACCCTCGGCACCCAGTTTATACATATACATACATCTACAATATACTTCCGGATAATATAAATATCTCCCGGACTGAGGATTACTTGATACATAAAGTATTTATAAATACTTATCCTTTTTATTTCAAAACTTCCATTTCCCTTCTCATATCCAGGAAATGTATTTATAAAAGCCAATTCATTATCATGAATTGCTTTAACAAACCATATACTTTTTGAAAGCCAATTTTATTAACATAAAAAAGCTTTTCCTTTATCAATTATCCCATTTCCCTTTTTATATTCAGGAAATGTATTCAAAGACATTTTCATTATCATAAAAATGCTTTGATCAAAACATATGCTTCCACATCCCTTCTTCCATCCGGGAAGTGTTACCGAAGCCCATTTATATATAACCCATTTCCCTTCCTATATCCAGGAAATGTAATTAAAGCAAATCCATTATTATGAACTGCTTTAATAAAAACGCATTCTAAGACCGCCCGTCCGGATTTTTCCACTGTGCGCGCCCCTAAATGGCTATCATCTTCCAGGGCCTCCAAGACAACCTGGGATCCTATATCGAAAGACGTCGGGAAGCGACCATGTGCCTGCGGGATAGTCAAGACCACACCCGGAATCTCCTAACCAGCGCAGAAAATATAACAACAAACGCTCACATGGCCTATAGGACTATATCCACCCTGCATCATTAGCCAGGGGGCTTCACCATACGAACGCAACTTCCCTTATGATAGCGATTTAGAGAGGTGTGTAATCCATATTTTATTAATTATGAAAAACATTTCTCTTTCCATTTTGAAAATATTCATTTATGTATTTTCAAAATCATTCCCATCATCATATATATACCTAAAATACACAGTATATACATATCCTATATATTCTTCCTAGAATATATATATAAACGGCCTTAGTGGCCTATAGCATCTAACGATGATAATAATCCCAAAGATCCCCTCCGAGAATCATAATCATGCATTGACAGTTGCATGATTCTAAATCCAAAGTATTTCTTACTTTAATAATCACTATATACCTCGATCCTATTCTAAGGATTTATTGGATATCTCCAATGATACTATTCTTCTCTAAGTGAAGTATATATTATATATATATATATACCCCCAAACTATTCCAAATTGGTAATTCAACTCCCCATACTCTTAAAGGGAGAAAACTGGAAATTCTGACCTAAGCGAATCGATTCGCCCCTTTAGCGAATCGATTCGGGTGGGCGAATCGATTCGGTTCCCAATCCGAATCGATTCGGAAAGTATTCTGCAAACAGGTTTGTAAATGGCGAATCGATTCGGTCTGTACCCGAATCGATTCGGCCCATTGCAGAAACCCAATTCCTCTTAGGCGAATCGATTCGGCCTGTACCCGAATCGATTCGGCCTGTTCGAGGGTCACAGTTTGGGCGATTTCTCGAACTCCAAAATACCCAAAAATCAATCCAAATTAATTTCCGGGGTTTCTAAACTACCCCAAAAATTATCCCGAACATCTACGACACTAATTCTAGCCGTAAGTTTTCCAATTCCCGATTTGATTTCCGAGTTGGTACTTTCAACCCGGAGCTGTCATCTTGTAAAAATCATATCAAATCGTAGAAAATTCAGAAAAATACGCGGTCGGCGCCCACGCGACCGTATCGAAAAGATCTACAACTTTCGTGTTTTGGCCGAAAGCTAAATCAATTATTTTCCTAGTCAAAATAACCCCACAAGATTACGGGTTACTATTCATCGTCCCTACCAAAATCCCAAACTCCATTTTTCTCCATTTTTGTTGTTTCTAACCTCACCCAACAACTCAATAAACATCTAATCTATGTTTTACATCTAACACGTCAATTATTTTGGGGTATTGAATCATTTCTCTTAGTTTTAAACCCTAAAACCATAAAAACCCCAACTTAACATTTAAACCCATTTTATACTCCATTAACATGGTTTTGATACTAAAAATCATTAAGAGTTTACACTACATCAATGTGTAAACTCATAATCAACTTTTACCCAATTTATTTTAAGGGTTCTAACCCTAAAATCATGTTTATACCAAATGTGATATGAGAGGATTGCAAAAATGAAATAAAGCAAGTAAACACTTGCCTCGTGGATAAAATCCGACGACCTCGAGTCGAATCCGGCGGAGTTTGGCCCGAATCTCCCTTTTCCTCCTCTTTTCTTCTCCCTCTCTCTCTTCTCTCTCTTTTCTTTCTTTCTTTCTTCTTTCCTCCCTCTCCTTCTCTTTATAAAGAAAGAAAAGGGGTTATACCCTTTAAAACCCCAAAACGACTCGTTTACCCATTTACGAGTTACTTTTACCTCTAAAATTACCCGAAACTCATTTTCGTCCATCGGAACTCTTTTCCGACTATCTCGGACATTCTGAGAATTATGGCGCAGTCGAAATTCCCATCCGAGGTACTTGACCGCAAATCACTATTCCAACCCAAAATAAATAAATGCGGGTTTTCCCATTAAAAATCTTACCTCGTGTCGCTTTTCTCCACGACGACATATAATTAAAATATTTCGACCTATATAGTCCCAAAAATAATCACAACATCCTTCGAAAATCATTCAATCCTCGAAAATCCCAGAAATCACTATTTCGAGAAATTCTCCAAATTGCCAATTTATTCAATTAGGGAATTTAATTGTCTCCAAAAAGAACGGGTTGTTACATTTTTCAGAACAAAATTGGCAGGAATCTTAACCAACCCATCATTATGTGATAATGCATTTGTTATTTTCCTCGAATCATCTGAAGGAGTTCCTCCATAGAATTGGGTTGCTATGATATTAAAGCATTAGTATCCAATTGTAACATTTATCCATCCTTTTCTTATGACATCTCAATTTTTCTGTGATCCTAACAAAAAATTAACTGCCAAAATTTTCTACTGCCATTTATAACAAATTTTCTACTGCCATTTATACCAAAATTGGAACTGTTAGTTATGGCACATGATACAATTGAACCAACTTAGCAGACTTCGGAATGAAAATGCCCAATCAAAGATATTTCATTAAACATTACCAAATCACATCTAATACAATAAAAATGCAATGAGTACAACATAGACAACAAAAATTGTAATAATAAATCGTCCGGTCGCCTTTTCTCTAACTTCATCTCGCATTTGTCATATTTCATCTCGAATTTGTTGCAATACATCACGAACTTGGGTAATATCATTTCGTAGTTGGGTAATTTCATATCGGAGTTGAATGTGACAACTTTCTTCTTTCTTGTGTAAATCTTTTCGATGCACATTCTCGTCATAGTAACCTATGAAATTTTAGCACTCCTACAATTATAAGCATATAAATTAATTTTTTGTTCATTAATAAAAAAAATTACAAAAATAAAATAAAATCATACCATGTTTTGAGGGCACGAGTAAAAATGTATACTCAAATTTTTTGCACTTTTTGAAATTTTTACAATACAGGTTCCCATACGACAATTGCAAACACGAACAGGTCACCCCGGTGTGGCATTGGATGATTTTGAATGACTTTCCATTCTCTATGAAATGAAAAACTAATAATTTACTATGACATAAATAAAGAAATCAACTGAAAATTTTGAAGATGGAATATTTGAATACCTTAATCAAAACCAGCTAGGGCTTTTGGTTTATAATAAATTAATACCTTAATCAAAATTAGAAGATGGAACACAACATTTCACTTCAAAATCAATTTGGGGAGGACGAAAATGGGTTCACTTCAACAACCACTAGGGCTTTTTTTCTCTGGGTGGCGACGTCCGCTTGTGAAAAGTCCTCTCTCTCTCTCTCTCTCTGTCTCTCTCTCTCTCTCTCTCTCTCAATATATATATATATATATATATATAAGTGTGATTGATTTTTCTACGCGAGAATGAGTAGATAAGACATATAGTCATATCTAAATTATTCTAAATGTGTGAGAAAACATTTATCAACGGATGACTTTTAATGAATACAAAGAAATAGAAAATGTATTATCGTATTGTATGTGCAATACGAGTGGGCAATATAAATTATTAGATGGGAAGATATATAAATCAGACTAGTTAGGTGGTTATCATAACGAGGTGGGTTAGGGTAGTACGTTAGGTTTATACAATAGTTGAGGGGTGAGTGTCTCAGGTGAAAGCACGTAGTACTAACATGTATATAATATTTTATCTTGACGCGTTTTAAACACTTGGTAAATTTTTCAAGTTGTTTTACGTGGGCTCTGACCTGCTGCAAATCCTTTTTATAAAAAAAAATTTAGGTGCCCGACCACAGAGATGCCAGGCATATGAGTTCCTACATTTGACGTGCTGCAGCTGCTATGGAAGTTACTGGACCTTGATATTAGACTCCTCCATGTTTATTTCAGTTCCTATGCATCCTTATTTATCTCAGTCGGGCATGTCTCAGTCGGGCATGTCTCCCATCCTTAGTTGGATTGTATTTTTAAAGACTTTGTATTTCCATTTATTTCCAGTATTGCTTTAGACATTATCTATAGATGACTATATTGAGATTCTATCTGGAGTGTTATTTCAGACTCATTTATATATTTATTTTGTTATCTTATAATCCATTATTTTGTGCTTGGAGTGGTGAATGTTAATTATTCAGTTTATATTAGATTGCATATTAATATTACAGATTAAAATTATGATACCATGCCACTACAGTACATCAAAAAGAGGAATTTGACATGGTTTAAAACTGTGCCAGATCAAATCTGGCACAGTTTAAAACCATGCCAAAAGTGTGCCAGAAATATCAAATTCTGGCACGGTTTAAAAGTGTACCAAAAGTGTTGCTGTTTGGTCAAATCTGGCACACTTTTGAGCCGTGCCAGAATAAGGTGTTCCAAAATGACCAGTTTTTTCTGACACGGCTCAAAAGTGTGCCAGATTTGACCAAATAGCAACACTTCTGGTACACTTTTAAACCGTGCCAGAATTTGATATTTCAGGCACACTTTTGGCATGGTTTTAAGCTGTGCCAGATTGAGAACATTTTGATAAACTTTGGCACAGTTCAAAACCGTGCCAAAATTTGATACACTTTTGGCACGGTTTTGAACTGTGACAAATTTTTGGTAAAAGAAAAAAAAATTAATTATTTGAAAACCAGAAAATTCACAAATTGTAAATCTCGAAAGTTGTTGATAAACTAATGTGCATACAAACTTCAAAATATTACAAATAATAATAGTTGACAGACTAAAAAAATTGGGCAAAGTTTCCTCTATTTTTTGGACATTCTAAAACGTGTTAATATAATACCTGGGTAATGTAAAGCCCGCACGGTCATAAAATATAACAATAAAACTACAAAATCCCGCACAACCATAAGAGTTAATAATAAGACTACAAAAGCCCGCATGGACATAACACAAAAAGATATAATCCTGAATATTAACAAAATTAATAAATAATTCTCTTGTTATAGACCATTGACTTCATGTGTTCCACATGGATAAAATCTAATGGAAAAATGTTATCTACAACAAACTAAGATATAATAGGAGATGATGTTAGTAACCAAGTAATTTAAAAAAAATCTTATTCAGGCAGAAAATTTGCATTTACGAATTTAAATTATTATTGTATTCACAAATCGATATTGTTGTGACTATATGGTCAGCTCCTACGAGTTACATTAGTCCCATGCGAGGTGTTACTACTTCTTACTGGTCCGTTTTGGGACTAATTTAAGTGTTCACTCTCAAACGACATGTTTTTCAACCCAATGTAGATATTTTCAAATTATTGTCATATCCTCAAACTGGGAGACAAGTGACTACACGATCAATTCCTACAAGTTGCATTGGTCCCGTGCAAGGTGTCTGTGCCTCTTACGGAGAAAGTTGGAAGCTGGTTTGGGTTTTCACCCTCAAACGACATGTTTGTAAGCCTAATTTAGATATATTCATATTATCGTCATATTCTCAAACCGGGAGAACCGTGACTACGCGATTAGTTCCTACAAGTTACATTGGTCCCGTGAGAGTTGTTCGTGCCTCTTGCGGTGATGTTCGGGGGTGGGTTTAGGTTTTTACCCCTTAACGGCTTATTTTTAAGCCTAATCGAGATATTTTCATACTATTGTCATATTCTCAAATCGAAAGTCCTGTGACTATGTGGCCAGTTCCTACAAGTTGCATTGGTCCCGTGTGAGGTGTTCGTTCCTCTTACGGGACCGTTTGGGGACTAGTTTAGGTTTTAACAGCTTGTTTTTAAGTTTGAATGTTGATTTTTGCAAATTATCATCATATTCTCAAACTAGGAGACCCATTACTACGCGGTCAGTTCCTACAAGTTACATTTCTTCTGTGCGAGGTGTTCGTGCCTCTTACGGGGCCGTTTGGGCGTTGTTTAGGTTTTCATCCTTTAACGGCTTGTTTTTAAGTCTAAGTGTTGATTTTTTCAAATTATCGTTATATTATCAATCCAGGAGACCCGTGCCTATGCGGTCAGTTCCTACAAGTTACATTGGTACCGTACGAAGTGTTTATGCCTCTTACGGAACCGTTTGGGGGGCTGGTTTAGGTTTTCACCATTTAACGGCATATTTTTAAACCTAATCTAAATATTTTCAAATTATCATCATATTCTCAAACCGAGAGAACCGTAACTGCACAGTCAGTTCCAACAAGTTATATTGGTCCCTTGGGAGGTGTTCATGCCTCTTTACGGGGCCGTTTGGGGGGCTGGTTTAGGTCTTCACCATTTAAAGGTATGTTTGTAAGCCTAAGTGTCAATTTTTTCAAATTATTATCATATTCTCAAACTGAGAGACTTGTGACTACACGGTCAGTTCCTATAAGATATATTGGTCCCGTGCGAGGTATTCGTGCCTCTTACGGGGCCATTTGGGGGCGGGTTTAGGTTTTCACCATTTAACGACAAGTTTTTAAGTCTAATCTAGATATTTTCAAATTATCGTCATATTCTCAAACTGATAAAACCATGACTACGCGATTAGCTCCAACAAGTTACATTGGTCCCGTGCGATGTTTGTGCCTCTTACGGGGCCGTTTGGGGATTGGTTTAGGTTTTCACCCTTTAACGGCTTATATTTAAGCCTAAGTGTTGATTTTTGCAAATTATCATCATATTCTAAAATCGGGAGATCAGTAACTACACGGTCAATTCCTAAAACTTACATTGGTCCCGTGCGAGGTGTTCGTACCTCTTACGGGGCCGTTTGAGGGTTGGTTTAAGTTTTCCCCATTTAAGGAAATGTTTTAAAGCCTAATGTAGATATTTTCAAATTATCATCATCTTCTCAAACCGAGAGAACCATGACTATGCGGTCAGTTCCTACAAGTTACGCTGGTCCCGTGCAAGGTGTTCGTGCCTCTTACGGGGCCGTTTGGGGGCTAGTTTAGGTTTTCACCCTTTAATGGCTTGCTTTTAAGCCTAATCTATATATTTGCAAATTATCATCAAATTCTCAAACTGGGAGACCCGTGACTACTGGTCAGTTCCTACATGTTACATTGGTCCCGTACGAGGTGTTCGTGCTTCTTACGGGTTCGTTTGGGGGAGGGTTTAGGTTTTCACCATTTAACGACATGTTTTTAAGCCTAAGTGTTGATTTTTACAAATTATCATCATATTATCAAACCGGAAGACCTGCGACTATGTGGTTAGTTCCGACAAGTTACATTTGTCCTGTACGAGGTGTTCGTGCCTCTTATGGGGCCGTTTGGGAGCTGGTTTCGGTTTTCACCCTTTAACGGCTCATTTTTAAGCCTAATCAAGATATTTTTAAATATCATCATATTCTTAAACTAGGAGACCCATGACTATGCGGGTTGTTGCTACAAGTTACAATGGTCCCGTGCGAGGTGTCCGTGCCTCTTTCGGGGTCGTTTTGGAGGCTGGTTTAGGTTTTCACCCTTTAACGACTTGTTGTTAAGTCTAAGTGTTGATTTTTTAAAATTATCATCATATTCCCAAATTGGGAGTCCCGTGACTACGCGGTTAGTTCCTACAAGTTATATTGGTCTAGTGCGAGGTGTTCGTGCCTCTTACGGTGACGTTTGGGGCTGGTTTAGGTTTTCACCCTTTAACGGCTTGTTTTTAAGCATAATCTAGATATTTTCAAATTATCATCATATTCTCAAATCGAGATACCCGTTACTACACGATCAGTTCCTACAAGTTACATTGGTCCTGTGCGAGGTGTTCGTGCCTCTTACGGGGTCGTTTGGGGTCTGATTTGGGTTTACTACTTTTAACAGGCTGGTTTAGGTTTTCACCCTCAAACGGTATGTTCTTTAGAATAATCTAAATATTTTTAAATTATCGTCATATTCTCAAACTAGTTAAACCATGACTACACGGTCAGTTTCTAATAGTTACATTGGTCCCGTGCGAGGTGTTCATGCCTCTTACATTGGTGTGTATTAGAGAGTTCTTCCCAAAGCACCCTTCATTGGACATAATCAGTGCTGGCATAAACCGGGACTAGGTGATGAGATCCTATGTGTTACATTAATACCGTACGAGGTGTTCGTGCCTCTTTGGGGTTATTTGGAGGTTGTTTTAGGTTTTCATCCTCTAACAGTATGTTTTTAATCAATTTAGAACGTTTATTGATTTTAGAAAATTTTGACATAGTCTCATTTGTTTATTTGTTAAATCCGACATGTTTTAACATTTAAAATAAACTCAATAGCAATAGAAAATTCCAAAACCAAACCACTAGCAAATCCATTCCACCAATTTAACTAAATAATCTCATAAAGTAAGCCATTTTACATTTGGATACTTTTTGCCGCTATTTCAGGCCATTTTTTTATTTAATGCTGCAACATTTAAAGAGAATTTGAGACTTTGAGACTAACCAGATTTCATTTGTATTTTGATAGCCACCCGATGAACTCTTCGCGCCATAACTTCTCGAAAGTATCCCATTTGGTCCAACAATGTCTGTAAATTCTGAAATCTTCTATTCTGAGTGGCATTTAGTTGTTCAGTAGACGATATCTGATCTTTTAAGTTTCTCATCTCTTCATTATGAGACCGAGACTGTGCTATGACTGTTGAAGTGTCAGAAGACTTATATTAGAATGTTTGTCTTATAAAATACAAAATAGATAAAAGGGGGAAATAACTGAAAATTGCACTTATCATTCATCAAATCATACTTTATTTTACTCTAATACGATGTCTTGAAGAATTCCACGATGCTAGGTTTCACGTCAGTCACATGCTCCTGAATTCAAAATCGATAAAACCATACTAGTTGATGATTGGGGTGAAACATGTCAAATATGCACAATGTCAAGAATATTATTATAACACATAAATTGAAATCAAATTTAGTAAAGGTAAAATCAATTTGTACCTTTCCTTCTTGAACTGAACCTTTCACCTTTTTTTGCATAGGGTATGTCATTCAGGTTTTTGTTAATTTTTTTCCCTACCATTTCACCTTTAAACCTTTTTTTGTACCATTTAAATAATGCCTAAATCTCTTGAAAATTTAAAAACTGTGTTATGCAATCCCCAAACATAATAACATTGATATCAATCACATTAAAACTTCAATGTAAGCTACCCGGAAAACAATTTTAATGATTTACGCACCAAGTTCATTTTAGTATTGTACGCCATTTTAGCTCTAAAAATATGTAACTACTCCAAAGCTTCATTTTGCTTACACCAATTGCGCAAATCAACTAAAACAACCTCTCGAGTATAAAAATGAAATATATACCTTCAGATAGCGACAAAACTTGATTATTACCCGTCTATGTATTATGGTAGCTAATAAAACCTAAAAATAAAAGGAGTTGTCCACCCAAATATTAGACATTCAACTATTGTACCAATAACTCGTTAAATTTAAGATTCGTTCAAAATTGAGTATGGATTCTAATCAACAAACTCCTAAAATACCTTTAATCTTATTGTAAATTCAAAAGTGGCCATAAAATTTAAGCATAATAAAACTAATTTTGGAAACCCTAATTTAAATTTTAAAACACAAATCCCAAATATGACCTACGATATAATAATACAATTCTGAACAATATATGAGAACATGTATCGGGGATCCCTGTCCCCGTTTAAAACATGTATCGGTTTCCCCGCGGGGAGCCCATTTCTTTTCTTTTTTTTAATATATACAACTCCAAAAAAATATCTTAAACAAAAAATTCATTTGAATCTCATTTTTACCTATACAGGCTTTATAAAAAATTATAGTTAATAGTGGGCGACAGGAACAACATTTAAATCTTTAAAAAAAATCTCAAACAAAAAATGTAAGCTATAAAAAAATCTCAACAGGAACAACAGTTATTCTTTTAAATCTTAAAAAAATGCAAACAAATCTCAAACAAAAAATGCAAACAAATACATTATTAATACTTAAGTTGTACTTGAAGCAAATATATCTCAAACAGATCTTGGGCGACAGCACACCTAAAGAGACAAATGGAACAACAGTTACCTTGGGCGCCAGGAACAAATATCAACCTAGTTTAGAATAAGACTGGAGAGCACTGGCGAGATGGTTTGAAATTGAGCAAAAAATAGAATTTTAATTTTTGTGTCCATGATAGACTTCAATTTCATAAAGCTCCATTTCAATAGTAAAAACAAAACTGACTATAGTCAGTCTATAACTCCAAGCCAGGTCTAGTAACTATAATTTTGTAATTAAAACCACAATTATAATTATCTAAACTAAGCCCATAAAATACCCACTTCAACCACACACACGTAAATCATGGGAGAAAAGTGTGGTATACCAAAATACAATCTGGGTATGTATAGTTTATACTTTGTAAACGATTTGAAGCTCAAAAAAAGACTTTGTAAAAATAAACAATAGGGAAAGAATAAATTTTATATTTTAATGTAGTGAATAGTGATAAATGGATGATAATGTATATACCTGGTTGTCATGAGAAGAAATCTAGGTTGAAGAGGTTTGTTGAGGATGAGAAACTTGAATGTTAGTATCATCATCAGAGAGCAATTGGATGGTCTTCCCAGATAACTTAAGTGAGAGATCTTTGTTATTTGACATTTTTGTATCTAAGTATTTAGAGATGTTTGGTTTTGTTGAGTAGAGGATTGGTTTCTTGAGTTATGTTGGGTTTTAACAAAGGGGGAGACTGAATTCTTAGCCACAAGTTATGTTGTGTATATCAAATCTCAAAAGAAACGACAGGAACAACAATTACCTTTACCATAGGTGGCGACAGGATGATGAGGTGTTGGCGAGCTGATGAACAACATGAACAATCTTGGATGAGGAGATGAGGGGCGGACGGGAGGGACGATGAGCAGACTAGCTGCAGTAAAGGATCCCCGGGCCCCTATAGTGGGTACTTCCACTGCGGACCGAAGAGCCTTACCATAGAGTGGTGGCCGAAGGCTTGCCGGACAGAGCGGGTGGATGCCGCAGTAGAGAGAGAGAGTGTATATTGGATCCGATAAGTGGGTGAGGGGAGGGAGAGAGATGGGAAGTGAAAGATTGAAAGATGAGAGAGGAAAGAGAAGAGGAAAAGTAAACATAATAATTTTTTTAGGGTCTTTTATATTTTAATCAAGTGTACTCAATTTTGGCACACTTTAAAAGAGTGCCAAATTTTGGAACTATTTTTAAGTGTGCCAGATTGTCATTAAACCATGCCAGAATTTGGCATAGTTTAAAATTATGCCAAATTTTTAACATCAGGATGTGCCAAATAGCTATTTTTGGTGTAGTATTAGGGTATTGGTAATTAATTGAATTTCGAAAGTGATGCTAAGAATGAAACCATTAATGATTCCTATTTAATTTAATAATGGACTGATCACCTAGGATTAGAATAGGTGGGGTGTCACAGCTACCCATAGTGACAAACTGTTAGTCTGAAAAGAAAAGCTAATGAAGGTTATTATAATCTTTATTGTTCTATCAAATGGCAAAGATGGCAAAGCTACAGAAGGTTGGGGCAGAAGGATTTTCTATGATAGATGAATACTTCGGAAGGAAGGGAAGGCCTCAAACACCAGGTAAGCAAGTATCAATATCACCCACATCAATCTCGTGTTTATCCGGTGACTACAGTTTCCACAACGAAAGAGGTTGTTTTTTTTACGAGGCAACAAAATTCTATGATGGGGCCGTGATTGCAAATTATCCCAACATAAAACAGATGCGTGCGCCTTTTTACACTCCTTAATGATACTTTTATATCAACACATATATGTAATGAAATAAGACACTATCCTTGTTGTATCACTTTCTTTTATAAGTCACTCGGTTGACATCACAATGAGGTGCAACGGGCTGTAGTGGCTGAACGTGATAATCTACAAATACTATGTGTTTCTAACCATTAGTATGTACTCCATCTCTCTCTCTCTCTCTCTCTCTCTCTCTCTCTCTCCCTCTCTCTCTCTCTCTCTCTCTCTCTCTCTTATGACACCCCGCCTAATAAAATACTGGGCGATCACTCCTATATAAAAACAGGAGTCTCATATGGATCATTCTTAGCATCACTGTCGAAAATCCATTTTAATTACTAATAACCTATAGGTTGGTGTCAAAATTTTACTTAACTACTCTTTTTAAACAACTACAATTAAAACATTCACACAGTTCTGCGTAAATGAAACTGAAATGAAATAAAATAATCGAACACTCGGTCAAAATTATACAACCATATTGAATGCCGCACTAAAAGGAGGAAAAAGAATAAATAAATGATGTTGGGTTATTAACCCGAATGTGTATACAATACCTCCTATCTAGATTTTAATAATCGAAGCGTCTATGAAGAACCTGCACGCATCCACAGCGGCTGCAGCCGATGTCTGAATAGAAGGAAGTGCCACCCAGGCGTCCCTGTGTCTGGACACCTATATATATATATATATATATATATACATATAATATATATATAGAAAGAGAGGAAAAGTAGATAAACGGGTCAGAGCCCGAGTTGTGAAAATATTTAGCAAGTGCATAAATGCCTTATTTTTAGAAAATGGTTTTATCTCATATTTAAATTTGGTATCGCACTCCCATGAGATACCCCTCACCTCTCTTTTAATAGTGCACACCTAACGCACCCTAACAAAATACCCTAGTCAAGCTATCCCTCCTAACTAGTCTAATTCACCCGTCTACTAGAAACATATACAACCCGAGTACTAAGGGCTAAATTTTCCTCCATTCTCAACACTGCATTAAGTTTGTGCATGGGGTGTCTCGCAAAGCGAAATCAAAATAAGGAACCCCCCCGATACACTACTACTTGGCAGGGTTAATGGTAGATATCCATTGGGCCCGTAGCACAAAACTAAAGTATAAATATATACTTACATTCTTATATATATACATATCACATTCATCTTTATATACGTCTTACAATACACATCCGGAAAATATCTCCCTGACTGAGGTTTTCTTTATATTCACAAAACGTTTACCAATTCATTTTCCTTTCAAAACTTTCTATTTCCCTTCATATATCCAGGAAATATACTTAAAGCAAGTTTTATTGTCATAAAAATGCTTTACCGTTTCATAACATCCCATTTCCCTTCTTATATCCAAGAAATGTATTTAAAAGACAATTTTATTATCATAAAAATGCTTTTTCATATCATATTCTTCCATTTCCCTTCTTCCATCCAGAAAGTGTATCCGAAGCCAATTCATTTATTCCATTTTCATCTTTATAATATACATCAATATAATAACCATCCCACCGAGCTATAACTCGAGGATGTAGTCTTTTAATGCTATCATCTTCCAATTGCCCAAACCACATAGCAAACTCGGGTCACCTGGAGGGGCTAAACGACACCCATCCTCGTGATCAACTCACGCACACAACGTTCGGGAAGAGGTCATAGCTCCTAACCGGTCAATGAGATGAAACATACCCACCATGTCTCACCACAAAAGAAATGTAAATCACATAATAACACACTGGACGACTATGACCTGGGGAATATCCACACCCTGCTCCTCGAGCCGGGATGCTCACCCTCAGCGCGGAAACTTCCCAATGATAGAATTAGAGGGGGTAAGCTTCACATATATGTATACCATCCACACATAGATTTATATACATAACCGTATCATATAAGATATATACTTTAATCACATAGTATATATATACCATATATTCCTCCTCGAATATATGTGAATGGCCATAATTGCCAATCACATCTAACGATGGCCAATAATCCCAAAGATTCTCTCAAAGAATCATAATCATGCATTCATATGTGCATGATACTATACCCAAAGTATTCCCTCACTTCGATATATAATAGTTACCTTAATTATCTCTAAGGACTTATTGGATATCTCCAATTATACCAATTCACTCTAAGTGAATATATATCTATATTCCCAATTTATCCTAATTATCTGATAGGATATACTCAATGCATAATCAATTATAATTATGTTTCCTCTACACATAATTATATAGGCCTAAATTCCCTACTAAAATATTCCAGGGATTATTCTTTCCCGGATAACCTTAAATTCAATAAGTCGTGGACTCCATTTCCACGAATACAAGGACTATATCTCGTCTCTATAATCAATTAGAGGTCCCCACCCTAACTTAGGAACCATAAACCTTTAAATTCTACCAATTATTTATTTTCCTCGAAAATATAACTTAAGGGTTATACATTTAAAACCCTCACCTTGCCCTCCTAAATTTCCTCAATTAGAGGACTCTATACTCCTAAAGGATTACTTATTTTATCCCTTAATTAACCTCAAAGCAATATGTATTGGAATCTATACCATCCAATTCACCCTAAGAAAGATTGTCTACTTTCACAAGAGGTCGATCGATCGACCCTTGGTCATCAATCGATCGATGGCTCGATCGATCGAGCCCCCATGATCGATCGATCGATCATGTCGGGCAGCTTCTTATCCGACAAGCTGTTTCGGCCATTAAAGCTTATCCCAAGCTTTTGTCGCCTCATCCAACGTCCTACAACCTCAACCAACTACAAATACACATATATTAAGGGTTCTAAACATCCTAGAACCCTAAACCACCAATTAATTTTGATTAATTTCTAAGTTTCTCCAATTATGAAATTTTAGGGGTTTATTCGTTTTAACTCCCGAAAACTCGTTTTATCCATGAAAACCCCGCCCAAAATCTTTAGGGTTTTTAATACCAAACTAAGATATGAGATTTATGCAAAAAGTAAATAAAAACAAGTAAACACTTGCCTCGTGGACATAATCCGATGATCCCGGGTCGAATTCCACGGAGGTTAGCTGGAATCTCCCCTTTCTCCTCTTTTTCTCTCCTCCTCTCTCTCTTCTCTCTCTTGTTTCTCTTTTCTTTCTATTCTCTTACCCTCTCCCTCCTTATATAGGGAGAAAAGGGTTTATACCCCTTAAAACCCAAAAACGACTCGTTTACTCAATTACGAGTTACTTTTACTCCAAAATTACCCGAAACTCAATTTCGACAATCGTACACTCTTTTCCGACTATCTCAGCCATTCCGAGACTCACGGCGCAGTCGAAATCCCCATCCAAGGTACTTGACCGCAACTCACTATTTTAACCCCACATGACTTAATGCGGGTTTTCCAATTTAAATCTCACCTCGTGTCGCTTTACTCAACGACGACATATAATTAAAATATTCCGACATATTTAATCGCAAAAATAATTACAACATCCATCGAAAATCATTTAATCCTCAAAAATCCCAAAAATCACTATTTCGAGAAATTCCCCAAATTCCAATTTAAACTCAATAATGGAATTTAATTGTCTCCAAAAAGGACGGGTTGTTACATACTCTCCCCCTTATAAGGGAATTTCGTCCTCAAAATTCAGATACAACCTACACCGCCAATCCTAGAATCGATCCAAATCATAATACCTCAAGGGGAACGATACTAACCCAATGGTTCCCAACCATACACTATACGGCTACTGCGGTCGTAAAGTGACTCCAATAACATCACATTGCACCCATCATCTATAGCGACTCACGGCATAAACTTTAACTTTATATACCAACCTTTTCTATTTCAGGCAGTATATAAAACCAACTCACTAAGGTGCCCATACACCTTTTTAACCCGTGCACGTCTGCACATCCATTCTAAATGTTCGACACTTAACACTCTCTCTAAATAAGGGTCTCCTTTCCTTAGTGTAATACTCACACATGGGTCCTCTCAACCCGCGAAATTCAATTCTCCTTATATCGGTGCAACTAACTCTATTAAACTTACATCCTACAAATGCTATGGTCTAAGTGTTACCCTACCTACGTGAAACAAGTATAATCCTAAGTATGTCCCTAGTGCCCAAGGCCTCTCTCAACTTCCAACATTTGCTTGGTTTCATACGTGGGACGTCTCGCATAGCGAAATCCAAACAAGGAACCCTCCCGTTACACTACTCCCTCGCGTCGTCGATCATTGAGATGTAACGGCCTAAGGCACCCCAACGGGACGTCCTAAATCCTACCTCCCTAACCTACGAATGCATTTCTAAAATTCTATCCTATCAATCGGGCGCCTATCTCTATCGAGATTTTACGATCATTTAATCCAAAACATACTTATCCAAAATTTTCCTTTTCATTAAGGCCTGGCCATAAGCCTCAAATCAATTCCTTTCACCTTGCCTCACCTTTATACTTGCGGTGAGAAAGACATTTTAGTGCTTTTCCACAGCACAACATTTCCATAAATATACCACCATCACATGGCTCATAGTCTATAGTGGTTCATCCACACTATAAGACTTTTCCACAAAATCAACATCCTTGCATCCTATAACATCTCTCCACTTCCGACGCCATTAAGGTTCACGCTTGGAGCGTCTCGCAAAGCGAAATCCAAACAAGGAACCCCTCCACACACTACTACTTAACTTTATCGATCATCGAGGTTCGTTATTTTCGAACATGCAACCGGGAAAATCCTATCCCCTTTCAACAAAAAGTGGTCTGAACTCCTATCTCTAACTAAGAGTCACACCACCAAGCGCTCGTACTAATATTCAGTCCTTGCGCAATCAACGATGAGCTTAAACTCACAGCTGAACAATAATCTTGCGGGCCTTAAATCATATCTATAAGGTCACCACGCACTCACATCATAACAATAAAACATCTACTCATCGAACTTCCATCTACCCATGACAATAAAGGAGAGCTCAACCTGTATCCAGGTGAGATATCGCAACAACAACCTATTCCACCCTGGAACCGCGGACACGATAGTCTTGCCATCATTAGCCTGCTATCGCTCCGAATATACCATTACATATTATACTCCCATATTACCTGTAATACCCCGTATTTTCATGGCTTTTAAATTTAGGGATTTATTAAATTTAATTGAGATAAAATAATTTAATTTATATCCGAAATATTGTTTTAAATATTTACTAGCGTGACGAGAGTTAGTAAAATATAATATTTGTTGAATATTACTGGATGAGTATAGTAATATATGAGATTTATTTTTATAATATTGTCACGTGTGAATAAAATGGCAATTATGGAAATTTAAGTCGGGACGCGCCTGTGTCGTGTCGGGAATAAATGTTGATTAATAAAAGTGAAATATTTTTAGTTATCCGTATGGTCATTTTGAGTGCGCTGACATGTCCGGAAGGGTCGAGATAGTCCGAAAAGTATACCCAGGAGTTTAGTTTGAGTCTCGGGGCAATTTTAGGCTTAATTAGTACCCTGGGAGGGCATTTTGGTCATTTCACATTTTTGGGTAATTAAACCCACGAAATTTCAAGGGTTATATCAGATGTCTAAGGTTGTCTTCTAGGGTTAGAACAACCAAAGACAAGTGTCGGCCATAGGAGAGGGCAGGAGAGAGCTTCCAAAGAAATCCAAGGCCCGAAATTCACCCGTTTGCACCGCCGCCACCGCCAAAGCGTAGATCGCGAGACGGGGAACGCAACCACACCAATTTCGACACCAAACCAGACTTCTGAAAATCCTAGGCAAGTGTTTATCTTGCTTATTTCGTTGATGCATCTTTCATATTAGTTTAGGAATGATTATGATGAATTGTATGGAAGAAAAACCCAATTTGAGATAGGAAATTGCATGTAATGATGACTTAAATGATATTCTGGAAACTTTTTTTGATGTAGAGGATTAAACCACGAAATTTTGATGTTGTATAAGAAGGAACCACGAAATTTTGATGTTGTATAAGAAGGAAACCTTAGAGCCAATCAGAATAAAGGAGAAAAATCGCACTTCAGGACCCCCGAACCGGTTCGCATATTCCTCGAACCGGTTCGCCTCCCAAACCGGTTCGCCCCTGGGTTCGTGAATGTTTGCTGGTCTGGGGTGCTTTTTCTTCCATTCAACACTTAGAATTTTTTTCTTGTTTTCTTTCCTTCTTCCTTGGATTTTTCTTCAACTTCAACGGGTCATAACTCATCAACCGTAGCTCGGATTTGGGTGTCGTTTCTTCCAGTGTTCTCGTTGTTCCGAGCTATTCAACTTTCCAGTTGACTCCTCCTTTGGGATCGGGCTGTAGGATTACCAAAATTCCCTTGAACTTGCCTTCTTATCTTTTCTTTCATTGTCTCGCTTTCTCTTTTGCGCTGCTTGCATAATTAACCTGTAAAACCAGTAAGAGAAGCACGAAATACAAAATACTTGCCAACGAAGATTAGTAGCATAAATGTGCATCAAAATCCATATAGGTTACATCACTCGGGTTCACAAATGCACTGAAACTAGGGGAATAAATGTACAATATTTATGTCCAATCACGTAGTAAGTTGGAAAAACCCTTCGAATTAAAGTTAGAAACGAACCATTATACTTGATATATAATAATGGGAAAATAAGGATAAATGTTGTGAATGTAGGTTATAGGATAAACCTAAATTGATATAATAAAAGTGGTATATTTATATGATTGTGTATGCATATATTATATACTTGTGAAAATCATGCCCACGCTATTTGCTATCCCTGAGGTTACCGCGCTGGGACAGTCTTATCTCGATGGGACCTTTATGGGGGATATTGACTTGTACCCTAGAAGATAGATATCCTTGGTACAGGCTATCGATTTGATAGTTCAGACGGTCCTAAGACGCGGGTATGTGCCATCCTCTTAGAGACTTGGAATCTATGCTTCACCTCAATATTGTTTGTGTATGTGTTAATACAATTCGAGAGTGATTCCGAATTTGAATTCCCCTTAATACGAGTGATACGGGGTTTTGGATAGTAGAGTAATCCCGCACCATAGTTTTTATTTGGGGTGCTGTTATAATATATATATATTATACGAGTATTTAATATATATATGAAATTCTGGAATTTGGAACTGCCTACTGTGATATGGTAAGTAGGACATGGTTAATGACTCATATTGTAAATACTTGTTTTGAGAGAGTATAATATGACACTAGAAAACTTTATAAATTAATAAAGTTAAAATGAGAATTTTGGATACTAATTGAAATGTTCTTTTCAAACAATTGTATCGTTCAATTTTAAATCCTACGAATAACCTAAGATAAGTTAAATCCTTGGGGAAAGATAGTGTGTTATATGAAGAGATAAACCATTGGGAAGGTTAGTGCGATAGGAGTGCACATTAGAAGAAAGGTGAGAATTTCTCAAGAGAGTGTCGCACTAATATGTTGTTGCATTGGCCTGTATCAATTTAAATACTTACTAAACGGATTTTTAAATCATACACTATCGGGCTCTGACCCGTTCCTATTTATCTTTCTCTCTTGTGTATACATGTATATATTACAGGTGCCCAGCCACAGGGGCGTCTTGCTTAGGATCCCTTGGAAGGAACGTGCTGCGGCTTAGGTGGGAGTTGCAGGCCACTTGATTAGACGATTTCATTTACTTGATTCCACTTCTATCATTCTCAGTTATTGGGGCATGTGTCGCCCTTTCCACTATTTAGCTGTTTTATTGGGACAATTGTGATTCAGTTATTCTAGTACTGTTACTTTGGGATTTATTCAGCATGTATGATTTACTTTAAGTTTTAAATGCTGGGATTTAGTTGTTGAATGTTTAAATTAATTGGATTATATGTTCCAGGATTATTGTGGTGTGATTCTTTAAATATTGAATTGTTGTAGATAATTAAATCTTTATTTTTCAAAATAAAATTTGAAAGGAATGTTAAAAAAATGGTGTTGACACTTAGCTTAATTAATTAGGGTGTTTAAATTGGAAATTTAATTTTCACGACAGTGATGGTAAGAATGATCCAACTGTTCACCTTGATTTTAATTTAATAAAGGAGTGATCGCCCGGTATTTAATTAGGCGGGGTGTCACATTACCATACTCGTATAACATATATATATATATATTCACAATATCAACACCCGCTTTTATAGCGAATGCAGAAAATAAAACTCCGCTACTGCGGAAAACACATAGGCATACATTACATAATGTTATCGAGACCGCCACAAAACTCAAATTACACACACGAGTCTAGGGATAACAAACATCGCCACTTCATCTAGCCACACCACTTACCAAAATTTCTTAACTCTATGCCCCATCTAGGCACCCTAATCTTGTCCTTTATTCCTACCGGGAAAGGACACCCGTGTGTCTCCGCACTCCACATCACTATTTTCATCACTGGCCTTCCTGACCATGATAAAGTTGTCATCACCATCTGACTCTATAACCTCGCTCCTCACAATTATCTTACTAGTCCACTTAACTTCTTCGCTAAAAGGAAACTCCACTAATGGTTTCAACAACCCTATTTCAATAATTCTCCCTATGTGGATGTCCACCCAGGAGCACATGAACACACCCACATTCTCCATATCCCCTTTATCCACTGTCGGCCTCTGGCCGATCCTTATGTGAATAATTCAAAACTGCATTCCTTCCTACTCAACCAAAGGAACTCGCAGTTAAAATCGTCCGTAAAATTCATTTATGAGCAAAACATCATGCTCCCCCATATGTGGCGACCATCACTATCACCACTACAACATTGCTCCTACGAGTGAAAATCTTCTTCAAATTTCCACGTATGGGTATTTCCATACCCTTCTCTAAGCCAAAGCTCCCGAGCCTTCTAATTCCACTAGGTAGTGCCACACTCACTTGCAAAACCCAACTTCAACGTATGGTCCTTATCAAAGACCCCTTTCGAACCCTTAACTTCACAGGGTAATTCATCTTCAGTACCACATTCCATTATAGCAGTATTCGGATGCTCATAACTACTATACTTTAGTAGTCGTTGCAACCATCCTTAATAATTGCCATATGGGGAGTGACCTCTACGGAGGTCCTGATCCCCCAAACTTCTACCAGCCGCCCCAGCTAAGCCCCGCCTCCTTCTATGCTCATCACGTCCCTCCTTGGTCGCCCTTCCTCGATCGTCACACGAACCTAGAACGAGTGCACAAAATATTTACTATAATCTCGTAGTATAGGAGGAGAACGAAATCTCACAAGATAAATTAACAATCCTAATCATGAGGCTCTATACCAAATTGAGAGCAACGCTGAAAGCGTAGTACGTCCGCACAGATTCCTAAGGACACTAGAACCTGATGCTCTGATACCATCTGTGACACCCCGCCTAATAAAATATCGGGGGATCACTCCTATATTAAATTAAAACAGCAGTCTCATATAAATCATTCTTAGCATCATTGTCGAAAATCCATTTTAATTACTAATAACCTATTAGGCTGGCGTCAAAATTTTAATTTACTACTCTTTTTAAACAGCTACAATTAAAACATTCACACAGTTTTGTGTAAATGAAACTGAAATGAAATAAAATAACTGAACACTTGGTCAAAATTATACAACCATATCGAATGCCGCACTAAAAGGCGGGAAAAGAATAAATAAACGTTGTTGGGTTATTAACCCGAATGTGTATACGATATCTCCTATCTAGATTTCAAGAATGGAAGCGTCTATCAAGAACCTGCACGCATCCACAGCTGTTGCAGCCGATGTCTGAATCGAAGGAAGTGCCACCCAGGCGTCCCTGTGTCTGGACACCTATATATATATATATATATATAGAAAGAAAGGAAGAGTAGATAAACGAGTCAGAGCCCGAGTTGTCAAAATATTTAGCAAGTGCATAAATGCCTTATTTTTAGAAAAAGGTTTTATCTCATATTTAAGTTTGGTATCGCACTCCCATGAGATACCCCTCACCTCTCTTCTAATAGTGCACACCTAACGTACCCTAACAAAATACTCTAGTCAAGCTATCCCGCCAAACTAGTCTAATTCACCCGTCTACTAGAAACCTATACAACCCGAGTACTAAGGGATAAATTTCCCTCCATTCTCAAAACAACACTAAGTCCGTGCGTGGGGTGTCTCACGAAGCGAAATCCAAACAAGGAACCCTCCCCCCCCCCCCCCCCCCCGATACACTGTTACTTGGCAGGGTTAATGGTAGAGATCCATTAGGCCCGTAGCACAAAACTAAAGTAAAAATATATACTTTCATTCTTATATATATACATATCACATTCATCTTTATATACGTATTACAATATACATCCGGATAATATCTCCCGGCCTGAGGTTTTCTTAATATTCACAAAACGTTTACCAATTCATTTTCATTTCAAAACTTTCTATTTCCCTTCTTATATCTAGGAAATATACTTAAATCAAGTTTTGTTATCATAAAAATGCTTTACCGTTTCATAACATCCCATTTCCCTTCTTATATCCAGAAAATGTATTTAAAAGCCAATTTTATTATCATAAAAATGCTTTTTCATATCATATGCTTCCATTTCCCTTCTTCCATCCGGGAAGTTTATCCGAAGTCAATTCATTTATTCCATTTTCATCTTTATAATATACATCAATATAATAATCGTCCCACCGAGCTATAACTCGAGGATGCGGTCTCTCAATGCTATCATCTTCCAGTTACCCAAACCACGTAGAAAACTGGGGTCACCTGGCGGGGCTAAAACACACCCAACCTCGTGATCAACTCACGCACGCAACGTCCGGGAAGCAGTCATAGCTCCTAACGGGTCAATGAGACGAAACATACCCACCACGTCTCACCCCAAAAAGAAATATAAATCACATAATAACACACTGGATGACTATGACCTGGGGAATATCCACACCCTGCTCCTCGAGCTAGGATGCTCACCCTCAGCGGGGAAACTTCCCAATGATAGCATTAGAGGGGGTATGCTCCACATATATGTATACCATCCACACATAGATTTATATACATAACCGTATCATATAAGATATATTCTTTAATCACATAGCATATATATACCACATATACCATATTTTCCTCCTCGAATATATATGAATGACCATAATTGCCAATCACATCTAACAATGGCCAATTATCCCAAAGATTCTCTCAAAAAATCATAATCATGCATTCATATGTGCATGATACTATACCCAAAGTATTTCCTCACTTCGATAAATAATAGTTACTTTAATCATCTCTAAGGACTTATTGGATATCTCTAATTATACCAATTCACTGTAAGTGAATATATATTTATATTCCCAATTTATCCTAATTATCTCATAGGATATACTCAATCCACAATCAATTATAATTATGTTTCCTCTACACATAATTATATAGGTTTAAATGCCCTACTGTAATATTCCAGGGATTATTCTTTCCCGGATAACCTTAAATTCAGTAAGTCGTGGACTCCATTTCCATGAATCCAAGGACTATATCTCGTCTCTATAATCAATTAGAGGTCCCCAACCTAACTTAGGAACCATAAACCTTTAAATTCTACCAATTATGTATTTTCCTCGAAAATATAACTTAAGGGTTATACATTTAAAACCCTCACCTTGCCCTCCTAAATTTCCTTAATTGGAGGACTATATACTCCTAAAGGATTACTTATTTTATCCCTTCATTAACCTCAAAGAAATATGAATTGGAATCTATTCCATCCAATTCACCTTAAGAAAGATTGTCTACTTTCAGAAGGGGTCGATCGATCGACCCTTGGCCGTCGATCGATCGATGGCTCGATCGATCGAGCCCCCATGATCGATCGATCGATCATGTCGGGCAGCTTCTTCTTCGAGAAGCTGTTTCGGCATTTAAAGCTTCCCCCAAGCTTTTATCGCCTCACCCAACGTCCTACAACCTCAACCAACTACAAATACACATATATTGAGGGTTCTAAACATCCTAGAACCCTAAACCACCAATTAATTTCGATTAATTTCTAAGTTTCTCCAATTATGAAATTTTAGGGTTTTATTCGTTTTAACTCCCGAAAACACGTTTTATCCACGAAAACCCAACCCAAAATCTTTAGGGTTGGTTAATACCAAACTACGATATGATATTTATGCAAAAAGTAAATAAAGCAAGTAAACACTTGCCTCGCGGATATAATCCGACGATCCCGAGTCGAATCCCACGGAGGTTGGCCGGAATCTCCCATTTCTCCTCTTTTTCTCTCCTCCTCTCTCTCTTCTCTCTCTTCTTTCTCTTTTATTTCTATTCTCTTCCCCTCTCCCTCCTTATATAGGGAGAAAAGGGTTTATACCCCTTAAAACCCAAAAATGACTCGTTTACTCAATTATGAGTTACTTTTACTCTAAAATTACACGAAACTCAATTTCGACAATCGGACACTCTTTTCCGATTATATCGGCCATTCCGAGACTCACGGTGCAGTCGAAATCCCCATCTGAGGTACTTGACCGAAACTCACTATTTTAACCCCACACGACTTAATGCGGGTTTTCCAATTTAAATCTCACCTCTTGTCGCTTTACTCAACGGCGAAATATAATTAAAATATTCCGACATATTTAATCCCAAAAATAATTACAACATCCATCGAAAATCATTTAATCCTCGAAAATCCCAAAAATCACTATTCCAAGAAATTCCCCAAATTCCAATTTAAACTCAATAATGGAATTTAATTGTCTCCAAAAAGCACAAGTTGTTACAACTCTCCCCCCCCCCCCCCCCCCCCCCCCTTGGATTAAATAAAAAAAACAAGAATAATGTTATATTTAATTAAGTTTTTACTAATTAAAAAGAGGATAAACATCTTCTTTTCAGCTACGCTTATGATCACAAAAGAACACGAGGAATCGAAAAACTATAGGGTCCATTTGGTTTGGGATGATATCCGGGACGAAACCAGGATTACATCTTTGGGGGGAGGAGCAGAAGATAAAATTTAAATCTTTTTGAGTTGACATTTTGAATAAGTGCACACCCTATAATTATTAAACTTTAAAAAGAGTAGAGAATAAAATTTAACACTAAATAGGTGAAAACATATTTCACCATATTACTTTTCATCGCGTTGAAAATTATTTTACCCCGAAACAAACGGACCCTAGCACTCGACTTCTGA
Source organism: Sambucus nigra (assembly GCA_949130495.1). Classification (NCBI taxonomy): domain Eukaryota; kingdom Viridiplantae; phylum Streptophyta; class Magnoliopsida; order Dipsacales; family Adoxaceae; genus Sambucus; species Sambucus nigra. Next base: position 466,050,248 of record OX422209.1, on the reverse strand, counting down.
GCCATATCAATCGACTATTTTGACATAAGTTAATTGACCTAATCACTCTCAATACTTGTTTAAGAGGCTTATAAGTTATTTGATGCTCATTCTATCACCAATAAAAAAAAAGGATTTTTTTAATTTAATCCCTAAAATAATGACATATTTGACATAATCCTCCAGAAGTAAAAAAATTAAACATAATATCTTAAACCCAATTGGACATTATTTTTTTTTAAAAAAATCACTAATGTATATTTCTAATTACGGCCTATATTTTTTTGATAAAATAATCTTTTCTTCATCTTCTTCCCCAAAATCAAACCCTAACCCCACTAATGATAGGACTCAAACCCCCAAAAAATAAAAGGTGGAATTCAACTAATAGGATAAAATATAGAATGCAAACTCAAAACATCACTTGTTAAGACTTGTTACCAAACATACCACAACAAATATTCCTAATATATTTGGTAAATTAAATATATTACTGACTAGAGTGAAATAAACAACTTGGGTGGAATCATAAGGTCTAGATACGTTGCCCCACTAGGGAGCTTAAACATATGATTTCATAGGGACAGTGGTGCCTTAGAATGGAATATAATTAATGTTTATTGTCTATTCAGTCATAAGATAGTATTATATGCTAGAGTTATTTAAGTTCTGATAACTCCTTAACGTGATCCATAATTAAAAAATATCAAGTGTCAAATTGATTAATGATTGGGTCCTAAAAATACAAAGAGTCAATGTTCTTTAATATGGTCAATTAAAGAGCATTTTTTATTAATTAAATGTTTAGGGACTCATTGGTATCTACCGTGATGTACAGTTAAGATTAAGAGCTTGTTGGGGATTTGGGTCCCCCCCCCCCCCCCCCCATCTCTCTCTCATGGATTAAAAAAAATAAGAATAATGTTATGTTTAATTAAGTGTTTACTAATTAAATTTAGGAAAAGCATCTTCTTTCTAGCTTCGCTTTTGAGCACAAAAGAACGCGAGGAATCGAAAAACTATAGGGGTCCGTTTGGTTTGTGATGATATACTTTTAATTGTGGTAAAAAATAAAATGGTTAAATATTTTTTTACATATTAAAAAAAAATTGAGTTGACATTTTGAATAACTACACACCCTATAATTATTAAACTTAAAAAAAGAGTAGAGAATAAAATTTAACACCAAATAGGTGAAAACATATTTCACTATATTACTTTTCATCGTGTTGAAACTTATTTTACCTTGAACATAATGGACCGTAGCACTTGACTTATGAGCCATAACAGTTGACTATTTTGGCATGAGTTAATTGACCTAAGCACTCCACATACTTGTTTAAGAAGCTTATTAGTTATTTAATGCTTCTTCTATCACCATTAAAAAAATGTTTTTTTAATTTAATCCCTGAGATAATGACATATTTTGACTAAACCTCGAGAAGTTAAAAAATTAAACATAACCTTTTAGAAACAAAAGGACATTATTAAAAAAAACTCACTAATGTATATTTTGACTTACCCCTATATTTTTTTGACAAAAATAATCTTTTCATCATCTTCTTCCCCAAAATCAAACCCTAACCCCACTAAGTTCTAACACTACTTTTCTCCTTGAATTGTGTATTAACCTTCATTGCCAATTTGAACACATCCTTATAAGTCCAATAAGCTTGAAATAGGACAACATTTGAAATTTTAGTCGTTAAAACAACAAGAGAGAGAGCATCATGAGATGATCAAATATTTTTGAATACCCATCCACAGAAAACTCATTTTGCCTAAAGTTGTGAAAGTTAAGAAAAACATCTTATAAGTAATGACCAAGAAAAAATGTCTTCTTTAACTCTGTTTCCATCTTCTTTCAACATTCCTAACAAATTGAGGATTGTTTCTTCAACTTAGTGGCAACCAACTTCACTTTTTAGATTTCCCAAATTTCATTGTAGTCAAAGATTCTCTCCACGTCATTGAGCCAATTAATGAATTCATTGCCTTGAATTTGACCTATAAATTATGGAATGGCAACTTTGATAGCATTACGGATATTGGGTTAGTTTTGTTCCATATATACGATTCAAAGGATCCTCTTCTTTCGATATGATAATTGTAAAATGGTTTAATCTCCTCTTCATTTTATGGTAATACATTCTCCAACCATGATACAAACCATCATATGATCCTAAGATTTATAATGTAACACATGGTGCTAGAGTCGTTTTACTTTTCTCATCAAATCATACATTTCAATGCCACGTAAGTTCTGTTCACATATCGTTGCATCAATAATCGGGCCACAATGACGATTCGTCATCACAATGTGGTTATGATACCAAATTGACTTAGAATAAAAAAGAGAAAGAGATAACATAAGAGAAGAATAAACTAAAGAGAAGGAGAAACACTCGTCGCCAATTGGGATCAACCAAAAGGTTAAGAGCAAAATAAGAAGAATCCACTTCTTAGGCAAAAGTTTGTTTATAATTTGAAATCAATTTGCTTTAGCTTCATAAATTCTAAACCCTTATATAAGTACTTGAAAAAACCCTCCAGCAATGGGTAATTAATATATATTAACGAGAATAATAATAAACTTTAAATTGAAAAATTAAAAGATTTTACCCTTAGGACTAAAAACTAATCTGCCTTGAAATTTTATATCACTGAAAATTCTTTGTTTTCTCCGTGTACATTAAATTAGAAGTTTAACCATATACCAAATGAAAGTTCTGGAAGCCTTATTTTAAATGACCTTTGAAACAATTCATTTGGATTTCCGAGAACTGAGTTATGACCGTTTTACCAATGGGTGTTTGTGCCGGTAATAGAATCTGAAAATAGATTGTTTGGTTCTTCTAAGCCCAATGAATGAACCATAAAGCTTGTTGGGACTTGTAGGAATACTATAGGTTTCTTATGCATCAGTTGCTAAATGTGTGTTATATAATACTAGGTTACCCAATTTGATAACCTTATAATTAGGGATACTTTGCAAAGGCAAGGACTTAAAATCCACTAAAAGAACTGAATTTTATAATAATCTCTCTACACTTTCAAGAAGGTACACTATTTATTGCAAAAACCCAAAATGTCAAATTATTTAACGAATGGTAAAATTAGTGGGAGCACCGAATAAAAAAATGAGGTTATAAAGGATGTTAAGGTATTTGTACCTTTCCCTATCACTTCTGAAATAATTAATCTATTAGTTTGTGGATTATATTACAATTAAAGAATAATTAAATTATCAAACACCATATAATTGGATTATCACCATGAAAAAAATATAGATAAAATCACAAGGAGTATTTTTAAGAAGATCTTAAAAGGATTTTTGTATCCTAAATGATCATGTAATTTATTTACAAGAATGTGATTTTAACATACGAGTAAGAAAAGGTACAGTTTTGTTTCACAGTTTGTACGAAATTATAATTATATGAAATGCCACCAACAAACCAAAATAAAGTTTATGATAGCATTTAATTACCTAATTAGCACTGTAGGGCGTTAGTTGTAACAAGTCTATGTATAATCTGAAAGGGTGAGGCGTGACCCACTCCAATGAAAAAAACCTTCAAGGTGTTTAAAGCTTTAGGAGTAGCAAGTAAGTTGAAAACTAACTTTTGAAATATAATGACAATTTTATGATTATAATATGAGGAAGAAAATTATTAAATATAAGCTTTTTAGTAATAAAAAAAAGAATGAAATCACTTGAGAGTGATGATTTTTTTAGAGCAAAGAGACAAGCACTATAAGTACCTAAGAGAGAGAGGGAAGAAAATACTTTATGTGTTAGATTGGGCAGAGTAACAATGCTTTAGAAATGGTGTTTTGATTTGACCTTGACCAGGTGCTCTGTTTATGCTAAATATTAGGGTTTTCGTGACAATATTCACGCTAAAGGGATATTCCTTGCGGTAATATCTTAGTAATACTTTTTATCCTATTTTACTGTTTGTCGATGTCCACTCTGATAGGTAACATCTGGTGTAACAAAAATCAAGAAGCAAATATGTAGGCAATAGTGCCAAAAAAGTACGACTTTGTGAATATTTCAAATAATTACTTGCGAGCGGCCTTGAGGGCCATTCACCAATGTTATAGGTTAAAATGGTTTTGTGATAAGTACCTTGACTGCTCGCCTATTTTACTAAGTGTGAGTTGTGCAAGTGTGTGAGTGACCTCTTATGTCCCTCCTATTAGTGTTCTCTATTTACTAGGGAATATAATTGGTTGAGCCTTAGCTTGATCAACAAGACTTATCTATCAGCCTCTATACCAAAGCTCTCAAGGGATCCCAACTTCCCATATGTTCGAGCCTGGTTGTTTGTTTAAGGCTTCTTGCTAACCATTTCTGTTTTAAACAATAATGGTGTTAGTAAGTAATCTATTATTAGAAACATCTTTATTGAAATGAATTGGGGTGCTCATATTGCATTTCTTTACTCCCCCCTGCCCCTCATTGGCTTGTATCCACTAGCATGGCACCCCCTCGTTGACTTGGGGTTACTTGTATGGTATCTCTTAACTATCTTGGGGTTGCTCACATAACACCCCTTCGCTAGCATGGACCCACTCGCTTATCATCCCCTTACTGACTTAGGGTTTCTTGCATGGCATCACATTATTGTCTTGGGGTTTCTCTCATGGGACCCCCTTCGATGGCTTTGACCCATTCACGTGGCATGCCCTTTCTGACTTGGGATTGCCTGTCCAATATTATTGACTTTTATTTTTGGCCTGATCGCAAACAACTTAAATTTGATAAGACTAAGACCCTCACATATATCATAAATGCTTAACTTGATGGAGTCTCAGGTAAGATTAAAAGTAAATAACCTATAACATTGAATAAACCGTAATTGATCTTATAAGTCAATAAATTTTTAATTATTTAAGACGTCTATACATTCCCCCCCTCCCCCTCCCATCATCCGACAGGAGGCAAGATGCCGACGAAAAAAAAGGTTTTTTTGAAGGGTTTATCATTCAAACAATTCTCCAAGATTTTTTATGTTCCCATCTTATTGCAATAAGAATTTTTCATTTTTTTGCAGGTCATATATTGTTAGCGCCCTAATTGATAGAATGCCTTATTGAATAATTTTTTTCAGCTCATATATTCTTTGTAATTGGGTTAACATGTCTGTCGATTTTATTTTAAATAAATTTATGTTGTTTTTTTGTATCACGCTCGCGTATCATGTGGGTTCAATGCTAGTGTACTTGTATAATTATGAAACTCCATAGTAGATAGCTTTAATGTCAATTAATTGAAAATACAGTGTCATAAAGATGCACATAAGATTTTGGTGAGCCTAAATCAACAAATCCCCCATTGTTTAACGTGTTTCTAACATGCAAAATTCACTTGATAGAAATAATTATAGTAAATGGCATAAAAAATGTCCGTGTGCTTTAGAATATAGTTTATTTTCTCACCCTTAAATCTAAAGTAGGTTTCGTTGAGACTAGAGGTGATTGCACTACCGGACCTTACCATCTTCTCTGAAAAAATTTGAATTGGTTTTCAATATTTTATTGCCAAAAATAAAATTATTGAAAATTTTGTAATTAGTTTGGTTTAGACGATTCAAAACTTGTTTTATTGAAATTACGGTAGTACTAAAAGTGGGAAAAATTACTAAATCAAAAATAATGATTTGAAATGCTAACACTACCAAATGTCTTAGACTTTTATAGTAATTAGAAATATTACCTAAAATTGGCAGGGATGCATATGATTACCTATAGTAGGATATTAGCTGCTAAGTTACTTCTTAGGCTTAATAGAGAGAAAAATTATCACCTACCCTTTGGATAGTTGAAAAAGGGTAAATAACAAGTTTATCGGACCTATAGTGGTTCATGGTCCCCCAACCAGGATTAAATCAATCCAAACCCTTTTCGTATAGTTCAGAAATGTAGTGAGAGTACATTGATGAAAATAAATATTTTGAGGTCCGACATGAGTAGTCAGGGATTGCCGAGGGTGTACCCCGTGAGGAGAGATGGCTTGGTACGAAAATAAGGGAAATTGGTACCTATAAAAGTGATATCTTCTCTAACATAGAGATGATAGAGTCAGTGGAGTATAGGCTCGTCTTTTGAGACATTGTTATCGAATGCATAATAGTTTTGTGTGTCATTATATAAGTGAGACCTTAAGCATAAAGGAATATATCGGTATCTAAGGGCTTGAATGAACTTGTTGCTAATCGTGGGTTGTAGTGACTAGACATTTGGTTGAAATGGTGCCAATGGTGTATTCATGGTGGAAGTAACAAAAGATTATTGCGAGTAAATTTTGAACACGTTCGAACGCAGTTGTATGCAAGAATCTGATGGGATATTATGGGGCTTCATAATGCCGACGAGTCTATTTGGGAGCGCGAAGAAGAGATACGCGACAAATATCCATAGTTATTCATACTAGGTATTTTGTTTTTAATTTTGGGATGAAATTTCTTAACTAGGGGGTATGTAACACCCTGTTATTTTATTGATTTTTATAATGGGATTTAATTAAATTATATTTAGAAAATTAATCCGGTGAAATAAATATTAATTAGTGAGTTAACGGATAATATTTATTTATATTGAATATTACTTAGTGAATGAGTAATAATAATAAGAAGAAAATAGAATAACTGTCGCAAATGAGAAATACGATAGTTGGTAAATTTAGTCGGGAGGCGCGTGTCAGTCGTGTCGGGACTAAATTTGAAAAATAAAATGTAATTTCAGTTTTGATAATTCAAATGGTCATTTCGAGTGCGTCAGTGTATCCAAAAGGGTCGAAATAATCAGAAAAGTCTACCCGGAGATTTAGTTTGGATCCCGAGGCACTTTTAGACCAAACCGGCACCCTAGAGGGGTATTTCAGTATTTTGAAAATTTGGAGAAAATAAACGCACAAAATGTAGAGTATTATATCTGATAACACGTAAAGAAAATTATTCCTTTTCGTATAGTTCAGAAACATAGTGAGTGTACTTTAATGAGAAAAAAAGTTTTGAGGCCTGGCATGAGTAGTGAGGGATTGCCGAGGGTGTACCCCGTGAGGAGAGATGGCTTGGTATGAAAATAAGGGAAATTGGTACCTATAGAAGTGAGATATTCTCTAAGATAGAGATGATAGAGCCAGTGGAGTATAGGCTCATCTTTTGAGACATTGTTATCGAATGCACGATAGTTTCGTGTGTCATTATATAAGTGAGACCTTAAGCATAAGGAATATATCAGTATGTAAGGGCTTGAATGAACTAGTTGCTAATCGTGGGTTGTACTGAGCAGACATTTGTTAGAAATGGTACCATTGGTATATGTATAGTGGAAATAACAAAAGATTATTGCGAGTAAATTTTGAACACATTCGAATGCAGTTGTATTCAAGAATCTGATGTGATATTACGGGGCCTCATAATGCCGACGAGTCTATTTGGGAACGCGAAGATGAGATACGTGAAAAATATCTAGAGTTAGTCAAATTATTTTTTTTTTATTTTGAGATGAAATTCCATAACTAGGGTGGGTAACACCCGGTTATTTTATTGATTTTTATATCAGGAATTAATTGGGATTTAATTAAATTATATTTAGAAAATTAATCCGATAAAATAAATATTAATTAGTGAGATAAGGGATAATATGTATTTATATTGAATATTACTTAGTGAATGAGTAATAATAGGAAGAAAATAGAATAACCGTCGCAAGTGAGAAATACAATAGTTACGGTAAATTTAGTCGGGACGCGCGTGTCAGTCGTGTCGGGACTAAATTTGGGAAATAAAATATAATTTCAATTTTGATAATTCAAATGGTAATTTTGAGTGCGCCAGTGTATCTGTAAGGGTCGAAATAGTCAGAAAAGTCTACCTGGGGGTTTAGTTTGGATCCAGGGGCACTTTTAGGCAAAACTGGCACCCCGGATGGGTATTTCGGTCTTTTGAAATTTTGGAGAAAATAAACCCCCAAAAAGTAGAGTATTATATCGGATAACACATAAAATAAATTAGGGTTATTAGTTATCAAACCAAAGGGAGAGTCACATGTGGGAGAAGGAGAGTTATTCCTAGGGTTCAAAGGCCAAGATCCACCTTCTTGCACCACCACCGGATTGTAGATCGGGAAGAGGAGAACACAAATACCAACCAAATATTCTGCAGAATCAAACCTTCAAATTAAGACAAGTGTTTATTGTGCTAATTTATGACTTGTTATACCATCTATGATAGAATAGGATGATAACTTTATGAAATTCATGGGATTTGGCTTTAAAATTTGAGATATAAATCATGTTCTTCGCTAGGAATGTTGCTATACTTGATCTCTTACTCATATAGGATGAAATTGATGAGAAATATAACGAAATTTGAGAAGAAATCTAGAAAAATGTTGAGGTTCTTGAACATGAATGATAAACTAGGGTTTTGAATGATTAATCTTGAATTAATGGAATTTAAATGTGTTCTTTGATGATTTAATGATTCCAATATGTTAGAAATTGTGTATATATTTTGGTGTAATGTTTAGTATGCTTGGTTGGGAGATTGGGAATGAATAAAGGAGGTCTTATGGCTAAAAATGTTGAATCATGTAATTGTTATTTTGTGATAAGATGAGACCTGCTACAGGCGAATCGATTCAGCTCGTTAGCCAAATCGATTCGGAAGGCGAATCGATTTAGACCAAGGTCGAATCGATTCGGTTTCCCAGAATTGCACAATTTCTTTCTTTTTTGCTTAGAACTCATGGGAAACGATTGGGTTAACCTTTGAAGCAATTTTAAAACATAATGAGAGATATTATAATGATCAGTAGGCTAATGTTGAGAATGATATTAGTTATATGAAGAGAACTTAAGGCTATCACCGATTTAGTAATGTGGTAATAAAACCTAATTCGGAGAATTACATCGTGTCACAGATAAATTAAGGGAACGTATGACTAGACCAATAGGGAATTAATGAGATACCTACTGAAATTTCTTATGGGACAATTGTTAACCTTTCGGGCATGGGGAGAATAATCAGGATTTTATGGTGATAAGTATACTAGTAAAGTAATGATACATAGAATATTCGAGAGTTACTATACTACGTATGGGACATCTAAGATAGGTCGTGTGTGTACCTATATTGAGTAAATGTGTATATATGGGTGGTGTGAATACCTATTGTTTGTTATATTTATGTCTAAGACATAACTAGGTTACTTGCTAACACGGGAGGTTTCGCATCGTGGCCAGTCTTATTCTGATGAGCCATTAGGGGGGATATTGACTTGTACCTCAAAACATAGAACATACGAATTGAACACCACTTGTGGGAATAAGGGTGTGACCGGTCATTTGGGAGCATTAGGTATGTGCGTTGCCCAAAGGCTTAGAACTATGTTCGCCTCCAATATGTGTGATTTGATTTAGGGTTCGAGGGAGATTATCCAAACCGGTGTAGTTATTTAATACGTGATGTACCGGGACTTGATAGGAGAGTATGCCCACAACGTAGGATCCTCTAAAGGGTGTTGTGTACGTATATATGTATATATATACTAGAGTATATATAATACTGATATCTAGCCACTGATATTAATGCGCCCACACCATATATATACTATCGCACACCATATGTATATATGTATATATACTAGGGTATGCCCGTGCCTGAAGGCACGCTGATAATTTTGAAAAGCATTAGGTCGTGCTTTGATGCGATGGTAAGTTACCTCACCAAAGCTACGATTAGTCTACGGTTCGAGACACGGGGCCAGCCTTTTCATATATGGGGGTAAGCACGTGTATGCCTGTGCCTGAAGGCACGACAAAAAATTCGAAGTACATAATTACAAAACGGTAAAAAGTTTCAAGATACATGATAACAAAATGACAAAAATTTTCAAAGTACATAATTGCAAAACAACAAAAAAAATTGTTCCCAAACAAAACAAAATGTAATTTAAAAAAATTGGACATTAAAAATTAATACAAAATTTCTTATATTTATAAATATTTGAGCCACGCAACAGTCATCTTTGATAGCCATTTTGTACTTTTGTCAGTTGACATGCCTATTGGGCCACCTGTTGTCCATCTCAACTAATTACAACCTATTACCAAGTATCGCTTAAATCCCTGCGTTTATAAGTGACCAAACAATCATGACTGCCTTATGAAGTATTTTCCAATTCTCGATGTCAATTTAATGTGAAATATTAATTTATCCATAGCCGAAAGTTGTTTGGTCTATCATTTGTTTTAATGATTAGGTCATGTTTATAAGAGTTTTTTTTAAAAAAAATTTGTTCCTTTCTTCTCTCTCATTGAGAGGCGTGAGATTTGTCTTACTTTTCTTCTATTGCTATTTATGTCATATGTCTAGTCCCATTAGTTGTCACCTCATGTATAAAGCCATTGGGGCTATTTACCCAAGATTTATACAATGCAATACATCCAAAATATTGTTAACGACTTTTCAAAATAATAAAAAAGCCTCATTTTTATACATACCGCTAGTACGGACCAACATATTAAAAAAAATGGTCCTCGCCAGCGATATGTATAGGTGGTCTGACCGCCTATACATAACGCTCTCACGGACCATATGGTTTAATATTTGCACCATTAAGGGGGGTTAATAATCACGGTCAAATAATTATATTCGCTTGTGCATTTTTTTGTGATGAAACTGTTGAATCATTTGTTTGGCTTTTCCACCAATTTTTAGAGAACATGCCCGGTGATGCCCCAAAAATGATAATTACAGACCAAGATCCTGCAATGACAAAAGCAATCTCTGAAACTCTCCCCAATACCTTCCATCGGTATTGTAATTGGCATATATTGACCAAGTTTTCTGATTGCATTTGGAAGTCGAAAAAAAAGAAGAGTTTGACTCGATATGGATGGATCTCGTACAAAAAAGTGGCTTACATGATAACAAATGGCTAGGGAATATTTATAAAATTCGAAATATGTGGGTTCTCGCAGATGTGAATCATGTCTTCTCGGCAGAGATGTCTAGTAGTCAACGGGCAGAAAGTGGTCATTCACATTTTAAGAAGCTTGTTGGAAAAATGAATTATTTGGTTGATTTCGTGGTGCATTTTGCTAGGGGGCTTCAAAGACAACGTCATCAATCATTGATTGCGGACAATCGAGACATGATTGAGAAACCCAAAATCAAAATTTTTAATGAAATTTTAGTCCAAATGGAAGATGTTTACACACGTGAGGTGTTCTTCAAATTCTAAGATGAGTTATGTGAGAGCTTTAGTTACAAATTTGAGCTCGAGTTCGAGTTGGACGCTAATCGTTGTTAAAATATTCAACGCAAAGATGTTGATACATATAACGTTCAGCGCGTCGCAGTGGTTTTTGGAACTACTCATTATCTTTTCAATTAAAAGTACGAATGTAAAATTGAATGGAACTGCTAGTTATGCATTAGACTTTGGAATTGAGAGAATGTAAAATTGAGTGAATGTTGAATGGTACTGCTCATTATGTTTTCTAATTAAAATTGAATGAATGTTGAATGGTACTACTAAAATTGAATGGTACTGCTCATTATGTTTTCAATTTAGTGAATGTTGATAAGAGGTTGCATTTGGAACTGTTAGTTATGCACTAGGAACCTAGTCAAGTGGAGTAAACCACCACCTGATATGTTGATAAGAGGTTACAATTGAGTGAGATGGTGCGCCTTTCCGTTCAAAGAAAAAAGGGAGTTATTCATATAATTTTTCAGAACAAATTTGGCAAAAATCTTTATCAACCCGTCATTATATGATAATGCATTTGTTATTTTCCTCGGATCATCTGAAGGAGTTCCTCCATAGAATTGGGCTGCTATGATATTAAAGCATTAGTATCCAATTGTAACATTTATCCATCCTCTTCTTACGAGATCTCAATTTTTCTTTGATCCTAACAAAAAATTAACTGCCAAAATTTTCTACTGCCATTTATACCAAATTTTCTACTGCTATTTATACCAAAATTAGAATTGTTAGTTATGGCACATGATACAATTTAACCAATGCAGTAGACTTTGGAATGCAAATGCCCAATCAAAGATATTTCATTAAACATTACCAAATTACATCTGATACAATAAAAATGCAATGAGTACAACATAAAAGACAAAAATTGTAATAACAAATCGTCCGGTCCCCTTTTCCCTAACTGCATCTCCCATTTGTCGCATTTCATCTCGAATTTGTCACATTTTATCACGAACTTGGTTAATATCATTTCGTAGTTGGGCAATTTCATATCGGAGTTGAATGTGACAACTTTCTTCTTTCTTGTTTAAATCTTTCCGATGCACATTCTCGTCACACCAACCTATGAAATTTTCGCACGCCTGCAATTATAAGCATATAAATTAATTTTTTGTTCATTAATAAGAAAAATAACAAAAATAAAATAAAATCATACCATGTCTTGAGGGCACAAGTAATAATGTCTAGCCGAATTTTTTGCACTTTTTGAAATTTTTACAATACAGGTTCCCATACGACAATTGCAAACACGAGCAGGCCACCCCGATGTGGCATTGGATGATTTTGAATGACTTTCCATTCTCTATGAAATGAAAAAAAATAATTTACTATGACATAAATAAAGAAATCAACTGAAAAATTTGAAGATGGAATATTTGAATACCTTAATCAAAATTATCTTGGGCTTTTGGTTTTTAACAAACGAATACCTTAATCAAAATCAGAAGATGGAACTCAACAATTCACTTCAAAATCAGTTTGGAGAGGACGACAATGGCTTCACTTCAACAACGGCTAGAGCTTTTTTTCTCTGGGTGGGGAAGGGAAAAGCAAGGTAAATGAAATGGGTCTCTTGTTTAAAGTCAATAGCTGCTTAAAGAAAGCCAACAACCTTTTTTTGCTTTTGTCATTTTCTACTTAATTGGGTCAACAAATTTTTTTCTTTACATGTTTGACCACCTTAGCAACAAATTGTGAAATGTCATTTAATCCGTTAGCGGATGTCCGCTTGTGAGAAATCATCTATCTCTCTCTCTCTCTCTCTCTCTCTATATATATATATATATATATATATATATATAAGTGTGATTTTTTTTTTCTACGTGAGAATGAGTAGATAAGACATATAGTGATATCTAAATTATTCTAAATGTGTGAGAAATCATTTATCAACGGGTGACTTTTAACGAATATAAAGAAATGGAAAATGTATTACCGTATTGTATGGGAAATACAAGTAGGCACTATAAATTATTAGACGGGAAGATATATAAATCACACTAGTTAGGCGGTTAGCATAACAATGTGGGTTAGAGTAGTAAGTTAAGCGTGCATAATAGTTGAGGGTTGAAGATCTCAGGTGAAAGCACGCAGTACTAACATGTATATAATGTCTTATCTTGATTCGTTTTAAACACTTGGTAAAATTTTTAAACTGTTTTACGTGGGCTCTGACCCATTTCAAATCCTTTTTATAAAAATAATTTTAGGTGCCCGACCACAGAGATGCCAGGCATAGGAGTTCCTATATTTGACGTGCTGCAGCTGCGGTGGAAGTTGCAAGACCTTGATATTAGACTCCTACATGTTTATTTAAGTTCCTATGCATCCTTATTTATCTCAGTCTGGCATGTCTCCCATTCTTAGTTAGTAATTAATTGAATTTCGACAGTGATGCTAAGAATGAAACCATTAATGATTCTTGTTTAATTTAATAATGGACTGATCACCTAGGATTAGAATATGTGGGGTGTCACAGCTACCCATGGTGACAAACTGTTAGTCTGCATAAGTTGAGTACTAATGTTTCAAATTAAGCATTCATTTGAAAAATTTTAAGCACAAAAGCTAGGTGGAAACTTGTGAAAAATTGGGAAGACCATCATATATTTAATAACTGCTTAACTTGATAGAGTCTCAGATAAATATTCAAGGCACACAACCTATAATAGTGAATAAACCATAATTGGTCTTATAAGTCAACAAATTTTTAATTAATTAAGACGTTTATAAATTTTTGTCCCCTCCCCCCTAACAACATCTGACAGGAGGCAAGATGACGACGAGAAAAAAGTTTTTCTGAAGAGTTTGTCATCCAAACAATTCTTCAAGATTTTTAGGTTCCCATCTTATTGCAATAAGAATTTTTCGTTTTTTTTCCAGGTCATATATTATAAACGCCTTGTTTGATGAAATGCCTCATTGAATAATTTTGTTTGAGCTTATATATTCTTTGTAATTGGGTTAACATGTCTGTCGATTTTATTTTAAATAAATTTTATGTAGTTTTTTATATCACGACCGCGTAACACGCGGGCTCAATGGTAGTGTACTTGTATAATTGTGAAACTTCATAGTAGTTGGCTTTAACGTCAATTAATTGAAAATACAGTGTGACAAAGATGCACATAAAATTTTGGTGCGCCTATATCAACAAATCCCCCATTGTTTTAAGTGTTTCTAACATACAGAATTCACTTGAGAGAAATAATCATAGCAAATGGCCAAAAAAGTGTTCGTGTGGTTTAGAATATATTTTGTTTTTTCACCCTTAAATCAAAATTAGGTTTCGTTGCACTACTGGGCCTTACCATTTTGTCTGAAAAAATTTGATTTGGTTTTCAATATTTTATTGCCGAAAATTAAATTATTAAAAATTTTGTGATTAGTTTGGTTTAGACAATTAAAAACTTGATTTACCGAAATTACGGTGTACTAAAAGTGAGATAAATTACTAAATCCAAAATATTGATTTGAAATGCTAACACTACAAAATGTTTATAAAATTAGTCAAATATTTGGGATGGGTATGCGTTTTCAAAAACTGATCTAAAACTATGTGGATCAAGTATTCTTTAGTTTCAGAATCTCAATCATTTTGCAAGAGTAGGCTTACTTGTTCTTTGGACTAAGGCACAAAATCAGGGATCATGCCACCTTGTTCAAGGATAAGGTCGTGATATACTGAATAAATATTAAAAAATCAACAAGGAAGACAATAAACGAAGTGGAAGAATCCAACACGTGTGAGCCACCGAAAGCAAACTGGATTTATAGCACTGCTATATCCCACGGTCTTTTTAACTTTAGATTTATAGAGAGATGTATGTTGCTGATATGGATTCTCATGCGTCAGCCAATCATACGTCACTCATAAAATTAAATACTAAGCTTCGATATATCATCCAGAAGGAATTCCCACTAGTTGGTACGTTAGATGCCATAGCTCTCTCGCTCTTTTACTCACTTAACTAACTAATTAAGCTTTCTTTCTATATAAAGGGGCTTTATCTTATAATTATCAGTACCAAAGCAAAGCTATTGAAGGTTGTTAGACTCTTTATTGTACTATCAAATGGTACAAAAGGCAAAGCTATTGAAGGTTGGGGCGGAAGGATTTGTTGGAGATTTTTAAAATAAGAGAGTAAGAGTTTTTTGGGTGTAAAAGCCTTAAGAGCTTGTCCCACATTGGAAGTGTGAGGAAGAGGTGGGAAGCTAACCCAAATATAAAAGGGGATAGTGTCCCACATTGGAAAATGTACAAAGCTAAGTGTCACCACTAAGCTATAAAAGGGGTGGGCATGCGTGTCTGCAGTGGTAGCGGGTTGCCGGGATTCGTCCGGGTCGGGCGCGGTCACTTTTTGGTTGACCCGTGCAAAACCGATTCGGTATTATTATACCTGTTCGGAAATGACTTGGGACTGTTGGTAATTAACAGTCATACCATTTCGGAAATGACTTAAGACTGTTAATTCAACAGTCATGACTCTTGAAGATGAAGCCTTTCATTATCTATAAATAAAGGCTGCCTAAAAACGGAATTACATTGATAACAAAAACCAGTTTCAGATTTCCAGACCCTGCTATTACTCTCTTACAATTTTCAGGAGATACAAATTTTCTTATTCTGTTTTGTGCACATAAACAGAATAAGAACTTGATTGACTGTTCTTCGCTGCTACATCCAAGGGCTGTCTTCAAATATAAAAGTTGCAGACAGTGCAATTGCTTCATTGTATCTTGAGTACGGATTTGCTGATTCCCGTTTGTATACCGAAATTCTTCGTGTGGGGCAAATAATGTATTTAGGAAAGTGACATCACGCCTTGAAGTTTTATAGTGACTATTCAGAAATTACATTGTTGTATTGAAGTTGACATTTTTGAGATATATAAAGAGTTCCATTTCTGTATTTGCATTCATAATATCCAACAATCTAAATACAGTATTTGGAAATGGCCGACTCTTCCAAGTCACTTCGACAAATAACAGAAAGGTTTGTCAAGTTGGACCGTTTTGATGGTGGTAATTTTCTGCGTTGGCAGAAAAAGGTTCATTTTCTGCTAACAACATTGAAGATTGTATATGTCTTGTCACAACCGAAACCAAATGAAGATGAAGATGAAACCGTGGAACAGACTAGGCAACGCACAAAATGGGAGACCGATGATTATTTGTGTCGTGGTCACATTCTCAATGCACTTGCTGATAATTTGTTCGACTTGTACCAAAATGTTGGGACAGCAAAAACTTTATGGGAAACATTGGAGACCAAATATCTAACGGAAGACGCTACAAGTAAGAAGTTCCTTATCGGTCAGTTTCTAAGCTTTAAAATGCATGATAATAGGCCTGTGCTAGAACAATTTCATGACATCCAACGCATCATAAATCATTGCAAACTGAAAAAATTAAATATGGATGATAATGTAATTGTTGTTGCCATAATTGAAAAACTTCCTCCTTCTTGGAAAGACTATAAGAAAGAACTCAAACACAAAAAGGAGGATCTTTCACTTGAAGAATTAGAGACTCATTTAAGAATTGAACAAGAGTCTCGAATTCTAGATGGTAAAGAGGAACAAGAAAATTCTGTTTCTAAGGTCCATATGGTGGAGGAAGGAAAGGAGCAAAAATATGGTAATCATGGAAAAAATAACAAGCGAAAGAATTTTTCAAATAATTCTAAAGCAAACAAAAAGAAGAAAGGAAATTGTTTTCATTGCAACAAACCAGGTCACTTCAAGAAGGATTGTCGTGAGTTCAAGAAACTAAAGGAAAAAGGAGGGACATCAGACACAAAGCAAAAATTTGTTGCTATGATATCCGAGGCTAATATGCTTGGAGAAGACAACTCTTGGTGGGTTGATTCTGGTGCCACAAGGCATGTTTGTAAGGACAAGAACTTGTTCTCTGCCTATGAAACAGTGGAAGGAGATGTTCTCTACATGGGAAATTCATCTACTGCTGCGGTTAAAGGCAAAGGGATAGTGTATCTCGAATTCACTTCCGGGAAAATCCTTAGCCTCACCAATGTTTTTCATGTTCCTGATGTTAGGAAAAATTTAGTTTCTGGAAGTCTTCTTAACAAATTTGGCTTTAAGCTTGTATTTGAGTCAGACAAATTTATTCTGACTAAGAATGGTACCTTTGTAGGCAAAGGATATTTGTATGAGGGCATGTTTAAGCTCAATATCAATGAAAAGGATTCTTCTGCTTATATCGTTGATTGTCTTTCATTATGGCATAGTCGTTTAGGACATGTTAATACAAAGAAAATGCATTTCATGGTTAATTTAAATTTAATTCCTAAATATGAGAATGATATGAATGAAAAGTGTAAAATATGCATGCAAATAAAAATAACAAGATTGCCTTTTCCAAAAATAGAAAAAACTACATCTTTGTTGCAATTAGTACATAGTGATGTTTGTGATTTGCATGGAACGCCTACTAGAGGTGGTAGTAAATATTTTGCTACATTTATTGATGACTTTTCAAAATATTGTTACGTATATCTTTTAAATTCTAAGGATGATGTGCTTAATAGATTTAAGACATATAAAAATGAAGTTGAAAATCAATGTGATTCTAAAATAAAATGTCTTAGATCTGATAGAGGTGGTGAATATCACTTTCCTCAATTTTGTGAAGATATGGGAATTATACATGAAGTTACTGCACCTTATACACCACAACAAAATGGAGTAGTAGAAAGAAAAAATAGGACACTAACTGAAATGGTTAATGCTATGCTTTCTTATTCTGGTTTAAGTAAAGGGTTTTGGGGAGAAGCACTTTTAACTGCATGTCATATTCTGAATAGGATACCTGTTAAAGATAATAAGAAAACTCCTTACGAATTATGGAAGAATATAAAACCTAATTTAGGTTATCTTAAAGTTTGGGGTTGTAGAGCTATTGTAAGACTACCTGAAACTAAGAGAAAGAAATTAGGAAGCAAAGGTGTTGAGTGTATTTTCATAGGTTATGCACAACATAGTAAAGCCTATAGATTTTTGGTTAGTGAACCTAATGATTCTGTTGAGGTAAATACAATAATTGAATCGAGAGATGCAATTTTTTATGAACAAAGGTTTTCTTCTATTCCTAGAATTTATAATGAAAAAGAAGTAAACACTCCTTCACAGTTACCTGAAACTCCACTAGTAGAACAAGAAGAGATTAGAAAAAGTAAAAGACCTAGGAAAGAAAAAAGCTTTGGTCCCGACTTTATAGTCTATCTTGTTGAAGGAACTAGAGACACATCTTGTAATCAATATGCTTTGACTCTCAGCATTGAAACAGACCCACAAACTTATAGTGAGGCAATTAAGTCTGTAGATTCAGCATTTTGGAAAGAAGCTTTAAATGATGAAATGGATTCAATCTTGGGAAATAAAACTTGGAAATTAGTAGACTTACCTCCAGGATCTAAACCCATTAAGTGTAGATTGATTTTTAAAAAGAAAATGAAAATAGATGGAACAATTGATAAATTCAAGGCTAGATTGGTTGCTAAAGGTTTTACACAAAAAGAAGGAATTGATTATTTTGATACCTATGCACCTGTTGCTAGAACCGCCACTATTAGAATTTTAATTGCATTAGCATCTATATATAATTTTGAGATTCATCAAATGGATGTGAAAACTGCCTTTTTAAATGGTGACTTAGAAGAAGAAATTTACATGGAACAACCTGAAGGGTTTGTTATGCCTGGACAAGAAAATAAAGTATGTAAACTTATTAAGTCCTGATATGGCCTAAAACAAGCACCTAAACAATGGCATGAAAAATTTGATAAAGTCATTATTTCTTATGGTTTTAAAATTCATGAATCTGATAAGTGTGTTTATAGTAAATTTGCTAATGGTAAAGGTGTGATCATTTGTTTATATGTAGATGACATGTTAATTCTTGGTACTGATTTAGAAAGCATTAATAATACTAAGAGTTTTTTGTCTTCTAAATTTGATATGAAAGATATGGGTGTAGCTGATGTCATATTAGGAATGAGAATAATAAGGAAAGATAAAAATATAATTCTCACTCAATCTCATTATGTTGAGAAAATTTTAAAGAAATTTAATCAGTTTGATTGCACACCTGTTAGTACACCTTTTGAACCACAGCTAAAGATGATCCCTAATAATGGTACAGCTATTTCACAATTGGAATATGCACGAGTAATTGGTAGTTTAATGTATGCCATGACATGTACTCGACCTGATATTGCTTATGCTGTTGGTAAATTAAGTAGATATACTAGTAATCCAAGTTTATTGCATTGGCATGCTGTCAATAGAATATTAAAATATTTGAAAGGAACTATGGACTATGGTATATACTATAGTGGATATCCTTCAGTATTAGAAGGGTTTTTTTTATGCCAGTTGGATAACTGAGCGGGAGGATCATTCCTCAACAAGTGGATGGATTTTCACTTTTGGTGGAGGAGCTGTTTCTTGGGGATCAAAGAAACAAACTTGTATAGCTGACTCTATTATGGCAGCTGAGTTTGTAGCATTAGCTGCAACTAGTAAAGAGGCAGAATGGTTAAGGAATTCATTGATTGAAATTCCAGTTTGGCCAAAACCAATGCCTCCAATATCTATACATTGTGATAGTGAGTCTACACTTTCCAGAGCTTATAGTAAAGTGTATAATGGAAAGTCTAGACATATTGGCCTGAGACATAGTTATGTCAGACAAATGATTACAGATAGTGTAATCACAGTGGATTATGTAAAATCAAGTCAAAATTTAGCTGATCCTTTTACAAAAGGTCTTGCAAGAGGACTGGTGTCTAAGACATAAATAGGGATGGGACTAAAGCCCATTAATGATAATCACTCTTGATGGAAACTCAACTTGAAACTTGATATATTCAAGTCTCAAGTTCAATGATTAAAGTACATCATACGACGTGATTGTAAGCACTATGAAATTTAACATCCCAAGGATAATTGCTTAGAACATGTAATGAATAACGAAAGAGGATGGGTTTAACCTTAATAGATTTATGGTGTTTTAAGTTACATGGACACCTATGATAATCTACCTATATGAGTGTGGAAGTGGTGCCGCTTCCTATGAGAACTGGGCTTGACTCTAAAGCACTCATGAAATCAAGGTACAGACACAAGGCCTAATACATGTGTCGGCTTATATGGATAATCAGTGACTAAAAGATTTGTGTGTTAAGACAAATCCGGATAATCAATATAGATTGATAGTTCAAAGACAAGTCTACTATACTTTCATGGTTAACCTTGACGAACCTTCACAGGGAATTGGTTCAAGTCGTGAGACACCAATGCTTATACACAATCTTACAGACAATCAAAGATTTACAAAACTTATTTTGAAAATGGTGGAGGAATGTTGGAGATTTTTAAAATAAGAGAGTAAGAGTTTTTTGGGTGTAAAAGCCTTAAGAGCTTGTCCCACATTGGAAGTGTGAGGAAGAGGTGGGAAGCTAACCCAAATATAAAAGGGGATAGTGTCCCACATTGGAAAATGTACAAAGCTAAGTGTCACCACTAAGCTATAAAAGGGGTGGGCAACCTTTGAGTCCCACATTGGAAAAATGTTAAGAATTTGTACACTTAATAAGTACAAATGGAAGATGAAGAGTTAATTCATCTAGCATTTAAGAGGCTATTCAAGAGACCTCAATACGGTGCGAAGCACCGTACGCACATGCACACGCGCGCGCGCACACGCGCGCGCGCGCGCGCGCGTGCGGGTGCGGGGCAGTGGGCTGTAGAGGCGCTAGTGGCGCACTTTGCACTTCGCATGCCGCGTGTCCGCAGTGGTAGCGGGTTGTCGGGATTCGTCCGGGTCGGATCGCAGTAGCTCGGGCGCGGTCACTTTTTGGTTGACCCGTGCAAAACCGATTCGGTACTATTATACCTGTTCGGAAATGACTTGGGACTGTTGGTAATTAACATTCATACCATTTAGGAAATGACTTAAGACTGTTAATTCAACAGTCATGACTCTTGAAGACGAAGCCTTTCATTATCTATAAATAAAGGCTGCCTAAAAACGGAATTACATTGATAACAAAAACCAGTTTCAGATTTCCAGACCCTGCTATTACTCTCTTACAATTTTCAGGAGATACAAATTCTCTTATTCTGTTTTGTGCACATAAACAGAATAAGAACTTGATTGACTGTTCTTCGCTGCTACATCCAAGGGCTTTCTTCAAATATACAAGTTGCAGACAGTGCAATTGCTTCATTGTATCTTGAGTACGGATTTGCTGATTCCCGTTTGTATACCGAAATTCTTCGTGTGGGGCAACTACTGTATTTAGGAAAGTGACATCACGCCTTGAAGTTTTATAGTGACTATTCAGAAATTACATTGTTGTATTGAAGTTGACATTTTTGAGATATATAAAGAGTTCCATTTCTGTATTTGCATTCATAATATCCAACAGGATTTGCTATGATAGATTAATACTTCGGAAGGAAGGGAAGGCCTCAACACCAGGTAAGCAAGTATCAATATCAGCCACAACAATCCCGTGTTTATGCGGTGACTACAGTTTCCACAACCAAAGAGGTTGTTTTCTATTACGAGGCAGCAAAATTCTATGATGGGACCCTGATTGCAGATTATCCCAACACAAAACCGATGCGTGCGCCTTTTTACGCTCCTTAATCATACTTTTATATCAACACATATATGTAATTAAATAAGACCCTACCCTTGTTGTATCACTTTCTTTTATAAGTCACTCGGTTGACATCTCTATGAGATGCAACGGGCTGTAGTGGTTGAACGTTATAATCTACAAATACTGTGTGTTTCTTACCGTTAGTGTGTGTTTCTTACCATTAGTATGTACTCTCTCTCTCTCTCACCCCCTCATGGATTAAACCAAAAAAACAAGAATAATGTTATATTTAATTAAGTGTTTACTAATTAAAAAGAGGAGAAACATCTTCTTTTCAGCTTCGCTTATGAGCACAAAAGAACAAGAGGAATCGAAAAACTATAGGGTTCCATTTGGTTTGGGATGATATTCAGGACGAAACCAGGATTACATCTTTTGGGGAGGGGGGGGGGGTTGAGTTGACATTTTGAATAAATGCACACCCTATAATTATTAAACTGTAAAAAAGAGTAGAGAATAAAATTTAACTCTATATAGGTGAAAACATATTTCACCATATTACTTTTTATTGCGTTGAAACTTATTTTACCCCGAACCAAACGGACCCTAGCACTCGACTTCTGAGCCATAGAAATCGACTATTTTGACATAAGTTAATTTAGCTAAGCACTCTCAATACTTGTTTAAAAAGCTTATAAGTTATTTGATGCTCCTGCTATCACCATTAAAAAAAGGATTTTTTTTATTTAATCCCTAAAATAATGACATATTTGACTTAACCCTCCAGAAGTAAAAAAATTAAACATAATATCTTAAACCCAATTGGAAATTATTTTAAAACAAAAATCACTAATGTATATTTCGACTTGCCCCCTATATTGTTTTGATAAAATAATCTCTTCTTCATCTTCTTCCCCAAAATCAAACCCTAACCCCACTAATGATAGGACTCAACCCCCCAAAAATAAAAGGTGCAATTCAAATAATAGGATAAAATATAGAATGCAAACTCAAAACATCACTAGTTAAGACTTGTTACCAAACACACCACAACAAATATTCCTAATATATTTGGTAAATTAAATATATTACTGACGAGAGTGAAATCAACAACTTGGGTGGAATCATAAGGTCTAGACACGTTGCCCCACTAGGGAGCTTAAACATATGATTTGATAGGGACGGTGGTGCCTTAGAATGGAATATATTTAATGTTTTTTTTTGTCTTTTCAATCATAAGATAGTATTATATGTCAGAATTATTTAAGTTCTGATAACTCCTTAACGTGATCCATAATTAAAAAATATCAAGTGTCAAATTGATTAATGACAGGGTCCTAAAAATACAAAGAGTCAATGTTCTTTATTATAGTCAAATAAAGAGCATTTTTAATTAATCAATTGTTTAGGGACTCATTGGTATCTACCGTGATGGGCGATTAAGATTAAGAGACTATTGGAGATTTGGGTCCTCTCTCTCTCTCTCTCTCTCTCTCTCGTGGATTTAAAAAAAAAAAATAAGAATAATGTTATATTTTATTAAGTGTTTACTAATTAAATAGAGGAAAAGCATCTTCTTTCCACTTTCGCTTATGAGCACAAGAAAACGCGAGGAGTCGAAAAACTATAGGGGTCTGTTTGATTTGTGATGATATACTTTTAATTGTGGTGAAAAATAAAATGGTGAAATATTTTTTTACATATTTAAAATTAATTTTTTTTTGTGTTGACATTTTGAATAACTACACACCCTATAATTATTAAACTTTAAAAAAGAGTAGAGAATAAAATTTAACACTAAATAGGTGAAAAAATATTTCACCATATTACTTTTCATCTCGTTGAAACTTATTTTACCCCGAACCTAATGGACCCTAGCACTTGACTTCTGAGCCATAGCAGTCGACTATTTTGACATGAGTTAATTGACCTAAGCACTCTCCATACTTGTTTAAAAATCTTATTAGTTATTTGATGCTTCTTCTATCACCATTAAAAAAAGGCTTTTTTTAATTTAATCCCTGAGATAATGACATATTTTGACTAAACCTCGAGAAGTTAAAAATTTAAACATAACCTCTTAGAACCAAATGGATATTATTTTAAAAAACTCACTAATGTATATTTTGACTTACCACTATATTTTTTTGACAAAAAGAATAACCCTACTTTTCTCCTTGAATTATGTATCCACCTTAATGGCCAATTTGAACACATCCTTATAAGTCCATTAAGGTTGAAATTAGACAACATTTGAAATTTTAGTTGTTAAAACAACAAGAGATAGAGAAAATGTTTGTTCCTTTAACTTAGATATATCACATCGCATCATGAGATGATCAAATTCTTTTGAATACTCCTCCACGGAAAACTCATTTTGCCTAAAGTTGTGAAAGTTAAGAAAAACATCTTATAAGTAATGACCAAGCAAAAATGTCTTCTTTAACTCTTTTCCCATCTTGTCCTAAGTTACAGTTCTTCTTTTATCTTCATGTTCACGTTGCTTCTTTTAATATTCCCAACAAATTGAGGATTGTTTCTTCAACATAGTGGCAACCAACTTCACTTTTTTCATTTCCCGAATTTCATGGTAGTCAAAGATTCTCTCCACGGCATTGAGCCAATTAATGAATTCATTGCCATGGATTTGATCTCTAAATTATGGAATGTCAACTTTGATAGTATTACGGGGATAGGGTTAGTTTCTTCCATAACTACGATTCAAATGAGCCTCTTCTTTCGATATGATCATTGTAAAAGGGCTTAATCTCCTCTTCATCTTATGGTAATTCATTCTCCAAACCATGATGCAACCCATCATGATCCTAAGACTTATAAAGTAACATATGGTGCTAGAGTTGTTTTACTTTTCTTTTCAAATCATCCATTTCAATGTCACAAAAATTTTGTTCACGTATCGTTGCATCAATATTCGAGCGACAATGACGATTTGTCATCACAATGTGGCTATGTGTAATACCCCGTAATTTTAAATGACATTTAAAATTAGTTATATTTTAAATTAATGGATTAATTGGATTTTATTATTAATTAATTCATTCGGGTTTTATCCGAACGGTGGATATTAAAATGGATGATTCTGAATATTACTTAAAGATATTTAGGTAATATATGAATGTGATGTCATTGATATGACTGTATGATATAAATTCAGTAATTTATATTTTTAGTTAGACGCGGTATAGGACGTGTCGGGACTAGTTCATTAAATTAAAAAGGAAATTTATTTTCTATCAACCTTATAGTCATTTCTACTGCATCGTTGCATCCGAAAGGTTCAAAATAGTCAGAAAAGTCTATTTGGATGATAATTTTGAGTCTCGGGTCATTTGGAAATGAATAGACAACCCGAAAGGGCATTTTGGTCATTATTCTAGGGCGGATGAATAGTGATTTCGGATTTTGGCCTATTATAAGTACTGGTAGATTAAGTGTATGTGGGTTATTCATCTCCTCTACAAAAAATAGAGAAGTCATCTTCCTAGAGAGAGTGAAAGAGTGCTTGGGAAGGGAAAACCCTACTTGGGAAGGAGAAGAACAAGAACCAAGGTTCACCACCACCAACCACCATCGGAGTTTGACCGGAGAAGGGACAACCAACTGAGATATACTACACCAAAGGATCAGACCTTCAGTAAAGGCAAGTGTTTGATAATGGCAATTTAAGTTTGTATATTGTCCATGTTAGAATAGTATGAAAAGAGAAGATTATTTATGTTTGGAAGAAATAATGGAGTATTAAATGGATTTCTGGAAACTGA
Source organism: Sambucus nigra (assembly GCA_949130495.1). Lineage (NCBI taxonomy): Eukaryota > Viridiplantae > Streptophyta > Magnoliopsida > Dipsacales > Adoxaceae > Sambucus > Sambucus nigra. Next base: position 466,024,559 of record OX422209.1, on the reverse strand, counting down.
AATGATGTAGGAATTAAACTCATGTTTTAGGTTAATAATAATCCACGAAATAGTCATGAATCTGTTGAAGAAACTATGAGAACCATTGATGTGTTCTTGAAGATGTTATGTTGATAAATTTTCTGAAAATAAGGAGATAAACATAATTTTTAATCCATCCCTTGATGATTCTAGGATGTTTAGAGTATTTGAAATCGTTCAAATATGTTGATATATCATGTAGTAAAGATTATAAGTCATTTGGGATGTTTACATGAAAGTATAAATGATCATAAATTGCTAAACCCGTAGTTGCTGAAATGCAGAAAAACCAGGTTGTGACCTGAGGGATCGATCGATCGACCCCTGCCTTCGATCGATCGACCTCCGCAGAATATATGTAAAGTTACTTCTTTTTAAATTTTGAATCTTATCCCAAACCTTTTGTGGATCTTTGATGATTATTATTTGGAGATTATGGGACTTAGAAAATATCAGTAAACCCTTGATAAGATTTGAATTAATTTGATTTAGATTCAAGTGATTAAAATGATGAAAATTATATTGAATGGAATTTCGGTTGCTAGATTCATGTGTTAAATTCTAAATGGAGATGTATGAGGATGAAAGATAGGACCAGTAGGGGTGATTGAATATAATATCTGAGTATCCTTAAGTTTACAAGAGGGTTTAATCCAAAGTGAAAGAAGATGTGTTTATAAGAGATTTGAAACTATCGGTTTTAACCTTAATTAAAAGGAGAACTAAACTCGTAGTAGTTCGGGAGAAATAATGTTATGGACCAATAGGATATTAGTGACTTCTTACTGAATATAAGATGAGGAAAATCCTATTTGAATCTTGTGAGATGGGAGTTTAGAACACATTTGGTTGAAAGAGGGTATGAGGTTATCCCGATCGCATAGTTGAAGTTGTCGGACCTCCTCGATCGACAAAGTTAAGTAGTAGTGTATTGGATGGGTTCCTTGTTTGGATTTCGCTTTGCGAGATGCTCCGCGCATGAACCTTAATGACGTCGGGAGTGGAGAGATGTTATAGGATTCGAGGATAATTAAATTATGAAGTAAAGATATGATATTTTAATACGTGGAATTTTAAAGAGATATAATGCTACGTATGGGAAATATCTTAGGGTAGTGATAATTACCTTTTGATATTATATTATAGGTATGATAATACCTATTTGATTGATTGATGATTTACGTGTATGACATACCTAGCTTACTTGCTATCGGTGGGAGGTTTGCGCGTGAGGGCAGTCATATCCTGATGAATCCATGGGATCTTTTATTTGTCGCTCGAGAACATAGGTCTATGAAAGTCTTATCGGGGAGTTGATAAGTCCGCTGACAGTGGGTACGTAGGTATGTGCGTGACCCATGGATGCGAGAACTATGTTCGCCTCCAATTTGTTTGTTGTTGTTTGTGGGTCGTGGAATCTTACCGAACCTTTAGTCCCCTATTCGGTGACCTGCGATGATGGGACATGATAGCAGAGTAATACATTGCATCGCAGCTGTGACTCGGGGTGCCGTATTATATATGAATATATATATAATGGATTAAATGATTGAATGGATATATTGTGGTTAAATCTATCTACGGTGATAATTGTAGATAACGGTGAATAGAGAAAGATAATGGAATTAAGTTAATGAATGTTTATGCTTATAGATTTGAAAAGCTTAACTCATGTTAATGAGAAACGATTCATATTAATGAGTAATGACTCATGTTAATGAGAAACGATTCATATTAATGAGTAATGATTCATGTTAATGAGAAAATAATCATATAAAGGAGAAATGTAAATGAATAATAATGTGACGTATGGTATGGGATATACGGGGATTATGATATGGGAATGGAATTATAATATGGAGACTAGAAAAGAGGAACCATTAACTAAGAGGTTAATAGGAAACGTTAAGTGTGCACTCTAGTTGAGAGGTGAGAATAGCAAGTGAGAGTTGGATCTAACATGTACATAATAAATGCTTTATTTCACTTATTAAATACTTGCTGTTTTAAAAATCATCTACACATTCGGGCTCTGACCCATTTCCTTGCATATTTTCTCTTCTATTGTATCTCTATATCAGGTGTCCAGCAACAGGGACGCCAACCTTAGCGAATTTTGACAAGCTATGGATTTATGGAGTTTTGCTTAGACGCCTATCTTCATTTGATTCACAGTATTCTTAGTTATGGCATGTCGCCCAAAGGATTTCAGTTATCTTTTCTATCGAGGTCAAATACTATTGTATTCGGGTCTTTTTAATACAGTTGTTATTGATGGGATTACTGTAATGGATTAATATTATTTGGGAATGTTTATTCCAACAACATTTAAATTCTTTTGTGTTATCTATTCAGTTAAGTGTTGTAGAATAAAATATGTTGTGTTATTCTTAAACAAAAAATGGTTTTGTTGAAATTTAAATTTGGAAAGTTTTAACACCAGCTTAATTGGGTATTGGGTGAGTTGTAAATATTTTCGACAGTGATGCTAAGAATGAGCCAACTGTATATTCTGTTTTAATTTGGTATGGGACTGGCCACCCGCTATTTAATTAGGCGGGGTGTTACAGGTGGTATCAGAGCATCAGGTTCTAGTGTCCTTTAGGATCTGTACGGCTTACTGTGTTTTCAGCTTAGCGTTCTTTGATGTAGAGCCCTATGAGTAGGATTATTGTTTTTCTATTTACGCCTACGAAGGTACGATGACTACGACCGAAGTTGATGCAATTGTCGCTCAGGTAGTCAATGCAGCTTTAGCTGCTGTTCAGCTGGCTCCAGCACCGGCACCGGTTGTGCCACCCGCGCAAGGGCAAGTGTTTCCTACTGCATGGGAACGAGCGAGGGATGCCTTTCAAAAAGCGCACCCACCTGAGTTTCAGGGAGGATCAGATGTTGTGACTGCTAGCCAATGGAAGAAAGATATCCAACGGCACTTGAGAATGATTGAATGTACTGAGGTTCAACGTCAAATACTAGCCACATTAAAGCTAGTAGAGGCAGCTTTGCAATGGTGGGAAGCTACGACCACTATGGAGGAGAGGGACACAATGACTATCCAAGACTTTTGGATACGATTTGATGGGAAGTATTTTCCTTCCGCCATCCAGACAGAGATGAGGCGGAAACTACTTGATTTAAACCAGGGAGAGAAAAATTTGGCGGAATATGAGGAAGAGTTTACGAGATTAACTAATTTGGTACCAGCTGAAGTACCTACTGAGGAGAGGAGAGTCCTAATGTTCACTGATGGGTTGAACTATAAAATTCGCCAACATTTATTGGGGAATCTTTCATTACGTACGTATGGCAGATGTGGTCCATTGGACGGATAACGGAGATCGTACTTAGGAGGTTATGAAGTATGTTCGAGTATGATGACCGTAGTCAAGGTCACCCCAATTATGGAAAAATTGAGGAGAGTCATCAGTAGAAGTTCTTGAAATGCGTGAATTGTGTATGTTCCCTAACAAAGGCAATATATTAAAAGGCTTGGGTATATAGTGGAGTGTGGTTAACTAGAACTGAAAATTTGGGGTAAAATTTTTCTTTACTCATCGGAGCAAAGTTATAATATTGGGATTCAACAACCATCACCCGCAAATGAGGGTATGTTTCCTATCTAAGGAAGTATGAGGCGTATTGATTTTTGTAGTGATTGATATTGTGTGGGCAAAAGGGTTGTTAAACTTAGCCTGTGGCATCGTTATTTACGTAGACTCACTGAGGAGTGTGGGACACCTATATATTACTTGTTATCACGTGGGTTTGATTTTTATGGGATTACTTACCTTGGGCATGTTCGAGCGTGATTTGACTATCGGCGTGCATTGACTTGTGGTATATGAGAGCATTTGTCTACATCTTGTCTTCTATAAGAGAGTAGATGCGTAGACCCTATTTGAAATCGATAAAAACCAAATTTTTGTTTTAAATCGATAAACCTGATATTTTTTTTATAAACCAAATTTTTATATATTATTGACTAAGGACCTTAGGAGTTTCGATGATCGACTACTTTAGGAAGTAGTGTATCGGGGTGGTTCCTTGTTTGGATTTCGCTTACGAGACACCCCACGCATGAAACTAAAAACCGTTGGGAGTCGAAATAAGTTAGGTCATCGGGAAACGAGTTTATAACCTTTGCGAAAACTTTTAATATTGAAAGCGGTACGCGAGGGTGTATGGGCGCCCTGGATGATTGAATTGTAGTATTTTTCATAATTGTGAAAAAGGTAAGTAATTGAGACTTCAGGATTTATTTGTTCACTACGAGAGGATCATTTTTCCCAAAGTTTGTCACGAGGACGGTATAGGGAAGATTAGGTAAAGTTTAAATTTGATTCAGTTGAAACTATATGGTGAGGCTTGGCGTATAACATCGATAGGGATTTTGTTAATGTACTGTATGGGCGGTACATCTTGGATTTCTTGCGATGGGAGATTTATACTCGGAGTTGACCTTACCGGTATGACTTATATTCTTGAATTTCGGGACGAAATTCTGATATAAGGGGGGAAGTATGTAATACCCCGTAATTTTAAATGACATTTAAAATTAGTTATATTTTAAATTAATGGATTAATTGGATTTTATTATTAATTAATTCATTCGGGTTTTATCCGGACGGTGGATATTAAAATGGATGATTCTGAATATTACCTAAAGATATTTAGGTAATATATGAATGCGATGTCATTGATATGACTGTATGATATAAATTCGGTAATTTATATTTTTAGTCAGACGCGGTATGGGACGTGTCGGGACTAGTTTATTAAATTAAAAAGGAAATTTATTTTCTATCGACCTTATAGCCATTTCAACTGTGTCGTTGCGTCCGGAAGGTTCGAAATAGTCAGAAAAGTCTATTTTGATGTTAATTTTGAGTCTCGGGTCATTTGGAAATGAATAGACAACCCGAAAGGGCATTTTGTTCATTTTTCTAGGGGGGATGAATAGTGATTTCTGATTTTGGCCTATTATAAGTACTGGTAGAATAAATGTATGTGGGTTATTCATCTCCTCTACACAAAATAGAGAAGTCATCTTCCTAGAGAGAGTGAAAGAGTGCTTGGGAAGGGAAAAGCCTACTTGGGAAGGAGAAGAACAAGAACCAAGGTTCACCACCACCAACCACCACCGGAGTTTGACCGGAGAAGGGACAATCAACGGAGATATACTACACCAAAGGATCAGACCTTCAGTAACGACAAGTATTTAATAATGGCAATTTAAGTTTGTATATTGTCTATGTTAGAATAGTATGAAAAGATAAGATTATTTATGTTTGGAAGAAATAATGGAGTATTAAATGGATTTCTGGAAACTGAAATGATGTAGGAATTAAACTCATGTTTTAGGTTGATAATAATCCACAAAATAGTCATGAATCTGTTGAAAAAACTATGAGAACCATTGATGTGTTCTTGAAGATGTTATGTTGATAAATTTTCTGAAAATAAGGAGATAAACATGATTTTTAATCCAATCCCTTGATGATTCTAAGATGTTTAGAGTATTGGAAATCGTTCATATATGTTGATATATCATGTACTAAAGATTATAAGACATTTGGGATGCCTAGATGAAGGTATAAATGATCATAAATTGCTAAACTCGTAGTTGCTGAAATGCAGAAAAACCAGGTTGTGACCTGAGGGATCGATCGATCGACCCCTACCTTCGATCAATCGACCTCCCCAGAATATATGTAAAGTTACTTCTTTTTAAATGTTGATTCTTATCCCAAACCTTTTGTGGATCTTTGATGATTATTATTTGGAGATTATGGGACTTAGAAAATATCAGTAAACCCTTGATAAGATTTGAATTAATTTGATTTGGATTCAAGTGATTAAAATGATGAAAATTATATTGAATGGAATTTCGGTTGCTAGATTCATGTGCTAAATTCTAAATGGAGATGTATGAGGATTAAAGATAGCACCATTAGGGGTGATTGAATATAATATCTGTGTATCCTTAAGTTTACAAGAGGGTTTAATCCAAAGTGAAAGAAGATGTGTTTATAAGAGATTTGAAACTATCGGTTTTAACCTTAATTAAAAGGAGAACTAAACTCCTAGTAGTTCGGGAGAAATAATGTTATGGACCAGTAGGATATTAGTGACTTCTTACTGAATATAAGATGAGGAAAATCCTATTTGAATCTTGTGAGATGGGAGTTTAGAACACATTTGGTAGAAACAGGGTATGAGGTTATCCCGATCGCATAGTTGAAGTTGTTGGACCTCCTCGATCGACAAAGTCAAGTAGTAGTGTATTGGAGGGGTTCCTTGTTTGGATTTCTCTTTTCGAGACGCTCCGCGCATGAACCTTAACGACGTCGGGAGTGGAGAGATGTTATAGGATGCGAGGATAATTAAATTATGAAGTAAAGATATGATATTTAAATACGTGGAATTTAAAAGAGATATAATGCTACGTATGGGAAATATCTTAGGGTAGTGATAATTACCTTATTCATATTATATTATAGGTATGATAATACCTATTTGATTGATTGATGATTTATGTGTATGACATACCTAGCTTACTTGCTATCGGTGGGAGGTTTGCGCGTGAGGGCAGTCATATCCTGATGAATCCATCGGATCTTTGATTTGTCGCTCGAGAACATAGGTCTATGAAAGACTTATCAGGGAGTTGATAAGTCCGCTGACTGTGTGTACGTAGGTATGTGCGTGACCCATGGATACGAGAACTATGTTTGCCTCCAATTTGTTTGTTGTTGTTTGTGGTTCGTGGAATCTTACCGAACCTTTAGTCCCCTATTCGGCGACCTGCGATGATGGGACATGATAGCAGAGTAATGCATTGCACCGCAGCTGTGACTCGGGGTGTCGTATTATATATGAATATATATATAATGGATTAAATGATTGAATGGATATATTGTGGTTAAATCTATCTACGGTGATAATTGTAGATAACGGTGAATAGAGAAAGATAATGGAATTAAGTTAATGAATGTTTATGCTTATAGAATTGAAAAGCTTAACTCATGTTAATTAGAAACGATTCATATTAATGAGTAATGACTCATGTTAATGAGAAACGATTCATATTAATGAGTAATGATTCATGTTAATGAGAAAATAATCATATAAAGGAGAAATGTAAATGAATAATAATGTGACGTATGGTATGGGACATACGGGGATTATGATATGGGAATGGAATTATAATATGGAGACTAGAAAAGGGGAACCATTAACTAGGAGTTTAATAGGAAACGTTAAGTGTGCACTCTAGTTGAGAGGTGAGAACAGAAAGTGAGAGTTGGATCTAACATGTACATAATAAATTCTTTATTGCACTTGTTAAATACTTGATGTTTTAAAAATCATCTACACATTCGGGCTCTGACCCGTTTCCTTGCATATTTTCTCTTCTATTGTATCTCTATATCAGGTGTCCAGCAACAGGGACGCCAACCTTAGTGGATTTTGACAAGCTATGGATTTATGGAGTTTTTCTTAGACGCCTATCTTCATTTGATTCACAGTATTCTTAGTTAGGGCATGTCGCCCAAAGGATTTCAGTTATCTTTTCTATCGAGGTCAAATACTATTGTATTCGGGTCTTTTAATACAGTTGTTATTGATGGGATTACTGTAATGGATTAATATTATTTGGGAATGTTTATTCCAACATCATTTAAATTCTTTTGTGTTATCTATTCAGTTAAGTGTTGTAGAATAAAATGTGTTGTGTTATTCTTAAACTAAAAATGGTTTTGTTGAAATTTAAATTTGGAAAATTTTTAACACCAGCTTAATTGGGTATTGGGTGAGTTGTAAATGTTTTCGACAGTGATGCTAAGAATGAGCCAACTGTATATTGTGTTTTAATTTCGTATGGGACTGGCCACCCGGTATTTAATTAGGCGGGGTGTTACACTATGATACTAAATTGACAAAGAATAAAAAAAGAGAAGGAGATAATATCAGAGACGAATCAACTGAAGATAAGGAGAAACACTCATCGCCAATTGGAATCAACCAAAAGGTTAAGAGCAAAATAAGAAGAATATACTTCTTAGGCAAAAGTCTGTTTATAATTTGAAATCAATTTGGTTTAGCTTCGTAAATTCTAAACCCTTATATAGGTATTTGAAAAAACCCTCTAGAAATGGGTAATATATATATATGAAAGAGAACAGTAATAAACTTTAAATTGAAAAACTAAAAGATTTTACCTTTGGGACTAAAAACTAATCTGCCTTGAAACTTAATATCACTAAAAATGCTTTCTTTTCTCTGTGTACATTAAAATATAAGGTGAACCATATACCAAATGAAAGTTCTGGAAGTCTTATTTTAAATGAGCTTTGAAACAATTCATTTGGATTTCTGAGAACTGAGTTATGAGTGTTTTACTAAAGGGTGTTTGTGCTAGTAATAGAATCCGAAAATAGATTCTTTAGTTCTTCTAATCCCAATGAATGAACCATGAAGCTTCTTGGGACATGTAAGAATATTATAGGTTTCTTATGCATCAGTTGTTAAATGTGTGTTATATAATACTATGTTAACCAATTTGATAACCTTATAATTAGGGATATTTAGCAAAGGCAATGACTTAGAATCCACTAAAAGATTTGAACTTTATAATTATCTCTCTACACTTTCAAGAAGGTACACTATTTATTGCAAAAACCCAAAATGTCAAATTCTTTAAAGTATGGTAAAATTAGTGGGAGTCCCGAATAACAAAATGTCGTTATAAAGGATGTTAAGGTACTTTTACCATTCCCTGTCACTTCTAAAATAATTAATCTATTAGTTCGTGGATTATTTTCCAATTAAAGAATAATTAAATTATCAACCACCATATAATTGGATTATCACCATGAAACAAATATAGATAAAATCACAAAGATTATTTTTAAGAAGATCCCAACTTCCCATATGTTCGAGCCCTGTTTATTTGTTTAAGGCTTCTTGCTAACCATTCATGTTTTAAACAATATTGGTGTTAGTAAGTAATCTATTATTAGAAACATCTTTATTGAAATTAATTGGGGTGCTCATGTAGCATTTCTTTACTGTCTTGCGGTTGCTCGCGTTGCACCCCCCATCACTGGCTTGTATCGACTAGCATGTCACCCCCTCATTGACTTGGGGTTACTTGTACGATATCTCTTTACTATCTTGGGGTTGCTCGGTATAACATCCCTTCGCTAGCATGGAACCACTCGCCTATCATCCCCTCACTGACTTAGGGTTTCTTGGAAGGAATATCCTAATTGTCTTAGGGTTTCTCGCATGGCACCCACCTCGATGGCTTTGACCCATTCACATGGCATGCCATTTCTGACTTGGGATTGCTTGTCCAATATTATTGACATATATATGATTTCTGTCTTGGATGGCATCTCCTATATTTTTCTGTTCCGATCTTATTGCAATAAGAATTTTTCATTTTTTTGAAGGTCATATATTGTTAAAGCCCTGTTTGATGGAATGCCTTATTGAATAATTTTTTTCAGCTCATATATTCTTTGTAATTGGGTTAACATGTATGTTTAATTTATTTTAAATAAATTTATGTAGTTTTTTATATCACGCTCGCGTATCACATGGGTTCAATGCTAGTGTACCTGTATTATTGTGAAACTTCATAGTAGATGGCTTTAATGTCAATTAATTGAAAATACAGTGTCATAAAAATGCACATAAGATTTTGGTGCGCCTATATCAACAAATTCCCCATTGTTTAAACTGTTTCTAACATACAAAATTCACTTGATAGAAATAATCATAGTAAATGGCCTAAAAAGTGTTCGTGAGCTTTAGAATATATTTTGTTTTCTAACCCTTAAATCTAAAGTACGTTTCGTTGAGACTAGAGGTGATTTCACTACCGGACCTTGCCATTTTATCTGAAAAAATTTGGTTTGGTTTTCAATATTTTATTGCCACAAATAAAATTATTGAAAATTTTGTAATTAGTTTGGTTTAGATGATTCAAAACTTGATTTATCGAAATTACGGTAGTACTAAAAGTTAGATAAATTACTAAGTCCAAAATAATGATTTAAAATGCTAACATTACCAAATGTCTTGGACTTTTATAGTTGTTAAAAATATTAAATAAAATTGGCAGGGCTACATATGATTTGATGTAGTAGGATATTAACTGCTAAGTTATTTATGACGCTTAATAGAGAGAGAAAATTTTACCCACCCTTTGGATAGTTGAAAAAGGGGAAATAACATGTTTCTCAAACCTAGAATGGTTCATGGTCCCCCAACCAGAATTAAATCAATCCACATCCTTTTCGTATATTTCAGAAACGTAGTGAGAGTACGTTGATGAAAATAAAAGTTTTGAGGTCTGACATGAGTAGTCAGGGATTGCCAAGGGTGTAACCCATGAGGAGAGGTGGCTTGGTACGAAAATAAGGGAAATTGGTACCTATAGAAGTGACATCTTCTCTAACATAGAGATGATAGAGCCAGTGGAGTATAGGCTCGTCTTTTGAGACATTTTTATCGAATGCACGATAGTTTTGTGTGTCATTATATAAGTGAGACCTTAAGCGTAAAGGAATATATCAGTATGTAAGGGCTTGAATGAACTTGTTGCTAATCGTGGGTTGTAGTGACCAGACATTTGGTTGAAATGGTGTCAATGGTGTATGTATAGTGGAAATAACAAAAGATTATTGCGAGTAAATTTTGAACACGTTTGAATGCGGTTGTATGCAAGAATCTGATGGGATATTGTGGAGATTCATAATGGCGACGAGTCTATTTCGGAGCGCGAAGAAGAGATACGCGATAAATATCCATAGTTATTCATACTAGGTATTTTTTTTAATTTTGGGATGAAATTTCAAAACTAGGGGGTATGTAACACACGGTTATTTTACTGATTTTTATATCGGGAATTAATTGGGATTTATTTAAATTGTATTTAGAAAATTAATCCGGTGAAATAAATATTAATTAGTGAGATAAGGGCTAATATTTATTTATATTGAATATTACATAGTGAATGAGTAATAAAAATAAGTAGAAAATAGAAAAAGTGTCGCAAGTGAGAAGTACAATAGTTACGATAAATTTAGTCGGGACGCGTGTGTTAGTCGTGTCGGGACTAAATTTAAAAAATAAAATGTATTTTCAGTTTTGATACTTCAAATGGTCATTTCGAGTGCATCAGTGTATCAGAAAGGGTCGAAATAGTCAGAAAAGTCTACCCAGGGCTTTAGTTTGGATCCCGGGGCACTTTTAGGCCAAACCGGCACCCCAGAGGGGAATTTTGGTATTTTGAAATATTGGAGAAAATAATCCCACAAAAAGTAGAGTATTATATCTAATAACACGTAAAGAAAATTAGGTTTATTATCTATCAAACTAAAGGGAGAGTCACAGGAGGGAGAAGGAGAGTTGTTCCTAGGGTTCCCAGGCCAAGATCCACCTTCTTGCATCACCACCACCACCGGATTGTAGATCTGGAGGAGGAGAACACAAATACTACCAAAAATTTTGCAGAATCAAACCTTCAAATTAAGACAAGTGTTTATCGTGCTAATTTATGACTTGTTATACCATCCATGTTAGAATAGGCTGATAACTTTATGAAATTCATGAGATTTGGCTTTAAAATTTGAGATATAAATCATGTTCTTAGGTAGGAATGTTACTATACTTGATCTCTTACTCATATAGGATGAAATTGATGATAAATATCATGAAATTTGAGAATAAATCTTGAAAAATGTTGAGGTTCTTGAACATGAATGATAAACTAGGGTTTTGAATGATTAATCTTGAATTAATGGAATTTAAATGTGTTCTTTGATGATTTAATGATTCCAATATGTTAGAAAATATGTATATATTTTGGTGTAATGTTTAGGACTGTTGATACCAAAATTAGTCTGAAGACACGTGTCAATTTCCATGGCGCTAACAAACATTTCTGAACAACACCTTGACTTCGAGGAACTCAACTTCCCCGACCAGCTCAAATACTCCTCCCAGTAGGTATTCTCCGAGGAACTTTATTGCACCGAGCAACTCATGGATACCGAGATACTTAGGCGGTCCGAGCAGCTTAGGCGGTCCGAGCTGCACCTCGATCAGAGTATTTATTACCAGAAAATTAAGAGGATTAAATGCGTATACGCTTATTGGATAGTTATGTATAACCCTTTCACATGTACAGCCTCAGGGCTATAAATACATTGTATCATCCTCATTGTAAGGGGGAAAAATTCCTTGAGAAAAACCCTACCTCGAGAATTCCAAACAAACAGTCAGCAATAAAAAAAATAGTGGACGAAGGCCATTCTTTTAAGGCTGAACCACTTTAAAAATTCTTTTATCTTATTTATTTTATCTGTGATTGAATAATTAGAGATAATCTAATTTTTTACATCAACAGATTGGCGCCGTCTGTGGGAAAACGACTGTAATTATTATTTTTCACCAAAAACAATTCATTATCAATGGCTGACAATCCTGAATCCAGTAATCGAAATGCTGGAAACCCCCCAAATCCATCTGCTCCTCCAAATGTCCAAGATCTAGCTGGAATTGTGTCCAGTTTGGCTCAAGGCCAGACAACCATGCCAAAAACTATGCGACAACTCATGCAAACTATCCAGGGTGTAGCGTCAACCCATTCAGGACAACGAAGTGTTCAAAGAAATACTCGTTTACTTTCTTCACGCATTAGGCAATGCGATTCATATCGCACTGAGAAATATGATGATTTTTCTTACCAACCGGGTCGAACTTCATCAGTACGAGCCACAGATACTGAACGAAACATCATTCTCTCTCCTGAAAGGATTAGTGCATTGGAAAGACTAAGTAGTTTCTCTCCTTTTGATCGATTGGGACCTAGGAAGAATAAATGTCCTCCTAAGCCTACGTTGAGAAACTTTCGACGACCATTTGATCTAAGAGAGGGTTCTGCCCAATCACAACCAGTTGCTCGACAAGATAGATCCCAGGAGGTGAACTCAACATAATCAGTTGCTCGAACCAACAGGCCCGATGAGGGAAATGATGCGTGGAAAGGCTCTATTCAGTGGTTGGAGAATAGATTAGGGGAAATGGCTAAGGCCAAGAATCCTCTACAAAGAACTTTTGTCCAAGGGACACCTTTTGTCCAGGCAATTATGGATTTTTCCACACTATCAAAGTTCAAAGCACCTGTTGTGACTCCTAAATATGATGGAAAAACCGACCCTGTCCTTCATATAGAGCAATACCAAACTGCTGTCGACATCTATGCTGTGCCAGATGAGATGAGATGCAAGGCATTCTCGGGAACTCTTGCAGGATCTGCTCAAATATGGTACAATAATCTTCCTCGGGGTGAGAGCACCATGGATTATATAACTCGTTTCAATAACGAGAAACTCGAAGTTATTGATTATGAGGAAAAGACAGCGATTACTGCTCTGATGAGTGGGCTGTTGCCCAACAAGTTGTACTATACTTTGTCCAAAGATCCACCCAGAACCATGTCAGAACTGATTGCAAAAACGGCCAATATCATGAATGCCGAGGAGGCTATGACTGCGAAGAAGAACATGGACACCAAAGAGACCAAGGTGGAGGTTGCTAAGGCTAAAAAGAAAGAGCATAAGAACAATGGTGGTGACAAGCAGTCAAAAATAAAGCCATCATGGGAGGTATTAAAGAAATTTGAAAATTATACTCCTTTGAAGGTAGACATCAACCACGTTTTAGAAGAAATCAAGAACAGCGAGGAGATAAACTGGCCAGAGAAAATGAAGTCACACCCTGACAGGAGGAATAAGGCCAAATATTGCGAGTTCCATAAAGATCATGGCCACACGACCAAAAATTGCATAGCTCTTCAGAATGAGATCGAAGCACTCATTAGTCGAGGAAAACTGGCAAAGTATGTTGATCGTATAAATGAAAGAAGAAGAAATGACCGAGCAAGAGAGAGGTCTAGATATCCTCGTCGAGTAGAGGAGAACAAGAAAAGAGACCATGAAGATGATCCAGAAGATGACCCCGATCTCCCCAAAAGACCAAGGCAGCCAGAATGTGAGGTATTTTCAATACGTTTTGGATCATTTGATTGTAATGTTATTACAGGTGGAGATGCAGGAGGTGGAGACCTTACTGCAGAAAGAAAAGCTTACCTCAATGAGGCTCAAGCCTGTTCATATATTCAACGAATAAACTTGGCTGAAGATGATTGCCCGAGGAAGGTCAACAAAGAAAAACTGGTCATCGGTTTCTCAAAGAACGACCTTGCAGGTGTGCTGTATCCTCATGATGACCCATTGGTGATCAAAATAAGAATGAAGGAAGTGATGATCTCGAGAGTACTGGTTGATAATGGTAGCTCGGCTGATATTATGTTCTACTCATGCTTTGGCAGCTTAAATCTAAAGTTGTCTCAGTTGGAGCCTTATCACAGGCCCCTCCTCGGTTTTGCTGGTACGAAAGTTTTTCCACTTGGGACGATCAATTTGGATATGTTCATTTGTATATGGCCTGCTTGTCGAACATAAAGAGTACGCTTCTTTGTGATGGATAAGAATGTCCGATCATCCTACAATATCATCATGGGAAGGGTAGGATTGAAGAAGTTTGAAGCAGTACCATCTACGGTACATCAATGCCTGAAATTTCCAACCAATTTTGGAGTAGGAGTTGTAAAGGGTGACCAAAAAGTATCTCAAGAATGTTACTACTCATCTGCCGAGCAGGAAGAGCTGGAGGAATTTAGGAAAAGGACTACTACCTACCAAGTGGATGAAGGTGCAGAGATTGAAACATTGGATCCTAGAGACGAGTCGCAACTCGTGAAAGGTCAGGTGGTGGAAGCTACAGAAAACATCATTTTGGACAACGAGCATCCAAAACGAACAACTCAGATAGGTTCGTCGTTAGATGCCTCACTAAAACAGGAATTGATAGTTTTCCTAAAAAGCAGAAAACAAACTTTTGCTTGGAGTCATGAGGATATGCCCGGAATATACCCAAATTTCTTATGTCACGAGCTCAATGTGAATAAGGAGATCAAGACGGTGAAGCAGAGAAGAAGAGTGTTCAGCCCCGAGAAGAACCAAGCTATATAGGAGGAGGTCGAGAAGCTCCAGAAAGCTTGTTTTATTGAAAATGTTAAATACCCAGACTGGTTAGCAAATGTGGTGATGGTGAAAAAGAAGAATAACAAATGGAGGATGTGTGTAGACTTCACCGACCTCAACAAGGCATGCCCAAAGGATCATTTTCCCTTGCCCCGAATTGATCAATTAGTGGATGCTACCTCAGGACACGAGCTGCTGAGCTTCATGGATGCTTATTCTAGTTACAACCAGATCAAAATGAAACTTGAAGATAGGGAGAGTACCTCTTTCATAACCCCTAGGAAAACTTATTGTTATAATGTTATGCCTTTTGGCTTGAAAAATGCAGGTGCAACATATCAGCGGCTGATGAACAAGGTGTTTGCAGAGCAGATCAGTTGCAATATGGAAGTTTATGTTGATGATATGCTGACAAAGAGAAAGAGAGCTGCTGACCATCTAGTTGACTTAGGACAGACCTTTGATCAATTAGATAAATCTAAAATGAATTTGAATCCCACAAAGTGCATATTCGGAGTACGAGAAGGCATGTTCCTCGGGTATATTATCAACCAACGAGGTATTGAAGCAAACCCTGAAAAGATCAAAGCTCTATTAGGGCTGCGATCTCCAACGACAAAGAAGGAAGTACAAAGTCTCACAGGGCGAGTGGCAGCACTTAACAGATTTGTATCATGAGCAACGGATAGATGCCTTCTATTCTTCAAAACACTTCGAAAAACGTTTGAATGGAATGAAGAATGCGAGAAAGCCTTTCAAGAGTTGAAGAAATATTTGGGAGCACCTCCACTATTGTCCAGGCCAGTGATGGGAGAAAGATTGTACTTATATCTGGCAGTTTCAGAAAATGTAGTTAGCTCGGAATTAATAAGAGTGGAGGATGGAGTGCAAAAACCAATTTATTACACTAGTAAGGCCTTCCGAGGAGCAGAGATCAGATATCTAAGAATGGAAAAGTTGGCATTGGCGCTGATCGAAGCGAGTAGAAGAATGAGGCCATACTTCTAGGCTCATACCAAAGTCGTGTATACCAATATGCCGTTGAGGCAAGCTCTTCATAAACCAGAAAAATCAGGGAGATTGATGTATTGGGCAATAGAACTCGGTGAATATGATATAATTTATGAGCCTAGATCGGCACGAAAAGGGCAGGCAGTAGCAGATTTTATAGCAGAGTTCACCTACCCTGATACCTCCGAGGAGCAAAAGCCAGATACCGACCAACCTATGGATGTTACAGGATCATCGAATTTAAACCCCGATCAACTTACGTTGGTCGATGAACAAAATAAGTTGGTCGATGAGCAAGAGAAGTTGGTCGGCAAGCAAGAGAAGCTTGCCGACGAGCAGCAAGAAGCGCTAGATGAGGACAAAAGGAAGCAGCAAACGTTTCATCGAGGAACTCTGTCCAATCAAAACTTTGAAGATGAGGTACCTATATGGAACCTATATGTGGATGGCTCATCTTGCACTACCGGCTGTGGGGCAGGGATTATTTTAAACAGCCCGGATGAGGTCGATATGGAATATTCTATGCGCTTCCAATTCAAAGCTTCTAATAATGAGGCTGAATATGAAGCTATGATTGCAGGCCATAATCTGGAAAAAACCATGGGGGCAGAGCAAGTTATTGTATTCAGTAACTCGTAGTTGATCGTAAATCAAATAATGGGAGTATATGAAGCCAAAGGAGAATTAATGATCAGGTATCATGCAAAAGCGATGGAAATTTTATCAAGTCTAATGGCAGTGCAGATAATTAAAATACCAAGATTGGAGAATGCCAGAGGAGATGACTTAGCTCGTTTGGCATCAATCACACGCACCGAGCTATGGAGAACAATCCCAATTGAAGTCTTGGCTAGTCGGAGCATAGATAAAGTTCTTATGATGAACTTTATTACCTTTGATTTAGGACCATCTTGGATGGATCCTATCAGGAAATATATTGAAGAAGGGTATTTGCCAACTGATAAACTAGCAGCCAAGAAACTAAAGTTTAAAGCTGCTAGTTATGTATTAACCAATGGTGTTCTATATAGACGAGGAATTATAGCTAGCTTGCAGAGCACATCCCGCCGAGGTGAAA
The DNA here is from genome assembly GCA_949130495.1 of Sambucus nigra. Taxonomy (NCBI): domain Eukaryota; kingdom Viridiplantae; phylum Streptophyta; class Magnoliopsida; order Dipsacales; family Adoxaceae; genus Sambucus; species Sambucus nigra. The sequence goes on along the minus strand of OX422209.1, from coordinate 466,007,327 downwards.
AACTTGATCGAAGAAGTCCATAAAGGGTCTTGTGGAGCCCATGTAGCAGGTTGGACACTTCTGCAAAGGATAATGACGCAGGGATACTATTGGCCGACAATGAGGGTTGATTGCATAGCCCGTGCAAAAAAATGTGACAAATGTTAACGCTTCTCCACTATCCGAAGAACTCCCCAAGCATTGTTGACACCCATTACTTCCCCTTGGCCATTTGCCATGTGGGGAATTGACTTGGTTGGGCCACTTCCAATGACTAGAGGAAGATTTAAATATCTTGTCGTCGCAGTGGATTACTTTACTAAGTGGGTGGAAGTCGAGCCTCTTGTCGACATGACGTACAAAAAAGTGTACCAATTTATTTGGAAAAATATCATTTGTAGATATGGTCTTACCCATGCATTCATCACCGACCATGGAACACAATTTGATAATGAGGAGTTCGCTCCATATTACCCTCAGTCGAACACACTAAAAACTCACTCTGCACCAGGCCATCCCCAAAGCAATGGGCAAACTGAAGTGACGAACAGGACACTACTGAATGGCTTGAAGAAAAGATTAAATAATGCAAAGGCAAATTGGATCAACGAGCTACATTCTGTACTGTGGGCTTATCGTACTACTCCCATAGCATCAACAGGAGAATCTCCATATATGCTGGCATTTGGAAGTGAAGTTGTTATAACTGTCGAACTGGGCCTCCCAACACACCGAGTGCTGAACTTCAATTCCCCTGTCAACGACTTGATGAGAAGGTTAGACTTGGACATTCTCGAGGAAGTTAGAGAAGAAGCAGCCATCAGGAATGCTTCTTACCAGTAACGAACAGCTTTGCTTTACAACAAGAGAGTGCAGAAATGCAACCTGAAAGAAGGGGACTATGTGCTGAAGAAAGTAATTCAAAAACACAATAAAGTGGAAGCTAACTGGCAAGGGACCTACAGAGTAACAGAGGTTGTTCGACCAGGGACATATAGAATTGAAACTTTAGAAGGGGAGGAGTTTAAGAATGCATGGAATGCAGAGCATCTTCGTAAATATTATCAGTAGTCTTATCTCTATGTAATGCAGTTTTCTTCGATATGAATAAAGTTTTGGTTATTTCGCCCAATTCTCTCTTTTTGTTGAAAATTTTTCGGAGTACTAGTGCTGCACACTACGCATCGATCCCAGAAATACCAACTCCGGTTGGTTGGGAACAAAATCCACCAACTATAATTTGGTCGGGAACAAAAATTTCCCAGAAATACCAACTCTGGTTGGTTGGGAAGAAAATCCACAAACTATAAGTTGGTCGGGAATAAACATTTCCCAGAAATACCAACTCCGGTTGGTTGGGAACAAAAATTTCCCAGAAATACCAACTCCGATTGGTTGGGAAGAAAATCCACCAACTATAAGTTGGTCGGGAATAAAAATTTCCCAGAAATACCAACTCCGGTTGGTTGGGAACAAAAATTTCCCAGAAATACCAACTCCACTTGGTTGGGAAGAAAATCAACCAACTATAAGTTGGTCGGGAATAAAAATTTCCCAGAAATACCAACTCCGGTTGGTTGGGAAGAAAATCCACCAACTATAAGTTGGTCGGGAAAAAAAATTTACCAAGGTTGGTCGAGAACGAAAGACACCAACTCCGGTTGGTCGGAAACAGTTGGTTATGGCATTTTAAATAGTTGGTCAAAAAACGAAATATCATCAACTCTGGTTGGTCGACAAATGATTATCATCAATTTAAGATAGTCAACAATAAATTTTCACCAACTTTAGTTGATTAGCAATTTAAAGTAACACAAAATATTTCTATCTTTTTAACAAATATACGTGCACATTCATTAGTAAATAAAAAGAAATGTTTTACAAAATATTTCCAAGACAATCGAAATTGCAAGTAAAACTAGAAGTCTTTCATTAAATCTAGAGCAAAATACATCGAGAATGAAATACATATTAATTATTACATCAAGATTCCTATTCTATTGGTTTCTTCCCCTTTGCTTTTGAAACAGGTTCCTGGCCAGCAGGAGGATCGTCTAAAGCATAAGGGGAATTTATGAAATTAAGGTCTTTGAGCATCCTGATGTTCATCACAGATGGCCGATCGAGTAGATGCTCTGGGCGAGATATCTCAACATTGGAATGGAGACTGTAGTCGCCAAGATATTTGGAAATCAAACACTGAGGGATTGCCCGAGCAGGAATCCAGCTCATGTCGAGTTTGAATGGTGGCACTAGCAGGTCAAGCAATCCAGGATTATAGTAATCCTACAAATAGTGACCTTGTTCCAATTGTAGCACACCCAAGGCATTTAACCATCCTTACTTATACCCCTCGTTGTTCGACTGCTGAATCCGATCATCGAGGTGATAGAGGGCTTCATTATAGGCAGCCATCCAAAATTCTCTAAGTAGCTTGTGGAATTGATAAGTCAACCTTTCCAGCTGCTCGTGGAGATTTTTTACGAAAAGTTCTTTATTCTCCAAGGCAGACTTTTGTGTAGAGAGCTTCTCATCCAAATTCATAATTTTCTTGGACATCTCTACTCATGCTTGATTCTTAGCCTTTAGCTGAAAGGCCTGATTCTCCAAAGCTGATTGAGTTTTTTGCTCTTCAATAGTAAGTTGAGCAGCTCTTGCTCGTCCCTGAGAACCTCTTGCTCGACCGCGAGAAGAAGTAGAGGCTCCAGTTCTATTCAAAGTCTCCAATTCGTCTCTCAAATTGGCATTTTCAACCTCTAAGAAAGAGAAACCCTCGTCATTGACAGGGACTAAAGCGTTCGAGGAAGATGCTGCAGACTTCAACTGAGATATCTCTCCTCACAGGTTATTATTTTCCTTTTCCAGCAACTTAGCTATCTGCCTGTGCTCTTCGACCTCGGTCTTCAAAGTTCTCTCCCTCACATCATAGGCAGCAATCAATCTATCATATCCTTTATCAACACTTAGTTGCTGATACTTCTTCTCATATCCCTGGTGCAAAAGGTATGTAGACTCATTGTATTGTTGTTGAATCTCCTCAAGAGTGCCCTGGAGGTCTTCAATCATTTCATAATACGCTACATTGTTAGCCACTGCCCGGTCGAGCAAACACTTTAAATACTGGTAGGCTTCAACTGCTTACTCTGAAGCATCTTGACCGAGGATATCAACGATTTGAGCTTCAGTCATATCTGTTTGACTAGCTTTGAAGTACTCATTGCATTGTCTCAACAATTTTGTATCATGAGCTGACAAGAGTTACATTCTAGCCATAAACTAGTAAAGAAAAGAGATGGAAAGAATCAATAAAATGCAGACAGAGCGAGAAGAAGAGAATCAACAGTATGAACAATCAAAATTTCAAATTTTGTTGCATCATAAAAGAGAAGTACATAGTTTTGACAAAGAAAATAAAACAGAGAGAAAAGTCCAAACAACTCTACACCTTCTCCTTGTCTCCCAAAACTTTCTCGGGAGGCTGGGATGAAGAGGAAGGTTGATCGGATGGCACAGAAGGTTGCTCGGTGGCTGCTGGAAGCTGCTCGGCTGAAATATTGGTTAACTGGAGCTGCTCGGTAGGAGTAATAGTTGGTTAGGGTTGTTCGTAGCGAAGTTCAATAGTAGGTACTTGATCCCTGAACATCATAGAAGATTCCTCGGAGGCAGCTTCGTCCTCTTCTTCTTCCCCAGGAGTAGGAGGGGGGCCAGGAATGTGTCGCTGAAATAGGTCAGAGTTCTCATCGACATTCATCTCTATCAGAGCAGCCACCCAACCATCCCTGAAGTATTTGAGGCTGCCATACTCCATTTGTGAGAACATGGCAGCCAAACCCTTATTCCAACCTTTGTCCTAGCCAGCACTGAAGGACTTTTTCACAGCCAATTTTCTTTTCACTTTCTCCGAGGAAAGCTTCTCAGACAGAAGCTCTTCAGCAGCCTTCAATTTATTCTCCACTTCTTCCTTCAGACGACCTACTTCACGAAGCCTGTTTAACTCTTCCTCAGCAGACTTGAGCTTACTTTCAAGCTCTCCAGCATTTTGGAGCTTCCCCTCGAGCTCTTTGTTCTTCTCCTCCAAGTCTTTTATTTTCTTCTCCAACCCCTTGGAGACTTCAACAGCTTGATCCCTCTCCTGCTCGGTGGAATTAAGTTATTTCTCCCAAGCAGCTTTATCATCGACATACTTCTGACGAGAATATTTTAAAGACTGCGTCAGACCTACAAAAGCCTCCTCTACACCGCCAGAGGAGATGGACGCCTTGATGGCTTCGTCCTTCTTCATAATTGTATTGAAACAAGTTACCAACTGGAAAAAGAAAATAACTGTAAGTCAGTGCTAGCACATAACATGGAAAAATGAAAGTTTAGATTAGCAATACTTACTGAGGCAATGTGCTGAGATGCCAAAGTGGTAACCCTATCCCGAGAAAGATTTTCTTCAATGCCTTGGATCTCGAGAATGATCCAAGACTTCACCGAGCTCATGGTAGAGCTCGGAGCAACAAAAGTGGGAACACCACTTCCAGTACTCGGGGGCTGAGAGATGGATTCAGCCAAATTGACCGAGGAGCTCTTCTTTAACTTTCTCATGGGAACAGGAACATTATCGACCAAGGATGTCATCTTGGTCGGTGATATAACTATAACCTCACTTGGACAGGAAATAGCTGCAACCTTGCTCGGAGCCACAGGGGGCTTCTCGGCAACCTTCACAGTAACAGTTGGAGGAGGTGCATCAAGTTGTCTTGTCCCTTCTGGGACATCCTGCTTGCTTTTCTTTGCCTCTCCAGTAACAGAGGAAGATTTCTCCAAGAGGGCAGGAGCTCTTCTTATCTTCATTCTTTCACTCAGAGGAATATGTGACTCAGGTGAAGAACTTTCAGAAGCTGGTACTGGTTCTACGCCACTTATCACTGGACGAGCAGTAAAAGACGAGGTGTAACTCTTGTACTGCAACAAGTATGAAGCTGATCTGATGTGTTCGTTAGCAACAGTTTGATGCAAACCCCAGATAAGTTTCAGATGCTTTAAATTAACTTCTATCTATTTTGGTGACCTTCTCTTGCTGTCAACTGCAAATAAATTAAAATTAAAATATCAATGACACATTTTATCAAACACAAAGAAAGCATAATTTCAAAAATAAATTAAAATAAAAACAACCTATCCCATTGCCATATGGAGGGCATCTAGGACCCTGATACACATCATTTCCACTTGGCGGAGCATGTTGCCAATTTTTCATAACAACACCATGCTCGAAGTAGTCCCTGTTGGCATCTGGGAGATTGACGACTAAAACCCTATTTAAAAACCTAGGTTTCAAGTAAAAAGTACTGTCGCTGACAGCCCATCTATAGAAAAACATAATTTTTGGAATTCCTATACGAGTTCCATGAATCTGATTTAATCTATGAACTCCATGAACTATTCTCCATATATTGGGAGCTATTTTTGCAGGAACCACGTCAAAATATTGACAGAATTCCAGACGCAAAGGGTTTGGGGGAAAAGAAAAGCCACATTCAGCTACAAAGAGACGGGGGGGACCAATGTCCCTCAGCCAAATGAAAATAATCTAAAGATTCAGAAAGTTCCTCCAAAACAACCCATGAAGGAATAGAGAAATCAGAACGAAACTTATCAAGCGACTCAACAAGGTAAAGCATGGTGAATAAAGGAAATAAAAGAGAAGGAATAAGATCTTACAGAAAAAAGATGGATCTGTTGACAACGAACGATGAAAAGGATGAACGCACAAGAGAGAGAGGAAATGGAAAACTCAAAGATACAGATTTGAAAAAGTAAAAGACGATAAGATTTTCTGCAACGCTTAAATACCTTACCTTGGGAAGGAGTACAAATAATGATTACAAAGAGAGACGTTTGCGCTACCCGCGGCTAAAATGACAAAAAGGGCGCGGAGACCGAAGTAGTTAGAAAATTTCAAAAAGTTTGATTCAATGAATTCAAAAAGAAAAATAAATGCAAAGAAAACGCTCCTAAAATTCAGGATAACCATTTAATCCCGCCATATTTTGAGAAGAATGTTCCACACTCCTCAATCTCGAACTGTGAAACATTGGGTGCTTCTGTTGATACCAAAATTAGTCTGAAGACACGTGTCAATCTGCATGGCGCTAACAAACATTTCTGAACAACACCTTGACTTCGAGGAACTCAACTTCCCCGACCATCTCAAATACTCCGAGCAGTAGGTATTCTCCGAGGAATTTTATTGCACCGAGCAACTCATGGATACCGAGATACTTAGGCGGTCCGAGCAGCTTAGGCGGTCCGAGTTGCACCTCGATCCGAGCATTTATTACCAGAAAATTAAGAGGATTAAATGCTCATTAAATGCTGGTTATTATCAGACAGATGTATACACTTCTTGGACAGTTATGTATTACCCTTTCACATGTACATCCTCAGGGCTATAAATACATTGTATCATCCTCATTGTATGGGGGCGGAATTCCTTGAGAAAAACCCTACCTCGAGAATTCCAAACAAACAGTCATCAACAACAAAAACAGTGGAAGTAGGCCATTCTTTTAAGGTTGACCCACTTTAAAAATTCTTTTGTCTTATTTATTTTATCTGTGATTGAATAATTAGAGATAATCTAATTTTTTACATCAACAAGGACGATTGGTTGGGAGATTGGGAATGAATCATGGAGGTTTTATGGCTAAAAATGTTGAATCATGTAACTATTATTTTTGGAGAAGACGAGAACTGCTACAGGCGAATCGATTCAGACCAAGGCCGAATCAATTCGGTTTCCTAGAATTGCACAATTTCATTCCTTTTTGCTTAGAACTCATGGGAAACGATTGGGTTAACCTTTGAAGAAATTTTAAAACATAATAAGAGATATTTTAATGATCAGTAGGCTAATGTTGAGATTGATATTAGTTATATGAAGAGAACTTAAAGCTATCACCGATTTGGTAATGTGGTAATAAAACCTAATTCGGAAAATTACATCGTGTCACAGAAAAATTAAGGGAGCGTATGACCAGACCAGTAGGGCATTAGTGAGATACCTACTGAAATTGCTTATATGACAATTGTTAACCTTTCGGGCTTGGGGAAAATAATCACGATTTTATGGTGAGAAGTATACGGGTAAAGTAATGATACGTAGAATATTCGAGAGTTATTATACTATGTATGGGACATCTGAGATAGTCCGCGTGTGTACCTATACTGAATATATGTGTATATATGGGTGGTGTGAATACCTATTGTTTGATATAGTTATGTCTAAGACGTAACTAGGTTTTTTGCTATCACGGGAGGTTTCGTGTCGTGGCCACTCTTATTCTGATGAGCTATTAGGGGGATATTGACTTGTATCTCAAAACATAGAACTTGCGGATTGAGCACCACTTGTGGGAATAAGGGTGTGACCGGTAATTTGGGTGCATTAGGTATGTGTGTAGCCCAAAGTCTTAGAACTATGTTCGCCTCCATTATATGTGATTTGATTTAGGGTTCGAGGGAGATTGTCCAAACCGGTGTCCTTATTAGTACGTGATGTACCAGGACTTAATAATATAGTATGCCCGCAATGTAGGATCCACTTAAGGGTGCTGTGTACGTATATATATATGACATCTCACAAGTAGACGTCCGCTAACGGATTAAATGACATTTCCCAATTTGTTGACCCATTTAATTAGAAAATAACAAAAGTAAAAAAAGGTTGTTGGCGTTCTTTAAGCAACTATTGACTTTAAACAAGAGGCCCATTTCATTTACCTTGCTTTTCCATTCCTCACCAATAGAAAAAATCCCTAGCCGTTGTTGAAGTGAAGCCATTATCGTCCTCCCCAAACTGATTTTGAAGCCGTCAGTTATCATAGCTGATTTGGGAGTTTCACAAACACTGAAAAAAGTCCTAGTAAGTATGTACCAATCCCATTCTTTATTTTTGCAATAGTTTAGGGGACAAACTATAAATGTTGAAGTGTTGAAAGTATTAATTTCTAATATTGCAATTTTTTTTACCATTCAGGTCTTTATAATGGAAAGTGTTCATTTGGAAACATGGAGTGAGGAAAATAATTTTTATGTCGTAGGGGATAGTGTTGAGAATGTTGAAATGGAAGTAGAGAGTAGTGAGAATGTTGTCGCTAATATGGAAAACTCATCTGATGTTGTTAATAATTTGCAAGTTTCAAACAAACTCAAACCGAGAATTGGTCAAGAATTCCCAACGCTAGATGATGCTCATTATTTTTACAATACACGTGCAAAGGCGTCTTGATTTATTATTAGAAAATGGTCTGAGAGGAAGAGGGTCGGTAGTGATGAAATAGTGAGGAAAGAATATGTATGTTTTAAACAAGGAAAAAGTTCAATGATAGCGTATGTTGATGCAACAAGACGAAGGGGATCATCAAAAGAAAATTGTAATCTAAAAATTGCCGTTATAAAATCAAATTCCGGTGTATATGTAGTCACTGTGTTTGTGGATCTCCATAGTCACCCTTTGTCGTCCCCACAAAAAACTCATTTGTTAAGATCTCATCGAAAAGTTTATAGTGTGCAAAAATGTCTATCTCAACATCTTAGCATGGTAAATATACCAACACACCAAAAATATAGTTTTTTTGGTGTCCAAGATGGTTGTTTCGAAAAGATTGGGTGTACTGAAAAAGATTTGTATAATTTTGAATGGGATAGACGTAATGAGATGAAGGGGTGAGATGTTATACGAGTATACGCAATTAGATCAAAGAAAAAATCCATCATTTTTTTAAAATTAAAAATGATGATGAAAATCCCATTTCTCGTTGTTTTGGGGAAGATGCAACCTCTCGAAGGGATTATGGGTTTTTTGGTGACGTTGTTATATTCGATACTACGTATAACACCAATCAATATGGTTTAATATTTGAACCCTTAATGGGGGTTAATAATCACGGTCAAACAATTATGTTCGCTTATGCATTTTTATGTGATGAAACTGTTGAATCATTTGTTTGGCTTTTCCACCAATTTTTAGAGAACATGCCCAGTGATGCCCCTAAAATGATAATTACAGACCAAGATCCTGCAATGACAAAATCAATCTCCGAAACTCTCCCCAATACCTTCCATCGGTATTGTAGTTGGCATATATTGACCAAGTTTTCTGAGAAAATAGATTCATTAAAATATAGCGCATATTATAGGGAGTTTTCTGATTACACTTGGAAGTCGGAAAAAAAGAAGAGTTTGACTCAATATGGATGGATCTCGTAACAAAAAGTGGCTTACATGATAACAAATGGCTAGGGAATATTTATAAAATTCGAAATATGTGGGTTCCTGCAGAATATAGCAATCTAATCAGGGGTGATAAACGGACTATATGCAAAAAATCCAATTTTGAACCAATTAAACCTGCATATAGACCAGTCAGTCTAGAAAAACTTCCAGCAGTACCAAACAAAATACCAAATTAACCAGTGGACTGCAAACCAATCAGAAGTCAACACATCAGCCTATCGTTCGAACGAGCCAGGGACATTGTTCAAACGAGTTGAGATGTCGCTCGAACGAAGTACAACTGTCGTTCGCGCGAGATGGATAAGTCATTTGAACACTTCTCGCGACCTGTCAGAATTTTCCAGATTACCAGAAAAATAATATATTATTGCCCAACGAAGAATTTTCCACAAACAAATTCCAGGAAGGGCCTGACAAAAACAAAACAGTGTTAACTCAGTAGGCTTTTAACACAAAACGCAAAAACTCATAAAAACTAAAAATGTGAGTTACATGCAAACATAGTACCGATATGCTTAAACATGGATATGGAATGAATGGGCGTGAAACTACAACAAATGAGTCACAATTCCAACACATCGAAACGATTAAGAAGCTTTAATTGATAGCAATAAATCATCAAACTTTATCATATCCATATGACAATAAAAGTCTGAGCTTACTGAACTAAACCTACTAAATGAACACAAATCTAGAATTTTGACGATTCTACAAACAATAGCGTCAAATTGCAATGTTTCAACATTAGGATTAGTTGTGCAAACCCGTTTAAATTTTTTAATTCATCCAAACTCCATTAATAATAACATGTTTTATTTGGAATGAACTAAACTGATTTGTCCCCTTTCTTAACAAATTTCATTTTCTTTTGGGCTCTTTTAAATGATGGATTTCACGACGAGTTAATTTTGAACTCTCGCAGCCCTTTTTCGTGAATTCACTCATCATTTTTACCAATTTAAATCCTCACGGTAAACAGTTCTTACATGCACACTTATCCTTAAGTCTACTAACGCATATATGACAAGATTGAGATAAGAACGTCTCACCAAATTCAAATATGCATGAGAGGTCAAACATCCATAAAAACTCATTCATGTGTGCAATGCTGGCATATATACAAAGTCGAATCAAAATGCATATCAACTTCGAAACAACCCCATATAAACAATGGTTAAGATCATTCTAAGCATCGATAATAATGACTAAATGTTATAGCCACATGGATAATGAAACGATCGGGGGGTGTCCAAGCACACTAATATGCCACATTAAACATGTAAACTCAAAAATAAAAACCAAAAATCTTTTGGATTTTTATATTTTAACTCAAATAAAAGAAACATCTTTTAGGGTTTTCAAAAATTTTCTGAAAAACAAAAATATTTTTGTATTTTTCAAATAAGACTCAAACAAGTGAAAAATAAAATACAAAAATGATACACATGTCATTATACTAGCAATGAATAAATCATGAAGCAAACTAGCATATGACAAACATGGCAACACTATCATCCTTTAGATTTAGCATGGGAAGAATCAAGTGCACCTAATTGAGAATCATGAAGTTTAATTCCTAAAGCCACTAAATCCGATTTCCTAACCCAAGTAGGAGTAAAACGACGCATGGGGGTTTGGGGAACCGGGGAAACTTTATTCCTAAACTTACTAGGAGCTTGTCTAAGGTCATAACAATAACGCCTAAGGTGACCTTTCCTACCACAAAACGTACAAGAGTAGCGGTGGTGGGAATGATTACCTTTATGCAGACCTTTTCTAACCTTCCTAGTGTTTCTCACACGTGCGGGGGGGATGGGAACAACTCTCACATCAAAACCTATGCCTCCCCTATCTCCCTTAATTTGGACGGTGCCTAGGATCTTATCTAACTTCTCTGACCTAGCCTCCAAATCAAACTTGACTCTAGACAAGTCTATCAATCTCTCCTCCAACCCGTGAATCCTAGACTCGAGCAAACGCCTAGACTCCTCAAACTCTAAAATCTCCATTTTCAAGGACTCCATCAAACCACGAAGACTGTCTCTCTTTCTCCACAAATTCTAGTTTCTCCCTAAACTTGTTCTCTCGTGCCCTAAGATCCTCGATCAAACTATCATTATTTTCTATGGCACGCTCATTCAACTTAGCTTGCAATTTAAAGTTAGCCTTTTTCACATTCACTGTTTTGGCATACAACTCATTAAACGCATTTTTCAACTATTTCACATCTACCTCCTCCTCATCACTCTCTTCACCCTCACTAACATGGGATACACTCAAAACATCCTCGAAAGTTTCATGCATATGAGAATCATCGTCGCTCACATGACATGCCATAAAAGCAACAAAGTTACGATCAATTGGGGAACTCTCTCCCTCTTCCGGATCACTATCACTTAAGGTGGAATTATAGACAATGGATAGCTTGCCCTCTTTCTTAAGTCTAGTGGGACACTCATTAGCTTTGTGACCATACCCCTCACACCCAAAACACTTATCCAACTCATCTCTCTTAGGCTTCTCAAACTTATCCTTAGAGGTGGGATCTACTTTGGTGTTCTTGAATTTTTCAAATTTCTTTGCATCTTTCGATTACTTTTGAAACACAATAATTTTTTTAAATTTCTTTGCCAACAAAGCAACATCCTCAAAATCTGAATCGAAATCGAAATCCGAAACTTTGATTACCTCCTACCGAGTTTTCAAATCAATACCCTTTTCTTTCATAGGCACTTGCTTGGAGGTAATCATGTCGATTTCATAGGTTAGTAGGTACATATAATCTCTTCTATTTTTATTGACTCTAACCTATCCAAGGAGTTCAAAACGGTGACTTTTGCCTCAAACATACTAGGCAAATACCTAAGGATTTTCTTAATGACACGGTTGTCGGGAATTTTCTCACTCAGGTTAAACGACGAGTTGACAATATTGGACAACCTAGCATAAAACTCATCAAAAGTCTCACTCTCTAACATCCTAATGGTCTCAAACTGTGTGGTGAGATTTTGAAGTTCTGACGCCCTAACTGTGCTAGTGCCCTCGTGAGTGAGTGTCAAAATATCCCAAGCCTCTTTTTATGTTTTACAAGTCATAATTCTATTATATTCTTCCTGTGTGACATGTGAAGCAATAACGTGTAGTCCCTTAGAATTATATTGTGCAAGTCTTTGTTCAGTTTCAGTCCACGACTCAACATACTTTAAACTAGTGACCTCACCTACAATAGTGATAAGGGGTGTCCAACCTTTCTCAACAACAAGCCAAACACGATCATCAATAGATTTTAATGCACATCTCATTCTCATATTCCAATAAGTGTAATTAGTGCCATAAAAAATAGGAGTTCAAGAAAATTCATTATATCCAGAATTCATCTTTGAAAACACATGGGATCACAAAACAAATAAAATATGTTTTCTATCTATGATACTAATTTGAAAGAGTGGTCAATATGTGTGGTATAAACAAAACCAGTATCTCTGAGAAAATTATCCAACTTTTAATTATGCACCAAACCAAGTTGTGAAAACCCAATTCTTACTTTAAACCAATTTTATCTTGATTAATCCTAAACATGCATCTAGTTATTAAAGCAAGTAAAGTAAAGTAAAGAATACTCACAAAGACGGATGTACGAGGAAAAAACCAAAAATGGGAAAACAACCTCGGACGACCCAAGCTAGACAATCACTATGAACAATGATTTTACAAAGACAGATTAGCCTTACACTAAGACTCGATCCCCACGAGTCTTGACACTTCTTCTGATCTTCTACCATTCCTCAATAGTGCCCAGGCAGAAATTTTGTCTTCCACGATACCTGTCCACAACACATGCGTCCACGTATGTCTCGGTGTCCACCGAATGGCTTTGATTCGTCTTCGATGTCGAACAAGAAGTCCTTCTCTTTTCTTCACCGTAAAACCCTTTAATGTTCAGTGTGTGGAACAAACAACTTTGGTGCAGCAAGATCACTTAAACATATAAGAATGATATCTCGGATCTTTGCAAACTTCTAAGGATGTGTTTATGCTTTGTAAACCTTAGAAAATATGTGCAAATAAGTTTCTGGTTCGTATACTATTTTCCAGAATGCACACTTATGAAACTCTGATAAACACACGCTTTAAATAACAATTTAGCATCGCCTCAAAAAACGTATCGTTCGAACGACATAAGAATCTCGTTCGAGCGACTTAGACATCTCGTTCGCGCGAGATCTAATGTTGTTCAAGCGAGATGTTTGAATTTTTGACTTTTAGTTAAAAACGTCTCTTCAAAGAGACCCAGTAAAGTCAAACTCCTTTTTCGAGCTTGTCAGAATTAAAACGTAGTGTAAACCTTTAAAACATTTTTTAAAACATTTTAAAATATATTTCTTTATAAAAATACATCCTTATATTTTATAAAAATAATTCCGAGCACCATTAATTATACGCATTCATACCTGAGTGATCTCAGAATTCAATTACCTTTGAAGACGATTAAACTTGCACCAATTAAACATCGGCACAATAAATTCTTTGAAGCTTTGCCGCAACGTCTTCAATTTTCTTCAATATGTCATAGACGAAGTGGGATCGTGACAAATTAAAAATCTCCCTATGACTATTACAAATAAGTTTTGTTCACGGAATTAAGTCAAAACAATACAGGGACTCAATTGGAAGTTTATGTCCTTACAAATCCCCCCCTTGTACTATTCTGGGACAAAACTAAACAAGAGAAATGCCTAAGTCGGGCCGTCAAGCCGTATGACGCCTAAATTCCATCCCATAAACCCAAAAACCAAAATACAGGACACAGACTAGATTATGTAGCACCGGCGAGCATAATCTGTCTGAATGTGATGTAGTCTTGAAATCTCGAATCGCTGAAGCATACCTATACACATGAAACAAACAAACAAATACCCAGTGAATTATGGAGGAACAAATGATACCAAAATATATTTCCAATCATTTGAAACATGTGAGCAATTTTTTGATACCAAGAAGGAAGAAATATAATCAAATAATATGTAAATCCATATATCAATAGAAACGCTCAACAAAAAATCTCCCCCTACATCACATACATCTCTCCCCCTTTTTGTCTCGGAAAAAATAAACCAAACCAAGTATCTAGCATGAGAATATACCAATTTAAATCAATTGGATACCAATTTAAGAATCGAAACCGCTAGAAAAGCATGAAACAACCAGCTAAATATGATAATGTAATGATAAATCAGTAGCTAGTAAACCAAATAAATCACACAAAGAATATAGCAATCTAATCAGGTGTGCTAAACGGACTATATGCAAAAAATCCAATTTTGAACCAATTAAAACCTGCATATAAACGAGTCAGTCCAGAAAAACTTCCAGCAATACCAAAAAAAATACCAAATTAACCAGTGGACTGCAAACCAATCAGAAGTCAACACATCAGCCTATCGTTCGAACGAGCCAGGGACATCGTTCAAACGACTTGAGATGTCGCTCGAACGAAGTACAAACGTCGTTTGCGCGAGATGGATAAGTTGTTTGAACGACTTCTCGTGACCTGTCAGAATTTCCCAGATTCCCAAAAAAATAATATAATATTGCCCAGTGAAAAAATTTGCACAAACAAATTCTAGGAAGGGCCTGTCATAAGTAAAACAGTGTTAAAACAGTAGGCTTTTAATACAAAATTCAAAAACTCATAAAAACTAAAAATGTGAGTTACATGAAAACATAGTACCGATGTGCTTAAACATGTATATGGAATGAATGGGCGTGAAACTACAACAAATGAGTCACACTTCCAACACATCGAAACGATCAAGAAGCTTTAATTGATAGAGATAAATCATCAAGCTTTATCATAGACATATGACAATAAAAGTGTGATCTTAATGAACTAAACATACTACATGCACACAAATCCAGAATTTTGACGATTCTACAAACAATAGCGTCAAATTGCAATGTTTCAACATTAGGATTAGTTGTGCAAACCCGTTTAAATTTTTTAATCCATCAAAACTCCCTCAATAATAACATGTTTTATTTTGAATGAACTAAACAGATTTGGTCCTTTTCTTAACATATTGCATTTTCTTTTGGACTCTTTTAAATGATGGCTTTCACGACGAGTTAATTTTGAACTCTCGCAGCCCTTTTCTGTGAATTCACTCATCATTTTTACCAATTTAAATCCTCACGGTAAACAGTTGTTACATGCACACTTCTCCTTAAGTCTACTAACACATATATGACAAGATTGAGATAAGAACGTCTCACCAAATTCAAATATGCAAGAGAGGTCAAACATCCATAAAAACTCATTCATGTGTGCAATGCTGGCATATATATAAAGTCGAATCAAAATGCATATCAACTTCGAAACAACCCCATATAAACAATGGTTAAGATCATTCTAAGCATCGATAATAATGACCAAATGTCCTAGCCACATGGATAATGAAACTATGGGGGGGGGGGGGTCCAAGCACACCAATATGCCAAATCAAACGTGTAAACTCAAAGCTAAAAACCGAAAATCTTTTTAGGTTTTCATATTTTGACTCAAATAAAAGCAAAATCTTTTTGGGTTTTCAAAAGTTTTCTCAAAAACAAAATCTTTTTGTATTTTTCGAATAAGACTCAAACAAGTGAAAAAATAAAATATAAAAACGATACACATGTCATTATACTAGCAATGAATAAATCATAAAGCAAACTAGGATATGACAAACATGGCAACACTATCATCCTTTAGATTTAGCATGGGAAGAATCAAGTGCACCCAAATGAGAATCATGAAGTTTAATTCCTAAATCCACTAAATCCGATTTCCTAACCCAAGTAGGAGTAAAACGACGCATGGGGGTTTGGGGAACCGGGGCAACTTTATTCCTAGACTTCCTAGGAGCTTGTCGAAGGTCATAACAATAACGCCTAAGGTGACCTTTCCTACCACAAAACGTGCAAGAGTAGCGGTGGTGGGAATGATTACCTTCATGCAGACCTTTTCTAACCTTCCTAGTGTTTCTCACATGTACGGGGGGAATGGGAACAACTCTCACATCAAAACCTATGCCTCCCCTATCTCCCTTATTTTGGACGGTGCCTAGGATCTTATCTAACTTCTTCGACCTAGCCTCCAAATAAAACTTGAATCTAGACGAGTCTCTCAATCTCTCCTCCAACCCGTGAATCCTAGACTCGAGAAAACGCCTAGACTCCTCAAACTCTAAAATATCCATTTTCAAGGACTCCATCAAACCACGAAGATTGTCTCTCTCTTTCTCCTCAAACTCTAGTTTCTCCCTAAACTTGTTCTCTCATGACCTAAGATCCTCGATCAAACTATCATTATTTTCTATGGCACACTCATTTAACTTAGCTTGCAATTTAGAGTTAGCCTTTTTCACTTTCATTGTTTTGGCATACAACTTACTAAACGCATTTTGCAACTCTTTCACATCTACCTCCTCCTCGTCACTCTCTTCACCCTCACTAACATGGGATACACTCAAAACCTCCTTGGAAGTGTCATGCACATGAGAATCTTCGTCGCTCACATGACTTGCCATAAAAGCAACGAAGTTACGATCAATGGGGGAACTCTCTCCCTCTTCCGGATCACTATCACTTAAGGTGGCATTATAGACAATGGGTTTCTTGCCCTCTTTCTTAAGTCTGGTGGGACAATCCTTAACTTTGTGACCGTACCCCTCACACCCAAAACACTTATTCGACTCATCTCTTTTAGGCTTCTCAAACTTATCCGTAGAGGTGGGATCTACTTTGTTTTTCTTGAATTTTTCAAATTTCTTTGCATCTTTCGATTGCTTTTGAAACTTAATAAATTTTTTAAATTTCTTTGCCAACAAAGCAACATCCTCAAAATTGAAATCGGAATCGGAATCCAAAACTTTGATTTCCACCTTCCGGGTTTTCAAATCAATACCCTTTTCTTTCTTAGGCACTTGCTTGGAGGTAATCTTGATGATTTCATAGGTTTGTAAGTCACCTACAATCTCTTCTAGTTTCGTTGACTCTAACTTACCCAAGGAGTTCAAAATGGTCCCTTTCGCATCAAACCTACCAGGCAACGACCTAAGGATTTTTTTACTGACACGGTTGTCGGGAATTTTTGCACATAGGTTAAACGACGAGTTGATAATATTGGACAACTTAGCATAAAACTCATCAAAAGTCTCACTCTCTAACATCCTAATGGTCTCAAACTGTGTGATGAGATTTCGAAGTTTTGATGCCCTAACCGTGCTAGTGCCCTCGTGAGTGAGTGTCAAAATATCCCAAGCCTCTTTTGATGTTTCACAACTCATAATTCTATTATATTCTTCCAGTGTGACATGTGAAGCAATAGCGTGCAGACCCTAAGAATTATATTGTACAAGTCGTTGTTCAGTGTCGGTCGATGACTCAACAGGCTTTAAACTAGTGATCTCACCTATAATAGTGACAGTGGGTGTCCAACCTTTCTCAATAGCAAGCCAAAAATGCTCATCAATAGATTTTAATGCACATCTCATTCTCATCTTCCAATAAGTGTAATTAGTGCCATAAAAAACAGGAGTTCGAGAAAATTCATTTTAACCAGAATTCATCTTTGAAAACACATGGGATCACAAAACAAATAAAATATGTTTTCTAGCTCTGATACCAATTTGAAAGAGTGGTAAATATGTGTGTTTTAAACAAAACCAATATCTCTTAGAAAATTATCCAACTTTTAATTATGCACCAAACCAAGGTTTGAAAACCCAATTCTTACTTTAAACAAATTTTATCTTGATTAATCTTAAACATGCATCTAGTGATTAAAGCAAGTAAAGTAAAGTAAAGAATAGTCACAACGCCTGATGTACAAGGAAAAAACTGAAAATGGGAAAACAACCTTGGACGACCCAAGTCAAGCAATCACTATGAACAATGGTTTTATAAAGACAGATTAGCCTTACACTAAGACTCGATCCCCACGGGTCTTGACGCTCCTTCTGATCTTCTACCGTTCTTTAGTAGTGCCCACGCAGAAATTCCATCTTTCCCGATACCTGTCCACAACACACTCGTCCATGTATGTCTCTGTGTCCACCGAATGACTTTGATTCATCTACGATATCGAACAATAAGTCCTTCTCTTTTCTTCACCGCAAAAACCTTTGATGTTTAATGTGTAGAACAAACAACTTTGGCGCAACAAGTTTACTTAAACATATAAGAATGATATCTCGGATCTTTGCAAACTTCTAAGGAAGTGTTTATGCTTTGTAAACCTTAGAAAACATGTGCAAACAAGTTTCTGGTTCGTTTACTGTTTTCAAGAATGCACACTTACGAAACTCTGATAGAAACACACTTTAAATAACAATTTAGCGCCGCCTCGAAAAACATGTTGTTCGAACGAGTTAAGGAACTCGTTCGAGCGACTTAGACATCTCGTTCGCGCGATATCTAATGTCGTTCAAGCGGGATGTTTGACTTTTTGACCTTTAGTTGAAAACGTCTCTTCAAAGAGACCAGTAAAGTCAAACTCCTTTTTTGAGCTTATCATAATTAAAATGTAGTGTAAACCTTTAAAACACTTTTAAAAACATTTTAAAATATATTTCTTTATAAAAATACGTCCTTATCTTTTATAAAAATAATTTTGAGCACCATTAATTATACAGATTCATACCTGAGTGATCTCAGAATGCAATTACCTTTGAAGGTGATTAAACTTGCACCAATTAAACATCGGCATGATAAATTCTTTGAAGCTTTGTAGCAACGTCTTTAATTTTCTTCAATACGTCATAGACCAAGTGGGATCGTGTCAAATTAAAAATCTCCCTATTACATATTACAAACAAGTTTTGTTCACGAAATAAAGTCAAAACAATATAGGGACTCAATTGGAAATTTATGTCCTTACACCGCATATGTGAATCATGTCTTCTCGGCAGAGATGTCTAGTAGTCAACGGGATGAAATTGGTCATTCACTTTTTAAGAAGTTTGTTGGAAAAATGAATTCTTTGGTTGATTTGATAGTGAATTTTGCTAGGGAGCTTCAAAGACAACGTCATCAATCATTGATTGCGGACAATCGAGACATGATTGAGAAACCCAAAACGAATTTTTTTAATGAAATTTTAATGCAAATGGATGATGTTTACACACGTGAGGTGTTCTTCAAATTCCAAGATGAGTTATGTGAGAGCTTTAGTTACAAATTTGAGCTCGAGTTCGAGTCGGACACTAGTCGTTGTTATAAGATTCAATGCAAAGCCAATGGTACATATTACGTTTGGCGCATCGCAGGGGCTTTTGGAACTGCTCATTATCTTCTCAATTGAATGCATGAATGTAAAATTGAATGGTACTGCTAGTTATGTAGTAGACTTTGGAATTGAGTGAATGTTGAATGGTAATGCTCATTATGTTTCCTACTTAAAATTGAATGAAGGTTGAATAGTATTGCTAAAATTGAATGGTACTGCTCATTATGTTTTCAATTGAGTGAATGTTGATAAGAGGTTGCATTTGGAACTGTT
Organism: Sambucus nigra; assembly: GCA_949130495.1. Lineage (NCBI taxonomy): Eukaryota > Viridiplantae > Streptophyta > Magnoliopsida > Dipsacales > Adoxaceae > Sambucus > Sambucus nigra. Next base: position 465,987,523 of record OX422209.1, on the reverse strand, counting down.
AGTTATGAAGTAGGAACCTAGTCAGGTGGAGTAAACCTCCACCTGATATGTTGATAAGAGGTTGCAATTGAGTGAGATGGTGTGCGTTTCCTCTCAAAGAAAAAAGGGTGCTATTTGTATAATTTTTCAGAACAAAATTGGCAGGAATCTTAATCAATCCATCATTATGTGATAATGCATTTGTTATTTTCCTCGGATCATCTGAAGGAGTTCCTCCATAGAATTGGGTTGCTATGATATTAAAGCATTAGTATCCAATTGTAACATTTATCCATCCTTTTCTTATGACATCTCAATTTTTATTTGATCCTAACAAAAAATTAATTGCCAAAATTTTCTACTGCCATTTATAACAAATTTTCTACTGCCATTTATACCAAAATTGGAACTGTTAGTTATGGCACATGATACAATTGAACCAACTTCGCAGACTTCGGAATGAAAATGCCCAATCAAAGATATTTCATTAAACATTACCAAATCACATCTAATACAATAAAAATGCAATGAGTACAACATAGACAACAAAAATTGCAATAATAAATCGTCCGGTCGCCTTTTCTCTAACTTCATCTCGCATTTGTCATATTTCATCTCGCATTTGTTGCAATACATCACGAACTTGGGTAATATCATTTCGTAGTTGGGTAATTTCATATCGGAGTTGAATGTGACAACTTTCTTCTTTCTTGTGTAAATATTTTCGATGCACATTCTCGTCATAGTAACCTATGAAATTTTAGCACTCCTACAATTATAAGCATATAAATTAAATTTTTGTTCATTAATAAAAAAAATTACAAAAATAAAATAAAATCATACCATGTTTTGAGGGCATGAGTAAAAATGTATACTCAAATTTTTTGCACTTTTTGAAATTTTTACAATACAGGTTCCCATACGACAATTGCAAATACGAACAGGTCACCCCGGTGTGGCATTGGATGATTTTGAATGACTTTCCATTCTCTATGAAATGAAAAAATAATAATTTACTATGACATAAATAAAGAAATCAACTAAAAATTTTGAAGATGGAATATTTGAATATCTTAATCAAAACCAGCTAGGGCTTTTGGTTTATAATAAACTAATACCTTAATCAAAATCAGAAGATGGAACACAACATTTCACTTCAAAATCAATTTGGGGAGGACGACAATGGGTTCATTTCAACAACCACTAGGGCTTTTTTTCTCTGGGTGGCGACGTCCGCTTGTGAAAAGTCCTCTCTCTCTCTCTCTCTCTCAATATATATATATATATATATATATATATATATATATATATAAGTGTGATTGATTTTTCTACGCGAGAATGAGTAGATAAGACATATAGTCATATCTAAATTATTCTAAATGTGTGAGAAAACATTTATCAACGGATGACTTTTAATGAATACAAAGAAATAGAAAATGTATTATCGTATTGTATGTGCAATACGAGTGGGCAATATAAATTATTGGATGGGAAGATACATAAATCAGACTAGTTAGGCATTTAGCATAACGAGGTGGGTTAGGGTAGTACGTTAGGTCTACACAATAGTTGAGGGGTGAGTGTCTCAGGTGAAAGCACGTAGTACTAACATGTATATAATAATTTATCTTGACGCGTTTTAAACACTTGGTAAATTTTTCAAGTTGTTTTACGTGGGCTCTGACCCGCTGCAAATCCTTTTTATAAAAACAATTTTAGGTGCCCGACCACAGAGATGCCAGGCATATGAGTTCCTACATTTGACGTGCTGCAGCTGCTATGGAAGTTACTGGACCTTGATATTAGACTCCTCCATGTTTATTTCAGTTCCTATGCATCCTTATTTATCTCAGTCGGGCATGTCTCAGTCGGGCATGTCTCCCATCCTTAGTTGGATTGTATTTTTAAAGACTTTGTATTTCCATTTATTTCCAGTATTGCTTTAAACATTATCTATAGATGACTATATTGAGATTCTATCTGGAGTGTTATTTTAGACTCATTTATATATTTATTTTGTTATCTTATAATCCATTATTTTGTGCTTGGAGTGGTGAATGTTAATTATTCAGTTTATATTAGATTGCATATTAATATTACAGATTAAAATTGTGATACCATGCCACTACAGTACATCAAAAAGAGGAATTTGACGTGGTTTAAAACTGTGCCAGATCAAATCTGGCACAGCTTAAAACCATGCCAAAAGTGTGCCAGAAATATCAAATTCTGGCACGGTTTAAAAGTATACCAGAAGTGTTGCTGTTTGGTCAAATCTGGCACACTTTTGAGCCGTGCCAGAATAAGGTGTTCCAAAATGACCAGTTTTTTCTGACACGGCTCAAAAGTGTGCCAGATTTGACCAAACAGCAACACTTCTGGTACACTTTTAAACCGTGCCAGAATTTGATATTTCTTGCACACTTTTGGCATGGTTTTAAGCTGTGCCAGATTGAGAACATTTTGATAAACTTTGGCACAGTTCAAAACCGTGCCAAAATTTGATACACTTTTGGCACGGTTTTGAACTGTGACAAATTTTTGGTAAAAGAAAAAAAAAATTAATTATTTGAAAACGAGAAAATTCACAAATTGTAGATCTCGAAAGTTGTTGATAAACTAATGTGCATACAAACTTCAAAATATTACAAATAATAATAGTTGACACACTAAAAAAATTGGGCAGAGTTTCCTCTATTTTTTGGACATTCTAAAACGTGTTAATATAATACCTGGGTAATGTAAAGCCCACACGGTCATAAAATATAACAATAAAACTACAAAATCCCGCACTACCATAAGAGTTAATAATAAGACTACAAAAGCCCGCATGGACATAACACAAAAATATATAATCCTGAATATTAACGAAATTAATAAATAATTCTCTTGTTATAGACCATTGACTTCATGTGTTCCACATGGATAAAATCTAATGGAGAAATGTTATCTACAACAAACTAAGATATAATAGGAGATGATGTTAGTAACCAAGTAATTTAAAAAAAATCTTATTCAGGCAGAAAATTTGCATTTACGAATTTAAATTATTATTGTATTCACAAATCGATATTGTTGTGACTATATGGTCATCTCCTACGAGTTACATTAGTCCCATGCGAGGTGTTACTACTTCTTACTGGTCCGTTTTGGGACTAATTTAAGTGTTCACTCTCAAACGACATGTTTTTCAACCCAATGTAGATATTTTCAAATTATTGTCATATCCTCAAACTGGGAGACAAGTGACTACACGATCAATTCCTACAAGTTGCATTGGTCCCGTGCAAGGTGTTTGTGCCTCTTATGGAGAAATTTGGAAGCTGGTTTGGGTTTTCACCCTCAAACGACATGTTTGTAAGCCTAATTTAGATATATTCATATTATCGTCATATTCTCAAACCGGGAGAACCATGACTACGCGATTAGTTCCTACAAGTTACATTGGTCCCGTGAGAGTTGTTCGTGCCTCTTACGGTGATGTTCGGGGGTTGGTTTAGGTTTTTACCCCTTAACGGCTTGTTTTTAAGCCTAATCGAGATATTTTCATACTATTGTCATATTCTCAAATCGAAAGTCCTGTGACTATGTGGCCAGTTCCTACAAGTTACATTGGTCCCGTGTGAGGTGTTCGTTCCTCTTACGGGGCCGTTTGGGGACTAGTTTAGGTTTTAACAACTTGTTTTTAAGTTTGAATGTTGATTTTTGCAAATTATCGTCATATTCTCAAACTAGGAGACCCATGACTACGCGGTCAGTTCCTACAAGTTACAGTGCTTCTGTGCGAGGTGTTCGTGCCTCTTACGGGGCCGTTTGGGGGCTGGTTTAGGTTTTCACCCTTTAACGGCTTGTTTTTAAGTCTAAGTGTTGATTTTTTCAAATTATCGTTATATTCTCAATCCAGGAGACCCGTGCCTATGCGGTCAGTTCCTACAAGTTACATTGGTACCGTACGAAGTGTTTATGCCTCTTACGGGACCGTTTGGGGGCTGGTTTAGGTTTTCACCATTTAACGGCATGTTTTTAAACCTAATCTAAATATTTTCAAATTATCATCATATTCTCAAATCGAGAGAACCGTAACTGCACAGTCAGTTCCAACAAGTTATATTGGTCCCGTGGGAGGTGTTCATGCCTCTTACGGGGCCGTTTGGGGGGCTGGTTTAGGTCTTCACCATTTAAAGGTATGTTTGTAAGTCTAAGTGTCAATTTTTTCAAATTATTATCACATTCTCAAACTGAGAGACTTGTGACTACACGGTCAGTTCCTATAAGATATATTGGTCCCGTGCGAGGTATTCGTGCCTCTTACGGGGCCGTTTGGGGGCGGGTTTAGGTTTTCACCATTTAACGACATGTTTTTAAGTCTAATCTAGATATTTTCAAATTATCGTCATATTCTCAAACCGATAAATCCATGACTACGCGATTAGCTCCAACAAGTTACATTGGTCCCGTGCGATGTTTTGTGCCTCTTACGAGGCCGTTTGGGGACTGGTTTAGGTTTTCACCCTTTAACGGCTTATTTTTAAGCCTAAGTGTTGATTTTCGCAAATTATCATCATATTCTAAAGTCGGGAGATCCGTAACTACACGGTCAATTCCTAAAACTTACATTGGTCCCGTGCGAGGTGTTCGTACCTCTTACGGGGCCGTTTGAGGGTTGGTTTAAGTTTTCCCCATTTAAGGAAATGTTTTTAAGCCTAATGTAGATATTTTCAAATTATCATCATCTTCTCAAACCGAGAGAACCATGACTATGCGATCAGTTCCTACAAGTTACGCTGGTCCCGTGCAAGGTGTTCGTGCCTCTTACGGGGCCGTTTGGGGGCTAGTTTAGGTTTTCACCCTTTAATGGCTTGCTTTTAAGCCTAATCTATATATTTGTAAATTATCATCAAATTCTCAAACCGAGAGACCTGTGACTACTGGTCAGTTCCTACATGTTACATTGGTCCCGTACGAGGTGTTCGTGCTTCTTACAGGTTCGTTTGGGGGAGGGTTTAGGTTTTCACCATTTAACGACATGTTTTTAAGCCTAAGTGTTGATTTTTACAAATTATCATCATATTCTCAAACCGGAAGACCTGCGACTATGTGGTTAGTTCCGAAAAGTTACATTTGTCCTGTACGAGGTGTTCGTGCCTCTTATGGGGCCGTTTGGGAGCTGGTTTCGGTTTTCACCCTTTAACGGCTCATTTTTAAGCCTAATCTAGATATTTTTAAATATCATTATATTCTCAAACTAGGAGACCCATGTCTATGCGGGTTGTTGCTACAAGTTATAATGGTCCCGTACGAGGTGTCCGTGCCTCTTTCGGGGTCGTTTTGGGGGCAGGTTTAGGTTTTCACCCTTTAACGACTTGTTATTAAGTCTAAGTGTTGATTTTTTCAAATTATCATCATATTCCCAAATTGGGAGCCCCGTGACTACACGGTTAGTTCCTACAAGTTATATTGGTCTAGTGCGAGGTGTTCGTGCCTGTTACGGTGACTTTTGGGGCTGGTTTAGGTTTTCACCCTTTAACGGCTTGTTTTTAAGCATAATCTAGATATTTTCAAATTATCATCATATTCTCAAATCGAGAGACCCGTGACTACACGATCAGTTCCTATAAGTTACATTGGTCCTGTGCGAGGTGTTCGTGCCTCTTACGGGGTCGTTTGGGGTCTAATTTGGGTTTACTACTTTTAACAGGCTGGTTTAGGTTTTCACCCTCAAACGGTATGTTCTTTAGAATAATCTGAATATTTTTAAATTATCGTCATATTCTCAAACTAGTTAAACCATGACTACACGGTCAGTTCCTAATAGTTACATAGGTCCCGTGCGAGGTGTTCGTGCCTCTTACATTGGTGTGTATTAGAGAGTTCTTCCCAAAGCACCCTTCATTGGACATAATCAGTGCTGGCATAAACCGGGAGTAGGTGATGAGATCCTATGTGTTACATTAATACCGTACGAGGTGTTCGTGCCTCTTTGGGGTTGTTTGGAGGTTGTTTTAGGTTTTCATCCTCTAACAGTATGTTTTTAATCAATTTAGAACGTTTATTGATTTTAGAAAATTTGGACATAGTCTCATTTATTTATTCGTTAAATCCAACATGTTTTAACATTTAAAATAAACTCAATAGCAATAGAAAATTCCAAAACCAAACCACCAGCAAATCCATTCCACCAAATTAACTAAATAATCTCATAAAGTAAGCCATTTTACATTTGGCTACTTGTTGCCGCTATTTCAGGCCATTTTTTTATTTAATGCTACAACATTTAAAGCGAATTTGAGACTTTGAGACTAACCAGATTTCATTTGTATTTTGATAGCCACCCGATGAACTCTTCGCGCCATAACTTCTCGAAAGTATCCCATTTGGTCCAACAATGTCTGTAAATTCTGAAATCTTCTATTCTGAGTGGCATTTAGTTGTTCAGTAGAGGATATCTGATCTTTTAAGTTTCTCAGCTCTTCATTATGAGACCGAGACTGTGCTATGACTGTTGAAGTGTCAGAAGACTTATATTAGAATGTTTGTCTTATAAAATACCAAAAGGATAAAAGGGGGAAAGAACTGAAAATTGCAGTTATCATTCATCAAATCATACTTTATTTTACTCTAATACGATGTCTTGAAGAATTCCACGATGCTAGTTTTCACGTCAGTCACATGCTCCTGAATTCAAAATCGATAAAACCATACTAGTTGATGATTGGGGTGAAACATGTCAAATATGCACAATGTCAAGAATATTATTATAACACATAAATTGAAATCAAATTTAGTAAAGGTAAAATCAATTTGTACCTTTCCTTCTTGAACTGAACCTTTCACCTTTTTTTGCATAGGGTATGTCATTCAGGTTTTTGTTAATTTTTTTCCCTACCATTTCACCTTTAAACCTTTTTTTGTACCATTTAAATAATGCTTAAATATCTTGAAAATTTAAAAACTGTGTTATGCAATCCCCAAACATAATAACATTAATATCAATCACATTAAAACTTCAATGTAAGCTACCCGGAAAACAATTTTAATGATTTACGCACCAAGTTAATTTTAGTATTGTACGCCATTTTAGCTCTAAAAATATGTAACTACTCCAAAGCTTCATTTTGCTTCCACCAATTGCGCAAATCAACTAAAACAACCTCTCAAGTATAAAAATGAAATATATACCTTCAGATAGCGACAAAACTTGATTATTACCCGCCTATGTATTATGGTAGCTAATAAAACCTAAAAATAAAAGGAGTTGTCCACCCAAATATTAGCCATTCAACTATTGTACCAATAACTCGTTAAATTTAAGATTCGTTCAAAATTGAGTATGGATTCTAATCAACAAACTCCTAAAATACCTTTAATCTTATTGTAAATTCAAAAGTGGCCATAAAATTTAAGCATAATAAAACTAATTTTGGAAACCCTAATTTAAATTTTAAAACACAAATCCCAAATATGACCTACGATATAATAATATAATTCTGAACAATATATGAGAACATGTATCGGGGATCCCTGTCCCCGTTTAAAACATGTATCGGTTTCCCCGCGGGGAGCCCATTTCTTTTCTTTTTTTTAATATATACAACTCCAAAAAAATATCTTAAACAAAAAATTCATTTGAATCTCATTTTTACCTATACAGGCTTTATAAAAAATTACAGTTAATAGTGGGCGACAGGAACAACATTTAAATCTTTAAAAAAAATCTCAAACAAAAAATGTAAGCTATAAAAAAATCTCAACAGGAACAACAGTTATTCTTTTAAATCTTAAAAAAATGCAAACAAATCTCAAACAAAAAATGCAAACAAATACATTATTAATACTTAAGTTGTACTTGAAGCAAATAAATCTCAAACAGATCTTGGGCGACAGCACACCTAAAGAGACAAATGGAACAACAGTTACCTTGGGCGCCAGGAACAAATATCAACCTAATTTAGAATAAGACTGGAGAGCACTGGCGAGATGGTTTGAAATTGAGCAAAAAATAGAATTTTAATTTTTGTGTCCATGATAGACTTCAATTTCATAAAGCTCCATTTCAATAGTAAAAACTAAACTGACTATAGTCAGTCTATAACTCCAAGCCAGGTCTAGTAACTATAATTTTGTAATTAAAACCACAATTATAATTAACTAAACTAAGCCCATAAAATACCCACTTCAACCACACACACGTAAATCATGGGGGAAAAGTGTGGTATACCAAAATACAATCTGGGTATGTATAGTTTATACTTTGTAAACGATTTGAAGCTCAAAAAAAGACTTTGTAAAAATAAACAATAGGGAAAGAATAAATTTTATATTTTAATGTAGTGAATAGTGATAAATGGATGATAATGTATATACCTGGTTGTCATGAGAAGAAATCTAGGTTGAAGAGGTTTGTCGAGGATGAGAAACTTGAATGTTAGTATCATCATCAGAGAGCAATTGGATGGTCTTCCCAGAGAACTTAAGTCCGAGATCTTTGTTATTTGACATTTTTGTATCTAAGTATTTAGAGATGTTTAGTTTTGTTGAGCAGAGGATTGGTTTCTTGAGTTATGTTTGGTTTTAACAAAGGGGGAGACTGAATTCTCAGCCACAAGTTATGTTGTGTATATCAAATCTCAAAAGAAATGACAGGAACAACAATTACCTTTACCTTAGGTGGCGACAGGATGATGAGGTGCTGGCGAGGTGATGAACAACATGAACAATCTTGGATGAGGAGATGAGGGGCGGACGGGAGGGACGATGAGCAGACTAGCTGCAGTAGAGGATGCACGGGCCCCTATAGTGGGTACTTCCACTGCGGACCGAAGCGACTTACCATAGACCGGTGGCCGAAGGCTTGTAGGACAGAGCAGGTGGATGCCGCAGTAGAGAGAGAGTGTATATTGGATCCGATAAGTGGGTGAGGGGAGGGAGAGAGATGGGAAGTGGAAGATTGAAAGATGAGAGAGGAAAGAGAAGAGGAAAAGTAAACATATAATTTTTTTAGGGTCTTTTATATTTTAATCAAGTGTACTCAATTTCGGCACACTTTAAAAGAGTGCCAAATTTTGGCACTATTTTTAAGTGTGCCAGATTGTCATTAAACCGTGCCAGAATTTGGAACAGTTTAAAATTATGCCAAATTTTTAACATCAGGATGTGCCAAATAGCTATTTTTGGTGTAATGTTAGGGTATTGGTAATTAATTGAATTTCGACAGTGATGCTAAGAATGAAACCATTAATGATTCCTATTTAATTTAATAATGGACTGATCAACCAGGATTAGAATAGGTGGGGTGTCACAGCTACCTATAGTGACAAACTGTTAGTCTGAAAAGAAAAGCTAATGAAGGTTGTTATACTCTTTATTGTGCTATCAAATGGCAAAGATGGCAAAGCTATTGAAGGTTGGGGCGGAAGGATTTTCTATGATAGATGAATACTTCGGAAGGAAGGGAAGGCCTCAACACCAGGTAAGCAAGTATCAATATCAGCCACATCAATCCCATGTTTATCCGGTGACTACAGTTTCCACAACGAAAGAGGTTGTTTTTTTTATGAGGCAGCAAATTTCTATGATGGGGCCGTGATTGCAAATTATCCCAACACAAAACAGATGCGTGCGCCTTTTTACGCTCCTTAATGATACTTTTATATCAACACATATATGTAATTAAATAAGACACTATCCTTGTTGTATCACTTTCTTTTATAAGTCACTCGGTTGACATCACAATGAGGTGCAACGGGCTGTAGTGGCTGAACGTGATAATCTACAAATACTATGTGTTTCTAACCATTAGTATGTACTCTCTCTCTCTCTCTCTCTCTTATGACACCCCGCCTAATAAAATACTGGGCGATCACTCCTATATAAAAACAGGAGTCTCATATGGATCATTCTTAGCATCACTGTCGAAAATCCATTTTAATTACTAATAACCTATAGGCTGGTGTCAAAATTTTACTTAACTACTCTTTTTAAACAACTACAATTAAAACATTCACACAGTTCTGCGTAAATGAAACTGAAATGAAATAAAATAATCGAACACTCGGTCAAAATTATACAACCATATTGAATGCCGCACTAAAAAGCGGAAAAAGAATAAATAAATGTTGTTGGGTTATTAACCTGAATGTGTATACAATACCTCCTATCTAGATTTTAATAATCGAAGCGTCTATGAAGAACCTGCACGCATCCACAGCGGCTGCAACCGACGTCTGAATCGAAGGAAGTGCCACCCAGGCGTCCCTGTGTCTGGACACCTATATATATATATAATATATATAGAAAGAAAGGAAAAGTAGATAAACGGGTTAGAGCCCGAGTTGTGAAAATATTTAGCAAGTGCATAAATGCCTTATTTTTAGAAAAAGGTTTTATCTCATATTTAAGTTTGGTATCTCACTCCCATGAGATACCCCTCACCTCTCTTTTAATAGTGCACAACTAACGCACCCTAACAAAATACCCTAGTCAAGCTATCCCGCCTAACTAGTCTAATTCACCCGTCTACTAGAAACCTATACAACCCGAGTACTAAGGGCTAAATTTCCCTCCATTCTCAACACTGCACTAAGTTTGTGCATGGGGTGTCTCGCAAAGCGAAATCCAAATAAGGAACCCCCCCCGATACACTACTACTTGGCAGGGTTAATGGTAGATATCCATTAGGCCCGTAGCACAAAACTAAAGTATAAATATATACTTACATTCTTATATATATACATATCACATTCATCTTTATATACGTCTTACAATACACATCCGGAAAATATCTCCCTGACTGAGGTTTTCTTTACATTCAAAAAACGTTTACCAATTCATTTTCATTTCAAAACTTTCTATTTCCCTTCATATATCCAGGAAATATACTTAAAGCAAGTTTTATTGTCATAAAAATGCTTTACCGTTTCATAACATATCATTTCCCTTCTTATATCCAAGAAATGTATTTAAAAGACAATTTTATTATCATAAAAATGCTTTTTCATATCATATTCTTCCATTTCCCTTCTTCCATCCAGAAAGTGTATCCGAAGCCAATTCATTTATTCCATTTTCATCTTTATAATATACATCAATATAATAACCATCCCACCGAGCTATAACTCGAGGATATAGTCTTTTAATGCTATCATCTTCCAGTTGCCCAAACCACGTAGCAAACTCAAGTCACCTGGAGGGGCTAAACGACACCCATCCTCGTGATCAACTCACGCACACAACGTTCGGGAAGAGATCATAGCTCCTAACCGGTCAATGAGATGAAACATATTCACCATGTCTCACCACAAAAGAAATGTAAATCACATTATAACACACTGGACGACTATGACCTGGGGAATATCCACACCCTGCTCCTCGAGCCAGGATGCTCACCCTCAGCGCGAAAACTTCCCAATGATAGAATTAAAGGGGGTAAGCTTCACATATATGTATACCATCCACACATAGATTTATATACATAACCGTATCATATAAGATATATACTTTAATCACATAGTATATATATACCATATACTCCTCCTCGAATATATATGAATGGCCATAATTGCCAATCACATCTAACGATGGCCAATAATCCCAAAGATTCTCTCAAAGAATCATAATCATGCATTCATATGTGCATGATACTATACCCAAAGTATTGCCTCACTTCGATAAATAATAGTTACCTTAATTATCTCTAAGGACTTATTGGATATCTCCAATTATACCAGTTCACTCTAAGTGAATATATATCTATATTCCCAATTTATCCTAATTATCTCATAGGATATACTCAATCCACAATCAATTATAATTATGTTTCCTCTACACATAATTATATAGGCCTAAATTCCCTACTGAAATATTCCAGGGATTATTCTTTCCCGGATAACCTTAAATTCAATAAGTCGTGGACTCCATTTCCACGAATCCAAGGACTATATCTCGTCTCTATAATCAATTAGAGGTCCCCACCCTAACTTAGGAACCATAAACCTTTAAATTTTACCAATTATTTATTTTCCTCGAAAATATAACTTAAGGGTTATACATTTAAAACCCTCACCTTGCCCTCCTAAATTTCCTCAATTAGAGGACTCTATACTCCTAAAGGATTACTTATTTTATCCCTTAAATAACCTCAAAGCAATATGTATTGGAATCTATACCATCCAATTCACCCTAAGAAAGATTGTCTACTTTCAGAAGAGGTCGATCGATCGACCCTTGGTCGTCGATCGATCGATGGCTCGATCGATCGAGCCCCCATGATCGATCGATCGATCATGTCGGGCAGCTTCTTATCCGACAAGCTGTTTCGGCCATTAAAGCTTATCCCAAGCTTTTGTCGCCTCATCCAACGTCCTACAACCTCAACCAACTACAAATACACATATATTAAGGGTTCTAAACATCCTAGAACCCTAAACCACCAATTAATTTTGATTAATTTCTAAGTTTCTCCAATTATGAAATTTTAGGGGTTTATTCGTTTTAACTCCCGAAAACCCGTTTTATCCATGAAAACCCCGCCCAAAATCTTTAGGGTTTTTTAATACCAAACTAAGATATGAGATTTATGCAAAAAGTAAATAAAACAAGTAAACACTTGCCTCGTGGACATAATCCAACAATCCCGGGTCGAATCCCACGGAGGTAAGCTGGAATCTCCCCTTTCTCCTCTTTTTCTCTCCTCCTCTCTCTCTTATCTCTCTTCTTTCTCTTTTCTTTCTATTCTCTTACCCTCTCCCTCCTTATATAGGGAGAAAAGGGTTTATACCCCTTAAAACCCAAAAACGACTCGTTTACTCAATTACGAGTTACTTTTACTCCAAAATTACCCGAAACTCAATTTCGACAATCGGACACTCTTTTCCGACTATCTCGGCCATTCCGAGACTCATGGCGCAGTCAAAATCCCCATCCGAGGTACTTGACCACAACTCACTATTTTAACCCCACACGACTTAATGCGGGTTTTCCAATTTAAATCTAACCTCGTGTCGCTTTACTCAACGGCGACATATAATTAAAATATTCCGACATATTTAATCGCAAAAATAATTACAACATCCATCGAAAATCATTTAATCCTCAAAAATCCCAAAAATCACTATTTCGAGAAATTCCCCAAATTCCAATTTAAACTCAATAATGGAATTTAATTGTCTCCAAAAAGGACGGGTTGTTACATACTCCCCCCTTATAAGGGAATTTCGTCCTCGAAATTCAGATACAACCTACACCGCCAATCCTAGAATCGATCCAAATCATAATACCTCAAGAGGAACGATACTAACCCAATGGTTCCCAACCATACACTATACGGCTACCGCGGTCGTAAAGTGACTCCAATAACATCACATTGCACCCATCATCTATAGTGACTCACGGCATAAACTTTAACTTTATATACCAAGCCTTTTCTATTTCAGGCAGTATATAAAACCAACTCACTAAGGTGCCCATACACCTTTTTAACCCGTGCACGTCTGCACATCCATTCTAAATGTTCGACACTTAACACTCTCTCTAAATAAGGGTCTCCTTTCCTCGGTGTAATACTCACACATGGGTCCTCTCAACCCGCGAAATTCAATTCTCCTTATATCGGTGCCACTAACTCTATTAAACTTACATCCTACAAATGCTATGGTCTAAGTGTTACCCTACCTACGTGAAACAAGTATAATCCTAAGTATATCCCTAGTTCCCAAGGCCTCTCTCAACTTCCAACATTTGCTTGGTTTCATACGTGGGACGTCTCGCATAGCTAAATCCAAACAAGGAACCCTCCCGTTACACTACTCCCTCGCGTCGTCGATCATTGAGATGTAACGGCTTAAGGCACCCCAACGGGATGTCCTAAATCCTACCTCCCTAACCTACGAATGCATTTCTACCATTCTATCCTATCAATCGGGCGCCTATCTCTATCGAGATTTTACAATCATTTCATCCAAAACATACTTCTCCAAAATTTTCCTTTTCATTACGGCCTGGCCATAAGCCTTAAATCAATTCCTTTCACCTTGACTCACCTTTATACTTGCGGTGAGAAAAATTTTTTAGTGCTTTTCCACAGCACAACATTTCCATAAATATACCACCATCACATGGCTCATAGTCTATAGTGGTTCATCAACACTATAAGACTTTTCCACAAAATCAACATCCTTGCATCCTATAACATCTCTCCACTCCCGACGCCGTTAAGGTTCACGCTTGGAGCGTCTCGCAAAGAAAAATCCAAACAAGGAACCCCTCCACACACTACTACTTAACTTTATCGGTCATCGAGGTCCGTTATTTTCGAACATGCAACCGGGAAAATCCTATCCCCTTTCAACAAAAAGTGGTCTGAACTCCTATCTCTAACTAAGAGTCACACCACCAAGCGCTCGTACTAATATTCAGTCCTTGCGCAATCAACGATGAGCTTAAACTCACAGCTGAACAATAATCTTGCGGGCCTTAAATCATATCTATAAGGTCGCCACGCACTCACATCATAATAATAAAACATCTACTCATCGAATTTCCATCTACCCATGACAATAAGGGCGAGCTCAACCTGTATCCAGGTGAGATATCGCAACAACAAACTATTCCACCCTGGAACCGCGGACACGATAGTCTTGCCATCATTAGCCTGCTATCGCTCCGAATATACCATTACATATTATACTCCCATATTACCTGTAATACCCCGTATTTTCATGGCTTTTAAATTTAGGGATTTATTAAATTTAATTGAGATAAAATAATTTAATTTATATCCGAAATGTTGTTTTAAATATTTACTAGCGTGACGAGAGTTAGTAATTATTGGAAATATAATATTTGTTGAATATTACTGGATGAGTATAGTAATATATGAGATTTATTTTTATAATATTGTCACGTGTGAATAAAATGGCAATTATGGAAATTTAAGTCAGGACGCGCCTGTGTCGTGTCGGGAATAAATGTTGATTAATAAAAGTGAAATATTTTTAGTTATTCGTATGGTCATTTTGAGTGTGACGACATGTCCGGAAGGGTCGAGATAGTCAGAAAAGTGTACCCGGGAGTTTAGTTTGAGTCTCGGGGCAATTTTAGGCTTAATTAGTACCCCGGGAGGGCATTTTGGTCATTTTACATTTTTGGGTAATTAAACCCACGAAATTTCAAGGGTTATATCAGATGTCTAAGGTTGTCTTCTAGGGTTAGAACAACCAAAGACAAGTGTCGGCCATAGGAGAGGGAAGGAGAGAGCTTCCAAAGCAATCCAAGGCCCGAAATTCACCCGTTTGCACCGCCGCCACCGCCAACTCATAGATCGCGAGACGGGGAACGCAACCACACCAATTTCGACACCAAAACAGACTTCTGAAAATCCCAGGCAAGTGTTTATCTTGCTTATTTCGTTGATGAATCTTTCATATTAGTTTAGGAATGATTAGGATGAATTGTATGGAAGAAAAACCCAATTTGAGATAGGAAATTGCATGTAATGATGACTTAAATGATATTCTGGAAAGTTTTTTTGATGTAGAGGATTAAACCACGAAATTTTAATGTTGTATAAGAAGGAACCACGAAATTTTGATGTTGTAATAGAAGGAAACCTTAGAGCCAATCAGAATAAAGGAGAAAAATCGCACTTCAAGACCCCCGAACCGGTTCGCATGTTCCTCGAACCGGTTCGCCCCCCAAACCGGTTCGCCCCTGGGTTCGTGAATGTTTGCTGGTCTGGGGTTCTTTTTCTTCCATTCAACACTTAGAATTTTTTACTTGTTTTCTTTCCTTTCTTCCTTGGATTTTTCTTCAACTTCAACGGGTCATAACTCATCAACCGTAGCTCGGATTTGGGTTCCGTTTCTTCCAGTGTTCTCGTTGTTCCGAGCTATTCAACTTTCTAGTTGACTCCTCCTTCGGGATCGGGCTGAAGAATTACCAAAATGCCCTTGAACTTGCCTTCTTAGCTTTTCTTTCATTGTCTCGCTTTCACTTTTGCGCTGCTTGCATAATTAACCTGTAAAACCAATAAGAGAAGCAAGAAATACGAAATACTTACCAACGAAGATTAGTAGAAAAAATGTGCATCAAAATCCATATAGGTTACATCACTCGGGTTCACAAATGCACTGAAATTAGGGGAATAAATGTACAATATTTATGTCCAATCACGTAGTAAGTTGGAAAAACCCTTCGAATTAAAGTTAGAAACGAACCATTATACTTGATATATAATAATGGGAAAATAAGGATAAATGTTGTGAATGTAGGTTATGGGATAAACCTAAATTGATATAATAAAAGTGGTATATTTATATGATTGTGTATGCATATATTATATACTTGTGAAAATCATGCCCACGCTACTTGCTATCCCTGAGGTTACCGCGCTGGGACAATCTTATCTCGATGGGACCTTTATGGGGGATATTGACTTGTACCCTAGAAGATAGATATCCTTGGTACAGGCTATCGATTTGATAGTTCAGACGGTCCTAAGAGACGCGGGTATGTGCCATCCTCTTAGAGACTTGGAATCTATGCTTCGCCTCAATATTTTTTGTGTATGTGTTAATACAATTCGAGAGTGATTCCAAATTTGTATTCCCCTTAATACGAGTGATACGGGGTTTTGGATAGTAGAGTAACCCCGCACCATAGTTTTTATTTGGGGTGCTGTTATAATATATATATATTATACGAGTATTTAATATATATATGAAATTCTAGAATTTGGAACTGCCTACTGTGATATGGTAAGTAGGACATGGTTAATGACTCATATTGTAAATACTTGTTTTGAGAGAGTATAATATGACACTGGAAAACTTTATAAATTAATAAAGTTAAAATGAGAATAACCTAAGATAAGTTAAAATGAGAATAACCTAAGAAAACTTTATATTCCTCCTCGAATATATATGAATGGCCATAATTTTCAATCACATCTAACAATGGCCAATTATCCCAAAGATTCTCTCAAAAAATCATAATCATGCATTCATATGTGCATGATACTATACCCAAAGTATTTCCTCACTTCGATAAATAATAGTTACTTTAATCATCTCTAAGGACTTATTGGATATCTTTAATTATACCAATTCACTCTAAGTGAATATATATTTATATTCCCAATTTATCCTAATTATCTCATAGGATATACTCAATCCACAATCAATTATAATTATGTTTCCTCTACACATAATTATATAGGTCTAAATGCCCTACTGAAATATTCCAGGGATTATTCTTTCCCGGATAACCTTAAATTCAATAAGTCGTGGACTCCATTTCCATGAATCCAAGGACTATATCTCGTCTCTATAATCAATTAGAGGTCCCCACCCTAACTTAGGAACCATAAACCTTTAAATTCTACCAATTATGTATTTTCCTCGAAAATATAACTTAAGGGTTATACATTTAAAACCCTCACCTTGCCCTCCTAAATTTCCTTAATTGGAGGACTATATACTCCTAAAGGATTACTTATTTTATCCCTTCATTAACCTCAAAGAAATATGAATTGGAATCTATCCCATCCAATTCACCCTAAGAAAGATTGTCTACTTTCAGAAGGGGTCGATTGATCGACCCTTGGCCGTCGATCGATCGATGGCTCGATCGATCGAGCCCCCATGATCGATCGATCGATCATGTCGGGCAGCTTCTTCTTCGAGAAGTTGTTTCGGCATTTAAAGCTTCCCCCAAGCTTTTGTCGCCTCACCCACCGTCTTACAACCTCAACCAACTACAAATACACATATATTGAGGGTTCTAAACATCCTAGAACCCTAAACCACCAATTAATTTCGATTAATTTCTAAGTTTCTCCAATTATGAAATTTTAGGGTTTTATTCGTTTTAACTCCCTAAAACCCGTTTTATCCACGAAAACCCACCCAAAATATTTAGGGTTTGTTAATACCAAACTACGATATGATATTTATGCAAAAAGTAAATAAAGCAAGTAAACACTTGCCTCGTGGATATAATCCGACGATCCCGAGTCGAATCCCACAGAGGTTGGCCGGAATCTCCCCTTTCTCCTCTTTTTCTCTCCTCCTCTCTCTCTTCTCTCTCTTCTTTCTCTTTTATTTCTATTCTCTTCCCCTCTCCCCCCTTATATAGGGAGAAAAGGGTTTATACCCCTTAAAACCCAAAAACGACTCGTTTACTCAACTATGAGTTACTTTTACTCTAAAATTACACGAAACTCAATTTCGACAATCGGACACTCTTTTCCGATTATATCGGCCATTCCGAGACTCACGGTGCAGTCGAAATCCCCATCTGAGGTACTTGACCGCAACTCACTATTTTAACCCCACATGACTTAATGCGGGTTTTCCAATTTAAATCTCACCTCTTGTCGCTTTACTCAACGGCGACATATAATTAAAATATTCCGACATATTTAATCCCAAAAATAATTACAACATCCATCGAAAATCATTTAATCCTCGAAAATCCCAAAAATCACTATTCCAAGAAATTCCCCAAATTCCAATTTAAACTCAATAATGGAATTTAATTGTCTCCAAAAAGCACAAGTTGTTACAACTCTCCTCCCCCCCCCCCCCCCTCTCATGGATTAAACAAAAAAAACAAGAATAATGTTATATTTAATTAAGTTTTTACTAATTAAAAAGAGGAGAAACGTCTTCTTTTCAGCTACGCTTATGAGCACAAAAGAACACGAGGAATCGAAAAACTATAGGGTCCATTTGGTTTGGGATGATATACGGGACGAAACCAGGATTACATCTTTGGGGGGAGGAGCAGAAGATAAAATTTAAATCTTTTTGAGTTGACATTTTGAATAAGTGCACACCCTATAATTATTAAACTTTAAAAAGAGTAGAGAATAAAATTTAACACTAAATAGGTGAAAAAATATTTCACCATATTACTTTTCATCGCGTTGAAAATTATTTTACCCCGAAACAAACGGACCCTAGCACTCGACTTCTGAGCCATAGCAATCGACTATTTTGACATAAGTTAATTGACCTATGCACTCTCAATACTTGTTTAAGAGGCTTATAAGTTATTTGATGCTCATTCTATCACCAATAAAAAAAAAGGATTTTTTTAATTTAATCCCTAAAATAATGACATATTTGACATAACCCTCCAGAAGTAAAAAAAATTAAACATAATATCTTAAACCCAATTGGACATTATTTTTTTAAAAAAAATCACTAATGTATATTTCTACTTACGGCCTATATTTTTTTGATAAAATAATCTTTTCTTCATCTTCTTCCCCAAAATCAAACCCTAACCCCACTAATGATAGGACTCAAACCCCTAAAAAATAAAAGGTGGAATTCAAATAATAGGATAAAATATAGAATGCAAACTCAAAACATCACTTGTTAAGACTTGTTACCAAACATACCACAACAAATATTCCTAATATATTTGGTAAATTAAATATATTACTGACTAGAGTGAAATAAACAACTTGGGTGGAATCATAAGGTCTAGATACGTTGCCCCACTAGGGAGCTTAAACATATGATTTCATAGGGACAGTGGTGCCTTAGAATGGAATATATTTAATGTTTATTGTCTATTCAGTCATAAGATAGTATTATATGCTAGAGTTATTTAAGTTCTGATAACTCCTTAACGTGATCCATAATTAAAAAATATCAAGTGTCAAATTGATTAATGATTATGTCCTGAAAATACGAAGAGTCAATGTTCTTTAATATGGTCAATTAAAGAGCATTTTTTATTAATTAAATGTTTAGGGACTCATTGGTATCTACCGTGATGTACAGTTAAGATTAAGAGCTTGTTGGAGATTTGGCCCCCCCCCCCCCCCCCCCCTCTCTCTCATGGATTAAAAAAAATAAGAATAATGTTATGTTTAATTAAGTGTTTACTAATTAAATTGAGGAAAAGCATCTTCTTTCTAGCTTCGCTTTTGAACACAATAGAACGCGAGGAATCGAAAAACTATAGGGGTCCGTTTGGTTTGTGATGATATACTTTTAATTGTGGTAAAAAATAAAATGGTTAAATTTTTTTTTACATATTTAAAATTAAAAAAAATTTGAGTTGACATTTTGAATAACTACACACCCTATAATTATTAAATTTAAAAAAAGAGTAGAGAATAGAATTTAACACCAAATAGGTGAAAAGATATTTCACTATATTACTTTTCATCGTGTTGAAACTTATTTTACCTTGAACATAACGGACCGTAGCACTTGACTTCTGAGCCATAGCAGTTGACTATTTTGACATGAGTTAATTGACCTAAGCAATCCACATACTTGTTTAAGAAGCTTATTAGTTATTTAATGCTTCTTCTATCACCATTAAAAAAATGTTTTTTTAATTTAATCCCTGAGATAATGACATATTTTGACTAAACCTCGAGAAGTTAAAAAATTAAACATAACCTTTTAGAAACAAAAGGACATTATTAAAAAAAACTCACTAATGTATATTTTGACTTACCCCTATATTTTTTCGACAAAAATAATCTTTTCTTCATCTTCTTCCCCAAAATCAAACCCTAACCCCACTAAGTTCTAACACTACTTTTCTCCTTGAATTGTGTATTAACCTTCATTGCCAATTTGAACACATCCTTATAAGTCCAATAAGGTTGAAATAGGACAACATTTAAAATTTTAGTCGTTAAAACAACAAGAGAGAGAGAGCATCATGAGATGATCAAATATTTTTTAATACCCCTCCACAGAAAACTCATTTTGCCTAAAGTTGTGAAAGTTAAGAAAAACATCTTATAAGTAATGACCAAGAAAAAATGTCTTCTTTAACTCTGTTTCCATCTTCTTTCAACATTCCTAACAAATTGAGGATTGTTTCTTCAACTTAGTGGCAACCAACTTCACTTTTTAGATTTCCCAAATTTCATTATAGTCAAAGATTCTCTCCACGTCATTGAGCCAATTAATGAATTCATTGCCTTGGATTTGACCTATAAATTATGGAATGGCAACTTTGATAGCATTACGGTGATTGGGTTAGTTTTGTTCCATATATACGATTCAAAGGATCCTCTTCTTTCGATATGATAATTGTAAAATGGTTTAATCTCCTCTTCATTTTATGGTAATACATTCTCCAACCATGATACAAACCATCATATGATCCTAAGATTTATAACGTAACACATGGTGCTAGAGTCGTTTTACTTTTCTCATCAAATCATACATTTCAATGCCACGTAAGTTATGTTCACATATCGTTGCATCAATAATCGGGCCACAATGACAATTCGTTATCACAATGTGGTTATGATACCAAATTGACTTAGAATAAAAAAGAGAAAGAGATAACATAAGAGAAGAATAAACTAAAGAGAAGGAGAAACACTCGTCGCCAATTGGAATCAACCAAAAGGTTAAGAGCAAAATAAGAAGAATCCACTTCTTAGGCAAAAGTTTATTTATAATTTGAAATCAATTTGCTTTAGCTTCATAAATTCTAAACCCTTATATAAGTACTTGAAAAAACCCTCCAGCAATGGGTAATTAATATATATTAACGAGAATAATAATAAACTTTAAATTGAAAAATTAAAAGATTTTACCCTTAGGACTAAAAACTAATCTGCCTTGAAATTTTATATCACTGAAAATTCTTTGTTTTCTCCGTGTACATTAAATTAGAAGTTTAACCATATACCAAATGAAAGTTCTGGAAGCCTTATTTTAAATGACCTTTGAAATAATTCATTTGGATTTTCGAGAACTGAGTTATGACCGTTTTACCAATGGGTGTTTGTGCTGGTAATAGAATCCAAAAATAGATTGTTTGGTTCTTCTAAGCCCAATGAATGAACCATGAAGCTTGTTGGGACTTGTAGGAATATTATAGGTTTCTTATGCATCAATTGCTAAATGTGTGTTATATAATACTAGGTTACCCAATTTGAGAACCTTATAATTAGGGATACTTTGCAAAGGCAAGGACTTAAAATCCACTAAAAGAACTGAATTTTATAATAATCTCTCTACACTTTCAAGAAGGTACACTATTTATTCCAAAAACCCAAAATGTCAAATTATTTAACGGATGGTAAAATTAGTGGGAGCACCGAATAAAAAAATGAGGTTATAAAGGATGTTAAGGTATTTGTACCTTTCCCTATCACTTATGAAACAATTAATCTATTAGTTTGTGGATTATATTACAATTAAAGAATAATTAAATTATCAAACACCATATAATTGGATTATCACTATGAAACAAATATAGATAAAAGCACAAGGAGTATTTTTAAGAAGATCTTTAAAAAGATTTTTGTATCCTAAATGATCATGTAATTTATTTACAAGAATGTGATTTTAACATACGAGTAAGAAAAGGTACAGTTTTGTTTCACAATTTGTACGAAATTATAATTATATGAAATGCCACCAACAAACCAAAATAAAGTTTATGATAGCATTTAATTACCTAATTAGCACTGTAGGGCGTTAGTTGTAACAAGTCTATGTATAATCTGAAAGGGTGAGGCGTGACCCACTCCAATGAAAAAAACCTTCAAGGTGTTTAAAGATTTAGGAGTAGCAAGTAAGTTGAAAACTAACTTTTGAAATATAATGACAATTTTATGATTATAATATGAGGAAGAAAATTATAAAATATAAACTTTTAGTAATAAAAAAAAGAATGAAATCACTTGAGAGTGATGATTTTTTTAGAGCAAAGAGACAAGCACTATAAGTACCTAAGAGAGAGAGGGAAGAAAATACTTTATGTGCTAGATTGGGCAGAGTAATAATGCTTTAGAAATGGTGTTTTGATTTGACCTTGACCAGGTGCTCTGTTTATGCTAAATATTAGGGTTTTCGTGACAATATTCACGCTAAAGGGATATTCCTTGCGGTAATATCTTAGTAATACTTTTTATCCTATTTTACTGTTTGTCGATGTCCACTCCAATAGGTAACATCTGGTGTAACAAAAATCAAGAAGCAAATATGTAGGCAATAGTGCTAAAAAGTACGACTTTGTGAATATTTCAAATAATTACTTGCGAGCGGCCTTGAGGGCCATTCACCAATGTTATAGGTTAAAATGGTTTTGTGAGAAGTACCTTGACTGCTCGCCTATTTTACTAAGTGTGAGTTGTGTAAGTGTGTGAGTGACCTCTTATGTCCCTCCTATTAGTGTTCTCTATTTACTAGGGAATATAATTGGTTGAGCCTTAGCTTGATTAACAAGACTTATCTATCAGCCTCTATACCAAAGTTCTCAAGGGATCCCAACTTCCCATATGTTCGAGCCCTGTTTGTTTGTTTAAGGCTTCTTGCTAACCATTTCTGTTTTAAACAATAATGGTGTTAGTAAGTAATCTATTATTAGAAACATCTTTATTGAAATGAATTGGGGTGCTCATGTTGCATTTCTTTACTCCCCCCTGCCCCTCATTGGCTTGTATCCACTAGCATGGCACCCCCTCGTTGACTTGGGGTTACTTGTATGGTATCTCTTAACTATCTTGGGGTTGCTCACATAACACCCCTTCGCTAGCATGGACCCAATCGCTTATCATCCCCTTACTGACTTAGGGTTTCTTGCATGGCATCTCATTATTGTCTTGGGGTTTCTCTCATGGGACCCCCCTCGATGGCTTTGACCCATTCACGTGGCATGCCCTTTATGACTTGGGATTGCCTGTCCAATATTATTGACTTTTGTTTTTGGCCTGATCGCACACAACTTAAATTTGATAAGACTAAGACCCTCACATATATCATAAATGCTTAACTTGATGGAGTCTCAGGTAAGATTAAAAGGAAATAACCTATAACATTGAATAAACCGTAATTGATCTTATAAGTCAATAAATTTTTAATTATTTAAGACGTCTAAACATTCCCCCCCTCCCCCTCCCATCATCCGACAGGAGGCAAGATGACGACGAAAAAAAAGGTTTTGTTGAAGGGTTTATCATTCAAACAATTCTCCAAGATTTTTTATGTTCCCATCTTATTGCAATAAGAATTTTTCATTTTTTTGCAGGTCATATATTGTTAGCGCCCTGTTTGATAGAATGCCTTATTGAATAATTTTTTTCAGCTCATATATTCTTTGTAATTGGGTTAACATGTCTGTCGATTTTATTTTAAATAAATTTATGTAGTTTTTTTGTATCACGCTCGCGTATCATGTGGGTTCAATGCTAGTGTACTTGTATAATTATGAAACTTCATAGTAGATAGCTTTAATGTCAATTAATTGAAAATACAGTGTCATAAAGATGCACATAAGATTTTGGTGAGCCTAAATCAACAAATCCCCCATTGTTTAACGTGTTTCTAACATGCAAAATTCATTTGATAGAAATAATTATAGTAAATGGCATAAAAAATGTCCGTGTGCTTTAGAATATATTTTATTTTCTCACCCTTAAATCTAAAGTAGGTTTCGTTGAGACTAGAGGTGATTGCACTACCGGACCTTACCATCTTCTCTGAAAAAATTTGAATTGGTTTTCAATATTTTATTGCCAAAAATAAAATTATTGAAAATTTTGTAATTAGTTTGGTTTAGACGATTCAAAACTTGTTTTATTGAAATTACGGTAGTACTAAAAGTGGGAAAAATTACTAAATCAGAAATAATGATTTGAAATGCTAACACTACCAAATGTCTTAGACTTTTACAGTAATTAGAAATATTACCTAAAATTGGCAGGGATGCATATGATTACCTATAGTAGGATATTAGCTGCTAAGTTACTTCTGAGGCTTAATAGAGAGAAAAATTATCGCCTACCCTTTGGATAGTTGAAAAAGGTAAATAACAAGTTTATCGGACCTATAGTGGTTCATGGTCCCCCAACCAGGATTAAATCAATCCACACCCTTTTCGTATAGTTCAGAAATGCAGTGAGAGTACATTGATGAAAATAAATATTTTGAGGTCCGACATGAGTAGTCAGGGATTGCCGAGGGTGTACCCCATGAGGAGAGATGGCTTGGTATGAAAATAAGGGAAATTGGTGCCTATAAAAGTGATATCTTCTCTAACATAGAGATGATAGAGCCAGTGGAGTACAGGCTCGTCTTTTGAACATTGTTATCGAATGCATAATAGTTTTGTGTGTCATTATATAAGTGAGACCTTAAGCATAAAGGGATATATCGGTATCTAAGGGCTTGAATGAACTTGTTGCTAATCGTGGGTTGTAGTGACTAGACATTTGGCTGAAATGGTGCCAATGGTGTATTCATAGTGGAAGTAACAAAAGATTATTGCGAGTAAATTTTGAACACGTTCGAACGCAGTTGTATTCAAGAATCTGATGGGATATTATGGGGCTTCATAATGCCGACGAGTCTATTTGGGAGCGCGAAGAAGAGATACGTGACAAATATCCATAGTTATTCATACTAGGTATTTTTTTTTAATTTCGGGATGAAATTTCTTAACTAGGGGGTATGTAACACCCTGTTATTTTATTGATTTTTATAATGGGATTTAATTAAATTATATTTAGAAAATTAATCTGGTGAAATAAATATTAATTAGTGAGTTAACGGATAATATTTATTTATATTGAATATTACTTAGTGAATGAGTAATAATAAGAAGAAGAAAATAGAATAATTGTCACAAATGAGAAATACGATAGTTACGGTAAATTTAGTCGGGAGGCGCGTGTCAGTCGTGTCGGGACTAAATTTGAAAAATAAAATGTAATTTCAGTTTTGATAATTCAAATGGTCATTTCGAGTGCGTCAGTGTATCCAAAAGGGTCGAAATAATCTAGAAAAGTCTACCCGGAGATTTAGTTTGGATCCCGGGGCACTTTTAGACCAAACCGGCACCCTAGAGGGGTATTTCAGTATTTTGAAAATTTGGAGAAAATAAACGCACAAAATGTAGAGTATTATATCTGATAACACGTAAAGAAAATTATTCCTTTTCGTATAGTTCAGAAACATAGTGAGTGTACTTTAATGAGAAAAAAAGTTTTGAGGCCTGGCATGAGTAGTCAGGGATTGCCGAGGGTGTACCCCGTGAGGAGAGATGGCTTGGTATGAAAATAAGGGAAATTGGTACCTATAGAAGTGAGATATTCTCTAACATAGAGATAATAGAGCCAGTGGAGTATAGGCTCATCTTTTGAGACATTGTTATCGAATGCACGATAGTTTTGTGTCTCATTATATAAGTGAGACCTTAAGCATAAAGGAATATATCAGTATGTAAGGGCTTGAATGAACTAGTTGCTAATCGTGGGTTGTAGTGAGCAGACATTTGGTAGAAATGGTACCATTGGTATATGTATAGTGGAAATAACAAAAGATTATTGCGAGTAAATTTTGAACACATTCGAATGCAGTTGTATACAAGAATCTGATGTGATATTATGGGGCCTCATAATGCCGACGAGTCTATTTGGGAACACGGAGATGAGATACGTGAAAAATATCTAGAGTTAGTCAAATTAGTTTTTTTTTTTTTAATTTTGAGATGAAATTCCATAACTAGGGGGGTAACACCCGGTTATTTTATTGATTTTTATATCAGGAATTAATTGGGATTTAATTAAATTATATTTAGAAAATTAATCCGATAAAATAAATATTAATTAGTGAGATAAGGGATAATATGTATTTATATTGAATATTACTTAGTGAATGAGTAATAATAAGAAGAAAATAGAATAACCGTCGCAAGTGAGAAATACGATAGTTACGGTAAATTTAGTCGGGACGCGCGTGTTAGTCGTGTCGGGACTAAATTTGGGAAATAAAATGTAATTTCAATTTTGATAATTCAAATGGTAATTTTGAGTGCGTCTGTGTATCTGTAAGGGTCGAAATAGTCAGAAAAGTCTACCTGGGGGTTTAGTTTGGATCCAGGGGCACTTTTAGGAAAAACTGGCACCCCGGATGGGTATTTCGGTCTTTTGAAATTTTGGAGAAAATAAACCCCCAAAAATTAGAGTATTATATCGGATAACACATAAAATAAATTAGGGTTATTAGTTATCAAACCAAAGGGAGAGTCACGTGAGGGAGAAGGAGAGTTATTCCTAGGGTTCAAAGGCCAAGATCCACCTTCTTGCACCACCACCGGATTGTAGATCGGGAAGAGGAGAACACAAATACCAACCAAATATTCTGCAAAATCAAACCTTCAAATTAAGACAAGTGTTTATTGTGCTAATTTATGACTTGTTATACCATCTATGATAGAATAGTCTGATAACTTTATGAAATTCATGGGATTTGGCTTTAAAATTTGAGATATAAATCATGCTTTCGCTAGGAATGTTGCTATACTTGATCTATTACTCATATAGGATGAAATTGATTAGAAATATAACGAAATTTGAGAAGAAATCTAGAAAAATGTTGAGGTTCTTGAACATGAATGATAAACAAGGGTTTTGAATGATTAATCTTGAATTAATGGAATTTAAATGTGTTCTTCGATGATTTAATGATTCCAATATGTTAGAAATTGTGTATATATTTTGGTGTAATGTTTAGTATGCTTGGTTGGGAGATTGAGAATGAATCAAGGAGGTCTTATGGCTAAAAATGTTGAATCATGTAATTGTTATTTTGGGATAAGATGAGACCTGCTACAGGCGAATCGATTCAGCTCGTTAGCCAAATCGATTCGGAAGGCGAATCGATTTAGACCAAGGTCGAATCGATTCGATTTCCCAGAATTGCACAATTTCTTTCTTTTTTGCTTAGAACTCATGGGAAACGATTGGGTTAACCTTTGAAGCAATTTTAAAACATAATGAGAGATATTATAATGATCAGTAGGCTAATGTTGAGAATGATATTAGTTATATGAAGAGAACTTAAGGCTATCACCGATTTAGTAATGTGGTAATAAAACCTAATTCGGAGAATTACATCGTGTCACAGACAAATTAAGGGAACGTATGACCAGACCAATAGGGAATTAATGAGATACCTACTGAAATTGCTTATGGGACAATTGTTAACCTTTCGGGCATGGGGAGAATAATCAAGATTTTATGGTGATAAGTATACTAGTAAAGTAATGATACGTAGAATATTCGAGAGTTATTATATTACATATGGGACATCTAAGATAGGTCGTGTGTGTACCTATACTCAGTAAATGTGTATATATGGGTGGTGTGAATACCTATTGTTTGTTATATTTATGTCTAAGACATAACTAGGTTACTTGCTAACACGGGAGGTTTCGCATCGTGGCCAGTCTTATTCTGATGAGCCATTAGGGGGGATATTGACTTGTACCTCAAAACATAGAACATACGAATTGAACACCACTTGTGGGAATAAGGGTGTGACCGGTCATTTGGGAGCATTAGGTATGTGCGTTGCCCAAAGGCTTAGAACTATGTTCGCCTCCAATATGTGTGATTTGATTTAGGGTTCGAGGGAGATTATCCAAACCAGTGTAGTTATTTAGTACGTGATGTACCAGGACTTGATAGGAGAGTATGCCCGCAACGTAGGATCCTCTAAAGGGTGTTGTGTACGTATATATATATATATATATATATATATATATATATATATATATATATATATATATATATATAATGATATCTAGCCACTGATATTAATGCGCACACACCATATATATACTATCGCACACCATATGTATATATGTATATATACTAGGGTATGCCCGTGACTGAAGGCACGCTGATAATTTTGAAAAGCATTAAGTCGTGCCTTGATGCGATGGTAAGTTACCTCACCAAAGCTACGATTAGTCTACGGTTCGAGACACGGGGCCAGCCTTTTCATATATGGGGGTAAGCACGTGTATGCCCGTGCCTGAAGGCACGACAAAAAATTCGAAGTACATAATTACAAAACGGTAAAAAGTTTCAAGATACGTGATAACAAAATGACAAAAAATTTCAAAGTACATAATTGCAAAACGACAAAAAAAATTGTTCCCAAACAAAACAAAATGTAATTTAAAAAAATTGGACATTAAAAATTAAAACAAAATTTCTTATATTTATAAATATTTGAGCCACGCAACAGTCATCTTTGATAGCCATTTTGTACTTTTGTCAGTTGACATGCCTATTGGGCCACCCGTTGTCCATCTCAACTAATTACAACCTATTACCAAGTATCGCCTAAATCATTGCGTTTATAAGTGACCAAACAATCATGACTGCCTTATGAAGTATTTTCCAATTCTCGATGTCAATTTAATGTGAAATATTAATTTATCCATAGCCGAAAGTTGTTTGGTCTATCATTTGTTTTAATGATTAGGTCCTGTTTATAAGAGTTTTTTTTTTTAAAAGTTGTTCCTTTCTTCTCTCTCATTGAGAGGCGTGAGATTTGTCTTACTTTTCTTCTATTGCTATTTATGTCATATGTCTAGTCCCATTAGTTGTCACCTCATGTATAAAGCCATTGGGGCTATTTACCCAAGATTTATACAATGCAATACATCCAAAATATTGTTAACGACTTTTCAAAATAATAAAAAAAGCCTCATTTTTATACATACCACTAGTACGGACCAACATATTAAAAAAAATGGTCCGCGCCAGCGGTATGTATAGGTGGTCTGACCGCCTATACATAACGCTCTCACGGACCATATTTTTTTTAAATAGTCAAGATTATTTTTAAAATTGTACAAAAAAAACAGTTTTAACCAAAAATAAAATTTGTAAAGAAAAAATATATAAGATTTTGCGTTTTATAAGTAGTTTTTTTTAATAAAAAACAATTTTTATTTAAAATATAATTATCTGTTCTTATTAAATATATTTATTTTAATTGGAGGTGAAAAAAATTAAACATTTAAATTATATAAGCATAAAGGCACAAATGTCATTTGTCACCCAAAGGGTGTGGGGAAAGGTGATAGGGGTGAACATAAGAGCACATATATCATTTATCACTCAAAGGGTGTGAAGCAAGATGAGAGGAGTGTGGGGATAGCCCTCCTATAATAAATTGAACGAAAATGATACAAGTTTTAACTCTATCTCAGAATTCATTATCCAAATGATGTAATACGAGAATAAATATTCTAAACTGTAATGTTGCATACTGTAACCCTCTAATACATGACAGTTGAGTTGATGAATGAATTTGTACTCTAAATCTGGGGCCTGGAAGAGAGTTGTTACAACAATTTTATACCTAGTTCTCACAATCTGGGTGCCTAGAATACATGGCGCCGCTCCATCCCCAGCCCCCTCCCCACCCGTCTATCCCTCTGTTTCCTTTAATTTGATGGGGGCCCATTGGATCTCATACAGAAACTTCACAGGGGCACTGCAAGAAATAGTGACATGGAGAAGCAATATAGCGCTTGATTTACCAGTGCTGAACCCCGAATCTCAAAATCTGAATGTCAAGAGGGAGGGATATTGAGTTTTGTTCAAATCTCTAAAGAACAAAAACGAAAACCCCATTTTCCATAAACAAACAACATAAATACACATATTGAAACATACATCCAAACCCCACGCCTCAACCACAGAGATGAACCTAGACCCGTCCCAGCAACCCTCCCTCCCCACAACCATCGTTGGGGCTCATCTTGGGTCGGGATCTTCCTGCCTCAACCACCGAGTTGAACCCACACCCATCTGAAGAAACCCCCCAACCCAGACCCATCAACAGCTTTTTTAAAGGCATTCCACCATTTTTATAATTTCTAAAAATCAAAAGAATAAATCATTAAAAGTTAATCAGTAGTGGTGGTGGTGGGTAGAAATAGTAAGAAGGAGAAAGCATACCGGGTAGATTCAGGCACCTAAATTTAAAACACAAAAAAACGTGAGAGAGTATATTTTAGATCTAAAATATCTAGAAGCAGACTTCCCACAAACTTAAAGTAGAAGAGGAAGACAAAAAAAATGGTAGAAACAGTAATAAAACATTCCACATGATAAAGAGAAAGCATACCTGGTAGATCCGGGCACCTAAATTGAAAACACAAAAAAACGTGAGAGAGGATATTTTAGATCTAAAATATCTAGAAGCATACCTTCCACATATCTAAAGTAGAAGAGGAATACAAAAAATGGGTCAGATTTGAGAGATGAGGTTTGAGTTCAGAGTGAGAGTTTGAGGAGATAGGGAGAAAGAGACGGGTGAGTGGATAACAGTCTAGTTGAGAATTCAGAAAGAGACCATACGCATTGAATGCTGAGATTAGCAAAGATCTCCTTATGTTAAAAAATAATCTGAGGCTTTGATTTCGTATTTGAATCTTCAACTTTATGCAGATTGCAAATATACCCTTTATATATGAATTAAAGTAAAATTTTAGAAGAAAAATAAGGGGGAAGTTAAAATTTAAGGGGCAAAATAGGAAATGAAGGAAAAAATTCATCCGATGACATCATAGTTTCAACTTGTGACATACATAAGTTTCCTACTTTGTATATATATATATATATATATATATATATATATATATATATATATATATATATATATATATATATATATATATATATATGACTTCTCACAAGCAGACGTCCGCTAACGGATTAAATGACATTTCACAATTTGTTGCAAAAGTAGTCAAACGTGTAAAGCAAAAAATTTGTTGACCCATTTACTTAGAAAATGATAAAATAAAAAAAAAAGGTTGTTGGCGTTCTTTAAGCAACTATTGACTTTAAACAAGAGGCCCATTTCATTTACCTTGCTTTTCCATTCCTCACCAATAGAAAAAATCCCTAGCCGTTGTTGAAGTGAAGCCATTATCGTCCTCCCCAAACTGATTTTGAAGCCGTCAGTTATCATAGCTGATTTGGGAGTTTCACAAACACTGAAAAAAGTCCTAGTAAGTATGTACCAATCCCATTCTTTATTTTTGCAATAGTTTAGGGGACAAACTATAAATGTTGAAGTGTTGAAAGTATTAATTTTTAATATTGCAATTTTTTTTACCATTCAGATCTTTATAATGGAAATTGTCAATTTGGAAATATGGAGCAAGGAAAATAATTTTTATGTCGTAGGGAATAGTGTTGAAAATGTTGAAATGGAAGTTGAGAGTAGTGAGAATGTTGTTACTAATATGGAAAACTCATAAGAGTTGGCTTTAACATCAATTAATTGAAAATACAGTGTGATAAAGATGCACATAAGATTTTGGTGCGCCTATATCAACAAATCCCCCATTGTTTAAAGTGTTTCTAACATACAAAATTCACTTGAGAGAAATAATCACGCTAAATGGCCAAAAAAGTGTTTGTGTGGTTTAGAATATATTTTGTTTTTTTACCCTTAAATCAAAATTAGGTTCCGTTGCACTACTGGGCCTTACCATTTTGTCTGAAAAAATTTGATTTGGTTTTCAATATTTTATTGCCGAAAATTAAATTATTGAAAATTTTGTGATTAGTTTGGTTTAGACAATTAAAAACTTGATTTACCGAAATTAGGGTGTAGTAAAAGTGAGATAAATTACTAAATCCAAAATATTGATTTGAAATGCTAACACTACAAAATGTTTATAAAACTAGTCAAATATTTGGGATGGGTATGCGTTTTCTAAAACTGATCTAAAACTATGCGGATGAAGTATTCTTTAGTTTCAGAATCTCAATCTTTAGTTTCTTTGGACTAAGGCACAAAATCAGGGATCATGCCACCTTGTCCAAGGATAAGGTCGTGATATACTGAATAAATATTAAAAAATCAACAAGGGAGACAATAAACGAAGTGGAAGAATCCAACACGTGTGAGCCACCGAAAGCAAACTGGATTTATAGCAGTGCTCTATCTCACGGTCTTTTTAACTTTAGATTTATAGAGAGATGTATGTTGCTGATATGGATTCTCATGCGTCAGCCAATCATACGTCACTCATAAAATTAAATACTAAGCTTCGATATATCATCCAGAAGGAATTCCCACTAGTTGGTACGTTAGATGCCATAGCTCTCTCGCTCTTTTACTCACTTAACTAACTAATTAAGCTTTCTTTCTATATAAAGGGGCTTTATCTTATAATTATCAGTACCAAAGCAAAGCTATTGAAGGTTGTTATACTCTTTATTGTACTATCAAATGGCACAGAAGGCAAAGCTATTGAAGGTTGGGGCGGAAGGATTTGCTATGATAGATGAATACTTCGGAAGGAAGGGAAGGCCTCAACACCAGGTAAGCAAGTATCAATATCAGCCACAACAATCCCGTGTTTATCCGGTGACTACAGTTTCCACAACCAAAGAGGTTGTTTTCTATTACGAGGCAGCAAAATTCTATGATGGGACCGTGATTGCGGATTATCCCAACACAAA
The DNA here is from genome assembly GCA_949130495.1 of Sambucus nigra. Taxonomy (NCBI): domain Eukaryota; kingdom Viridiplantae; phylum Streptophyta; class Magnoliopsida; order Dipsacales; family Adoxaceae; genus Sambucus; species Sambucus nigra. The sequence continues at coordinate 465,954,267 of OX422209.1, read as the reverse complement.
ACCGATGCGTGCGCCTTTTTACGCTCCTTAATCATACTTTTATATCAACACATATATGTAATTATATAAGACCCTACCCTTGTTGTATCACTTTCTTTTATAAGTCACTCGGTTGACATCTCTATGAGATGCAACGGGCTGTAGTGGCTGAACGTTATAATCTATAAATAATGTGTGTTTCTTACCATTAGTGTGTGTTTCTTACCATTAGTATGTACTCTCTCTCTCTCTCTCTCTCTCCCCCTCATGGATTAAACCAAAAAAACAAGAATAATGTTATATTTAATTAAGTGTTTACTAATTAAAAAGAGGAGAAACATCTTCTTTTCAGCTTCGCTTATGAGCACAAAAGAACAAGAGGAATCGAAAAACTATAGGGGTCCATTTGGTTTGGGATGATATTCAGGACGAAACCAGGATTACATCTTTTGGGGAGGGGGGGGGGGGGGGGGGTTGAGTTGACATTTTGAATAAATGCACACCCTATAATTATTAAACTGTAAAAAAAAGTAGAGAATAAAATTTAACTCTATATAGGTGAAAACATATTTCACCATATTACTTTTTATCGCGTTGAAACTTATTTTACCCCGAACCAAACGGACCCTAGCACTCGACTTCTGAGCCATAGCAATCGACTATTTTTGCATAAGTTAATTTACCTAAGCACTCTCAATACTTGTTTAAAAAGCTTATAAGTTATTTGATGCTCCTGCTATCACCATTAAAAAAAGGATTTTTTTATTTAATCCCTAAAATAATGACATATTTGACTTAACCCTCCAGAAGTAAAAAAATTAAACATAATATCTTAAACCCAATTGGACATTATTTAAAAAAAAAAATCACTAATGTATATTTCGACTTGCCCCCTATATTTTTTTGATAAAATAATCTCTTCTTCATCTTCTTCCCCAAAATCAAACCCTAACCCCACTAATGATAGGACTCAAACCCCCAAAAAATAAAAGGTGCAATTCAAATAATAGGATAAAATATAGAATGCAAACTCAAAACATCACTTGTTAAGACTTGTTACCAAACATACCACAACAAATATTCCTAATATATTTGGTAAATTAAATATATTACGGACTAGAGTGAAATCAACAACTTGGGTGGAATCATAAGGTCTAGATACATTGCCCCACTAGGGAGCTTAAACATATGATTTCATAGGGACGGTGGTGCCTTAGAATGGAATATATTTAATATTTTTTTTGTCTTTTTAATCATAAGATAGTATTATATGTCAGAATTATTTAAGTTCTGATAACTCCTTAACGTGATCCATAATTAAAAAATATCAAGTGTCAAATTGATTAATGACAGGGTCCTAAAAATACAAAGAGTCAATGTTCTTTATTATAGTCAAATAAAGAGCATTTTTAATTAATCAATTGTTTAGGGACTCATTGGTATCTACCGTGATGGGCGATTAAGATTAAGAGACTATTCGAGATTTGGGTCCCCTCCCTCTCTCTCTCTCTCTCTCGTGGAATTAAAAAAATAAAATAAGAATAATGTTATATTTTATTAAGTGTTTACTAATTAAATAGAGGAAAAGCATCTTCTTTCCACTTTCGCTTATGAGCACAAGAAAACGTGAGGAGTCGAAAAACTATAGGGGGCTGTTTGATTTGTGATGATATACTTTTAATTGTGGTGAAAAATAAAATGGTGAAATATTTTTTTTACATATTTAAAATTATATTTTTTTTGTGTTGACATTTTGAATAACTACACACCCTATAATTATTAAACTTTAAAAAAGAGTAGAGAATAAAATTTAACACTAAATAGGTGAAAAAATATTTCACCATATTACTTTTCATCTCATTGAAACTTATTTTACCCCGAACCTAACGGACCCAAGCACTCAACTTCTGAGCCATAGCAATCGACTATTTTGACATAAGTTAATTTACCTAAGCACTCTCAATACTTGTTTAAAAAGCTTATAAGTTATTTGAGGCTCCTGCTATCACCATTAAAAAAAAGGATTTTTTTTATTTAATCCCTAAAATAATGACATATTTGACTTAACCCTCCAGAAGTAAAAAAATTAAACATAATATCTTAAACCCAATTGGACATTATTTTAAAAAAAAAATCACTAATGTATATTTCGACTTGCCCCCTATATTTTTTTTATAAAATAATATCTTCTTCATCTTCTTCCCTAAAATCAAACCCTAACCCCAGTAATGATAGGACTCAAACCCCCCAAAAATAGGACTCAAACCCCCCAAAAATAAAAGGTGCAATTCAAATAATAGGATAAAATATAGAATGCAAACTCAAAACATCACTTGTTAAGACTTGTTACCAAACACACCACAACAAATATTCCTAATATATTTGGTAAATTAAATATTTTACTGACTAGAGTGAAATCAACAACTTGGTTGGAATCATAAGGTCTAGACACGTTGCCCCACTAGGGAGCTTAAACATATGATTTTCATTGGGACGGTGGTGCCTTAGAATGGAATATATTTAATATTTTTTGTCTTTTCAATCATAAGATAGTATTATATGTTAGAATTATTTAAGTTGTGATAACTCCTTAGCGTGATCCATAATTAAAAAATATCAAGTGTCAAATTGATTAATGATAGGGTCCTGAAAATACAAATAGTCAATGTTCTTTAATATGGTCAATTAAAGAGCATTTTTTATTAATCAATTGTTTAGGGACTCATTGGTATCTACTGTGATGGATGGTTAATATTAAGAGATTGTTGGAGATTTGGGTCCTCTCTCTCTCTCTCTCTCTCTCTCTCTCTCTCTCTCTCTCTCTCTCTCGTGGATTAAAAAAAATAAAATAAAATAATGTTATATTTTATTAAGTGTTTACTAATTAAATAGAGGAAAAGCATCTCCTTTCCAGCGCGAGGAGTCGAAAAACTATACGGGTCCGTTTGATTTGTGATGATATACTTTTAATTGTGGTGAAAAATAAAATGGTGAAATATTTTTTCTACATATTTAAAATTAAAAAAATTTTGAGTTGACATTTTGAATAACTACACACCCTATAATTATTAAACTTTAAAAAAGAGTAGAGAATAAAATTTAACACTAAATAGGTGAAAACATATTTCACCATATTACTTTTCATCTCGTTGAAACTTATTTTACCCCGAACCTAATGGACCCTAGCACTTGACTTCTGAGCCATAGCAGTCGACTATTTTGACATGAGTTAATTGACCTAAGCACTCTCCATACTTATTTAAGAATCTTATTAGTTATTTGATGCTTCTTCTATCACCATTAAAAAAAGGCTTTTTTAATTTAATCCCTCAGATAATGACATATTTTGACTAAACCTCGAGAAGTTCAAAATTAAACATAACCTCTTAGAACCAAGTGGACATTATTTAAAAAAACTCACTAATGTATATATTGACTAACCCCTATATTTTTTCGACAAAAATAATAACACTACTTTTCTCCTTGAATTATGTATCCACCTTAATGGCCAATTTAAACACATCCTTATAAGTCCATTAAGGTTGAAATTAGACAACATTTGAAATTTTAGTCGTTAAAACAACAAGAGATAGAGCAAATGTTTGTTCCTTTGACTTAGATATATCACATCGCATCATGAGATGATCAAATTCTTTTGAATACACCGCCACGGAAAACTCATTTTGCCTAAAGTTGTGAAAGTTAAGAAAAACATCTTATAAGTAATGACCAAGCAAAAATGTCTTCTTTAACTCTTTTCCCATCTTCTCCTAAGTTACAATTATTCTTTTATCTTCATGTTCACGTTGCTTCTTTTAACATTCCCAATAAATTGAGGATTGTTTCTTCAACTTAGTGGCAACTAACTTCACTTTTTAGATTTCCCAAATTTCATGGTAGTCAAAGATTCTCTCCACGGCATTGAGTCAATCAATGAATTCATTGCCTTGGATTTGACCTCTAAATTATGGAATGTCAACTTTGATAGCATTACAATGATAGCGTTAGTTTCTTCCATAACTACGATTAAAAGGAGCCTTTTCTTTCGATATGATCATTTTATGGTAACTCATTCTCCAAACCATAATACAAACCATCATGATCCTAAGACTTATAACGTAACACATGGTGTAGACACCCCATTCTGTTAACACCTAAACTCTCCTTAGGTCCCTAGCACCTCCCTTCATCACTACAAACCTAGGTCATACCCCGAGTACTGACTTAGAAGCCATCGACACTCCCAGGTACCATTTGATCAAAAGTCAAAGTCTTCAGCTCGACCGAGACTGAATGAATCTTCTAAGGTCCTTGAAACACCTTTCCAACGGTCCATCCCGTGCGCGATTCCGACTTACCATGTGGACGAACGACCCATTTTCTTCGAAACCTAATCTAGAGGCCACCGGACGCTCCCAGGCTCCGTTTGGCCTAAGTCAACTCTTCATCTCGATCGAGACTGAATGAATATTCAAAGGGCACTGAAACCCCTTTCCAACGGCCCGCCCCATGCGCGATTCTGACTTACAGTACGAACGAACGATCCGTTTTACTCCGAGAGGTCACCGAATGCTTCGAGGATTCGATTGACAAAAGTCAATTCCCCGAACTAGATCAAACTCTTTGGAATGTCGAAGTACATCTCCTAACCTTTCCAAAGGTTCACCCCGTGCGCGATTCGGACTTACCATGCGGACGAACGAATTGTTTGCGTCCGACGATTCCCCGTCAAATGGACCGACGAATACTTCCGAGTCACATTTGACCCAAAGTCATCTCCCGAACCCGAGAGCGGTCCAAATGACTTTCGAAGGTCTCTGAATTAACTTTCCAACGGTCCACTCCATGCACGATTCGGATCAACGATTTGCGCTCTACGGCTGATTTTCTAAAAAGGCCTGAAAGACACTGTCAACCGGCAGGTCCCAAACCCTGCCTATCGGCAGTGTGCCTAAACGCACCTGTTGATTTGAAGGAACGGGGCTATGCCGATTGGAAATGCCCTGGGCCTATAAAAAGGAGGCCTGGCGTCATTGTGAAAGGATCCCAGATCAAAAGCATATCACTCTCAGCAAATCCAGAAAACCTCTCTCGAAGTCAGCGCGGATTTCACATCGAAATCCCTTTCCAACCTTCATTTTTCATCATAATTTTCATCAAACTTGGTGAATTAACCACTCTCCATCGTCATCCAAGTACAAGGGATGCTCTCCAACATTCAAGATCAAGCTCAAGATCTTCAAGAAGTTCCAATTTTCTCAATTTTATCCTTAAATTCTCATAAATTCGCATTAAATTGTTTTATTACTTAACACTTTTATTCTCTCATCTCACATATCCTAATATAATTTTTACTTAGTATTATTTCACATCTCTTATTTTCATACAAATAAAAAATCAAAAAATAATAAAAATAGGGTTTGTTCATAAATTCCAAATGGGAATTCTCACACTTTTCTCACACTTTTCTCACAACTAAAACACTTTTTCTACAAACACACACACACACAAATAAGAGAGTACCCGGTTGGATTTATGAGATAAACCCCACCCCTCGTTTTTCATGCGAACTACGTGGACTTTGATGCCTCTATAGGCTACGTAGGTGTCTCGGAGTAAAATCAGAGATTCGAGTCCTATTTTTACTCTTTCTTTCATCACATATTCTCTATAACTTTAATTCTCCTAGATTACATATATATACATATATATGTTCTTAGTGGTGTATTATTCCACATGCGTTGTCGTTCCATCGTAACGATCAACGTAAGGATAATCGCGTAAATCCTATTTTCTAATATTTTTATACCTTCCTACGGATGACTCGCTTTACCCCTTCCATGGTAGAAGTCGATAATTCCTATCTCCACTATATATATACACATGCACACATATCACGGCGAAAATAAAGGAAAATATCTAAAACCCATGAGAGACCGTAAGGGTGGAATGGGTGCCTAACACCTTCCCATTTCGTAACTTAGCCTCTGGACTCTTTTCGAATCATTTTGGTTTCGTATGCATCAGTATGTCTTTGGATGTTGTCCTTCGGGATGGATCCCTCTCTTTTGTCTATTTTGAGTAAAATAGACTGACGACTCTATATCTCTACAATTTTTACCTCACCCAAATGATGTCGGCCGAAGCGCTCCTGAGAGGGACGCGCGGGACCTAGGATCCTCCCTCACGCCGCCCGCCCGCTGCGAGGATCGGGGATGGCCACACATGGTGCTAGAGTTGTTTTACTTTTCTCTTCAAATCATCCATTTCAATGTCACAAAAGTTTTGTTCACGTATCGTTGCATCAATATTCGGGCCACAGTGACGATTTGTCATCACAATGTGGCTATGATACCAAATTAACATAGAAAAAAAAAGAGAAGGAGATAACATCAGAGAATAATCAACTAAAGATAAGGAGAAACACTCGTCGCCAATTGGAATCAACCAAAAGGTTAAGAGCAAAATAAGAAGAATCCACTTCTTAGGCAAAAGTCTATTTATAATTTGAAATCAATTTTCTTTCATAAATTCTAAAACCTTATATAGGTAGTTGAAAAAACCCTCTAGCAATGGGTAATTAATATATCTTAAAGAGATCAATAATAAACTTTAAATTGAAAAACTAAAAGATTTTACCTTTGGGACTAAAAACTAATATGCCTTGAAATTTTATATCACTTAAAATGATTTCTTTTCTCTGTGTACATTAAAATAGAAGGTGAACCATATACCAAATGAAAGTTCTAAAAGTCTTATTTTAAATGAGCTTTGAAACAATTCATTTGGATTTCTGAGAACTGAGTTATGACTGTTTTACCAAAGGGTATTTGTGTTGGTAATATAATCCGAAAATAGATTTTTTAGTTCTTCTAAGCCCAATGAATGAACCATGAAGCTTCTTGGGACTTGTAAGAATATTATAGGTTGCTTATGCATCAGTTGTTAAATGTGTGTTATATAATACTACGTTACCCATTTTGATAACCTTATAATTAGGGATATTTAGCAAAGGCAATGACTTAGAATCCGCTAAAAGAACTGAACTTTATAATTATCTCTCTACACTTTCAAGAAGGTGCACTATTTATTGCAAAAACCCAAAATGTCAAATTCTTTAAAGGATGGTAAAATTAGTGGGAGCACCGAATAACAAAATGTGCTTATAAAGGATGTTAAGGTATTTGTACTATTCCCTGTCACTTCTGAAATAATTAATCTATTAGTTCGTGGATTATTTTACAATTAAAGAATAATTAAATTATCAACCACCATATAATTGGATTATCACCATGAAACAAATATAGATAAAGTCACAAAGAGTATTTTTAAGAAGATCTTAAAAGGATTTTTGTATCCTAAATACAAGAATGTGATTTTAACATACGAGTAAGAAAACATACAGTTTTGTTTCATAATTCGTACGAAATTATAATTATATGAAATGCCACCAACAAACCAAAATAAAGTTTATGGTAACATTTAATTACCTAATTAGCACTGTAGGGCGTTAGTTGTAACAGGTCTATGTATAATCTGAAAGGGTGAGGCGTGACCTACTCTAATGAAAACAACCTTCAAGGTGTTTAAAGCTTTAGGGGTAGCAAGTAAGTTGAAAAATAACTTTTGAAATATAATGACAATTTTATGATTATAATATGAGGAAGAAAATTATGAAATATAATCTTTTTAGTAATAACAAAAATAATTAAATCACTTGAGAGTGATGATTTTTTTTAGAGTAAAAAGACAAGAACTATAAGTACCTAGGAGAGAGAGGGAAGAAAATACTTTATGTGTTTGATTGGACAAGATAACAATTCTTGACCTTGACCAGGTGCTCTGTTTATAGCTAAATATTAGGGTTGTCGTGACATGTTCACGCTAAAGGTAAATTCCTTGCGATAATATCTTAGTAATACGCTTTGTCCTATTTTACCGTTTGTCGCTGTCCACTCAGACAGGTAACATCTGGTGTAACAAAAATCATGAAGCAAATATGTAGGCAATAGTGATAAAAAGTATGATTTTGTGAATATTTCAAATAATTACTTACGAGCGGCCTTGAGGGCCAGTCACCAATGTTATAAGTTAAAATTGTTTTCTGAGCAATACCTTGACTGCTCACCTATTTTACTAAGTGTGAGCTGTGTAAGTGTGTGAGTGACCTCTTAGGTCCCTCCTATTAGTATTCTCTATTTACTAGGGTATCTAAGTGGTTGAGCCTTAGCTTAATCAACAAGACTTGTCTATCAGCCTCTATACCAAAGCTCTCAAGGGATCCCAACTTCCCATCTGTTCGAGCCCTATTTGTTTGCTTAAGGCTTCTTGCTAACTATTACTGTTTTAAACAATAATGGTGTTAGTAAGTAATCTATTACTATAAAAACATCTTTATTGAAATGAATTGGGGTGCTCATGTAGCATTTCTTTATTGTCTTGCGGTTGCTCGCGTGGCACCCCCCCTAACAGGCTTGTATCCACTAGCATGGAACCCCCTCGTTGACTTGGGGTTACTTGTATGGTATCTCTTTACTATCTTGGGGCTGCTCGCATAACACCCCTTCACTGGCATGGACCCACTCTCCTGTCATCCCCTCACTGACTTAGGGTTTCTTGGATGGCATCTCCTTATTGTCTTGGGGTTTCTCGCATGCCACCCACCTCGATGGCTTTGACCCATTCACATGGCATGACCTTTTCGACTTGGGATTGCTTGTCCAATAATATTAACTTCTGTTTTGGGCCTGCTCGCACTCAACTTAAATTTTATAAGAGTAAGACCATCACATATTTAATAAATTCTTAACTTGATGGAATCTCGGATAAATATTGAAAGGAAATAACCTATAACATTGAATAAACCATAATTGGTCATATAAGTCAATAAATTTTTAATTAATTAAGACGTTTATACATTTTGTCCCCCTCCCCCCCCCCCCCCCTCAACATCTGGCAGGCCGCAAGATGACGACGATAAAAAGGTTTTGTTGAAGGGTTTGTCATCCAAACAATTCTCCAAGATTTTTAAGTTCTCGTCTTATTGCAATAAGAATTTTTCATTTTTTTGCAGGTCATATATTGTTAGTGCCCCGTTTGATGAAATGCCTTATTGAATAATTTTTTTCAGCTCATATATTCTTTGTAATTGGGTTAACATGCCTATCGATTTTATTTTAAATAAATTTATGTAGTTTTTTTATATCACGCTCGCGTATCACGTGGGTTCAATGCTAGTGTACTTGTATAATTGTGAAACTTAATAGTAGATGGCTTTAATGTGAATTAATTGAAAATATAGTGTCATAAAAATGCACATAAGATTTTGGTGCGCCTATATCAACAAATCCCCCATTGTTTAGAGTGTTTCTAACATACAAAATTCACTTGATAGAAATAATCACAGTAAATGGCCTAAAAAGTGTTTGTGAGCTTTAAAATATATTTTGTTTTCTAACCCTTAAATCTAAAGCAGGTTTCGTAGATACTAGAGGTGATTGCACGATCGGACCTTACCATTTAGTCTGAAAAAATTTGAATTGGTTTTCAATATTTTATTGCCAAAAATAAAATTATTGAAATTTTGTAATTAGTTTGGTTTAGGCGATTCAAAACTTGATTTATCGAAATTACGGTAGTACTAAAACTGAGATAAATTACAAAATCCAAAATAATGATTTGAAATGCTAACACTACCAAATTCCATGGACTTTTATAGTAATTAGAAATATTAACTAAAATTGGCAGCGCAACATATGATTACCCGTAGTAGGATATTAACTGCTAATTGACTTCTGAGGCTTCATAGAGAGAAACAATTTTGCCCACCCTTTGGATAGTTGAAAAAGGGGAAATAACAAGTTTCTCGAACCCAGAGTGGTTCATGGTACCCTGACCAGGATTAAATCTATCCACATCCTTTTCGTATAGTTCAGAAACGTAGTGAGAGTACTTTAATGAGAAAAAACGTTTTGAGGCCTGGCATGAGTAGTTAGGGATTGCCGAGGGTGTACCCCGTGACGAGAGATGCTTTGGTACGAAAATAAGGGAAATTGGTACCTATAGAAGTGAGATATTCTCTAACATAGAGATGATAGAGCCAGTGGAGTATAGGCTCATCTTTTGAGACATTGTTATCGAATGCACGATAGTTTTTGTCTCATTATATAAGTGACACCTTAAGCATAAAGGAATATATCGGTAGGTAAGGGCTTGAATGAACTTGTTGCTAATCGTGGGTTGTAGTGAGCAGACATTTGGTTGACATGGTACCATTGGTGTATGTATAGTGGAAATAACAAAAGATTATTGTGAGTAAATTTTGAACACATTCGAATGCAGTTGTATGCGAGAATATAATGTGATATTATGGGGCCTCATAATGCCGACGAGTCTATTTGGGAACGCGAAGATGAGAACGCGAAAAATATCTAGAGTTATTCATATTAGGTATTTTTTTTAATTTCGGGATGAAATTCCATAACTAGGGGGTAACACCCGGTTATTTAATTGATTTTTATATCCGAAATTAATTGGGATTTAATTAAATTATTTTAGAAAATTAATCCGGTAAAATAAATATTAATTAGTGAGATAAGGGCTAATATTTATTTATATTGAATATTACTTAGTGAATGAGTAATAATAAGAAGAGGAAAATAGAATAACCGTCGCAAGTGAGAAATACGACAGTTACGATAAATTTAGTCGGGACGCGCATATCAGTCGTGTCGGGACTAAATTTGGGAAATAAAATGTAATTTCAATTTTGATAATTCAAATGGTCATTTCGAGTGCGTCAGTGTATCTATAAGGGTAAAAATAGTCAGAAAAGTCTACCTGGGGGTTTAGTTTGGATGCCGGGGCACTTTTAGGCCAAACTGGCACCACGGATGGGTATTTCTGTCTTTTGAAATTTTGGAGAAAATAAACCCCTGAAAAGTAGAGTATTATATCTAATAACACATAAAGGAAATTAGGGTTATCAGTTATCAAACCAAAGGGAGAGTCACAGGAGGGAGAAAGAGAGTTGTTGCTAGGGTTCCAAGGCCAAGATCCATTTTCTTGCACCACCACCACCGGATTGTAGATCGGAAAGAGGAGAACACAAATACCAACAAAAATTATGCAGAATCAAACCTTCAAATTAATACAAGTGTTTATCGTGCTAATTTATGAATTGTTATACCATCCATGATAGAATAGGATGATAACTTTATGAAATTCATGAGATTTGGCTTTAAAATTTGTGATATAAATCATGTTCTTCGCTAGGAATGTTACTGAAGTTGATCACTTACTTATATAAGATGAAATTGATGAGAAATATCACGAAATTTGAGAAGAAATATAGAAAAATGTTGAGTTTGTTGAACTTGAATGATAAATTAGGGTTTTGAATGATTAATCTTGAATTAATGGAATTTAAATGTGTTCTTTGATGATTTAATGATTCCAATATGTTAGAAATTATGTATATATTTTGGTGTAATGTTTAGTATGCTTGGTTGGGAGATTGGTAATGAATCATGGAGGTTTTACGGCTAAAAATGTTAAATCATGTAACTGTTATTTTTGGAGAAGACGAGACCTGCTACAAGCGAATCGATTCAGACCAAAGCCGAATCGATTCGGTTTTCCAGAATTGCACAATTTCATTCCTTTTTGCTTAGAACTCATGGGAAACGATTGGGTTAACCTTTGAAGCAATTTTAAAACATAATGAGAGATATTCTAATGATTAGTAGGCTGATGTTGAGATTGATATTAGTTATATGAAGAGAACTTAAGGCTATCACCGATTTGGCAATTTGGTAATAAAACCTAATTCGGAGAATTACATCGTGTCACAAAAACATTAAGGGAGCGTATGACAAGACTAGTAGGGCATTAGTGAGATACCAACTGAAATTGCTTATGGGACAATTGTTAACCTTTCGGGCTTGGGGAAAATAATCGGGATTTTATGGTGAGAAGTATACAGGTAAAGTAACGATACGTAGAATATTCGAGAGTTATTATACTACATATGGGACATCTGACATTGTCCGTCTGTGTACCTATACTCAATATATGTGTACATATGGGTGGTATTAATACATATTATTTCATATATTTATGTCTAAGACATAGCTAGGTTACTTGCTATCACGGGAGGTTTCACGTCATGGCCACCCTTATTCTGATGAGCCATTAGGGGGGGGGGGGGGTATTGACTTGTATCTCAAAACATAGAACTTACGGATTGAGCACCACTTGTGGGAATAAGGGTGTGACCGATCATTTTGGTACATTAGGTATGTGTGTAGCCCAAAGGTTTAGAACTATGTTAGCCTCCATTATGTGTGATTTTATTTAGGGTTCGAGGGAGATTATCCAAACCGGTGTCCTTATTTAGTATGTGATGTACCAGGACTTGATAGGAGAGTATGCCTGCAACGTAGGATCCGCTTAAGGGTGTTGTGTACGTATATATATATATATATATATATATATATATATATATATATATATATAGGGTATGCCCGTGCCTAAAGGCACGATGCAAACTTTCGAAAGTGTACGTCATCGATAGGACGATACGTCGTATTTAGTTCGCAACAGATAAATATTTTTTGAAATAACCTACATTACGAACCTATTAGTTTAAAAAATTTATGTTCAATATATATTTATGTCGACATTTTAATAGGTATCACAAATGCATTGCCCAAATTGACAGCACATATATTTTTAAAAAAAAGTACTCAAGTTATTGTGACAAATCCATTGTTCAAATATCTTGCAACCAACAACATAATTATTTCAGTATTTTTTTTACCCCCTCACTTGACTGAAAATCATGGAATGTTAATCGAGGAATGGAGTCAAATTATTTAGTTGGCATTTGTAGTAAAATGGTATGGTCGTGCCGGATGGCACGACACTAAATTTTGAAAGTGTATTTCGTTGATAGGGCTACGAGTGCGAGAAATTGATATTAACGTGATCAATGACACCGACATTTTAATTATTCACATTCATAAGAGAATCCACATACTAATAAAAATAATTGGTCTAGAAATTTACTTATCACCTAACTTCCATCAACTTATTTGGCAATTAATGTAGAACATCTTTGAAAATGCTAACTCTTGAAAGATCATAGTACATTGGTCTTTGATAAGAATGAATCCACACAACTGAAAATTCAGTCTGCTAAAATTAAATCCAATAACCAGAAACTAAAAATAATGTAGATTGACATTCTGTGTAAGTAAATCAAACTTTAATTGATTACAAAAAGTAGTCTAGTGGGACAACCCAATCATTTGAATCTCAAGTAGAAAAGTACAATAGTGAAATTAAATCCAAAGAATCCAAGGTTAAATCCAACAATACAACCATTAAGTTTAAATTCAACAGTATGATATGATATCCGATAACTGCAAAATGAGGTTAAATCCAACAGTACAACCATTAAGGTTAAATCCAATAATACTGACATTTCATAATCTAATAACCAAAATACAATATGATATATGCAAAATGAGTACATCCATACAACCTTCAAATAATTTTAGCCAAAGCATTAATTTCAAATTAGAAAATAATGACTCATAATATAAAGGCAAATCAGAGTTTTACCATTACAATGCCTATCCATGAACACCTACATAATACCCAATGAATTTTAAATCCATGATTGACTGAAATGTAACCGCACATCAACAACTGTTTCCTCGACCGAAATTCATCCTATAAAAAGCTTATTTTTCCATATAGCAGTTGAAACCGTGGAAGGCATAACAGATCAGTCATTTTCTCCAATAGCACCAATCGTGAGTCTATGATCCTCGAACTTCTTCGATGAGTGATCGTCATCTATTTTCTCAACTTGAATATCAGTTTCTGAGATTAGATCTGCAATAAGTGATTGTATAGAGTGTGTGTTGACTTTGAGTGTGATTATCTCAAGTATCTGTGTCGAAACCTATGAAACTTCGGAATTAAAGGGAGTAAAACTGAAAATAATTTGTGCACTTAACAAATAATTAAATTAAAACCATAAACAAAATTGTTGCTATAATAATTCAGCCAATTGAGAAACTAAATAGAACAATTAAAGAATATATAAAATAAATAAGGAGTATAAAGGTCTAGTTTTCTCATACAAAAAACAGCAGCTCAAAAGGAAATAAAAACTTCAAGAGAAAGCAATACTTAATAACTTTTTGCGATGGCCTGAATGTGGTGGTTATTTTGAACAAAACTTAAATCTTGTTATTCATGCAAAATAAGAGGAGAAATTTTAAGTTCTACAAAGAAAGTAAGATCCCAAAGTTAAAAGTTGACCATTTGACTTCAAACCAAGTTAACAATACAAAAGCAAACTCAAGCAGAAGACCATTGATGATTTTGATCATCAAATTCCATTTGTTAATTAGACGCGACTGCAATATTAACCCTCTTATCCCTCCCAAACGCGTGTTAAGGAGTTTTCTAACACCTTTCCTTGAACATGCTCTGAAGTCGCTTGTTCGAAATATGAAAGAAGTCTTTCCCCATATATAACAACACTACATTTACATGAATCTTACTCAAACTATTGAAACAATATGCAGTTTCACTAAAGAAAGAAAGACTTTTTATATTTCTATATACCTATTCCATACAGCGACATACACAACATATCATATCTCAATCTATAATCATTAACATATATGGATGAAGTATATGGATGACCAAATAGGGCGAATATCAATATGGCTGAAGTATATGGATGACTCACGAAAAATCTGATGAATCTTGTGTTCCGAATCTTGAGAAGCTATCACAGCTGCCTCTGTTCGGCTGTTCGGACATACGATGATCAGTTTGTGTAGTATAATGTATTCACGTATATGTCTAAATATAGTTAAAACAGAGGAGGATGCATATTGAGGGAATCAATTTTTCGATAATGCTCATTTCACCTGATTGTATTCACAGATAATGCTCATAAAATGAGACAAAAGCAATTCTTTGGGTATGTCTACATTTACAAAAAATCTCTATGAAAGCAGTATTGAACTCGAATGTACAAAGCTATCAAGAAATCTTGGATTAAAAACATTGAAAAATTATAAACAGAGGGTGCACATTCCAAACAAAGGGTGCACATCCCCTGTCGGTGGTGTTCTAGTGTTGTGTTGTGTTATGTTACTGTATTCAGTGTTTGGCCTAAATCAGTGCTGGTGAATAGTAAAACACCTATGATCAGTATTATATAGACATGGATAATGAACACCTTAAACCAAAAAAATACATTAAAAATTAAATATCAAAAATATCCTATAAAGACACTATTTCAACTCATCTATCCTATGGAGTCACTGAAAAAAAATGAAAAAAACTTCATACATTCTAAAAAACTATTTGCGCCGAACAGAATGCACAATATGAATGTTAAAAAAAATATAACAACAAATATTATCTTTTTCTTTGACCAAACAAATAATCAACACACACACTCATAAAATATGTACATAGATATACCTATTTTAAACATAAGAAAAAATTTAAACCAATATAAAATAAAATAACATAGATTAGACCATACATAAAAAGAAAAAAAAATATCAATTGAATACTCATACTTGAGAAGTGAAAGGCTATAAAAATGCGTTCGGCAGAACCATGAATGAGTTTAGGTGTAAAAATAGACAAAACAGAACTTGAAGGTCCATTATTCGGTACCATGTATAATTTCAAGGTCCATTATTCAGTACCATGTAAAAACCAAGAAATTGGACACTCAGACGCATCTGGAGTTTCTCATAATGCAGACCTATTGAGAAAAAAAGGACCTGCTCGATAAAGACAAAAAGAGATCAAGTGAGGACTTTCTCGATAGAGACAAAAAGAGATAAAAAGAGATCAGACTTGTTTGACTTTTCAATTTGAGGACCTGTCATTCAATAATCCAAAAATCAGACATGCTCGATATATATTCCAAGAAAGTTTTTATTTAACTAATGCTCACACTGTTAGATGCTCACACTGTTAGGTTCAACATTCTTACCCTAAAATGTAATACATTACTTTTTAGCGGAGCATGATTTCACCTAACTATCATTATTTCACCTTATATCACCTAACTATCATGATTTCACCTTATAAATTTCAAAATTTATTCATTTACACATAATTATAAGAAGCTCGGCAAAAATACGATATACAACATAGATTGACAAATCTGCTTAGCCGATCACAACTGTCCACAAAACTTAAATCCAAATAAAACTCTTAAATAGGCACACACCTCATCAAAACCAAGTCAACTTCAAGCATTTTTACCCAAACTCAAGCATTTTCCAAATACAAAGATTTTGCTAGACAATTTAAAAAATAGGTAATTGGATGCAAAAGTTCTTGATAAACATACCTAAAGCAAACTTTTTTTGTATCGTACATATGTTTGCACCTACAAATAAAATACATATCAAATAATCAAAATAAAACATATAATAAAATTAAACCTTAATGTCATTGGAAAGTATCCATACAAATGTAAATTTAAGATAGGTATGAGTTAGGGTCTTCAGAGTATAAAAAATAAATGACAGAGAAATATAACATCAAGTCAATAGATTAGATGCTCTATTAAATACCCTTATTCATGTTGAGTGGACAAATAAATAAGCTAATATGATCTTATTGTTCCAATAAACAACAGAACTTATACCTTGTGTAAAACACCTCCATTTTTGCAAAAATCTAATATGTGAAGTGTAGTAGTCACAATGCATTTAGATAATAGTTACGTTGTTTGTTCAAACTCTGCGAATGACAAAAAGAGAAACACCATAATCATACCATACTCTAAAATCTGAATATTAAATTGAACAATTGGACATGCATATCAGAAGTCATATAAACTGTGAAGTAACGTGTTAAAGATGCTACATTACGGGACATTGAGGTTATGAGAATTCTGTGGGATGTTATGATAGATGATGATCAACGGTCTGGTAAGATCCAATAGCAGAATGCTAATTTATCTCTTTGCTAGGTTAAAACATGGGCAAAATTAACTGTTTCCAAATGTTCAAAACTATCAGACATATCAAATAAACTCCTTACCTAACATCGTGGGACATAAGCATACAAAAAGAAACTACGTTGGGCATTTGACCAAACAATACCTGCATTAGTAGCCATTCTTAGAAAACACAGATTCAAAAGTGCTAGCAAAACAATGGTTGAAGTAATTCCTAATAAAAAATGATTGGCATAATGCCTTAACTGAGGTCATAAAAACCAACGTAAAATAAAGTATACCTTATTCAGAGGTCTTAAAAACAAACCATGTTATATATGGTGGTGGGTTCTCTTTTCCAGTGGTGATCTGTACACAGTTGATGTTGGCGAGTAGTGGTTTTATACATATACAGAAAAACGATGGAATCGTATTAGCCAACATCGAGTAGAAATCAAAGTTAAAGACACAAAATCAGCAAGTGAAATGAAATAATTTAATAGCTCCATCATTATTCATCCATTAATTTTAGACTGAAACCAAATAACATAGTTAGTGATGAGTTATAAACCAAAACATATAGATATATCCATTAAAAATAAATTATTTTTATAGAATATTAACAAATTTAAAACCAAAATTATAAAACTCGGGTGTTCAGTGATTGTTTAGTTGTTTCCGTACCAAAATCGACACGTCAATATATATATATATATATATATATATATATATATATATATATATATATATATATATATATATATATATATATATGTGTTATAAACCATTTAGTAAACCCATATGTAGGTATAGACAACAAAAAATGTTATAAACCATGTAGTATCCTAATCAAGAATGATTAGCCATCAATATATGTTAGCCAACAAAAAAAAACACCAAAGTAAAGTAGCTAACCTCAATATACTTCAACCAAAAAAATCAATTTTTTGTGAAGCCTGAATCAATTTTAAGGGGTTGAGTTTTCAATCAAAAAACCAACCGACCATGAACAATGTAAACCTGAATCAAAATCATATAGAAGAAAACAGGTGATATATTAGAACCTAAATCTGAAATCAATAACAGATCTAACAAATACACTATAAAAATTACAGATCTAATAAATTTGAGATCTAACACAATAGATATATTTATAAATTAGGTTTCAGAAACCCTTATTTAAAGAAACAAAAAGGCAAAACCATGTTTACAAAAAAATTGATCGAAGACTCATATTAAGAGGGTAAAAAAGGAAAAAATATTTAGATACTCGCCTACTTAGACACTCTCATTAGATCGTTTCTCATTCCATCCCAAACGAACCAACAAAGGATTTGATGAAAGAATTTTAAGATCAAAACAATAGTCAAATATAGATAATAATATATCATATGGCTATGCAAGAGTTAGGTAGTGAATTACCACATTGTGAGCAAGGAGAGAGAAGTGGGTATGGAGGGAGAAAATATTTCTTCGGAGAAAGAGTTTAAATGAGAAACTGGGGTGGGGATGTCCGAAGAGGGAGAGGGTTTTCTTGGTAACCGTGTGTGGGTAATTGTATAGGAATGGTAAAATATAATTGTGCCCTTGTGTTTGAATTTTGAATGGAAGGGGGAACAAATTAGAGTGTGTTAAAAGAGGGGGAATCCAAATTTGTAAGGGGTAAAATAGGAAGTGCAAAAAAACTCAAATATATGACATCATAGTTGAAGCTTATGACATACATAAGTTTTCTACTTTATTTTATATATATATATACATACATACATATATGACTTCTCACAAGTAGGCGTCCGCTAACGGATTAAATGACATTTCACAATTTGTGGCCAAAGTGGTCAAACGTGTAAAGCAAAAAATTTGTTGACCCAATTAATTAGAAAATGACAAAAGCAAAAAAAGGTTGTTGGCTTTCTTTAAGCATATATTGACTTTAACCAATAGACCCATTTCATTTACCTTGCTTTTCCCTTCCCCACCCAGAGAAAAAAGCCCTAGCCGTTGTTGAAGTGAAGCCATTATCATCCTCCCCAAACTGATTTTGAAGTCGTCACTTATCATAGCTGATTTGGGAGTTTCACAAACAGTGAAAAAAGCCCTAGTAAGTATGTACCAATCCCATTCTTTATTTTTGCAATAGTTAGGGGAAAAACTATAAATGTTAAAGTGTTGAAAGTATTAATTTTTCATATTGAAATTTTGTTTACCATTCAGGTCTATATAATGGAAAGTGTTAATTTGGAAACATGGAGTGAGGAAAATAATTTTTATGTCGTAGGGGATAGTGTTGAGAATGTTGAAATGGAAGTAGAGAGTAGTGAGAATGTTATTGATAATATGGAAAACTCATCTGATGTTGTTATTAATCCACAAGTTTCAAACGAACTCAAACCGAGAATTGGTCAAGAATTCCCAACGCTAGATGACACTCATTATTTTTACAATACATATGCAAAGGCGTCTTGGTTTAGTATTAGAAAATGGTCTGAGAGGAAGAGGGTCGGTAGTTATGAAATAGTGAGGAAAGAATATGTATGTTTTAAATAAGGAAAAATTTCAATGATAGCGGATGTTGATTCAACAAGACGAAGGGGATCATCAAAAGAAAATTGTAATGCAAAAATGGCCCTTATAAAATCAAATTTCGGTGTATATGTAGTCACTGTGTTTGTGGATATCAATAGTCACCCTTTGTCGGCCCCACGAAAAACTCATATGTTAAGATCTCATCGAAAAGTTTCTAGTGTGCAAAATGTCTCTCTCAACAACTTAGCATGGTAAATATACCAACACAACAACAATATAGTTTATTTGGTGTCCAAGATGGTTGTTTCGAAAATATTGGGTGTACTAAAAAAGATTTGTTTAATTTTGAACGGGATAGACGTAATAAGATAAAGGGGCATGATGGTGAGATGTTATACGAGTATATGCAATTAGAGCAAGGCAAAAACCCATCATTTTTTTTTAAATTGAAAATTATGATGAAAATCCCATTTCTCTATGTTTTGGGGAAGATGCAACCTCTCGAAGGGATTATGGGTTTTTTGGTGACGTTTTTATATTCAATACTATGTATAACACTAATCGATATGGTTTAATATTTGCAACATTAATGGGGTTAATAATCACGGTCAAACAATTATATTCGCTTGTGCATTTTTATGTGATGAAATTGTTGAATAATCTGTTTGGCTTTTCCACCAATTTTTAGAGAACATGCCCGGTGATGCCCCTAAAATGATAATTACAGACTAAGATCCTGCAATGACAAAAGCAATCTCTGAAACTCTCCCCAATACCTTCCACCAATATTGTAGTTGGCATATATTGACCAAGTTTTCAGAGAAAATAGATTCATTAAAATAGACCGCGTATTATAAGGAGTTTTCTGATTGGATTTGGAAGTCGAAAAAAGAAGATTTTGACTCGATATGGATGGATCTCGTAGAAAAAAGTGGCTTACCCGATAAAAAATATCTAGGGAATATTTATAAAATTCGAAATATGTGGGTTCCCGCAAATGTGAATCATGTCTTCTCAGCAGAGATGTCTAGTAGTCAACGGGTTGAAAGTGGCCATTCACGTTTTAAGAAGTTTGTTGGAAAAATGAAATCTTTGGTTGATTTCATGGTGCATTTTGCTAGGGGGATTCAAAGACAACGTCATCAATCATCTATTACGGACAATCGAGACATGATTGAGAAACCCAAAACCAAATTTTTTTAATGAAATTTTAGTGCAAATGGATGATGTTTACAAATGTGAGGTGTTCTTCAAATTCCAAGATGAGTTATGTGAGAGATTTAGTTACAAATTTGAGCTCGAGTTCGAGTCGGACACTAGTCGTTGTTATAAGATTCAATGCAAAGTTGTTGATACATATTACGTTCAGCGCATTGCAATGGAATTTGGAACTACTCATTATCTTTTCAATTGAATGTATGAATGTAAAATTGAATGGTACTGCTAGTTATGCAGTAGACTTTGGAATTGAGTGAATGTAAAATTGAGTGAATGTTGAATGGTACTGCTCATTATTTTCTAATTAAAATTTAATGAATGTTGAATGGTATGGCTAAAATTGAATGGTACTGCTCATTATGTTTTCAATTGAGTGAATGTTGATAAGAGGTTACATTTAGAACTGTTAGTTATGCAGTAGGAACCTAGTCAAGTGGAGTAAACCTCGACCTGATATGTTGATAAGAGGTTGCAATTGAGTGAGATGGTGCACCTTTCTGCTCAAAGAAAAAAGGGAGCTGTTTGTATAATTTTTTAGAACAAATTGGCAGGAATCTTAATCAACCCGTCATGGTGTGATAATGCATTTTTTATTTTCCTCTAATCATCTGAAGGAGTTCCTCCATAGAATTGAGTTGCTATTATATTAAAGCATTAATATCCAATTGTAACATTTATCCATCCTTTTCTTATGAGATCTCAATTTTTCTTTGATCCTAACAAAAAATTAACTGCTAAAATTTTCTATTGCCATTTATACCAAAATTGGTTAGTTATGGCACATGATACAATTGAACCAATGCAGTAGACTTTGGAATGCAAATGCACAATTAAAGATATTTCATTAAACATTACCAAATTACATCTGATACAATAAAAATGAAATGAGTACAACATAGACAACAAAAATTGTAATAACAAATTGTCCGGTCGCCTTTTCTCTAACTTCATCTCACATTTGTCGCATTTTATCTCGAATTTGTCGCATTTTATCACGAATTTGGTTAATATCATTTCGTAGTAGGGTAATTTCATATCGGAGTTGAATGTGGCAACTTTCTTCTTTCTTGTGTAAATCTTTTCGATGCACATACTCGTCACACCAACCTATGAAATTTTCGTACACCTGCAATTATTAGCATATAAATTAATTTTTTGTTCATTAATGAAAAAAATTACAAAAATTAAATAAAATTATACCATGTTTTGAGGGCACGAGTAATAATGTCTACCCGAAGTTTTTACACTTTTTGAAATTTTTACAATACAGGTTCCCATACGACAATTGCAAACACGAGTAGGCCACCCCGATGTGGCATTGGATGATTTTGAATGACTTTCCATTCTCTATGAAATGAAAAAAAATAATTAACTATGACCTAAATAAAGAAATCAACTGAAAAATTTGAAGATGGAATATTTGAATACCTTAATCAAAACCAGCTAGGGCTTTTGGTTTATAATAAACGAATACCTTAATCAAAATCAGAAGATGGAACACAACACTTCCCTTCAAAATCAGTTTGGGGAGAACGACAATGGGTTCACTTCAACAACGGCTAGCGCTTTTTTTCTCTGGCTGGGGGCGTTCGCTTGTGAGAAGTCCTCTCTCTCTCTCTCTCTCTCTCTCTCTCTCTCTCTCTCTCTCTCTCTCTATATATATATATATATATATATATATAAATGTGATTGATTTTTCTACGTGAAAATGAGTAGATAAGACATATAGTGATATCTAAATTATTATTCTAAATGCGTGAGAAATCATTTATCAATGGATGACTTTTAACGAATATAAAGAAATAGAAAATGTATTATAGTATTGTATGTGCAATACGAGTGGGCACTATAAATTATTAGACGGGAAGATATATAAATCAGACTAGTTAGGCGGTTATCATAACGAGGTGGGTTAGAGTAGTACGTTAGGTGTACACAATAGTTGAGGGGTGAGGATCTCAGGTGAAAGCACATAGTGCTAACATGTATATAATATCTTATCTTGATGCATTTTAAACACTTGGTAAATTTTTCAAACTGTTTTACGTGGGATCTGATCCATTGCAAATCCTTTTTACAAAAGCAATTTTAGATGCCCCGCCACAGAGATGCCAAGCATAGGAGTTCCTACATTTGAAGTGCTACAGTTGCTATGGAAGTTGCAGGACCTTGATATTAGACTCCTCCATGTTTATTTCAGTTCCTATGCATCATTATTTATCTCAGTCGGGCATGTCTCCCATTCTTAGTTGGATAGTATTTTTTAAGACTTTGTATTTCCCTTTATTTCCAGTATTGCTTTAGACATTATCTATAGATGACTGTACTGGGATTCTATCTGGAGTGTTATTTCAGACTCATTTATATATTTATTTCGTTATCTTATAATCCATTATTTTGTGCTTAGAATGGTGAATGTTATTTATTCAGTTTATATTAGATTGCATGTTAATATTAAAGATTAAAATTTTGATACCAGGCCATTACACTACACCAAAAATAGGAATCTGACACGGTTTAAAACTGTGCTTGATCAAATCTGGCACGGTTTTGAACTGTGCTAAAATTAGATGCTCCAAAATGGCCAGTTTTTCTAGCACGGCTCAAAAGTGTGTCAAATTTGACAAATCAGGAACACTTCTGGCACACTTTTAAACCATGACAGAATTTGATATTTCTGGCACACTTTTGGCTCGATTTTAAGCTGTGCCAGATTGAGCACATTTTGATAAACTTTTGGCACAGTTCAAAACGGTGCAACATTCGATACACTTTTGGCACGGTTTTGAACTGTGCCAAATTTTTGGATAAAAGAAAAAAAATTAATTATTTGAAAACTAGAAAATTCACAATTTGCAAATCTCGAAAGTTGTCGATAAACTAATGTGCATACAAACTTCAAAATATTACAAATAATAATAGTTCACAGACCAAAAAAATTGGACAGAGTTTCCTCCATTTTTTGGACATTCTAAAACCTATTAATATAATACCTGGGTAATGTAAAGCCCGCACGGTCATAAAACATAACAATAAAACTACAAATTCCCGCACGACCATAAAAGCTAATAATAAAACAACAAAAGTTCGCACGGACATAACACAAAAAGATGTAATCCTGAATATTGACGAAATTAAGTAAATAATCCTCTTGTTGTAGACCATTGACTTCATGTGTTCCATATGGATAAAAGATAATGGAAAAATGTTATCCTGCAAAAAAGTAAGATACAAAAGGAGATGATGTTAGTAATCGTGTAATTTAAAAAAAAAAAATCAAGCCAAAAATTTGCACATACGAATTAAAATTATTATTGTATTTACAAATCAATATTGTTGTGACTCCGTGGTCAGCTCATACGAGTTACATTAGTCCCATGTGAGGTGTTAGTGCTTCTTACTGGGCCGTTTAGGGACTAATTTCAGTTTTCATCCACAAACGACATGTTTATAAGCCTAATCTAGATATATTCATATTATCGTCATATTATCAAACCGGGAGAACCATAACTACGCGGTTAGTCCCTACAAGTTGTATTGGTCCTGTGCAAGGTGTATGTGCCTCTTACGGTGATGTTCGGGGGTTGGTTTAGGTTTTCACCCTTTAACGACATATTTTTAAGCCTCATTGAGATATTTTCATATTATCGTCATATTCTCAAACCGGGAGTCCTGTGACTATGCGATCAGTTCCTACAAGTTACAATGGTTCCGTTTGAGGTGTTCGTGCCTTTTACAGGCCCGTTTGGGAACTAGTTTAGGTTTTCACCCTTTAACAACTTGTTTTTAAGTCTAAGTGTTGATTTTGGAAAATTATCATCATATTCTCAAACTAGGAGACCCGTGATGCTGCGGTCAGTTCCTACAAGCTACATTGCTCCTGTGCGAGGTGTTCGTGCCTCTTACGGGGCCATTTAGGGGCTGGTTTAGGTTTTCACCCTTTAACGGCTTGTTTTTAAGTCAGTGTTGATTTTTTTCAAATAATCATTATATTCTTAAGCCGAGAGACCCGTGACTACATGGTTAGTTCCTACAAGTTACATTGGTCCCATTCGAGGTGTTCGTGCCTCTTATGGGGCCGTTTGGGGGCTGGTGTCGGTTTTCACCATTTAACGGCATGTTTTTAAGACTAATCTATATATTTACAAATTATCGTCATATTCTCGAATCGAGACAACCATGACTACGCGGTCAGTTCCTACAAGTTACAATGGTCTCGTGAGAGGTGTTCATGCCTCTTACAGGGCCGTTTGGGAGTTGGTTTAGATTTTCACCATTTAACGACATGTTTTTAAGCCTAATCTATATATTTTCAAATTATCATAATATTCTCAAACTGAGAGAATCATGACTATGCGGTCAGTTCCTACAAGTTACATTAGTCCCATGCGAGGTATTCATGCTACTTACGGGGCCGTTTGGGGGCGAGTTTAGGTTTTCACCATTTAACGACATGTTTTTAAGCCTAAGTGTCAATTTTTACAATTTATCATCACATTCTCAAACCGGGAGACTTGGAACTACGAGGTTAGTTCCTACATGTTACATTGGTTCCGTACGAGGTGTCCGTGCCTCGTATGGGGCCGTTTGGGAGATGGTTTGGATTTTCACCCTTTAACGGTTTGTTTTTAAGCCTGATCTAGATATTTTTAAATTATCATCATATTCTCAAACCGGGAGACCCGTGATTATGCGGGCAGTTGCTACCAGTTACATTAGTCCCGTACGAGGTGTCTGTGCCTCTCACGGGGTCGTTTGGGGGATGGTTTAGGTTTTTACCATTTAACGGCTTGTTTTTAAGTCTTAAGTGTTGATTTTTACAAATTATCATCATATTCTCGAATTGGGAGTACCGTGACTACGTGGTCAGTTCCTACAAGTTACATTGGTCCTGTGCGAGGTGTTCATGCCTATTACGGTGATGTTTGGGGGCTGGTTTAGGTTTTCACCCTTTGACGGCTTATTTTTAAGCCTAATCTAGATATTTTCAAATTATCATCATATCTCAAACCGGGAGGCCCGTGACTACGCGGTTAGTTCCTACAAGTTATATTAGTCCCGTGCGAGGTGTTCATGCCTCTTACGGGGTCGTTTGGGGGCTGATTTGGGTTTTTAACCTTTAACAGGCTTGTTTAGGTTTTCACCCTCAAACGGTATGTTCTTAAGAATAATCTGAATATTTTTAAATTATCGTCATATTCTCAAACTAGTTAACCCTTGACTACACGGTCATTTCCTATAAGTTACATTGATCATGTGCGAGGTGTTCGTGCCTCTTATATTGGTATGTATTATAAAGTTCTTGCCAAAGCACCCTTCATTGGACATAAATCGTGACTAGGTGGTGAGATCCTATGTGTTACATTGATCCCGTACGAGGTGTTCGTGCCTCTTTGGGGTTGTTTGGAGGTTGTTTTGGGATTTCATCCTCTAACGGTATGTTTTTAATCAATTTAGAACGTTTATTGATTTTAATTTTTTTGACATAGTCTCATTTGTTTATTCGTTAAATCCAACATGTTTTAACATTTAAAATAAACTCAATAGCAACTGCAAATTCCAAAACCAAACCACTAGCTAATCCCTTCCACCAATTTAACTAAATAAGCTTATAAAGTAAGCCATTTTACGTTTGGATACTTGTTACCGCTATTTCAGGCCATTTTTATATTTAATGCTGCAACATTTAAAGAGAATTTGAGAATTTGAGACTTTGAGACAAACCAAATTTCATTTGTATTTTGATAGCCACCCATTGAACTCTTCGCGCCATAACTTCTCGATAGTATCCCATTTGGTCCATCAATATCTGCAAATTCAGAAATCTTCTATTCTGGGCGGCATTTAGTTGTTCATTAGACAATATCTTATCTTTTAAGTTTCTCAGCTCTTCATTATGAGACCAAGACTGTGCTATGACTGTTGAAGTGTCAGAAGACTTATATTATAATGTTTGTCTTATAAAATACAAAAAGGATAAAAGGGGGAAAGAAATGAAAATTCCACTTATTATTCATCAAATCATCCTTTATTTTACTCCAATATGATGTCTGGAAGATTTCCACGATGCTAGGTTTCACGTCAGTTACATGCACCTGAATTCAAAATCAATGCATGAAAGAATAAAACCATACTAGTTGATGATACGGGTGAAACATGTCTAATATGCACAATGTCAAGAATATTATTATGACACATAAATTGAAACCAAATTTAGTAAGGGTAAAATCAGTTTGTACCTTTCCTTCTTGAACTGAACCTTTAACCTTTTTTTGCATAGGGTATGTCATTCAGGTTTGTGTTGATTTTTTTTCCATTTCACCTTTAAACCTTGTTTTTGTACCATTTAACTAATGCCCAAATCTGTTAAAAATTTAAAAACTGTGTTGTGCAATCTCCAAACATAATAACATCGATATCAATCACGCTAAAAGTTCAACGTAAGCTACCTGGAAAATAATTTTAATGATTTAGGCACCAAGTTAATTTTAGTATTGTATGCCATTTTGGCTCTAAAAATTTGTAACTACTCCAAAGCTTCATTTTGCTTACACCAATTACCCAAATCAACTAAAACAACCTCTCGAGTATAAAAATGAAATATATACGTGAAGAGAGAAGTGGAGCGACAAAACTTGATTATTACCCACCTATGTATTAAGGTTGCTAATAAAACTTAAAAATAAAAGGAGTTGTCCACCCAAATATTACACATTCAACTATTGTACCAATAACTCGTTAAATTTAAGATTCGTTCAAAATTGAGTATGGAGTTTAATCAACAAACTCCTAAAATACCTTTAACCTTATTGTAAATTCAAAAGTGGCCCTAAAATTTAAGCATAATAAAACTAATTTTGGAAACCCTAATTTAAATTTTAAAACACAAATCCCAAATATGACCTACGATATAACAATCTAATTCTAAATAATATATGGTAACAAACTCAATGAGAATAAAGAGTTCATAACAGTTTGAGCATCGTAGCAAAAGTTTAATGAATTAAAATAGATGAATGGTGGAATCATTAGTTAAACTGGGTTTCTAATATATAGATTGGAGAAAGGAAATGGGAAGAATAACATACCTGTAGCCTTGTTAGGAGAAGACGAGATGGGGAGAACTAGGGATGGCAACGGGTCAGTTGGGGGTAGGGTAAAGCATCCCCATCCCCATCCCCGTCCCGTTCCCCATTATAACGGGTTCGGGGATCCCCATCCCCGTTTAAAACATGTACCGGTTTCCCTGCGGGGAACCCATTTTTTTTAATATATACAACTCCAAAAAAATATCTCAAATAAAAATTTCATTTGAATCACATTTTTACCTATACAAACTTTATAAAAAAATTACAGTTAATAGTGGGCGGCAGGAACAACATATAAATCTTTAAAAAAAATCTCTAATAAAAAATGCAATATTTAAAAAAATCTCAACAGGCACAACAGTTAATCTGTTAAATCTTAAAAAAAAATGCAAACAAATGCAAACAAATCTCAAACAAAAAATGCAAACAAATACATTATTAATACTTAGGTTCTACTTTAAGCAAATAAATCTAAAAAAAATCTTGGGTGGCAGCACGCCCAAAGAGACAACAGGAACAACAGTTACCTTGGGCGGCAGGAACAAATCTCAACCTAATTTAGAATAAGACTGGAGAGCATTGGCCAAATGGTTTGAAATTGAGAAAAAACTAGAATTTCAATTTTTGTGTCCATGATAGACTTCAATTTCATATAGCTCCATTTCAATAGCAAAAACAAAACTGACTATAGTCAGTCTATAACTCCAAGCCAGGTCTAGTACCTATAATTTTGTAATTAAAACCACAATTATAATTAACTAAACTAAGCCCATAAAATACCCACTTGAACCACACACACGTAAATCATGGGGAAAAAGTGTGGTATGCCAAAATAAAATCTGGGTATGTACAGTTTGTACTTTGTAAACGATTTGAAGCTCAAAAGAAGACTTTTTGCAAAAAAAAAACACTAGGGAAAGAATAAATTTTATATCTTAATGTAGTAAATACTGATAAATTGATGATTATGTATATACCTGGTTGTCATGAGAAGAAATCTGGGTTGAAGAGGTTTGTTGAGGATGAGAAACATGAATGTTATTATCATCATCAGAGAGCAATTGGATGGTCTTCCCAAATAACTTAATCACAGGATCTTTGTTATCTGACATTTCTGTATGTAAGTATTTAGAGATGTTTGGTTTTGTTGAGCAGAGGATTGGTTTCTTGAATTATGCCGGGTTTTAACAAAGGGGGAGAGTGAATTCTCAGCCACAAGTTGTGTTGTGTGTATTAAATCACAAAAGAAACGACAAGAACAACAGTTACCTTTACCTTAGGTGGCGACAGGATGATGAGGTGCGCGCAAGGTGATAAACAACATGAACAATCTTGGATGAGGAGATGAGGGGCGGGCGGACGGGACGATGAGCAGACTAGCTGCGGTAGAGGATCCCCGAGCCCCAATAGCGGGTACTTTCACTGCGGACCGGAGTGACTTACCATAGAGCGGTGGCCAGAGGCTTGTCGGAGGGAGCGGGTAGATGCCGCAGTAGAGAGAGTGTGTGATATTGGAGCTGGTAAGCGGGTGAGGGGAGGGAGAGAGACGGGTAGCGGGAGATTGAAAGATAAAAGAGGAAAGAGAAGAGGGAAAGTAAACATAATAAATTTTCAGGGTCTTTTATATTTTAATCAAGTATAGTCAATTTTGGCACACTTTAAAACAGTGTCAAATTTTGGCATTGTTTTAA
This sequence comes from Sambucus nigra, assembly GCA_949130495.1. Lineage (NCBI taxonomy): Eukaryota > Viridiplantae > Streptophyta > Magnoliopsida > Dipsacales > Adoxaceae > Sambucus > Sambucus nigra. Next base: position 465,924,766 of record OX422209.1, on the reverse strand, counting down.
AGTATGCCAGATTGTCATTAAGCCGTGCAAGAATCTGGCACAGTTTAAAATTGTGCCAGATTTTTAACATGAGGGTATGCCAAATTGCTGTTTTTGGTGTAGTGTTAGGGTATTGGTAATTAATTGAATTTCAAAGTGATGCTAAGAATGAAACCATTAATGATTCCTGTTTAATTTAATAATGGACTGATCACCCAGGATTAGAATAGGTGGGGTGTCATAGCTACACATAGTGACAAACTGTTCCTCTGCATAAGTTGAGTACTGATGTTTCAAATACATGATGGTCTTCATCAAGTTAAGCATTCATTTGAAATATTTTAAACACAAAAGCTAGGTGGAAACTTGTGAAAAATTGGGAAGACCATCATATATTTAATAAATGTTTAACTTTATGGAGTCTCGGATAAATATTCAAGGCACACAACCTATAATAGTGAATAAACCATAATTGGTCTTATAAGTCAACAAATTTTTAATTAATTAAGACGTTTATAAATTTTGTCCCCCCCCCCCCCCAAACAACATCTGGCAGGAGGCAAGATGACGACGAGAAAAAAGTTTTGCTGAAGGATTTGTCATCCAAACAATTCTTCAACATTTTTATGTTCCTATCACCTTGCAATAAGAATTTTTCATTTTTTTTATAGGTCATATATTGTAAGCGCCCTGTTTGATGAAATGCCTCATTGAATAATTTTTTTCTCACCTTATATATTCTTTGTAATTGGGTTAACATATCTGTCGATTTTATTTTAAATAAATTTTATGTATTTTTTTATATCACGCAGGTTCGGTGGCAGTGTACTTGTATAATTGTGAAACTTCATAGTAATTGACTTTAGCATCAATTAATTGAAAATACAGTGTGATAAAGATGCACATAAGATTTTGGTGCCCCTATATCAACAAATCCCCCATTGTTTAAAGTGTTTCTAACATACAAAATTCACTTGAGATAAATAATCACACTAAATGGCCAAAAAGTGTTCGCGTGGTTTAGAATATATTTTGTTTTTTCACCCTTAAATCAGAATTAGGTTTCGTTGAGACTAGAAGTGATTGCACTACTGGGCCTTACCATTTTGTCTGAAAAAATTTGATTTGGTTTTCAATATTTTATTGCCAAAAATTAAATTATTGAAAATTTTGTGATTAGTTTGGTTTAGACAATTAAAAACTTGATTTACCGAAATTAGGGTGTAGTAAAAGTGAGATAAATTACTAAATCCAAAATATTGATTTGAAATGCTAACACTACAAAATGTTTAGAAAACTAGTCAAATATTTGGCATGGGTATGCGTTTTCTAAAACTGATCTAAAACTATGCGGATGAAGTATTCTTTAGTTTCAGAATCTCAATCTTTAGTTTCTTTGGACTAAGGCACAAAATCAGGGATCATGCCACCTTGTCCAAGGATAAGGTCGTGATATACTGAATAAATATTAAAAAATCAACAAGGGAGACAATAAACGAAGTGGAAGAATCCAACACGTGTGAGCCACCGAAAGCAAACTGGATTTATAGCACTGCTCTATCTCACGGTCTTTTTAACTTTAGATTTATAGAGAGATGTATGTTGCTGATATGGATTCTCATGCGTCAGCCAATCATACGTCACTCATAAAATTAAATACTAAGCTTCGATATATCATCCAGAAGGAATTCCCACTAGTTGGTACGTTAGATGCCATAGCTCTCTCGCTCTTTTACTCACTTAACTAACTAATTAAGCTTTCTTTCTATATAAAGGGGCTTTATCTTATAATTATCAGTACCAAAGCAAAGCTATTGAAGGTTGTTATACTCTTTATTGTACTATCAAATGGCACAGAAGGCAAAGCTATTGAAGGTTGGGGCGGAAGGATTTGCTATGATAGATGACTACTTCGGAAGGAAGGGAAGGCCTCAACACCAGGTAAGCAAGTATCAATATCAGCCACAACAATCCCGTGTTTATCCGGTGACTACAGTTTCCACAACCAAAGAGGTTGTTTTCTATTACGAGGCAGCAAAATTCTATGATGGGACCGTGATTGCGGATTATCCCAACACAAAACCGATGCGTGCGCCTTTTTACGCTCCTTAATCATACTTTTATATCAACACATATATGTAATTATATAAGACCCTACCCTTGTTGTATCACTTTCTTTTATAAGTCACTCGGTTGACATCTCTATGAGATGCAACGGCTGTAGTGGCTGAACGTTATAATCTATAAATAATGTGTGTTTCTTACCATTAGTGTGTGTTTCTTACCATTAGTATGTACTCTCTCTCTCTCTCTCTCTCTCCCCCTCATGGATTAAACCAAAAAAACAAGAATAATGTTATATTTAATTAAGTGTTTACTAATTAAAAAGAGGAGAAACATCTTCTTTTCAGCTTCGCTTATGAGCACAAAAGAACAAGAGGAATCGAAAAACTATAGGGGTCCATTTGGTTTGGGATGATATTCAGGACGAAACCAGGATTACATCTTTTTCGGGGGGGGGGGGGGGGGGGGGGGGGGGGGGGTTGAGTTGACATTTTGAATAAGTGCATACCCTATAATTATTAAACTTAAAAAAGAGTAGAGAATAAAATTTAACTCTATATAGGTGAAAACATATTTCATCATATTACTTTTCATCGCGTGGAAACTTATTTTACCCCGAACCAAACTGAACCTAGCACTCGACTTCTGAGCCATAGCAATCGACTATTTTGACATAAGTTAATTGACCTAAGCACTTTCAGTACTTGTTTAAGAAGCTTATAAGTTATTTGATGTTCCTTCTATCACCATTAATAAAAGGATTTTTTTAATTTAATCCCTAAAATAATGACATATTTGACTTAACCCTCCAGAAGTAAAAAAATTAAACATAATATCTTAAACCCAATTGGACATTTTTTTTTTAAAAAAATCACTAATGTATATTTCGACTTACCCCCTATATTTTTTTGATAAAATAATCTCTTCTTCATCTTCTTTCCCAAAATCAAACCCTAACCCCACTAATGATAGGACTCAAACCCCCCAAAAATAAAAGGTGCAATTCAAATAATAGGATAAAATATAGAATGCAAACTCAAAACATCACTTGTTAAGACTTGTTACCAAACACACCACAAGAAATATTCCTAATATATTTGGTAAATTAAATATATTACTGACGAGAGTGAAATCAACAACTTGGGTGGAATCATAAGGTCTAAACACGTTGCCCCACTAGGGAGCTTAAACATATGATTTCATAGGGACGGTGGTGCCTTAGAATGGAATATATTTAATGTTTTTTTTGTCTTTTCAATCATAAGATAGTATTATATGTTAGAATTATTTAAGTTCTGATAACTCCTTAACGTGATCCATAATTAAAAAATATCAAGTGTCAAATTGATTAATGACAGGGTCCTAAAAATACAAAGAGTCAATGTTCTTTAATATAGTCAAATAAAGAGCATTTTTAATTAATCAATTGTTTAGGGACTCATTGGTATCTACCGTGATGGGCGGTTAAGATTAAGAGACTATTGGAGATTTGGGTCCTCTCTCTCTCTCTCTCTCATGGATTAAAAAAAATAAAATAAGAATAATGTTACGTTTAATTAAGTGTTTACTAATTAAATAGAGGAAAAGCATCTTCTTTCCAGCTTCGCTTATCAGCACAAGAGAACGCGAGGAGTCGAAAAACTATAGGGGTCCGTTTGGTTTGTGATGATATCCTTTTAATTGTGGTGAAAAATAAAACGGTGAAATATTTTTTTACATATTTAAAATTAAAATTTTTTTGAGTTGACATTTGGAATAACTACACACACTATAATTAAGAAACTTTAAAAAAGAGTAGAGATAAAATTTAACACTAAATAGGTGAAAACATATTTCACCATATTACTTTTCATCTCGTTGAAACTTATTTTACCCCGAACCTAACGGACCCTAGCACTTGACTTCTGAGCCATAGCAGTCGACTATTTTGACATGAGTTAATTGACCTAAGCACTCTTCATACTTGTTTAAGAAGCTTATTAGTTATTTGATGCTTCTTCTATCACCATTAAAAAAGGCTTTTATAATTTAATCCCTGAGATAATGAAATATTTTGACTAAACCTTGAGAAGTTAAAAAATTAAACATAACTTCTTAGAACCAAATGGACATTATTTAAAAAAACTCATTAATGTATATTTTGACTTACCCCTATATTTTTTCGACAAAAATAATAACACTACTTTTCTCCTTGAATTGTGTATCCACCTTAATGGCCAATTTGAACACATCCTTATAAGTCGAATAAGGTTGAAATTGGACAGCATTTGAAATTTTAGTCGTTAAAACAACAAGAGATAGAGCAAACATTTGTTTCTTTGACTTAGATATATCACATCGCATCATGAGATGATCAAATTCTTTTGAATACTCCTCCACGGAAAACTCATTTTGCCTAAAGTTGTGAAAGTTAAGAAAAACATCATATAAGTAATGACCAAGTAAAAATGTCTTCTTTAACTCTTCTCCCATCTTAACCTAAGTTATAGTTCTTCTTTCATCTTCATGTTCACGTTGCTTCTTTTAATATTCCCAACAAATTGAGGATTCTTTCTTCAACATAGTGGCAACCAACTTCACTTTTTTCATTTCCCGAATTTCATGGTAGTCAAAGATTCTCTCCACGGCATTGAGCCAATTAATGAATTCATTGCCTTGGATTTGATCTCTAAATTATGGAATGTCAACTTTGATAGCATTACGGGGATAGGGTTAGTTTCTTCCATAACTACGATTCAAATGAGCCTCTTCTTTCGATATGATCATTGTAAAAGGGCTTAATCTCCTCTTCATCTTATGGTAATTCATTCTCCAAACCATGATACAACCCATCCTGATCCTAAGACTTATAAAGTAACACATGGTGCTAGAGTTGTTTTACTTTTCTTTTCAAATCATCCATTTCAATGTCACAAAAATTTTGTTCACGTATCGTTGCATCAATATTCGAGCGACAATGACGATTTGTCATCACAATGTGGCTATGTGTAATACCCCGTAATTTTAAATGACATTTAAAATTAGTTATATTTTAAATTAATGGATTAATTGGATTTTATTATTAATTAATTCATTCGAGTTTTATCCGGACGGTGGATATTAAAATGGATGATTCTGAATATTACTTAAAGATATTTAGGTAATATATGAATGCGATGTCATTGATATGACTGTATGATATAAATTCGGTAATTTATATTTTTAGTCAGACGTGGTATGGGACGTGTCGGGACTAGTTTATTAAATTAAAAAGGAAATTTATTTTTTATCGACCTTATAGTCATTTCGACTGAGTCGTTGCGTCCAAAAGGTTCAAAATAGTCAGAAAAGTCTATTTGGATGTTAATTTTGAGTCTCGGGTCATTTGGAAATGAATAGACAACCCGAAAGGGCATTTTGGTTATTTTTCTAGGGGAGATGAATAGTGATTTCCGATTTTGGCCTATTATAAGTACTGGTAGATTAAGTGTATGTGGGTTATTCATCTCCTCTACACAAAATAGAGAAGTCATCTTCCTAGAGAGAGTGAAAGAGTGCTTGGGAAGGGAAAAGCCTACTTGGGAAGGAGAAGAACAAGAACCAAGGTTCACCACCACAACCCACCACCGGAGTCTGACCGGAGATTGGACAACCAACTGAGATACACTACACCAAAGGATTAGACCTTCAGTAAAGGCAAGTGTTTGATAATGGCAATTTAAGTTTGTATATTGTCCATGTTAGAATAGTATGAAAAGAGAAGATTATTTATGTTTGGAAGAAATAATGGAGTATTAAATGGATTTCTGGAAACTGAAATGATGTAGGAATGAAACTCATGTTTTAGGTTGATAATAATCCACGAAATAGTCATGAATCTGTTGAAGAAACTATGAGAACCATTGATGTGTTCTTGAAGATGTTATGTTGATAAATTTTCTTAAAATAAGGAGATAAACATGATTTTTAATCCAATCCCTTGATGATTCTAGGATGTTTAGAGTATTGGAAATCGTTCATATATGTTGATATATCATGTAGTATAGATTATAAGTCATTTGGGATGTTTAGATGAAGGTATAAATGATCATAAGTTGCTAAACCCGTAGTTGCTGAAATGCAGAAAAACCAGGCTGTGACCTGAGGGATCGATCGATCGACCCCTGCCTTCGATCGATCGACCTCCCCAGAATATGCAAAGTTACTTCTTTTTAAATGTTGATTCTTATCCCAAACCTTTTGTGGATCTTTAGTGATTATTATTTGGAGATTATGGGACTTAGAAAATATCAGTAAACCCTTGATAAGATTTGAATTAATTTGATTTGGATTCAAGTGATTAAAATGATGAAAATTATATTGAATGGAATTTCGGTTGCTAGATTCATATGTTAAATTCTAAATGGAGATGTATGAGGATTAAAGATAGGACCAGTAGGGGTGATTGAATATAATATCTGAGTATCCTTAAGTTTACAAGAGGGTTTAATCCAAAGTGAAAGAAGATGTGTTTATAAGAGATTTGAAACTATCGGTTTTAACCTTAATTAAAAGGAGAACTAAACTCGTAGTAGTTCGGGAGAAATAATGTTATGGACCAGTAGGATATTAGTGACTTCTTACTGAATATAAGATGAGGAAAATCCTATTTGAATCTTGTGAGATGGGAGTTTAGAACACATTTGGTTGAAAGAGGGTATGAGGTTATCCCGATCGCATAGTTGAAGTTGTCGGACCTCCTCGATCGACAAAGTTAAGTAGTAGTGTATTGGAGGGGTTCCTTGTTTTGATTTCGCTTTGCGAGACGCTCCGCGCATGAACCTTAACGACGTCGGGAGTGGAGAGATGTTATAGGATGCGAGGATAATTAAATTATGAAGTAAATATATGATATTTTAATACGTGGAATTTAAAAGAGATATAATGCTACGTATGGGAAATATCTTAGGGTAGTGATAATTACCTTATTGATATTATATTATAGGTATGATAATACCTATTTGACTGATTGATGATTTATGTGTATGACATACCTAGCTTACTTGCTATCGGTGGGAGGTTTGCGCGTGAGGCCAGTCATATCCTGATGAATCCATGGAATCTTTGATTTGTCACTCAAGAACATAGGTCTATGAAAGACTTATCGGGGAGTTGATAAGTCCGTTGACTGTGGGTACGTAGGTATGTGCGTGACCCATGGATACGAGAACTATGTTCGCCTCCAATTTGTTTGTTGTTGTTTGTGGTTCGTGGAATCTTACCGAACCTTTAGTCCCCTATTCAGCGACCTGCGATGATGGGACATGATAGCAGAGTAATGCATTGCACCGCAGCTGTGACTCGGGGTGCCGTATTATATATGAATATATATATATTGGATTAAATGATTGAATGGATATATTGTGGTTAAATCTATCTACAGTGATAATTGTAGATAACGGTGAATAGAGAAAGATAATGGAATTAAGTTAATGAATGTTTATGCTTATAGAATTGAAAAGCTTAACTCATGTTAATGAGAAACGATTCATATTAATGAGTAATGACTCATGTTAATGAGAAACGATTCATATTAATGAGTAATGATTCATGTTAATGAGAAAATAATCATATAAAGGAGAAATGTAAATGAATAATAATGTGACGTATGGTATGGAACATACGTGGATTATGATATGGTAATGTAATTATAATATGGAGACTAGAAAAGAGGAACCATTAACTAGGAGGTTAATAGGAAACGTTAAGTGTGCACTCTAGTTGAGAGGTGAGAATAGCAAGCGAGAGTTGGATCTAACATGTACATAATAAATGCTTTATTGCACTTGTTAAATACTTGCTGTTTTAAAAATCATCTACACATTCGGGCTCTGACCCATTTCCTTGCATATTTTCTCTTCTATTGTATCTCTATATCAGGTGTCCAGCAACAGGGACGCCAACCTTAGCGGATTTTGACAAGCTATGGATTTATGGAGTTTTTCTTTGACGCCTATCTTCATTTGATTCACAGTATTCTTAGTTGGGGCATGTCGCCCAAAGGATTTTAGTTATCTTTTCTATCGAGGTCAAATACTATTGTATTCGGGTCTTTTTAATACAGTTGTTATTGATGGGATTACTGTAATGGATTAATATTATTTGGGAATGTTTATTCCAACAACATTTAAATTCTTTTGTGTTATCTATTCAGTTAAGTGTTGTAGAATAAAATGTGTTGTGTTATTCATAAACTAAAAATGGTTTTGTTGAAATTTAAATTGGGAAAGTTTTTAACACCAGCTTAATTGGGTATTGGGTGAGTTATAAATGTTTTCGACAGTGATGCTAAGAATGAGCCAACTGTATATTCTGTTTTAATTTGGTATGGGACTGGCCACCCGGTATTTAATTAGGCAGGGTGTTAGAGGTGGTATCAGAGCATCAGGTTCTAGTGTCCTTTGGGATCTGTACGGCTTACTGTGTTTTCAGCTTAGCGTTCTTTGATGTAGAGCCCTATGAGTAGGATTATTGTTTTTCTATTTACGCCTATAAAGGTACGATGACTGCGGCCGAAGTTGTTTCAATTGTCGCTCAGGCAGTCAATGCAGCTTTAGCTGCTGTTCAGCAGGCTCCAGCACCGGCACCGGTTGTGCCACCCGCGTAAGGGCAAGTGTTTCCTACTGCATGGGAACGAGCGAGGGATGCCTTTCAGAAAGCGCACCCACCTGAGTTTCAGGGAGGATCAGATGTTGTGACTGCTAGCCAATGGAAGAAAGATATCCAACGGCACTTGAGAATGATTGAATGCACTGAGGTTCAACGTCAAATACTAGCCACATTCAAGCTAGTAGAGGTAGCTTTGCAATGGTGGGAATCTACGACCACTATGGAGGAGAGGGACACAATGACTATCCAAGACTTTTGGATACGGTTTGATGAGAAGTATTTTCCTTCCGCCATCCAGACAGAGATGAGGAGGAAACTACTTGATTTAAACCAGGGAGAGAAAACTGTGGCGGAATATGAGGAAGAGTTTACGAGATTAACTAATTTGGTACCAGCTGAAGTACCTACTAAGGAGAGGAGAGTCCTAATGTTCACTGATGGGTTGAACTATAAAATTCGCCAACATTTATTGGGGAATATTTCATTATGTACGTATGGCAGATGTGGGCCATTGGAAGGATAGCGGAGATCGTACTTAGGAGGTTATGAAGTATGTTCTAGTATGATGACCGTAGTCGTGGTCACCCCTATTATGGAAAAATTGAGAAGAGTCATCAGTAGAAGTTCTTGAAATGCGTGAATTGTGTATGTTCCCTAACGAAGGCAATATATTGAAAGGCTTGGGTATATAGTGGAGTGTGGTTAACTAGAACTGAAAATTTGGGGTAAAATTTTTCTTGACTCATCGGAGCAAAGTTATAATATTGGGATTCAACAACCATCACCAGCAAATGAGGGTATGTTTCCTATCTAAGGAAGTATGAGGCGTATTGATTTTTGTAGTGATTGATATTGTGTGGGCAAAAGGGTTGTTAAACTTAGCCTATGGCATCGTTATTTACGTAGACTCACTGAGGGGTGTGGGACACCTATATATTACTTGTTATTACGTGGGTTTGATTTTTATGGGATTACATACCTTGGGTATGTCCGAGCGTGATTTGACTATCGGCGTGCATTAACTTGTGGTATATGAGAGCATTTGTCTGCATCTTGTCTTCTATAAGAGAGTAGATGCGTAGACCCTATTTGAAATCGAGAAAAACCAAAATTTTGTTTTAAATCGATAAACCTCATATTTTTTTTATAAACCAAATTTTTATATATTATTGACTAAGGACCTTAGGAGTTTCGATGACCGACTACTTTAGGAAGTAGTGTATTGGGGTAGTTCCTTGTTTGGATTTCACTTGCGAGACACCCCACGCATGAAACTAATAACCGTTGGGAGTCGAAATAAGTTAGGTCATTGGGAAACGAGTTTATAACCTTTGCGAAAACTTTTAATATTAAAAGCGGTACGAGAGGGTGTATGGGTGCCCTGGATGATTGAATTGTAGTATTTTTCATAATTGTGAAAAAGGTAAGTAATTGAGACTTCAGGATTTATTTGTTCTCTACGAGAGGATCATTTTTCCCAAAGTTTGTCACGAGGACGGTATAGGGAAGATTAGGTAAAGTTTAAATTTGATTCAGTTGAAACTACATGGTGAGGCTTGGCGTATAACATCGATAGGGATTTTGTTAATGTACTGTATGGGCGGTACATCTTGGATTTCTTGCGAAGGGAGATTTACACTCGGAGTTGACCTTACCGGTATGACTTATATTCCTGAATTTCAGGACGAAATTCTTATATAAGGGGGGAAGTATGTAATACCCCGTAATTTTAAATGACATTTAAAATTAGTTATATTTTAAATTAATGGATTAATTGGATTTTATTATTAATTAATTCATTCGGGTTTTATCCGGACGGTGGATATTAAAATGGATGATTCTGAATATTACCTAAAGATATTTAGGTAATATATGAATGCGATGTCATTGATATGACTGTATGATATAAATTCGGTAATTTATATTTTTAGTTAGACGCGGTATGGGACGTGTCGGGACTAGTTTATTAAATTAAAAAGGAAATTTATTTTCTATCGACCTTATAGTCATTTCGATTGCGTCGTTGCGTCCAAAATTTTCGAAATAGTCAGAAAAGTCTATTTGGATGTTAATTTTGAGTCTCGGGTCATTTGGAAATGAATAGACAACCCGAAAGGGCATTTTGGTCATTTTTCTAGGGGGATGAATAGTGATTTCGGATTTTGGCCTATTATAAGTACTGGTAGATTAAGTGTATGTGGGTTATTCATCTCCTCTACACAAAATAGAGAAGTCATCTTCCTAGAGAGAGTGAAAGAGTGCTTGGGAAGGGAAAAGCCTACTTGGGAAGGAGAAGAACAAGAACCAAGGTTCACCACCACAACCCACCACCGGAGTCTGACCGGAGATTGGACAACCAACTGAGATACACTACACCAAAGGATTAGACCTTCAGTAAAGGCAAGTGTTTGATAATGGCAATTTAAGTTTGTATATTGTCCATGTTAGAATAGTATGAAAAGAGAAGATTATTTATGTTTGGAAGAAATAATGGAGTATTAAATGGATTTCTGGAAACTGAAATGATGTAGGAATGAAACTCATGTTTTAGGTTGATAATAATCCACGAAATAGTCATGAATCTGTTGAAGAAACTATGAGAACCATTGATGTGTTCTTGAAGATGTTATGTTGATAAATTTTCTTAAAATAAGGAGATAAACATGATTTTTAATCCAATCCCTTGATGATTCTAGGATGTTTAGAGTATTGGAAATCGTTCATATATGTTGATATATCATGTAGTATAGATTATAAGTCATTTGGGATGTTTAGATGAAGGTATAAATGATCATAAGTTGCTAAACCCGTAGTTGCTGAAATGCAGAAAAACCAGGCTGTGACCTGAGGGATCGATCGATCGACCCCTGCCTTCGATCGATCGACCTCCCCAGAATATGCAAAGTTACTTCTTTTTAAATGTTGATTCTTATCCCAAACCTTTTGTGGATCTTTAGTGATTATTATTTGGAGATTATGGGACTTAGAAAATATCAGTAAACCCTTGATAAGATTTGAATTAATTTGATTTGGATTCAAGTGATTAAAATGATGAAAATTATATTGAATGGAATTTCGGTTGCTAGATTCATATGTTAAATTCTAAATGGAGATGTATGAGGATTAAAGATAGGACCAGTAGGGGTGATTGAATATAATATCTGAGTATCCTTAAGTTTACAAGAGGGTTTAATCCAAAGTGAAAGAAGATGTGTTTATAAGAGATTTGAAACTATCGGTTTTAACCTTAATTAAAAGGAGAACTAAACTCGTAGTAGTTCGGGAGAAATAATGTTATGGACCAGTAGGATATTAGTGACTTCTTACTGAATATAAGATGAGGAAAATCCTATTTGAATCTTGTGAGATGGGAGTTTAGAACACATTTGGTTGAAAGAGGGTATGAGGTTATCCCGATCGCATAGTTGAAGTTGTCGGACCTCCTCGATCGACAAACTTAAGTAGTAGTGTATTGGAGGGGTTCCTTGTTTGGATTTCACTTTGCGAGACGCTCCGCGCATGAACCTTAACGACGTCGGGAGTGGAGAGATGTTATAGGATGCGAGGATAATTAAATTATGATGTAAAGATATGATATTTTAATACGTGGAATTTAAAAGAGATATAATGCTACATATGGGAAATATCTTAGGGTAGTGATAATTACCTTATTGATATTATATTATAGGTATGATAATACCTATTTGATTGATTGATGATTTATGTGTATGACATACCTAGCTTACTTGCTATCGGTGGGAGGTTTGCGCGTGAGGGCAGTCATATCCTGATGAATCCATGGAATCTTTGATTTGTCGCTCGAGAACATAGGTCTATGAAAGACTTATCAGGGAGTTGATAAGTCCGCTGACTGTGTGTACGTAGGTATGTGCATGACCCATGGATACGAGAACTATGTTCGCCTCCAATTTATTTGTTGTTGTTTGTGGTCCGTGGAATCTTACCGAACCTTTAGTCCCCTATTCGGTGACCTGCGATGATGGGACATGATAGCAGAGTAGTGCATTGCACCGCAGCTGTGACTCGGGGTGCCGTATTATATATGAATATATATATAATGGATTAAATGATTGAATGGATATATTTTGGTTAAATCTATCTACGGTGATAATTGTAGACAACGGTGAATAGAGAAAGATAATGGAATTAATTTAATGAATGTTTATGCTTATAGAATTGAAAAGCTTAACTCATGGTAATGAGAACCGATTCATATTAATGAGTAATGACTCATGTTAATGAGAAACGATTCATATTAATGAGTAATGATTCATGTTAATGAGAAAATAATCATATAAAGGAGAAATGTAAATGAATAATAATGTGACGTATGGTATGGGACATACGGGGATTATGATATGGAAATGGAATTATAATATGGAGACTAGAAAAGAGGAACCATTAACTAGGAGGTTAATAGGAAACGTTAACTGTGCACTCTAGTTGAGAGGTGAGAATAGCAACTGAGAGTTGGATCTAACATGTACATAATAAATGCTTTATTGCACTTGTTAAATACTTGCTTTTTTAAAAATCATCTACACATTCAGGCTCTGACCCGTTTCCTTGCATATTTTCTCTTCTATTGTATCTCTATATCAGGTGTCCAGCAACAGGGACGCCAACCTTAGCGGATTTTGACAAGCTATGGATTTATGTAGTTTTGCTTAGACGCCTATCTTCATTTGATTCACAGTATTCTTAGTTAGGGCATGTCGCCCAAAGGATTTCAGTTATCTTTTATATCGAGGTCAAATACTATTGTATTCGGGTTTTTTAATACAGTTGTTATTGATGGGATTACTTTAATGGACTAATATTATTTGGGAATGTTTATTCCAACAGCATTTAAATTCTTTTGTGTTATCTATTCAGTTAAGTGTTGTAGAATAAAATGTGTTGTGTTATTCTTAAACTAAAAATGGTTTTGTTGAAATTTAAATTTGGAAAGTTTTTAACACCAGCTTAATTGGGTTTTGGGTGAGTTGTAAATGTTTTCGACAGTGATGCTAAGAATGAGCCAACTGTATATTCTGTTTTAATTTGGTATGGGACTGGCCACCCGGTATTTAATTAGGCGGGGTGTTACATTATGATACTAAATTGACAAAGAATAAAAAAAGAGAAGGAGATAATATCAGAGAAGAATCAACTGAAGAGAAGGAGAAACACTCATCGCCAATTGGAATCAACCAAAAGGTTAAGAGCAAAATAAGAAGAATATACATCTTAGGCAAAAGTCTGTTTATAATTTGAAATCAATTTGGTTTATCTTCGTAAATTCTAAACCCTTATATAGGTACTTGAAAAAACCCTCTAGAAATGGGTAATTAATATATATTAAAGAGAACAGTAATAAACTTTAAATTGAAAAACTAAAAGATTTTACCTTTGGGACTAAAAACTAATCTGCCTTGAAATTTAATATCACTAAAAATGCTTTCTTTTCTCTGTGTACATTAAAATAGAAGGTGAACCATATACCAAATGAAAGTTCTGGAAGTCTTATTTTAAATGAGCTTTGAAACAATTCATTTGGATTTCTGAGAACTGAGTAAAAATGTTTTACCAAAGGGTGTTTGTGCTAGTAATAGAATCCGAAAATAGATTCTTTAGTTCTTCTAAGCCCAATGAATGAACCATGAAGCTTCTTGGGACTTGTAAGAATATTATAGGTTGCTTATGCATCAGTTGTTAAATGTGTGTTATATAATACTATGTTAACCAATTTGATAACCTTATAATTAGGGATATTTAGCAAAGGCAATGACTTAGAATCCACTAAAAGATTTGAACTTTATAATTATCTCTCTACACTTTCAAGAAGGTACACTATTTATTGCAAAAACCCAAAATGTCAAATTCTTTAAAGTATGGTAAAATTAGTGGGAGTCTCGAATAACAAAATGTCGTTATAAAGGATGTTAAGGTACTTTTACCATTCCCTGTCACTTCTAAAATAATTAATCTATTAGTTCGTGGATTATTTTACAATTAAAGAATAATTAAATTATCAACCACCATATAATTGGATTATCACCATGAAACAAATATAGATAAAATCACAAAGATTATTTTTAAGAAGATCCCAACTTCCCATCTGTTCGAGCCCTGTTTATTTGTTTAAGGCTTCTTGCTAACCATTCATGTTTTAAACAATATTGGTGTGAGTAAGTAATCTATTATTAGAAACATCTTTATTGAAATTAATTGGGGTGCTCATGTAGCATTTCTTTACTGTCTTGCGGTTGCTCGCGTTGCACCCCCTATCACTGGCTTGTATCCACTAGCATGTCACCCCTTCATTGACTTGGGGTTACTTGTACGATATCTCTTTACTATCTTCGGGTTGCTCGGTATAACACCCCTTCGCTAGCATGGAACCACTCGCCTATCATCCCCTCACTGACTTAGGGTTTCTTGGAAGGCATATCCTAATTGTCTTGGGGTTTCTCGCATGGCACCCACCTCGATGGCTTTGACCCATTCACATGGCATGCCATTTCTGACTTGGGATTGCTTGTCCAATATTATTGACATATATATGACTTCTGTCTTGGATGGCATCTCCTATATTTTTCTGTTCCGATCTTATTGCAATTAGAATTTTTCATTTTTTTGAAGGTCATATATTGTTAGAGCCCTGTTTGATGGAATGCCTTATTGAATAATTTTTTTCAGCTCATATATTCTTTGTAATTGGGTTAACATGTACGTTGAATTTATTTTAAATAAATTTATGTAGTTTTTTATATCACGCTCGCATATCACATGGGTTCAATGCTAGTGTACCTGTATTATTGTGAAACTTCATAGTAGATGGCTTTAATGTCAATTAATTGAAAATACAGTGTCATAAAAATGCACATAAGATTTTGGTGCGCCTATATCAACAAATCCCCCATTGTTTAAAGTGTTTCTAACATACAAAATTCACTTGATAGAAATAATCATAGTAAATGGCCTAAAAAGTGTTCGTGAGCTTTAGAATATATTTTGTTTTCTAACCCTTAAATCTAAAGTAGGTTTCGTTGAGACTAGAGGTGATTGCACTACCGGACCTTGCCATTTTATCTGAAAAAATTTGGTTTGGTTTTCAATATTTTATTGCCACAAATAAAATTATTGAAAATTTTGTAATTAGTTTGGTTTAGATGATTCAAAACTTGATTTATCGAAATTACGGTAGTACTAAAAGTTAGATAAATTACTAAATCCAAAATAATGATTTAAAATGCTAACACTACCAAATGTCTTGGACTTTTATTGTAGTTAAAAATATTAAATAAAATTGGCAGGGCTACATATGATTTGATGTAGTAGGATATTAACTGCTAAGTTATTTCTGACGCTTAATAGAGAGAAAAATTTTACCCACCCTTTGGATAGTTGAAAAAGGGGAAATAACATGTTTCTCAAACCTAGAATGGTTCATGGTCCCCCAACCAGAATTAAATCAATCCACATCCTTTTCGTATATTTCAAAAATGTAGTGAGAGTACTTTGATGAAAATAAAAGTTTTGAGGTCTGACATGAGTAGTCAGGGATTGCCAAGGGTGTAACCCATGAGGAGAGGTGGCTTGGTACGAAAATAAGGGAAATTGGTACCTATAGAAGTGACACCTTCTCTAACATAGAGATGATAGAGCCAGTGGAGTATAGGCTCGTCTTTTGAGACATTTTTATCGAATGCACGATAGTTTTGTGTGTCATTATATAAGTGAGACCTTAAGAGTAAAGGAATATATCAGTATGTAAGGGCTTGAATGAACTTCTTGCTAATCGTGGGTTGTAGTGACCAGACATTTGGTTGAAATGGTGTCAATGGTGTATGTATAGTGGAAATAACAAAAGATTATTGCGAGTAAATTTTGAACACGTTTGAACGCGGTTGTATGCAAGAATCTGATGGGATATTGTGGGGATTCATAATGTCGACGAGTCTATTTGGGAGCGCGAAGAAGAGATACGCGACAAATATCCATAGTTATTCATACTAGGTATTTTTTTTTAATTTTGGGATGAAATTTCAAAACTAGGGGGTATGTAACACACGGTTATTTTACTGATTTTTATATCGGGAATTAATTGGGATTTATTTAAATTGTATTTAGAAAATTAATCCGGTGAAATAAATATTAATTAGTGAGATAAGGGCTAATATTTATTTATATTGAATATTACATAGTGAATGAGTAATAAAAATAAGTAGAAAATAGAATAAGTGTCGCAAGTGAGAAGTACAATAGTTACGATAAATTTAGTCGGGACGCGTGTGTTAGTCGTGTCGGGACTAAATTTAAAAAATAAAATGTATTTTCAGTTTTGATACTTCAAATGGTCATTTCGAGTGCATCAGTGTATCAGAAAGGGTCGAAATAGTCAGAAAAGTCTACCCAGGGCTTTAGTTTGGATCCCGGGGCACTTTTAGGCCAAACCGGCACCCCAGAGGGGAATTTTGGTATTTTGAAATATTGGAGAAAATAATCCCACAAAAAGTAGAGTATTATATCTAATAACACGTAAAGAAAATTAGGATTATTATCTATCAAACTAAAGGGAGAGTCACAGGAGGGAGAAGGAGAGTTGTTCCTAGGGTTCCCAGGCCAAGATCCACCTTCTTGCATCACCACCACCACCGGATTGTAGATCTGGAGGAGGAGAACACAAATACTACCAAAAATTCTGCAAAATCAAACCTTCAAATTAAGACAAGTGTTTATCGTGCTAATTTATGACTTGTTATACCATCCATGTTAGAATAGGCTGATAACTTTATGAAATTCACGAGATTTGGCTTTAAAATTTGAGATATAAATCATGTTCTTAGGTAGGAATGTTACTATACTTGATCTCTTACTCATATAGGATGAAATTGATGATAAATATCATGAAATTTGAGAATAAATCTTGAAAAATGTTGAGGTTCTTGAACATGAATGATAAACTAGGGTTTTGAATGATTAATCTTGAATTAATGGAATTTAAATGTGTTCTTTGATGATTTAATGATTCCAATATGTTAGAAAATATGTATATATTTTGGTGTAATGTTTAGGACTGTTGATACCAAAATTAGTCTGAAGACACGTGTCAATCTGCATGGCGCTAACAAACATTTCTGAACAACAGCTTGACTTCGAGGAACTCAACTTCCCCGACCAGCTCAAATACTCCGAGCAGTAGGTATTCTCCGAGGAACTTTATTGCACCGAGCAACTCATGGATACCGAGATACTTAGGCGGTCCGAGCTGCACCTCGATTAGAGTATTTATTACCAGAAAATTAAGAGGATTAAATGCGTATACGCTTATTGGATAGTTATGTATAACCCTTTCACATGTACAGCCTCAGGGCTGTAAATACATTGTATCATCCTCATTGTAAGGGGGCGAAATTCCTTGAGAAAAACCCTACCTCGAGAATTCCAAACAAACAGTCAGCAATAAAAAAAATAGTGGAAGAAGGCCATTCTTTAAAGGCTGAACCACTTTAAAAATTCTTTTGTCTTATTTATTTTATCTGTGATTGAATAATTAGAGATAATCTAATTTTTTACATCAACAGATTGGCGCCGTCTGTGGGAAAACGACTGTAATTATTATTTTTCACCAAAAACAATTCATTATCAATGGCTGACAATGCTGAATCCAGCAATCGAAACGCTGGAAACCCCCCAAATCCATCTGCTCCTCCAAATGTCCAAGATCTAGCTGGAATTATGTCCGATCATCCTACAATATCATCATGGGAAGGGTAGGATTGAAGAAGTTTGAAGCAGTACCATCTACGGTACATCAATGCCTGAAATTTCCAACCAATTTTGGAGTAGGAGTCGTAAAGGGTGACCAAAAAGTATCTCGAGAATGTTACTACTCATCTGCCGAGCAGGAAGAGCTGGAGGAATTTAGGAAAAAGACTACTACCTACCAAGTGGATGAAGGTGCAGAGATTGAAACATTGGATCCTAGAGACGAGTCGCAACTCGTGAAAGGTCAGGTGGTGGAAGCTACTGAAAACATCATTTTGGACGACGAGCATCCAAAACGAACAACTCAGATAGGTTCGTCGTTAGATGCCTCACTAAAACAGGAATTGACAGTTTTCCTAAAAAGCAGAAAACAAACTTTTGCTTGGAGTCATGAGGATATGCCCGGAATATACCCAAATTTCTTATGTCACGAGCTCAATGTGAATAAGGAGATCAAGACGGTGAAGCAGAGAAGAAGAGTGTTCAGCCCCGAGAAGAACCAAGTTATATAGGAGGAGGTCGAGAAGCTCCAGAAAGCTTGTTTTATTGAAAATGTTAAATACCCAAACTGGTTAGCAAATGTGGTGATGGTGAAAAAGAAGAATAACAAATGGAGGATGTGTGTAGACTTCACCGACCTCAACAAGGCATGCCCAAAGGATCATTTTCCCTTGCCCCGAATTGATCAATTAGTGGATGCTACCTCAGGACACGAGCTGCTGAGCTTCATGGATGCTTATTCTGGTTACAACCAGATCAAAATGAAACTTGAAGATAGGGAGAGTACCTCTTTCATAACCCCTAGGAAAACTTATTGTTATAATGTTATGCCTTTTGGCTTGAAAAATGCAAGTGCAACATATCAGCGGATGATGAACAAGGTGTTTGTAGAGCAGATTAGTTGCAATATGGAAGTTTATGTTGATGATATGCTGACAAAGAGAAAGAGAGCTGCTGACCATCTAGTTGACTTAGGACAGACCTTTGATCAATTAGATAAATATAAAATGAAGTTGAATCCCACAAAGTGCATATTCGGAGTACGAGAAGGCATGTTCCTCGGGTATATTATCAACCAACGAGGTATTGAAGCAAACCTTGAAAAGATCAAAGCTCTATTAGGGCTGCGATTTCCAACGACAAAGAAGGAAGTACAAAGTCTCACAGGGCGAGTGGCAGCACTTAACAGATTTGTATCACGAGCAACGGATAGATGCCTTCTATTCTTTAAAACACTCCGAAAAACGTTTGAATGGAATGAAGAATGCGAGAAAGCCTTTCAAGAGTTGAAGAAATATTTGGGAGCACCTCCACTATTGTCCAGGCCAGTGATGGGAGAAAGATTGTACTTATATCTGGCAGTTTCAGAAAATGTAGTTAGCTCGGCATTAATAAGAGTGGAGGATGGAGTGCAAAAACCAATTTATTACACTAGTAAGGCCTTCCGAGGAGCAGAGATCAGATATCTAAGAATGGAAAAGTTGGCATTGGCGCTGATCGAAGCGAGTAAAAGAATGAGGCCATACTTCTAGGCTCATACCAAAGTCGTGTATACCAATATGCCGTTGAGGCAAGCTCTTCATAAACCAGAAATATCAGGGAGATTGATGTATTGGGCAATAGAACTCGGTGAATATGATATAATTTATGAGCCTAAGTCGGCACAAAAAGGGCAGGCAGTAGCAGATTTTATAGCAGAGTTCACCTACCTTATACCTCCGAGGAGCAAAAGCCAGATACCGACCAACCTGTGGATGTTACAGGATCATCGAATTTAAACCCCGATCAACTTACGTTGGTCGACGAATAAAAGAAGTTGGTCGATGAGGAAGAGAAGTTGGTCGGCAAGTAAGAGAAGCTTGCCGACGAGCAGCAAGAAGCGCTAGATGAGGACAAAAGGAAGCAACAAATGTTTCACCGAGGAACTCTGTCCAATCAAAAATTTGAAGATGAGGTACCTATATGGAACCTATATGTGGATGGCTCATCTTGCACTGCAGGCTCTGGGGCAGGGATTATTTTAAACAGCCCGGATGAGGTCGATATGGAATATGTTACGCGCTTCCAATTCAAAGCTTCTAATAATGAGGCTGAATATGAAGCTATTATTACAGGCCATAATCTGGAAAAACCATGGGGGCAGAGCAAGTTATTGTATTCAGTGACTCGCAGTTGATCGTAAATCAAATAATGGGAGTATATGCAGCCAAAGGATAATTAATGATTAGGTATCATGCAAAAGCGATGGAAATTTTATCAAGTCTAATGGCAGTGCAGATAATTAAAATACCAAGATTGGAGAATGCCAGAGGAGATGCCTTAGCTCATTTAGCATCAATAACACGCACCGAGCTATGGAGAACAATCCCAATTGAAGTCTTGGCTAGTCGAAGCATAGATGAAGATCTTATGATGAACTTTATTACCTTTGATTTAGGACCATCTTGGATGGATCCCATCAGGACATATATTGAAGAAGGGTATTTGCCAACTGATAAACTAGCAGCCAAGAAACTAAAGTTTAAAGCTGCTCGTTATGTATTAACCAATGGTGTTCTATATAGATGAGGAATTATAGCTGGCTTGCAGAGCACATCCAGCCGAGGTGAAAAACTTGATCGAAGAAGTCCATAAAGGGTCTTGTGGAGCCCATGTAGCAGGTTGGACACTTCTGCAAAGGATAATGACGCAGGGATACTATTGGCCGACAATGAGGGCTGATTGCATAGCCTATGCAAAAAAATGTGACAAATGTTAACGCTTCTCCACTATCCGAAGAACTCCCCAAGCATTGTTGACACCCATTACTTCCCCTTGGCCATTTTCCATGTGGGGAATTGACTTGGTTGTGCCACTTCCAACGACTAGAGGAAGATTTAAATATCTTGTCGTCGCAGTGGATTACTTTACTAAGTGGGTGGAAGCCGAGCCTCTTGTCGACATGACGTACAAAAAAGTGTACCAATTTATTTGGAAAAATATCATTTGTAGATATGTTTTTCCCCATGCATTCATCACCGACCATGGAACACAATTTGATAATGAGGAGTTCGCTCCATATTACCATCAGTTGAACATACTAAAACTCACTCTGCACCAGGCCATCCCCAAAGCAATGGGTAAACTGAAGTGACGAACAGGACACTGCTGAATGGCTTGAAAAAAAGATTAAATAATGCAAAGGCAAATTGGATCAACGAGATACATTCTGTATTGTGGGCTTATCGTACTACTACCCGAGCATCAACATGAGAATCTCCATATATGCTGGCATTTGGAAGTGAAGTTGTTATACCTGTCGAACTGGGCCTCCCAACACACCGAGTGCTGAACTTTAATTCCCATGTCAACGACTTGATGAGAAGGTTAGACTTGGACATGCTCGAGGAAGTTAGAGAAGAAGCAGCCATCAGGAATGCTGCTTACCAGTAACGAATAGCTTTGTTTTACAACAAGAGAGTGAAGAAATGCAACCTGAAAGAAGGGGACTATGTGCTGAAGAAAGTAATTCAAAAACACAATAAACTGGAAGCTAACTGGCATGGGCCCTATAGAGTAACAGAGGTTGTTCGACCAGGGACATATAGAATTGAAACTTTAGAAGGGGAGGAGTTTAAGAATGCATGGAATGCAGAGCATCTTCATAAATATTATCAGTAGTCTCATCTCTATGTAATGCAGTTTTCTTCGATATGAATAAAGTTTTGGTTATTTCGCCCAATTCTCTCTTTTTGTTAAAAAATTTTCGGAGTACTAGTGCTGCACACTAAGTATCAATCCCAGAAATACCAACTCCGGTTGGTTGGGAACAAAATCCACCAACTATAAGTTGGTCGGGAACAAAAATTTCCTAGAAATACCAACTCCGGTTGTTTGGGAAGAAAATCCACCAACTATAAGTTGGTCGGGAATAAAAATTTCCCAGAAATACCAACTCCGGTTGGTTGGGAACAAAAATTTCCCAGAAATACCAACTCCGGTTGGTTGGGAAGAAAATCCACCAACTATAAGTTGGTCGGGAATAAAAATTTCCCAGAAATACCAACTCCGGTCGGTTGGGAAGAAAATCAACCAACTATAAGTTGGTCGGGAATAAAAATTTCCCAGAAATACCAACTCCGGTTGGTTGGGAACAAAATCCACCAACTATAAGTTGGTCGGGAAAAAAAATTTACCAAGGTTGGTCGAGAACGAAAGACACCAACTCCGGTTGGTCGAAAACAGTTGGTTATGGCATTTTAAATAGTTGGTCAAAAAACGAAATATCATCAACTCTGGTTGGTCGACAAATGATTATCATCAATTTAAGATAGTCAACAATAAATTTTCACCAACTTTAGTTGATCAGCAATTTAAAGTAACACAAAATATTTCTATCTTTTTAACAAATATACGTGCACATTCATTAGTAAATAAAAAGAAATATTTTACAAAATATTTCCAAGACAATCGAAATTGCAAGTAAAACTAGAAGTCTTTCATTAAATCTAGAGCAAAATACATCGAGAATGAAATACATATTAATTATTACATCAAGATATCTATTCTATTGGTTTCTTCCCCTTTGCTTTTGAAACAGGTTCCTCGCCAGCAGGAGGATCGTCTAAAGCATAAAGGGAATTTATGAAATTAAGGTCTTTGAGCATCCTGATGTTCATCACAGATGGCCGATCGAGTAGATGCTCTGGGCGAGATATCTCAACATTGGAATGGAGACTGTAGTCGCCAAGATATTTGGAAATCAAACACTGAGGGATTGCCAGAGCAGTAATCCAGCTCATGTCGAGTTTGAATGGTGGCACTGGCTGGTCAAGCAACCCAGGATTATAGTAATCCTACAAATAGTGACCTTGTTCCAATTGTAGCACACCCAAGGCATTTAACCATCCTTACTTATACCCCTCGTTGTTAGACTGCTGAATCCGATCATCGAGGTGATAGAGGGCTTCATTATAGGCAGCCATCCAAAATTCTCTAAGTTGCTTGTGGAATTGATAAGTCAACCTTTCCAGCTGCTCGTGGAGAATTTTTTACGAAAAGTTCTTTATTCTCCAAGGCAGACTTTTGTGTAGAGAGCTGCTCATCCAAATTCATAATTTTCTTGGACATCTCTGCTCATGCTTGATTCTTAGCCTTTAGCTGAAAGGCTTGATTCTCCAAAGCTGATTGAGTTCTTTTCTCTTCAATAGTAAGCTGAGCAGCTCTTGCTCGTCCCCGAGAACCTCTTGCTCGACCGCGAGAAGAAGTAGAGGCTCCAGTTCTCTTCAAAGTCTCCAATTCGTCTCTCAAATTGGCATTTTCAACCTCTAAGAAAGAGAAACCCTCGTCGTTGACAGGGACTAAAGCGTTCGAGGAAGATGCTGCAGACTTCAACTGAGATATCTCTCCTCACAAGTTATTGTTTTCCTGCTCCGGCAACTTAGCTATCTGCCTGTGCTCTTCGACCTCGGTCTTCAAAGTTCTCTCCCTCACATCATAGGCAGCAATCAATCTATCATATCCTTTATCAACACTTAGTTGTTGATACTTCTTCTCATATCCCTGGTGCAAAAGGTATGTAGACTCCTTGTATTATTGTTGAATCTCCTCAAGAGTGCCCTGGAGGTCTTCAATCATTTCATAATACGCTACATTGTTAGCCACTGCCCGGTCGAGCAGACACTTTAAATACTGGTAGGCTTCAACTGCTTACTCTGAAGCATCTTGACCGAGGATATCAATGATTTGAGCTTCAGTCATATCTGTTTGACTAGCTTTGAAGTACTCATTACATTGTCTCAACAATTTTGTATCATGAGCTGACAAGAGTTCCATTCTAGCCATAAACTAGTAAAGAAAAGAGATGGAAAGAATCAATAAAATGCAGACAGAGCGAGAAGAAGAGAATCAACAGTATGAACAATCAAAATTTCAAATTTTGTTGCATCATAAAAGAGAAGTACATAGTTTTGACAAAGAAAATAAAATAGAGAGAAAAGTCCAAACGACTCTACACCTTCTCCTTGTCTCCCAAAACTTTCTCGGGAGGCTGGGTTGAAGAGGAAGGTTGCTCGGATGGCACAGAAGGTTGCTCGGTGGGTGCTGAAAGCTGCTCGGCTGAAATATGGGTTAACTGGAGCTGCTCGGTAGGAGTAATAGTTGGTTAGGGATGTTCGTAGAGAAGTTCAACAGTAGGTACTTGATCCCTGACCATCATAGAAGATTCCTCGGAGGCAGCTTCGTCCTCTTCGTCTTCCCCGGGAGTAGGAGGGGGGCCAGGAATGTGTCGCTGAAATAGGTCAGAGTTCTCATCGACACTCATCTCTGTCAGAGCAGCCACCCAACCATCCCTGAAGTATTTGAGGCTGCCATACTCCATTTGTGAGACCATGGCAGCCAAACCCTTATTCCAACCTTTGTCCTAGCCAGCACTGAAGGACTTTTTCACAGCCAATTTTCTTTTCACTTTCTCCGAGGAAAGCTTCTCAGACAGAAGCTCTTCAACAACCTTCAATTTATTCTCCACTTCTTCCTTCTGACGACCTACTTCACGAAGCCTGTTTAACTCTTCCTCAGCAGACTTGAGCTTACTTTCAAGCTCTCCAGCATTTTGAAGCTTCCCCTCGAGCTCTTTGTTCATCTCCTCCAAGTCTTTTATTTTCTTCTCCAATCCCTTGGAGACTTCAACAGCTTGATCCCTCTCCTGCTCGGTGGAATTAAGTTATTTCTCCCAAGCAGCTTTATCATCGACATACTTCTGACGAGAATATTTTAAAGACTACGTCAGACCTACAAAAGCCTCCTCTACACCGCCAGAGGAGATGGATGCCTTGATGGCTTCGTCCTTCTTCATAATTGTATTGAAACAAGTTACCAACTTCCAGTAGTTGGGGGCTGAGAGATGGATTCAGCCAAATTGACCGAGGTGCTCTTCTTTAACTTTCTCATGGGAACAGGAACATTCTCGACCAAGGATGTCAGCTTGGTCGGTGATATAACTATAACCTCACTTGGAGAGGAAATAGCTGCAACCTTGCTCGGAGCCACAGGGGGCTTCTCGGCAACCTTCACAGTAACAGTTGGAGGAGGTGAATCAAGTTGTCTTGTCCCTTCTGGGACATCCTGCTTGCTTTTCTTTGCCTCTCCAGCAACAGAGGATGATTTCTCAAAGAGGGAAGGAGCTCTTCTTCTCTTCATTCTTTCACTCAGAGGAATATGTGACTCAGGTGAAGAACTTTCAGAAGCTGGTACTGGTTCTACGCCACTTATCACTGGACGAGCAGTAAAAGACGAGGTGTAACTCTTGTACTGCAACAAGTATGAAGCTGATCTGATGTGTTCGTTAGCAACAGTTTGATGCAAACCCCAGATAAGTTTCAGATGCTTTAAATAAACTTCTATCTCTTTTGGTGACCTTCTCTTGCTGTCAACTGCAAATAAATCAAAATTAAAATATCAATGACACATTTTATCAAACACAAAGAAAGCATAATTTCAAAAACAAATTAAAATAAAAACAACCTATCCCATTGGCATATGGAGGGCATCTAGGACCCTGATACACATCATTTCCACTTGACGGAGCATGTTGCCAATTTTTCATAACAACACCATGCTCGAAGTAGTCCCTGTTGGCATCTGGGAGATTGACGACTAAAATCCTAATTAAAAACCTAGGTTTCAAGTAAAAAGTACTGTCGCTGACAGCCCATATATAGCAAAACATAATTTTTGGAATTCCTATACGAGTTCCATGAATCTGATTTAATCTATGAACTCCATTAACTATTCTCCATGTATTGGGAGCTATTTTTGCAGGAACCACGTCAAAATATTGACAGAATTCCAGACACAAAGGGTTTTGGGGAAAAGAAAAGCCACATTCAGCTACAAAGAGACTGGGGAACCAATGTCCCTCAGCCAAATGAAAATAATCTGAAGATTCAGAAAGTTCCTCCAAAATAACCCATGAAGGAATAGAGAAATCAGAACGAAACTTATCAAGAGACTCAACAAGGTAAACCATGGTGAATAAAGGAAATAAAAGAGAAGGAAGAAGATCTTACAGAAAAAAGATGGATCTGTTGACAACGAACGATGAAAAGGATGAACGCATAAGAGAGAGAGGAAATGGAAAACTCAAAGATACAGATTTGAAAAAGTAAAAGACGATAAGATTTTCTGCAACGCTTAAATACCTTACCTTGGGAAGGAGTACAAATAATGATTACAAAGAGAGACATTTGCGCTACCCGCAGCTAAAATGACAAAAAGGGCGCGGAGACCGAAGCAGTTAGAAAATTTCAAAAAGTCTGATTCAATGAATTCAAAAAGAAAAATAAATGCAAAGAAAACGCTCCTAAAATTTCGGATAACCTTTTAATCCCGCCATATTTCGAGAAGAATGTTCCACACTCCTCAATCTCTAACTGTGAAACATTGGGGGCTTCTGTTGATACCAAAATTAGTCTGAAGACACGTGTCAATATGCATGGCGCTAACAAACATTTCTGAACAACACCTTGACTTCGAGGAACTCAACTTCCACGACCATCTCAAATACTTCGAGCAGTAGATATTCTCCGAGGAATTTTATTGCACCGAGCAACTCATGGATACCGAGATACTTAGGCGGTCCGAGCAGCTTAGGTGGTCCGAGTTGCACCTCGATCCGAGCATTTATTACCAGCTAATTAAGAGGATTAAATGGTCATTAAATGCTGGTTATTATCAGATAGATGTATACAGTTCTTGGACAGTTATGTATTACCCTTTCACATGTACATCCTCAGGGCTATAAATACATTGTATCATCCTCATTGTATGGGGGCGGAATTCCTTGAGAAAAACCCTACCTCGAGAATTCCAAACAAACAGTCAGCAACAACAAAAACAGTGGACGTAGGCCATTCTTTTAAGGTTGACCCACTTTAAAAATTCTTTTGTCTTATTTATTTTATTTGTGATTGAATAATTAGAGATAATCTAATTTTTTACATCAACAAGGACGATTGGTTGGGAGATTGGGAATGAATCATGGAGGTTTTATGGATAAAAATGTTGAATCATGTAACTATTATTTTTGGAGAAGACGAGAACTGCTACAGGCGAATCGATTCAGACCAAGGCCGAATCGATTCGGTTTCCTAGAATTGCACAATTTCATTCCTTTTTGCTTAGAACTCATGGGAAACGATTGGGTTAACCTTTGAAGAAATTTTAAAACATAATAAGAGATATTTTAATGATCAGTAGGCTAATGTTGAGATTGATATTAGTTATATGAAGAGAACTTAAAGCTATCACCGATTTGGTAATGTGGCAATAAAACCTAATTCGGAGAATTACATCGTGTCATAGACAAATTAAGGGAGCGTATGACCAGACCAGTAGGGCATTAGTCAGATACCTACTGAAATTGCTTATATGACAATTGTTAACCTTTCGGGCTTGGGGAAAATAATCACGATTTTATGGTGAGAAGTATACGGGTAAAGTAATGATACGTAGAATATTCGAGAGTTATTATACTACGTATGGGACATCTGAGATAGTCCGCGTGTGTACCTATACTGAATATATGTGTATATATGGGTGGTGTGAATACCTTTTGTTTGATATAGTTATGTCTAAGACATAACTAGGTTTTTTGCTATCACGGGAGGTTTCGCGTCGTGGCCAGTCTTATTCTGATGAGCTATTAGGGGGATATTGACTTGTATCTCAAAACATCGAACTTGCGGATTGAGCACCACTTGTGGGAATAAGGGTGTGACCGGTAATTTGGGTGCATTAGGTATGTGTGTAGCCCAAAGGCTTAGAACTATGTTCGCCTCCATTATATGTGATTTGATTTAGGGTTCGAGGGAGATTGTCCAAACCGGTGTCCTTATTAGTACGTGATGTACCAGGACTTGATAATATAGTATGCCCGCAATGTAGGATCCACTTAAGGGTGCTGTGTACGTATATATATATGACATCTCACAAGTAGATGTCCGCTAACGGATTAAATGACATTTCCCAATTTGTTGACCCATTTAATTAGAAAATAACAAAAGTAAAAAAAGGTTGTTGGCTTTCTTTAAGCAACTATTGACTTTAAAAAAGAGACACGTTTCATTTACCTTGCTTTTCCCTTCCCCACCCAGAGAAAAAAGCCCTAGCCGTTGTTGAAGTGAAGCCATTGTCGTCCCCCCTAACTGATTTTGAAGCCGTAACTAATCATAGATGATTTGGGAGTTTCACCAACAGTTATGAAAGCCCTAGTAAGTATGTACCAATCCCATTCTTTATTTTTACAATAGTTAGGGGACAAACTATAAATGTTAAAGTGTTGAAAGTATTAATTTCTAATATTGCAATTTTTTTTACCATTCAGGTCTTTATAATGGAAAGTGTTCATTTGGAAACATGGAGTGAGGAAAATAATTTTTATGTCGTAGGGGATAGTGTTGAGAATGTTGAAATGGAAGTAGATAGTAGTGAGAATGTTGTTGCTAATATGGAAAACTCATCCGATGTTGTTAATAATCCGCAAGTTTCAAACAAACTCAAACCGAGAATTGGTCAAGAATTCCCAACGCTAGATGATGCTCATTATTTTTACAATACATATGCAAAGGCGTCTTGATTTATTATTAGAAAATGGTCTGAGAGGAAGAGGGTCGGTAGTGATGAAATAGTGAGGAAAGAATATGTATGTTTTAA
Organism: Sambucus nigra; assembly: GCA_949130495.1. Classification (NCBI taxonomy): domain Eukaryota; kingdom Viridiplantae; phylum Streptophyta; class Magnoliopsida; order Dipsacales; family Adoxaceae; genus Sambucus; species Sambucus nigra. The sequence goes on along the minus strand of OX422209.1, from coordinate 465,895,633 downwards.
ACAAGGAAAAAGTTCAATGATAGCGGATGTTGATGCAACAAGACGAAGGGGATCATCAAAAGAAAATTGTAATGTAAAAATTGCCGTTATAAAATCAAATTCCGGTGTATATGTAGTCACTGTGTTTGTGGGTCTCCATAGTCACCCTTTGTCGTCCCCATAAAAAACTCATTTGTTAAGATCTCATCGAAAAGTTTATAGTGTGCAAAAATGTCTATCTCAATAGCTTAGCATGGTAAATATACCAACACACCAAAAATATAGTTTTTTTGGTGTCCAAGATGGTTGTTTCGAAAAGATTGGGTGTACTAAAAAAGATTTGTATAATTTTGAATGGGATATATGTAATGAGATGAAGGGTCATGATGGTGAGATGTTATACGAGTATACGCAATTAGATCAAAGAAAAAATCCATCATTTTTTTTTAAAATTGAAAATGATGATGAAAATCCCATTTCTCGTTGTTTTGGGGAAGATGCAACCTCTCGAAGGGATTATGGGTTTTTTGGTGACGTTGTTATATTCGATACTACGTATAACACCAATCAATATGGTTTAATATTTGAACCCTTAATGGGGGTTAATAATCACGGTCAAACAATTATGTTCGCTTATGCATTTTTATGTGATGAAACTGTTGAATCATTTGTTTGGCTTTTCCACCAATTTTTAGAGAACATGCCCAGTGATGCCCCTAAAATGATAATTACAGACCAAGATCCTGCAATGACAAAATAAATCTCTGAAACTCTCCCCAATACCTTCCATCAGTATTGTAGTTGGCATATATTGACCAAGTTTTCTGAGAAAATAGATTCATTAAAATATAGCGCATATTATAGGGAGTTTTCTGATTACACTTGGAAGTCGGAAAAAAAGAAGAGTTTGACTCAATATGGATGGATCTCGTAAAAAAAAGTGGCTTACATGATAACAAATGGCTAGGGAATATTTATAAAATTCGAAATATGTGGGTTCCCGCAGAATATAGCAATCTAATCAGGGGTGATAAACGGACTATATGCAAAAAATCCAATTTTGAACCAATTAAACCTGCATATAGACCAGTCAGTCTAGAAAAACTTCCAGCAGTACCAAACAAAATACCAAATTAACCAGTGGACTGCAAACCAATCAGAAGTCAACACATCAGCCTATCGTTCGAACGAGCCAGGGACATTGTTCAAACGAGTTGAGATGTCGCTCGAACGAAGTACAACTGTCGTTCGCGCGAGATGGATAAGTCATTTGAACACTTCTCGCGACCTGTCAGAATTTTCCAGATTACCAGAAAAATAATATATTATTGCCCAACGAAGAATTTTCCACAAACAAATTCCAGGAAGGGCCTGACAAAAGCAAAACAGTGTTAACTCAGTAGGCTTTTAACACAAAACGCAAAAACTCATAAAAACTAAAAATGTGAGTTACATGCAAACATAGTACCGATATGCTTAAACATGGATATGGAATGAATGGGCGTGAAACTACAACAAATGAGTCACAATTCCAACACATCGAAATGATTAAGAAGCTTTAATTGATAGCAATAAATCATCAAACTTTATCATATCCATATGACAATAAAAGTCTGAGCTTAATGAACTAAACTTACTAAATGCACACAAATCTAGAATTTTGACGATTCTACAAACAATAGCGTCAAATTGCAATGTTTGAACATTAGGATTAGTTGTGCAAACCCGTTTAAATTTTTTAATTCATCCAAACTCCATCAATAATAACATGTTTTATTTGGAATGAACTAAACTGATTTGTCCCTTTTCTTAACATATTGCATTTTCTTTTGGGCTCTTTTAAACGGTGGCTTTCACGACGAGTTGATTTTGAACTCTCGCAGCCCTTTCCCGTGAATTCACTCATCATTTTTACCAATCTTAATCCTCACTATAAATGGTTCTTACATGCACACTTCTCCTTAAGTCTACTTACGCATCGAAGACAAGATTGAGATAAGAATGCCTCACCAAATTCAAATATGCAAGAGAAGTCAAACATCCATATAAACTCATGCATGTGTGCAATGTTGGCATATATACAAAGTCGAATCAAAATGCATATCAACATCATAATAACCCTATATAAACAATGGTTAAGATCATTCTAAGCATCGATAATTATGACCAATGTTATAGACACATGGATAATGAAACGGCCGGGGGGGTATCCAAGCACACTAATATGCCACATCAAACATGTAAACTCAAAAATAAAAACCAAAAATCTTTTGGATTTTTATATTTTAACTCAAATAAAAGAAAAATCTTTTAGGGTTTTCAAAAGTTTTCTGAAAAACAAAAATCTTTTTGTATTTTTCAAATAAGACTCAATCAAGTGAAAAATAAAATACAAAAATGATACACATGTCATTATACTAGCAATGAATAAATCTTGAAGCAAACTAGCACATTACAAACATGGCAACACTATCATCCTTTAGATTTAGCATGGGAAGAATCAAGTGCACCCAATTGAGAATCATGAAGTTTAATTCCTAAAGCCACTAAATCCGATTTCCTAACCCAAGTAGGAGTAAAACGACGTATGGGGGTTTGGGGAACCGGGGCAACTTTATTCCTAAACTTCCTAAGAGCTTGTCTAAGGTCGTAACAATAACGCCTAAGGTGACCTTTCCTACCACAAAACGTGCAAGAGTAGCGCTGGTGGGAATGATTACCTTTATGCAGACCTTTTCTAACCTTCCTAGTGTTTCTCACACGTGCAGGGGGGATGGGAACAACTCTCACATAAAAACCTATGCGTCCCCTATCTCCCTTAATTTGGACGGTGCCTAGGATCTTATCTAACTTCTTCGACCTAGCCTCCAAATCAAACTTGGCTCTAGACAAGTCTATCAATCTCTCCTCCAACCCGTGAATCCTAGACTCGAGCAAACGCCTAGACTCCTCAAACTCTAAAATCTCCATTTTCAAGGACTCCATCAAACCACGAAGACTGTCTCTCTCTTTCTCCACAAATTCTAGTTTCTCCCTAAACTTGTTCTCTCGTGCCCTAATATCCTCGATCAAACTATCATTATTTTCTATGGCACGCTCATTCAACTTAGCTTGCAATTTAGAGTTAGCCTTTTTCACATTCACTGTTTTGGCATACAATTCATTAAACGCATTTTTCAACTATTTAACATCTACCTCCTCCTCATCACTCTCTTCACCCTCACTAACATGGGATACACTCAAAACATCCTCGGAAGTGTCATGCACATGAGAATCATCGTCGCTCACATGACATGACATAAAAGCAACAAAGTTACGATCAATTGGGGAACTCTCTTAGGCTTCTCAAACTTATCCTTAGAGGTGGGATCTACTTTGCTGTTCTTGAATTTTTTAAATTTCTTTGCATCTTTCGATTACTTTTGAAACATAATAATTTTTTTTAATTTCTTTGCCAACAAAGCAACATCCTCAAAATCGGAATCGGAATCGAAATCCGAAACTTTGATTACCTCCTACCGGGTTTTCAAAGCAATACCCTTTTCTTTCATAGGCACTTGCTTGGATGTAATCATGTCGATTTCATAGGTTAGTATGTACATATAATCTCTTCTATTTTCATTGACTCTAACCTATCCAAGGAGTTCAAAATGGTGACTTTTGCCTCAAACCTACTAGGCAAAGACCTAAGGATTTTCTTAATGACACGGTTGTCGGGAATTTTCTCACTCAGGTTAAACGACGAGTTGACAATATTGGACAACCTAGCATAAAACTCATCAAAAGTCTCACTCTCTAACATCCTAATGGTCTCAAACTGTGTGGTGAGATTTTGATGTTCTGACGCCCTAACCGTGCTAGTGCCCTCGTGAGTGAGTGTCAAAATATCCCAAGCCTCTTTTCATGTTTTACAAGTCATAATTCTATTATATTCTTCCTGTGTGACATGTGAAGCAATAACGTGTAGGCCCTTAGAATTATATTGTGCAAGTCTTTGTTCAGTTTCAGTCCACGACTCAACATACTTTAAACTAGTGACCTCACCTACAATAGTGATAGGGGGTGTCCAACCTTTCTCAACAACAAGCCAAACACGACCATCAATAGATTTTAATGCACATCTCATTCTCATCTTCCAATAAGTGTAATTAGTGCCATAAAAAATAGGAGTTCAAGAAAATTCATTATATCCAGAATTCATCTTTGAAAACACATGGGATCACAAAACAAATAAAATATGTTTTCTATCTATGATACTAATTTGAAAGAGTGGTCAATATGTGTGGTATAAACAAAACCAGTATCTTTCAGAAAAATATCCAACTTTTAATTATGCATCAAACCAAGTTGTGAAAACCCAATTCTTACTTTAAACCAATTTTATCTTGATTAATCCTAAATATGCATCTAGTTATTAAAGCAAGAAAAGTAAAGTAAAGAATACTCACAACGCCGGATGTACGAGGAAAAAACCCAAAATGGGAAAACAACCTCGGACGACCCAAGCTAGACAATCACTATGAACAATGATTTTACAAAGACAGATTAGCCTTACACTAAGACTCGATCCCCACGAGTCTTGACACTTCTTCTGATCTTCTACCATTCCTCAATAGTGCCCACGCAGAAATTTTGTCTTTCACGATACCTGTCCACAACACATGCGTCCACGTATGTCTAGGTGTCCACCGAATGGCTTTGATTCGTCTTCGATGTCGAATAGTAAGTCCTTCTCTTTTCTTCACCGTAAAACCCTTTAATGTTCAGTGTGTGGAACAAACAACTTTGGTGCAACAAGATCACTTAAACATATAAGAATGATATCTCAGATCTTTGCAAACTTCTAAGGATGTGTTTATGCTTTGTAAACCTTAGAAAATATGTGCAAATAAGTTTCTGGTTCGTATACTATTTTCCAGAATGCACACTTATGAAACTCTGATAAACACACGCTTTAAATAACAATTTAGCATCACCTCAAAAAACGTGTCGTTCGAACGACATAAGAATCTCGTTCGAGCGACTTAGACATCTCGTTCGCGCGAGATCTAATGTTTTTCAAGCGAGATGTTTGAATTTTTGACTTTTAGTTAAAAACGTCTCTTCAAAGAGACCCAGTAAAGTCAAACTCCTTTTTTGAGCTTGTCAGAATTAAAACGTAGTGTAAACCTTTAAAACATTTTTAAAACATTTTAAAATATATTTCTTTATAAAAATACATCCTTATATTTTAAAAAATAATTCCGAGCACCATTAATTATACGCATTCATACCTGAGTGATCTCAGAATTCAATTACCTTTGAAGACGATTAAACTTGCACCAATTAAACATCGGCACAATAAATTCTTTGAAGCTTTGCCGCAACGTCTTTAATTTTCTTCAATACGTCATAGACGAAGTGGGATCGTGACAAATTAAAAATCTCCCTATGACTATTACAAATAAGTTTTGTTCACGGAATTAAGTCAAAACAATACAGGGACTCAATTGGAAGTTTATGTCCTTACAAATCCCCCCTTGAACTATTCTGGGACAAAACTAAACAAGAGAAATGCCTAAGTCGGGCCGTCAAGCCGTATGACGCCTAAATTCCATCCCATAAACCCAAAAACCAAAATACAGGACACAAACTAGATTATTTAGCACCGGCGAGCATAAACTGTATGAATGTGATGTAGTCTTGAAATATCGAATCGCTGAAGCATACCTATACACATGAAACAAACAAACAAATACCCAGTGAATTATGGAGGAACAAATGATACCAAAATATATTTCCAATCATTTGAAACATGTGAGCAATTTTTTGATACCAAGAAGGAAGAAATATAATCAAACAATATGTAAATCCATATATCAATAGAAAGGCTCAACAACAAATCTCCCCCTACATCACATACATCTCTCCCCTTTTTTGTCTCGGAAAAAATAAACCAAACCAAGTATCTAGCATGAGAATATACCAATTTAAATCAATTGGATACCAATTTAAGAATCGAAACCACTGGAAAAGCATGAAACAACCAGCTAAATATGATAATGTAATGATAAATCAGTAGCTAGTAAACCAAATAAATCACACAAAGAATATAGCAATCTAATCAGGTGTGCTAAACGGACTATATGCAAAAAATCCAATTTTGAACCAATTAAAACCTGCATATAAACGAGTCAGTCCAGAAAAACTTCCCGCAATACCAAAAAAAATACCAAATTAACCAGTGAACTGCAAACCAATCAGAAGTCAACACATCAGCCTATCGTTCGAACGAGCCAGGGACATCGTTCAAACGACTTGAGATGTCGCTCGAACGAAGTACAAACGTCGTTTGCGCGAGATGGATAAGTTGTTTGAACTACTTCTCGTGACTTGTCAGAATTTCCCAGATTCCCAAAAAAATAATATAATATTGCCCAGTGAAAAAATTTGCACAAACAAATTCCAGGAAGGGCCTGACATAAGTAAAACAGTGTTAAAACAGTAGGCTTTTAATACAAAATGCAAAAACTCATAAAAACTAAAAATGTGAGTTACATGAAAACATAGTACCGATGTGCTTAAACATGGATATGGAATGAATGGGCGTGAAACTACAACAAATGAGTCATAATTCCAACACATCGAAATGATAAAGAAGATTTAATTAATAGAGATAAATCATCAAGCTTTATCATAGACATATGAAAATAAAAGTGTGATCTTAATGAACTAAACATACTACATGCACACAAATCCAGAATTTTGACGATTCTACAAACAATAGCGTCAAATTGCAATGTTTCAACATTAGGATTAGTTGTGCAAACTCGTTTAAATTTTTTAATCCATCAAAACTCCCTCAATAATAACATGTTTTATTTGGAATGAATTAAACAGATTTGGTCCTTTTCTTAACATATTGCATTTTCTTTTGGACTCTTTTAAATGATGGCTTTCACGACGAGTTAATTTTGAACTCTCGTAGCCCTTTTCCGTGAATTCACTCATCATTTTTACCAATTTAAATCCTCACGATAAACAGTTCTTACATGCACACTTCTCCTTAAGTCTACTAACGCATATATGACAAGATTGAGATAAGAACGTCTCACCAAATTCAAATATGCAAGAGAGGTCAAACATCCATAAAAACTCATTCATGTGTGCAATGCTGGCATATATACAAAGTCGAATCAAAATGCATATCAACTTCGAAACAACCCCATATAAACAATGGTTAAGATCATTCTAAGCATCGATAATAATGACCAAATGTCCTAGCCACATGGATAATGAAACTATTGGGGGGGGGGGGGGTCCAAGCACACCAATATGTCAAATCAAACGTGTAAACTCAAAGCTAAAAATCGAAAATCTTTTTAGTTTTTCATATTTTGACTCAAATAAAAGCAAAATCTTTTTGGGTTTTCAAAAGTTTTCTCAAAAACAAAATCTTTTTGTATTTTTCGAATAAGACTCAAACAAGTGAAAAAATAAAATATAAAAACGATACACATGTCATTATACTAGCAATGAATAAATTATAAAGCGAACTAGGATATGACAAACATGGCAACACTATCATCCTTTAGATTTAGCATGGGAAGAATCAACTGTACCCAAATGAGAATCATGAATTTTAATTCCTAAAGACACTAAATCCGATTTTCTAACCCAAGTAGGAGTAAAACGACGCATGGGGGTTTGAGGAACCGAGGCAACTTTATTCCTAGACTTCCTAGGAGCTTGTCGAAGGTCATAACAATAACGCCTAAGGTGACCTTTCCTACCACAAAACGTGCAAGAGTAGTGGTGGTGGGAATGAATACCTTCATGCAGACCTTTTCTAACCTTCCTAGTGTTTCTCACATGTACGGAGGGAATGGGAACAACTCTCACATCAAAACCTATGCCTCCCCTATCTCCCTTAATTTGGACGGTGCCTAGGATCTTATCTAACTTCTTCGACCTAGCCTCCAAATCAAACATGACTCTAGACGAGTCTCTCAATCTCACCTCCAACTCGTGAATCCTAGACTCGAGAAAACGCCTAGACTCCTCAAACTCTAAAATATCCATTTTCAAGGACTCCATCAAACCACGAAGATTGTCTCTCTCTTTCTCCACAAACTCTAGTTTCTCCCTAAACTTGTTCTCTCATGCCCTAAGATCCTTGATCAAACTATCATTATTTTCTATGGCACACTCATTTAACTTAGCTTGCAATTTAGAGTTAGCCTTTTTCACTTTCATTATTTTGGCATACAACTCACTAAACGCATTTTGCAACTCTTTCACATCTACCTCCTCCTCGTCACTCTCTTCACCCTCACTAACATGGGATACACTAAAAACCTCCTTGGAAGTGACATGCACATGAGAATCGTCGTCGCTCACATGACTTGCCATAAAAGCAACGAAGTTACGATCAATGGGGGACCTCTCTCCCTCTTCCGGATCACTATCACTTAAGGTGGCATTATAGACAATGGGTTTCTTGCCCTCTTTCTTAAGTCTAGTGGGACACTCCTTAACTTTGTGACCGTACCCCTCACACCCAAAACACTTATTCGACTCATCTCTCTTAGGCTTCTCAAACTTATCCGTAGAGGTGGGATCTACTTTGTTGTTCTTGAATTTTTCAAATTTCTTTGCATCTTTCGATTGCTTTTGAAACTTAATAAATTTTTTAAATTTCTTTGCCAACAAAGCAACATCCTCAAAATCGAAATCGGAATCGGAATCCAAAACTTTGATTTCCACCTTCGGGGTTTTCAAATCAATACCCTTTTCTTTCTTAGGCACTTGCTTGGAGGTAATCATGTCGATTTCATAAGTTTGTAAGTCACCTACAATCTCTTCTAGTTTCGTTGACTCTAACCTACCTAAGGAGTTCAAAATGGTCCCTTTCGCATCAAACCTATCAGGCAACGACCTAAGGATTTTCTTAATGACACGGTTGTCGGGAATTTTTGCACATAAGTTAAATGACGAGTTGATAATATTGGACAACTTAGCATAAAACTCATCAAAAGTCTCACTCTCTAACATCCTAATGGTCTCAAACTGTGTGATGAGATTTTGAAGTTTTGATGCCCTAACCGTGCTAGTGCCCTCGTGAGTGAGTGTCAAAATATCCCAAGCCTCTTTTGATGTTTCACAACTCATAATTCTATTATATTCTTCCAGTGTGACATGTGAAGCAATAACGTGCAGAACCTTAGAATTATATTGTACAAGTCTTTGTTCAGTGTCGGTCCATGACTCAACAGCTTTAAACTAGTGATCTCACCTATAATAGTGACAGTGGGTGTCCAACCTTTCTCAACAGCAAGCCAAAAATTCTCATCAATAGATTTTAATGCACATCTCATTCTCATCTTCTAATAAGTGTAATTAGTGCCATAAAAAATAGGAGTTCGAGGAAATTCATTATAACCAGAATTCATCTTTGAAAACACATGGGATCACAAAACAAATAAAATATGTTTTCTAGCTCTGATACCAATTTGAAAGAGTGGTAAATATGTGTGTTTTAAACAAAACCAATATCTCTCAGAAAATTATCCAACTTTTAATTATGCACCAAACCAAGTTGTGAAAACCCAATTCTTACTTTAAACAAATTTTATCTTGATTAATCTTAAACATGCATCTAGTGATTAAAGCAAGTTAAGTAAAGTAAAGAATAGTCACAACGCCTGATGTACGAGGAAAAAACCGAAAACGGGAAGACAACCTTGGACGACCCAAGTCAGGCAATCACTATGAACAATGGTTTTATAAAGACAGATTAGCCTTACACTAAGACTCGATCCCCACGGGTCTTGACGCTCCTTCTGATCATATACCGTTCTTCAGTAGTGCCCACGCAGAAATTCCATCTTTCCCGATACCTGTCCACAACACACTCGTCCACGTATGTCTCTGTGTCCACCGAATGACTTTGATTCATCTACGATATCGAACAAGAAGTCCTTCTCTTTTCTTCACCGCAAAAACCTTTGATGTTTAATGTGTAGAACAAACAACTTTGGTGCAACAAGTTTACTTAAACATATAAGAATGATATCTCGGATCTTTGCAAACTTCTAAGGAAGTGTTTATGCTTTGTAAACCTTAGAAAACATGTGCAAACAAGTTTCTGGTTCGTTTACTATTTTCAAGAATGCACACTTACGAAACTCTGATAGAAACACACTTTAAATAACAATTTAGTGCCGCCTCGAAAAACATGTTGTTCGAACGAGTTAAAGAACTCGTTCGAGCGACTTAGACATCTCGTTCGCACGATATCTAATGTCGTTCAAGCGGGATGTTTGACTTTTTGACCTTTAGTTGAAAACGTCTCTTCAAAGAGACCAGTAAAGTCAAACTCCTTTTTCGAGCTTATCATAATTAAAATGTAGTGTAAACCTTTAAAACACTTTTAAAAACATTTTAAAATATATTTCTTTATAAAAATACGTCCTTATCTTTTATAAAAATAATTTTGAGCACCATTAATTATACAGATTTATACCTGAGTGATCTCAGAATGGAATTACCTTTGAAGGCGATTAAACTTGCACCAATTAAACATCGGCATGATAAATTCTTTGAAGCTTTGTCGCAACGTCTTTAATTTTCTTCAATACGTCATAGACAAAGTGGGATCGTGTCAAATTAAAAATCTCCCTATTACATATTACATACAAGTTTTGTTCACGAAATAAAGACAAAACAATATAGGGACTCATTGAAAATTTATGTCCTTGCACCGCATATGTGAATCATGTCTTCTCGGCAGAGATGTCTAGTAGTCAACGGGATGAAATTGGTCATTCACGTTTTAAGAAGTTTGTTGGAAAAATGAATTCTTTGGTTGATTTCATAGTGCATTTTGCTAGGGGGCTTCAAAGACAACGTCATCAATCATTGATTGCGGACAATCGAGACATGATTGAGAAACCCAAAACGAATTTTTTTAATGAAATTTTAATGCAAATGGATGATGTTTACACACGTGAGGTGTTCTTCAAATTCCAAGATGAGTTATGTGAGAGCTTTAGTTACAAATTTGAGCTCGATTTCGAGTCGGACACTAGTCGTTGTTATAAGATTCAATGCAAAGCTAATGGTACATATTACGTTTGGCGCATCGCAGGGGCTTTTGGAACTGCTCATTATCTTTTCAATTGAATGCATGAATGTAAAATTGAATGGTACTGCTAGTTATGTAGTAGACTTTGGAATTGAGTGAATGTAAAATTGAGTGAATGTTGAATGGTAATGCTCATTATGTTTCCTACTTAAAATTGAATGAAGGTTGAATAGTATTGCTAAAATTGAATGGTACTACTCATTATGTTTTCAATTGAGTGAATGTTGATAAGAGGTTGCATTTGGATCTGTTAGTTATGAAGTAGGAACCTAGTCAAGTGGAGTAAACCTCCAACTGATATGTTGATAAGAGGTTGCAATTGAGTGAGATGGTGTGCCTTTCCTCTCAAAGAAAAAAGGGTGCTATCTGTATAATTTTTCAGAACAAAATTGGCAGGAATCTTAACCAACCCATCATTATGTGATAATGCATTTGTTATTTTCCTCGGATCATCTGAAGGAGTTCCTCCATAGAATTGGGTTGCTATGATATTAAAGCATTAGTATCCAATTGTAACATTTATCCATCCTTTTCTTATGACATCTCAATTTTTCTTTGATCCTAACAAAAAATTAACTGCCAAAATTTTCTACTGCCATTTATAACAAATTTTCTACTGTTAGTTATGGCACATGATACAATTGAACCAACTTAGCAGACTTCGGAATGAAAATGCCCAATCAAAGATATTTCATTAAACATTACCAAATCACATCTAATACAATAAAAATGCAATGAGTACAAGATAGACAACAAAAATTGTAATAATAAATCGTCCGGTCGCCTTTTCTCTAACTTCATCTCGCATTTGTCATATTTCATCTCGAATTTGTTGCAATACATCACGAACTTGGGTAATATCATTTCGTAGTTGGGTAATTTCATATCGGAGTTGAATGTGACAACTTTCTTCTTTCTTGTGTAAATCTTTTCGATGCACATTCTCGTCATAGTAACCTATGAAATTTTAGCACTCCTACAATTATAAGCATATAAATTAATTTTTTTGTTCATTAATAAAAAAAATTACAAAAATAAAATAAAATCATACCATGTTTTGAGGGCACGAGTAAAAATGTATACTCAAATTTTTTGCACTTTTTAAAATTTTTACAATACAGGTTCCCATACGACAATTGCAAACACGAACAGGTCACCCCGGTGTGGCATTGGATGATTTTGAATGACTTTCCATTCTCTATGAAATGAAAAACTAATAATTTACTATGACATAAATAAAGAAATCAACTAAAAATTTTGAAGATGGAATATTTGAATACCTTAATCAAAACCAGCTAGGGCTTTTGGTTTATAATAAATTAATACCTTAATCAAAATTAGAAGATGGAACACAACATTTCACTTCAAAATCAATTTGGGGAGGACGACAATGGATTCACTTCAACAACCACTAGGGCTTTTTTTCTCTGGGTGGCGACGTCCGCTTGTGAAAAGTCCTCTCTCTCTCTCTCTCTCTCTCTCTCTCTCTCTCTCTCTCAATATATATATATATATATATATATATATATAAGTGTGATTGATTTTTCTACGCGAGAATGAGTAGATAAGACATATAGTCATATCTAAATTATTCTAAATGTGTGAGAAAACATTTATCAACGGATGACTTTTAATGAATACAAAGAAATAGAAAATGTATTATCGTATTGTATGTGCAATACGAGTGGGCAATATAAATTATTAGATGGGAAGATATATAAATCAGACTAGTTAGGTGGTTATCATAACGAGGTGGGTTAGGGTAGTACGTTAGGTTTACACAATAGTTGAGGGGTGAGTGTCTCAGGTGAAAGCACGTAGTACTAACATGTATATAATATTTTATCTTGACGCGTTTTAAACACTTGGTAAATTTTTCAAGTTGTTTTACGTGGGCTCTGACCCGCTGCAAATCCTTTTTATAAAAAAAATTTAGGTGCCCGACCACAGAGATGCCAGGCATATGAGTTCCTACATTTGACGTGCTGCAGCTGCTATGGAAGTTACTGGACCTTGATATTAGACTCCTCCATGTTTATTTCAGTTCCTATGCATCCTTATTTATCTCAGTCGGGCATGTCTCAGTCGGGCATGTCTCCCATCCTTAGTTGGATTGTATTTTTAAAGACTTTGTATTTCCATTTATTTCCAGTATTGCTTTAGACATTATCTATAGATGACTATATTGAGATTCTATCTGGAGTGTTATTTCAGACTCATTTATATATTTATTTTGTTATCTTATAATCCATTATTTTGTGCTTGGAGTGGTGAATGTTAATTATTCAGTTTATATTAGATTGCATATTAATATTACAGATTAAAATTGTGATACCATGCCACTACAATACATCAAAAAGAGGAATTTGACATGGTTTAAAACTGTGCCAGATCAAATCTGGCACAGTTTAAAACCATTGCAAAAGTGTGCCAGAAATATCAAATTCTGGCACGGTTTAAAAGTGTACCAGAAGTGTTGCTGTTTGGTCAAATTGGCACACTTTTGAGCCGTGCCAGAATAAGGTGTTCCAAAATGACCAGTTTTTCTGACACGGCTCAAAAGTGTGCCAGATTTGACCAAACAGCAACACTTCTGGTACACTTTTAAACCGTGCCAAAATTTGATATTTCTGGCACACTTTTGGCATGGTTTTAAGCTGTGCCAGATTGAGAACATTTTGATAAACTTTGGCACAGTTCAAAACCGTGCCAAAATTTGATACACTTTTGGCACGGTTTTGAACTGTGACAAATTTTTGGTAAAAGAAAAAAAAATTAATTATTTGAAAACCAGAAAATTCACAAACTGTAAATCTCGAAAGTTGTTGATAAACTAATGTGCATACAAACTTCAAAATATTACAAATAATAATAGTTGACAGACTAAAAAAATTGGGCAAAGTTTCCTCTATTTTTTGGACATTCTAAAACGTGTTAATATAATACCTGGGTAATGTAAAGCCCGCACGGTCATAAAATATAACAATAAAACTACAAAATCCCGCACAACCATAAGAGTTAATAATAAGACTACAAAAGCCCGCATGGACATAACACAAAAAGATATAATCCTGAATATTAACGAAATTAATAAATAATTCTCTTGTTATAGACCATTGACTTCATGTGTTCCACATGGATAAAATCTAATGGAAAAATGTTATCTACAACAAACTAAGATATAATAGGAGATGATGTTAGTAACCAAGTAATTTAAAAAAAAACTTATTCAGGCAGAAAATTTGCATTTATGAATTTAAATTATTATTGTATTCACAAATCGATATTGTTGTGACTATATGGTCAGCTCCTACGAGTTACATTAGTCCCATGCGAGGTGTTACTACTTCTTACTGGTCCGTTTTGGGACTAATTTAAGTGTTCACTCTCAAACGACATGTTTTTCAACCCAATGTAGATATTTTCAAATTATTGTCATATCCTCTAACTGGGAGAAAAGTGACTACACGATCAATTCCTACAAGTTGCATTGGTCCCGTGCAAGGTGTCTGTGCCTCTTACGGAGAAATTTGGAAGCTGGTTTGGGTTTTCACCCTCAAACGACATGTTTGTAAGCCTAATTTAGATATATTCATATTATCGTCATATTCTCAAACCGGGAGAACCGTGACTACGCGATTAGTTCCTACAAGTTACATTGGTCCCGTGACAGTTGTTCGTGCCTCTTACGGTGATGTTCGGGGGTTGGTTTAGGTTTTTACCCCTTAACGGCTTGTTTTTAAGCCTAATCGAGATATTTTCATACTATTGTCATATTCTCAAATCGAAAGTCCTGTGACTATGTGGCCAGTTCCTACAAGTTACATTGGTCCCGTGTGAGGTGTTCGTTCCTCTTACGGGACCGTTTGGGGACTAGTTTAGGTTTTAACAGCTTCTTTTTAAGTTTGAATGTTGATTTTTGCAAATTATCATCATATTCTCAAACTAGGAGACCCATGACTACGCGGTCAGTTCCTACAAGTTACATTGCTTCTGTGCGAGGTGTTCGTGCCTCTTACGGGGCCGTTTGGGCGCTGGTTTAGGTTTTCACCCTTTAACGGCTTGTTTTTAAGTCTAAGTGTTGATTTTTTCAAATTATCATTATATTATCAATCCAGGAGACCCGTGCCTATGCGGTCAGTTCCTACAAGTTACATTGGTACCGTACGAAGTGTTTATGCCTCTTACGGGACCGTTTGGGGGGCTGGTTTAGGTTTTCACCATTTAACGGCATATTTTTAAACCTAATCTAAATATTTTCAAATTATCATCATATTCTCAAACTGAGAGAACCGTAACTGCACAGTCAGTTCCAACAAGTTATATTGGTCCCTTGGGAGGTGTTCATGCCTCTTACGGGGCCGTTTGGGGGGCTGGTTTAGGTCTTCACCATTTAAAGGTATGTTTGTAAGCCTAAGTGTCAATTTTTTCAAATTATTATCATATTCTCAAACTGAGAGACTTGTGACTACACGGTCAGTTCCTATAAGATATATTGGTCCCGTGCGAGGTATTCGTGCCTCTTACAGGGCCATTTGGGGGCGGGTTTAGGTTTTCACCATTTAACGACAAGTTTTTAAGTCTAATCTAGATATTTTCAAATTATCGTCATATTCTCAAACCGATAAAACCATGACTACGCGATTAGCTCCAACAAGTTACATTGGTCCCGTGCGATGTTTCGTGCCTCTTACGGGGCCGTTTGGGGATTGGTTTAGGTTTTCACCCTTTAACGGCTTATTTTTAAGCCTAAGTGTTGATTTTTGCAAATTATCATCATATTCTAAAATCGGGAGATCAGTAACTATACGGTCAATTCCTAAAACTTACATTGGTCCCGTGCGAGGTGTTCGTACCTCTTACGGGGCCTTTTGAGGGTTTGTTTAAGTTTTCCCCATTTAAGGAAATGTTTTTAAGCCTAATGTAGATATTTTCAAATTATCATCATCTTCTCAAACTGAGAGAACCATGACTATGCGGTCAGTTCCTACAAGTTACGCTGGTCCCGTGCAAGGTGTTCGTGCCTCTTACGGGGCCGTTTGGGGGCTAGTTTAGGTTTTCACCCTTTAATGGCTTGCTTTTAAGCCTAATCTATATCTTTGCAAATTATCATCAAATTCTCAAATCGGGAGACCCGTGACTACTGGTCAGTTCCTACATGTTACATTGGTCCCGTACGAGGTGTTCGTGCTTCTTACGGGTTCGTTTGGGGGAGGGTTTAGGTTTTCACCATTTAAAGACATGTTTTTAAGCTTAAGTGTTGATTTTTACAAATTATCATCATATTCTCAAACCGGAAGACCTGCGACTATGTGGTTAGTTCCGGCAAGTTACATTTGTCATGTACGAGGTGTTCGTGCCTCTTATGGGGCCGTTTGGGAGCTGGTTTCGGTTTTCACCCTTTAACGGCTCATTTTTAAGCCTAATCAAGATATTTTTAAATATCATCATATTCTCAAACTAGGAGACCCATGACTATGCGGGTTATTGCTACAAGTTACAATGGTCCCGTACGAGGTGTCCGTGCCTCTTTCGAGGTCGTTTTGGGGGCTGGTTTAGGTTTTCACCCTTTAACGACTTGTTATTAAGTCTAAGTGTTGATTTTTTCAAATTATCATCATATTCCCAAATTGGGAGTCCCGTGACTACGCGGTTAGTTCCTACAAGTTATATTGGTCTAGTGCGAGGTGTTCGTGCCTCTTACGGTGACGTTTGGGGCTGGTTTAGGTTTTCACCCTTTAACGGCTTATTTTTAAGCATAATCTAGATATTTTCAAATTATCATCATATTTTCAAATCGAGATACCCGTTACTACACGATCAGTTCCTACAAGTTACATTGGTCCTGTGCGAGGTGTTCGTGCCTCTTACGGGGTCGTTTGGAGTCTGATTTGGGTTTGCTACTTTTAACAGGCTGGTTTACGTTTTCACCCTCAAACGGTATGTTCTTTAGAATAATCTGAATATTTTTAAATTATCATCATATTCTCAAACTAGTTAAGCCATGACTACACGGTCAGTTCCTAATAGTTACATTGGTCCCGTGCGAGGTGTTCGTGCCTCTTACATTGGTGTGTATTAGAGAGTTCTTCCCAAAGCACCCTTCATTGGACATAATCAGTGCTGGCATAAATCGGGACTAGGTGATGAGATCCTATGTGTTACATTAATACCGTACGAGGTGTTCGTGCCTCTTTGGGGTTATTTGGAGGTTGTTTTAGGTTTTCATCCTCTAACAGTATGTTTTTAATCAATTTAGAATGTTTATTGATTTTAGAAAATTTTGACATAGTCTCATTTGTTTATTCGTTAAATCCAACATGTTTTAACATTTAAAATAAACTCAATAGCAATAGAAAATTCCAAAACCAAACCACTAGCAAATCCATTCCACCAATTTAACTAAATAATCTCATAAAGTAAGCCATTTTACATTTGGATACTTTTTGCCGCTATTTCAGGCCATTTTTTTATTTAATGCTGCAACATTTAAAGAGAATTTGAGACTTTGAGACTAACCAGATTTCATTTGTATTTTGATAGCCACCCGATGAACTCTTCGCGCCATAACTTCTCGAAAGTATCCCATTTGGTCCAACAATGTCTGTAAATTCTAAAATCTTCTATTCTGAGTGGCATTTAGTTGTTCAGTAGACGATATCTGATCTTTTAAGTTTCTTAGCTCTTCATTATGAGACCGAGACTGTGCTATGACTGTTGAAGTGTCAGAAGACTTATATTAGAATGTTTGTCTTATAAAATACAAAATAGATAAAAGAGGGAAATAACTGAAAATTGCACTTATCATTCATCAAATCATACTTTATTTTACTCTAATACGATGTCTTGAAGAATTCCACGATGCTAGGTTTCACGTCAGTCACATGCTCCTGAATTCAAAATCGATAAAACCATACTAGTTGATGATTGGGGTGAAACATGTCAAATATGAACAATGTCAAGAATATTATTATAACACATAAATTGAAATCAAATTTAGTAAAGGTAAAATCAATTTGTACCTTTCCTTCTTGAACTGAACCTTTCACCTTTTTTTGCATAGGGTATGTCATTCAGGTTTTTGTTAATTTTTTTCCCTACCATTTCACCTTTAAACCTTTTTTTGTACCATTTAAATAATGCCTAAATCTCTTGAAAATTTAAAAACTGTGTTATGCAATCCCCAAACATAATAACATTGATATCAATCACATTAAAACTTCAATGTAAGCTACCCGGAAAACAATTTTAATGATTTACGCACCAAGTTCATTTTAGTATTGTACGCCATTTTAGCTCTAAAAATATGTAACTACTCCAAAGCTTCATTTTGCTTATACCAATTGCGCAAATCAACTAAAACAACCTCTCGAGTATAAAAATGAAATATATACCTTCAGATAGCGACAAAACCTTATTATTACCCGTCTATGTATTATGGTAGCTAATAAAACCTAAAAATAAAAGGAGTTGTCCACCCAAATATTAGACATTCAACTATTGTACCAATAACTCGTTAAATTTAAGATTCGTTCAAAATTGAGTATGGATTCTAATCAACAAACTCCTAAAATACCTTTAATCTTATTGTAAATTCAAAAGTGGCCATAAAATTTAAGCATAATAAAACTAATTTTGGAAACCCTAATTTAAATTTTAAAACACAAATCCCAAATATGACCTACGATATAATAAGATAATTCTGAACAATATATGAGAACATGTATCGGGGATCCCTGTCCCCGTTTAAAACATGTATCGGTTTCCCCGCGGGGAGCCCATTTCTTTTCTTTTTTTTAATATATACAACTCCAAAAAAATATCTTAAACAAAAAATTCATTTGAATCTCATTTTTACCTATACAGGCTTTATAAAAAATTACAGTTAATAGTGGGCGACAGGAACAACATTTAAATCTTTAAAAAAAATCTCAACAGGAACAACAGTTATTCTTTTAAATCTTAAAAAAATGCAAACAAATCTCAAACAAAAAATGCAAACAAATACATTATTAATACTTAAGTTGTACTTGAAGCAAATAAATCTCAAACAGATCTTGGGCGACAGCACACCTAAAGAGACAAATGGAACAACAGTTACCTTGGGCGCCAGGAACAAATATCAACCTAGTTTAGAATAAGACTGGAGAGCACTGGCAAGATGGTTTGAAATTGAGCAAAAAATAGAATTTTAATTTTTGTGTCCATGATAGACTTCAATTTCATAAAGCTCCATTTCAATAGTAAAAACAAAACTGACTATAGTCAGTCTATAACTCCAAGCCAGGTCTAGTAACTATAATTTTGTAATTAAAACCACAATTATAATTATCTAAACTAAGCCCATAAAATACCCACTTCAACCACACACACGTAAATCATGGGAGAAAAGTGTGGTATACCAAAATACAATCTGGGTATGTATAGTTTATACTTTGTAAACAATTTGAAGCTCAAAAAAAGACTTTGTAAAAATAAACAATAGGGAAAGAATAAATTTTATATTTTAATGTAGTGAATAGTGATAAATGGATGATAATGTATATACCTGGTTGTCATGAGAAGAAATCTAGGTTGAAGAGGTTTGTTGAGGATGAGAAACTTGAATGTTAGTATCATCATCAGAGAGCAATTGGATGGTCTTCCCAGATAACTTAAGTGCGAGATCTTTGTTATTTGACATTTTTGTATCTAAGTATTTAGAGATGTTTGGTTTTGTTGAGTAGAGGATTGGTTTCTTGAGTTATGTTGGGTTTTAACAAAGGGGGAGACTGAATTCTTAGCCACAAGTTATGTTGTGTATATCAAATCTCAAAAGAAATGACAGGAACAACAATTACCTTTACCATAGGTGGCGACAGGATGATGAGGTGTTGGCGAGCTGATGAACAACATGAACAATATTGGATGAGGAGATGAGGAGCGGACGGGAGGGACGATGAGCAGACTAGCTGCAGTAGAGGATCCCCGGGCCCCTATAGTGGGTACTTCCACTGCGGACCGAAGCGACTTACCATAGAGTGGTGGCCGAAGGCTTGCCGGACAGAGCGGGTGGATGCCGCAGTAGAGAGAGAGTGTATATTGGATCCGATAAGTGGGTGAGGGGAGGGAGAGAGATGGGAAGTGAAAGATTGAAAGATGAGAGAGGAAAGAGAAGAGGAAAAGTAAACATAATAATTTTTTTAGGGTCTTTTATATTTTAATCAAGTGTACTCAATTTTGGCACACTTTAAAAGAGTGCCAAATTTTGGAACTATTTTTAAGTGTGCCAGATTGTCATTAAACCATGCCAGAATTTGGCACAGTTTAAAATTATGCCAAATTTTTAACATCAGGATGTGCCAAATAGCTATTTTTGGTGTAGTGTTAGGGTATTGGTAATTAATTGAATTTCGAAAGTGATGCTAAGAATGAAACCATTAATGATTCCTATTTAATTTAATAATGGACTGATCACCTAGGATTAGAATAGGTTGGGTGTCACAGCTACCCATAGTGACAAACTGTTAGTCTGAAAAGAAAAGCTAATGAAGGTTATTATACTCTTTATTGTGCTATCAAATGGCAAAGATGGCAAAGCTACTGAAGGTTGGGGCGGAAGGATTTTCTATGATAGATGAATACTTCTAAAGGAAGGGAAGGCCTCAACACCAGGTAAGCAAGTATCAATATCAGCCACATCAATCCCGTGTTTATCCGGTGACTACAGTTTCCACAACGAAAGAGGTTGTTTTTTTTACGAGGCAACAAAATTCTATGATGGGGCCGTGATTGCAAATTATCCCAACATAAAACAGATGCGTGCGCCTTTTTACGCTCCTTAATGATACTTTTATATCAACACATATATGTAATTAAATAAGACACTATCCTTGTTGTATCACTTTCTTTTATAAGTCACTCGGTTGACATCACAATGAGGTGCAACGGGCTGTAGTGGCTGAACGTGATAATCTACAAATACTATGTGTTTCTAACCATTAGTATGTACTCTCTCTCTCTCTCTCTCTCTCTCTCTCTCTCTCTCTCTCTCTCTCTCTCTCTCTCTCTCTCTTATGATACCCCGCCTAATAAAATACTGGGCGATCACTCCTATATAAAAACAGGAGTCTCATATGGATCATTCTTAGCATCACTGTCGAAAATCCATTTTAATTACTAATAACCTATAGGTTGGTGTCAAAATTTTACTTAACTACTCTTTTTAAACAACTACAATTAAAACATTCACACAGTTCTGCGTAAATGAAACTGAAATGAAATAAAATAATCGAACACTCGGTCAAAATTATACAACCATATTGAATGCCGCACTAAAAGGAGGAAAAAGAATAAATAAATGCTGTTGGGTTATTAACCCGAATGTGTATACAATACCTCCTATCTAGATTTTAATAATCGAAGCGTCTATGAAGAACCTGCACGCATCCACAGCGGCTGCAGCCGATGTCTGAATCGAAGGAAGTGCCACCCAGGCGTCCCTGTGTCTGGACACCTATATATATATATATATATATATATAGAAAGAAAGGAAAAGTAGATAAACGGGTCAGAGCCCGAGTTGTGAAAATATTTAGCAAGTGCATAAATGCCTTATTTTTAGAAAAATAGTTTTATCTCATATTTAAGTTTGGTATCGCACTCCCATGAGATACCCCTCACCTCTCTTTTAATAGTGCACACCTAACGCACCCTAACAAAATACCCTAGTCAAGCTATCCCTCCTAACTAGTCTAATTCACCCGTCTACTAGAAACATATACAACTCGAGTACTAAGGGCTAAATTTCCCTCCATTCTCAACACTGCACTAAGTTTGTGCATGGGGTGTCTCGCAAAGCGAAATCAAAATAAGGAACCCCCCCGATACACTACTACTTGGCAGGGTTAATGGTAGATATCCATTAGGCCCGTAGCACAAAACTAAAGTATAAATATATACTTACATTCTTATATATATACATATCACATTCATCTTTATATACGTCTTACAATACACATCCGGAAAATATCTCCCTGACTGAGGTTTTCTTTATATTCACAAAACGTTTACCAATTCATTTTCATTTCAAAACTTTCTATTTCCCTTCATATATCCAGGAAATATACTTAAAGCAAGTTTTATTGTCATAAAAATGCTTTACCGTTTCATAACATCCCATTTCCCTTCTTATAACCAAGAAATGTATTTAAAAGACAATTTTATTATCATAAAAATGCTTTTTCATATCATATTCTTCCATTTCCCTTCTTCCATCCAGAAAGTGTATCCGAAGCCAATTCATTTATTCCATTTTCATCTTTATAATATACATCAATATAATAACCATCCCACCAAGCTATAACTCGAGGATGTAGTCTTTTAATGATATCATCTTCCAGTTGCCCAAACCACGTAGCAAACTCGGGTCACCTGGAGGGGCTAAACGACACCCATCCTCGTGATCAACTCACGCACACAACGTTCGGGAAGAAGTCATAGCTCCTAACCGGTCAATGAGATGAAACATACCCACCATGTCTCACCACAAAAGAAATGTAAATCACATAATAACACACTGGACGACTATGACCTGGGGAATATCCACACCCTGCTCCTCGAGCCGGGATGCTCACCCTCAGCGCGGAAACTTCCCAATGATAGCATTAGAGGGGGTAAGCTTCACATATATGTATACCATCCACACATAGATTTATATACATAACCGTATCATATAAGATATATACTTTAATCACATAGTATATATATACCATATATTCCTCCTCGAATATATGTGAATGGCCATAATTGCCAATCACATCTAACGATGGCCATTAATCCCAAAGATTCTCTCAAAGAATCATAATCATGCATTCATATGTGCATGATACTATACCCAAAGTATTCCCTTGTGACACCCCGACTAATTAAACACCGGGTAGCTACTCCTTTATAAAATTAATTCAAAATGCCAAGTTGGCTCAGTTAATAGCATCACTGTCGAAAACGTTTTATTATTACTAACCACCTAGTATTTAAAAAGTAAGTGCCAAATTTTATTAAATCTGAGTAACATGCAACAAGAGTAATGAATAACTAAATAACACCATTCACCATACTGAAGTAACGAGAACAACCATCACAATATATAAATAAAACCTGGAGGAAAACTCCTCAATACAAATCCCACAACAGATAAGTAAACTGAAATAAATAACTAAAACTGAATACTGAGCAATACATGCTAGAGTCTGAAAACTGAAATGTAAAAATGATGTTTCTAAATAGAAATGGGCAACATGCCCTGCAACTGATAGATAGTGACTCTGGAATCCAAAAGGTAGAAGCGTCTATGAGCAAATCCCTGTAGCTTCCACAACCAGCTACAGCACGTCACCTGAATGAGTACCTATGCTTGGTGTCCTTGTGGCTGGGCACCTAAAAAGGTTTTACAAGAAAATATATTTGAAAGCAAATGGGTCAGAGCCCGAAAGTGGAAATCATTTTAAAACCTGCAAGTGCTTTAAAAACATTTAAAACATTAAATGCAAAGTACATGTTAGGACGTACACTCGCATGATATTCTCACCTCTCGCCTAACTGTGCACTCCTAACGTAAGTACCCATCTATACCGACCCATAATACTAGCTAACTGACAACATAACTAGCTAGACTGCCAAAGGTTCTACCCATGATACTCGGTTCCATTTAACGTAACAACGCTCGTAATAAAATAGAGGTTTACTGTGAACACAGTTACTAAATATGCCAATGATATAACTATCAGTTAACTCATTATATAACTCGAAACAACACCGTAGTATTTTTACAACATTAACATGAGGATTTCCATTAATTTAATGTATATTATTCACATCATAAATATACGATACAAGCACCCCGCAATCTAAGCTGTAGTGCACACATACTCTGCTATCCATCCCGGTACATCACGTACATAAGGATCACATATTCCGAATCTCTCAGGAATAGTTCAGATAACACAAATCACAAATAGTGGAGGCGAACATAGTCACCATCACATGGGTCACGCACATACCTACGCTCCCATGGTCAGCGGACTTATTAATATCACAATAAGTCTTTCTATGACCTATGTTCATCAAGGTACCAGTCTATATCCCCCCCGTAGGCACACAAGGATTAGAGGGTCCTAAGCGAACGAAACCTCCCGTGATAGCAAGTATGGTAGGTATGTCATACAAACAATCCATATACTAATACTAAGTAAACACACATCTTAGTAATACCGTATTTTAATCGTAGTACATATCGCATTCTCGTACTAACTAATTATCACAACTTATTTTATTCCGGTTCATAATTATACGCGCTATAATTCATCCTCACATCGTAGTAGTCACTCACGTCTCAACCCAAATGATTCATTGAATATAACTCTCGTATATGATTTACTCATCCCAACAACCCAAAAGTCCCAAATCAATCACTATATCATCAAAGGGATGCTAACTCTACCCTTGAACCATCTCCCGGAACTCCAAAAGTCAAAACAGTCCAAAAAGGGTCAAACTGCCAACTCGTTAGAAGTCTCGTTCGAACGAGGCTTCGAACGAGTTTGGACTGTCAGGTCGTTAGAAGTCTCGTTCGAACGAGGCTGTTCGAACGAGATCCCAGTTCGTTCGAACGAACTGACCCTTCTAACGACATCTCGTTCGAACGAGATATCGAACGAAATCCCCACTCGTTAATAACGACTGGTCAACTCGTTAGAAGCTCGTTCGAACGAGCTCGTTCGAACGACCTGGGGGCTGCTTCTAACGAGATGCCAGTTTCGGCCCAGAATTTCCCAAAAATCGTTTTTCACCATTTATAACACTTCTAATCTCACCCAAAGTCCATCCTAACAACGTTTTAGGGTCTATAATCAATACTAAACATATATAGTCACATCCTAACATGTTTCTAAGGGATCAATCCATCCAAATATTAATTTAATTTACACCTTTCTACACTTTTTCCAATTATCTCAAGAACATGAACCCTAACTACATATCATCATCAAATCCCAGAATTTAATTCGTTTTCTTTCCTTCTAATCACAATTATAATAAGGGAAATCATTTACCTATCATACTACATGCAATTCTCTTCACAATTTAAGTTCTAATCCTCAAACTACATGGGTTTTCATTATCTTCCAAGAACAGTTGAAATTCATCAATTTCTAACATGGAAAAGACATTATCAGTAATTAAATGGAAATAAAGTCACTTGCCTTGGTTTGATTTCTGAATTTGGTGTGGATTCGGTGTAGAATTCCTGCAGAATCTCTCTCTCTCTCTCCTTCTCCAAGCTTTCTTCTCCAAAAGGCTATGGTGGCTAGGGTTTGCTTTGGGAAACTTATGAAACCTAATTTCAATAAACCTCCGTAGCTTGTTGGGTTAATAAGGGTTGGTTGGGGTCAATCCTTATCAGATTACAACTCTCAATTTTCGTCACTTTTAATTACCCAAAAATACCAAATTACTAAAATACCCTTTAAGTTACCGGTATGGTCTAAAATTACCCCGGGACCCAAACTATACCCCCGGCTAGTGTTTTCTGACTATCTCGACCCTTCCGGACGCGTTGGCGCACTCAAAACGACCATACGGATTATAGATTTTTAATTCACTTTTTATAAATAAAATATTATACCGTGACGCGGCGGTCCCACGCGTCTCAATAAAATTTCCAAATTGCCGTATATAAATCTCACGACAAATTTTATAATACCAAGTTCATATACAATCATATATGCACATAATCAAATACCAATTCGCATCTCATCAGTATTTATAACCCGGATTAATTTCCAATTAATACGCATTTAATTAATTAATCCCAAAAATAAATATAGCCAAAAGTACGGGGTATTACATACTTCCCCCCTAATAACTGAATTTCGTCCCGAAATTCGAAACTAGAAAGTTCCTGCTAAAAACAGCTCTGGATAACGCTCGCGCATCTCATCCTCGCGCTCCCATGTGGACTCCTCGACATTGTGATGTCGCCACTGAACACGTACTAACGGGACTATCTTTGACCGTAGTTTCCTCTCGCTTCGGTCCAAAATAGCAATCGGCCCTTCTTCATAAGAGCTATCCGGCTGGAGATCGATGTCCTCCACAGAAATGTGAGAATGAGCCAAATCATCCCTAAGGTATTTCCTCAGCGAGGAAATATGGAACACGTCGTGAATCCGATGCAAATGCTCCGGTAACCCGAGTCTATACGCAACCGGTCCTATCCGCTCAATAATAGGAAACGGCCCCACATACCTCGGTGCCAACTTCCCCTTCTTCCCGAATCGCATAATCCCCTTCATAGGAGATACCCTGAGCAAAACCTGGTCCCCTACTTGGAACTCCCTGAAAAACCTCTTTGCATCAGCATAACTCTTCTGCCTGTCTTGAGCTACCCGAATGCGACTTCGAATCAACTCAATCCTTGCCGAAGTATCCTGGATTACTTCTGGCCCAAGTAGTTTGTTGTCCCCCACTTCCAACCAACATGCTGGGGAACGACAAGGCCTACCGTACAATGCCTCAAACGGAGCCATGCCAATCGTGAACTGATAGGAGTTGTTGTAAGCAAACTCCACCAGTGGAAGGTACTGCTCCCATCCACCCCCGAAGTCAATAATGCACATGCGTAGCATGTCCTCCAACATCTGATTGGTGCGTTCTGTCTGCCCATCGGTCTGCGGATGATAAGCCGTACTCAACCGCAATTCTGTGCCCATGGCCTCCTGGAAACTTTCCCAAAACCGCGAAACAAATATCTTGTCTCTGTCAGACACGATATTCAGGGGCACACCGTGAAGTCTCACAATCTCTGAAATGAAGAGCTGGGCATACTGTCCCGCAGTGTAATCAGTCCTAACGGGTAAAAAGTGAGCTACCTTGGACAACCTGTCCACAATTACCCAAACGGAGTCGTGACCCCTCTGCGACGTAGGCAACCCCGTGACAAAATCCATGGATATGCTCTCCCACATCCACACCGGAACCTCCAACGTTTGTAGCAATCCTGCTGGTCTCTGATGATCCACTTTTACAAGCTGACAAGTGGCGCATTTCGAGACAAACTCAGCGATATCTTTCTTCATACCGCTCCACCAATACTGCCGTCTCATGTCTTGGTACATTTTGTCCCCTCCGGGATGTACCGCGAACCGTGAGCCGTGCGACTCTGCCATCACCTCGTGCCGCATTTCTTCCCCTTCCGGAACTACCAATCTCCCATTGAAGCGCAATCCCCCGTCTGAGCTAACGGTATAGGACTCAGCTCCCTCAGTGAGTAATCGAACTATCTGCTCCTGACAGAACGAATCATTTGCCTGTGCCCGTACAACCTTCGTGACAATCTGCGGTGTAACGGTCATCACAGACATGAAAGATCGGGCCACTGCATCCTGGTGTCCCAATTCCTTCCACTTCGCTTTCCACACCTCTGCCACCTCATCTGCTGGCCTGCGGCTCAACGCGTCTGCTACTACGTTAGCCTTACCCGGGTGGTACTGAATGTCGAACTGGTAGTCTTTCACAAATTCAAGCCACCTACGCTGCCGCATATTCAATTCCTTCTGCGTGAACAGATACTGTAGTGACTTGTGGTCCGTGAACAGCTGAAACTTCTCCCCCAAAAGATAGTGCCTCCAAATCCGTAAGGCAAATACCACTGCCGCCAACTCCAAATCATGTGTGGGGTAATTCTTCTCATGAGGCTTAAGCTTACGTGAAGCATAAGCTATGGCCTGTCTCTCCTGCTGCAAAACACCTCCAAGCCCTTGCAAAGACGCATCGGTGTAAACCAAATACTCAACTCCCGGTCTCGGCAATGCTAACACAGGTGCTGAGGTCAATTTGTCCTTCAACTCATCGAATGCCAGCTGACAGGCATCACTCCAGATATATGGCACACCCTTACGAGTAAGATGTGTCAAAGGACCTGCTATCTCTGAGAAACCCCGAATAAACCTCCTGTAGTATCCTGCTAAACCCAAGAAACTACGAATCTCCGTTGGTGTCGTGGGTTGTCCCCACTCCCTTACCGCTGACACCTTCCCCGGATCAACAGATATTCCCTGATCGGAAATAATATGACCCAAGAACTGGACTTCCTTCAACCAAAACCCGCACTTCTCATATTTTGCATACAGCTCGTTCTGACGAAGTGTCTGTAAAACCAGCCTCAAATGTTCGGCGTGCTCCTCCTCTGTCTGAGAGTAAACCAGAATGTCATCAATGAAGACAATGACAAACTGATCTAGGAAATCTCTGAACACTCTGTTCATCAAGTCCATAAACACTGCTGGAGCGTTGGTCAAACCGAAAGGCATAACCCGAAACTCGTAAGAACCATATCTCGACAAGAACGCAGTCTTCGAGACATCCTCCTCCCTGATACGCAACTGATGGTATCCCGACCTCAAGTCAATCTTTGAGAAAAAAGAAGCTCCTCTCAACTGGTCGAATAAGTCATCGATTCGAGGCAACGGATACTTATTCCGTATCGTGACCTTATTCAACTCTCGGTAGTCCACACACAATCTCAGTGAACCATCCCTCTTCTTCACAAACAAAACTGGAGCGCCCCAAGGTGAGGTACTCCTGCGAATAAAGCCCTGCCCTAACAGCTGCTCTATCTGATCCCGTAACTCTCGCATCTCAGCTGGAGCCATACGGTACGGTGCACGTGCTATAGGTCTCGTACCCGGTAGCAAATCAATAACGAAGTCTATCTCTCGACTGGGTGGTAAGCCTGGTATCTCCTGAAACACATCCGAATACTCCCTGACAACCGGGATCGAATCTAAAGGAACCACAACCTCCTTAGAGGTATCCTCCTCTATGTAATACAGATGAGCGGTCGATCCTCCCTCTGGGCGAGGCATCGCCACTATAAACATCTCCTGCCCCGGAATGGCAAAAACAATGCTCCCGCTGAAGCAATCAATCATGGCCCTATATGATACGAGCCAGTCCATACCGATGATCACATCGTGAACATGCATGTCTAACACTAACATGTCCGCAGGCAATACCAAACCACCAACCTCTACCCCGACTCCCCGGCATATAAAGAAAATAAGTGACCCACTCCCCAATGGTGAGTCGACACACGTCACTGTGCTCTCTGCCGTAGCTAACAATCCTAAAGCTTTCGCGAAGTGTGTAGCAATAAAACAATGTGTAGCACCCGTATCAAATAACACCCGACCCATAGTGCCATGGATAGGAAACGTACCCTCGATCGCGGGCGGTGCCTGTGGAACTGCAGCCTGGTGGACGTTGTAGACACGTCCATACTGTAGCTGCCCCTGCTGAGCTGGGACTGCTGGAATGGGTGGCAAAGCTGCCATCTGTGGCGGTGCAGGAAGAGCGGCGGGAAACATAGGTCTCTGTGGCTCCTGGCGAGCACCCTGCTGCTGCTGCTGTGGGGCCCTGCCCTTATCAGGACAATCCTGCTTCTTATGGCCAGTCTTGCCACAAGTAAAGCACTTCCCTGGGAAGTTCCCTCCCCTCTGCCCCTGCTGTCCCCGGCCCTGGTGGCCGTTACCATTCCTCCCTTGGCCCTGCTGGCCCTGATGAAATTGCTGCCCATTCTGTCCCTGCTGGCCCTGATGGCCGTTTGGACCCTGATGGCCCTGGCGGAAACCTCCCTGTCCCTGCCTGTAGTTCCCTGACCGGAACCTCTTATTGTCCCCCTGCTGGGTACCCTGCTCAGTCTGTCTCTGCCCCTGACCGGTCTGTGCCCCGCTGGCACCATGCCCTCCAGTCCTGCCCTGATGGCTAGACTCCCCTGACCGCTTGCCCTCGGCCATATGAAAACGGTGGTCCTGGCAGTGTAGTAATGCAGCGTTAACCACATCAGAATACGTGGCCAACGATAGGTTCCCTAGCAGATGCTGACGGATCCTCCAATTCAACCCATCAGTGAACTTCTCTATCTTCTTCTTCTCTATTGGAATCTCGTCTGGAACGATATTCAACAGGTTAGTGAACTCGGCCTCATACTCGGCCACTGTCTTGCCCTCTTGCTTCAAACTCATCAGCTTCCTCCTCATCTCAGTATGAACTGCGGATGGAAAGTACTTGCGGTCGAACCGCACCCAGAACTCCTGAATCGTGAGGGTATCCCTCTCCTCCGCGGTGGTAATAGACTCCCACCACTGTAGCGCAGATCCAACTAGCTTGAAAGTAGCTAGCACCTGTTTCTGAACATCAGAGCACTCATGCATTCTCAAGTGCCTCTGCATATCCTTCCTCCATTGGCTCGAGATAACCACATCTGAGCTTCCAGCAAACTCTGGTGGATGCGCTTTCTGAAAAGCGTCACGTACACGTTCCCAAGCAGACGGGAATGCATTAACCTGGACTGGCGCGGCAACCGGCGCCTGCGGTGGTGCCTGCTGAATCACGGTAATCGCAGCATTTACCGCTTGGGCTACTATAGCAGCAACCTCAGCGGCGTTTAACATGCCCTGAACTGGAGCGGGCTGGGGTTCGGGCGTAGCATTCCTGGGAACTCGTCGTGCACGTCGTGGAGGCATCTGAAATAAGAACAAAGTTTATAAGTTCACGGTTTATAAACTTAATATAGCTGAAGAACGAAACGTACACAATAAGAGTACAACAGTCCTAAATATAGGGCTCTATATCAAAGAAAACGTAGCGGAAACATAATAGCCGTACAGATCCTAAAGGACACTAGAACCTGATGCTCTGATACCACCTGTGACACCCCGACTAATTAAACACCGGGTAGCTACTCCTTTATAAAATTAATTCAAAATGCCAAGTTGGCTCAGTTAATAGCATCACTGTCGAAAACGTTTTATTATTACTAACCACCTAGTATTTAAAAAGTAAGTGCCAAATTTTATTAAATCTGAGTAACATGCAACAAGAGTAATGAATAACTAAATAACACCATTCACCATACTGAAGTAACGAGAACAACCATCACAATATATAAATAAAACCTGGAGGAAAACTCCTCAATACAAATCCCACAACAGATAAGTAAACTGAAATAAATAACTAAAACTGAATACTGAGCAATACATGCTAGAGTCTGAAAACTGAAATGTAAAAATGATGTTTCTAAATAGAAATGGGCAACATGCCCTGCAACTGATAGATAGTGACTCTGGAATCCAAAAGGTAGAAGCGTCTATGAGCAAATCCCTGTAGCTTCCACAACCAGCTACAGCACGTCACCTGAATGAGTACCTATGCTTGGTGTCCTTGTGGCTGGGCACCTAAAAAGGTTTTACAAGAAAATATATTTGAAAGCAAATGGGTCAGAGCCCGAAAGTGGAAATCATTTTAAAACCTGCAAGTGCTTTAAAAACATTTAAAACATTAAATGCAAAGTACATGTTAGGACGTACACTCGCATGATATTCTCACCTCTCGCCTAACTGTGCACTCCTAACGTAAGTACCCATCTATACCGACCCATAATACTAGCTAACTGACAACATAACTAGCTAGACTGCCAAAGGTTCTACCCATGATACTCGGTTCCATTTAACGTAACAACGCTCGTAATAAAATAGAGGTTTACTGTGAACACAGTTACTAAATATGCCAATGATATAACTATCAGTTAACTCATTATATAACTCGAAACAACACCGTAGTATTTTTACAACATTAACATGAGGATTTCCATTAATTTAATGTATATTATTCACATCATAAATATACGATACAAGCACCCCGCAATCTAAGCTGTAGTGCACACATACTCTGCTATCCATCCCGGTACATCACGTACATAAGGATCACATATTCCGAATCTCTCAGGAATAGTTCAGATAACACAAATCACAAATAGTGGAGGCGAACATAGTCACCATCACATGGGTCACGCACATACCTACGCTCCCATGGTCAGCGGACTTATTAATATCATAATAAGTCTTTCTATGACCTATGTTCATCAAGGTACCAGTCTATATCCCCCCCGTAGGCACACAAGGATTAGAGGGTCCTAAGCGAACGAAACCTCCCGTGATAGCAAGTATGGTAGGTATGTCATACAAACAATCCATATACTAATACTAAGTAAACACACATCTTAGTAATACCGTATTTTAATCGTAGTACATATCGCATTCTCGTACTAACTAATTATCACAACTTATTTTATTCCGGTTCATAATTATACGCGCTATAATTCATCCTCACATCGTAGTAGTCACTCACGTCTCAACCCAAATGATTCATTGAATATAACTCTCGTATATGATTTACTCATCCCAACAACCCAAAAGTCCCAAATCAATCACTATATCATCAAAGGGATGCTAACTCTACCCTTGAACCATCTCCCGGAACTCCAAAAGTCAAAACAGTCCAAAAAGGGTCAAACTGCCAACTCGTTAGAAGTCTCGTTCGAACGAGGCTTCGAACGAGTTTGGACTGTCAGGTCGTTAGAAGTCTCGTTCGAACGAGGCTGTTCGAACGAGATCCCAGTTCGTTCGAACGAACTGACCCTTCTAACGACATCTCGTTCGAACGAGATATCGAACGAAATCCCCACTCGTTAATAACGACTGGTCAACTCGTTAGAAGCTCGTTCGAACGAGCTCGTTCGAACGACCTGGGGGCTGCTTCTAACGAGATGCCAGTTTCGGCCCAGAATTTCCCAAAAATCGTTTTTCACCATTTATAACACTTCTAATCTCACCCAAAGTCCATCCTAACAACGTTTTAGGGTCTATAATCAATACTAAACATATATAGTCACATCCTAACATGTTTCTAAGGGATCAATCCATCCAAATATTAATTTAATTTACACCTTTCTACACTTTTTCCAATTATCTCAAGAACATGAACCCTAACTACATATCATCATCAAATCCCAGAATTTAATTCGTTTTCTTTCCTTCTAATCACAATTATAATAAGGGAAATCATTTACCTATCATACTACATGCAATTCTCTTCACAATTTAAGTTCTAATCCTCAAACTACATGGGTTTTCATTATCTTCCAAGAACAGTTGAAATTCATCAATTTCTAACATGGAAAAGACATTCTCAGTAATTAAATGGAAATAAAGTCACTTGCCTTGGTTTGATTTCTGAATTTGGTGTGGATTCGGTGTAGAATTCCTGCAGAATCTCTCTCTCTCTCTCCTTCTCCAAGCTTTCTTCTCCAAAAGGCTATGGTGGCTAGGGTTTGCTTTGGGAAACTTATGAAACCTAATTTCAATAAACCTCCGTAGCTTGTTGGGTTAATAAGGGTTGGTTGGGGTCAATCCTTATCAGATTACAACTCTCAATTTTCGTCACTTTTAATTACCCAAAAATACCAAATTACTAAAATACCCTTTAAGTTACCGGTATGGTCTAAAATTACCCCGGGACCCAAACTATACCCCCGGCTAGTGTTTTCTGACTATCTCGACCCTTCCGGACGCGTTGGCGCACTCAAAACGACCATACAGATTATAGATTTTTAATTCACTTTTTATAAATAAAATATTATACCGTGACGCGGCGGTCCCACGCGTCTCAATAAAATTTCCAAATTGCCGTATATAAATCTCACGACAAATTTTATAATACCAAGTTCATATACAATCATATATGCACATAATCAAATACCAATTCGCATCTCATCAGTATTTATAACCCGGATTAATTTCCAATTAATACGCATTTAATTAATTAATCCCAAAAATAAATATAGCCAAAAGTACGGGGTATTACATCCCTCACTTCGATAAAGAATAGTTACCTTAATTATCTCTAAGGACTTATTGGATATCTCCAATTATACCAATTCACTCTAAGTGAATATGTATCTATATTCCCAATTTATCCTAATTATCTGATAGGATATACTCAATGCATAATCAATTATAATTATGTTTCCTCTACACATAATTATATAGGCCTAAATTCCCTACTGAAATATTCCAGGGATTATTCTTTCCCGGATAACCTTAAATTCAATAAGTCGTGGACTCCATTTCCACGAATCCAAGGACTATATCTCGTCTCTATAATCAATTAGAGGTCCCCACCCTAACTTAGGAACCATAAACCTTTAAATTCTACCAATTATTTATTTTCCTCGAAAATATAACCTGAGGGTTATACATTTAAAACCCTCACCTTGCCCTCCTAAATTTCCTCAATTAGAGGACTCTATACTCCTAAAGGATTACTTATTTTATCCCTTAATTAACCTCAAAGCAATATGTATTGGAATCTATACCATCCAATTCACCCTAAGAAAGATTGTCTACTTTCACAAGAGGCCGATCGATCGAACCTTGGTCGTCGATCGATCGATGGCTCGATCGATCGAGCCCCCATGACGATCGATCGATCATGTCGGGCAGCTTCTTATCCGACAAGCTGTTTCGGCCATTAAAGCTTATCCCAAGCTTTTTTCGCCTCATCCAACGTCCTACAACCTCAACCAACTACAAATACACATATATTAAGGGTTCTAAACATCCTAGAACCCTAAACCACCAATTAATTTTGATTAATTTCTAAGTTTCTCCAATTATGAAATTTTAGGGGTTTATTCGTTTTAACTCCCGAAAACCCGTTTTATCCATGAAAACCCCGCCCAAAATCTTTAGGGTTTTTTAATACCAAACTAAGATATGAGATTTATGCAAAAAGTAAATAAAACAAGTAAACACTTGCCTCGTGGACATAATCCGACGATCCCGGGTCGAATCCCACGGAGGTTAGCTGGAATCTCCCCTTTCTCCTCTTTTTCTCTCCTCCTCTCTCTCTTCTCTCTCTTGTTTCTCTTTTCTTTCTATTCTCTTACCCTCTACCTCCTTATATAGGGAGAAAAGGGTTTATACCCTTTAAAACCCAAAAACGACTCGTTTACTCAATTACGAGTTACTTTTACTCCAAAACTACCCGAAACTCAATTTCGACAATCGGACACTCTTTTTCGACTATCTCAGCCATTCCGAGACTCACGGCGCAGTCGAAATCCCCATCCGAGGTACTTGACCGCAACTCACTATTTTAACCCCACACGACTTAATGCGGGTTTTCCAATTTAAATCTCACCTCGTGTCGCTTTACTCAACGGCGACATATAATTAAAATATTCCGACATATTTAATCACAAAAATAATTACAACATCCATCGAAAATCATTTAATCCTCAAAAATCCCAAAAATCACTATTTCGAGAAATTCCCCAAATTCCAATTTAAACTCAATAATGGAATTTAATTGTCTCCAAAAAGGACGGGTTGTTACATACTCCCCCCTTATAAGGTAATTTCGTCCTCGAAATTCAGATACAACCTACACCGCCAATCCTAGAATCGATCCAAATCATAATACCTCAAGGGGAACGATACTAACCCAATGGTTCCCAACCATACACTATACGGCTACCGCGGTCGTAAAGTGACTCCAATAACATCACATTGCACCCATCATCTATAGTGACTCACGGCATAAACTTTAACTTTATATACCAAGCCTTTTCTATTTCAGGCAGTATATAAAACCAACTCACTAAGGTGCCCATACACCTTTTTAACCCGTGCACGTCTGCACATCCATTCTAAATGTTCGACACTTAACACTCTCTCTAAATAAGGGTCTCCTTTCCTCGGTGTAATACTCACACATGGGTCCTCTCAACCCGCGAAATTCAATTCTCCTTATATCGGTGCAACTAACTCTATTAAACTTACATCCTACAAATGCTATGGTCTAAGTGTTACCCTACCTACGTGAAACAAGTATAATCCTAAGTATGTCCCTAGTGCCCAAGGCCTCTCTCAACTTCCAACATTTGCTTGGTTTCATACGTGGGACGTCTCGCATAGCGAAATCCAAACAAGGAACCCTCCCGTTACACTACTCCATCGCGTCGTCGATCATTGAGATGTAACGGCCTAAGGTACCCCAACGGGACATCCTAAATCCTACCTCCCTAACCTACGAATGCATTTCTAAAATTCTATCCTATCAATCGGGCGCCTATCTCTATCGAGATTTTACGATCATTTAATCCAAAACATACTTATCCAAAATTTGCCTTTTCATTAAGGCCTGGCCATAAGCCTCAAATCAATTCCTTTCACCTTACCTCACCTTTATACTTGCGGTGAGAAAAACATTTTAGTTCTTTTCCACAGCACAACATTTCCATAAATATACCTCCATCACATGGCTCATAGTCTATAGTGGTTCATCCACACTATAAGACTTTTCCACAAAATCAACATCCTTGCATCCTATAACATCTCTCCACTTCCGACGCCATTAAGGTTCACGCTTGGAGCGTCTCGCAAAGCGAAATCCAAACAAGGAACCCCTCCACACACTACTACTTAACTTTATCGGTCATCGAGGTCCGTTATTTTCGAACATGCAACCGGGAAAATCCTATCCCCTTTCAACAAAAAGTGGTCTGAACTCCTATCTCTAACTAAGAGTCACACCACCAAGCGCTCGTACTAATATTCAGTCCTTGCGCAATCAACGATGAGCTTAAACTCACAGCTGAACAATAATCTTGCGGGCCTTAAATCATATCTATAAGGTCACCACGCACTCACATCATAATAATAAAACATCTACTCATCGAACTTCCATCTACCCATGACAATAAAGGCGAGCTCAACCTGTATCCAGGTGAGATATCGCAACAACAACCTATTCCACCCTGGAACCGCGGACACGATAGTCTTGCCATCATTAGCCTGCTATCGCTCCGAATATACCATTACATATTATACTCCCATATTACCTGTAATACCCCGTATTTTCATGGCTTTTAAATTTAGGGATTTATTAAATTTAATTGAGATAAAATAATTTAATTTATATCCGAAATATTGTTTTAAATATTTACTAGCGTGACGAGAGTTAGTAATTATTGGAAATATAATATTTGTTGAATATTACTGGATGAGTATAGTAATATATGAGTTTTATTTTTATAATATTATCACGTGTGAATAAAATGGCAATTATGGAAATTTAAGTCGGGACGCGCCTGTGTCGTGTCGGGAATAAATGTTGATTAATAAAAGTGAAATATTTTTAGTTATCCGTATGGTCATTTTGAGTGCGCTGACATGTCCGGAAGGGTCGAGATAGTCCGAAAAGTATACCCAGGAGTTTAGTTTGAGTCTCGGGGCAATTTTAGGCTTAATTAGTACCCTGGGAGGGCATTTTGGTCATTTCACATTTTTGGATAATTAAACCCACGAAATTTCAAGGGTTATATCAGATGTCTAAGGTTGTCTTCTAGGGTTAGAACAACCAAAGACAAGTGTCGGCCATAGGAGAGGGAAGGAGAGAGCTTCCAAAGCAATCCAAGGCCCGAAATTCACCCGTTTGCACCGCCGCCACCGCCAAAGCGTAGATCGCGAGACGGGGAACGCAACCACACCAATTTCGACACCAAACCAGACTTCTGAAAATCCTAGGCAAGTGTTTATCTTGCTTATTTCGTTGATGCATCTTTCATATTAGTTTAGGAATGATTATGATGAATTGTATGGAAGAAAAACCCAATTTGAGATAGGAAATTGCATGTAATGATGACTTAAATGATATTCTGGAAACTTTTTTTGATGTAGAGGATTAAACCACGAAATTTTGATGTTGTATAAGAAGGAACCACGAAATTTTGATGTTGTATAAGAAGGAAACCTTAGAGCCAATCAGAATAAAGGAGAAAAATCGCACTTCAGGACCCCCGAACCGGTTCGCATGTTCCTCGAACCGGTTCGCCCCCCAAACCGGTTCGCCCCTGGGTTCGTGAATGTTTGCTGGTCTGGGGTGCTTTTTCTTCCATTCAACACTTAGAATTTTTTTCTTGTTTTCTTTCCTTTGTTCCTTGGATTTTTCTTCAACTTCAACGGGTCATAACTCATCAACCGTAGCTCGGATTTGGGTGTCGTTTCTTCCAGTGTTCTCGTTGTTCCGAGCTATTCAACTTTCCAGTTGACTCCTCCTTCGGGATCGGGCTGTAGAATTACCAAAATTCCCTTGAACTTGCCTTCTTAGCTTTTCTTTCATTGTCTCGCTTTCTCTTTTGCGCTGCTTGCATAATTAACCTGTAAAACCAATAAGAGAAGCACAAAATACGAAATACTTGCCAACGAAGATTAGTAGCATAAATGTGCATCAAAATCCATATAGGTTACATCACTCGGGTTCACAAATGCACTGAAATTAGGGGAATAAATGTACAATATTTATGTCCAATCACGTAGTAAGTTGGAAAAACCCTTCGAATTAAAGTTAGAAACGAACCATTATACTTGATATATAATAATAGGAAAATAAGGATAAATGTTGTGAATGTAGGTTATAGGATAAACCTAAATTGATATAATAAAAGTGGTATATTTATATGATTGCGTATGCATATATTATATACTTGTGAAAATCATGCCCACGCTATTTGCTATCCCTGAGGTTACCGCGCTGGGACAGTCTTATCTCGATGGGACCTTTATGGGGGATATTGACTTGTACCCTAGAAGATAGATATCCTTGGTACAGGCTATCGATTTGATAGTTCAGACGGTCCTAAGAGACGCGGGTATGTGCCATCCTCTTAGAGACTTGGAATCTATGCTTCACCTCAATATTGTTTGTGTATGTGTTAATACAATTCGAGAGTGATTCCGAAGTTGTATTCCCCTTAATACGAGTGATACGGGGTTTTGGATAGTAGAGTAATCCCGCACCATAGTTTTTATTTGGGGTGCTGTTATAATATATATATATATATTATACGAGTATTTAATATATATATGAAATTCTAGAATTTGGAACTGCCTACTGTGATATGGTAAGTAGGACATGGTTAATGACTCATATTGTAAATACTTGTTTTGAGAGAGTATAATATGACACTAGAAAACTTTATAAATTAATAAAGTTAAAATGACAATTTTGGATACTAATTGAAATGTTCTTTTCAAACAATTGTATCGTTCAATTTTAAATCCTGCGAATAACCTAAGATAAGTTAAATCCTTGGGGAAAGATAGTGTGTTATATGAAGAGATAAACCATTGGGAAGGTTAGTGCGATAGGAGTGCACATTAGAAGAGAGGTGAGAATTTCTCAAGAGAGTGTCGCACTAATATGTTGTTGCATTGGCCTGTATCAATTTAAATACTTACTAAATGGATTTTTAAATCATACACTATCGGGCTCTGACCCGTTCCTATTTATCTTTCTCTCTTGTGTATACATGTATATATTACAGGTGCCCAGCCACAGGGGCGTCTTGCTTAGGATCCCTTGGAAGGAACGTGCTGCGGCTTAGGTGGGAGTTGCAGGCCACTTGATTAGACGATTTTATTTACTTGATTCCACTTCTATCATTCTCAGTTATTGGGGCATGTGTCGCCCTTTCCACTATTTAGCTGTTTTATTGGGACAATTGTGATTCAGTTATTCTAGTACTGTTACTTTGGGATTTATTCAGCATGTATGATTTACTTTAAGTTTTAAATGTTGGGATTTAGTTGTTGAATGTTTAAATTAATTGGATTATATGTTCCAGGATTATTGTGGTGTGATTCTTTAAATACTGAATTGTTGTAAATAATTAAATCTTTATTTTTCAAAATAAAATTTGAAAGGAATGTTAAAAAAATGGTGTTGACACTTAGCTTAATTAATTAGGGTGTTTAAATTGGAAATTTAATTTTCACGACAGTGATGGTAAGAATGATCCAACTGTTCACCTTGATTTTAATTTAATAAAGGAGTGATCGCCCGGTATTTAATTAGGCGGGGTGTCACATTACCATACTCGTATAACATATATATATATATATATATATATATATATATATATATATATATATATATATATATATATATATATATATATTCACAATATCAACACCCGCTTTTATAGCGAATGCAGAAAATAAAACTCCGCTACTGCGGAAAACACATAGGCATACATTACATAATGTTATCGAGACCGCCACAAAACTCAAATTACACACACGAGTCTAGGGATAACAAACATCGCCACTTCATCTAGCCACACCACTTACCAAAATTTCTTAACTCTATGCCCCATCTAGGCACCCTAATCTTGTCCTTTATTCCTACCGGGAAAGGACACCCGTGTGGCTCCGCACTCCACATCACTATTTTCATCACTGGCCTTCCTGACCATGATAAAGTTGTCATCACCATCTGACTCTATAACCTCGCTCCTCACAATTATCTTACTAGTCCACTTAACTTCTTCGCTAAAAGGAAACTCCACTAATGGTTTCAACAACCCTATTTCAATAATTCTCCCTATGTGGATGTCCACCCAGGAGCACATGAACACACCCACATTCTCCATATCCCCTTTATCCACTGTCGGCCTCTGGCCGATCCTTATGTGAATAATTCAAAACTGCATTCCTTCCTACTCAACCAAAGGAACTCGCAGTTAAAATCGTCCGTAAAATTCATTTATGAGCAAAACATCATGCTCCCCCATATGTGGCGACCATCACTATCACCACTACAACATTGCTCCTACGAGTGAAAATCTTCTTCAAATTTCCACGTATGGGTATTTCCATACCCTTCTCTAAGCCAAAGCTCCCGAGCCTTCTAATTCCACTAGGTAGTGCCACACTCACTTGCACAACCCAACTTCAACGTATTGTCCTTATCAAAGACCCCTTTCGAACCCTTAACTTCACAGGGTAATTCATCTTCAGTACCACATTCCATTATAGCAGTATTCGGATGCTCATAACTACTATACTTTAGTAGTCGTTGCAACCATCCTTAATAATTGCCATATGGGGAGTGACCTCTACGGAGGTCCTAATCCCCCAAACTTCTACCAGCCGCCCCAGCTAAGCCCCGCCTCCTGCTATGCTCATCACGGCCCTCCTTGGTCGCCCTTCCTCGATCGGCACACGAACCTAGAACGAGTGCACAAAATATTTACTATAATCTCGTAGTATAGGAGGAGAACGAAATCTCACAAGATAAATTAACAATCCTAATCATAAGGCTCTATACCAAATTGAGAGCAACGCTGAAAGCGTAGTACATCCGCACAGATTCCTAAGGACACTAGAACCTGATGCTCTGATACCATCTGTGACACCCCGCCTAATAAAATATCGGGGGATCACTCCTATATTAAATTAAAACAGCAGTCTCATATAAATCATTCTTAGCATCATTGTCGAAAATCCATTTTAATTACTAATAACCTATTAGGCTGGCGTAAAAATTTTAATTTACTACTCTTTTTAAACAGCTACAATTAAAACATTCACACAGTTTTGCGTAAATGAAACTGAAATGAAATAAAATAACTGAACACTTGG
This sequence comes from Sambucus nigra, assembly GCA_949130495.1. Lineage (NCBI taxonomy): Eukaryota > Viridiplantae > Streptophyta > Magnoliopsida > Dipsacales > Adoxaceae > Sambucus > Sambucus nigra. The sequence continues at coordinate 465,854,167 of OX422209.1, read as the reverse complement.
TCAAAATTATACAACCATATCGAATGCCGCACTAAAAGGCGGGAAAAGAATAAATAAACGTTGTTGGGTTATTAACCCGAATGTGTATACGATATCTCCTATCTAGATTTCAAGAATGGAAGCGTCTATCAAGAACTTGCACGCATCCACAGCTGTTGCAGCCGATGTCTGAATCGAAGGAAGTGCCACCCAGGCGTCCCTGTGTCTGGACACCTATATATATATATATATATATATATAAAGAAAGGAAGAGTAGATAAACGGGTCAGAGCCCGAGTTGTGAAAATATTTAGCAAGTGCATAAATGCCTTATTTTTAGAAAAAGGTTTTATCTCATATTTAAGTTTGGTATCGCACTCCCATGAGATACCCCTCACCTCTCTTCTAATAGTGCACACCTAACGTACCCTAACAAAATACCCTAGTCAAGCTATCCCGCCAAACTAGTCTAATTCACCCGTCTACTAGAAACCTATACAACCCGAGTACTAAGGGATAAATTTCCCTCCATTCTCAAAACTGCACTAAGTTCGTGCGTGGGGTGTCTCACGAAGCGAAATCCAAACAATGAACCCCCCCCCCCCCCCCCCGATACACTGTTACTTGGCAGGGTTAATGGTAGAGATCCATTAGGCCCGTAGCACAAAACTAAAGTAGAAATATATACTTTCATTCTTATATATATACATATCGCATTCATCTTTATATACGTCTTACAATATACATCCGGATAATATCTCCCGGACTGAGGTTTTCTTAATATTCACAAAACGTTTACCAATTCATTTTCATTTCAAAACTTTCTATTTCCCTTCTTATATCTAGGAAATATACTTAAAGCAAGTTTTGTTATCATAAAAATGCTTTACCATTTCATAACATCCCATTTCCCTTCTTATATCCAGGAAATGTATTTAAAATCCAATTTTATTATCATAAAAAAGCTTTTTCATATCATATGCTTCCATTTCCCTTCTTCCATCCGGGAAGTGTATCCGAAGTCAATTCATTTATTCCATTTTCATCTTTATAATATACATCAATATAATAACCGTCCCACCGAGCTATAACTCGAGGATGCGGTCTCTCAATGCTATCATCTTCCAGTTACCCAAACCACGTAGAAAACTGGGGTCACCTGGCGGGGCTAAAACACACCCAACCTCGTGATCAACTCACGTACACAACGTCCGGGAAGCAGTCATAGCTCCTAACGGGTCAATGAGACGAAACATACCCACCACGTCTCACCCCAAAAAGAAATATAAATCACATAATAACACACTGGATGACTATGACCTGGGGAATATCCACACCCTGCTCCTCGAGCTAAGATGCTCACCCTCAGCGCGGAAACTTCCCAATGATAGCATTAGAGGGGGTATGCTTCACATATATGTATACCATCCACACATAGATTTATATACATAACCGTATCATATAAGATATATTCTTTAATCACATAGCATATATATACCACATATACCATATTTTCCTCCTCGAATATATATGAATGACCATAATTGCCAATCACATCTAACAATGGCCAATTATCCCAAAGATTCTCTCAAAAAATCATAATCATGCATTCATATGTGCATGATACTATACCCAAAGTATTTCCTCACTTCGATAAATAATAGTTACTTTAATCATCTCTAAGGACTTATTGGATATCTCTAATTATACCAATTCACTCTAAGTGAATATATATTTATATTCCCAATTTATCCTAATTATCTCATAGGATATACTCAATCCACAATCAATTATAATTATGTTTCCTCTACACATAATTATATAGGTCAAAATGCCCTACTGTAATATTCCAGGGATTATTCTTTCTCGGATAACCTTAAATTCAATAAGTCGTGGACTCCATTTCCATGAATCCAAGGACTATATCTCGTCTCTATAATCAATTGGAGGTCCCCAACCTAACTTAGGAACCATAAACCTTTAAATTCTACCAATTATGTATTTTCCTCGAAAATTTAACTTAAGGGTTATACATTTAAAACCCTCACCTTGCCCTCCTAAATTTCCTTAATTGGAGGACTATATACTCCTAAAGGATTACTTATTTTATCCCTTCATTAACCTCAAAGAAATATGAATTGGAATCTATTCCATACAATTCACCTTAAGAAAGATTGTCTACTTTCAGAAGGGGTCGATCGATCGACCCTTGGCCGTCGATCGATCGATGGCTCGATCGATCGAGCCCCCATGATCGATCGATCGATCATGTCGGGCTGCTTCTTCTTCGAGAAGCTGTTTCGGCATTTAAAGCTTCCCCCAAGCTTTTGTCGCCTCACCCAACGTCCTACAACCTCAACCAACTACAAATACACATATATTGAGGGTTCTAAACATCCTAGAACCCTAAACCACCAATTAATTTCGATTAATTTCTAAGTTTCTCCAATTATGAAATTTTAGGGTTTTATTCGTTTTAACTCCCGAAAACCCGTTTTATCCACGAAAACCCAACCCAAAATCTTTAGGGTTTGTTAATACCAAACTACGATATGATATTTATGCAAAAAGTAAATAAAGCAAGTAAACACTTGCCTCGTGGATATAATCCGACGATCCCGAGTCGAATCCCATGGAGGTTGGCCGGAATCTCCCATTTCTCCTCTTTTTCTCTCCTCCTCTCTCTCTCTTCTCTCTCTTCTTTCTCTTTTATTTCTATTCTCTTCCCCTCTCCCTCCTTATATAGGGAGAAAAGGGTTTATACCCCTTAAAACCCAAAAATGACTCGTTTACTCAATTATGAGTTACTTTTACTCTAAAATTACACGAAACTCAATTTCGACAATCGGACACTCTTTTCCGATTATATCGGCCATTCCGAGACTCACGGTGCAGTCGAAATCCCCATCTGAGGTACTTGACCGCAACTCACTATTTTAACCCCACACGACTTAATGCGGGTTTTCCAATTTAAATCTCACCTCTTGTCGCTTTACTCAACGGCGACATATAATTAAAATATTCCGACATATTTAATCCCAAAAATAATTACAACATCCATCGAAAATCCCAAAAATCACTATTCCAAGAAATTCCCCAAGTTCCAATTTAAACTCAATAATGGAATTTAATTGTCTCCAAAAAGCACAAGTTGTTACAACTCTCCCCCCCCCCCCCCCCCCTGGATTAAATAAAAAAAACAAGAATAATGTTATATTTAATTAAATTTTTACTAATTAAAAAGAGGAGAAACATCTTCTTTTCAGCTACGCTTATGAGCACAAAAGAACACGAGGAATCGAAAAAATATAGGGTCCATTTGGTTTGGGATGATATCCGGGACGAAACCAGGATTACATCTTTGGGGGGAGGAGCAGAAGATAAAATTTAAATCTTTTTGAGTTGAAATTTTGAATAAGTGCACACCCTATAATTATTAAACTGTAAAAAAAAGTAGAGAATAAAATTTAACACTAAATAGGTTAAAACATATTTCACCATATTACTTTTCATCGCGTTGAAAATTATTTTACCCCGAAACAAACGGACCCTAGCACTCGACTTCTGAGCCATATCAATCGACTATTTTGACATAAGTTAATTGACCTAAGCACTCTCAATACTTGTTTAAGAGGCTTATAAGTTATTTGATGCTCATTCTATCACCAATAAAAAAAAAGGATTTTTTTAATTTAATCCCTAAAATAATGACATATTTGACATAACCCTCCAGAAGTAAAAAAATTAAACATAATATCTTAAACCCAATTGGACATTAATTTTTTTTTAAAAAATCACTAATGTATATTTCTACTTACGGCCTATATTTTTTTGATAAAATAATCTTTTCTTCATCTTCTTCCCCAAAATCAAACCCTAACCCCACTAATGATAGGACTCAAACCCCCAAAAAATAAAAGGTGGAATTCAACTAATAGGATAAAATATAGAATGCAAACTCAAAACATCACTTGTTAAGACTTGTTACCAAACATACCACAACAAATATTCCTAATATATTTGGTAAATTAAATATATTACTGACTAGAGTGAAATAAACAACTTGGGTGGAATCATAAGGTCTAAATACGTTGCCCCACTAGGGAGCTTAAACATATGATTTCATAGGGACAGTGGTGCCTTAGAATGGAATATAATTAATGTTTATTGTCTATTCAGTCATAAGATAGTATTATATGCTAGAGTTATTTAAGTTCTGATAACTCCTTAACGTGATCCATAATTAAAAAATATCAAGTGTCAAATTGATTAATGATTGGGTCCTAAAAATACAAAGAGTCAATGTTCTTTAATATGGTCAATTAAAGAGCATTTTTTATTAATTAAATGTTTAGGGACTCATTGGTATCTACCGTGATGTACAGTTAAGATTAAGAGCTTGTTGGGGATTTGGGTCCCCCCCCCCCCCCCTCTCTCTCTCATGGATTAAAAAAAAATAAGAATAATGTTATGTTTAATTAAGTGTTTACTAATTAAATTGAGGAAAAGCATCTTCTTTCTAGCTTCGCTTTTGAGCACAAAAGAACGCGAGGAATCGAAAAACTATAGGGGTCCGTTTGGTTTGTGATGATATACTTTTAATTGTGGTAAAAAATAAAATGGTTAAATATTTTTTTACATATTTAAAATTAAAAAAAATTTGAGTTGACATTTTGAATAACTACACACCCTATAATTATTAAACTTAAAAAAAGAGTAGAGAATAAAATTTAACACCAAATAGGTGAAAACATATTTCACTATATTACTTTTCATCGTGTTGAAACTTATTTTACCTTGAACATAACGGACCGTAGCACTTGACTTCTGAGCCATAACAGTTGACTATTTTGACATGAGTTAATTGACCTAAGCACTCCACATACTTGTTTAAGAAGCTTATTAGTTATTTAATGCTTCTTCTATCACCATTAAAAAAATGTTTTTTTAATTTAATCCCTGAGATAATGACATATTTTGACTAAACCTCGAGAAGTTAAAAAATTAAACATAACCTTTTAGAAACAAAAGGACATTATTAAAAAAAACTCACTAATGTATATTTTGACTTACCCCTATATTTTTTCGACAAAAATAATCTTTTCTTCATCTTCTTCCCCAAAATCAAACCCTAACCCCACTAAGTTCTAACACTACTTTTCTCCTTGAATTGTGTATTAACCTTCATTGCCAATTTGAACACATCCTTATAAGTCCAATAAGGTTGAAATAGGACAACATTTGAAATTTTAGTCGTTAAAACAACAAGAGAGAGAGCATGATGAGATGATCAAATATTTTTGAATACCCATCCACAGAAAACTCATTTTGCCTAAAGTTGTGAAAGTTAAGAAAAACATCTTATAAGTAATGACCAAGAAAAAATATCTTCTTTAACTCTGTTTCCAACTTCTTTCAACATTCCTAACAAATTGAGGATTGTTTCTTCAACTTAGTGGCAACCAACTTCACTTTTTAGATTTCCCAAATTTCATTGTAGTCAAAGATTCTCTCCACGTCATTGAGCCAATTAATGAATTCATTGCCTTGAATTTGACCTATAAATTATGGAATGGCAACTTTGATAGCATTACGGTGATTGGGTTAGTTTTGTTCCATATATACGATTCAAAGGATCCTCTTCTTTCGATATGATAATTGTAAAATGGTTTAATCTCCTCTTCATTTTATGGTAATACATTCTCCAACCATGATACAAACCATCATATGATCCTAAGATTTATAACGTAACACATGGTGCTAGAGTCGTTTTACTTTTCTCATCAAATCATACATTTCAATGCCACGTAAGTTCTGTTCACATATCGTTGCATCAATAATCGGGCCACAATGACGATTCGTCATCACAATGTAGTTATGATACCACATTGACTTAGAATAAAAAAGAGAAAGAGATAACATAAGAGAAGAATAAACTAAAGAGAAGGAGAAACACTCGTCGCCAATTGGAATCAACCAAAAGGTTAAGAGCAAAATAAGAAGAATCCACTTCTTAGGCAAAAGTTTGTTTATAAATTGAAATCAATTTGCTTTAGCTTCATAAATTCTAAACCCTTATATAAGTACCTGAAAAAACCCTCCAGCAATGGGTAATTAATATATATTAACGAGAATAATAATAAACATTAAATTGAAAAATTAAAAGATTTTACCCTTAGGACTAAAAACTAATCTGCCTTGAAATTTTATATCACTGAAAATTCTTTGTTTTCTCCGTGTACATTAAATTAGAAGTTTAACCATATACCAAATGAAAGTTCTGGAAGCCTTATTTTAAATGACCTTTGAAATAATTCATTTGGATTTTCGAGAACTGAGTTATGACCGTTTTACCAATGGGTGTTTGTGCTGGTAATAGAATCCGAAAATAGATTGTTTGGTTCTTCTAAGCCCAATGAATGAACCATGAAGCTTGTTGGGACTTGTAGGAATACTATAGGTTTCTTATGCATCAGTTGCTAAATGTGTGTTATATAATACTAGGTTACCCAATTTGATAACCTTATAATTAGGGATACTTTGCAAAGGCAAGGACTTAAAATCCACTAAAAGAACTGAATTTTATAATAATATCTCTACACTTTCAAGAAGGTACACTATTTATTGCAAAAACCCAAAATGTCAAATTATTTAACGAATGGTAAAATTAATGGGAGCACCGAATAAAAAAATGAGGTTATAAAGGATGTTAAGGTATTTGTACCTTTCCCTATCACTTCTGAAATAATTAATCTATTAGTTTGTGGATTATATTACAATTAAAGAATAATTAAATTATCAAACACCATATAATTGGATTATCACCATGAAACAAATATAGATAAAATCACAAGGAGTATTTTTAAGAAGATCTTAAAAGGATTTTTGTATCCTAAATGATCATGTAATTTATTTACAAGAATGTGATTTTAACATACGAGTAAGAAAAGGTACAGTTTTGTTACACAGTTTGTACGAAATTATAATTATATGAAATGCCACCAACAAACCAAAATAAAGTTTATGATAGCATTTAATTACCTAATTAGCACTGTAGGGCGTTAGTTGTAACAAGTCTATGTATAATCTGAAAGGGTGAGGCGTGACCCACTCCAATGAAAAAAACATTCAAGGTGTTTAAAGCTTTAGGAGTAGCAAGTAAGTTGAAAACTAACTTTTGAAATATAATGACAATTTTATGATTATAATATGAGGAAGAAAATTATTAAATATAAGCTTTTTAGTAATAAAAAAAAGAATGAAATCACTTGAGAGTGATGATTTTTTTAGAGCAAAGAGACAAGCACTATAAGTACCTAAGAGAGAGAGGGAAGAAAATACTTTATGTGTTAGATTGGGCAGAGTAACAATGCTTTAGAAATGGTGTTTTGATTTGACCTTGACCAGGTGCTCTGTTTATGCTAAATATTAGGGTTTTCGTGAAAATATTCACGCTAAAGGGATATTCCTTGCGGTAATATCTTAGTAATACTGTTTATCCTATTTTACTGTTTGTCGATGTCCACTCTGATAGGTAACATCTGGTGTAACAAAAATCAAGAAGCAAATATGTAGGCAATAGTGCCAAAAAAGTACGACTTTGTGAATATTTCAAATAATTACTTGCGAGCGGCCTTGAGGGCCATTCACCAATGTTATAGGTTAAAATGGTTTTGTGAGAAGTACCTTGACTACTCGCCTATTTTACTAAGTGTGAGTTGTGCAAGTGTGTGAGTGACCTCTTATGTCCCTCCTATTAGTGTTCTCTATTTACTAGGGAATATAATTGGTTGAGCCTTAGCTTGATCAACAAGACTTATCTATCAGCCTCTATACCAAAGCTCTCAAGGGATCCCAACTTCCCATATGTTCGAGCCCTGTTTGTTTGTTTAAGGCTTCTTGCTAACCATTTCTGTTTTAAACAATAATGGTGTTAGTAAGTAATCTATTATTAGAAACATCTTTATTGAAATGAATTGGGGTGCTCATGTTGCATTTCTTTACTCCCCCCTGCCCCTCATTGGCTTGTATCCACTAGCATGGCACCCCCTCATTGACTTGGGGTTACTTGTATGGTATCTCTTAACTATCTTGGGGTTGCTCACATAACACCCCTTTGCTAGCATGGACCCACTCGCTTATCATCCCCTTACTGACTTAGGGTTTCTTGCATGGCATCTCATTATTGTCTTGGGGTTTCTCTCATGGGACCCCCCTCGATGGCTTTGACCCATTCACGTGGCATGCCCTTTCTGACTTGGGATTGCCTGTCCAATATTATTGACTTTTGTTTTTGGCCTGATCGCACACAACTTAAATTTAATAAGACTAAGACCCTCACATATATCATAAATGCTTAACTTGATGGAGTCTCAGGTAAGATTAAAAGTAAATAACCTATAACATTGAATAAACCGTAATTGATCTTATAAGTCAATAAATTTTAAATTATTTAAGACGTCTATACATTCCCCCCTCCCCCTCCCATCATCCGACAGGAGGCAAGATGACGACGAAAAAAAAGGTTTTGTTGAAGGGTTTATCATTCAAACAATTCTCCAAGATTTTTTATGTTCCCATCTTATTGCAATAAGAATTTTTCATTTTTTTGCAGGTCATATATTGTTAGCGCCCTAATTGATAGAATGCCTTATTGAATAATTTTTTTCAGCTCATATATTCTTTGTAATTGGGTTAACATGTCTGTCGATTTTATTTAAATAAATTTATGTAGTTTTTTTGTATCACGCTCGCGTATCATGTGGGTTCAATGCTAGTGTAATTGTATAATTATGAAACTTCATAGTAGATAGCTTTAATGTCAATTAATTGAAAATACAGTGTCATAAAGATGCACATAAGATTTTGGTGAGCCTAAATCAACAAATCCCCCATTGTTTAACGTGTTTCTAACATGCAAAATTCACTTGATAGAAATAATTATAGTAAATGGCATAAAAAATGTCCGTGTGCTTTAGAATATAGTTTATTTTCTCACCCTTAAATCTAAAGTAGGTTTCGTTGAGACTAGAGGTGATTGCACTACCGGACCTTACCATCTTCTCTGAAAAAATTTGAATTGGTTTTCAATATTTTATTGCCAAAAATAAAATTATTGAAAATTTTGTAATTAGTTTGGTTTAGACGATTCAAAACTTGTTTTATTGAAATTACGGTAGTACTAAAAGTGGGAAAAATTACTAAATCAAAAATAATGATTTGAAATGCTAACACTACCAAATGTCTTAGACTTTTATAGTAATTAGAAATATTACCTAAAATTGGCAGGGATGCATATGATTACCTATAGTAGGATATTAGCTGCTAAGTTACTTCTTAGGCTTAATAGAGAGAAAAATTATCGCCTACCCTTTGGATAGTTGAAAAAGGGTAAATAACAAGTTTATCGGACCTATAGTGGTTCATGGTCCCCCAACCAGGATTAAATCAATCCACACCCTTTTCGTATAGTTCAGAAATGTAGTGAGAGTACATTGATGAAAATAAATATTTTGAGGTCCGACATGAGTAGTCAGGGATTGCCGAGGGTGTACCCCGTGAGGAGAGATGGCTTGGTACGAAAATAAGGGAAATTGGTACCTATAAAAGTGATATCTTCTCTAACATAGAGATGATAGAGTCAGTGGAGTATAGGCTCGTCTTTTGAGACATTGTTATCGAATGCATAATAGTTTTGTGTGTCATTATATAAGTGAGACCTTAAGCATAAAGGAATATATCGATATCTAAGGGCTTGAATGAACTTGTTGCTAATCGTGGGTTGTAGTGACTAGACATTTGGTTGAAATGGTGCCAATGGTGTATTCATGGTGGAAGTAACAAAAGATTATTGCGAGTAAATTTTGAACACGTTCGAACGCAGTTGTATGCAAGAATCTGATGGGATATTATGGGGCTTCATAATGCCGACGAGTCTATTTGGGAGCGCGAAGAAGAGATACGCGACAAATATCCATAGTTATTCATACTAGGTATTTTGTTTTTAATTTCGGGATGAAATTTCTTAACTAGGGGGTATGTAACACCCTGTTATTTTATTGATTTTTATAATGGGATTTAATTAAATTATATTTAGAAAATTAATCCGGTGAAATAAATATTAATTTGTGAGTTAACGGATAATATTTATTTATATTGAATATTACTTAGTGAATGAGTAATAATAATAAGAAGAAAATAGAATAACTGTCGCAAATGAGAAATACGATAGTTACGGTAAATTTAGTCGGGAGGCGCGTGTCAGTCGTGTCGGGACTAAATTTGAAAAATAAAATGTAATTTCAGTTTTGATAATTCAAATGGTCATTTCGAGTGCGTCAGTGTATCCAAAAGGGTCGAAATAATCAGAAAAGTCTACCCGGAGATTTAGTTTGGATCCCGGGGCACTTTTAGACCAAACCGGCACCCTAGAGGGGTATTTCAGTATTTTGAAAATTTGGAGAAAATAAATGCACAAAATGTAGAGTATTATATCTGATAACACGTAAAGAAAATTATTCCTTTTCGTATAGTTCAGAAACATAGTGAGTGTACTTTAATGAGAAAAAAAGTTTTGAGGCCTGGCATGAGTAGTCAGGGATTGCCGAGGGTGTACCCCGTGAGGAGAGATGGCTTGGTATGAAAATAAGGGAAATTGGTACCTATAGAAGTGAGATATTCTCTAACATAGAGATGATAGAGCCAGTGGAGTATAGGCTCATCTTTTGAGACATTGTTATCGAATGCACGATAGTTTTGTGTGTCATTATATAAGTGAGACCTTAAGCATAAGGAATATATCAGTATGTAAGGGCTTGAATGAACTAGTTGCTAATCGTGGGTTGTACTGAGCAGACATTTGTTAGAAATGGTACCATTGGTATATGTATAGTGAAAATAACAAAAGATTATTGCGAGTAAATTTTGAACACATTCGAATGCAGTTGTATTCAAGAATCTGATGTGATATTATGGGGCCTCATAATGCCGACGAGTCTATTTGGGAACGCGAAGATGAGATACGTGAAAAATATCTAGAGTTAGTCAAATTAGTTTTTTTTTTTAATTTTGAGATGAAATTCCATAACTAGGGGGGGTAACACCCGGTTATTTTATTGATTTTTATATCAGGAATTAATTGGGATTTAATTAAATTATATTTAGAAAATTAATCCGATAAAATAAATATTAATTAGTGAGATAAGGGATAATATGCATTTATATTGAATATTACTTAGTGAATGAGTAATAATAGGAAGAAAATAGAATAACCGTCGCAAGTGAGAAACACAATAGTTACGGTAAATTTAGTCGGGACGCGCGTGTCAGTCGTGCCGGGACGAAATTTGGGAAATAAAATATAATTTCAATTTTGATAATTCAAATGGTAATTTTGAGTGCGCCAGTGTATCTGTAAGGGTCGAAAGAGTCAGAAAAGTCTACCTGGGGGTTTAGTTTGGATCCAGGGGCACTTTTAGGCAAAACTGGCACCCCGGATGGGTATTTCGGTCTTTTGAAATTTTGGAGAAAATAAACCCCCAAAAAGTAGAGTATTATATCGGATAACACATAAAATAAATTAGGTTTATTAGTTATCAAACCAAAGGGAGAGTCACATGTGGGAGAAGGAGAGTTATTCCTAGGGTTCAAAGGCCAAGATCCACCTTCTTGCACCACCACCGGATTGTAGATCGGGAAGAGGAGAACACAAATACCAACCAAATATTCTGCAGAATCAAACCTTCAAATTAAGACAAGTGTTTATTGTGCTAATTTATGACTTGTTATACCATCTATGATAGAATAGGATGATAACTTTATGAAATTAATGGGATTTGGCTTTAAAATTTGAGATATAAATCACGTTCTTCGCTAGGAATGTTGCTATACTTGATCTCTTACTCATATAGGATGAAATTTATGAGAAATATAACGAAATTTGAGAAGAAATCTAGAAAAATGTTGAGGTTCTTGAACATGAATGATAAACTAGGGTTTTGAATGATTAATCTTGAATTAATGGAATTTAAATGTGTTCTTTGATGATTTAATGATTCCAATATGTTAGAAATTGTGTATATATTTTGGTGTAATGTTTAGTATGCTTGGTTGGGAGATTGGGAATGAATAAAGGAGGTCTTATGGCTAAAAATGTTGAATCATGTAATTGTTATTTTGGGATAAGATGAGACCTGCTACAGGCGAATCGATTCAGCTCGTTAGCCAAATCGATTCGGAAGGCGAATTGATTTAGACCAAGGTCGAATCGATTAGGTTTCCCAGAATTGCACAATTTCTTTCTTTTTTGCTTAGAACTCATGGGAAACGATTGGGTTAACCTTTGAAGCAATTTTAAAACATAATGAGAGATATTATAATGATCAGTAGGCTAATGTTGAGAATGATATTAGTTATATGAAGAGAACTTAAGGCTATCACCGATTTAGTAATGTGGTAATAAAACCTAATTCGGAGAATTACATCGTGTCACACACAAATTAAGGGAACGTATGACCAGACCAATAGGGAATTAATGAGATACCTACTGAAATTTCTTATGGGACAATTGTTAACCTTTCGGGCATGGGGAGAATAATCAGGATTTTATGGTGATAAGTATACTAGTAAAGTAATGATACGTAGAATATTCGAGAGTTACTATACTACGTATGGGACATCTAAGATAGGTCGTGTGTGTACCTATACTGAGTAAATGTGTATATATGGGTGGTGTGAATACCTATTGTTTGTTATATTTATGTCTAAGACATAACTAGGTTACTTGCTAACACGGGAGGTTTCGCATCGTGGCCAGTCTTATTCTGATAAGCCATTAGGGGGGATATTGACTTGTACCTCAAAACATAGAACATACGAATTGAACACCACTTGTGGGAATAAGGGTGTGACCGGTCATTTGGGAGCATTAGGTATGTGCGTTGCCCAAAGGTTTAGAACTATGTTCGCCTCCAATATGTGTGATTTGATTTAGGGTTCGAGGGAGATTATCCAAACCGGTGTAGTTATTTAGTACGTGATGTACCAGGACTTGATAGGAGAGTATGCCCACAACGTAGGATCCTCTAAAGGGTGTTGTGTACGTATATATATATATATATATATATATACTAGAGTATATATAATAATGATATCTAGCCACTGATATTAATGCGCACACACCATATATATACTATCGCACACCATATGTATATATGTATATATACTAGGGTATGCCCGTGCCTGAAGGCACGCTGATAATTTTGAAAAGCATTAAGTCGTGCCTTGATGCGATGGTAAGTTACCTCACCAAAGCTACGATTAGTCTACGGTTCGAGACACGGGGCCAGCCTTTTCATATATGGGGGTAAGCACGTGTATGCCCGTGCCTGAAGGCACGACAAAAAATTCGAAGTACATAATTACAAAACGGTAAAAAGTTTCAAGATACATGATAACAAAATGACAAAAATTTTCAAAGTACATAATTGCAAAACAAAAAAAAAAATTGTTCCCAAACAAAACAAAATGTAATTTAAAAAAATTGGACATTAAAAATTAATACAAAATTTCTTATATTTATAAATATTTGAGCCACGCAACAGTCATCTTTGATAGCCATTTTGTACTTTTGTCAGTTGACATGCCTATTGGGCCACCCGTTGTCCATCTCAACTAATTACAACCTATTACCAAGTATCGCTTAAATCCCTGCGTTTATAAGTGACCAAACAATCATGACTGCCTTATGAAGTATTTTCCAATTCTCGATGTCAATTTAATGTGAAATATTAATTTATACATAGCCGAAAGTTGTTTGGTCTATCATTTGTTTTAATGATTAGGTCATGTTTATAAGAGTTTTTTTTTAAAAAAAGTTGTTCCTTTCTTCTCTCTCATTGAGAGGCGTGAGATTTGTCTTACTTTTCTTCTATTGCTATTTATGTCATATGTCTAGTCCCATTAGTTGTCACCTCATGTATAAAGCCATTGGGGCTATTTACCCAAGATTTATACAATGCAATACATCCAAAATATTGTTAACGACTTTTCAAAATAATAAAAAAGCCTCATTTTTATACATACCGCTAGTAAGGACCAACATATTAAAAAAAATGGTTCGCGCCAGCGGTATGTATAGGTGGTCTGACCGCCTATACATAACGCTCTCACGGACCATATGGTTTAATATTTGCACCATTAAGGGGGGTTAATAATCACGGTCAAATAATTATATTCGCTTGTGCATTTTTGTGTGATGAAACTGTTGAATCATTTGTTTGGCTTTTCCACCAATTTTTAGAGAACATGCCCGGTGATGCCCCAAAAATGATAATTACAGACCAAGATCCTGCAATGACAAAAGCAATCTCTGAAACTCTCCCCAATACCTTCCATCGGTATTGTAGTTGGCATATATTGACCAAGTTTTTTGATTGCATTTGGAAGTCGAAAAAAAAGAAGAGTTTGACTCGATATGGATGGATCTCGTACAAAAAAGTGGCTTACATGATAACAAATGGCTAGGGAATATTTATAAAATTCGAAATATGTGGGTTCTCGCAGATGTGAATCATGTATTCTCGGCAGAGATGTCTAGTAGTCAACGGGCAGAAAGTGGTCATTCACATTTTAAGAAGCTTGTTGGAAAAATGAATTATTTGGTTGATTTCGTGGTGCATTTTGCTAGGGGGCTTCAAAGACAACGTCATCAATCATTGATTGTGGACAATCGAGACATGATTGAGAAACCCAAAATCAAAATTTTTAATGAAATTTTAGTCCAAATGGAAGATGTTTACACACGTGAGGTGTTCTTCAAATTCTAAGATGAGTTATGTGAGAGCTTTAGTTACAAATTTGAGCTCGAGTTCGAGTTGGACGCTAATCGTTGTTAAAATATTCAACGCAAAGATGTTGATACATATAACGTTCAACGCGTCGCAGTGGTTTTTGGAACTACTCATTATCTTTTCAATTAAAAGTACGAATGTAAAATTGAATGGAACTGCTAGTTATGCATTAGACTTTGGAATTGAGAGAATGTAAAATTGAGTGAATGTTGAATGGTACTGCTCATTATGTTTTCTAATTAAAATTGAATGAATGTTGAATGGTACTACTAAAATTGAATGGTACTGCTCATTATGTTTTCAATTTAGTGAATGTTGATAAGAGGTTGCATTTGGAACTGTTAGTTATGCAGTAGGAACCTAGTCAAGTGGAGTAAACCACCACCTGATATGTTGATAAGAGGTTACAATTGAGTGAGATGGTCCGCCTTTCCGTTCAAAGAAAAAAGGGAGTTATTCATATAATTTTTCAGAACAAATTTGGCAAAAATCTTTATCAACCCGTCATTATATGATAATGCATTTGTTATTTTCCTCGGATCATCTGAAGGAGTTCCTCCATAGAATTGGGCTGCTATGATATTAAAGCATTAGTATCCAATTGTAACATTTATCCATCCTCTTCTTACGAGATCTCAATTTTTCTTTGATCCTAACAAAAAATTAACTGCCAAAATTTTCTACTGCCATTTATACCAAATTTTCTACTGCTATTTATACCAAAATTAGAACTGTTAGTTATGGCACATGATACAATTTAACCAATGCAGTAGACTTTGGAATGCAAATGCCCAATCAAAGATATTTCATTAAACATTACCAAATTACATCTGATACAATAAAAATGCAATGAGTACAACATAAAAGACAAAAATTGTAATAACAAATCGTCCGGTCCCCTTTTCCCTAACTGCATCTCCCATTTGTCGCATTTCATCTCGAATTTGTCACATTTTATCACGAACTTGGTTAATATCATTTCGTAGTTGGGCAATTTCATATCGGAGTTGAATGTGACAACTTTCTTCTTTCTTGTTTAAATCTTTCCGATGCACATTCTCGTCACACCAACCTATGAAATTTTCGCACGCCTGCAATTATAAGCATATAAATTAATTTTTTGTTCATTAATAAGAAAAATAACAAAAATAAAATAAAATCATACCATGTCTTGAGGGCACAAGTAATAATGTCTAACCGAATTTTTTGCACTTTTTGAAATTTTTACAATACAGGTTCCCATACGACAATTGCAAACACGAGCAGGCCACCCCGATGTGGCATTGGATGATTTTGAATGACTTTCCATTCTCTATGAAATGAAAAAAAATAATTTACTATGACATAAATAAAGAAATCAACTGAAAAATTTGAAGATGGAATATTTGAATACCTTAATCAAAATTATCTTGGGCTTTTGGTTTTTAACAAACGAATACCTTAATCAAAATCAGAAGATGGAACTCAACAATTCACTTCAAAATCAGTTTGGAGAGGACGACAATGGCTGCACTTCAACAACGGCTAGAGCTTTTTTTCTCTGGGTGGGGAAGGGAAAAGCAAGGTAAATGAAATGGGTCTCTTGTTTAAAGTCAATTGCTGCTTAAAGAAAGCCAACAACCTTTTTTTTCTTTTGTCATTTTCTACTTAATTGGGTCAACAAATTTTTTTCTTTACATGTTTGACCACCTTAGCAACAAATTGTGAAATGTCATTTAATCCGTTAGCGGATGTCCGCTTGTGAGAAATCATCTCGCTCTCTCTCTCTCTCTCTCTCTATATATATATATATATATATATATATATATAAGTGTGATTGTTTTTTTCTACGTGAGAATGAGTAGATAAGACATATAGTGATATCTAAATTATTCTAAATGTGTGAGAAATCATTTATCAACGGGTGACATTTAACAAATATAAAGAAATGGAAAATGTATTACCGTATTGTATGGGAAATACAAGTAGGCACTATAAATTATTAGACGGGAAGATATATAAATCACACTAGTTAGGCGGTTAGCATAACAATGTGGGTTAGAGTAGTAAGTTAAGCGTGCATAATAGTTGAGGGGTGAAGATCTCAGGTGAAAGCACGCAGTACTAACATGTATATAATATCTTATCTTGATTCGTTTTAAACACTTGGTAAAAATTTTAAACTGTTTTACGTGGGCTCTGACCCATTTCAAATCCTTTTTATAAAAATAATTTTAGGTGCCCGACCACAGAGATGCCAGGCATAGAAGTTCCTATATTTGACGTGCTGCAGCTACGGTGGAAGTTGCAAGACCTTGATATTAGACTCCTACATGTTTATTTAAGTTCCTATGCATCCTTATTTATCTCAGTCTGGCATGTCTCCCATTCTTAGTTAGTAATTAATTGAATTTCGACAGTGATGCTAAGAATGAAACCATTAATGATTCTTGTTTAATTTAATAATGGACTGATCACCTAGGATTAGAATATGTGGGGTGTCACAGCTACCCATGGTGACAAACTGTTAGTCTGCATAAGTTGAGTACTAATGTTTCAAATTAAGCATTCATTTGAAAATTTTAAGCACAAAAGCTAGGTGGAAACTTGTGAAAAATTGGGAAGACCATCATATATTTAATAACTGCTTAACTTGATAGAGTCTCGGATAAATATTCAAGGCACACAACCTATAATAGTGAATAAACCATAATTGGTCTTATAAGTCAACAAATTTTTAATTAATTAAGACGTTTATAAATTTTTTTCCCCTCCCCCCTAACAACATCTGACAGGAGGCAAGATGACGACGAGAAAAAAGTTTTGCTGAAGAGTT
Source organism: Sambucus nigra (assembly GCA_949130495.1). Lineage (NCBI taxonomy): Eukaryota > Viridiplantae > Streptophyta > Magnoliopsida > Dipsacales > Adoxaceae > Sambucus > Sambucus nigra. The sequence goes on along the minus strand of OX422209.1, from coordinate 465,836,524 downwards.
TGTCATCCAAACAATTTTTCAAGATTTTTAGGTTCCCATCTTATTGCAATAAGAATTTTTCGTTTTTTTTCCAGGTCATATATTATAAACGCCTTGTTTGATGAAATGCCTCATTGAATAATTTTGTTTGAGCTTATATATTCTTTGTAATTGGGTTAACATGTCTGTCGATTTTATTTTAAATAAATTTTATGTAGTTTTTTATATCACGACCGCGTAACACGCGGGCTCAATGGTAGTGTACTTGTATAATTGTGAAACTTCATAGTAGTTGGCTTTAACGTCAATTAATTGAAAATACAGTGTGACAAAGATGCACATAAAATTTTGGTGCGCCTATATCAACAAATCCCCCATTGTTTAAAGTGTTTCTAACATACAGAATTCACTTGAGAGAAATAATCACGCTAAATGGCCAAAAAAGTGTTTGTGTGGTTTAGAATATATTTTGTTTTTTCACCCTTAAATCAAAATTAGGTTTCGTTGCACTACTGGGCCTTACCATTTTGTCTGAAAAAATTTGATTTGGTTTTCAATATTTTATTGCCGAAAATTAAATTATTAAAAATTTTGTGATTAGTTTGGTTTAGACAATTAAAAACTTGATTTACCGAAATTACGGTGTACTAAAAGTGAGATAAATTACTAAATCCAAAATATTGATTTGAAATGCTAACACTACAAAATGTTTATAAAATTAGTCAAATATTTGGGATGTGTATGCGTTTTCTAAAACTGATCTAAAACTATGTGGATGAAGTATTCTTTAGTTTCAGAATCTCAATCTTTAGTTTCTTTGGAGTAAGGCACAAAATCAGGGATCATGCCACCGTGTTCAAGGATAAGGTCGTGATATACTGAATAAATATTAAAAAACCAACAAGGAAGACAATAAACGAAGTGGAAGAATCCAACACGTGTGAGCCACCGAAAGCAAACTGGATTTATAGCACTGCTCTATCTCACGGTCTTTTTAACTTTAGATTTATAGAGAGATGTATGTTGCTGATATGGATTCTCATGCGTCAGCCAATCATACGTCACTCATAAAATTAAATACTAAGCTTCGATATATCATCCAGAAGGAATTCCCACTAGTTGGTACGTTAGATGCCATAGCTCTCTCGCTCTTTTACTCACTTAACTAACTAATTAAGCTTTCTTTCTATATAAAGGGGCTTTATCTTATAATTATCAGTACCAAAGCAAAGCTATTGAAGGTTGTTATACTCTTTATTGTACTATCAAATGGCACAGAAGGCAAAGCTATTGAAGGTTGGGGCGGAAGGATTTGTTGGAGATTTTTAAAATAAGAGAGTAAGAGTTTTTTGGGTGTAAAAGCCTTAAGAGCTTGTCCCACATTGGAAGTGTGAGGAAGAGGTGGGAAGCTAACCCAAATATAAAAGGGGATAGTGTCCCACATTGAAAAATGTACAAAGCTAAGTGTCACCACTAAGCTATAAAAGGGGTGGGCATGCGTGTCCGTAGTGGTAACGGGTTGCCGGGATTTGTCCGGGTCGGGCGCGGTCACTTTTTGGTTGACCCGTGCAAAACCGATTCGGTATTATTATACCTGTTCGGAAATGACTTGGGACTGTTGGTAATTAACAGTCATACCATTTCGGAAATGACTTAAGACTGTTAATTCAACAGTCATGACTCTTGAAGATGAAGCCTTTCATTATCTGTAAATAAAGGCTGCCTAAAAACGGAATTACATTGATAACAAAAACCAGTTTCAGATTTCCAGACCCTGCTATTACTCTCTTACAATTTTCAGGAGATACAAATTCTCTTATTCTGTTTTGTGCACATAAACAGAATAAGAACTTGATTGACTGTTCTTCGCTGCTACATCCAAGGGCTGTCTTCAAATATACAAGTTGCAAACAGTGCAATTGCTTCATTGTATCTTGAGTACGGATTTGCTGATTCCCGCTTGTATACCGAAATTCTTCGTGTGGGGCAAATACTGTATTTAGGAAAGTGACATCACGCCTTGAAGTTTTATAGTGACTATTCAGAAATTACATTGTTGTATTGAAGTTGACATTTTTGAGATATATAAAGAGTTCCATTTCTGTATTTGCATTCATAATATCCAATAATCTAAATACAGTATTTGGAAATGGCCGACTCTTCCAAGTCACTTCGACAAATAACATAAAGCTTTGTCAAGTTGGACCGTTTTGATGGTGGTAATTTTCTGCGTTGGCAGAAAAAGGTTCATTTTCTTCTAACAACATTGAAGATTGTATATGTCTTGTCACAACCGAAACCAAATGAAGATGAAGATGAAACCGTGGAACAGACTAGGCAACGCACAAAATGGGAGACCGATGATTATTTGTGTCGTGGTCACATTCTCAATGCACTTGCTGATAATTTGTTCGACTTGTACCAAAATGTTGGGACAGCAAAAACTTTATGGGAAACATTGGAGACCAAATATCTAACGGAAGACGCTACAAGTAAGAAGTTCCTTATCGGTCAGTTTCTAAGCTTTAAAATGCATGATAATAGGCCTGTGCTAGAACAATTTCATGACATCCAACGCATCATAAATCATTGCAAACTGAAAAAATTAAATATGGATGATAATGTAATTGTTGCTGCCGTAATTGAAAAACTTCCTCCTTCTTGGAAAGACTATAAGAAAGAACTCAAACACAAAAAGGAGGATCTTTCACTTGAAGAATTAGAGACTCATTTAAGAATTGAACAAGAGTCTCGAATTCTAGATGGTAAAGAGGAACAAGAAAATTCTGTTTCTAAGGTCCATATGGTGGAGGAAGGAAAGGAGCAAAAATATGGCAATCATGGAAAAAAAACAAGCGGAAGAATTTTTCAAATAATTCTAAAGAAAACAAAAAGAAGAAAGGAAATTGTTTTCATTTCAACAAACCAGGTCACTTTAAGAAGAATTGTCGTGAGTTCAAGAAACTAAAGGAAAAAGGAGGGACATCAGACACAAAGCAAAAATTTGCTGCTATGATATCCGAGGCTAATATGCTTGGAGAAGACAACTCTTGTTGGGTTGATACTGGTGCCACAGGGCATGTTTGTAAGGACAAGAACTTGTTCTCTGCCTATGAAACTGTGGAAGGAGATGTTCTCTACATGGGAAATTCATCTACTGCTGCGGTTAAAGGCAAAGGGACAGTGGATCTCGAATTCACTTCCGGGAAAATCCTTAGCCTCACCAATGTTTTTCATGTTCCTGATGTTAGGAAAAATTTAGTTTCTGGAAGTCTTCTTCACAAATTTGGCTTTAAGCTTGTATTTGAGTCAGACAAATTTATTCTGACTAAGAATGGTACCTTTGTAGGCAAAGGATATTTGTATGAGGGCATGTTTAAGCTCAATATCAATGAAAAGGATTCTTCTCCTTATATCGTTGATTGTATTTCATTATGGCATAGTCGTTTAGGACATGTGTAACACAAAGAAAATGCATTTCATGGTTAATTTAAATTTAATTCCTAAATATGAGAATGATATGAATGAAAAGTGTAAAATATGCATGCAAACAAAAATAACAAGATTGCCTTTTCCAAAAATAGAAAAAACTACATCTTTGTTGCAATTAGTACATAGTGATGTTTGTGATTTGCATGGAACGCCTACTAGAGGTGGTAGTAAATATTTTGCTACATTTATTGATGACTTTTCAAAATATTGTTACGTATATCTTTTAAATTCTAAGGATGATGTGCTTAATAGATTTAAGACATATAAAAATGAAGTTGAAAATCAATGTGATTCTAAAATAAAATGTCTTAGATCTGATAGAGGTGGTGAATATCACTTTCCTCAATTTTGTGAAGATATGGGAATTATACATGAAGTTACTGCACCTTATACACCACAACAAAATGGAGTAGCAGAAAGAAAAAATAGGACACTAACTGAAATGGTTAATGCTATGCTTTCTTATTCTGGTTTAAGTAAAGGGTTTTGGGGAGAAGCACTTCAAACTGCATGTCATATTCTGAATAGGATACCTGTTAAAGATAATAAGAAAACTCCTTACGAATTATGGAAGAATATAAAACCTAATTTAGGTTATCTTAAAGTTTGGGGTTGTAGAGCTATTGTAAGACTACCTGAAACTAAGAGAAAGAAATTAGGAAGCAAAGGTGTTGAGTGTATTTTCATAGGTTATGCACAACATAGTAAAGCCTATAGATTTTTGGTTAGTGAACCTAATGATTCTGTTGAGGTAAATACAATAATTGAATCGAGAGATGCAATTTTTTATGAACAAATGTTTTCTTCTATTCCTAGAATTAATAATGAAAAATAAGTAAACACTCCTTCACAGTTACCTGAAACTCCACTAGTAGAATAAGAAGAGATTAGAAAAAGTAAAAGACCTAGGAAAGAAAAAAGCTTTGGTCCCGACTTTATAGTCTATCTTGTTGAAGGAACTAGAGACATCTCTTGTAATCAATATGCTTTGACTCTCAGCACTGAAATAGACCCACAAACTTATAGTGAGGCAATTAAGTCTATAGATTCAGCATTTTGGAAAGAAGCTATAAATGATGAAATGGATTCAATCTTGGGAAATAAAACTTGGAAATTAGTAGACTTACCTCCAGGATCTAAACCCATTAAGGGTAGATGGATTTTTAAAAAGAAAATGAAAATAGATGGAACAATTGATAAATTCAAGGCTAGATTGGTTGCTAAAGGTTTTACACAAAAAGAAGGAATTGATTATTTTGATACCTATGCACCTGTTGCTAGAACCGCCACTATTAGAATTTTAATTGCATTAGCATCTATATATAATTTTGAGATTCATCAAATGGATGTGAAAACTGCCTTTTTAAATGATGACTTAGAAGAAGAAATTTACATGGAACAACCTGAAGGGTTTGTTATGCCTGGACAAGAAAATAAAGTATGTAAACTTATTAAGTCCTTATATGGCCTAAAACAAGCACCTAAATAATGGCATGAAAAATTTGATAAAGTCATTATTTCTTATGGTTTTAAAATTCATGAATCTGATAAGTGTGTTTATAGTAAATTTGCTAATGGTAAAGGTGTGATTATTTGTTTATATGTAGATGACATGTTAATTCTTGGTACTGATTTAGAAAGCATTAATAATACTAAGAGTTTTTATTCTTCTAAATTTGATATGAAAGATATGGGTGTAGCTGATGTCATATTAGGAATGAGAATAATAAGGAAAGATAAAAATATAATTCTCACTCAATCTCATTATGTTGAGAAAATTTTAAAGAAATTTAATCAGTTTGATTGCACACCTGTTAGTACACCTTTTGAACCACAGCTAAAGATGATGCCTAATAATGGTAGAGCTATTTCACAATTGGAATATGCACGAGTAATTGGTAGTTTAATGTATGCCATGACATGTACTCGACCTGATATTGCTTATGCTGTTGGTAAATTAAGTAGATATACTAGTAATCCAAGTTTATTGCATTGGCATGCTGTCAATAGAATATTAAAATATTTGAAAGGAACTATGGACTATGGTATATACTATAGTGGATATCCTTCAGTATTAGAAGGGTTTTCTGATGCCAGTTGGATAACTGAGCGGGAGGATCATTCCTCAACAAGTGGATGGATTTTCACTCTTGGTGGAGGAGTTGTTTCTTGGGGATCAAAGAAACAAACTTGTATAGCTGACTCTACTATGGCAGCTGAGTTTGTAGCATTAGCTGCAACTAGTAAAGAGGCAGAATGGTTAAGGAATTCATTGATTGAAATTCCAGTTTGGCCAAAACCAATGCCTCCAACATCTATACATTGTGATAGTGAGTCTACACTTTCCAGAGCTTATAGTAAAGTGTATAATGGAAAGTCTAGACATATTGGCCAGAGATATAGTTATGTCAGACAAATGATTACAGATAGTGTAATCACAGTGGATTATGTAAAATCAAGTCAAAATTTAGCTGATCCTTTTACAAAAGGTCTTGCAAGAGGACTGGTGTCTAAGACATTAATAGGGATGGGACTAAAGCCCATTAATGATAATCACTCTTGATGGAAACTCAACTTGAAACTTGATATATTCAAGTCTCAAGTTAAATGATTAAAGTACATCATACGACGTGATTGTAAGCACTATGAAATTTAACATCCCAAGGATAAGTGCTTAGAACATGTAATGAATAATGAAAGAGGATGGGTTTAACCTTAATAGATTTATGGTGTTTTAAGTTACATGGACACCTATGATAATCTACCTATATGAGTGTGGAAGTGGTGCCGCTTCCTATGAGAACTGGGCTTGACTCTAAAGCACTCATGAAATCAAGGTACAGACACAAGGCCTAATACATGTGTCGGCTTATATGGATAATCAGTGACTAAAAGATTTGTGTGTGAAGACAAATCCGGATAATCAATATAGATTGATAGTTCAAAGACAAGTCTACTATACTTTCATGGTTAACCTTGACGAACCTTCACAGGGTATTGGTTCAAGTCGTGAGACACCAATGCTTATACACAGTCTTACAGACAATCAAAGATTTACAAAACTTATTTTGAAAATGGTGGAGGAATGTTGGAGATTTTTAAAATAAGAGAGTAAGAGTTTTTTGGGTGTAAAAGCCTTAAGAGCTTGTCCCACATTGGAAGTGTGAGGAAGATGTGGGAAGCTAACCCAAATATAAAAGGGGATAGTGTCCCACATTGGAAAATGTACAAAGCTAAGTGTCACCACTAATCTATAAAAGGGGTAGGCAACCTTTGAGTCCCACATTGGAAAAATGTTAAGAATTTGTACACTTAATAAGTACAAATGGAAGATGAAGAGTTAATTCATCTAGCATTTAAGAGGCTATTCAAGAGACCTCAATACGGTGCGAAGCACCGTACGCACACGCACACGCTCGCGCGCGGGGGGCAGTGGGCTGTAGAGGCGCTAGTGGCGCACTTTGCACTTCGCATGCCGCGTGTCCGCAGTGGTAGCGGGTTGCCGGGATTCGTCCGGGTCGGGCGCGGTCACTTTTTGGTTGACCCGTGCAAAACCGATTCGGTATTATTATACCTGTTCGGAAATGACTTGGGACTGTTGGTAATTAACAGTCATACCATTTCGGAAATGACTTAAGACTGTTAATTCAACAGTCATGACTCTTGAAGATGAAGCCTTTCATTATCTATAAATAAAGGCTGCCTAAAAACGGAATTACATTGACAACAAAAACCAGTTTCAGATTTCCAGACCCTGCTATTACTCTCCTACAATTTTCAGGAGATACAAATTCTCTTATTCTATTTTGTGCACATAAACAGAATAGAGAACTTGATTGACTGTTCTTCGCTGCTACATCCAAGGGCTGTCTTCAATTATACAAGTTGCAGACAGTGCAATTGCTTCATTGTATCTTGAGTACGGATTTGCTGATTCCCGTTTGTATACCGAAATTCTTCGTGTGGGGCACATACTGTATTTAGGAAAGTGACATCACGCCTTGAAGTTTTATAGTGACTATTCAAAAATTACATTGTTGTATTGAAGTTGACATTTTTGAGATATATAAAGAGTTCCATTTCTGTATTTGCATTCATAATATCCAACAATCTAAATACAGTATTTGGAAATGGCCGACTCTTCCAAGTCACTTCGACAAATAACAGAAAGCTTTGTCAAGTTGGACCATTTTGATGGTGGTAATTTTCTGCGTTGGCAGAAAAAGGTTCATTTTCTTCTAACAACATTGAAAATTGTATATGTCTTGTCACAACCGAAACCAAATGAAGATGAAGATGAAACCGTGGAACAGACTAGGCAACGCACAAAATGGGAGACCGATGATTATTTGTGTCGTGGTCACATTCTCAATGCACTTGCTGATAATTTGTTCGACTTGTACCAAAATGTTGGGATAGCAAAAACTTTATGGGAAACATTGGAGACCAAATATCTAACGGAAGACGCTACCAGTAAGAAGTTCCTTATCGGTCAGTTTCTAATCTTTAAAATGCATGATAATAGGCCTGTGCTAGAACAATTTCATGACATCCAACGCATCATAAATCATTGCAAACTGAAAAAATTAAATATGGATGATAATGTAATGGTTGCTGCCATAATTGAAAAACTCCCTCCTTCTTGGAAAGACTATAAGAAAGAACTCAAACACAAAAAGGAGGATCTTTCACTTGAAGAATTAGAGACTCATTTAAGAATTGAACAAGAGTCTCGAATTCTAGATGGTAAAGAGGAACAAGAAAATTCTGTTTCCAAGGTCCATATGGTGGAGGAAGGAAAGGAGCAAAAATATGGCAATCATGGAAAAAATAACAAGCGGAAGAATTTTTCAAATAATTCTAAAGCAAACAAAAAGAAGAAAGGAAATTGTTTTCATTGCAACAAACCAGGTCACTTCAAGAAGGATTGTCGTGAGTTCAAGAAACTAAAGGAAAAAGGAGGGACATCAGACACAAAGCAAAAATTTGTTGCTATGATATCCGAGGCTAATATGCTTGGAGAAGACAACTCTTGGTGGGTTGATTCTGGTGCCACAAGGCATGTTTGTAAGGACAAGAACTTGTTCTCTTCCTATGAAACAATGGAAGGAGATGTTCTCTACATTGGAAATTCATCTACTGCTGCGGTTAAAGGCAAAGGGACAGTGGATCTCGAATTCACTTCCGGGAAAATCCTTAGCCTCACCAATGTTTTTCATGTTCCTGATGTTAGGAAAAATTTAGTTTCTGGAAGTCTTCTTAACAAATTTGGCTTTAAGCTTGTATTTGAGTCAGACAAATTTATTCTGACTAAGAATGGTACCTTTGTAGGCAAAGGATATTTGTATGAGGGAATGTTTAAGCTCAATATCAATGAAAAGGATTCTTCTGCTTATATCGTTGATTGTCTTTCATTATGGCATAGTCGTTTAGGACATGTTAATACAAAGAAAATGCATTTCATGGTTAATTTAAATTTAATTCCTAAATATGAGAATGATATGAATGAAAAGTGTAAAATATGCATGCAAACAAAAATAACAAGATTGCCTTTTCCAAAAATAGAAAAAACTACATCTTTGTTGCAATTAGTACATAGTGATGTTTGTGATTTGCATGGAACGCCTACTAGAGGTGGTAGTAAATATTTTGCTAAATTTATTGATGACTTTTCAAAATATTGTTACGTATATCTTTTAAATTCTAAGGATGATGTGCTTAATAGATTTAAGACATATAAAAATGAAGTTGAAAATCAATGTGATTCTAAAATAAAATGTCTGAGATCTGATAGAGGTGGTGAATATCACTTTCCTCAATTTTGTAAAGATATGGGAATTATACATGAAGTTACTGCACCTTATACACCACAACAAAATGGAGTAGCAGAAAGAAAAAATAGGACACTAACTGAAATGGTTAATGCTATGCTTTCTTATTCTGGTTTAAGTAAAGGGTTTTGCGGAGAAGCACTTTTAACTGCATGTCATATTCTGAATAGGATAACTGTTAAAGATAATAAGAAAACTCCTTACGAATTATGGAAGAATATAAAACCTAATTTAGGTTATCTTAAAGTTTGGGGTTGTAGAGCTATTGTAAGACTACCTGAAACTAAGAGAAAGAAATTAGGAAGCAAAGGTGTTGAGTGTATTTTCGTAGGTTATGCACAACATAGTAAAGCCTATTGATTTTTGGTTAGTGAACCTAATGATTCTGTTGAGGTAAATACAATAATTGAATCGAGAGATGCAATTTTTTATGAACAAAGGTTTTCTTCTATTCCTAGAATTAATAATGAAAAAGAAGTAAACACTCCTTCACAGTTACCTGAAACTCCACTAGTAGAACAAGAAGAGATTAGAAAAAGTAAAAGACCTAGGAAAGAAAAAAGCTTTGGTCCCGACTTTATAGTCTATCTTGTTGAAGGAACTAGGGAAACATCTTGTAATCAATATGCTTTGACTCTTAGCATTGAAACAGACCCACAAACTTATAGTGAGGGAATTAAGACTGTAGATTCAGCATTTTGGAAAGAAGCTATAAATGATGAAATGGATTCAATCTTGGGAAATAAAACTTGGAAATTAGTAGACTTACCTCCAGGATCTAAACCCATTAAGTGTAGATGGATTTTTAAAAAGAAAATGAAAATAGATGGAACAATTGATAAATTCAAGGCTAGATTGGTTGCTAAAGGTTTTACACAAAAAAAGGAATTAATTATTTTGATACCTATGCACCTGTTGCTAGAACCGCCACTATTAGAATTTTAATTGCATTAGCATCTATATATAATTTTGAGATTCATCAAATGGATGTGAAAACTGCCTTTTTAAATGGTGACTTAGAAGAAGAAATTTACATGGAACAACCTGAAGGGTTTGTTATGCCTGGACAAGAAAATAAAGTATGTAAACTTATTAAGTCCTTATATGGCCTAAAACAAGCACCTAAACAATGGCATGAAAAATTTGATAAAGTCATTATTTCTTATGGTTTTAAAATTCATGAATCTGATAAGTGTGTTTATAGTAAATTTTCTAATGGTAAAGGTGTGATCATTTGTTTATATGTAGATGACATGTTAATTCTTGGTACTGATTCAGAAAGCATTAGTAATACTAAGAGTTTTTTGTCTTCTAAATTTGATATGAAAGATATGGGTGTAGCTGATGTCATATTAGGAATGAGAATAATAAGGAAAGATAAAAATATAATTCTCACTCAATCTCATTATGTTGAGAAAATTTTAAAGAAATTTAATCAGTTTGATTGCACACCTGTTAGTACACCTTTTGAACCACAGCTAAAGATGATCCCTAATAATGGTAGAGATATTTCACAATTGGAATATGCACGAGTAATTGGTAGTTTAATGTATGCCATGACATGTACTCGACCTGATATTGCTTATGCTGTTGGTAAATTAAGTAGATATACTAGTAATCCAAGTTTATTGCATTGGCATGCTGTCAATAGAATATTAAAATATTTGAAAGGAACTATGGACTATGGTATATACTATAGTGGATATCCTTCAGTATTAGAAGGGTTTTCTGATGCCAGTTGGATAACTGAGCGGGAGGATCATTCCTCAACAAGTGGATGGATTTTCACTCTTGGTGGAGGAGCTGTTTCTTGGGGATCAAAGAAACAAACTTGATATCTGACTCTACTATGGCAGCTGAGTTTGTAGCATTAGCTGCAACTAGTAAAGAGGCAGAATGGTTAAGGAATTCATTGATTGAAATTCCAGTTTGACCAAAACCAATGCCTCCAATATCTATACATCGTGATAGTGAGTCTACACTTTCCAGAGCTTATAGTAAAGTGTATAATGGAAAGTCTAGATATTGGCCTGAGACATAGTTATGTCAGACAAATGATTACAGATAGTGTAATCACAGTGGATTATGTAAAATCAAGTCAAAATTTAGCTGATCCTTTTACAAAAGGTCTTGCAAGAGGACTGGTGTCTAAGACATCAATAGGGATGGGACTAAAGCCCATTAATGATAATCACTCTTGATGGAAACTCTACTTGAAACTTGATATATTCAAGTCTCAAGTTAAATGATTAAAGTACATCATACGACGTGATTGTAAGCACTATGAAATTTAACATCCCAAGGATAAGTGCTTAGAACATGTAATGAATAATGAAAGAGGATGGGTTTAACCTTAATAGATTTATGGTGTTTTAAGTTACATGGACACCTATGATAATCTACCTATATGAGTGTGGAAGTGGTGCCGCTTCCTATGAGAACTGGGCTTGACTCTAAAGCACTCATGAAATCAAGGTACAGACACAAGGCCTAATACATGTGTCGGCTTATATGGATAATCAGTGACTAAAAGATTTGTGTGTGAAGACAAATCCAGATAATCAATATAGATTGATAGTTCAAAGACAAGTCTACTATACTTTCATGGTTAACCTTGACGAACCTTCACAGGGTATTGGTTCAAGTCGTGAGACACCAATGCTTATACACAGTCTTACAGACAATCAAATATTTACAAGACTTATTTTGAAAATGGTGGAGGAATGTTGGAGATTTTTAAAATAAGAGAGTAAGAGTTTTTTGGGTGTAAAAGCCTTAAGAGCTTGTCCCACATTGGAAGTGTGAGGAAGAGGTGGGAAGCTAACCCAAATATAAAAGGAGATAGTGTCCCACATTGGAAAATGTACAAAGCTAAGTGTCACCACTAAGCTATAAAAGGGGTAGGCAACCTTTGAGTCCCACATTGGAAAAATGTTAAGAATTTGTACACTTAATAAGTACAAATGGAAGATGAAGAGTTAATTCATCTAGCATTTAAGAGGCTATTCAAGAGACCTCAATACGGTGCGAAGCACCGTACGCACATGCACACGCAAGCGCACGCGCGCGTGCGGGTGTGGGGCAGTGGGCTGTAGAGGCGCTAGTGGTGCACTTTGCACTTCGCATGCCGTGTGTCCGCAGTGGTAGCGGGTTGTCGGGATTCGTCCGGGTCAGGCGCGGTCACTTTTTGGTTGACCCGTGCAAAACCGATTCGGTATTATTATACCTGTTCGGAAATGACTTGGGACTGTTGGTAATTAACAGTCATACCATTTCGGAAATGACTTAAGACTGTTAATTCAACAGTCATGACTCTTGAAGATGAAGCCTTTCGTTATTTATAAATAAAGGCTGCCTAAAAATGGAATTACATTGATAACAAAAACCAGTTTCAGATTTCCAGACCCTGCTATTACTCTCTTACAATTTTCAGGAGATACAAATTCTCTTATTCTGTTTTGTGCACATAAACAGAATACGAACTTGATTGACTGTTCTTCGCTGCTACATCCAAGGGCTGTCTTCAAATATACAAGTTGCAGACTGTGAAATTGCTTCATTGTATCTTGAGTACGGATTTGTTGATTCCCGTTTGTATACCAAAATTCTTCGTGTGAGGCAAATACTGTATTTAGGAAAGTGACATCACACCTTGAAGTTTTATAGTGACTATTCAGAAATTACATTGTTGTATTGAAGTTGACATTTTTGAGATATATAAAGAGTTCCATTTCTGTATTTGCATTCATAATATCCAACAATCTAAATACAGTATTTGTAAATGGCCGACTCTTCCAAGTCACTTCGACAAATAACAGAAAGCTTTGTCAAGTTGGACCGTTTTGATGGTGGTAATTTTCTGCGTTGGCAGAAAAAGTTTCATTTTCTTCTAACAACATTGAAGATTGTATATGTCTTGTCACAACCGAAACCAAATGAAGATGAAGATGAAACCGTGGAACAGACTAGGCAACGCACAAAATGGGAGACCGATGATTATTTGTGTCGTGGTCACATTCTCAATGCACTTGCTGATAATTTGTTCGACTTGTACCAAAATGTTGGGATAGCAAAAACTTTATGGGAAACATTGGAGACCAAATATCTAACGGAAGACGCTACCAGTAAGAAGTTCCTTATCGGTCAGTTTCTAAGCTTTAAAATGCATGATAATAGGCCTGTGCTAGAACAATTTCATGACATGCAACGCATCATAAATCATTGCAAACTGAAAAAATTAAATATGGATGATAATGTAATGGTTGCCGCCATAATTGAAAAACTTCCTCCTTCTTGGAAAGACTATAAGAAAGAACTCAAACACAAAAAGGAGGTTCTTTCACTTGAAGAATTAGAGACTCATTTAAGAATTGAACAAGAGTCTCGAATTCTAGATGGTAAAGAGGAACAAGAAAATTCTGTTTCTAAGGTCCATATGGTGGAGGAAGGAAAGGAGCAAAAATATGGCAATCATGGAAAAAATAACAAGCGGAAGAATTTTTCAAATAATTCTAAAGCAAACAAAAAGAAGAAAGGAAATTGTTTTCATTGCAACAAACCAGGTCACTTCAAGAAGGATTGTCGTGAGTTCAAGAAACTAAAGGAAAAAGGAGGGACATCAGACACAAAGCAAAAATTTGTTGCTATGATATCCGAGGCTAATATGCTTGGAGAAGACAACTCTTGGTGGGTTGATTCTGGTGCCACAAGGCATGTTTGTAAGGGCAAGAACTTGTTCTCTTCCTATGAAACAATGGAAGGAGATGTTCTCTACATGGGAAATTCATCTACTGCTGCGGTTAAAGGCAAAGGGACAGTGGATCTCGAATTCACTTCCGGGAAAATCCTTAGCCTCACCAATGTTTTTCATGTTCCTGATGTTAGGAAAAATTTAGTTTCTGGAAGTCTTCTTAACAAATTTGGCTTTAAGCTTGTATTTGAGTCAGACAAATTTATTCTGACTAAGAATGGTACCTTTGTAGGCAAAGGATATTTGTATGAGGGCATGTTTAAGCTCAATATCAATGAAAAGGATTCTTCTGCTTATATCGTTGATTATCTTTCATTATGGCATAGTCGTTTAGGACATGTTAATACAAAGAAAATGCATTTCATGGTTAATTTAAATTTAATTCCTAAATATGAGAATGATATGAATGAAAAGTGTAAAATATGCATGCAAACAAAAATAACAAGATTGCCTTTTCCAAAAATAGAAAAAACTACATCTTTGTTGCAATTAGTACATAGTGATGTTTGTGATTTGCATGGAACGCCTACTAGAGGTGGTAGTAAATATTTTGCTACATTTATTGATGACTTTTCAAAATATTGTTACGTATATCTTTTAAATTCTAAGGATGATGTGCTTAATAGATTTAAGACATATAAAAAAGAAGTTGAAAATCAATGTGATTCTAAAATAAAATGTCTTAGATCTGATAGAGGTGGTGAATATCACTTTCCTCAATTTTGTAAAGATATGAGAATTATACATGAAGTTACTGCACCTTATACACCACAACAAAATGGAGTAGCAGAAAGAAAAAATAGGACACTAACTGAAATGGTTAATGCTATGCTTTCTTATTCTGGTTTAAGTAAAGGGTTTTGGGGAGAAGCACTTTTAACTGCATGTCATATTCTGAATAGGATAACTGTTAAAGATAATAAGAAAACTCCTTACGAATTATGGAAGAATATAAAACCTAATTTAGGTTATCTTAAAGTTTGGGGTTGTAGAGCTATTGTAAGACTACCTGAAACTAAGAGAAAGAAATTAGGAAGCAAAGGTGTTGAGTGTATTTTCATAGGTTATGCACAACATATTAAAGCCTATAGATTTTTGGTTAGTGAACCTAATGATTCTGTTGAGGTAAATACAATAATTGAATCGAGAGATGCAATTTTTTATGAACAAAGGTTTTCTTCTATTCCTAGAATTAATAATGAAAAAGAAGTAAACACTCCTTCACAGTTACCTGAAACTCCACTAGTAGAACAAGAAGAGATTAGAAAAAGTAAAAGACCTAGGAAAGAAAAATGCTTTGGTCCCGACTTTATAGTCTATCTTGTTGAAGGAACTAGAGACACATCTTGTAATCAATATGCTTTGACTCTTAGCATTGAAACAGACCCACAAACTTATAGTGAGGGAATTAAGTCTGTAGATTCAGCATTTTGGAAAGAAGCTATAAATGATGAAATGGATTCAATCTTGGGAAATAAAACTTGGAAATTAGTAGACTTACCTCCAGGATCTAAACCCATTAAGTGTAGATGGATTTTTAAAAAGAAAATGAAAATAGATGGAACAATTGATAAATTCAAGGCTAGATTGGTTGCTAAAGGTTTTACAGAAAAAGAAGGAATTAATTATTTTGATACCTATGCACCTGTTGCTAGAACCGCCACTATTAGAATTTTAATTGCATTAGCATCTATATATAATTTTGAGATTCATCAAATGGATGTGAAAACTGCCTTTTTAAATGGTGACTTAGAAGAAGAAATTTACATGGAACAACCTGAAGGGTTTGTTATGTCTGGACAAGAAAATAAAGTATGTAAACTTATTAAGTCCTTATATGGCCTAAAACAAGAACCTAAACAATGGCATGAAAAATTTGATAAAGTCATTATTTCTTATGGTTTTAAAATTCATGAATCTGATAAGTGTGTTTATAGTAAATTTGCTAATGGTAAAGGTGTGATCATTTGTTTATATGTAGATGACATGTTAATTCTTGGTACTGATTCAGAAAGCATTAATAATACTAAGAGTTTTTTGTCTTCTAAATTTGATATGAAAGATATGGGTGTAGCTGATGTCATATTAGGAATGAGAATAATAAGGAAAGATAAAAATATAATTCTCACTCAATCTCATTATGTTGAGAAAATTTTAAAGAAATTTAATCAGTTTGATTGCACACCTGTTAGTACACCTTTTGAACCACAGCTAAAGATGATCCCTAATAATGGTAGAGATATTTCACAATTGGAATATGCACGAGTAATTGGTAGTTTAATGTATGCCATGACATGTACTCGACCTGATATTGCTTATGTTGTTGGTAAATTAAGTAGATATACTAGTAATCCAAGTTTATTGCATTGGCATGCTGTCAATAGAATATTAAAATATTTGAAAGGAACTATGGACTATGGTATATACTATAGTGGATATCCTTCAGTATTAGAAGGGTTTTCTGATGCCAGTTGGATAACTGAGCGGGAGGATCATTCCTCAACAAGTGGATGGATTTTCACTCTTGGTGGAGGAGCTGTTTCTTGGGGATCAAAGAAACAAACTTGTATAGCTGACTCTACCATGGCAGCTGAGTTTGTAGCATTAGCTGCAACTAGTAAAGAGGCAGAATGGTTAAGGAATTCATTGATTGAAATTCCAGTTTGGCCAAAACCAATGCCTCCAATATCTATACATTATGATAGTGAGTCTACACTTTCCAGGGCTTATAGTAAAGTGTATAATGGAAAGTTTAGACATATTGGCTTGAGACATAGTTATGTCAGACAAATGATTACAGATAGTGTAATCACAGTGGATTATGTAAAATCAAGTCAAAATTAGCTGATCCTTTTACAAAAGGTCTTGCAAGAGGACTGGTGTCTAAGACATCAATAGGGATGGGACTAAAGCCCATTAATGATAATCACTCTTGATGGAAACTCAACTTGAAACTTGATATATTCAAGTCTCAAGTTCAATGATTAAAGTACATCATATGACGTGATTGTAAGCACTATGAAATTTAACATCCCAAGGATAAGTGCTTAGAACATGTAATGAATAATGAAAGAGGATGGGTTTAACCTTAATAGATTTATGGTGTTTTAAGTTACA
Organism: Sambucus nigra; assembly: GCA_949130495.1. NCBI lineage: Eukaryota > Viridiplantae > Streptophyta > Magnoliopsida > Dipsacales > Adoxaceae > Sambucus > Sambucus nigra. The sequence goes on along the minus strand of OX422209.1, from coordinate 465,819,355 downwards.
TGGACACCTATGATAATCTACCTATATGAGTGTGAAAGTGGTGTCGCTTCCTATGAGAACTGGGCTTGACTCTAAAGCACTCATGAAATCAAGGTACAGACACAAGGCCTAATACATGTGTCGGCTTATATGGATAATCAGTGACTAAAAGATTTGTGTGTGAAGACAAATTCGGATAATCAATATAGATTGATAGTTCAAAGACAAGTCTACTATACTTTCATGGTTAACCTTGACGAACCTTCACAGGGAATTGGTTCAAGTCGTGAGACACCAATGCTTATACACAGTCTTACAGACAATCAAAGATTTACAAAACTTATTTTGAAAATGGTGGAGGAATGTTGGAGATTTTTAAAATAAGAGATTAAGAGTTTTTTGGGTGTAAAAGCCTTAAGAGCTTTTCCCACATTGGAAGTGTGAGGAAGAGGTGGGAAGCTAACCCAAATATAAAAGGGGATACTGTCCCACATTGGAAAATGTACAAAGCTAAGTGTCACCACTAAGCTATAAAAGGGGTGGGCAACCTTTGAGTCCCACATTGGAAAAATATTAAGAATTTGTACACTTAATAAGTACAAATGGAAGATGAAGAGTTAATTCATCTAGCATTTAAGAGGCGATTCAAGAGACCTCAATACGGTGCGAAGCACCGTACGCACATGCACACGCGCGCGCGCGCGCGCGCATCCGGGTGCGGGGCAGTGGGCTGTAGAGGCGCTAGTGGTGCACTTTGCACTTCGCATGCCGCGTGTACGCAGTGGTAGCGGGTTGTCGGGATTCATCCGGGTCGGATCGCGGTAGCTCGGGCGCGGTCACTTTTTGGTTGACCCGTGCAAAACCGATTCGATATTATTATACCTGTTCGGAAATGACTTTGGACTGTTGGTAATTAACAGTCATACCATTTCGGAAATGACTTAAGACTGTTAATTCAACAGTCATGACTCTTGAAGACGAAGCCTTTCATTATCTATAAATAAAGGCTGCCTAAAAACGGAATTACATTGATAACAAAAACCAGTTTCAGATTTCCAGACCCTGCTATTACTCTCTTAAAATTTTCAGGAGATACAAATTCTCTTATTCTGTTTTGTGCACATAAACAGAATAAGAACTTGATTGACTGTTCTTCGCTGCTACATCTAAGGGCTTTCTTCAAATATAAAAGTTGCAGACAGTGCAATTGCTTGATTGTATCTTGAGTACGGATTTGCTGATTCCCGTTTGTATACCGAAATTCTTCGTGTGGGGCAAATACTGTATTTAGGAAAGTGACATCACGCCTTGAAGTTTTATAGTGACTATTCAGAAATTACATTGTTGTATTGAAGTTGACATTTTTGAGATATATAAAGAGTTCCATTTCTGTATTTTCATTCATAATATCCAACAGGATTTGCTATGATAGATGAATACTTCGGAAGGAAGGGAAGGCCTCAACACCAGGTAAGCAAGTATCAATATCAGCCACAACAATCCCGTGTTTATCCGGTGACTACAGTTTCCACAACCAAAGAGGTTGTTTTCTATTACGAGGCAGGAAAATTCTATGATGGGACCGTGATTGCGGATTATCCCAACACAAAACCGATGCGTGCGCCTTTTTACGCTCCTTAATCATACTTTTATATCAACACATATATGTAATTAAATAAGACCCTACCCTTGTTGTATCACTTTCTTGTATAACTCACTCGGTTGACATCTCTATGAGATGCAACGGGCTGTAGTGGTTGAACGTTATAATCTATATATATTGTGTGTTTCTTACCATTAGTGTGTGTTTCTTACCATTAGTATGTACTCTCTCTCTCTCTCACCCCCTCATGGATTAAACCAAAAAAAAAGAATAATGTTATATTTAATTAAGTGTTTAGTAATTAAAAAGAGGAGAAACATCTTCTTTTCAGCTTCGCTTATGAGCACAAAAGAACAAGAGGAATCGAAAAACTATAGGGTTCCATTTGGTTTGGGATGATATTCAGGACGAAACCAGGATTACATCTTTTGGGGAGGGGGGGGGGGGGTTGAGTTGACATTTTGAATAAATGCACACCCTATAATTATTAAACTGTAAAAAAGAGTAGAGAATAAAATTTAACTCTATATAGGTGAAAACATATTTCACCATATTACTTTTTATCGCGTTGAAACTTATTTTACCCCGAACCAAACGGACCCTAGCACTCGACTTCTGAGCCATAGCAATTGACTATTTTGACATAAGTTAATTTAGCTAAGCACTCTCAATACTTGTTTAAAAAGCTTATAAGTTATTTGATGCTCCTGCTATCACCATTAAAAAAAGAATTTTTTTATTTAATCCCTAAAATAATGACATATTTGACTTAACCCTCCAGAAGTAAAAAAATTAAACATAATATCTTAAACCCAATTGGACATTAGTTTAAAACAAAAATCACTAATGTATATTTCGACTTGCCCCCTATATTGTTTTGATAAAATAATCTCTTCTTCATCTTCTTCCCCAAAATCAAACCCTAACCCCACTAATGATAGGACTCAACCCCCCAAAAATAAAAGGTGCAATTCAAATAATAGGATAAAATATAGAATGCAAACTCAAAACATCACTAGTTAAGACTTGTTACCAAACACACCACAACAAATATTCCTAATATATTTGGTAAATTAAATATATTACTGACGAGAGTGAAATCAACAAATTGGGTGGAATCATAAGGTCTAGACACGTTGCCCCACTAGGGAGCTTAAACATATGATTTCATAGGGACGGTGGTGCCTTAGAATGGAATATATTTAATGTTTTTTTTTTGTCTTTTCAATCATAAGATAGTATTATATGTCAGAATTATTTAAGTTCTGATAACTCCTTAACGTGATCCATAATTAAAAAATATCAAGTGTCAAATTGATTAATGACAGGGTCCTAAAAATACAAAGAGTCAATGTTCTTTATTATAGTCAAATAAAGAGCATTTTTAATTAATCAATTGTTTAGGGACTCATTGGTATCTACCGTGATGGGCGATTAAGATTAAGAGACTATTGGAGATTTGGGCCCTCTCTCTCTCTCTCTCTCTCTCTCTCTCTCTCTCTCTCTCTCTCTCTCGTGGATTTAAAAAAATAAAATAAGAATAATGTTATATTTTATTAAGTGTTTACTAATTAAATAGAGGAAAAGCATCTTCTTTCCACTTTTGCTTATGAGCACAAGAAAACGCGAGGAGTCGAAAAACTATAGGGGTCTGTTTGATTTGTGATGATATACTTTTAATTGTGGTGAAAAATAAAATGGTGAAATATTTTTTTTACATATTTAAAATTAAATTTTTTTTGTGTTAACATTTTGAATAACTACACACCCTATAATTATTAAACTTTAAAAAAGAGTAGAGAATAAAATTTAACACTAAATAGGTGAAAAAATATTTCACCATATTACTTTTCATCTCGTTGAAACTTATTTTACCCCGAACCTAACGGACCCTAGCACTTGACTTCTGAGCCATAGCAGTCGACTATTTTGACATGAGTTAATTGACCTAAGCACTCTCCATACTTGTTTAAGAATCTTATTAGTTATTTGATGCTTCTTCTATCACCATTAAAAAAAGGCTTTTTTTAATTTAATCCCTGAGATAATGACATATTTTGACTAAACCTCGAGAAGTTAAAAATTTAAACATAACCTCTTAGAACCAAATGGATATTATTTAAAAAAACTCACTAATGTATATTTTGACTTACCACTATATTTTTTCGACAAAAAGAATAACCCTACTTTTCTCCTTGAATTATGTATCCACCTTAATGGCCAATTTGAACACATCCTTATAAGTCCATTAAGGTTGAAATTAGACAACATTTGAAATTTTAGTTATTAAAACAACAAGAGATAGAGAAAATGTTTGTTCCTTTGACTTAGATATATCACATCGCATCATGAGATGATCAAATTCTTTTGAATACTCCTCCACGGAAAACTCATTTTGCCTAAAGTTGTGAAAGTTAAGAAAAACATCTTATAAGTAATGACCAAGCAAAAATGTCTTCTTTAACTCTTTTCCCATCTTGTCCTAAGTTACAGTTCTTCTTTTATCTTCATGTTCACGTTGCTTCTTTTAATATTCCCAACAAATTGAGGATTGTTTCTTCAACATAGTGGCAACCAACTTCACTTTTTTCATTTCCCGAATTTCATGGTAGTCAAAGATTCTCTCCACGGCATTGAGCCAATTAATGAATTCATTGCCATGGATTTGATCTCTAAATTATGGAATGTCAACTTTGATAGTATTACGGGGATAGGGTTAGTTTCTTCCATAACTACGATTCAAATGAGCCTCTTCTTTCGATATGATCATTGTAAAAGGGCTTAATCTCCTCTTCATCTTATGGTAATTCATTCTCCAAACCATGATACAACCCATCATGATCCTAAGACTTATAAAGTAACACATGGTGCTAGAGTTGTTTTACTTTTCTTTTCAAATCATCCATTTCAATGTCACAAAAATTTTGTTCACGTATCGTTGCATCAATATTCGAGCGACAATGACGATTTGTCATCACAATGTGGCTATGTGTAATACCCCGTAATTTTAAATGACATTTAAAATTAGTTATATTTTAAATTAATGGATTAATTGGATTTTATTATTAATTAATTCATTCGGGTTTTATCCGAACGGTGGATATTAAAATGGATGATTCTGAATATTACTTAAAGATATTTAGGTAATATATGAATGCGATGTCATTGATATGACTGTATGATATAAATTCGGTAATTTATATTTTTAGTTAGACGCGGTATGGGACGTGTCGGGACTAGTTCATTAAATTAAAAGGGAAATTTATTTTCTATCGACCTTATAGTCATTTCGACTGCATCGTTGCATCCGGAAGGTTCAAAATAGTCAGAAAAGTCTATTTGGATGATAATTTTGAGTCTCGGCTCATTTGGAAATGAATAGACAACCCGAAAGGGCATTTTGGTCATTATTCTAGGGCGGATGAATAGTGATTTCGGATTTTGGCCTATTATAAGTACTGGTAGATTAAGTGTATGTGGGTTATTCATCTCCTCTACAAAAAATAGAGAAGTCATCTTCCTAGAGAGAGTGAAAGAGTGCTTGGGAAGGGAAAAGCCTACTTGGGAAGGAGAAGAACAAGAACCAAGGTTCACCACCACCAACCACCATCGGAGTTTGACCGGAGAAGGGACAACCAACTGAGATATACTACACCAAAGGATCAGACCTTCAGTAAAGGCAAGTGTTTGATAATGGCAATTTAAGTTTGTATATCGTCCATGTTAGAATAGTATGAAAAAAGAAGATTATTTATGTTTGGAAGAAATAATGGAGTATTAAATGGATTTCTGGAAACTGAAATGATGTAGGAATTAAACTCATGTTTTAGGTTGATAATAATCCACGAAATAGTCATGAATCTGTTGAAGAAACTATGAGAACCATTGATGTGTTCTTGAAGATGTTATGTTGATAAATTTTCTGAAAATAAGGAGATAAACATGATTTTTAATCCAATCCCTTGATGATTCTAGGATGTTTAGAGTATTGGAAATCGTTCATATATGTTGATATATCATGTAGTAAAGATTATAAGTCATTTGGGATGTTTACATGAAGGTATAAATGATCATAAATTGCTAAACCCGTAGTTGCTGAAATGCAGAAAACCCAGGTTGTGACCTGAGGGATCGATCGATCGACCCCTGCCTTCGATCGATCGACCTCCCCAGAATATATGTAAAGTTACTTCTTTTTAAATTTTGATTCTTATCCCAAACCTTTTGTGGATCTTTGATGATTATTATTTGGAGATTATTGGACTTAGAAAATATCAGTAAACCCTTGATAAGATTTGAATTAATTTGATTTGGATTCAAGTGATTAAAATGATGAAAATTATATTGAATGGAATTTTGGTTGCTAGATTCATGTGTTAAATTCTAAATGGAGATGTATGAGGATGAAAGATAGGACCAGTAGGGGTGATTGAATATAATATCTGAGTATCCTTAAGTTTACAAGAGGGTTTAATCCAAAGTGAAAGAAGATGTGTTTATAAGAGATTTGAAACTATCGGTTTTAACCTTAATTAAAAGGAGAACTAAACTCGTAGTAGTTCGGGAGAAATAATGTTATGGACCAATAGGATATTAGTGACTTCTTACTGAATATAAGATGAGGAAAATCCTATTTGAATCTTGTGAGATGGGAGTTTAGAACACATTTGGTTGAAAGAGGGTATGAGGTTATCCCGATCGCATAGTTGAAGTTGTCGGACCTCCTCGATCGACAAAGTTAAGTAGTAGTGTATTGGATGGGTTCCTTGTTTGGATATCGCTTTGCGAGACGCTCCACGCATGAACCTTAACGAAGTCGGGAGTGGAGAGATGTTATAGGATGCGAGGATAATTAAATTATGAAGTAAAGATATAATATTTTAATACGTGGAATTTTAAAGAGATATAATGCTACGTATGGGAAATATCTTAGGGTAGTGATAATTACCTTTTGATATTATATTATAGGTATGATAATACCTATTTGATTGATTGATGATTTATGTGTATGACATACCTAGCTTACTTGCTATCGGTGGGAGGTTTGCGCGTGAGGGCAGTCATATCCTGATGAATCCATGGGATCTTTTATTTGTCGCTCGAGAACATAGGTCTATGAAAGACTTATCGAGGAGTTAATAAGTCCGCTGACAGTGGGTACGTAGGTATGTGCGTGACCCATGGATACGAGAACTATGTTCGCCTCCAATTTGTTTGTTGTTGTTTGTGGGTCGTGGAATCTTTCCGAACCTTTAGTCCCCTATTCGGCGACCTGCGATAATGGGACATGATAGCAGAGTAATACATTGCATCGCAGCTGTGACTCGGGGTGCCGTATTATATATGAATATATATATATAATGGATTAAATGATTGAATGGATATATTGTGGTTAAATCTATCTACGGTGATAATTGTAGATAACGGTGAATAGAGAAAGATAATGGAATTAGGTTAATGAATGTTTATGCTTATAGAATTGAAAAGCTTAACTCATGTTAATGAGAAACGATTCATATTAATGAGTAATGACTCATGTTAATGAGAAACGATTCATATTAATGAGTAATGATTCATGTTAATGAGAAAATAATCATATAAAGGAGAAATGTAAATGAATAATAATGTGACGTATGGTATGGGACATACGGGGATTATGATATGGGAATGGAATTATAATATGGAGACTAGAAAAGAGGAACCATTAACTAAGAGGTTAATAGGAAACGTTAAGTGTGCACTCTAGTTGAGAGGTGAGAATAGCAAGTGAGAGTTGGATCTAACATGTACATAATAAATGCTTTATTGCACTTGTTAAATACTTGTTGTTTTAAAAATCATCTACACATTCGGGCTCTGACCCATTTCCTTGCATATTTTCTCTTCTATTGTATCTCTATATCAGGTGTCCAGCAACAGGGACGCCAACCTTAGCGGATTTTGACAAGCTATGGATTTATGAAGTTTTTCTTAGACGCCTATCTTCATTTGATTCACAGTATTCTTAGTTAGGGCATGTCACCCAAAGGATTTCAGTTATCTTTTCTATCGAGGTCAAATACTATTGTATTCGGGTCTTTTAATACAGTTGTTATTGATGGGATTACTGTAATGGATTAATATTATTTGGGAATGTTTATTCCAACATCATTTAAATTCTTTTGTGTTATCTATTCAGTTAAGTGTTGTAGAATAAAATGTGTTGTGTTATTCTTAAACTAAAAATGGTTTTGTTGAAATTTAAATTTGGAAAGTTTTTAACACCAGCTTAATTGGGTATTGGGTGAGTTGTAAATATTTTCGACAGTGATGCTAAGAATGAGCCAACTGTATATTATGTTTTAATTTGGTATGGGACTTGCCACCCGCTATTTAATTAGGCGGGGTGTTACAGGTGGTATCAGAGCATCAGGTTCTAGTGTCCTTTAGGATCTGTACAGCTTACTGTGTTTTCAGCTTAGCGTTCTTTGATGTAGAGCCCTATGAGTAGGATTATTGTTTTTATATTTACGCCTACGAAGGTACGATGACTGCGGCCGAAGTTGCTGCAATTGTCGCTCAGGCAGTCAATGCAGCTTTAGCTGCTGTTCAGCTGGCTCCAGCACCGGCACCGGTTGTGCCACCCGCGCAAGGGCAAGTGTTTCCTACTGCATGGGAACGAGCGAGGGATGCCTTTCAGAAAGCGCACCCACCTGAGTTTCAGGGAGGATCAGATGTTGTGACTGCTAGCCAATGGAAGAAAGATATCCAACGGCACTTGAGAATGATTGAATGCACTGAGGTTCAACGTCAAATACTAGCCACATTAAAGCTAGTAGAGGCAGCTTTGCAATGGTGGGAAGCTACGACCACTATGGAGGAGAGGGACACAATGACTATCCAAGACTTTTGGATACGATTTGATGGGAAGTATTTTCCTTCCGCCATCCAGACAGAGATGAGGCGGAAACTACTTGATTTAAACCAGGGAGAGAAAAATTTGGCGGAATATGAGGAAGAGTTTACGAGATTAACTAATTTGGTACCAGCTGAAGTACCTACTGAGGAGAGGAGAGTCCTAATGTTCACTGATGGGTTGAACTATAAAATTTGCCAACATTTATTGGGGAATCTTTCATTACGTACGTATGGCAGATGTGGTCCATTGGACGGATAGCGGAGATCGTACTTAGGAGGTTATGATGTATGTTCGAGTATGATGACCGTAGTCGAGGTCACCCCAATTATGGAAAAATTGAGGAGAGTCATCAGTAGAAGTTCTTGAAATGCGTGAATTGTGTATGTTCCCTAACGAAGGCAATATATTAAAAGGCTTGGGTATATAGTGGAGTGTGGTTAACTAGAACTGAAAATTTGGGGTAAAATTTTTCTTTACTCATCGGAGCAAAGTTATAATATTGGGATTCAACATCCATCACCCGCAAATGAGGGTATGTTTCCTATCTAAGGAAGTATGAGGCGTATTGATTTTTGTAGTGATTGATATTGTGTGGGCAAAAGGGTTGTTAAACTTAGCCTATGGCGTCGTTATTTACGTAGACTCACTGAGGGGTGTGGGACACCTATATATTACTTGTTATCACGTGGGTTTGATTTTTATGGGATTACTTACCTTGGGCATGTCCGAGAGTGATTTGACTATCGGCGTGCATTGACTTATGGTATATGAGAGAATTTGTCTACATCTTGTCTTCTATAAGAGAGTAGATGCGTAGACCCTATTTGAAATCGATAAAAACCAAATTTTTGTTTTAAATCGATAAACCTGATATTTTTTTTATAAACCAAATTTTTATATATTATTGACTAAGGACCTTAGGAGTTTCGATGACCGACTACTTTAGGAAGTAGTGTATCGGGGTGGTTCCTTGTTTGGATTTCGCTTGCGAGACACCCCACGCATGAAACTAATAACCGTTGTGAGTCGAAATAAGTTAGGTCATTGGGAAACGAGTTTATAACCTTTGCGAAAACTTTTAATATTGAAAGCGGTACGCGAGGGTGTATGGGTGCCCTGGATGATTGAATTGTAGTATTTTTCATAATTGTGAAAAAGGTAAGTAATTGAGACTTCAGGATTTATTTGTTCACTACGAGAGGATCATTTTTCCCAAATTTTGTCACGAGGACGGTATAGGGAAGATTAGGTAAAGTTTAAATTTGATTCAGTTGAAACTATATGGTGAGGCTTGGCGTATAACATCGATAGGGATTTTGTTAATGTACTGTATGGGCGGTACATCTTGGATTTCTTGCGATGGGAGATTTATACTCGGAGTTGACCTTACTGGTATGACTTATATTCCTGAATTTCGGGACGAAATTCTGATATAAGGGGGGAAGTATGTAATACCCCGTAATTTTAAATGACATTTAAAATTAGTTATATTTTAAATTAATGGATTAATTGGATTTTATTATTAATTAATTCATTCGGGTTTTATCCGGACGGTGGATATTAAAATGGATGATTCTGAATATTACCTAAAGATATTTAGGTAATATATGAATGCGATGTCATTGATATGACTGTATGATATAAATTCGGTAATTTATATTTTTAGTCAGACGCGGTATGGGACGTGTCGGGACTAGTTTATTAAATTAAAAAGGAAATTTATTTTCTATCGACCTTATAGCCATTTCAACTGTGTCGTTGCGTCCGGAAGGTTCGAAATAGTCAAAAAAGTCTATTTTGATGTTAATTTTGAGTCTCGGGTCATTTGGAAATGAATAGACAACCCGAAAGGGCATTTTGTTCATTTTTCTGGGGGGGTGAATAGTGATTTCGGATTTTGGCCTATTATAAGTACTGGTATAATAAATGTATGTGGGTTATTCATCTCCTCTACACAAAATAGAGAAGTCATCTTCCTAGAGAGAGTGAAAGAGTGCTTGGGAAGGGAAAAGCCTACTTGGGAAGGAGAAGAACAAGAACCAAGGTTCACCACCACCAACCACCACCGGAGTTTGACCGGAGAAGGGATAACCAACGGAGATATACTACACCAAAGGATCAGACCTTCAGTAACGGCAAGTATTTAATAATGGCAATTTAAGTTTGTATATTGTCCATGTTAGAATAGTATGAAAAGAGAAGATTATTTATGTTTGGAAGAAATAATGGAGTATTAAATGGATTTCTGGAAACTGAAATGATGTAGGAATTAAACTCATGTTTTAGGTTGATAATAATCCACAAAATAGTCATGAATCTGTTGAAAAAACTATGAGAACCATTGATGTGTTCTTGAAGATGTTATGTTGATAAATTTTCTGAAAATAAGGAGATAAACATGATTTTTAATCCAATCCCTTGATGATTCTAAGATGTTTAGAGTATTGGAAATCGTTCATATATGTTGATATATCATGTCGTAAAGATTATAAGTCATTTGGGATGTTTAGATGATGGTATAAATGATCATAAATTGCTAAACCCGTAGTTGCTGAAATGCAGAAAAACCAGGTTGTGACCTGAGGGATCGATCGATCGACCCCTGCCTTCGATCGATCGACCTCCCCAGAATATATGTAAAGTTACTTCTTTTTAAATGTTGATTCTTATCCCAAACCTTTTGTGGATCTTTGATGATTATTATTTGGAGATTATGGGACTTAGAAAATATCAGTAAACCCTTGATAAGATTTGAATTAATTTGATTTAGATTCAAGTGATTAAAATGATGAAAATTATATTGAATGGAGTTTCGGTTGCTAGATTCATGTGTTAAATTATAAATGGAGATATATGAGGATTAAAGATAGCACCATTAGGGGTGATTGAATATAATATCTGAGTATCCTTAAGTTTACAAGAGGGTTTAATCCAAAGTGAAAGAAGATGTGTTTATAAGAGATTTGAAACTATCGGTTTTAACCTTAATTAAAAGGAGAACTAAACTCGTAGTAGTTCGAGACAAATAATGTTATGGACCAGTAGGATATTAGTGACTTCTTACTGAATATAAGATGAGGAAAATCCTATTTGAATCTTGTGAGATGGGAGTTTAGAACACATTTGGTTGAAACAGGGTATGAGGTTATCCCGATCGCATAGTTGAAGTTGTCGGACCTCCTCGATCGACAAAGTTAAGTAGTAGTGTATTGGAGGGGTTCCTTGTTTGGATTTCGCTTTGCGAGACGCTCCGCGCATGAACCTTAACGACGTCGGGAGTGGAGAGATGTTATAGGATGCGAGGATAATTAAATTATGAAGTAAAGATATGATATTTTAATATGTGGAATTTAAAAGAGATATAATGCTACGTATGGGAAATATCTTAGGGTAGTGATAATTACCTTATTGATATTATATTATAGGTATGATAATACCTATTTGATTGATTGATGATTTATGTGTATGACATACCTAGCTTACTTGCTATCGGTGGGAGGTTTGCGCGTGAGGGCAGTCATATCCTGATGAATCCATGGGATCTTTGATTTGTCGCTCGAGAACATAGGTCTATGAAAGACTTATCAGGGAGTTGATAAGTCCGCTGACTGTGTGTACGTAGGTATGTGCGTGACCCATGGATACGAGAACTATGTTTGCCTCCAATTTGTTTGTTGTTGTTTGTGGTTCGTGGAATCTTACCGAACCTTTAGTCCCCTATTCGGCGACCTGCGATGATGGGACATGATAGCAGAGTAATACATTGCACCGCAGATGTGACTCGGGGTGTCGTATTATATATGGATATATATATATAATGGATTAAATGATTGAATGAATATATTTTGGTTAAATCTATCTACGGTGATAATTGTAGATAACGGTGAGTAGAGAAAGATAATGGAATTAAGTTAATGAATGTTTATGCTTATAGAATTGAAAAGCTTAACTCATGTTAATGAGAAACGATTCATATTAATGAGTAATGACTCATGTTAATGAGAAACGATTCATATTAATGAGTAATGATTCATGTTAATGAGAAAATAATCATATAAAGGAGAAATGTAAATGAATAATAATGTGACGTATGGTATGGGACATACGGGGATTATGATATGGGAATGGAATTATAACATGGAGACTAGAAAAGAGGAACCATTAACTAGGAGTTTAATAGGAAACGTTAAGTGTGCACTCTAGTTGAGAGGTGAGAACAGAAAGTGAGAGTTGGATCTAACATGTACATAATAAATGCTTTATTGCACTTGTTAAATACTTGCTGTTTTAAAAATCATCTACACATTCGGGCTCTGACCCGTTTCCTTGCATATTTTCTCTTCTATTGTATCTCTATATCAGGTGTCCAGCAACAGGGACGCCAACCTTAGTGGATTTTGACAAGCTATGGATTTATGGAGTTTTTCTTAGACGCCTATCTTCATTTGATTCACAGTATTCTTAGTTAGGGCATGTCACCCAAAGGATTTCAGTTATCTTTTCTATCGAGGTCAAATACTATTGTATTCGGGTCTTTTAATACAGTTGTTATTGATGGGATTACTGTAATGGATTAATATTATTTGGGAATGTTTATTCCAACATCATTTAAATTCTTTTGTGTTATCTATTCAGTTAAGTGTTGTAGAATAAAATGTGTTGTGTTAATCTTAAACTAAAAATGGTTTTGTTGAAATTTAAATTTGAAAAGTTTTTTACACCAGCTTAATTGGGTATTGGGTGAGTTGTAAATGTTTTCGACAGTGATGCTAAGAATGAGCCAACTGTATATTCTGTTTTAATTTGGTATGGGACTGGCCACCCGGTATTTAATTAGGCGGGGTGTTACACTATGATACTAAATTGACAAAGAATAAAAAAAGAGAAGGAGATAATATAAGAGAAGAATCAACTGAAGAGAAGGAGAAACACTCATCGCCAATTGGAATCAACCAAAAGGTTAAGAGCAAAATAAGAAGAATATACTTCTTAGGCAAAAGTCTGTTTATAATTTGAAATCAATTTGGTTTAGCTTCGTAAATTCTAAACCCTTATATAGGTACTTGAAAAAACCCTCTAGAAATGGGTAATATATATATATGAAAGAGAACAGTAATAAACTTTAAATTGAAAAACTAAAAGATTTTACCTTTGGGACTAAAAACTAATCTGCCTTGAAATTTAATATCACTAAAAATGCTTTCTTTTCTCTGTGTACATTAAAATATAAGGTGAACCATATACCAAATGAAAGTTCTGGAAGTCTTATTTTAAATGAGCTTTGAAACAATTCATTTGGATTTCTGAGAACTGAGTTATGAGTGTTTTACCAAAGGGTGTTTGTGCTAGTAATAGAATCCGAAAATAGATTCTTTAGTTCTTCTAAGCCCAATGAATGAACCATGAAGCTTCTTGGGACTTGTAAGAATATTATAGGTTGCTTATGCATCAGTTGTTAAATGTGTGTTATATAATACTATGTTAACCAATTTGATAACCTTATAATTAGGGATATTTAGCAAAGGCAATGACTTAGAATCCACTAAAAGATTTGAACTTTATAATTATCTCTCTACACTTTCAAGAAGGTACACTATTTATTGCAAAAACCCAAAATGTCAAATTCTTTAAAGTATGGTAAAATTAGTGGGAGTCCCGAATAACAAAATGTCGTTATAAAGGATGTTAAGGTACTTTTACCATTCCCTGTCACTTCTAAAATAATTAATCTATTAGTTCGTGGATTATTTTACAATTAAAGAATAATTAAATTATCAACCATCATATAATTGGATTATCACCATGAAACAAATATAGATAAAATCACAAAGATTATTTTTAAGAAGATCCCAACTTCCCATCTGTTCGAGCCCTGTTTATTTGTTTAAGGCTTCTTGCTAACCATTCATGTTTTAAACAATATTGGTGTTAGTAAGCAATCTATTATTAGAAACATCTTTATTGAAATTAATTGGGGTGCTCATGTAGCATTTCTTTACTGTCTTGCGGTTGCTCGCGTTGCACCCCCCATCACTGGCTTGTATCCACTAGCATGTCACCCCCTCATTGACTTGGGGTTACTTGTACGATATCTCTTTACTATCTTGGGGTTGCTCGGTATAACATCCATTCGCTAGCATGGAACCACTCGCCTATCATCCCCTCACTGACTTAGGGTTTCTTGGAAGGAATATCCTAATTGTCTTAGGGTTTCTCGCATGGCACCCACCTCGATGGCTTTGACCCATTCACATGGCATGCCATTTCTGACTTGGGATTGCTTGTCCAATATTATTGACATATATATCACTTCTGTCTTGGATGGCATCTCCTATATTTTTCTGTTCCGATCTTATTGCAATAAGAATTTTTCATTTTTTTGAAGGTCATATATTGTTAGAGCCCTGTTTGATGGAATGCCTTATTGAATAATTTTTTTTAGCTCATATATTCTTTGTAATTGGGTTAACATGTATGTTGAATTTATTTTAAATAAATTTATGTAGTTTTTATATCACGCTCGCGTATCACATGGGTTCAATGCTAGTGTACCTGTATTATTTTGAAACTTCATAGTAGATGGCTTTAATGTCAATTAATTGAAAATACAGTGTCATAAAAATGCACATAAGATTTTGGTGCGCCTATATCAACAAATTCCCCATTGTTTAAAGTGTTTCTAACATACAAAATTCACTTGATAGAAATAATCATAGTAAATGGCCTAAAAAGTGTTCGTGAGCTTTAGAATATATTTTGTTTTCTAACCCTTAAATCTAAAGTACGTTTCGTTGAGACTAGAGGTGATTTCACTACCGGACCTTGCCATTTTATCTGAAAAAATTTGGTTTGGTTTTCAATATTTTATTGCCACAAATAAAATTATTGAAAATTTTGTAATTAGTTTGGTTTAGATGATTCAAAACTTGATTTATCGAAATTACGGTAGTACTAAAAGTTAGATAAATTACTAAATCCAAAATAATGATTTAAAATGCTAACACTACCAAATGTCTTGGACTTTTATAGTTGTTAAAAATATTAAATAAAATTGGCAGGGCTACATATGATTTGATGTAGTAGGATATTAACTGCTAAGTTATTTCTGACGCTTAATAGAGAGAAAAAATTTTACCCACCCTTTGGATAGTTGAAAAAGGGGAAATAACATGTTTCTCAAACCTAGAATGGTTCATGGTCCCCCAACCAGAATTAAATCAATCCACATACTTTTCGTATATTTTAGAAACGTAGTGAGAGTACGTTGATGAAAATAAAAGTTTTGAGGTCTGACATGAGTAGTCAGGGATTGCCAAGGGTGTAACCCATGAGGAGAGGTGGCTTGGTACGAAAATAAGGGAAATTGGTACCTATAGAAGTGACATCTTCTCTAACATAGAGATGATAGAGCCAGTGGAGTATAGGCTCATCTTTTGAGACATTTTTATCGAATGCATGATAGTTTTGTGTGTCATTATATAAGTGAGACCTTAAGCGTAAAGGAATATATCAGTATGTAAGGGCTTGAATGAACTTGTTGCTAATCGTGGGTTGTAGTGACCAGACATTTGGTTGAAATGGTGTCAATGGTGTATGTATAGTGGAAATAACAAAAGATTATTGCGAGTAAATTTTGAACATGTTTGAACGCGGTTGTATGCAAGAATCTGATGGGATATTGTGGAGATTCATAATGCCGACGAGTCTATTTCGGAGCGCGAAGAAGAGATACGCGACAAATATCCATAGTTATTCATACTAGGTATTTTTTTTAATTTTGGGATGAAATTTCAAAACTAGGGGGTATGTAACACACGGTTATTTTACTGATTTTTATATCGGGAATTAATTGGGATTTATTTAAATTGTATTTAGAAAATTAATCCGGTGAAATAAATATTAATTAGTGAGATAAGGGATAATATTTATTTATATTGAATATTACATAGTGAATGAGTAATAAAAATAAGTAGAAAATAGAATAAGTGTCGCAAGTGAGAAGTACAATAGTTACGATAAATTTAGTCGGACGCGTGTGTTAGTCGTGTCGGGACTAAATTTAAAAAATAAAATGTATTTTCAGTTTTGATACTTCAAATGGTCATTTCGAGTGCATCAGTGTATCAGAAAGGGTCGAAATAGTCAGAAAAGTCTACCCAGGGCTTTAGTTTGGATCCCGGTGCACTTTTAGGCCAAACCGGCACCCCAGAGGGGAATTTTGGTATTTTGAAATATTGGAGAAAATAATCCCACAAAAAGTAGAGTATTATATCTAATAACACGTAAAGAAAATTAGGTTTATTATCTATCAAACTAAAGTGAGAGTCACAGGAGGGAGAAGGAGAGTTGTTCCTAGGGTTCCCAGGCCAAGATCCACCTTCTTGCATCACCACCACCACCGGATTGTAGATCTGGAGGAGGAGAACACAAATACTACCAAAAATTCTGCAGAATCAAACCTTCAAATTAAGACAAGTGTTTATCGTGCTAATTTATGACTTGTTATACCATCCATGTTAGAATAGGCTGATAACTTTATGAAATTCATGAGATTTGGCTTTAAAATTTGAGATATAAATCATGTTCTTAGGTAGGAATGTTACTATACTTGATCTCTTACTCATATAGGATGAAATTGATGATAAATATCATGAAATTTGAGAATAAATCTTGAAAAATGTTGAGGTTCTTGAACATGAATGATAAACTAGGGTTTTGAATGATTAATCTTGAATTAATGGAATTTAAATGTGTTCTTTGATGATTTAATGATTCCAATATGTTAGAAAATATGTATCTATTTTGGTGTAATGTTTAGGACTGTTGATACCAAAATTAGTCTGAAGACACGTGTCAATCTGCATGGCGCTAACAAACATTTCTGAACAACACCTTGACTTCGAGGAACTCAACTTCCCCGACCAGCTCAAATACTCCGAGCAGTAGGTATTCTCCGAGGAACTTTATTGCACCGAGCAACTCATGGATACCGAGATACTTAGGCGGTCCGAGCAGCTTAGGCAGTCCGAGCTGCACCTTGATCAGAGTATTTATTACCAGAAAATTAAGAGGATTAAATGCGTATACGCTTATTGGATAGTTATGTATAACCCTTTCACATGTACAGCCTCAGGGCTATAAATACATTGTATCATCCTCATTGTAAGGGGGCAAAATTCCTTGAGAAAAACCCTACCTCGAGAATTCCAAACAAACAGTCAGCAATAAAAAAAACAGTGGACGAAGGCCATTCTTTTAAGGCTGAACCACTTTAAAAATTCTTTTGTCTTATTTATTTTATCTGTGATTGAATAATTAGAGATAATCTAATTTTTTACATCAACAGATTGGCGCCGTTTGTGGGAAAACGACTGTAATTATTATTTTTCACCAAAAACAATTCATTATCAATGGCTGACAATCCTGAATCCAGCAATCGAAATGCTGGAAACCCCCCAAATCCATCTGCTCCTCCAAATGTCCAAGATCTAGCTGGAATTGTGTCCAGTTTGGCTCAAGGCCAGACAGCCATGCCAAAAACTATGTGACAACTCATGCAAACTATCCAGGGTGTAGCGTCAACCCATTCAGGACAACGAAGTGTTCAAAGAAATACTCGTTTACTTTCTTCACGCATTAGGCAAAGCGATTAATATCGCACTGAGAAATATGATGATTTTTCTTACCAACCGGGTCGAACTTCATCAGTACGAGCCACAGATACTGAACGAAACATCATTCTCTCTCCTGAAAGGATTAGTGCATTGGAAAGACTAAGTAGGATCTCTCCTTTTGATCGATTGGGCCCTAGGAAGAATAAATGTCCTCCTAAGCCTACGTTGAGAAACTTTCGACGACCATTTGATCTAAGAGAGGGTTCTGCCCAATCACAACCAGTTGCTCGACAAGATAGATCCCAGGAGGTGAACTCAACATAATCAGTTGCTCGAACCAACAGGCCCGATGAGGGAAATGATGCGTGGAAAGGCTCTATTCAGTGGTTGGAGAATAGATTAGGGGAAATGGCTAAGGCCAAGAATCCTCTACAAAGAACTTTTATCCAAGGGACACCTTTTGTCCAGGCAATTATGGATTTTTCCACACTATCAAAGTTCAAAGCACCTGTTGTGACTCCTAAATATGATGGAAAAACCGACCCTGTCCTTCATATAGAGCAATACCAAACTGCTGTCGACATCTATGCTGTGCCAGATGAGATGAGATGCAAGGCATTCTCGGGAACTCTTGCAGGATCTGCTCAAATATGGTACAATAATCTTCCTCGGGGTGAGAGCACCAGGGATTATATAACTCGTTTCAATAACGAGAAACTCGAAGTTATTGATTATGAGGAAAAGACAGCGATTACTGCTCTGATGAGTGGGCTGTTGCCCAACAAGTTGTACTATACTTTGTCCAAAGATCCAACCAGAACCATGTCAGAACTGATGGCAAAAGCGGCCAATATCATGAATGCCGAGGAGGCTATGACTGCGAAGAAGAACATGGACACCAAAGAGACCAAGGTGGAGGTTGCTAAGGCTAAAAAGAAAGAGCATAAGAACAATGGTGGTGACAAGCAGTCAAAAATAAAGCCATCATGGGAGGTATTAAAGAAATTTGAAAATTATACTCCTTTTAAGGTAGACATCAACCACGTTTTAGAAGAAATCAAGAACATCGAGGAGCTAAACTGGCCAGAGAAAATGAAGTCACACCCTGACAAGAGGAATAAGGCCAAATATTGCGAGTTCCATAAAGATCATGGCCACACGACCAAAAATTTCATAGCTCTTCAGAATGAGATCGAAGCACTCATTAGTCGAGGAAAACTGGCAAAGTATGTTGATCGTATAAATGAAAGAAGAAGCAACGACCGAGAAAGAGAGAGGTCTAGATCTCCTCGTCGAGTAGAGGAGAACAAGAAAAGAGACCATAAAGATGATCCAGAAGATGACCCCGATCTCCCCAAAAGACCAAGGCAGCCAGAACGTGAGGTATTTTCAATACATTTTGGATCATTTGATTGTAATGTTATTACAGGTGGAGATGCAGGAGGTGGAGACCTTACTACAGAAAGAAAAGCTTACCTCAATGAGGCTCAAGCCTGTTCATATATTCAACGAATAAACTTGGCTGAAGACGATTGCCCGAGGAAGGTCAACAAAGAAAAACTGGCCATCGGTTTCTCAAAGAACGACCTTGCAGGTGTGCTGTATCCTCATGATGACCCATTGGTGATCAAAATAAGAATGAAGGAAGTGATGATCTCGAGAGTACTGGTTGATAATGGTAGCTCGGCTGATATTATGTTCTACTCATGCTTTGACAGCTTAAATCTAAAGTTGTCTCAGTTGGAGCCTTATCACAGGCCCCTCCTCGGTTTTGCTGGTAGGAAAGTTTTTCCACTTGGGACGATCAATTTGGATATGTTCATTTGTATATGGCCTGCTTGTCGAACATAAAGAGTACGCTTCTTTGTGATGGATAAGAATGTCCGATCATCCTACAATATCATCATGGGAAGGGTAGGATTGAAGAAGTTTGAAGCAGTACCATCTACGGTACATCAATGCCTGAAATTTCCAACCAATTTTGGAGTAGGAGTTGTAAAGGGTGACCAAAAAGTATCTCAAGAATGTTACTACTCATCTGCCGAGCAGGAAGAGCTGGAGGAATTTAGGAAAAAGACTACTACCTACCAAGTGGATGAAGGTGCAGAGATTGAAACATTGGATCCTAGAGACGAGTCGCAACTCGTGAAAGGTCAGGTGGTGGAAGCTACTGAAAACATCATTTTGGACGACGAGCATCCAAAACGAACAACTCAGATAGGTTCGTCGTTAGATGCCTCAATAAAACAAGAATTGATAGTTTTCCTAAAAAGCAGAAAACAAACTTTTGCTTGGAGTCATGAGGATATGCCCGGAATATACCCAAATTTCTTATGTCACGAGCTCAATGTGAATAAGGAGATCAAGACGGTGAAGCAGAGAAGAAGAGTGTTCAGCCCCGAGAAGAACCAAGCTATATAGGAGGAGGTCGAGAAGCTCCAGAAAGCTTGTTTTATTGAAAATGTTAAATACCCAGACTGGTTAGCAAATGTGGTGATGGTGAAAAAGAAGAATAACAAATGGAGGATGTGTGTAGACTTCACCGACCTCAACAAGGCTTGCCCAAAGGATCATTTTCCCTTGCCCCGAATTGATCAATTAGTGGATGCTACCTCAGGACACGAGCTGCTGAGCTTCATGGATGCTTATTCTGGTTACAACCAGATCAAAATGAAACTTGAAGATAGGGAGAGTACCTCTTTCATAACCCCTAGGAAAACTTATTGTTATAATGTTATGCCTTTTGGCTTGAAAAATGCAGGTGCAACATATCAGCGGCTGATGAACAAGGTGTTTGCAGAGCAGATCAGTTGCAATATGGAAGTTTATGTTGATGATATGCTGACAAAGAGCAAGAGAGCTGCTGACCATCTAGTTGACTTAGGACAGACCTTTTATCAATTAGATAAATATAAAATGAAGTTGAATCCCACAAAGTGCATATTCGGAGTACGAGAAGGCATGTTCCTCGGGTATATTATCAACCAACGAGGTATTGAAGCAAACCCTGAAAAGATTAAAGCTCTATTAGGGCTGCGATCTCCAACGACAAAGAAGGAAGTACAAAGTCTCACAGGGCGAGTGGCAGCACTTAACAGATTTGTATCACGAGCAACGGATAGATGCCTTCTATTCTTCAAAACACTTCAAAAAACGTTTGAATGGAATGAAGAATGCGAGAAAGCCTTTCAAGAGTTGAAGAAATATTTGGGAGCACCTCCACTATTGTCCAGTCCAGTGATGGGAGAAAGATTGTACTTATATCTGGCAGTTTCAGAAAATGTAGTTATCTCGGCATTAATAAGAGTGGAGGATGGAGTGCAAAAACCAATTTATTACACTAGTAAGGCCTTCCGAGGAGCAGAGATCAGATATCTAAGAATGGAAAAGTTGGCATTGGCGCTGATCGAAGCGAGTAGAAGAATGAGGCCATACTTCTAGGCTCATACCAAAGTCGTGTATACCAATATGCCGTTGAGGCAAGCTCTTCATAAACCAGAAAAATCAGGGAGATTGATGTATTGGGCAATAGAACTCGGTGAATATGATATAATTTATGAGCCTAGATTGGCACGAAAAGGGCAGGCAGTATCAGATTTTATAGCAGAGTTCACCTACCCTGATACCTCCGAGGAGCAAAAGCCAGATACCGACCAACCTGTGGATGTTACAGGATCATCGAATTTAAACCCCGATCAACTTACGTTGGTCGACGAACAAAAGAAGTTGGTCGATGAGCAGGAGAAGTTGGTCGGCAAGCAAGAGAAGCTTGCCGACGAGCAGCAAGAAGCGCTAGATGAGGACAAAAGGAAGCAGCAAATGTTTCATCGAGGAACTCTGTCCAATCAAAAATTTGAAGATGAGGTACCTATATGGAACCTATATGTGGATGGCTCATCTTGCACTACCGGCTGTGGGGCAGGGATTATTTTAAACAGCCCGGATGAGGTCGATATGGAATATTCTATGCGCTTCCAATTCAAAGCTTCTAATAATGAGGCTGAATATGAAGCTATGATTGCAGGCCATAATCTGGAAAAAACCATGGGGGCAGAGCAAGTTATTGTATTCAGTGACTCGTAGTTGATCGTAAATCAAATAATGGGAGTATATGCAGTCAAAGGAGAATTAATGATCAGGTATCATGCAAAAGCGATGGAAATTTTATCAAGTCTAATGGCAGTGCAGATAATTAAAATACCAAGATTGGAGAATGCCAGAGGAGATGCCTTAGCTCGTTTAGCATCAATCACACGCACCGAGCTATGGAGAACAGTCCCAATTGAAGTCTTGGCTAGTCGGAGCATAGATGAAGTTCTTATGATGAACTTTATTACCTTTGATTTAGGACCATCTTGGATGGATCCTATCAGGACATATATTGAAGAAGGGTATTTGCCAACTGATAAACTAGCAGCTAAGAAACTAAAGTTTAAAGCTGCTCGTTATGTATTAACCAATGGTGTTCTATATAGACAAGGAATTATAGCTAGCTTGCAGAGCACATCCCGCCGAGGTGAAAAACTTGATCGAAGAAGTCCATAAAGGGTCTTGTGGAGCCCATGTAGTAGGTTGGACACTTCTGCAAAGGATAATGACGCAGGGATACTATTGGCCGACAATGAGGGTTGATTGCATAGCCCGTGCAAAAAAATGTGACAAATGTTAACGCTTCTCCACTATCCGAAGAACTCCCCAAGCATTGTTAACACCCATTACTTCCCCTTGGCCATTTGCCATGTGGGGAATTGACTTGGTTGGGCCACTTCCAATGACCAGAGGAAGATTTAAATATCTTGTCGTCGCAGTGGATTACTTTACTAAGTGGGTGGAAGTCGAGCCTCTTGTCGACATGACATACAAAAAAGTGTACCAATTTATTTGGAAAAATATCATTTGTAGATATGGTCTTCCCCATGCATTCATCACCGACCATGGAACACAATTTGATAATGAGGAGTTCGCTCCATATTACCATCAGTCGAACATACTAAAAACTCACTCTGCACCAGGCCATCCCCAAAGCAAAGGGCAAACTGAAATGACGAACAGGACACTACTGAATGGCTTGAAGAAAAGATTAAATAATGCAAAGGCAAATTGGATCAACGAGCTACATTCTGTACTATGGGCTTATCGTACTACTCCCAGAGCATCAACAGGAGAATCTCCATATATGCTGGCATTTGGAAGTGAAGTTGTTATAACTGTCGAACTGGGCCTCCCAACACACCAAGTGCTGAACTTCAATTCCCCTGTCAACGACTTGATGAGAAGGTTAGACTTGGACATTCTCGAGGAAGTTAGAGAAGAAGCAGCCATCAGGAATGCTGCTTACCAGTAACGAACAGCTTTGCTTTACAACAAGAGAGTGAAGAAATGCAACCTAAAAGAAGGGGACTATGTGCTGAAGAAAGTAATTCAAAAACACAATAAACTGGAAGCTAACTGGCAAGGGACCTACAGAGTAACAGAGGTTGTTCGACCAGGGACATATAGAATTGAAACTTTAGAAGGGGAGGAGTTTAAGAATGCATGGAATGCAGAGCATCTTCGTAAATATTATCAGTAGTCTCATCTCTATGTAATGCAGTTTTCTTCGATATGAATAAAGTTTTGGTTATTTCGCCCAATTCTCTCTTTTTGTTGAAAATTTTTCGGAGTACTAGTGCTGCACACTACGCATCGATCCCAGAAATACCAACTCCGGTTGGTTGGGAACAAAATCCACCAACTATAAGTTGGTCGGGAACAAAAATTTCCCAGAAATACCAACTCCGGTTGGTTGGGAAGAAAATCCACCAACTATAAGTTGGTCGGGAATAAACATTTCCCAGAAATACCAACTCCGGTTGGTTGGGAACAAAAATTTCTCAGAAATACCAACTCCGATTGGTTGGGAAGAAAATCCACCAACTATAAGTTGGTCGGGAATAAAAATTTCCCAGAAATACCAACTCCGGTTGGTTGGGAACAAAAATTTCCCAGAAATACCAACTCCACTTGGTTGGGAAGAAAATCAACCAACTATAAGTTGGTCGGGAATAAAAATTTCCCAGAAATACCAACTCTGGTTGGTTGGGAAGAAAATCCACCAACTATAAGTTGGTCGGGAAAATTTTTTTACCAAGGTTGGTCGAGAACGAAAGACACCAACTCCGGTTGGTCGGAAACACTTGGTTATGGCATTTTAAATAGTTGGTCAAAAAACGAAATATCATCAACTCTGGTTGGTCGACAAATGATTATCATCAATTTAAGATAGTCAACAATAAATTTTCACCAACTTTAGTTGATCAGCAATTTAAAGTAACACAAAATATTTCTATCTTTTTAACAAATATACGTGCACATTCATTAGTAAATAAAAAGAAATGTTTTACAAAATATTTCCAAGACAATCGAAATTGCAAGTAAAACTAGAAGTCTTTCATTAAATCTAGAGCAAAATACATCGAGAATGAAATACATATTAATTATTACATAAGATTCATATTCTATTGGTTTCTTCCCCTTTGCTTTTGAAACAGGTTCCTCGCCAGCAGGAGGATCGTCTAAAGCATAAGGGGAATTTATGAAATTAAGGTCTTTGAGCATCCTGATGTTCATCACAGATGGCCGATCGAGTAGATGCTCTGGGCGAGATATCTCAACATTGGAATGGAGACTGTAGTCGCCAAGATATTTGGAAATCAAACACTGAGGGATTGCCCGAGCAGGAATCCAGCTCATGTCGAGTTTGAATGGTGGCACTGGCAGGTCAAGCAACCCAGGATTATAGTAATCCTACAAATAGTGACCTTGTTCCAATTGTAGCACACCCAAGGCATTTAACCATCCTTACTTATACCCCTCGTTGTTCGACTGTTGAATCCGATCATCGAGGTGATAGAGGGCTTCATTATAGGCAGCCATCCAAAATTCTCTAAGTAGCTTGTGGAATTGATAAGTCAACCTTTCCAGCTGCTCGTGGAGATTTTTTACGAAAAGTTCTTTATTCTCCAAGGCAGACTTTTGTGTAGAGAGCTTCTCATCCAAATTCATAATTTTCTTGGACATCTCTGCTCATGCTTGATTCTTAGCCTTTAGCTGAAAGGCCTGATTCTCCAAAGCTGATTGAGTTTTTTGCTCTTCAATAGTAAGTTGAGCAGCTCTTGCTCGTCCCCGAGAACCTCTTGCTCGACCGCAAGAAGAAGTAGAGGCTCCAGTTCTCTTCAAAGTCTCCAATTCGTCTCTCAAATTGGCATTTTCAACCTCTAAGAAAGAGAAACCCTCGTCATTGACAGGGACTAAAGCGTTCGAGGAAGATGCTGCAGACTTCAACTCAGATATCTCTCCTCGCAGGTTATTGTTTTCCTTTTCCAGCAACTTAGCTATCTGCCTGTGCTCTTCGACCTCGGTCTTCAAAGTTCTCTCCCTCACATCATAGGCAACAATCAATCTACCATATCCTTTATCAACACTTAGTTGCTGATACTTCTTCTCATATCCCTGGTGCAAAAGGTATGTAGACTCCTTGTATTGTTGTTGAATCTCCTCAAGAGTGCCCTGGAGGTCTTCAATCATTTCATAATACGCTACATTGTTAGCCACTGCCCGGTCGAGCAAACACTTTAAATACTGGTAGGCTTCAACTGCTTACTCTGAAGCATCTTGACCGAGGATATCAACGATTTGAGCTTCAGTCATATCTGTTTGACTAGCTTTGAAGTACTCATTGCATTGTCTCAACAATTTTGTATCATGAGCTGACAAGAGTTACATTCTAGCCATAAACTAGTAAAGAAAAGAGATGGAAAGAATCAATAAAATGCAGACAGAGCGAGAAGAAGAGAATCAACAGTATGAACAATCAAAATTTCAAATTTTGTTGCATCATAAAAGAGAAGTACATAGTTTTGACAAAGAAAATAAAACAGAGAGAAAAGTCCAAACAACTCTACACCTTCTCCTTGTCTCCCAAAACTTTCTCGGGAGGCTGGGATGAAGAGGAAGGTTGCTCGGATGGCACAGAAGGTTGCTCGGTGGCTGCTGGAAGCTGCTCGGCTGAAATATTGGTTAACTGGAGATGCTCGGTAGGAGTAATAGTTGGTTAGGGCTGTTCGTAGCGAAGTTCAATAGTAGGTACTTGATCCCTAACCATTATAGAAGATTCCTCGGAGGCAGCTTCGTCCTCTTCTTCTTCCCCAGGAGTAGGAGGGGGGCCAGGAATGTGTCGCTGAAATAGGTCAGAGTTCTCATAGACATTCATCTCTGTCAGAGAAGCCACCCAACCATCCCTGAAGTATTTGAGGCTGCCATACTCCATTTGTGAGACCATGGCAGCCAAACCCTTATTCCAACCTTTGTCCTAACCAGCACTGAAGGACTTTTTCACAGCCAATTTCCTTTTCACTTTCTCCGAGGAAAGCTTCTCAGACAGAAGCTCTTCAGCAGCCTTCAATTTATTCTCCACTTCTTCCTTTTGACGACCTACTTCACGAAGCCTGTTTAACTCTTCCTCAGCAGACTTGAGCTTACTTTCAAGCTCTCCAGCATTTTGGAGCTTCCCCTCGAGCTCTTTGTTCTTCTCCTCCAAGTCTTTTATTTTCTTCTCCAACCCCTTGGAGACTTCAACAGCTTGATCCCTCTCCTGCTCGGTGGAATTAAGTTGTTTCTCCCAAGCAGCTTTATCATCGACATACTTCTGACGAGAATATTTTAAAGACTGCGTCAGACCTACAAAAGCCTCCTCTACACCGCCAGAGGAGATGGACGCCTTGATGGCTTCGTCCTTCTTCATAATTGTATTAAAACAAGTTACCAACTGGAAAAAGAAAATAACTGTAAGTCAGTGCTAGCACATAACATGGAAAAATGAAAGTTTAGATTAGCAATACTTACTGAGGCAATGTGCTGAGCTGCCAAAGTGGTAACCCTATCCCGAGAAAGATTTTCTTCAATGCCTTGGATCTCGAGAATGATCCAAGACTTCACCGAGCTCATGGTAGAGCTCGGAGCAACAAAAGTGGGAACACCACTTCCAGTACTCGGGGGCTGAGAGATGGATTCAGACAAATTGACCGAGGAGCTCTTCTTTAACTTTCTCATGGGAACAGGAACATTATCGACCAAGGATGTCATCTTGGTCGGTGATATAACTATAACCTCACTTGGATAGGAAATAGCTGCAACCTTGCTCGGAGCCACAGGGGGCTTCTCGGCAACCTTCACAGTAACAGTTGGACGAGGTGCATCAAGTTGTCTTGTCCCTTCTGGGACATCCTGCTTGCTTTTCTTTGCCTCTCCAGTAACAGAGGAAGATTTCTCAAAGAGGGCAGGAGCTCTTCTTATCTTCATTCTTTCACTCAGAGGAATATGTGACTCAGGTGAAGAACTTTCAGAAGCTGGTACTGGTTCTACGCCACTTATCACTGGACGAGCAGTAAAAGACGAGGTGTAACTCTTGTACTGCAACAAGTATGAAGCTGATCTGATGTGTTCGTTAGCAACAGTTTGATGCAAACCCCAGATAAGTTTCAGATGCTTTAAATTAACTTCTATCTATTTTGGTGACCTTCTCTTGCTGTCAACTGCAAATAAATTAAAATTAAAATATCAATGACACATTTTATCAAACACAAAGAAAGCATAATTTCAAAAATAAATTAAAATAAAAACAACCTATCCCATTGCCATATGGAGGGCATCTAGGACCCTGATACACATCATTTCCACTTGGCGGAGCATGTTGCCAATTTTTCATAACAACACCATGCTCGAAGTAGTCCCTGTTGGCATCTGGGAGATTGACGACTAAAACCCTATTTAAAAACCTAGGTTTCAAGTAAAAAGTACTGTCGCTGACAGCCCATCTATAGAAAAACATAATTTTTGGAATTCCTATACGAGTTCCATGAATCTGATTTAATCTATGAACTCCATGAACTATTCTCCATGTATTGGGAGCAATTTTTGCAGGAACCACGTCAAAATATTGACAGAATTCCAGACGCAAAGGGTTTGGGGGAAAAGAAAAGCCACATTCAGCTACAAAGAGACTGGAGGACCAATGTCCCTCAGCCAAATGAAAATAATCTGAAGATTCAGAAAGTTCCTCCAAAACAACCCATGAAGGAATAGAGAAATCAGAACGAAACTTATCAAGCGACTCAACAAGGTAAAGCATGGTGAATAAAGGAAATAAAAGAGAAGGAATAAGATCTTACAGAAAAAAGATGGATCTGTTGACAACGAACGATGAAAAGGATGAACGCACAAGAGAGAGAGGAAATGGAAAACTCAAAGATACAGATTTGAAAAAGTAAAAGACGATAAGATTTTCTGCAACGCTTAAATAACTTACCTTGGGAAGGAGTACAAATAATGATTACAAAGAGAGACGTTTGCGCTACCCGCGGCTAAAATGACAAAAAGGGCGCGGAGACCGAAGTAGTTAGAAAATTTCAAAAAGTCTGATTCAATGAATTCAAAAAGAAAAATAAATGCAAAGAAAACGCTCCTATAATTCAGGATAACCATTTAATCCCGCCATATTTTGAGAAGAATGTTCCACACTCCTCAATCTCGAACTGTGAAACATTGGGGGCTTCTGTTGATACCAAAATTAGTCTGAAGACACGTGTCAATCTGCATGGCGCTAACAAACATTTCTGAACAACACCTTGACTTCGAGGAACTCAACTTCCCCGACCATCTCAAATACTCTGAGCAGTAGGTATTCTCCGAGGAATTTTATTGCACCGAGCAACTCATGGATACCGAGATACTTAGGCGGTCCGAGTTGCACCTCGATCCGAGCATTTATTACCAGAAAATTAATAGGATTAAATGCTCATCAAATGCTGGTTATTATCAGACAGATGTATACACTTCTTGGACAGTTATGTATTACCCTTTCACATGTACATCCTCAGGGCTATAAATACATTGTATCATCCTCATTGTATGGGGGCGGACTTCCTTGAGAAAAACCCTACCTCGAGAATTCCAAACAAACAGTCAGCAACAACAAAAACAGTGGACGTAGGCCATTCTTTTAAGGTTGACCCACTTTAAAAATTCTTTTGTCTTATTTATTTTATCTGTGATTGAATAATTAGAGATAATCTAATTTTTTACATCAACAAGGACGATTGGTTGGGAGATTGGGAATGAATCATGGAGGTTTTATGGCTAAAAATGTTGAATCATGTAACTATTATTTTTGGAGAAGACGAGAACTGCTACAGGCGAATCGATTCAGACCAAGGCCGAATCAATTCGGTTTCCTAGAATTGCACAATTTCATTCCTTTTTGCTTAGAACTCATGGGAAACGATTGGGTTAACCTTTGAAGAAATTTTAAAACATAATAAGAGATATTTTAATGATCAGTAGGCTAATGTTGAGATTGATATTAGTTATATGAAGAGAACTTAAAGCTATCACCGATTTGGTAATGTGGTAATAAAACCTAATTCGAAGAATTACATCGTGTCACAGAAAAATTAAGGGAGCGTATGACCAGACCAGTAGGGCATTAGTGAGATACCTACTGAAATTGCTTATATGACAATTGTTAACCTTTCGGGCTTGGGGAAAATAATCACGATTTTATGGTGAGAAGTATACGGGTAAAGTAATGATACGTAGAATATTCGAGAGTTATTATACTACGTATGGGACATCTGAGATAGTCCGCGTGTGTACCTATACTGAATATATGTGTATATATGGGTGGTGTGAATACCTATTGTTTGATATAGTTATGTCTAAGACATAACTAGGTTTTTTGCTATCACGGGAGGTTTCGCGTCGTGGCCACTCTTATTCTGATGAGCTATTAGGGGGATATTGACTTGTATCTCAAAACATAGAACTTGCAGATTGAGCACCACTTGTGGGAATAAGGGTGTGACCGGTAATTTGGGTGCATTAGGTATGTGTGTAGCCCAAAGTCTTAGAACTATGTTCGCCTCCATTATATGTGATTTGATTTAGGGTTCGAGGGAGATTGTCCAAACCGGTGTCCTTATTAGTACGTGATGTACCAGGACTTGATAATATAGTATGCCCGCAATGTAGGATCCACTTAAGGGTGCTGTGTACGTATATATATATATATATATATATATATATATATATATATATATATATATATATATATATATATATATATATATGACATCTCACAAGTAGACGTCCGCTAACGGATTAAATGACATTTCCCAATTTGTTGACCCATTTAATTAGAAAATAACAAAAGTAAAAAAAGGTTGTTGGCTTTCTTTAAGCAGCTATTGACATTAAAAAAGAGACACGTTTCATTTACCTTGCTTTTCCCTTCCCCACCCAGAGAAAAAAGCCCTAGCCGTTGTTGAAGTGAAGCCATTGTCGTCCCCCCTAACTGATTTTGAAGCCGTAACTAATCATAGATGATTTGGGACTTTCACCAACAGTTATAAAAGCCCTAGTAAGTATGTACCAATCCCATTCTTTATTTTTGCAATAGTTAGGGGACAAACTATAAATGTTAAAGTGTTGAAAGTATTAATTTCTAATATTGCAATTTTTTTTTACCATTCAGGTCTTTATAATGGAAAGTGTTCATTTGGAAACATGGAGTGAGGAAAATAATTTTTATGTCGTAGGGGATAGTGTTGAGAATGTTGAAATGGAAGTAGAGAGTAGTGAGAATGTTGTTGCTAATATGGAAAACTCATCTGATGTTGTTAATAATTCGCAAGTTTCAAACAAACTCAAACCGAGAATTGGTCAAGAATTCCCAACGCTAGATGATGCTCATTATTTTTACAATACACATGCAAAGGCGTCTTGATTTATTATTAGAAAATGGTCTGAGAGGAAGAGGGTCGGTAGTGATGAAATAGTGAGGAAAGAATATGTATGTTTTAAACAAGGAAAAAGTTCAATGATAGCGGATGTTGATGCAACAAGACGAAGGGGATCATCAAAAGAAAATTGTAATGTAAAAATTGCCGTTATAAAATCAAATTCCGGTGTATATGTAGTCACTGTGCTTGTGGATCTCCATAGTCACCCTTTGTCGTCCCCACAAAAAACTCATTTGTTAAGATCTCATCGAAAAGTTTATAGTGTGCAAAAATGTCTATCTCAACATCTTAGCATGGTAAATATACCAACACACCAAAAATATAGTTTTTTTGGTGTCCAAGATGGTTGTTTCGAAAAGATTGGGTGTACTGAAAAAGATTTGTATAATTTTGAATGGGATAGACGTAATGAGATGAAGGGGTGAGATGTTATACGAGTATACGCAATTAGATCAAAGAAAAAATCCATCATTTTTTTAAAATTAAAAATGATGATGAAAATCCCATTTCTCGTTGTTTTGGGGAAGATGCAACCTCTCGAAGGGATTATGGGTTTTTTGGTGACGTTGTTATATTCGATACTACGTATAACACCAATCAATATGGTTTAATATTTGAACCCTTAATGGGGGTTAATAATCACGGTCAAACAATTATGTTCGCTTATGCATTTTTATGTGATGAAACTGTTGAATCATTTGTTTGGCTTTTCCACCAATTTTTAGAGAACATGCCCAGTGATGCCCCTAAAATGATAATTACAGACCAAGATCTTGCAAAGATAAAATCAATCTCCGAAACTCTCCCCAATACCTTCCATCGGTATTGTAGTTGGCATATATTGACCAAGTTTTCTAAGAAAATAGATTCATTAAAATATAGCGCATATTATAGGGAGTTTTCTGATTACACTTGGAAGTCGGAAAAAAAGAAGAGTTTGACTCAATATGGATGGATCTCGTAACAAAAAGTGGCTTACATGATAACCAATGGCTAGGGAATATTTATAAAATTCGAAATATGTGGGTTCCTGCAGAATATAGCAATCTAATCAGGGGTGATAAACGGACTATATGCAAAAAATCCAATTTTGAACCAATTAAACCTGCATATAGACCAGTCAGTCTAGAAAAACTTCCAGCAGTACCAAACAAAATACCAAATTAACTAGTGGACTGCAAACCAATCAGAAGTCAACACATCAGCCTATCGTTCGAACGAGCCAGGGACATTGTTCAAACGAGTTGAGATGTCGCTCGAACGAAGTACAACTGTCGTTCGCGCGAGATGGATAAGTCATTTGAACACTTCTCGCGACCTGTCAGAATTTTCCAGATTACCAGAAAAATAATATATTATTGCCCAACGAAGAATTTTCCACAAACAAATTCCAGGAAGGGCCTGACAAAAGCAAAACAGTGTTAACTCAGTAGGCTTTTAACACAAAACGCAAAAACTCATAAAAACTAAAAATGTGAGTTACATGCAAACATAGTACCGATATGCTTAAACATGGATATGGAATGAATGGGCGTGAAACTACAACAAATGAGTCACAATTCCAACACATTGAAACGATTAAGAAGCTTTAATTGATAGCAATAAATCATCAAACTTTATCATATCCATATGACAATAAAAGTCTGAGCTTACTGAACTAAACCTACTAAATGAACACAAATCTAGAATTTTGACGATTCTACAAACAATAGCGTCAAATTGCAATGTTTCAACATTAGGATTAGTTGTGCAAACCCGTTTAAATTTTTTAATTCATCCAAACTCCATCAATAATAACATGTTTTATTTGGAATGAACTAAACTGATTTGTCCCCTTTCTTAACATATTGCATTTTCTTTTGGGCTCTTTTAAATGATGGCTTTCACGACGAGTTAATTTTGAACTCTCGCAGCCCTTTTCCGTGAATTCACTCATCATTTTTACCAATTTAAATCCTCACGGTAAACAGTTCTTACATGCACACTTATCCTTAAGTCTACTAACGCATATATGACAAGATTGAGATAAGAACGTCTCACCAAATTCAAATATGCAAGAGAGGCCAAACATCCATAAAAACTCATTCATGTGTGCAATGCTGGCATATATACAAAGTCGAATCAAAATGCATATCAACTTCGAAACAACCCCATATAAACAATGGTTAAGATCATTCTAAGCATCGATAATAATGACCAAATGTTATAGCCACATGGATAATGAAACGACCGGGGGGTGTCCAAGCACACTAATATGCCACATTAAACATGTAAACTCAAAAATAAAAACCAAAAATCTTTTGGATTTTTATATTTTAACTCAAATAAAAGAAAAATCTTTTAGGGTTTTCAAAAGTTTTCTGAAAAACAAAAATATTTTTGTATTTTTCAAATAAGACTCAATCAAGTGAAAAATAAAATACAAAAATGATACACATGTCATTATACTAGCAATGAATAAATCATGAAGCAAACTAGCATATGACAAACATGGCAACACTATCATCCTTTAGATTTAGCATGGGAAGAATCAAGTGCACCCAATTGAGAATCATGAAGTTTAATTACTAAAGCCACTAAATCCGATTTCCTAACCCAAGTAGGAGTAAAACGACGCATGGGGGTTTGGGGAACCGGGGAAACTTTATTCCTAAACTTACTAGGAGCTTGTCTAAGGTCATAACAATAACACCTAAGGTGACCTTTCCTACCACAAAACGTACAAGAGTAGCGGTGGTGGGAATGATTACCTTTATGCAGACCTTTTCTAACCTTCCTAGTGTTTCTCACACGTGCGGGGGGGATGGGAACAACTCTCACATCAAAACCTATGCCTCCCCTATCTCCCTTAATTTGGACGGTGCCTAGGATCTTATCTAACTTCTCCGACCTAGCCTCCAAATCAAACTTGACTCTAGACAAGTCTATCAATCTCTCCTCCAACCCGTGAATCCTAGACTCGAGCAAACGCCTAGACTCCTCAAACTCTAAAATCTCCATTTTCAAGGACACCATCAAACCACGAAGACTGTCTCTCTTTCTCCACAAATTCTAGTTTCTCCC
Organism: Sambucus nigra; assembly: GCA_949130495.1. NCBI lineage: Eukaryota > Viridiplantae > Streptophyta > Magnoliopsida > Dipsacales > Adoxaceae > Sambucus > Sambucus nigra. The sequence continues at coordinate 465,785,362 of OX422209.1, read as the reverse complement.
TAAACTTGTTCTCTCGTGCCCTAAGATCCTCGATCAAACTATCATTATTTTCTATGGCACGCTCATTCAACTTAGCTTGCAATTTAAAGTTAGCCTTTTTCACATTCACTGTTTTGGCATACAACTCATTAAACGCATTTTTCAACTATTTCACATCTACCTCCTCCTCATCACTCTCTTCACCCTCACTAACATGGGATACACTCAAAACATCCTCGGAAGTTTCATGCACATGAGAATCATCGTCGCTCACATGACATGCCATAAAAGCAACAAAGTTACGATCAATTGGGGAACTCTCTCCCTCTTCCGGATCACTATCTCTTAAGGTGGAATTATAGACAATGGATAGCTTGCCCTCTTTCTTAAGTCTAGTGGGACACTCATTAGCTTTGTGACCATACCCCTCACACCCAAAACACTTATCCAACTCATCTCTCTTAGGCTTCTCAAACTTATCCTTAGAGGTGGGATCTACTTTGGTGTTCTTGAATTTTTCAAATTTCTTTGCATCTTTCGATTACTTTTGAAACACAATAATTTTTTTAAATTTCTTTGCCAACAAAGCAACATCCTCAAAATCTGAATCGAAATCGAAATCCGAAACTTTGATTACCTCCTACCGAGTTTTCAAAGCAATACCCTTTTCTTTCATCGGCACTTGCTTGGAGGTAATCATGTCTATTTCATAGGTTAGTAGGTACATATAATCTCTTCTATTTTTATTGACTCTAACCTATCCAAGGAGTTCAAAACGGTGACTTTTGCCTCAAACATACTAGGCAAATACCTAAGGATTTTCTTAATGACACGGTTGTCTGGAATTTTCTCACTCAGGTTAAACGACGAGTTGACAATATTGGACAACCTAGCATAAAACTCATCAAAAGTCTCACTCTCTAACATCCTAATGGTCTCAAACTGTGTGGTGAGATTTTGAAGTTCTGACGCCCTAACTGTGCTAGTGCCCTCGTGAGTGAGTGTCAAAATATCCCAAGCCTCTTTTTATGTTTTACAAGTCATAATTCTATTATATTCTTCCTGTGTGACATGTGAAGCAATAACGTGTAGGCCCTTAGAATTATATTGTGCAAGTCTTTGTTCAGTTTCAGTCCATGACTCAACATACTTTAAACTAGTGACCTCACCTACAATAGTGATAGGGGGTGTCCAACCTTTCTCAACAACAAGCCAAACACGATCATCAATAGATTTTAATGCACATCTCATTCTCATATTCCAATAAGTGTAATTAGTGCCATAAAAAATAGGAGTTCAAGAAAATTCATTATATCCAGAATTCATCTTTGAAAACACATGGGATCACAAAACAAATAAAATATGTTTTCTATCTATGATACTAATTTGAAAGAGTGGTCAATATGTGTGGTATAAACAAAACCAGTATCTCTCAGAAAATTATCCAACTTTTAATTATGCACCAAACCAAGTTGTGAAAACCCAATTCTTACTTTAAACCAATTTTATCTTGATTAATCCTAAACATGCATCTTGTTATTAAAGCAAGTAAAGTAAAGTAAAGAATACTCACAAAGACGGATGTACGAGGAAAAAACCCAAAATGGGAAAATAACCTCGGACGACCCAAGCTAGACAATCACTATGAACAATGATTTTACAAAGACAGATTAGCCTTACACTAAGACTCGATCCCCACGAGTCTTGACACTTCTTCTGATCTTCTACCATTCCTCAATAGTGCCCAGGCAGAAATTTTGTCTTCCACGATACCTGTCCACAACACATGCGTCCACGTATGTCTCGGTGTCCACCGAATGGCTTTGATTCGTCTTCGATGTCGAACAAGAAGTCCTTCTCTTTTCTTCACCGTAAAACCCTTTAATGTTCAGTGTGTGGAACAAACAACTTTGGTGCAGCAAGATCACTTAAACATATAAGAATGATATCTCGGATCTTTGCAAACTTCTAAGGATGTGTTTATGCTTTGTAAACCTTAGAAAATATGTGCAAATAAGTTTCTGGTTCGTATACTATTTTCCAGAATGCACACTTATGAAACTCTGATAAACACACGCTTTAAATAACAATTTAGCATCGCCTCAAAAAACGTATCGTTCGAACGACATAAGAATCTCGTTCGAGCGACTTAGACATTCGTTCGCGCGAGATCTAATGTTGTTCAAGCGAGATGTTTGAATTTTTGACTTTTAGTTAAAAACGTCTCTTCAAAGAGACCCAGTAAAGTCAAACTCCTTTTTCGAGCTTGTCAGAATTAAAACGTAGTGTAAACCTTTAAAACATTTTTTAAAACATTTTAAAATATATTTCTTTATAAAAATACATCCTTATATTTTATAAAAATAATTCCGAGCACCATTAATTATACGCATTCATACCTTAGTGATCTCAGAATTCAATTACCTTTGAAGACGATTAAACTTGCACCAATTAAACATCGGCACAATAAATTCTTTGAAGCTTTGCCGCAACGTCTTCAATTTTCTTCAATACGTCATAGACGAAGTGGGATCGTGACAAATTAATAATCTCCCTATGACTATTACAAATAAGTTTTGTTCACGGAATTAAGTCAAAACAATACAGGGACTCAATTGGAAGTTTATGTCCTTACAAATCCCCCCCTTGAACTATTCTGGGACAAAACTAAACAAGAGAAATGTCTAAGTCGGGCCGTCAAGTCATATGACGCCTAAATTCCATCCCGTAAACCCAAAAACCAAAATACAGGACACAGACTAGATTATGTAGCACCGGCGAGCATAATCTGTCTGAATGTGATGTAGTCTTGAAATCTCGAATCGCTGAAGCATACCTATACACATGAAACAAACAAACAAATACCCAATGAATTATGGAGGAACAAATGATACGAAAATATATTTCCAATCATTTGAAACATGTGAGCAATTTTTTGATACCAAGAAGGAAGAAATATAATCAAACAATATGTAAATCCATATATCAATAGAAACGCTCAACAAAAAATCTCCCCCTACATCACATACATCTCTCCCCCTTTTTGTCTCGGAAAAAATAAACCAAACCAAGTATCTAGCATGAGAATATACCAATTTAAATCAATTGTATACCAATTTAAGAATCGAAACCGCTAGAAAAGCATGAAACAACCAGCTAAATATGATAATGTAATGATAAATCAGTATCTAGTAAACCAAATAAATCACACAAAGAATATAGCAATCTAATCAGGTGTGCTAAACGGACTATATGCAAAAAATCCAATTTTGAACCAATTAAAACCTGCATATAAACGAGTCAGTCCAGAAAAACTTCCAGCAATACCAAAAAAAATACCAAATTAACCAGTGGACTGCAAACCAATCAGAAGTCAACACATCAGCCTATCGTTCGAACGAGCCAGGGACATCGTTCAAACGACTTGAGATGTCGCTCGAACGAAGTACAAACGTCGTTTGCGCGAGATGGATAAGTTGTTTGAACGACTTCTCGTGACCTGTCAGAATTTCCCGGATTCCCAAAAAAATAATATAATATTGCCCAGTGAAAAAATTTGCACAAACAAATTCCAGGAAGGGCCTGTCATAAGTAAAACAGTGTTAAAACAGTAGGCTTTTAATACAAAATTCAAAAACTCATAAAAACTAAAAATGTGAGTTACATGAAAACATAGTACCGATGTGCTTAAACATGGATATGGAATGAATGGGCGTGAAACTACAACAAATGAGTCACACTTCCAACACATCGAAGCGATCAAGAAGCTTTGATTGATAGAGATAAATCATCAAGCTTTATCATAGACATAAGACAATAAAAGTGTGATCTTAATGAACTAAACATACTACATGCACACAAATCCAGAATTTTGACGATTCTACAAACAATAGCGTCAAATTGCAATGTTTCAACATTAGGATTAGTTGTGCAAACCCGTTTAAATTTTTTAATCCATCAAAACTCCCTCAATAATAACATGTTTTATTTTGAATGAACTAAACAGATTTGGTCCTTTTCTTAACATATTGCATTTTCTTTTGGACTCTTTTAAATGATGGCTTTCACGACGAGTTAATTTTGAACTCTCGCAGCCCTTTTCCGTGAATTCACTCACCATTTTTACCAATTTAAATCCTCACGATAAAAAATTCTTACATGCACACTTCTCCTTAAGTCTACTAAGACATATATGACAAGATTGTGATAAGAACGTCTCACCAAATTCAAATATGCAAGAGAGGTCAAACATCCATAAAAACTCATTCATGTGTGCAATGCTGGCATATATATAAAGTCGAATCAAAATGCATATCAACTTCGAAACAACCCCATATAAACAATGGTTAAGATCATTCTAAGCATCGATAATAATGACCAAATGTCATAGCCACATGGATAATGAAACTATGGGGGGGGGGGGGGGGTCCAAGCACACCAATGTGCCAAATCAAACGTGTAAACTCAAAGCTAAAAACTGAAAATATTTTTAGGTTTTCATATTTTGACTCAAATAAAAGCAAAATCTTTTTGGGTTTTCAAAAGTTTTCTCAAAAATAAAATCTTTTTGTATTTTTCGAATAAGACTCAAACAAGTGAAAAAATAAAATATAAAAATGATACACATGTCATTATACTAGCAATGAATAAATCATAAAGCAAACTAGGATATGACAAACATGGCAACACTATCATCCTTTAGATTTAGCATGGGAAGAATCAAGTGCACCCAAATGAGAATCATGAAGTTTAATTCCTAAAGCCACTAAATCCGATTTCCTAACCCAAGTAGGAGTAAAACGACGCATAGGGGTTTGGGGAACCGGGGCAACTTTATTCCTAGACTTCCTAGGAGCTTGTCGAAGGTCATAACAATAACGCCTAAGGTGACCTTTCCTACCACAAAATGTGCAAGAGTAGCGGTGGTGGGAATGATTACCTTCATGCAGACCTTTTCTAACCTTCCTAGTGTTTCTCACATGTACGGGGGGAATGGGAACAACTCTCACATCAAAACCTATGCCTCCCCTATCTCCCTTATTTTGGACGGTGCCTAGGATCTTATCTAACTTCTTCGACCTAGCCTCCAAATCAAACTTGAATCTAGACGAGTCTCTCAATCTCTCCTCCAACCCGTGAATCCTAGACTCGAGAAAACGCCTAGACTCCTCAAACTCTAAAATATCCATTTTCAAGGACTCCATCAAACCACGAAGATTGTCTCTCTCTTTCTCCACAAACTCTAGTTTCTCCCTAAACTTGTTCTCTCATGACCTAAGATCCTCGATCAAACCATCATTATTTTCTATGGCACACTCATTTAACTTAGCTTGCAATTTAGAGTTAGCCTTTTTCACTTTCATTGTTTTGGCATACAACTCACTAAACGAATTTTGCAACTCTTTCACATCTACCTCCTCCTCGTCACTCTCTTCACCCTCACTAACATGGGATACACTCAAAACATCCTTGGAAGTGTCATGCACATGATAATCTTCGTCGCTCACATGACTTACCATAAAAGCAACAAAGTTACGATCAATGGGGGAACTCTCTCCCTCTTCCGGATCACAATCACTTAAGGTGGCATTATAGACAATGGGTTTCTTGCCCTCTTTCTTAAGTCTAGTGGGACAATCCTTAACTTTGTGACCGTACCCCTCACACCCAAAACACTTATTCGACTCATCTCTTTTAGGCTTCTCAAACTTATCCGTAGAGGTAGGATCTACTTTGTTGTTCTTGAATTTTTCAAATTTCTTTGCATCTTTCGATTGCTTTTGAAACTGAATAAATTTTTTAAATTTCTTTGCCAACAAAGCAACATCCTCAAAATCGAAATCGGAATCGGAATCCAAAACTTTAATTTCCACCTTCCGGGTTTTCAAATCAATACCCTTTTCTTTCTTAGGCACTTGCTTGGAGGTAATCATGTCAATTTCATAGGTTTGTAAGTCACCTACAATCTCTTCTAGTTTCGTTGACTCTAACCTACCCAAGGAGTTCAAAATGGTCCCTTTCGCATCAAACCTACCAGGCAACGACCTAAGGATTTTCTTAATGACACGGTTGTCGGGAGTTTTTGCACATAGGTTAAACGACGAGTTGATAATATTGGAGAACTTAGCATAAAACTCATCAAAAGTCTCACTCTCTAACATCCTAATGGTCTCAAACTGTGTGATGAGATTTTGAAGTTTTGATGCCCTAACCGTGCTAGTGCCCTCGTGAGTGAGTGTCAAAATATCCCAAGCCTCTTTTGATGTTTCACAACTCATAATTCTATTATATTCTTCCAGTGTGACATGTGAAGCAATAACGTGCAGACCCTAAGAATTATATTGTACAAGTCTTTGTTCAGTGTCGGTCGATGACTCAACAGGCTTTAAACTAGTGATCTCACCTATAATAGTGACAGTGGGTGTCCAACCTTTCTCAATAGTAAGCCAAAAATGCTCATCAATAGATTTTAATGCACATCTCATTCTCATCTTCCAATAAGTGTAATTAGTGCCATAAAAAAACAGGAGTTCGAGAAAATTCATTTTAACCAGAATTCATCTTTGAAAACACATGGGATCACAAAACAAATAAAATATGTTTTCTAGCTCTGATTCCAATTTGAAAGAGTGGTAAATATGTGTGTTTTAAACAAAACCAATATCTCTTAGAAAATTATCCAACTTTTAATTATGCACCAAACCAAGTTGTGAAAACCCAATTCTTACTTTAAACAAATTTTATCTTGATTAATCTTAAACATGCATCTAGTGATTAAAGCAAGTAAAGTAAAGTAAAGAATAGTCACAACGCCTGATGTACAAGGAAAAAATTGAAAACGGGAAAACAACCTTGGACGACCCAAGTCAGGCAATCACTATGAATAATGGTTTTATAAAGACAGATTAGCCTTACACTAAGACTCGATCCCCACGGGTCTTGACGCTCCTTCTGATCTTCTACCGTTCTTTAGTAGTGCCCACGCAGAAATTCCATATTTCCCGATACCTGTCCACAACACACTCGTCCATGTATGTCTCTGTGTCCACCGAATGACTTTGATTCATCTACGATATCGAACAATAAGTCCTTCTCTTTTCTTCATCGCAAAAACCTTTGATGTTTAATGTGTAGAACAAACAACTTTGGTGCAACAAGTTTACTTAAACATATAAGAATGATATCTCGGATCTTTGCAAACTTCTAAGGAAGTGTTTATGCTTTGTAAACCTTAGAAAACACGTGCAAACAAGTTTCTGGTTCGTTTACTGTTTTCAAGAATGCACACTTACGAAACTCTGATAGAAACACACTTTAAATAACAATTTAGCGCCGCCTCGAAAAACATGTTGTTCGAACGAGTTAAGGAACTCGTTCGAGCGACTTAGACATCTCGTTCGCGCGATATCTAATGTCGTTCAAGCAGGATGTTTGACTTTTTGACCTTTAGTTGAAAACGTCTCTTCAAAGAGACCAGTAAAGTCAAACTCCTTTTTTGAGCTTATCATAATTAAAATGTAGTGTAAACTTTTAAAACACTTTTAAAAACATTTTAAAATATATTTCTTTATAAAAATACGTCCTTATCTTTTATAAAAATAATTTTGAGCACCATTAACTATACAGATTCATACCTGAGTGATCTCAGAGTGCAATTACCTTTGAAGGCGATTAAACTTGCACCAATTAAACATCGGCATGATAAATTCTTTGAAGCTTTGTAGCAACGTCTTTAATTTTCTTCAATACGTCATAGACCAAGTGGGATCGTGTCAAATTAAAAATCTCCCTATTACATATTACAAACAAGTTTTGTTCACGAAATAAAGTCAAAACAATATAGGGACTCAATTGGAAATTTATGTCCTTACACCGCATATGTGAATCATGTCTTCTCGGCAGAGATGTCTAGTAGTCAACGGGATGAAATTGGTCATTCACGTTTTAAGAAGTTTGTTGGAAAAATGAATTCTTTGGTTGATTTCATAGTGCATTTTGCTAGGGGGCTTCAAAGACAACGTCATCAATCATTGATTGCGGACAATCGAGACATGATTGAGAAACCCAAAAAGAATTTTTTTAATGAAATTTTAATGCAAATGGATGATGTTTACACACGTGAGGTGTTCTTCAAATTCCAAGATGAGTTATGTGAGAGCTTTAGTTACAAATTTGAGCTCGAGTTCGAGTCGGACACTAGTCGTTGTTATAAGATTCAATGCAAAGCTAATGGTACATATTACGTTTGGCGCATCGCAGGGGCTTTTGGAACTGCTCATTATCTTTTCAATTGAATGCATGAATGTAAAATTGAATGGTACTGCTAGTTATGTAGTAGACTTTGGAATTGAGTGAATGTAAAATTGAGTGAATGTTGAATGGTAATGCTCATTATGTTTCCTACTTAAAATTGAATGAAGGTTGAATAGTATTGCTAAAATTGAATGGTACTGCTCATTATGTTTTCAATTGAGTGAATGTTGATAAGAGGTTGCATTTGGAACTGTTAGTTATGAAGTAGGAACCTAGTCAGGTGGAGTAAACCTCCACCTGATATGTTGATAAGAGGTTGCAATTGAGTGAGATGGTGTGCGTTTCCTCTCAAAGAAAAAAGGATGATATTTGTATAATTTTTCAGAACAAAATTGGCAGGAATCTTAATCAATCCATCATTATGTGATAATGCATTTGTTATTTTCCTCGGATCATCTGAAGGAGTTCCTCCATAGAATTGGGCTGCTATGATATTAAAGCATTAGTATCCAATTGTAACATTTATCCATCCTTTTCTTATGACATCTCAATTTTTCTTTGATCCTAACAAAAAATTAATTGCCAAAATTTTCTACTGCCATTTATACCAAAATTATAACTGTTAGTTATGGCATATGATACAATTGAACCAACTTAGCAGACTTCGGATGAAAATGCCCAATCAAAGATATTTCATTAAACATTACCAAATCACATCTAATACAATAAAAATGCAATGAGTGCAACATAGACAACAAAAATTGCAATAATAAATCGTCCGGTCGCCTTTTCTCTAACTTCATCTCGCATTTGTCATATTTCATCTCGCATTTGTTGCAATACATCACGAACTTGGGTAATATCATTTCGTAGTTGGGTAATTTCATATCGGAGTTGAATGTGACAACTTTCTTCTTTCTTGTGTAAATCTTTTCGATGCACATTCTCGTCATAGTAACCTATGAAATTTTAGCACTCCTACAATTATAAGCATATAAATTAATTTTTTGTTCATTAATAAAAAAAATTACAAAAATAAAATAAAATCATACCATGTTTTGAGGGCATGAGTAAAAATGTATACTCAAATTTTTTGCACTTTTTGAAATTTTTACAATACAAGTTCCCATACGACAATTGCAAATATGAACAGGTCACCCCAGTGTGGCATTGGATGATTTTGAATGACTTTCCATTCTCTATGAAATGAAAAAATAATAATTTACTATGACATAAATAAAGAAATCAACTGAAAATTTTGAAGATGGAATATTTGAATACCTTAATCAAAACCAGCTAGGGCTTTTGGTTTATAATAAACTAATACCTTAATCAAAATCAGAAGATGGAACACAACATTTCACTTCAAAATCAATTTGGGGAGGACGACAATGGGTTCACTTCAACAACCACTAGGGCTTTTTTTCTCTGGGTGGCGACGTCCGCTTGTGAAAAGTCCTCTCTCTCTCTCTCTCTCTCAATATATATATATATATATATATATATATATATATATATATATATATATATATATATATATATATAAGTGTGATTGATTTTTCTACGCGAGAATGAGTAGATAAGACATATAGTCATATCTAAATTATTCTAAATGTGTGAGAAAACATTTATCAACGGATGACTTTTAATGAATACAAAGAAATAGAAAATGTATTATCGTATTGTATGTGCAATACGAGTGGGCAATATAAATTATTGGATGGGAAGATATATAAATCAGACTAGTTAGGCGGCTAGCATAACGAGGTGGGTTAGGGTAGTACGTTAGGTCTACACAATATTTGAGGGGTGAGTGTCTCAGGTGAAAGCACGTAGTACTAACATGTATATAATATTTTATCTTGATGCGTTTTAAACACTTGGTAAATTTTTCAAGTTGTTTTACGTGGGCTCTGACCCGCTGCAAATCCTTTTTATAAAAACAATTTTAGGTGCCCGACCACAGAGATGCCAGGCATATGAGTTCCTACATTTGACAAGCTGCAACTGCTATGGAAGTTACTGGACCTTGATATTAGACTCCTCCATGTTTATTTCAGTTCCTATGCATCCTTATTTATCTCAGTCGGGAATGTCTCAGTCGGGCATGTCTCCCATCCTTAGTTGGATTGTATTTTTAAAGACTTTGTATTTCCATTTATTTCCAGTATTGCTTTAAACATTATCTATAGATGACTATATTCAGATTCTATCTGGAGTGTTATTTTAGACTCATTTATATATTTATTTTGTTATCTTATAATCCATTATTTTGTGCTTGGAGTGGTGAATGTTAATTATTCAGTTTATATTAGATTGCATATTAATATTACAGATTAAAATTGTGATACCATGCCACTACAGTACATCAAAAAGAGGAATTTGACGTGGTTTAAAACTGTACCAGATCAAATCTGGCACAGCTTAAAACCATGCCAAAAGTGTGCCAGAAATATCAAATTCTGGCACGGTTTAAAAGTGTACCAGAAGTGTTGCTGTTTGGTCAAATCTGGCACACTTTTGAGCCGTGCCAGAATAAGGTGTTCCAAAATGACCAGTTTTTTCTGACACGGCTCAAAAGTGTGCCAGATTTGACCAAACAGCAACACTTCTGGTACACTTTTAAACCGTGCCAGAATTTGATATTTCTGGCACACTTTTGGCATGCTTTTAAGCTGTGCCAGATTGAGAACATTTTGATAAACTTTGGCACAGTTCAAAACCGTGCCAAAATTTGATACACTTTTGGCACGGCTTTGAACTGTGACAAATTTTTGGTAAAAGAAAAAAAAATTAATTATTTGAAAACCAGAAAATTCACAAATTGTAAATCTCGAAAGTTGTTGACAAACTAATGTGCATACAAACTTCAAAATATTACAAATAATAATAGTTGACAGACTAAAAAAATTGGGCAAAGTTTCCTCTATTTTTTGGACATTCTAAAACGTGTTAATATAATACCTGGGTAATGTAAAGCCTGCACGGTCATAAAATATAACAATAAAACTACAAAATCCCGCACAACCATAAGAGTTAATAATAAGACTACAAAAGCCCGCATGGACATAACACAAAAAGATATAATCCTGAATATTAACGAAATTAATAAATAATTCTCTTGTTATAGACCATTGACTTCATGTGTTCCACATGGATAAAATCTAATGGAAAAATGTTATCTACAACAAACTAAGATATAATAGGAGATGATGTTAGTAACCAAGTAATTTAAAAAAAATCTTATTCAGGCAGAAAATTTGCATTTACGAATTTAAATTATTATTGTATTCACAAATCGATATTGTTGTGACTATATGGTCAGCTCCTACGAGTTACATTAGTCCCATGCGAGGTGTTACTACTTCTTACTGGTCCGTTTTGGGACTAATTTAAGTGTTCACTCTCAAACGACATGTTTTTCAACCCAATGTAGATATTTTCAAATTATTGTCATATCCTCAAACTGGGAGACAAGTGACTACACGATCAATTCCTACAAGTTGCATTGGTCCCGTGCAAGGTGTCTGTGCCTCTTACGGAGAAATTTGGAAGCTGGTTTGGGTTTTCACCCTCAAACGACATGTTTGTAAGCCTAATTTAGATATATTCATATTATCGTCATATTCTCAAACCGGGAGAACCGTGACTACGCGATTAGTTCCTACAAGTTACATTGGTCCCCTGAGAGTTGTTCGTGCCTCTTACGGTGATGTTCGGGGGTTGGTTTAGGTTTTTACCCCTTAACGGCTTGTTTTTAAGCCTAATCGATATATTTTCATACTATTGTCATATTCTCAAATCGAAAGTCCTGTGACTATGTGGCCAGTTCCTACAAGTTACATTGGTCCCGTGTGAGGTGTTCGTTCCTCTTACGGGGCCGTTTGGGGACTAGTTTAGGTTTTAACAACTTGTTTTTAAGTTTGAATGTTGATTTTTGCAAATTATCATCATATTCTCAAACTAGGAGACCCATGACTACGCGGTCAGTTCCTACAAGTTACATTGCTTCTGTGCGAGGTGTTCGTGCCTCTTACGGAGCCGTTTGGGGGCTGGTTTAGGTTTTCACCCTTTAACGGCTTGTTTTTAAGTCTAAGTGTTGATTTTTTCAAATTATCGTTATATTCTAAATCCAGGAGACCCGTGCCTATGCGGTCAGTTCCTACAAGTTACCTTGGTACCGTACGAAGTGTTTATGCCTCTTACGGGACCGTTTGGGGGCTGGTTTAGGTTTTCACCATTTAACGGCATGTTTTTAAACCTAATCTAAATATTTTCAAATTATCATCATATTCTCAAATCGAGAGAACCGTAACTGCGCAGTCAGTTCCAACAAGTTATATTGGTCCCGTGGGAGGTGTTCATGCCTCTTACGGGGCCGTTTGGGGGGCTGGTTTAGGTCTTCACCATTTAAAGGTATGTTTGTAAGCCTAAGTGTCAATTTTTTCAAATTATTATCATATTCTCAAACTGAGAGACTTGTGACTACACGGTCAGTTCCTATAAGATATATTGGTCCCGTGCGAGGTATTCGTGCCTCTTACGGGGCCGTTTGGGGGCGGGTTTAGGTTTTCACCATTTAACGACATGTTTTTAAGTCTAATCTAGATATTTTCAAATTATCGTCATATTCTCAAACCGATAAATCCATGACTACGCGATTAGCTCCAACAAGTTACATTGGTCCCGTGCGATGTTTTGTGCCTCTTACGGGGCCGTTTGGGGACTGGTTTAGGTTTTCACCCTTTAACGGCTTATTTTTAAGCCTAAGTGTTGATTTTTGCAAATTATCATCATATTCTAAAATCGGGATATCCGTAACTACACGGTCAATTCCTAAAACTTACATTGGTCTCGTGCGAGGTGTTCGTACCTCTTACGGGGCCGTTTGAGGGTTGGTTTAAGTTTTCCCCATTTAAGGAAATGTTTTAAGCCTAATGTAGATATTTTCAAATTATCATCATCTTCTCAAACCGAGAGAACCATGACTATGCGGTCAGTTCCTACAAGTTACGCTGGTCCCGTGCAAGGTGTTCGTGCCTCTTACGGGGCCGTTTGGGGGCTAGTTTAGGTTTTCACCCTTTAATGTCTTGCTTTTAAGCCTAATCTATATATTTGCAAATTATCATCAAATTCTCAAACCGAGAGACCTGTGACTACTCGTCAGTTCCTACATGTTACATTGGTCCCGTACGAGGTGTTCGTGCTTCTTACGGGTTCGTTTGGGGGAGGGTTTAGGTTTTCACCATTTAACGACATGTTTTTAAGCTTAAGTGCTGATTTTTACAAATTATCATCATATTCTCAAACCGGAAGACCTGCGACTATGTGGTTAGTTCCGAAAAGTTACATTTGTCCTGTACGAGGTGTTCGTGCCTCTTATGGGGCCGTTTGGGAGCTGGTTTCAGTTTTCACCCTTTAACGACTCATTTTTAAGCCTAATCTAGATATTTTTAAATATCATCATATTCTCAAACTAGGAGACCCATGTCTATGCGGGTTGTTTCTACAAGTTACAATGGTCCCGTACGAGGTGTCCGTGCCTCTTTCGGGGTCGTTTTGGGGGCAGGTTTAGGTTTTCACCCTTTAACGACTTGTTATTAAGTCTAAGTGTTGATTTTTTCAAATTATCATCATATTCCCAAATTGGGAGTCCCGTGACTACACGGTTAGTTCCTACAAGTTATATTGGTCTAGTGCGAGGTGTTCGTGCCTGTTACGGTGACGTTTGGGGCTGGTTTAGGTTTTCACCCTTTAACGGCTTATTTTTAAGCATAATCTAGATATTTTCAAATTATCATCATATTCTCAAATCGAGAGACCCGTGACTACACAATCAGTTCCTATAAGTTACATTGGTCCTGTGCGAGGTGTTCGTGCCTCTTACGGGGTCGTTTAGGGTCTGATTTGGGTTTACTACTTTTAACAGGCTGGTTTAGGTTTTCACCCTCAAACGGTATGTTCTTTAGAATAATCTGAATATTTTTAAATTATCGTCATATTCTCAAACTAGTTAAACCATGACTACACGGTCAGTTCCTAATAGTTACATTGGTCCCGTGCGAGGTGTTCGTGCCTCTTACATTGGTGTGTATTAGAGAGTTCTTCCCAAAGCACCCTTCATTGGACATAATCAGTGCTGGCATAAACCGGGACTAGGTGATGAGATCCTATGTGTTACATTAATACCGTACGAGGTGTTCGTGCCTCTTTGGGGTTGTTTGGAGGTTGTTTTAGGTTTTCATCCTCTAACAGTATGTTTTTAATCAATTTAGAACGCTTATTGATTTTAGAAAATTTTGACATAGTCTCATTTATTTATTCGTTAAATCCAACATGTTTTAACATTTAAAATAAACTCAATAGCAATAGAAAATTCCAAAACCAAACCACCAGCAAATCCATTCCACCAAATTAACTAAATAATCTCATAAAGTAAGGCATTTTACATTTGGCTACTTGTTGCCGCTATTTCAGGCCATTTGTTTATTTAATGCTACAACATTTAAAGAGAATTTGAGACTTTGAGACTAACCAGATTTCATTTGTATTTTGATAGCCACCCGATGAACTCTTCGCGCCATAACTTCTCGAAAGTATCCCATTTGGTCCAACAATGTCTGTAAATTCTAAAATCTTCTATTCTGAGTGGCATTTAGTTGTTCAGTAGACGATATCTGATCTTTTAAGTTTCTCAGCTCTTCATTATGAGACCGAGACTGTGCTATGACTGTTGAAGTGTCAGAAGACTTATATTAGAATGTTTGTCTTATAAAATACAAAAAGGATAAAAGGGGGAAAGAACTGAAAATTGCACTTATCATTCATCAAATCATACTTTATTTTACTCTAATACGATGTCTTGAAGAATTCCACGATGCTAGTTTTCACGTCAGTCACATGCTCCTGAATTCAAAATCGATAAAACCATACTAGTTGATGATTGGGGTGAAACATGTCAAATATGCACAATGTCAAGAATATTATTATAACACATAAATTGAAATCAAATTTAGTAAAGATAAAATCAATTTGTACCTTTCCTTCTTGAACTGAACCTTTCACCTTTTTTTGCATAGGGTATGTCATTCAGGTTTTTGTTAATTTTTTTCCCTACCATTTCACCTTTAAACCTTTTTTTGTACCATTTAAATAATGCCTAAATCTCTTGAAAATTTAAAAACTGTGTTATGCAATCCCCAAACATAATAACATTAATATCAATCACATTAAAACTTCAATGTAAGCTACCCGGAAAACAATTTTAATGATTTACGCACCAAGTTAATTTTAGTATTGTACGCCATTTTAGCTCTAAAAATATGTAACTACTCCAAAGCTTCATTTTGCTTACACCAATTGCGCAAATCAACTAAAACAACCTCTCGAGTATAAAAATGAAATATATACCTTCAGATAGCGACAAAACTTGATTATTACCCGCCTATGTATTATGGTAGCTAATAAAACCTAAAAATAAAAGGAGTTGTCCACCCAAATATTAGACATTCAACTATTGTACCAATAACTCGTTAAATTTAAGATTCGTTCAAAATGGAGTATGGATTCTAATCAACAAACTCCTAAAATACCTTTAATCTTATTGTAAATTCAAAAGTGGCCATAAAATTTAAGCATAATAAAACTAATTTTGGAAACCCTAATTTAAATTTTAAAACACAAATCCCAAATATGACCTACGATATAATAATATAATTCTGAACAATATATGAGAACATGTATCGGGGATCCCTGTCCCCGTTTAAAACATGTATCGGTTTCCCCGCGGGGAGCCCAGTTCTTTTCTTTTTTTTAATATATACAACTCCAAAAAAATATCTTAAACAAAAAATTCATTTGAATCTCATTTTTACCTATACAGGCTTTATAAAAAATTACAGTTAATAGTGGGCGACAGGAACAACATTTAAATCTTTAAAAAAAATCTCAAACAAAAAATGTAAGCTATAAAAAAATCTCAACAGGAACAACACTTATTCTTTTAAATCTTAAAAAAATGCAAACAAATCTCAAACAAAAAATGCAAACAAATACATTATTAATACTTAAGTCGTACTTGAAGCAAATAAATCTCAAACAGATCTTGGGCGACAGCACACCTAAAGAGACAAATGGAACAACAGTTACCTTGGGCGCCAGGAACAAATATCAACCTAATTTAGAATAAGACTGGAGAGCACTGGCGAGATGGTTTGAAATTGAGCAAAAAATAGAATTTTAATTTTTGTGTCCATGATAGACTTCAATTTCATAAAGCTCCATTTCAATAGTAAAAACAAAACTGACTATAGTCAGTCTATAACTCCAAGCCAGGTCTAGTAACTATAATTTTGTAATTAAAACCACAATTATAATTAACTAAACTAAGCCCATAAAATACCCACTTCAACCACACACACGTAAATCATGGGGGAAAAGTGTGGTATACCAAAATACAATCTGGGTATGTATAGTTTATACTTTGTAAACGATTTGAAGCTCAAAAAAAGACTTTGTAAAAATAAACAATAAGGAAAGAATAAATTTTATATTTTAATGTAGTGAATAGTGATAAATGGATGATAATGTATATACCTGGTTGTCATGAGAAGAAATCTAGGTTGAAGAGGTTTGTTGAGGATGAGAAACTTGAATGTTAGTATCATCATCAGAGAGCAATTGGATGGTCTTCCCAGATAACTTAAGTGCGAGATCTTTGTTATTTGACATTTTTGTATCTAAGTATTTAGAGATGTTTGGTTTTGTTGAGCAGAGGATTGGTTTCTTGAGTTATGTTGGGTTTTAACAAAGGGGGAGACTGAATTCTCAGCCACAAGTTATGTTGTGTATATCAAATCTCAAAAGAAATGACAGGAACAACAATTACCTTTACCTTAGGTGGCGACAGGATGATGAGGTGCTGGCGAGGTGATGAACAACATGAACAATCTTATATGAGGAGATGAGGGGCGGACGGGAGGGACGATGAGCAGACTAGCTGCAGTAGAGGATGCCCGGGCCCCTATAGTGGGTACTTCCACTGCGGACCGAAGCGACTTACCATAGATCGGTGGCCGAAGGCTTGTAGGACAGAGCGAGTGGATGCCGTAGTAGAGAGAGAGTGTATATTGGATCCGATAAGTGGGTGAGGGGAGGGAGAGAGATGGGAAGTGGAAGATTGAAAGATGAGAGAGGAAAGAGAAGAGGAAAAGTAAACATAATAATTTTTTTAGGGTCTTTTATATTTTAATCAAGTGTACTCAATTTCGGCACACTTTAAAAGAGTGCCAAATTTTGGCACTATTTTTAAGTGTGCCAGATTGTCATTAAACCGTGCCAGAATTTGGAACAGTTTAAAATTATGCCAAATTTTTAACATCAGGATGTGCCAAATAGCTATTTTTGGTGTAGTGTTAGGGTATTGGTAATTAATTGAATTTCGACAGTGATGCTAAGAATGAAACCATTAATGATTCCTATTTAATTTAATAATGGACTGATCAACCAGGATTAGAATAGGTGGGGTGTCACAGCTACCCATAGTGACAAACTGTTAGTCTAAAAAGAAAAGCTAATGAAGGTTGTTATACTCTTTATTGTGCTATCAAATGGCAAAGATGGCAAAGCTATTGAAGGTTGGGGCGGAAGGATTTTCTATGATAGATGAATACTTCGGAAGGAAGGGAAGGCCTCAACACCAGGTAAGCAAGTATCAATATCAGCCACATCAATCCCATGTTTATCCGGTGACTATAGTTTCCACAACGAAAGAGGTTGTTTTTTTATGAGGCAGCAAATTTCTATGATGGGGCCGTGATTGCAAATTATCCCAACACAAAACAGATGCGTGCGCCTTTTTACGCTCCTTAATGATACTTTTATATCAACACATATATGTAATTAAATAAGACACTATCCTTGTTGTATCACTTTATTTTATAAGTCACTTGGTTGACATCACAATGAGGTGCAACGGGTTGTAGTGGATGAACGTGATAATCTACAAATACTATGTGTTTCTAACCATTAGTATGTACTCCATCTCTCTCTCTCTCTCTCTCTCTCTCTCTCTCTCTCTCTCTCTCTCTTATGACACCCCGCCTAATAAAATACTGGGCGATCACTCCTATATAAAAACAGGAGTCTCATATGGATCATTCTTAGCATCACTGTCGAAAATCCATTTTAATTACTAATAACCTATAGGCTGGTGTCAAAATTTTACTTAACTACTCTTTTTAAACAACTACAATTAAAACATTCACACAGTTCTGCGTAAATGAAACTAAAATGAAATAAAATAATCGAACACTCGGTCAAAATTATACAACCATATTGAATGCCGCACTAAAAAGCAAAAAAAGAATAAATAAATGCTGTTGGGTTATTAGCCTGAATGTGTATACAATACCTCCTATCTAGATTTTAATAATCGAAGCGTCTACGAAGAACCTGCACGCATCCACAGCGGCTGCAACCGACGTCTGAATCGAAGGAAGTGCCACCCAGGCGTCCCTGTGTCTGGACACCTATATATATATATATATATATATATATATATATATATATATATATATATATATATATATATATATATATATATATATATATATATATATATAATATATATAGAAAGAAAGGAAAAGTAGATAAACGGGTCAGAGCCCGAGTTGTGAAAATATTTAGCAAGTGCATAAATGCCTTATTTTTAGAAAAAGGTTTTATCTCATATTTAAGTTTGGTATCGCACTCCCATGAGATACCCCTCACCTCTCTTTTAATAGTGCACACCTAACGCACCCTAACAAAATACCCTAGTCAAGCTATCCCGCCTAACTAGTCTAATTCACCCGTCTACTAGAAACCTATACAACCCGAGTACTAAGGGCTAAATTTCCCTCCATTCTCAACACTGCACTAAGTTTGTGCATGGGGTGTCTCGCAAAGCGAAATCCAAATAAGGAACCCCCCCCCGATACACTACTACTTGGCAGGGTTAATGGTAGATATCCATTAGGCCCGTAGCACAAAACTAAAGTATAAATATATACTTACATTCTTATATATATACATATCACATTCATCTTTATATACGTCTTACAATACACATCCGGAAAATATCTCCCTGACTGAGGTTTTCTTTACATTCAAAAAACGTTTACCAATTCATTTTCATTTCAAAACTTTCTATTTCCCTTCATATATCCAGGAAATATACTTAAAGCAAGTTTTATTGTCATAAAAATGCTTTACCGTTTCATAACATCCCATTTCCCTTCTTATATCCAAGAAATGTATTTAAAAGACAATTTTATTATCATAAAAATGCTTTTTCATATCATATTCTTCCATTTCCCTTCTTCCATCCAGAAAGTGTATCTGAAGCCAATTCATTTATTCCATTTTCATCTTTATAATATACATCAATATAATAACCATCCCACCGAGCTATAACTCGAGGATATAGTCTTTTAATGCTATCATCTTCCAGTTGCCCAAACCACGTAGCAAACTCGGGTCACCTGGAGGGGCTAAACGACACCCATCCTCGTGATCAACTCACGCACACAACATTCGGGAAGAGATCATAGCTCCTAACCGGTCAATGAGATGAAACATACCCACCATGTCTCACCACAAAAGAAATGTAAATCACATTATAACACACTGGACGACTATGACCTGGGGAATATCCACACCCTGCTCCTCGAGCCAGGATGCTCACCCTCAGCGCGGAAACTTCCCAATGATAGCATTAGAGGGGGTAAGCTACACATATATGTATACCATCCACACATAGATTTATATACATAACCGTATCATATAAGATATATACTTTAATCACATAGTATATATATACCATATATTCCTCCTCGAATATATATGAATGGCCATAATTGCCAATCACATCTAACGATGGCCAATAATCCCAAAGATTCTCTCAAAGAATCATAATCATGCATTCATATGTGCATGATACTATACCCAAAGTATTCCCTCACTTCGATAAATAATAGTTACCTTAATTATCTCTAAGGACTTATTGGATATCTCCAATTATACCAGTTCACTCTAAGTGAATATATATCTATATTCCCAATTTATCCTAATTATCTCATAGGATATACTCAATCCACAATCAATTATAATTATGTTTCCTCTACACATAATTATATAGGCCTAAATTCCCTACTGAAATATTCCAGGGATTATTCTTTCCCGGATAACCTTAAATTCAATAAGTCGTGGACTCCATTTCCACGAATCCAAGGACTATATCTCGTCTCTATAATCAATTAGAGGTCCCCACCCTAACTTAGGAACCATAAACCTTTAAATTCTACCAATTATTTATTTTCCTCGAAAATATAACTTAAGGATTATACATTTAAAACCCTCACCTTGCCCTCCTAAATTTCCTCAATTAGAGGACTCTATACTCCTAAAGGATTACTTATTTTATCCCTTAAATAACCTCAAAGCAATATGTATTGGAATCTATACCATTCAATTCACCCTAAGAAAGATTGTCTACTTTCAGAAGAGGTCGATCGATCGACCCTTGGTCGTCGATCGATCGATGGCTCGATTGATCGAGCCCCCATGATCGATCGATCGATCATGTCGGGCAGCTTCTTATCCGACAAGCTGTTTCGGCCATTAAAGCTTATCCCAAGCTTTTGTCGCCTCATCCAACGTCCTACAACCTCAACCAACTACAAATACACATATATTAAGGGTTCTAAACATCCTAGAACCCTAAACCACCAATTAATTTTGATTAATTTCTAAGTTTCTCCAATTATGAAATTTTAGGGGTTTATTCGTTTTAACTCCCGAAAACCCGTTTTATCCATGAAAACCCCGCCCAAAATCTTTAGGGTTTTTTAATACCAAACTAAGATATGAGATTTATGCAAAAAGTAAATAAAACAAGTAAACACTTGCCTCGTGGACATAATCCGACGATCCCGGGTCGAATCCCACGGAGGTAAGCTGGAATCTCCCCTTTCTCCTCTTTTTCTCTCCTCCTCTCTCTCTTATCTCTCTTCTTTCTCTTTTCGTTCTATTCTCTTACCCTCTCCCTCCTTATATAGGGAGAAAAGGGTTTATACCCCTTAAAACCCAAAAACGACTCGTTTACTCAATTACGAGTTACTTTTACTCCAAAATTACCCGAAACTCAATTTCGACAATCGGATACTCTTTTCCGACTATCTCGGCCATTCCGAGACTCATGGCGCAGTCGAAATCCCCATCCGAGGTACTTGACCGCAACTCACTATTTTAACCCCACACGACTTAATGCGGGTTTTCCAATTTAAATCTCACCTCGTGTCGCTTTACTCAACGGCGACATATAATTAAAATATTCCGACATATTTAATCGCAAAAATAATTACAACATCCATCGAAAATCATTTAATCCTCAAAAATCCCAAAAATCACTATTTCGAGAAATTCCCCAAATTCCAATTTAAACTCAATAATGGAATTTAATTGTCTCCAAAAAGGACGGGTTGTTACATACTCCCCCCCCCCCCCCCCCCCCTTATAAGGGAATTTCGTCCTCGAAATTCAGATACAACCTACACCGCCAATCCTAGAATCGATCCAAATCATAATACCTCAAGGGGAACGATACTAACCCAATGGTTCCTAACCATACACTATACGGCTACCGCGGTCGTAAAGTGACTCCAATAACATCACATTGCACCCATCATCTATAGTGACTCACGACATAAACTTTAACTTTATATACCAAGCCTTTTCTATTTCAGGCAGTATATAAAACCAACTCACTAAGGTGCCCATACACCTTTTTAACTCGTGCACGTCTGCACATCCATTCTAAATGTTCGACACTTAACACTCTCTCTAAATAAGGGTCTCCTTTCCTCGGTGTAATACTCACACATGGGTCCTCTCAACCCGCGAAATTCAATTCTCCTTATATCGGTGCCACTAACTCTATTAAACTTACATCCTACAAATGCTATGGTCTAAGTGTTACCCTACCTACGTGAAACAAGTATAATCCTAAGTATATCCCTAGTGCCCAAGGCCTCTCTCAACTTCCAACATTTGCTTGGTTTCATACGTGGGACGTCTCGCATAGCGAAATCCAAACAAGGAACCCTCCCGTTACACTACTCCCTCGCGTCGTCGATCATTGAGATGTAACGGCCTAAGGCACCCCAACGGGACGTCCTAAATCCTACCTCCCTAACCTACGAATGCATTTCTACCATTCTATCCTATCAATCGGGCGCCTATCTCTATCAATATTTTACGATCATTTCATCCAAAACATACTTCTCCAAAATTTTCCTTTTCATTAAGGCCTGGCCATAAGCCTCAAATCAATTCCTTTCACCTTGACTCACCTTTATACTTGCGGTGAGAAAAACATTTTAGTGCTTTTCCACAGCACAACATTTCCATAAATATACCACCATCACATGGCTCATAGTCTATAGTGGTTCATCCACACTATAAGACTTTTCCACAAAATCAACATCCTTGCATCCTATAACATCTCTCCACTCCCGACGCCGTTAAGGTTCACGCTTGGAGCGTCTCGCAGAGCAAAATCCAAACAAGGAACCCCTCCACACACTACTACTTAACTTTATCGGTCATCGAGGTCCGTTATTTTCGAACATGCAACCGGGAAAATCCTATCACCTTTCAACAAAAAGTGGTCTGAACTCCTATCTCTAACTAAGAGTCACACCACCAAGCGCTCGTACTAATATTCAGTCCTTGCGCAATCAACGATGAGCTTAAACTCACAGCTGAAAAATAATCTTGCGGGCCTTAAATCATATCTATAAGGTCGCCACACACTCACATCATAATAATAAAACATCTACTCATCGAATTTCCATCTACCCATGACAATAAGGGCGAGCTCAACCTGTATCCAGGTGAGATATCGCAACAACAAACTATTCCACCCTGGAACCGCGGACACGATAGTCTTGCCATCATTAGCCTGCTATCGCTCCGAATATACCATTACATATTATAGTCCCATATTACCTGTAATACCCCGTATTTTCATGGCTTTTAAATTTAGGGATTTATTAAATTTAATTGAGATAAAATAATTTAATTTATATCCGAAATGTTGTTTTAAATATTTACTAGCGTGACGAGAGTTAGTAATTATTGGAAATATAATATTTGTTGAATATTACTGGATGAGTATAGTAATATATGAGATTTATTTTTATAATATTGTCACGTGTGAATAAAATGGCAATTATGGAAATTTAAGTCAGGACGCGCCTGTGTCGTGTCGGGAATAAATGTTGATTAATAAAAGTGAAATATTTTTAGTTATCCGTATGGTCATTTTGAGTGTGGCGACATGTCCGGAAGGGTCGAGATAGTCAGAAAAGTGTACCCGGCAGTTTAGTTTGAGTCTCGGGGCAATTTTAGGCTTAATTAGTACCCCGGGAGGGCATTTTGGTCATTTTACATTTTTGGGTAATTAAACCCACGAAATTTCAAGGGTTATATCAGATGTCTAAGGTTGTCTTCTAGGGTTATAACAACCAAAGACAAGTGTCGGCCATAGGAGAGGGAAGGAGAGAGCTTCCAAAGCAATCCAAGGCCCGAAATTCACCCGTTTGCACCGCCGCCACTGCCAACTCGTAGATCGCGAGACGGGGAACGCAACCACACCAATTTCGACACCAAACCAGACTTGTGAAAATCCCAGGCAAGTGTTTATCTTGCTTATTTCGTTGATGAATCTTTCATATTAGTTTAGGAATGATTAGGATGAATTGTATGGAAGAAAAACCCAATTTGAGATAGGAAATTGCATGTAATGATGACTTAAATGATATTCTGGAAAATTTTTTTGATGTAGAGGATTAAACCATGAAATTTTAATGTTGTATAAGAAGGAACCACGAAATTTTGATGTTGTATAAGAAGGAAACCTTAGAGCCAATCAGAATAAAGGAGAAAAATCGCACTTCAAGACCCCCGAACCGGTTCGCATGTTCCTCGAACCGGTTCGCCCCCCAAACCGGTTCGCCCCTGGGTTCGTGAATGTTTACTGGTCTGGGGTTCTTTTTCTTCCATTCAACACTTATAATTTTTTTCTTGTTTTCTTTCCTTTCTTCCTTGGATTTTTCTTCAACTTCAACGGGTCATAACTCATCAACCGTAGCTCGGATTTGGGTTCCGTTTCTTCCAGTGTTCTCGTTGTTCCGAGCTATTCAACTTTCTAGTTGACTCCTCCTTTGGGATCGGGCTGAAGAATTACCAAAATGCCCTTGAACTTGCCTTCTTAGCTTTTCTTTCATTGTCTCGCTTTCTCTTTTGCGCTGCTTGCATAATTAACCTGTAAAACCAATAAGAGAAGCACGAAATACGAAATACTTACCAACGAAGAATAGTAGCAAAAATGTGCATCAAAATCCATATAGGTTACATCACTCGGGTTCACAAATGCACTGAAATTAGGGGAATAAATGTACAATATTTATGTCCAATCACGTAGTAAGTTGGAAAAACCCTTCGAATTAAAGTTAGAAACGAACCATTATACTTGATATATAATAATGGGAAAATAAGGATAAATGTTGTGAATGTAGGTTATGGGATAAACCTAAATTGATATAATAAAAGTGGTATAATTATATGATTGTGTATGCATATATTATATACTTGTGAAAATCATGCCCACGCTACTTGCTATCCCTGAGGTTACCGCGCTGGGATAATCTTATCTCGATGGGACCTTTATGGGGGATATTGACTTGTACCCTAGAAGATAGATATCCTTGGTACAGGCTATCGATTTGATAGTTCAGATGGTCCTAAGAGACGCGGGTATGTGCCATCCTCTTAGAGACTTGGAATCTATGATTCGCCTCAATATTGTTTGTGTATGTGTTAATACAATTCGAGAGTGATTCCAAATTTGTATTCCCCTTAATACGAGTGATACGGGGTTTTGGATAGTAGAGTAATCCCGCACCATAGTTTTTATTTGGGGTGCTGTTATAATATATATATATTATACGAGTATTTAATATATATATGAAATTCTAGAATTTGGAACTGCCTACTGTGATATGGTAAGTAGGACATGGTTAATGACTCATATTGTAAATACTTGTTTTGAGAGAGTATAATATGACACTGGAAAACTTTATAAATTAATAAAGTTAAAATGAGAATAACCTAAGATAAGTTAAAATGAGAATAACCTAAGAAAACTTTATATTCCTCCTCGAATATATATGAATGGCCATAATTGCCAATCACATCTAACAATGGCCAATTATCCCAAAGATTCTCTCAAAAAATCATAATCATGCATTCATATGTGCATGATACTATACCCAAAGTATTTCCTCACTTCGATAAATAATAGTTACTTTAATCATCTCTAAGGACTTATTGGATATCTCTAATTATACCAATTCACTCTAAGTGAATATATATTTATATTCCCAATTTATCCTAATTATCTCATAGGATATACTCAATCCACAATCAATTATAATTATGTTTCCTCTACACATAATTATATAGGTCTAAATGCCCTACTGAAATATTCCAGGGATTATTCTTTCCCGGATAACCTTAAATTCAATAAGTCGTGGACTCCATTTCCATGAATCCAAGGACTATATCTCGTCTCTATAATCAATTAGAGGTCCCCACCCTAACTTAGGAACCATAAACCTTTAAATTCTACCAATTATGTATTTTCCTCGAAAATATAACTTAAGGGTTATACATTTAAAACCCTCACCTTGCCCTCCTAAATTTCCTCAATTGGAGGACTATATACTCCTAAAGGATTACTTATTTTATCCCTTCATTAACCTCAAAGAAATATGAATTGGAATCTATCCCATCCAATTCACCCTAAGAAAGATTGTCTACTTTCAGAAGGGGTCGATCGATCGACCCTTGGCCGTCGATCGATCGATGGCTCGATCGATCGAGCCCCCATGATCGATCGATCGATCATGTCGGGCAGCTTCTTCTTCGAGAAGTTGTTTCGGCATTTAAAGCTTCCCCCAAGCTTTTGTCGCCTCACCCACCGTCTTACAACCTCAACCAACTACAAATACACATATATTGAGGGTTCTAAACATCCTAGAACCCTAAACCACCAATTAATTTCGATTAATTTCTAAGTTTCTCCAATTATGAAATTTTAGGGTTTTATTCGTTTTAACTCCCGAAAACCCGTTTTATCCACGAAAACCCACCCAAAATCTTTAGGGTTTGTTAATACCAAACTACGATATGATATTTATGCAAAAAGTAAATAAAGCAAGTAAACACTTGCCTCGTGGATATAATCCGACGATCCCGAGTCGAATCCCACAGAGGTTGGCCGGAATCTCCCCTTTCTCCTCTTTTTCTCTCCTCCTCTCTCTCTTCTCTCTCTTCTTTCTCTTTTATTTCTATTCTCTTCCCCTCTCCCCCCTTATATAGGGAGAAAAGGGTTTATACCCCTTAAAACTCAAAAACGACTCGTTTACTCAACTATGAGTTACTTTTACTCTAAAATTACACGAAACTCAATTTCGACAATCGGACACTCTTTTCCGATTATATCGGCCATTCCGAGACTCACGGTGCAGTCGAAATCCCCATCTGAGGTACTTGACCGCAACTCACTATTTTAACCCCACATGACTTAATGCGGGTTTTCCAATTTAAATCTCACCTCTTGTCTCTTTACTCAACGGCGACATATAATTAAAATATTCCGACATATTTAATCCCAAAAATAATTACAACATCCATCGAAAATCATTTAATCCTCGAAAATCCCAAAAATCACTATTCCAAGAAATTCCCCAAATTCCAATTTAAACTCAATAATGGAATTTAATTTTCTCCAAAAAGCACAAGTTGTTACAACTCTCTCCCCCCCCCCCCCCCCCCCCCCCTCTCATGGATTAAACAAAAAAAAACAAGAATAATGTTATATTTAATTAAGTTTTTACTAATTAAAAAGAGGAGAAACATCTTCTTTTCAGCTACGCTTATGAGCACAAAAGAACACGAGGAATCGAAAAACTATAGGGTCCATTTGGTTTGGGATGATATCCGGGACGAAACCAGGATTACATCTTTGGGGGGAGGAGCAAAAGATAAAATTTAAATCTTTTTGAGTTGACATTTTGAATAAGTGCACACCCTATAATTATTAAACTTTAAAAAGAGTAGAGAATAAAATTTAACACTAAATAGGTGAAAACATATTTCACCATATTACTTTTCATCGCGTTGAAAATTATTTTACCCCGAAACAAACGGACCCTAGCACTCGACTTCTGAGCCATAGAAATCGACTATTTTGACATAAGTTAATTGACCTAAGCACTCTCAATACTTGTTTAAGAGGCTTATAAGTTATTTGATGCTCATTCTATCACCAATAAAAAAAAGGATTTTTTTAATTTAATCCCTAAAATAATGACATATTTGACATAACCCTCCAGAAGTAAAAAAAATTAAACATAATATCTTAAACCCAATTGGACATTATTTTTTTAAAAAAAATCACTAATTTATATTTCTACTTACGGCCTATATTTTTTTGATAAAATAATCTTTTCTTCATCTTCTTCCCCAAAATCAAACCCTAACCCCACTAATGATAGGACTCAAACCCCTAAAAAATAAAAGGTGGAATTCAAATAATAGGATAAAATATAGAATGCAAACTCAAAACATCAATTGTTAAGACTTGTTACCAAACATACCACAACAAATATTCCTAATATATTTGGTAAATTAAATATATTACTGACTAGAGTGAAATAAACAACTTGGGTGGAATCATAAGGTCTAGATACGTTGCCCCACTAGGGAGCTTAAACATATGATTTCATAGGGACAGTGGTGCCTTAGAATGGAATATATTTAATGTTTATTGTCTATTCAGTTATAAGATAGTATTATATGCTAGAGTTATTTAAGTTCTGATAACTCCTTAACGTGATCCATAATTAAAAAATATCAAGTGTCAAATTGATTAATGATTATGTCCTGAAAATACAAAGAGTCAATGTTCTTTAATATGGTCAATTAAAGAGCATTTTTTTATTAATTAAATGTTTAGGGACTCATTGGTATCTACCGTGATGTACAGTTAAGATTAAGAGCTTGTTGGAGATTTGGGCCCCCCCCCCCCCCCCCTTCTCTCATGGATTAAAAAAAAATAAGAATAATGTTATGTTTAATTAAGTGTTTACTAATTAAATTGAGGAAAAGCATCTTCTTTCTAGCTTCACTTTTGAGCACAATAGAACGCGAGGAATCGAAAAACTATAGGGGTCCGTTTAGTTTGTGATGATATACTTTTAATTGTGGTAAAAAATAAAATGGTTAAATTTTTTTTTACATATTTAAAATTAAAAAAAAATTGAGTTGACATTTTGAATAACTACACACCCTATAATTATTAAACTTAAAAAAAGAGTAGAGAATAAAATTTAACACCAAATAGGTGAAAACATATTTCACTATATTACTTTTCATCGTGTTGAAACTTATTTTACCTTGAACATAACGGACCGTAGCACTTGACTTCTGAGCCATAGCAGTTGACTATTTTGACATGAGTTAATTGACCTAAGCACTCCACATACTTGTTTAAGAAGCTTATTAGTTATTTAATGCTTCTTCTATCACCATTAAAAAAATGTTTTTTTAATTTAATCCCTGAGATAATGACATATTTTGACTAAACCTCGAGAAGTTAAAAAATTAAACATAACCTTTTAGAAACAAAAGGACATTATTAAAAAAAACTCACTAATGTATATTTTGACTTACCCCTATATTTTTTCGACAAAAATAATCTTTTCTTCATCTTCTTCCCCAAAATCAAACCCTAACCCCACTAAGTTCTAACACTACTTTTCTCCTTGAATTGTGTATTAACCTTCATTGCCAATTTGAACACATCCTTATAAGTCCAATAAGGTTAAAATAGGACAACATTTAAAATTTTAGTCGTTAAAACAACAAGAGAGAGAGAGCATCATGAGATGATCAAATATTTTTTAATACCTCTCCATAGAAAACTCATTTTGCCTAAAGTTGTGAAAGTTAAGAAAAACATCTTATAAGTAATGACCAAGAAAAAATGTCTTCTTTAACTCTGTTTCCATCTTCTTTCAACATTCCTAACAAATTGAGGATTGTTTCTTCAACTTAGTGGCAACCAACTTCACTTTTTAGATTTCCCAAATTTCATTATAGTTAAAGATTCTCTCCACGTCATTGAGACAATTAATGAATTCATTGCCTTGGATTTGACCTATAAATTATGGAATGGCAACTTTGATAGCATTACGGTGATTGGGTTAGTTTTGTTCCATATATACGATTCAAAGGATCCTCTTCTTTCGATATGATAATTGTAAAATGGTTTAATCTCCTCTTCATTTTATGGTAATACATTCTCCAACCATGATACAAACCATCATATGATCCTAAGATTTATAACGTAACACATGGTGCTAGAGTCGTTTTACTTTTCTCATCAAATCATACATTTCAATGCCACGTAAGTTATGTTCACATATCGTTGCATCAATAATCGGGCCACAATGACGATTCGTTATCACAATGTGGTTATGATACCAAATTGACTTAGAATAAAAAAGAGAAAGAGATAACATAAGAGAAGAATAAACTAAAGAGAAGGAGAAACACTCGTCGCCAATTGGAATCAACCAAAAGGTTAAGAGCAAAATAACAAGAATCCACTTCTTAGGCAAAATTTTATTTTTAATTTGAAATCAATTTGCTTTAGCTTCATAAATTCTAAACCCTTATATAAGTACTTGAAAAAACCCTCCAGCAATGGGTAATTAATATATATTAACGAGAATAATAATAAAATTTAAATTGAAAAATTAAAAGATTTTACCCTTAGGACTAAAAACTAATCTGCCTTGAAATTTTATATCACTGAAAATTCTTTGTTTTCTCCGTGTACATTAAATTACAAGTTTAACCATATACCAAATGAAAGTTCTGGAAGCCTTATTTTAAATGACCTTTGAAATAATTCATTTGGATTTCCGAGAACTGAGTTATGACCGTTTTACCAATGGGTGTTTGTGCTGGTAATAGAATCCGAAAATAGATTGTTTGGTTCTTCTAAGCCCAATGAATGAACCATGAAGCTTGTTGGGACTTGTAGGAATATTATAGGTTTCTTATGCATCAGTTGCTAAATGTGTGTTATATAATACTAGGTTACCCAATTTGATAACCTTATAATTAGGGATACTTTGCAAAGGCAAGGACTTAAAATCCACTAAAAGAACTGAATTTTATAATAATCTCTCTACACTTTCAAGAAGGTACACTATTTATTCCAAAAACCCAAAATGTCAAATTATTTAACGGATGGTAAAATTAGTGGGAGAACCGAATAAAAAAATGAGGTTATAAAGGATGTTAAGGTATTTGTACCTTTCCCTATCACTTCTGAAACAATTAATCTATTAGTTTGTGGATTATATTACAATTAAAGAATAATTAAATTATCAAACACCATATAATTGGATTATCACCATGAAACAAATATAGATAAAAGCACAAGGAGTATTGTTAAGAAGATCTTAAAAGGATTTTTGTATCCTAAATGATCATGTAATTTATTTACAAGAATGTGATTTTAACATACGAGTAAGAAAAGGTACAGTTTTGTTTCACAATTTGTACGAAATTATAATTATATGAAATGCCACCAACAAACCAAAATAAAGTTTATGATAGCATTTAATTACCTAATTAGCACTGTAGGGCGTTAGTTGTAACAAGTCTATGTATAATCTGAAAGGGTGAGGCGTGACCCACTCCAATGAAAAATACCTTCAAGGTGTTTAAAGCTTTAGGAGTAGCAAGTAAGTTGAAAACTAACTTTTGAAATATAATGACAATTTTATGATTATAATATGAGGAAGAAAATTATTAAATATAAACTTTTAGTAATAAAAAAAAGAATGAAATCACTTGAGAGTGATGATTTTTTTAGAGCAAAGAGACAAGCACTATAAGTACCTAAGAGAGAGAGGGAAGAAAATACTTTATGTGATAGATTGGGCAGAGTAATAATGCTTTAGAAATGGTGTTTTGATTTGACCTTGACCAGGTGCTCTGTTTATGCTAAATATTAGGGTTTTCGTGACAATATTCATGCTAAAGGGATATTCCTTGCGGTAATATCTTAGTAATACTTTTTATCCTATTTTACATTTTGTCGATGTCCACTCTGATAGGTAACATCTGGTGTAACAAAAATCAAGAAGCAAATATGTAGGCAATAGTGCTAAAAAGTTCGACTTTGTGAATATTTCAAATAATTACTTGCGAGCGGCCTTGAGGGCCATTCACCAATGTTATAAGTTAAAAAGGTTTTGTGAGAAGTACCTTGACTGCTCGCCTATTTTACTAAGTGTGAGTTGTGTAAGTGTGTGAGTGACCTCTTATGTCCCTCTTATTAGTGTTCTCTATTTACTAGGGAATATAATTGGTTGAGCCTTAGCTTGATCAACAAGACTTATCTATCAGCCTCTATACCAAAGTTCTCAAGGGATCTCAACTTCCCATATGTTCGAGCCCTGTTTGTTTGTTTAAGGCTTCTTGCTAACCATTTCTGTTTTAAACAATAATGGTGTTAGTAAGTAATCTATTATTAGAAACATCTTTATTGAAATGAATTGGGGTGCTCATGTTGCATTTCTTTACTCCCCCCTTCCCCTATTTGGCTTGTATCCACTAGCATGGCACCCCCTCGTTGACTTGGGGTTACTTGTATGGTATCTCTTAACTATCTTGGGGTTGCTCACATAACACCCCTTCGCTAGCATGGACCCAATCGCTTATCATCCCCTTACTGACTTAGGGTTTCTTGCATGGCATCTCATTATTGTCTTGGGGTTTCTCTCATGGGACCCCCTTGATGTCTTTGACCCATTCACGTGGCATGCCCTTTATGACTTGGGATTGCCTGTCCAATATTATTGACTTTTGTTTTTGGCCTGATCGCACACAACTTAAATTTGATAAGACTAAGACCCTCACATATATCATAAATGCTTAACTTGATGGAGTCTCAGGTAAGATTAAAAGGAAATAACCTATAACATTGAATAAACCGTAATTGATCTTATAAGTCAATAAATTTTTAATTATTTAAGACGTCTATACATTCCCCCCCTCCCCCTCCCATCATCCGACAGGAGGCAAGATGACGACGAAAAAAAAGGTTTTGTTGAAGGGTTTATCATTCAAACAATTCTCCAAGATTTTTTATGTTCCCATCTTATGCAATAAGAATTTTTCATTTTTTTGCAGGTCATATATTGTTAGCGCCCTGTTTGATAGAATGCCTTATTGAATAATTTTTTTCAGCTCATTTATTCTTTGTAATTGGGTTAACATGTCTGTCGATTTTATTTTAAATAAATTTATGTAGTTTTTTTGTATCACGCTCGCGTATCATGTGGATTCAATGCTAGTGTACTTGTATAATTATGAAACTTCAAAGTAGATAGCTTTAATGTCAATTAATTGAAAATACAGTGTCATAAAGATGCACATAAGATTTTGGTGAGCCTAAATCAACAAATCCCCCATTGTTTAACGTGTTTCTAACATGCAAAATTCATTTGATAGAAATAATTATAGTAAATGGCATAAAAAATGTCCGTGTGCTTTAGAATATATTTTATTTTCTCACCCTTAAATCTAAAGTAGGTTTCGTTGAGACTAGAGGTGATTGCACTACCGGACCTTACCATCTTCTCTGAAAAAATTTGAATTGGTTTTCAATATTTTATTGCCAAAAATAAAATTATTGAAAATTTTGTAATTAGTTTGGTTTAGACGATTCAAAACTTGTTTTATTGAAATTACGGTAGTACTAAAAGTGGGAAAAATTACTAAATCAGAAATAATGATTTGAAATGCTAACACTACCAAATGTCTTAGACTTTTACAGTAATTAGAAATATTACCTAAAATTGGCAGGGATGCATATGATTACCTATAGTAGGATATTAGCTGCTAAGTTACTTCTGAGGCTTAATAGAGAGAAAAATTATCGCCTACCCTTTGGATAGTTGAAAAAGGTAAATAACAAGTTTATCGGACCTATAGTGGTTCATGGTCCCCCAACCAGGATTAAATCAATCCACACCCTTTTCGTATAGTTCAGAAATGTAGTGAGAGTACATTGATGAAAATAAATATTTTGAGGTCCGACATGAGTAGTCAGGGATTGCCGAGGGTGTACCCCATGAGGAGAGATGGCTTGGTATGAAAATAAGGGAAATTGGTGCCTATAAAAGTGATATCTTCTCTAACATAGAGATGATAGAGCCAGTGGAGTACAGGCTCGTCTTTTGAACATTGTTATCGAATGCATAATAGTTTTGTGTGTCATTATATAAGTGAGACCTTAAGCATAAAGGGATATATCGGTATCTAAGGGCTTGAATGAACTTGTTGCTAATCGTGGGTTGTAGTGACTAGACATTTGGCTGAAATGGTGCCAATGGTGTATTCATAGTGGAAGTAACAAAAGATTATTGCGAGTAAATTTTGAACACGTTCGAACGCAGTTGTATGCAAGAATCTAATGGGATATTATGGGGCTTCATAATGCCGACGAGTCTATTTGGGAGCGCGAAGAAGAGATACGTGACAAATATCCATAGTTATTCATACTAGGTATTTTTTTTTAATTTCGGGATGAAATTTCTTAACTAGGGGGTATGTAACACCCTGTTATTTTATTGATTTTTATAATGGGATTTAATTAAATTATATTTAGAAAATTAATCCGGTGAAATAAATATTAATTAGTGAGTTAACGGATAATATTTATTTATATTGAATATTACTTAGTGAATGAGTAATAATAAGAAGAAGAAAATAGAATAACTGTCGCAAATGAGAAATACGATAGTTAAGGTAAATTTAGTCGGGAGGCGCGTGTCAGTCGTGTCGGGACTAAATTTGAAAAATAAAATGTAATTTCAGTTTTGATAATTCAAATGGTCATTTCGAGTGCGTCAGTGTATCCAAAAGGGTCGAAATAATCAGAAAAGTCTACCCGGAGATTTAGTTTGGATCCCGGGGCACTTTTAGACCAAACCGGCACCCTAGAGGGGTATTTCAGTATTTTGAAAATTTGGAGAAAATAAACGCACAAAATGTAGAGTATTATATCTGATAACACGTAAAGAAAATTATTCCTTTTCGTATAGTTCAGAAACATAGTGAGTGTACTTTAATGAGAAAAAAAGTTTTGAGGCCTGGCATGAGTAGTCAGGGATTGCCGAGGGTGTACCCCGTGAGGAGAGATGGCTTGGTATGAAAATAAGGGAAATTGGTTCCTATAGAAGTGAGATATTCTCTAACATAGAGATAATAGAGCCAGTGGAGTATAGGCTCATCTTTTGAGACATTGTTATCGAATGCACGATAATTTTGTGTCTCATTATATAAGTGAGACCTTAAGCATAAAGGAATATATCAGTATGTAAGGGCTTGAATGAACTAGTTGCTAATCGTGGGTTGTAGTGAGCTGACATTTGGTAGAAATGGTACCATTGGTATATGTATAGTGGAAATAACAAAAGATTATTGCGAGTAAATTTTGAACACATTCGAATGCAGTTGTATACAAGAATCTGATGTGATATTATGGGGCCTCATAATGCCGACGAGTCTATTTGGGAACACGGAGATGAGATACGTGAAAAATATCTAGAGTTAGTCAAATTAGTTTTTTTTTTTTAATTTTGAGATGAAATTCCATAACTAGGGGGGTAACACCCGGTTATTTTATTGATTTTTATATCAGGAATTAATTGGGATTTAATTAAATTATATTTAGAAAATTAATCCGATAAAATAAATATTAATTAGTGAGATAAGGGATAATATGTATTTATATTGAATATTACTTAGTGAATGAGTAATAATAAGAAGAAAATAGAATAACCGTCGCAAGTGAGAAATACGATAGTTACGCTAAATTTAGTCGGGACGCGCGTGTCAGTCGTGTCGGGACTAAATTTGGGAAATAAAATGTAATTTCAATTTTGATAATTCAAATGGTAATTTTGAGTGCGTCAGTGTATCTGTAAGGGTCGAAATAGTCAGAAAAGTCTACCTGGGGGTTTAGTTTGGATCCAGGGGCACTTTTAGGCAAAACTGGCACCCCGGATGTTTATTTTGGTCTTTTGAAATTTTGGAGAAAATAAACCCCCAAAAAGTAGAGTATTATATCGGATAACACATAAAATAAATTAGGGTTATTAGTTATCAAACCAAAGGGAGAGTCACATGAGGGAGAAGGAGAGTTATTCCTAGGGTTCAAAGGCCAAGATCCACCTTCTTGCACCACCACCGGATTGTAGATTGGGAAGAGGAGAACACAAATACCAACCAAATATTCTGCAGAATCAAACCTTCAAATTAAGACAAGTGTTTATTGTGCTAATTTATGACTTGTTATACCATCTATGATAGAATAGTCTGATAACTTTATGAAATTCATGGGATTTGGCTTTAAAATTTGAGATATAAATCATGTTCTTCGCTAGGAATGTTGCTATACTTGATCTCTTACTCATATAGGATGAAATTGATTAGAAATATAACGAAATTTGAGAAGAAATCTAGAAAAATGTTGAGGTTCTTGAACATGAATGATAAACTAGGGTTTTGAATGATTAATCTTGAATTAATGGAATTTAAATGTGTTCTTCGATGATTTAATGATTCCAATATGTTAGAAATTGTGTATATATTTTGGTGTAATGTTTAGTATGCTTGGTTGGGAGATTGAGAATGAATCAAGGAGGTCTTATGGCTAAAAATGTTGAATCATGTAATTGTTATTTTGGGATAAGATGAGACCTGCTACAGGAGAATCGATTCAGCTCGTTAGCCAAATCGATTCGGAAGGCGAATCGATTTAGACCAAGGTCGAATCGATTCGGTTTCCCAGAATTGCACAATTTCTTTCTTTTTTGCTTAGAACTCATGGGAAACGATTGGGTTAACCTTTGAAGCAATTTTAAAACATAATGAGAGATATTATAATGATCAGTAGGCTAATGTTGAGAATGATATTAGTTATATGAAGAGAACTTAAGGCTATCACCGATTTAGTAATGTGGTAATAAAACCTAATTCGGAGAATTACATCGTGTCACAGACAAATTAAGGGAACGTATGACCAGACCAATAGGGAATTAATGAGATACCTACTAAAATTGCTTATGGGACAATTGTTAACCTTTCGGGCATGGGGAGAATAATCAGGATTTTATGGTGATAAGTATACTAGTAAAGTAATGATACGTAGAATATTCGAGAGTTACTATACTACATATGGGACATCTAAGATAGGTCGTGTGTGTACCTATACTCAGTAAATGTGTATATATGGGTGGTGTGAATACCTATTGTTTGTTATATTTATGTCTAAGACATAACTAGGTTACTTGCTAACACGGGAGGTTTCGCATCGTGGCCAGTCTTATTCTGATGAGCCGTTAGGGGGGATATTGACTTGTACCTCAAAACATAGAACATACGAATTGAACACCACTTGTGGGAATAAGGGTGTGACCGGTCATTTAGGAGCATTAGGTATGTGCGTTGCCCAAAGGCTTAGAACTATGTTCGCCTCCAATATGTGTGATTTGATTTAGGGTTCGAGGGAGATTATCCAAACCAGTGTAGTTATTTAGTACGTGATGTACCAGGACTTGATAGGAGAGTATGCCCGCAACGTAGGATCCTCTAAAGGGTGTTGTGTACGTATATATATATATATATATATATATATATATATATATATATATATATATACTAGAGTATATATAATAATGATATCTAGCCACTGATATTAATGCGCACACATCATATATATACTATCGCACACCATATGTATATATGTATATATACTAGGGTATGCCCGTGACTGAAGGCACGCTGATAATTTTGAAAAGAATTAAGTCGTGCCTTGATGCGATGGTAAGTTACCTCACCAAAGCTACGATTAGTCTACGGTTCGAGACACGGGGCCAGCCTTTTCATATATGGGGGTAAGCACGTGTATGCCCGTGCCTGAAGGCACGACAAAAAATTCGAAGTACATAATTACAAAACGGTAAAAAGTTTCAAGATACGTGATAACAAAATGACAAAAAATTTCAAAGTACATAATTGCAAAACGACAAAAAAAATTGTTCCCAAACAAAACAAAATGTAATTTAAAAAAATTGGACATTAAAAATTAAAACAAAATTTCTTATATTTATAAATATTTGAGCCACGCAACAGTCATCTTTGATAGCCATTTTGTACTTTTGTCAGTTGACATGCCTATTGGGCCACCCGTTGTCCATCTCAACTAATTACAACCTATTACCAAGTATCGCCTAAATCATTGCGTTTATAAGTGACCAAACAATCATGACTGCCTTATGAAGTATTTTCCAATTCTCGATGTCAATTTAATGTGAAATATTAATTTATCCATAGCCGAAAGTTGTTTGGTCTATCATTTGTTTTAATGATTAGGTCCTGTTTATAAGAGTTTTTTTTAAAAAAAGTTGTTCCTTTCTTCTCTCTCATTGAGAGGCGTGAGATTTGTCTTACTTTTCTTCTATTGCTATTTATGTCATATGTCTAGTCCCATTAGTTGTCACCTCATGTATAAAGCCATTGGGGCTATTTACCCAAGATTTATACAATGCAATACATCCAAAATATTGTTAACGACTTTTCAAAATAATAAAAAAAGCCTCATTTTTATACATACCGCTAGTACGGACCAACATATTAAAAAAAATGGTTCGCGCCAGCGGTATGTATAGGTGGTCTGACCGCCTATACATAACGCTCTCACGGACCATATTTTTTTAAAATAGTCAAGATTATTTTTTAAATTGTACAAAAAAAACAGTTTTAACCAAAAATAAAATTTGTAAAGAAAAAATAGATAAGATTTTGCGTTTTATAAGTAGTTTTTTTTAATAAAAAACAATTTTTATTTAAAATATAATTATCTGTTCTTATTAAATATATTTATTTTAATTGGAGGTGAAAAAAATTAAACATTTAAATTATATAAGCAAAAAGGCACAAATGTCATTTGTCACCCAAAGGGTGTGGGGAAAGGTGATAGGGGTGAACATAAGAGCACATATATCATTTATCACTCAAAGGGTGTGAAGCAAGATGAGAGGAGTGTGGGGATAGCCCTCCTATAATAAATTGAACGAAAATGATACAAGTTTTAACTCTATCTCAGAATTCATTATCCAAATGATGTAATACGAGAATAAATATTCTAAACTGTAATGTTGCATACTGTAACCCTCTAATACATGACAGTTGAGTTGATGAATGAATTTGTACTCTAAATCTGGGGCCTGGAAGAGAGTTGTTACAACAATTTTATACCTATTTCTCACAATCTGGGGGCCTAGAATACATGGCGCCGCTCCATCCCCAGCCCCCTCCCCACCCGTCTATCCCTCTGTTTCCTTTAATTTGATGGGGGCCCATTGGATCTCATACAGAAACTTCACAGGGGCACTGCAAGAAATAGTGACATGGAGAAGCAATATATCGCTTGATTTACCAGTGCTGAACCCCGAATCTCAAAATCTGAATGTCAAGAGGGAGGGATATTGAGTTTTGTTCAAATCTCTAAAGAACAAAAACGAAAACCCCATTTTCCATAAACAAACAACATAAATACACATATTGAAACATACATCCAAACCCCATGCCTCAACCACAGAGATGAACCTAGACCCGTCCCAGCAACCCTCCCTCCCCACAACCATCGTTGGGACTCATCTTGGGTCGGGATCTTCCTGCCTCAACCACCGAGTTGAACCCACACCCATCTGAAGAAACCCCCCAACCCAAACCCATCAACATCTTTTTTAAAGGCATTCCACCATTTTCATAATTTCTAAAAATCAAAAGAATAAATCATTAAAAGTTAATCAGTAGTGGTGGTGGTGGGTAGAAATAGTAAGAAAGAGAAAGCATACCGGGTAGATTCAGGCACCTAAATTTAAAACACAAAAAAACGTGAGAGAGTATATTTTAGATCTAAAATATCTAGAAGCAGACTTCCCACAAATTTAAAGTAGAAGAGGAAGACAAAAAAAATGGTAGAAACAGTAATAAAACATTCCACATGATAAAGAGAAAGCATACCTGGTAGATCCGGGCACCTAAATTGAAAACACAAAAAAACGTGAGAGAGGATATTTTAGATCTAAAATATCTAGAAGCATACCTTCCACATATCTAAAGTAGAAGAGGAATACAAAAAATGGGTCAGATCTGAGAGATGAGGTTTGAGTTCAGAGTGAGAGTTTGAGGAGATAGGGAGAAAGAGACGGGTGAGTGGATAACAGCCTAGTTGAGAATTCAGAGAGAGACCATACGCATTGAATGCTGAGATTAGCAAAGATCTCCTTATGTTAAAAAATAATCTGAGGTTTGATTTCGTATTTGAATCTTCAACTTTATGCAGATTGCAAATATACCCTTTATATATGAATTAAAGTAAAATTTTAGAAGAAAAATAAGGGGGAAGTTAAAATTTAAGGGGCAAAATAGGAAATGAAGGAAAAAATTCATCCGATGACATCATAGTTTCAACTTGTGACATACATAAGTTTCCTACTTTGTTTTATATATATATATATATATATATATATATATATATATGACTTCTCACAAGCAGACGTCCGCTAACGGATTAAATGACATTTCACAATTTGTTGCAAAAGTAGTCAAACGTGTAAAGCAAAAAATTTGTTGACCCATTTACTTAGAAAATGATAAAATAAAAAAAAAAGGTTGTTGGCGTTCTTTAAGCAACTATTGACTTTAAACAAGAGGCCCATTTCATTTACCTTGCTTTTCCATTCCTCACCAATAGAAAAAATCCCTAGCCGTTGTTGAAGTGAAGCCATTATCGTCCTCCCCAAACTGATTTTGAAGCCGTCAGTTATCAAAGCTGATTTGGGAGTTTCACAAACACTGAAAAAAGTCCTAGTAAGTATGTACCAATCCCATTCTTTATTTTTGCAATAGTTAGGGGACAAACTATAAATGTTGAAGTGTTGAAAGTATTAATTTTTAATATTGCAATTTTTTTTACCATTCAGATCTTTATAATGGAAATTGTCAATTTGGAAATATGGAGCAAGGAAAATAATTTTTATGTCGTAGGGGATAGTGTTGAAAATGTTGAAATGGAAGTTGAGAGTAGTGAGAATGTTGTTACTAATATGGAAAACTCATAAGAGTTGGCTTTAACATCAATTAACTGAAAATACAGTGTGATAAAGATGCACATAAGATTTTGGTGCGCCTATATCAACAAATCCCCCATTGTTTAAAGTGTTTCTAACATACAAAATTCACTTGAGAGAAATAATCACGCTAAATGGCCAAAAAAGTGTTTGTGTGGTTTAGAATATATTTTGTTTTTTCACCCTTAAATCAAAATTAGGTTCCGTTGCACTACTGGGCCTTACCATTTTGTCTGAAAAAATTTGATTTGGTTTTCAATATTTTATTGCCGAAAATTAAATTATTGAAAATTTTGTGATTAATTTGGTTTAGACAATTAAAAACTTGATTTACCGAAATTAGGGTGTAGTAAAAGTGAGATAAATTACTAAATCCAAAATATTGATTTGAAATGCTAACACTACAAAATGTTTATAAAACTAGTCAAATATTTGGGATGGGTATGCGTTTTCTAAAACTGATCTAAAACTATGCGGATGAAGTATTCTTTAGTTTCAGAATCTCAATCTTTAGTTTCTTTGGACTAAGGCACAAAATCAGGGATCATGCCACCTTGTCCAAGGATAAGGTCGTGATATACTGAATAAATATTAAAAAATCAACAAGACAATAAACGAAGTGGAAGAATCCAACACGTGTGAGCCACCGAAAGCAAACTGGATTTATAGCAGTGCTCTATCTCACGGTCTTTTTAACTTTAGATTTATAGAGAGATGTATGTTGCTGATATGGATTCTCATGCGTCAGCCAATCATACGTCACTCATAAAATTAAATACTAAGCTTCGATATATCATCCAGAAGGAATTCCCACTAGTTGGTACGTTAGATGCCATAGCTCTCTCGCTCTTTTACTCACTTAACTAACTAATTAAGCTTTCTTTCTATATAAAGGGGCTTTATCTTATAAT
Organism: Sambucus nigra; assembly: GCA_949130495.1. Classification (NCBI taxonomy): domain Eukaryota; kingdom Viridiplantae; phylum Streptophyta; class Magnoliopsida; order Dipsacales; family Adoxaceae; genus Sambucus; species Sambucus nigra. The sequence continues at coordinate 465,743,826 of OX422209.1, read as the reverse complement.
TATCAGTACCAAAGCAAAGCTATTGAAGGTTGTTATACTCTTTATTGTACTATCAAATGGCACAGAAGGCAAAGCTATTGAAGGTTGGGGCGGAAGGATTTGCTATGATAGATGAATACTTCGGAAGGAAGGGAAGGCCTCAACACCAGGTAAGCAAGTATCAATATCAGCCACAACAATCCCGTGTTTATCCGGTGACTACAGTTTCCACAACCAAAGAGGTTGTTTTCTATTACGAGGCAGCAAAATTCTATGATGGGACCGTGATTGCGGATTATCCCAACACAAAATCGATGCGTGCGCCTTTTTACGCTCCTTAATCATACTTTTATATCAACACATATATGTAATTATATAAGACCCTACCCTTGTTGTATCACTTTCTTTTATAAGTCACTCGGTTGACATCTCTATGAGATGCAACGGGCTGTAGTGGCTGAACGTTATAATCTATAAATACTGTGTGTTTCTTACCATTAGTGTGTGTTTCTTACCATTAGTATGTACTCTCTCTCTCTCTCTCTCCCCCTCATGGATTAAACCAAAAAAACAAGAATAATGTTATATTTAATTAAGTGTTTACTAATTAAAAAGAGGAGAAACATCTTCTTTTCAACTTCGCTTATGAGCACAAAAGAACAAGAGGAATCGAAAAACTATAGAGGTCCATTTGGTTTGGGATGATATTCAAGACGAAACTAGGATTACATCTTTTTTTTTTGTGTGTGTGGGGGGGGGGGGGGGGGGGGGGGGGTTGAGTTGACATTTTGAATAAGTGCACACCCTATAATTATTAAACTTTAAAAAAGAGTAGAGAATAAAATTTAACACTAAATAGGTGAAAAAATATTTCACCATATTACTTTTCATCTCGTTGAAACTTATTTTACCCCGAACCTAACGGACCCAAGCACTCAACTTCTGAGCCATAGCAATCGACTATTTTGACATAAGTTAATTTACCTAAGCACTCTCAATACTTGTTTAAAAAGCTTATAAGTTATTTGATGCTCCTGCTATCACCATTAAAAAAAGGATTTTTTTTATTTAATCCCTAAAATAATGACATATTTGACTTAACCCTCCAGAAGTAAAAAAATTAAACATAATATCTTAAACCCAATTGGACATTATTTTAAAAAAAAAATCACTAATGTATATTTCGACTTGCCCCCTATATTTTTTTGATAAAATAATCTCTTCTTCATCTTCTTCCCTAAAATCAAACCCTAACCCCAGTAATGATAGGACTCAAACCCCCCAAAAATAAAAGGTGCAATTCAAATAATAGGAGATAAAATATAGAATGCAAACTCAAAACATCACTTGTTAAGACTTGTTACCAAACACACCACAACAAATATTCCTAATATATTTGGTAAATTAAATATATTACTGACTAGAGTGAAATCAACAACTTGGTTGGAATCATAAGGTCTAGACACGTTGCCCCACTAGGGAGCTTAAACATATGATTTCATTGGGACGGTGGTGCCTTAGAATGGAATATATTTAATATTTTTTGTCTTTTCAATCATAAGATAGTATTATATGTTAGAATTATTTAAGTTGTGATAACTCCTTAACGTGATCCATAATTAAAAAATATCAAGTGTCAAATTGATTAATGATAGGGTCCTGAAAATACAAATAGTCAATGTTCTTTAATATGGTCAATTAAAGAGCATTTTTTATTAATCAATTGTTTAGGGACTGATTGGTATCTACTGTGATGGATGGTTAATATTAAGAGATTGTTGGAGATTTGGGTCCCCTCTCTCTCTCTCTCTCTCTCTCTCTCGTGGATTAAAAAAAATAAAATAATGTTATATTTTATTAAGTGTTTACTAATTAAATAGAGGAAAAGCATCTCCTTTCCAGCGCGAGGAGTCGAAAAACTATACGGGTCCGTTTGATTTGTGATGATATACTTTTAATTGTGGTGAAAAATAAAATGGTGAAATATTTTTTCTACATATTTAAAATTAAAAAAATTTTGAGTTGACATTTTGAATAACTACACACCCTATAATTATTAAACTTTAAAAAAGAGTAGAGAATAAAATTTAACACTAAATAGGTGAAAACATATTTCACCATATTACTTTTCATCTCGTTGAAACTTATTTTACCCCGAACCTAACGGACCCTAGCACTTGACTTCTGAGCCATAGCAGTCGACTATTTTGACATGAGTTAATTGACCTAAGCACTCTCCATACTTATTTAAGAATCTTATTAGTTATTTGATGCTTCTTCTATCACCATTAAAAGGCTTTTTTAATTTAATCCCTGAGATAATGACATATTTTGACTAAACCTCGAGAAGTTAAAAAATTAAACATAACCTCTTAGAACCAAGTGGACATTATTTAAAAAAACTCACTAATGTATATATTGACTAACCCCTATATTTTTTCGACAAAAATAATAACACTACTTTTCTCCTTGAATTATGTATCCACCTTAATGGCCAATTTAAACACATCCTTATAAGTCCATTAAGGTTGAAATTAGACAACATTTGAAATTTTAGTCGTTAAAACAACAAAAGATAGAGCAAATGTTTGTTCCTTTGACTTAGATATATCACATCGCATCATGAGATGATCAAATTCTTTTGAATACACCGCCACGGAAAACTCATTTTGCCTAAAGTTGTGAAAGTTAAGAAAAACATCTTATAAGTAATGACCAAGCAAAAATGTCTTCTTTAACTCTTTTCCCATCTTCTCCTAAGTTACAATTATTCTTTTATCTTCATGTTCACGTTGCTTCTTTTAACCTTCCCAATAAATTGAGGATTGTTTCTTCAACTTAGTGGCAACTAACTTCACTTTTTAGATTTCCCAAATTTCATGGTAGTCAAAGATTCTCTCCACGGCATTGAGTCAATCAATGAATTCATTGCCTTGGATTTGACCTCTAAATTATGGAATGTCAACTTTGATAGCATTACAATGATAGCGTTAGTTTCTTCCATAACTACGATTAAAAGGAGCCTTTTCTTTCGATATGATCATTTTATGGTAACTCATTCTCCAAACCATAATACAAACCATCATGATCCTAAGACTTATAACGTAACACATGGTGTAGACACCCCATTCTGTTAACACCTAAACTCTCCTTAGGTCCCTAGCACCTCCCTTCATCACTACAAACCTAGGTCATACCCCGAGTACTGACTTAGAAGCCATCGACACTCCCAGGTACCATTTGATCAAAAGTCAAAGTCTTCAGCTCGACCGAGACTGAATGAATCTTCTAAGGTCCTTGAAACACCTTTCCAACGGTCCATCCCGTGCGCGATTCCGACTTACCATGTGGACGAACGACCCATTTTCTTCGAAACCTGATCTAGAGGCCACCGGACGCTCCCAGGCTCCATTTGGCCTAAGTCAACTCTTCATCTCGATCGAGACTGAATGAATATTCAAAGGGCACTGAAACCCCTTTCCAACGGCCCGCCCCATGCGCGATTCTGACTTACAGTACGAACGAACGATCCGTTTTACTCCGAGAGGTCACCGAATGCTTCGAGGATTCGATTGACAAAAGTCAATTCCCCGAACTAGATCAAACTCTTTGGAATGTCGAAGTAAATCTCCTAACCTTTCCAAAGGTTCACCCCGTGCGCGATTCGGACTTACCATGCGGACGAACGAATTGTTTGCGTCCGACGATTCCCCGTCAAATGGACCGACGAATACTTCCGAGTCACATTTGACCCAAAGTCATCTCCCGAACCCGAGAGCGGTCCAAATGACTTTCGAAGGTCTCTGAATTAACTTTCCAACGGTCCACTCCATGCACGATTCGGACCAACGATTTGCGCTCTACGGCTGATTTTCTAAAAAGGCCTGAAAGACACTGTCAACCGGCAGGTCCCAAACCCTGCCTATCGGCAGTGTGCCTAAACGCACCTGTTGATTTGAAGGAACGGGGCTATTCCGATTGGAAATTCCCTGGGCCTATAAAAAGGAGGCCTGACGTCATTGCGAAAGGAGCCCAGATCAAAAGCATATCACTCTCAGCAAATCCAGAAAACCTCTCTCGAAGTCAGCGCGGATTTCACATCGAAATCCCTTTCCAACCTTCATTTTTCATCATAATTTTCATCAAACTTGGTGAATTAACCACTCTCCATCGTCATCCAAGTACAAGGGATGCTCTCCAACATTCAAGATCAAGCTCAAGATCTTCAAGAAGTTCCAATTTTCTCAATTTTATCCTTAAATTCTCATAAATTCGCATTAAATTGTTTTATTACTTAACACTTTTATTCTCTCATCTCACATACCCTAATATAATTTTTACTTAGTATTATTTCACATCTCTTATTTTCATACAAATAAAAAATCAAAAAATAATAAAAATAGGGTTTGTTCATAAATTCCAAATGGGAATTCTCACACTTTTCTCACACTTTTCTCACAACTAAAACACTTTTTCTACAAACACACACACACACAAATAAGAGAGTACCCGGTTGGATTTATGAGATACACCCCACCCCTCGTTTTTCATGCGAACTACGTGGACTTTGATGCCTCTATAGGCTACGTAGGCGTCTCGGAGTAAAATCAGAGATTCGAGTCCTATTTTTACTCTTTCTTTCATCACATATTCTCTATAACTTTAATTCTCCTAGATTATATATATATACATATATATGTTCTTAGTGGTGTATTATTCCACATGCGTTGTCGTTCCATCGTAACGATCAACGTAAGGATAATCGCGTAAATCCTATTTTTTAATATTTTTATACCTTCCTACGGATGACTCGCTTTACCCCTTCCATGGTAGAAGTCGATAATTCCTATCTCCACTATATATATACACATGCACACATATCACGGCGAAAATAAAGGAAAATATCTAAAACCCATGAGAGACCGTAAGGGTGGAATGGGTGCCTAACACCTTCCCATTTCGTAACTTAGCCTCTGGACTCTTTTCGAATCATTTTGGTTTCGTATGCATCAGTATGTCTTTGGATGTTGTCCTTCGGGATGGATCCCTCTCTTTTGTCTATTTTGAGTAAAATAGACTGACGACTCTATCTCTCTACATTTTTCACCTCACCCAAATGATGTCGGCCGAAGCGCTCCCGAGAGGGACGCGCGGGACCTAGGATCCTCCCTCACGCCGCCCGCCCGCTGCGAGGATCGGGGATGGCCACACATGGTGCTAGAGTTGTTTTACTTTTCTCTTCAAATCATGCATTTCATTGTCACAAAAGTTTTGTTCACGTATCGTTGCATCAATATTCGGGCCACAGTGACGATTTGTCATCACAATGTGGCTATGATACCAAATTAACATAGAAAAAAAATAGAAGGAGATAACATCAGAGAATAATCAACTAAAGATAAAGAGAAACACTCGTTGCCAATTGGAATCAACCAAAAGGTTAAGAGCAAAATAAGAAGAATCCACTTCTTAGGCAAAAGTCTATTTATAATTTGAAATCAATTTTCTTTCATAAATTCTAAAACCTTATATAGGTAGTTGAAAAAACCCTCTAGCAATGGGTAATTAATATATCTTAAAGAGATCAATAATAAACTTTAAATTGAAAAACTAAAAGATTTTACCTTTGGGACTAAAAACTAATATGCCTTGAAATTTTATATCACTTAAAATGATTTCTTTTCTCTGTGTACATTAAAATAGAAGGTGAACCATATACCAAATGAAAGTTCTAAAAGTCTTATTTTAAATGAGCTTTGAAACAATTCATTTGGATTTCTGAGAACTGAGTTACGACTGTTTTACCAAAGGGTATTTGTGTTGGTAATATAATCCGAAAATAGATTTTTTAGTTCTTCTAAGCCCAATGAATGAACCATGAAGCTTCTTGGGACTTGTAAGAATATTATAGGTTGCTTATGCATCAGTTGTTAAATGTGTGTTATATAATACTACGTTACCCATTTTGATAACCTTATAATTAGGGATATCTAGCAAAGGCAATGACTTAGAATCCGCTAAAAGAACTGAACTTTATAATTATCTCTCTACACTTTCAAGAAGGTGCACTATTTATTGCAAAAACCCAAAATGTCAAATTCTTTAAAGGATGGTAAAATTAGTGGGAGCACCGAATAACAAAATGTGCTTATAAAGGATGTTAAGGTATTTGTACTATTCCCTGTCACTTCTGAAATAATTAATCTATTAATTCGTGGATTATTTTACAATTAAAGAATAATTAAATTATCAACCACCATATAATTGGATTATCACCATGAAACAAATATAGATAAAGTATACAAGAATGTGATTTTAACATACGAGTAAGAAAACATACAGTTTTGTTTCACAATTCGTACGAAATTATAATTATATGAAATGCCACCAACAAACCAAAATAAAGTTTATGGTAACATTTAATTACCTAATTAGCACTGTAGGGCGTTAGTTGTAACAGGTTTATGTATAATCTGAAAGGGTGAGGCGTGACCTACTCTAATGAAAACAACCTTCAAGGTGTTTAAAGCTTTAGGGGTAGCAAGTAAGTTGAAAAATAACTTTTGAAATATAATGACAATTTTATGATTATAATATGAGGAAGAAAATTATGAAATATAATCTTTTTAGTAATAACAAAAATAATTAAATCACTTGAGAGTGATGATTTTTTTTAGAGTAAAAAGACAAGAACTATAAGTACCTAGGAGAGAGAGGGAAGAAAATACTTTATGTGTTTGATTGGACAAGATAACAATGCTTGACCTTAACCAGGTGCTCTTTTTATAGCTAAATATTAGGGTTGTCGTGACATGTTCATGCTAAAGGTAAATTCCTTGCGATAATATCTTAGTAATACGCTTTGTCCTATTTTACCGTTTGTCGATGTCCACTCAGACAGGTAACATCTGGTGTAACAAAAATCATGAAGCAAATATGTAGGCAATAATGATAAAAAGTATGATTTTGTGAATATTTCAAATAATTACTTGCGAGCGGCCTTGAGGGCCAGTCACCAATGTTATAGGTTAAAATTGTTTTCTGAGAAATACCTTGACTGCTCACCTATTTTACTAAGTGTGAGCTGTGTAAGTGTGTGAGAGACCTCTTAGGTCCCTCCTATTAGTATTCTCTATTTACTAGGGTATCTAAGTGGTTGAGCCTTAGCTTAATCAACAAGACTTGTCTATCAGCCTCTATACCAAAGCTCTCAAGGGATCCCAACTTCCCATCTGTTCGAGCCCTATTTGTTTGCTTAAGGCTTCTTGCTAACTATTACTGTTTTAAACAATAATGGTGTTAGTAAGTAATCTATTACTATAAAAACATCTTTATTGAAATGAATTGGGGTGCTCATGTAGCATTTCTTTATTGTCTTGCGGTTGCTCGCGTGGCAGCCCCCCTCACAGGCTTGTATCCACTAGCATGGAACCCCCTCGTTGACTTGGGGTTACTTGTATGGTATCTCTTTACTATCTTGGGGCTGCTCGCATAACACCCCTTCACTGGCATGGACCCACTCTCCTGTCATCCCCTCACTGACTTAGGGTTTCTTGGATGGCATCTCCTTATTGTCTTGGGGTTTCTCGCATGCCACCCACCTCGATGGCTTTGACCCATTCACATGACATGCCCTTTTCGACTTGGGATTGCTTGTCCAATAATATTAACTTCTGTTTTGGGCCTGATCGTACTCAACTTAAATTTTATAAGAGTAAGACCATCACATATTTAATAAATTCTTAACTTGATGGAGTCTCGGATAAATATTGAAAGGAAATAACCTATAACATTGAATAAACCATAATTGGTCTTATAAGTCAATAAATTTTTAATTAATTAAGACGTTTATACATTTTGTCCCCCTCCCCCCCCCCCCCCCCTCAACATCTGGCAGGCGGCAAGATGACGACGATAAAAAGATTTTGTTGAAGGGTTTGTCATCCAAACAATTCTCCAAGATTTTTAAGTTCTCGTCTTATTGCAATAAGAATTTTTCATTTTTTTGCAGGTCATATATTGTTAGTGCCCCGTTTGATGGAATGCCTTATTGAATAATTTTTTTCAGCTCATATATTCTTTGTAATTGGGTTAACATGTCTATCGATTTTATTTTAAATAAATTTATGTAGTTTTTTTATATCACGCTCGCGTATCACGTGGGTTCAATGCTAGTGTACTTGTATAATTGTGAAACTTAATAGTAGATGGCTTTAATGTGAATTAATTGAAAATATAGTGTCATAAAAATGCACATAAGATTTTGGTGCGCCTATATCAACAAATCCCCCATTGTTTAAAGTGTTTCTAATATACAAAATTCACTTGATAGAAATAATCACAGTAAATGGCCTAAAAAGTGTTTGTGAGCTTTAAAATATATTTTGTTTTCTAACCCTTAAATCTAAAGCAGGTTTCGTAGATACTAGAGGTGATTGCACGATCGGACCTTACCATTTAGTCTAAAAAAATTTGAATTGGTTTTCAATATTTTATTGCCAAAAATAAAATTATTGAAATTTTGTAATTAGTTTGGTTTAGGCGATTCAAAACTTGATTTATCGAAATTACGGTAGTACTAAAACTGGGATAAATTACAAAATCCAAAATAATGATTTGAAATGCTAACACTACCAAATTCCTTGGACTTTTATAGTAATTAGAAATATTAACTAAAATTGGCAGCGCAGCATATGATTACCCGTAGTAGGATATTAACTGCTAATTGACTTCTGAGGCTTCATAGAGAGAAAAAATTTTGCCCACCCTTTGGATAGTTGAAAAAGGGGAAATAACAAGTTTCTCGAACCCAGAGTGGTTCATGGTACCCTGACCAGGATTAAATCTATCCACATCCTTTTCGTATAGTTCAGAAACGTAGTGAGAGTACTTTAATGAGAAAAAACGTTTTGAGGCCTGGCATGAGTAGTTAGGGATTGCCGAGGGTGTACCCCGTGACGAGAGATCCTTTGGTACGAAAATAAGGGAAATTGGTACCTATAGAAGTGAGATATTCTCTAACATAGAGATGATAGAGCCAGTGGAGTATAGGCTCATCTTTTGAGACATTGTTATCGAATGCACGATAGTTTTTGTCTCATTATATAAGTGACACCTTAAGCATAAAGGAATATATCGGTAGGTAAGGGCTTGAATGAACTTGTTTCTAATCGTGGGTTGTAGTGAGCAGACATTTGGTTGACATGGTACCATTGGTGTATGTATAGTGGAAATAACAAAAGATTATTGTGAGTAAATTTTGAACACATTCGAATGCAGCTGTATGCGAGAATATAATGTGATATTATGGGGCCTCATAATGCCGGCGAGTCTATTTGGGAACGCGAAGATGAGAACGCGAAAAATATCTAGAGTTATTCATATTAGGTATTTTTTTTAATTTCGGGATGAAATTCCATAACTAGGGGGTAACACCCGGTTATTTAATTGATTTTTATATCCGAAATTAATTGGGATTTAATTAAATTATTTTAGAAAATTAATCCGGTAAAATAAATATTAATTAGTGAGATAAGGGCTAATATCTATTTATATTGAATATTACTTAGTGAATGAGTAATAATAAGAAGAGGAAAATAGAATAACCGTCGCAAGTGAGAAATACGACAGTTACGATAAATTTAGTCGGGACGCGCATATCAGTCGTGTCGGGACTAAATTTGGGAAATAAAATGTAATTTCAATTTTGATAATTCAAATGGTCATTTCGAGTGCGTCAGTGTATATATAAGGGTAAAAATAGTCAGAAAAGTCTACCTGGGGGTTTAGTTTGGATGCCGGGGCACTTTTAGGCCAAACTGGCACCACGGATGGGTATTTCTGTCTTTTGAAATTTTGGAGAAAATAAACCCCTGAAAAGTAGAGTATTATATCTAATAACACATAAAGGAAAGTAGGGTTATCAGTTATCAAACCAAAGGGAGAGTCACAGGAGGGAGAAAGAGAGTTGTTGCTAGGGTTCCAAGGCCAAGATCCATTTTCTTGCACCACCACCACCGGATTGTAGATCGGAAAGAGGAGAACACAAATACCAACAAAAATTATGCAGAATCAAACCTTCAAATTAATACAAGTGTTTATCGTGCTAATTTATGAATTGTTATACCATCCATGATAGAATAGGATGATAACTTTATGAAATTCATGAGATTTGGCTTTAAAATTTGTGATATAAATCATGTTCTTCGCTAGGAATGTTACTATAGTTGATCACTTACTTATATAAGATGAAATTGATGAGAAATATCACGAAATTTGAGAAGAAATATAGAAAAATGTTGAGCTTGTTGAACTTGAATGATAAATTAGGGTTTTGAATGATTAATCTTGAATTAATGGAATTTAAATGTGTTCTTTGATGATTTAATGATTCCAATATGTTAGAAATTATGTATATATTTTGGTGTAATGTTTAGTATGCTTGGTTGGAATATTGGTAATGAATCATGGAGGTTTTACGGCTAAAAATGTTAAATCATGTAACTGTTATTTTTGGAGAAGACGAGACCTGCTACAAGCGAATCGATTCAGACCAAGGCCGAATCGATTCGATTTTCCAGAATTGCACAATTTCATTCCTTTTTGCTTAGAACTCATGGGAAACGATTGGGTTAACCTTTGAAGCAATTTTAAAACATAATGAGAGATATTCTAATGATTAGTAGGCTGATGTTGAGATTGATATTAGTTATATGAAGAGAACTTAAGGCTATCACCGATTTGGCAATTTGGTAATAAAACCTAATTCGGAGAATTACATCGTGTCACAAAAACATTAAGGGAGCGTATGACAAGACTAGTAGGGCATTAGTGAGATACCTACTGAAATTGCTTATGGGACAATTGTTAACCTTTCGGGCTTGGGGAAAATAATCGGGATTTTATGGTGAGAAGTATACAGGTAAAGTAACGATACGTAGAATATTCGAGAGTTATTATACTACATATGGGACATCTGACATTGTCCGTCTGTGTACCTATACTCAATATATGTGTACATATGGGTGGTATTAATACATATTATTTGATATATTTATGTCTAAGACATAGCTAGGTTACTTGCTATCACGGGAGGTTTCACGTCATGGCCACCCTTATTCTGATGAGCCATTAGGGGGGGGGGGGGGGGGGTATTGACTTGTATCTCAAAACATAGAACTTACGGATTGAGCACCACTTGTGGGAATAAGGGTGTGACCGATCATTTTGGTACATTAGGTATGTGTGTAGCCCAAAGGTTTAGAACTATGTTCGCCTCCATTATGTGTGATTTTATTTAGGGTTCGAGGGAGATTATCCAAACCGGTGTCCTTATTTAGTATGTGATGTACCAGGACTTGATAGGAGAGTATGCCTGCAACGTAGGATCCGCTTAAGGGTGTTGTGTACGTATATATATATATATATATATATATATATATATATATATATATATATATATATATATATATAGGGTATGCCCGTGCCTAAAGGCACGATGCAAACTTTCGAAAGTGTACGTCATCGATAGGACGATACGTCGTATTTAGTTCGCAACAGATAAATATTTTTTGAAATAACCTACATTACGAACCTATTAGTTTAAAAAATTTATGTTCAATATATATTTATGTTGACATTTTAATAGGTATCACAAATGCATTGCCCAAATTGATAGCACATATATTTTTAAAAAAAAGTACTCAAGTTATTGTGACAAATCCATTGTTCAAATATCTTGCAACCAACAACATAATTATTTCAGTATTTTTTTTACCCCCTCACTTGACTGAAAATCATGGAATGTTAATCGAGGAATGGAGTCAAATTATTTAGTTGGAATTTGTAGTAAAATGGTATGGTCGTGCCGGATGGCACGACACTAAATTTTGAAAGTGTATTTCGTTGATAGGGCTACGAGTGCGAGAAATCGATATTAACGTGATCAATGACACCGACATTTTAATTATTCACATTCATAAGAGAATCCACATACTAATAAAAATAATTGGTCTAGAAATTTACTTATCACCTAACTTCCATCAACTTATTTGGCAATTAATGTAGAACATCTTTGAAAATGCTAACTCTTGAAAGATCATAGTACATTGGTCTTTGATAAGAATGAATCCACACAACTGAAAATTCAGTCTGCTAAAATTAAATCCAATAACCAGAAACTAAAAATAATGTAGATTGACATTCTGTGTAAGTAAATCAAACTTTAATTGATTACAAAAAGTAGTCTAGTGGGACAACCCAATCATTTGAATCTCAAGTAGAAAAGTACAATAGTGAAATTAAATCCAAAGAATCCAAGGTTAAATCCAACAATACAACCATTAAGTTTAAATTCAACAGTATGATATGATATCCGATAACTGCAAAATGAGGTTAAATCCAACAGTACAACCATTAAGGTTAAATCCAATAATACTGACATTTCATAATCTAATAACCAAACTACAATATGATATATGCAAAATGAGTACATCCATACAACCTTCAAATAATTTTAGCCAAAGCATTAATTTCAAATTAGAAAATAATGACTCATAATATAAAGGCAAATCAGAGTTTTACCATTACAATGCCTATCCATGAACACCTACATAATACCCAATGAATTTTAAATCCATGATTGACTGAAATGTAACCGCACATCAACAACTGTTTCCTCGACCGAAATTCATCCTATAAAAAGCTTATTTTTCCATGTAGCAGTTGAAACCGTGGAAGGCATAACAGATCAGTCATTTTCTCCAATAGCACCAATCGTGAGTCTATGATCCTCGAACTTCTCCGATGAGTGATCGTCATCTATTTTCTCAACTTGAATATCAGTTTCTGAGATTAGATCTGCAATAAGTGATTGTATAGAGTGTGTGTTGACTTTGAGTGTGATTATCTCAAGTATATGTGTCGAAACCTACGAAACTTCGGAATTAAAGGGAGTAAAACTGAAAATAATTTGTGCACTCAACAAATAATTAAATTAAAACCATAAACAAAATTATTGCTATAATAATTCAGCCAATTGAGAAACTAAATAGAACAATTAAAGAATATATAAAATAAATAAGGAGTATAAAGGTCCAGTTTTCTCATACAAAAAACAGCAGCTCAAAAGGAAATAAAAACTTCAAGAGAAAGCAATACTTAATAACTTTTTGCGATGGCCTGAATGTGGTGGTTATTTTGAACAAAACTGAAATCTTGTTATTCATGCAAAATAAGAGGAGAAATTTTAAGTTCTACAAAGAAAGTAAGATCCCAAAGTTAAAAGTTGACCATTTGACTTCAAACCAAGTTAACAATACAAAAGCAAACTCAAGCAGAAGACCATTGATGATTTTGATCATCAAATTCCATTTGTTAATTAGACGCGACTGCAATATTAACCCTCTTATCCCTCCCAAACGCGTGTTAAGGAGTTTTCTAACACCTTTCCTTGAACATGCTCTGAAGTCCCTTGTTCGAAATATGAAAGAAGTCTTTCCCCATATATAACAACACTACATTTACATGAATCTTACTCAAAATATTGAAACAATATGCAGTTTCACTAAAGAAAGAAAGACTTTTTATATTTCTATATACCTATTCCATACAGCGACATACACAACATATCATATCACATCATATCATATCTCAATCTATAATCATTAACATATATGGATGAAGTATATGGATGACCAAATAGGGCGAATATCAATATGGCGGAAGTATATGGATGACTCACGAAAAATCTGATTAATCTTGTGTTCCGAATCTTGAGAAGCTATCACAGCTGCCTCTGTTCGGCTGTTCGGACATACGATGATCAGTTTGTGCAGTATAATGTATTCACGTATATGTCTAAATATAGTTAAAACAGAGGAGGATGCATATTGAGGGAATCAATTTTTCGATAATGCTCATTTCACCTGATTGTATTCACAGATAATGCTCATAAAATGAGACAAAAGCAATTCTTTGGGTATGTCTACATTTACAAAAAATCTCTATGAAAGCAGTATTGAACTCGAATGTACAAAGCTATCAAGAAATCTTGGATTAAAAACATTGAAAAATTATAAACAGAGGGTGCACATTCCAAACAAAGGGTGCACATCCCCTGTCGGTGGTGTTCTAGTGTTGTGTTGTGTTACTGTATTCAGTGTTTGGCCTAAATCAGTACTGGTGAATAGTAAAACACCTATGATCAGTATTATATAGACATGGATAATGAACACCTTAAACCAAAAAAATACATTAAAAATTAAATATCATAAATATCCTATACAGACACTATTTCAACTCATCTATCCTATGGAGTCACTGAAAAAAAATGAAAAAAACTTCATACATTCTAAAAAACTATTTGCGCCGAACAGAATGCACAATATGAATGTTAAAAAAATATAACAACAAATATTATCTTTTTCTTTGACCAAACAAATAATCAACACACACACTCATAAAATATGTACATAGATATACCTATTGAAACATAAGAAAAAATTTAAACCAATATAAAATAAAATAACATAGATTAGACCATACATAAAAAGAAAAAAAAATATCAATTGAATACTCATACTTGAGAAGTGAAAGGCTATAAAAATGCGTTCGGCAGAACCATGAATGAGTTTAGGTGTAAAAATAGACAAAACAGAACTTGAAGGTCCATTATTCGGTACCATGTATAATTTCAAGGTCCATTATTCAGTACCATGTAAAAACCAAGAAATTGGACACTCAGACGCATCTGGAGTTTCTCATAATGCAGACCTATTGAGAAAAAAAGGACCTGCTCGATAGAGACAAAAAGAGATCAAGTGAGGACTTTCTCGATAGAGACAAAAAGAGATAAAAAGAGATCAGACTTGTTTGACTTTTCAATTTGAGGACCTGTCATTCAATAATCCAAAAATCAGACATGCTCGATATATATTCCAAGAAAGTTTTTATTTAACTAATGCTCACACTGTTAGATGCTCACACTGTTAGGTTCAACATTCTTACCCTAAAATGTAATACATTACTTTTTAGCGGAGCATGATTTCACCTAACTATCATTATTTCACCTTATATCACCTAACTATCATGATTTCACCTTATAAATTTCAAAATTTATTCATTTACACATAATTATAAGAAGCTCGGCAAAAATACGATATACAACATAGATTGACAAATCTGCTTAGCCAATCACAACTGTCCACAAAACTTAAATCCAAATAAAACTCTTAAATAGGCACACACCTCATCAAAACCAAGTCAACTTCAAGCATTTTTACCCAAACTCAAGCATTTTCAAAATACAAAGATTTTGCTAGACAATTTAAAAAATAGGTAATTGGATGCAAAAGTTCTTGATAAACATACCTAAAGCAAACTTTTTTTGTATCGTACATATGTTTGCACCTACAAATAAAATACATATCAAATAATCAAAATAAAACATATAATAAAATTAAACCTTAATGTCATTGGAAAGTATCTATACAAATGTAAATTTAAGATAGGTATGAGTTAGGGTCTTCAGAGTATAAAAAATAAATGACAGAAAAATAAAACATCAATTCAATAGATTAGATGCTCTATTAAATACCCTAATTCATGTTGAGTGGACAAATAAATAAGCTAATATGATCTTATTGTTCCAATAAACAACAGAACTTATACCTTGTGTAAAACACCTCCATTTTTGCAAAAATCTAATATGTGAAGTGTAGTAGTCACAATGCATTTAGATAATAGTTACGTTGTTTGTTCAAACCCTGCGAATGACAAAAAGAGAAACACCATAATCATACCATACTCTAAAATCTGAATATTAAATTGAACAATTGGACATGCATATCAGAAGTCATATAAACTGTGAAGTAACGTGTTAAAGATGCTACATTACGAGACATTGAGGTTATGAGGATTCTGTGGGATGTTATGATAGATGATGATCAACGGTCTGGTAAGATACAATAGCAGAATGCTAATTTATCTCTTTGCTAGGTTAAAACATGGGCAAAATTAACTGTTTCCAAATGTTCAAAACTATCAGACATATCAAATAAACTCCTTACCTAACATCGTGGGACATAAGCATACAAAAAGAAACTACGTTGGGCATTTGACCAAACAATACCTGCATTAGTAGGCATTCTTAGAAAACACAGATTCAAAAGTGCTAGCAAACAATGGTTGAAGTAATTCCTAATAAAAAATGATTGGCATAATGCCTTAACTGAGGTCATAAAAACCAACGTAAAATAAAGTATACCTTATTCAGAGGTCTTAAAAACAAACCATGTTATATATGGTGGTGGGCTCTCTTTTCCAGTGGTGATCTGTACACAGTTGATGTTGGCGAGTAGTGGTTTTATACATATACAGAAAAACGATGGAATCGTATTAGCCAACATCGAGTAGAAATCTAAGTTAAAGACACAAAATCAGCAAGTGAAATGAAATAATTTAATAGCTCCATCATTATTCATCCATTAATTTTAGACTGAAACCAAATAACATAGTTAGTGATGAGTTATAAACCAAAACATATAGATATATCCATTAAAAATAAATTATTTTTATAGAATATTAACAAATTTAAAACCAAAATTATAAAACTCAGGTGTTCAGTGATTGTTTAGTTGTTTCCGTATCAAAATCGACACGTCAATATATATATATATATATATATATATATATATATATATATATATATATATATATATATATATATATATATATGTTATAAACCATTTAGTAAACCCATATGTAGGTATAGACAACAAAAAATGTTATAAACCATGTAGTATCCTAATCAAGAATGATTAGCCATCAATATATGTTAGACAACAAAAAACAACACCAAAGTAAAGTAGCTAACCTCAATATACTTCAACAAAAAAAATCAATTTTTTGTGAAGCCTGAATCAATTTTAAGGGGTTGAGTTTTCAACCAAAAAACCAACCGACCACGAACAATGTAAACCTGAATCAAAATCATATAGAAGAAAACAGGTGATATATTAGAACCTAAATCTGAAATCAATTACAGATCTAACAAATACACTATAAAAATTACAGATCTAATAAATTTGAGATCTAACACAATAGATATATTTATAAATTAGGTTTCAGAAACCCTTATTTAAAGAAACAAAAAGGCAAAACCATGTTTACAAAAAAATTGATCGAAGACTCATATTAAGAGGGTAAAAAAGGAAAAAATATTTAGATACTCGCCTACTTAGACACTCTCATTAGATCGTTTCTCATTCCATCCCAAACGAACCAACAAAGGATTTGATGAAAGAATTTCAAGATCAAAACAATAGTCAAATAGAGATAATAATATATCATATGGCTATGCAAGAGTTAGGTAGTGAATTACCACATTGTGAGCAAGGAGAGAGAAGTGGGTATGGAGGGAGAAAATATTTCTTGGAGAAAGAGTTTAAATGAGAAACTGGGGTGGGGATGTCCGAAGAGGGAGAGGGTTTTCTTGGTAACCGTGTGTGGGTAATTGTATAGGAATGGTAAAATATAATTGTGCCCTTGTGTTTGAATTTTGAATGGAAGGGGGAACAAATTAGAGTGTGTTAAAAGAGGGGGAATCCAAATTTGTAAGGGGTAAAATAGGAAGTGCAAAAAAACTCAAATATATGACATCATAGTTGAATCTTATGACATACATAAGTTTTCTACTTTATTATATATATATATATATATATATATATATATATATATGCATACATACATATATGACTTCTCACAAGTAGGCGTCCGCTAACGGATTAAATGACATTTCACAATTTGTGGCCAAAGTGGTCAAACGTGTAAAGCAAAAAATTTGTTGACCCAATTAATTAGAAAATGACAAAAGCAAAAAAAGGTTGTTGGCTTTCTTTAAGCATATATTGACTTTAACCAATAGACCCATTTCATTTACCTTGCTTTTCCCTTCCCCACCCAGAGAAAAAAGCCCTAGCCGTTGTTGAAGTGAAGCCATTGTCATCCTCCCCAAACTGATTTTGAAGTCGTCACTTCTCATAGCTGATTTGGGAGTTTCACAAACAGTGAAAAAAGCCCTAGTAAGTATGTACCAATCCCATTATTTATTTTTGCAATAGTTAGGGGAAAAACTATAAATGTTAAAGTGTTGAAAGTATTAATTTTTCATATTGAAATTTTGTTTACCATTCAGGTCTATATAATGGAAAGTGTTAATTTGGAAACATGGAGTGAGGAAAATAATTTTTATGTCGTAGGGGATAGTGTTGAGAATGTTGAAATGGAAGTAGAGAGTAGTGAGAATGTTATTGATAATATGGAAAACTCATCTGATGTTGTTATTAATCCACAAGTTTCAAACGAACTCAAACCGAGAATTGGTCAAGAATTCCCAACGCTAGATGACACTCATTATTTTTACAATACATATGCAAAGGCGTCTTGGTTTAGTATTAGAAAATGGTCTGAGAGGAAGAGGGTCGGTAGTTATGAAATAGTGAGGAAAGAATATGTATGTTTTAAATAAGGAAAAATTTCAATGATAGCGGATGTTGATTCAACAAGACGAAGGGGATCATCAAAAGAAAATTGTAATGCAAAAATGGCCCTTATAAAATCAAATTTCGGTGTATATGTAGTCACTGTGTTTGTGGATATCAATAGTCACCCTTTGTCGGCCCCACGAAAAACTCATATGTTAAGATCTCATCGAAAAGTTTCTAGTGTGCAAAATGTCTCTCTCAACAACTTAGCATGGTAAATATACCAACACAACAACTATATAGTTTATTTGGTGTCCAAGATGGTTGTTTCGAAAATATTGGGTGTACTAAAAAAGATTTGTTTAATTTTGAACGGGATAGACGTAATAAGATAAAGGGGCATGATGGTGAGATGTTATACGAGTATATGCAATTAGAGCAAGGCAAAAACCCATCATTTTTTTTTAAATTGAAAATGATGATGAAAATCCCATTTCTCGTTGTTTTGGGGAAGATGCAACCTCTCGAAGGGATTATGGGTTTTTTGGTGACGTTTTTATATTCAATACTATGTATAACACTAATCGATATGGTTTAATATTTGCAACATTAATGGGGTTAATAATCACGGTCAAATAATTTTATTCGCTTGTGCATTTTTATGTGATGAAATTGTTGAATAATTTGTTTGGCTTTTCCACCAATTTTTAGAGAACATGCCCGGTGATGCCCCTAAAATGATAATTACAGACTAAGATCCTGCAATGACAAAAGCAATCTCTGAAACTCTCCCCAATACCTTCCACCAGTATTGTAGTTGGCATATATTGACCAAGTTTTCAGAGAAAATAGATTCATTAAAATAGACCGCGTATTATAAGGAGTTTTCTGATTGGATTTGGAAGTCGAAAAAAGAAGATTTTGACTCGATATGGATGGATCTCGTAGAAAAAAGTGGCTTACCCGATAAAAAATATCTAGGGAATATTTATAAAATTCGAAATATGTGGGTTCCCGCAAATGTGAATCATGTCTTCTCAGCAGAGATGTCTAGTAGTCAACGGGTTGAAAGTGGCCATTCACGTTTTAAGAAGTTTGTTGGAAAAATGAAATCTTTGGTTGATTTCATGGTGCATTTTGCTAGGGGGATTCAAAGACAACGTCATCAATCATCTATTACGGACAATCGAGACATGATTGAGAAACCCAAAACCAAATTTTTTTAATGAAATTTTAGTGCAAATGGATGATGTTTACAAACGTGAGGTGTTCTTCAAATTCCAAGATGAGTCATGTGAGAGATTTAGTTACAAATTTGAGCTCGAGTTCGAGTCGGACACTAGTTGTTGTTATAAGATTCAATGCAAAGTTGTTGATACATATTACGTTCAGCGCATTGCAGTGGAATTTGGAACTACTCATTATCTTTTCAATTGAATGTATGAATGTAAAATTGAATGGTACTGCTAGTTATGCAGTAGACTTTGGAATTGAGTGAATGTAAAATTGAGTGAATGTTGAATGGTACTGCTCATTATTTTCTAATTAAAATTGAATGAATGTTGAATGGTACGGCTAAAATTGAATGGTACTGCTCATTATGTTTTCAATTGAGTGAATGTTGATAAGAGGTTACATTTAGAACTGTTAGTTATGCAGTAGGAACCTAGTCAAGTGGAGTAAACCTCGACCTGATATGTTAATAAGAGGTTGCAATTGAGTGAGATGGTGCACCTTTCTGCTCAAAGAAAAAAGGGAGCTATTTGTATAATTTTTTAGAACAAATTTGGCAGGAATCTTAATCAACCCGTCATTGTGTGATAATGCATTTTTTATTTTCCTCTAATCATCTGAAGGAGTTCCTCCATAGAATTGAGTTGCTATTATATTAAAGCATTAATATCCAATTGTAACATTTATCCATCCTTTTCTTATGAGATCTCAATTTTTCTTTGATCCTAACAAAAAATTAACTGCTAAAATTTTCTATTGCCATTTATACCAAAATTGGTTAGTTATGGCACATGATACAATTGAACCAATGCAGTAGACTTTGGAATGCAAATGCACAATTAAAGATATTTCATTAAACATTACCAAATTACATCTGATACAATAAAAATGAAATGAGTACAACATAGACAAAAAAAATTGTAATAACAAATTGTCCGGTCGCCTTTTCTCTAACTTCATCTCACATTTGTCGCATTTCATCTCGAATTTGTCGCATTTTATCACGAATTTGGTTAATATCATTTCGTAGTAGGTTAATTTCATATCGAAGTTGAATGTGGCAACTTTCTTCTTTCTTGTGTAAATCATTTCGATGCACATACTCGTCACACCAACCTATGAAATTTTCGCACACCTGCAATTATTAGCATATAAATTAATTTTTTGTTCATTAATGAAAAAAATTACAAAAATAAAATAAAATTATACCATGTTTTGAGGGCACGAGTAATAATGTCTACCCGAAGTTTTTACACTTTTTGAAATTTTTACAATACAGGTTCCCATACGACAATTGCAAACACGAGTAGGCCACCCCGATGTGGCTTTGGATGATTTTGAATGACTTTCCATTCTCTATGAAATGAAAAAAAATAATTAACTATGACCTAAATAAAGAAATCAACTGAAAAATTTGAAGATGGAATATTTGAATACCTTAATCAAAACCAGCTAGGGCTTTTGGTTTATAATAAATGAATACCTTAATCAAAATCAGAAGATGGAACACAACACTTCCCTTCAAAATCAGTTTGGGGAGGACGACAATGGGTTCACTTCAACAACGGCTAGCGCTTTTTTTCTCTGGATGGGGCGTTCGCTTGTGAGAAGTCCTCTCTCTCTCTCTCTCTCTATATATATATATATATATATATATATATATATATATATATGTGTGTGTGTGTGTGTGATTGATTTTTCTACGTGAAAATGAGTAGATAAGACATATAGTGATATCTAAATTATTATTCTAAATGCGTGAGAAATCATTTATCAATGGATGACTTTTAACGAATATAAAGAAATAGAAAATGTATTATCGTATTGTATGTGCAATACGAGTGGGCACTATAAATTATTAGACGGGAAGATATATAAATCAGACTAGTTAGGCGGTTATCATAACGAGGTGGGTTAGAGTAGTACGTTAGGTGTACACAATAGTTGAGGGGTGAGGATCTCAGGTGAAAGCACATAGTGCTAACATGTATATAATATCTTATCTTGATGCATTTTAAACACTTGGTAAATTTTTCAAACTGTTTTACGTGGGATCTGACCCATTGCAAATCCTTTTTACAAAAGCAATTTTAGATGCCCCGCCACAGAGATGCCAGGCATAGGAGTTCCTACATTTGAAGTGCTACAGTTGCTATGGAAGTTGCAGGACCTTGATATTAGACTCCTCCATGTTTATTTAAGTTCCTATGCATCATTATTTATCTCAGTCGGGCATGTCTCCCATTCTTAGTTGGATAGTATTTTTTAAGACTTTGTATTTCCCTTTATTTCCAGTATTGCTTTAGACATTATCTATAGATGACTATACTGGGATTCTATCTGGAGTGTTATTTCAGACTCATTTATATATTTATTTCGTTATCTTATAATCCATTATTTTGTGCTTAGAATGGTGAATGTTATTTATTCAGTTTATATTAGATTGCATGTTAATATTAAAGATTAAAATTTTGATACCAGGCCATTACACTACACCAAAAATAGGAATCTGACACGGTTTAAAACTGTGCTTGATCAAATCTGGCACGGTTTTGAACTGTGCTAAAATTAGATGCTCCAAAATGGCCAGTTTTTCTAGCACGGCTCAAAAGTGTGTCAAATTTGACAAATCAGGAACACTTCTGGCACACTTTTAAACCATGCCAGAATTTGATATTTCTGGCACACTTTTGGCTCGATTTTAAGCTGTGCCAGATTGAGCACATTTTGATAAACTTTTGGCACAGTTCAAAACGGTGCAAAATTCGATACACTTTTGGCACGGTTTTGAACTGTGCCAAATTTTTGGATAAAAGAAAAAAAATTAATTATTTGAAAACTAGAAAATTCACAATTTGCAAATCTCGAAAGTTGTCGATAAACTAATGTGCATACAAACTTCAAAATATTACAAATAATAATAGTTCACAGACCAAAAAAATTGGACAGAGTTTCCTCCATTTTTTGGACATTCTAAAACCTATTAATATAATACCTGGGTAATGTAAAGCCCGCACGGTCATAAAATATAACAATAAAACTACAAATTCCCGCACGACCATAAAAGTTAATAATAAAACAACAAAAGTTCGCACGGACATAACACAAAAAGATGTAATCCTGATTATTGACGAAATTAAGTAAATAATCCTCTTGTTGTAGACCATTGACTTCATGTGTTCCATATGGATAAAAGATAATGGAAAAATGTTATCCTGCAAAATAGTAAGATACAAAAGGAGATGATGTTAGTAATCGTGTAATTTAAAAAAAAAATCAAGCCAAAAATTTGCACATACGAATTAAAATTATTATTGTATTTACAAATCAATATTGCTGTGACTCCGTGGTCAGCTCATACGAGTTACATTAGTCCCATGTGAGGTGTTAGTGCTTCTTACTGGACTGTTTAGGGACTAATTTAAGTTTTCATCCACAAACGACATGTTTATAAGCCTAATCTAGATATATTCATATTATCGTCATATTATCAAACCGGGAGAACCATAACTACGCGGTTAGTCCCTACAAGTTGTATTGGGCCTGTGCAAGGTGTATGTGCCTCTTACGGTGATGTTCGGGGGTTGGTTTAGGTTTTCACCCTTTAACGACATATTTTTAAGCCTCATTGAGATATTTTCATATTATCGTCATATTCTCAAACCGGGAGTCCTGTGACTATGCGATCAGTTCCTACAAGTTACAATGGTTTCGTTTGAGGTGTTCGTGCCTTTTACAGGCCCGTTTGGGAACTAGTTTAGGTTTTCACCCTTTAACAACTTGTTTTTAAGTCTAAGTGTTGATTTTGGAAAATTATCATCATATTCTCAAACTAGGAGACCCGTGATGCTGCGGTCAGTTCCTACAAGCTACATTGCTCCTGTGCGAGGTGTTCGTGCCTCTTACGGGGCCATTTAGGGGCTGGTTTAGGTTTTCACCCTTTAACGGCTTATTTTTAAGTCAGTGTTGATTTTTTTCAAATAATCATTATATTCTTAAGCCGAGAGACCCGTGACTACATGGTCAGTTCCTACAAGTTACATTGGTCCCATTCGAGGTGTTCGTGCCTCTTATGGGGCCGTTTGGGGGCTGGTTTAGGTTTTCACCATTTAACGGCATGTTTTTAAGACTAATCTATATATTTACAAATTATCTTCATATTCTTTAATCGAGACAACCATGACTACGCGGTCAGTTCCTACAAGTTACAATGGTCTCGTGAAAGGTGTTCATGCCTCTTACAGGGCCGTTTGGGAGTTGGTTTAGATTTTCACCATTTAACGACGTGTTTTTAAGCCTAATCTATATATTTTCAAATTATCATAATATTCTCAAATTGAGAGAATCGTGACTATGCGGTCAGTTCCTACAAGTTACATTAGTCCCATGCGAGGTATTCGTGCTACTTACGGGGCCGTTTGGGGGCGAGTTTAGGTTTTCACCATTTAACGACATGTTTTTAAGCCTAAGTGTCGATTTTTACAATTTATCATCATATTCTCAAATCGGGAGACTTGGAACTACGAGGTTAGTTCCTACATGTTACATTGGTTCCGTACGAGGTGTCCGTGCCTCGTATGGGGCCGTTTGGGAGATGGTTTGGATTTTCACCCTTTAACGGTTTGTTTTTAAGCCTGATCTAGATATTTTTAAATTATCATCATATTCTCAAACCGGGAGACCCGTGATTATGCGGGCAGTTGCTACCAGTTACATTGGTCCCGTACGAGGTGTCTGTGCCTCTTACGGGGTCGTTTGGGGGATGGTTTAGGTTTTTACCATTTAACGGCTTGTTTTTAAGTCTTAAGTGTTGATTTTTACAAATTATCATCATATTCTCGAATTGGGAGTACCGTGACTACGTGGTCAGTTCCTACAAGTTACATTGGTCCTGTGCGAGGTGTTCATGCCTATTACGGTGATGTTTGGGGGCTGGTTTAGGTTTTCACCCTTTGACGGCTTGTTTTTAAGCCTAATCTAGATATTTTCAAATTATCATCATATCTCAAACCGGGAGGCCCGTGACTACGCGGTTAGTTCCTACAAGTTATATTAGTCCCGTGCGAGGTGTTCATGCCTCTTACGGGGTCGTTTGGGGGCTGATTTGGGTTTTTAACCTTTAACAGGCTTGTTTAGGTTTTCACCCTCAAACGGTATGTTCTTAAGAATAATCTGAATATTTTTAAATTATCGTCATATTCTCAAACTAGTTAACCCTTGACTACACGGTCATTTCCTATAAGTTACATTGATCATGTGCGAGGTGTTCGTGCCTCTTATATTGGTATGTATTATAAAGTTCTTGCCAAAGCACCCTTCATTGGACATAAATCGTGACTAGGTGGTGAGATCCTATGTGTTACATTGATCCCGTACGAGGTGTTCGTACCTCTTTGGGGTTGTTTGGAGGTTGTTTTGGGATTTCATCCTCTAACGGTATGTTTTTAATCAATTTAGAACGTTTATTGATTTTAATTTTTTTGACATAGTCTCATTTGTTTATTCGTTAAATCCAACATGTTTTAACATTTAAAATAAACTCAATAGCAACTGCAAATTCCAAAACCAAACCACTAGCTAATCCCTTCCACCAATTTAACTAAATAAGCTTATAAAGTAAGCCATTTTATGTTTGGATACTTGTTACCGCTATTTCAGGCCATTTTTATATTTAATGCTGCAACATTTAAGGAGAATTTGAGAATTTGAGACTTTGAGACAAACCAGATTTCATTTGTATTTTGATAGCCACCCAATGAACTCTTCGCGCCATAACTTCTCGATAGTATCCCATTTGGTCCATCAATATCTGCAAATTCAGAAATCTTCTATTCTGGGCGGCATCTAGTTGTTTATTAGACGATATCTTATCTTTTAAGTTTCTCAGCTCTTCATTATGAGACCAAGACTGTGCTATGACTGTTGAAGTGTCAGAAGACTTATATTATAATGTTTGTCTTATAAAATACAAAAAGGATAAAAGGGGGAAAGAAATGAAAATTCCACTTATTATTCATCAAATCATCCTTTATTTTACTCCAATATGATGTCTGGAAGATTTCCACGATGCTAGGTTTCACGTCAGTTACATGCACCTGAATTCAAAATCAATGCATGAAAGAATAAAACCATACTAGTTGATGATGCGAGTGAAACATGTCTAATATGCACAATGTCAAGAATATTATTATGACACATAAATTGAAATCAAATTTAGTAAGGGTAAAATCAATTTGTACCTTTCCTTCTTGAACTGAACCTTTAACCTTTTTTTGCATAGGGTATGTCATTCAGGTTTGTGTTGATTTTTTTTCCATTTCACCTTTAAACCTTGTTTTTGTACCATTTAACTAATGCCCAAATCTCTTAAAAATTTAAAAACTGTGTTGTGCAATCTCCAAACATAATAACATCGATATCAATCACGCTAAAAGTTCAACGTAAGCTACTTGGAAAATAATTTTAATGATTTAGGCACCAAGTTAATTTTAGTATTGTATGCCATTTTGGCTCTAAAAAATTGTAACTACTCCAAAGCTTCATTTTTCTTACACCAATTACCCAAATCAACTAAAACAACCTCTCGAGTATAAAAATGAAATATATACGTGCAGAGAGAAGTGGAGCGACAAAACTTGATTATTACCCACCTATGTATTATGGTTGCTAATAAAACTTAAAAATAAAAGGAGTTGTCCACCCAAATATTACACATTCAACTATTGTTCCAATAACTCGTTAAATTTAAGATTCGTTCAAAATTGAGTATGGAGTTTAATCAACAAACTCCTAAAATACCTTTAACCTTATTGTAAATTCAAAAGTGGCCCTAAAATTTAAGCATAATAAAACTAATTTTGGAAACCCTAATTTAAATTTTAAAACACAAATCCCAAATATGACCTACGATATAACAATCTAATTCTAAATAATATATGGGAACAAACTCAATGAGAATAAAGAGTTCATAACAGTTTGAGCATCGTAGCAAAAGTTTAATGAATTAAAATAGATGAATGGTGGAATCATTAGTTAAACTGGGTTTCTAATATATAGATTGGAGAAAGGAAATGGGAAGAATAACATACCTGTAGCCTTGTAAGGAGAAGACGAGATGGGGAGAACTAGGGATGGCAACGGGTCAGTTGGGGGTAGGGTAAAGCATCCCCATCCCCATCCCCGTCCCGTTCCCCATTATAACGGGTTCGGGGATCCCCATCCCCGTTTAAAACATGTACCGGTTTCCCTGCGGGGAACCCATTTTTTTTAATATATACAACTCCAAAAAAATATCTCAAATAAAAAATTCATTTGAATCACATTTTTACCTATACAAACTTTATAAAAAAATTACAGTTAATAGTGGGCGGCAGGAACAACATATAAATCTTTAAAAAAAATCTCTAATAAAAAATGCAATATTTAAAAAAATCTCAACAGGCACAACAGTTAATCTGTTAAATCTTAAAAAAAATGCAAACAAATGCAAACAAATCTCAAACAAAAAATGCAAACAAATACATTATTAATACTTAGGTTCTACTTTAAGCAAATAAATCTCAAAAAAATCTTGGGTGGCAGCACGCCCAAAGAGACAACAGGAACAACAGTTACCTTGGGCGGCAGGAACAAATCTCAACCTAATTTAGAATAAGACTGGAGAGCATTGGCCAAATGGTTTGAAATTGAGCAAAAACTAGAATTTCAATTTTTGTGTCCATGATAGACTTCAATTTCATATAGCTCCATTTCAATAGCAAAAACAAAACTGACTATAGTCAGTCTATAACTCCAAGCCAGGTCTAGTACCTATAATTTTGTAATTAAAACCACAATTATAATTAACTAAACTAAGCCCATAAAATACCCACTTGAACCACACACACGTAAATCATGGGGAAAAAGTGTGGTATGCCAAAATAAAATCTGGGTATGTACAGTTTGTACTTTGTAAACGATTTGAAGCTCAAAAGAAGACTTTTTGCAAAAAAAAAAACACTAGGGAAAGAATAAATTTTATATTTTAATGTAGTAAATACTGATAAATTGATGATTATGTATATACCTGGTTGTCATGAGAAGAAATCTGGGTTGAAGAGGTTTGTTGAGGATGAGAAACATGAATGTTATTATCATCATCAGAGAGCAATTGGATGGTCTTCCCAAATAACTTAATCACAGGATCTTTGTTATCTGACATTTCTGTATGTAAGTATTTAGAGATGTTTGGTTTTGTTGAGCAGAGGATTGGTTTCTTGAATTATGTCGGGTTTTAACAAAGGGGGAGAGTGAATTCTCAGCCACAAGTTGTGTTGTGTGTATTAAATCACAAAAGAAACGACAAGAACAACAGTTACCTTTACCTTAGGTGGCGACAGGATGATGAGGTGCGGGCAAGGTGATAAACAACAGGAAGAATCTTGGATGAGGAGATGAGGGGCGGGCGGACGGGACGATGAGCAGACTAGCTGCGGTAGAGGATCCCCGAGCCCCAATAGCGGGTACTTTCACTGCGGACCGGAGTGACTTACCATAGAGCGGTGGCCAGAGGCTTGTCGGAGGGAGCGGGTAGATGCCGCAGTAGAGAGAGTGTGTGATATTGGAGCTGGTAAGCGGGTGAGGGGAGGGAGAGAGACGGGTAGCGGGAGATTGAAAGATAAAAGAGGAAAGAGAAGAGGGAAAGTAAACATAATAAATTTTCAGGGTCTTTTATATTTTAATCAAGTATAGTCAATTTTGGCACACTTTAAAACAGTGTCAAATTTTGGCATTTTTTAAAGTGTGCCAGATTGTCATTAAGCCGTGCAAGAATCTGGCACAGTTTAAAATTGTGCCAGATTTTTAACATGAGGGTATGCCAAATTGCTGTTTTTGGTGTAGTGTTAGGGTATTGGTAATTAATTGAATTTCAAAGTGATGCTAAGAATGAAACCATTAATGATTCCTGTTTAATTTAATAATGGACTGATCATCCAGGATTAGAATAGGTGGGGTGTCATAGCTACACATAGTGACAAACTGTTCCTCTGCATAAGTTGAGTACTGATGTTTCAAATACATGATGGCCTTCATCAAGTTAAGCATTCATTTGAAATATTTTAAACACAAAAGCTAGGTGGAAACTTGTGAAAAATTGGGAAGACCATCATATATTTAATAAATGTTTAACTTTATGGAGTCTCGGATAAATATTCAAGGCACACAACCTATAATAGTGAATAAACCATAATTGGTCTTATAAGTCAACAAATTTTTAATTAATTAAGACGTTTATAAATTTTGTCCCCCCCCCCAAACAACATCTGGCAGGAGGCAAGATGACGACGAGAAAAAAGTTTTGCTGAAGGATTTGTCATCCAAACAATTCTTCAACATTTTTATGTTCCTATCAACTTGCAATAAGAATTTTTCATTTTTTTTATAGGTCATATATTGTAAGCGCCCTGTTTGATGAAATGCCTCATTGAATAATTTTTTTCTCAGCTTATATATTCTTTGTAATTGGGTTAACATATCTGTCGATTTTATTTTAAATAAATTTTATGTATTTTTTTAAGTCACACAGGTTCGGTGGCAGTGTACTTGTATAATTGTGAAACTTCATAGTAATTGACTTTAACATCAATTAATTGAAAATACAGTGTGATAAAGATGCCCATAAGATTTTGGTGCGCCTATATCAACAAATCCCCCATTGTTTAAAGTGTTTCTAACATACAAAATTCACTTGAGAGAAATAATCACACAAAATGGCCAAAAAGTGTTCGCGTGGTTTAGAATATATTTTGTTTTTTCACCCTTAAATCAGAATTAGGTTTCGTTGAGACTAGAAGTGATTGCACTACTGGGCCTTACCATTTTGTCTGAAAAAATTTGATTTGGTTTTCAATATTTTATTGCCAAAAATTAAATTATTGAAAATTTTGTGATTAGTTTGGTTTAGACAATTAAAAACTTGATTTACCGAAATTAGGGTGTACTAAAAGTGAGATAAATTACTAAATCTGGGGGCCTAGAATACATGGCGCCGCTCCATCCCCAGCCCCCTCCCCACCCGTCTATCCCTCTGTTTCCTTTAATTTGATGGGGGCCCATTGGATCTCATACAGAAACTTCACAGGGGCACTGCAAGAAATAGTGACATGGAGAAGCAATATAGCGCTTGATTTACCAGTGCTGAACCCCGAATCTCAAAATCTGAATGTCAAGAGGGAGGGATATTGAGTTTTGTTCAAATCTCTAAAGAACAAAAACGAAAACCCCATTTTCCATAAACAAACAACATAAATACACATATTGAAACATACATCCAAACCCCACGCCTCAACCACAGAGATGAACCTAGACCCGTCCCAGCAACCCTCCCTCCCCACAACCATCGTTGGGACTCATCTTGGGTCGGGATCTTCCTGCCTCAACCACCGAGTTGAACCCACACCCATCTGAAGAAACCCCCCAACCCAAACCCATCAACATCTTTTTTAAAGGCATTCCACCATTTTCATAATTTCTAAAAATCAAAAGAATAAATCATTAAAAGTTAATCAGTAGTGGTGGTGGTGGGTAGAAATAGTAAGAAAGAGAAAGCATACCGGGTAGATTCAGGCACCTAAATTTAAAACACAAAAAAACGTGAGAGAGTATATTTTAGATCTAAAATATCTAGAAGCAGACTTCCCACAAATTTAAAGTAGAAGAGGAAGACAAAAAAAATGGTAGAAACAGTAATAAAACATTCCACATGATAAAGAGAAAGCATACCTGGTAGATCCGGGCACCTAAATTGAAAACACAAAAAAACGTGAGAGAGGATATTTTAGATCTAAAATATCTAGAAGC
Source organism: Sambucus nigra (assembly GCA_949130495.1). Taxonomy (NCBI): domain Eukaryota; kingdom Viridiplantae; phylum Streptophyta; class Magnoliopsida; order Dipsacales; family Adoxaceae; genus Sambucus; species Sambucus nigra. The sequence continues at coordinate 465,713,293 of OX422209.1, read as the reverse complement.
ATACCTTCCACATATCTAAAGTAGAAGAGGAATACAAAAAATGGGTCAGATTTGAGAGATGAGGTTTGAGTTCAGAGTGAGAGTTTGAGGAGATAGGGAGAAAGAGACGGGTGAGTGGATAACAGTCTAGTTGAGAATTCAGAGAGAGACCATACGCATTGAATGCTGAGATTAGCAAAGATCTCCTTATGTTAAAAAATAATCTGAGGCTTTGATTTTGTATTTGAATCTTCAACTTTATGCAGATTGCAAATATACCCTTTATATATGAATTAAAGTAAAATTTTAGAAGAAAAATAAGGGGGAAGTTAAAATTTAAGGGGCAAAATAGGAAATGAAGGAAAAAATTCATCCGATGACATCATAGTTTCAACTTGTGACATACATGACATACATAAGTTTCCTACTTTGTTTTATATATATATATATATATATATATATATATATATATATATATATATATATATATATATATATATATATATATGACTTCTCACAAGCAGACGTCCGCTAACGGATTAAATGACATTTCACAATTTGTTGCAAAAGTAGTCAAACGTGTAAAGCAAAAAATTTGTTGACCCATTTACTTAGAAAATGATAAAATAAAAAAAAAGGTTGTTGGCGTTCTTTAAGCAACTATTGACTTTAAACAAGAGGCCCATTTCATTTACCTTGCTTTTCCATTCCTCACCAATAGAAAAAATCCCTAGCCGTTGTTGAAGTGAAGCCATTATCGTCCTCCCCAAACTGATTTTGAAGCCGTCAGTTATCATAGCTGATTTGGGAGTTTCACAAACACTGAAAAAAGTCCTAGTAAGTATGTACCAATCCCATTCTTTATTTTTGCAATAGTTAGGGGACAAACTATAAATGTTGAAGTGTTGAAAGTATTAATTTTTAATATTGCAATTTTTTTTTACCATTCAGATCTTTATAATGGAAATTGTCAATTTGGAAATATGGAGCAAGGAAAATAATTTTTATGTCGTAGGGGATAGTGTTGAAAATGTTGAAATGGAAGTTGAGAGTAGTGAGAATGTTGTTACTAATATGGAAAACTCATAAGAGTTGGCTTTAACATCAATTAATTGAAAATACAGTTTGATAAAGATGCACATAAGATTTTGGTGCGCCTATATCAACAAATCCCCCATTGTTTAAAGTGTTTCTAACATACAAAATTCACTTGAGAGAAATAATCACGCTAAATGGCCAAAAAAGTGTTTGTGTGGTTTAGAATATATTTTGTTTTTTCACCCTTAAATCAAAATTAGGTTCCGTTGCACTACTGGGCCTTACCATTTTGTCTGAAAAAATTTGATTTGGTTTTCAATATTTTATTGCCGGAAATTAAATTATTGAAAATTTTGTGATTAGTTTGGTTTAGACAATTAAAAACTTGATTTACCGAAATTAGGGTGTAGTAAAAGTGAGATAAATTACTAAATCCAAAATATTGATTTGAAATGCTAACACTACAAAATGTTTATAAAACTAGTCAAATATTTGGGATGGGTATGCGTTTTCTAAAACTGATCTAAAACTATGCGGATGAAGTATTCTTTAGTTTCAGAATCTCAATCTTTAGTTTCTTTGGACTAAGGCACAAAATCAGGGATCATGCCACCTTGTCCAAGGATAAGGTCGTGATATACTGAATAAATATTAAAAAGTCAACAAGGGAGACAATAAACGAAGTGGAAGAATCCAACACGTGTGAGCCACCGAAAGCAAACTGGATTTATAGCACTGCTCTATCTCACGGTCTTTTTAACTTTAGATTTATAGAGAGATGTATGTTGCTGATATGGATTCTCATGCGTCAGCCAATCATACGTCACTCATAAAATTAAATACTAAGCTTCGATATATCATCCAGAAGGAATTCCCACTAGTTGGTACGTTAGATGCCATAGCTCTCTCGCTCTTTTACTCACTTAACTAACTAATTAAGCTTTCTTTCTATATAAAGGGGCTTTATCTTATAATTATCAGTACCAAAGCAAAGCTATTGAAGGTTGTTATACTCTTTATTGTACTATCAAATGGCACAGAAGGCAAAGCTATTGAAGGTTGGGGCGGAAGGATTTGCTATGATAGATGAATACTTCGGAAGGAAGGGAAGGCCTCAACACCAGGTAAGCAAGTATCAATATCAGCCACAACAATCCCGTGTTTATCCGGTGACTACAGTTTCCACAACCAAAGAGGTTGTTTTCTATTACGAGGCAGCAAAATTCTATGATGGGCCGTGATTGCGGATTATCCTAACACAAAACCGATGCGTGCGCCTTTTTACGCTCCTTAATCATACTTTTATATCAACACATATATGTAATTATATAAGACCCTACCCTTGTTGTATCACTTTCTTTTATAAGTCACTCGGTTGACATTTCTATGAGATGCAACGGGCTGTAGTGGCTGAACGTTATAATCTATAAATACTATGTGTTTCTTACCATTAGTATGTACTCTCTCTCTCTCTCTCTCTCTCTCTCTCTCATGGATTAAACCAAAAAAACAAGAATAATGTTATATTTAATTAAGTGTTTACTAATTAAAAAGAGGAGAAACATCTTCTTTTCAACTTCGCTTATGAGCACAAAAGAACAAGAGGAATCGAAAAACTATAGGGGTCCATTTGGTTTGGGATGATATTCAGGACGAAACCAGGATTACATCTTTTGGGGAGGGGGGGGGGGGGGGGGGGGAGGGGTTGAGTTGACATTTTGAATAAATGCACACCCTATAATTATTAAACTGTAAAAAAAAGTAGAGAATAAAATTTAACTCTATATAGGTGAAAACATATTTCACCATATTACTTTTTATCGCGTTGAAACTTATTTTACCTCGAACCAAACGGACCCTAGCACTCGACTTCTGAGCCATAGCAATCGACTATTTTTGCATAAGTTAATTTACCTAAGCACTCTCAATACTTGTTTAAAAAGCTTATAAGTTATTTGATGCTCCTGCTATCACCATTAAAAAAAGGATTTTTTTATTTAATCCCTAAAATAATGACATATTTGACTTAACCCTCCAGAAGTAAAAAAATTAAACATAATATCTTAAACCCAATTGGACATTATTTAAAAAAAAAAAATCACTAATGTATATTTCGACTTGCCCCCTATATTTTTTTGATAAAATAATCTCTTCTTCATCTTCTTCCCCAAAATCAAACCCTAACCCCACTAATGATAGGACTCAAACCCCCCAAAAATAAAAGGTGCAATTCAAATAATAGGATAAAATATAGAATGCAAACTCAAAACATCACTTGTTAAGACTTGTTACCAAACATACCACAACAAATATTCCTAATATATTTGGTAAATTAAATATATTACGGACTAGAGTGAAATCAACAACTTGGGTGGAATCATAAGGTCTAGATACATTGCCCCACTAGGGAGCTTAAACATATGATTTCATAGGGACGGTGGTGCCTTAGAATGGAATATATTTAATGTTTTTTTTGTCTTTTCAATCATAAGATAGTATTATATGTCAGAATTATTTAAGTTCTGATAACTCCTTAACGTGATCCATAATTAAAAAATATCAAGTGTCAAATTGATTAATGACAGGGTCCTAAAAATACAAAGAGTCAATGTTCTTTATTATAGTCAAATAAAGAGCATTTTTAATTAATCAATTGTTTAGGGACTCATTGGTATCTACCGTGATGGGCGATTAAGATTAAGAGACTATTCGAGATTTGGGTCCCCTCTCTCTCTCTCTCTCTCTCTCTCTCTCTCTCTCTCTCGTGGAATTAAAAAAATAAAATAAGAATAATGTTATATTTTATTAAGTGTTTACTAATTAAATAGAGGAAAAGCATCTTCTTTCCACTTTCGCTTATGAGCACAAGAAAACGCGAGGAGTCGAAAAACTATAGGGGTCTGTTTGATTTGTGATGATATACTTTTAATTGTGGTGAAAAATAAAATGGTGAAATATTTTTTTTACATATTTAAAATTATATTTTTTTTGTGTTGACATTTTGAATAACTACACACCCTATAATTATTAAACTTTAACAAAGAGTAGAGAATAAAATTTAACACTAAATAGGTGAAAAAATATTTCACCATATTACTTTTCATCTCGTTGAAACTTATTTTACCCCGAACCTAACGGACCCAAGCACTCAACTTCTGAGCCATAGCAATCGACTATTTTGACATAAGTTAATTTACCTAAGCACTCTCAATACTTGTTTAAAAAGCTTATAAGTTATTTGATGCTCCTGCTATCACCATTAAAAAAAGGATTTTTTTTTATTTAATCCCTAAAATAATGACATATTTGACTTAACCCTCCAGAAGTAAAAAAATTAAACATAATATCTTAAACCCAATTGGACATTATTTTAAAAAAAAAATCACTAATGTATATTTCGACTTGCCCCCTATATTTTTTTGATAAAATAATCTCTTCTTCATCTTCTTCCCTAAAATCAAACCCTAACCCCAGTAATGATAGGACTCAAACCCCCCAAAAATAAAAGGTGCAATTCAAATAATAGGATAAAATATAGAATGCAAACTCAAAACATCACTTGTTAAGACTTGTTACCAAACACACCACAACAAATATTCCTAATATATTTGGTAAATTAAATATATTACTGACTAGAGTGAAATCAACAACTTGGTTGGAATCATAAGGTCTAGACACGTTGCCCCACTAGGGAGCTTAAACATATGATTTCATTGGGACGGTGGTACCTTAGAATGGAATATATTTAATATTTTTTGTCTTTTCAATCATAAGATAGTATTATATGTTAGAATTATTTAAGTTGTGATAACTCCTTAACGTGATCCATAATTAAAAAATATCAAGTGTCAAATTGATTAATGATAGGGTCCTGAAAATACAAATAGTCAATGTTCTTTAATATGGTCAATTAAAGAGCATTTTTTATTAATCAATTGTTTAGGGACTCATTGGTATCTACTGTGATGGATGGTTAATATTAAGAGATTGTTGGAGATTTGGGTCCCCTCTCTCTCTCTCTCTCTCTCTCTCTCTCTCTCTCTCTCTCTCTCTCTCTCTCGTGGATTAAAAAAAATAAAATAAAATAATGTTATATTTTATTAAGTGTTTACTAATTAAATAGAGGAAAAGCATCTCCTTTCCAGCGCGAGGAGTCGAAAAACTATACGGGTCCGTTTGATTTGTGATGATATACTTTTAATTGTGGTGAAAAATAAAATGGTGAAATATTTTTTCTACATATTTAAAATTAAAAAAATTTTGAGTTGACATTTTGAATAACTACACACCCTATAATTATTAAACTTTAAAAAAGAGTAGAGAATAAAATTTAACACTAAATAGGTGAAAACATATTTCACCATATTACTTTTCATCTCGTTGAAACTTATTTCACCCCGAACCTAACGGACCCTAGCACTTGACTTCTGAGCCATAGCAGTCGACTATTTTGACATGAGTTAATTGACCTAAGCACTCTCCATACTTATTTAAGAATCTTATTAGTTATTTGATGCTTCTTCTATCACCATTAAAAAAAGGCTTTTTTAATTTAATCCCTGAGATAATGACATATTTTGACTAAACCTCGAGAAGTTAAAAAATTAAACATAACCTCTTAGAACCAAGTGGACATTATTTAAAAAAACTCACTAATGTATATATTGACTAACCCCTATATTTTTTCGACAAAAATAATAACACTACTTTTCTCCTTGAATTATGTATCCACCTTAATGGCCAATTTAAACACATCCTTATAAGTCCATTAAGGTTGAAATTAGACAACATTTGAAATTTTAGTCGTTAAAACAACAAGAGATAGAGCAAATGTTTGTTCCTTTGACTTAGATATATCACATCGCATCATGAGATGATCAAATTCTTTTGAATACACCGCCACGGAAAACTCATTTTGCCTAAAGTTGTGAAAGTTAAGAAAAACATCTTATAAGTAATGACCAAGCAAAAATGTCTTCTTTAACTCTTTTCCCATCTTCTCCTAAGTTACAATTATTCTTTTATCTTCATGTTCACGTTGCTTCTTTAACATTCCCAATAAATTGAGGATTGTTTCTTCAACTTAGTGGCAACTAACTTCACTTTTTAGATTTTCCAAATTTCATGGTAGTCAAAGATTCTCTCCACGACATTGAGTCAATCAATGAATTCATTGCCTTGGATTTGACCTCTAAATTATGGAATGTCAACTTTGATAGCATTACAATGATAGCGTTAGTTTCTTCCAAAACTACGATTAAAAGGAGCCTTTTCTTCGATATGATCATTTTATGGTAACTCATTCTCCAAACCATAATACAAACCATCATGATCCTAAGACTTATAACGTAACACATGGTGTAGACACCCCATTCTGTTAACACCTAAACTCTCCTTAGGTCCCTAGCACCTCCCTTCATCACTACAAACCTAGGTCATACCCCGAGTACTGACTTAGAAGCCATCGACACTCCTAGGTACCATTTGATCAAAAGTCAAAGTCTTCAGCTCGACCGAGACTGAATGAATCTTCTAAGGTCCTTGAAACACCTTTCCAACGGTCCATCCCGTGCGCGATTCCGACTTACCATGTGGACGAACGACCCATTTTCTTCGAAACCTGATCTAGAGGCCACCGGACGCTCCCAGGCTCCATTTGGCCTAAGTCAACTCTTCATCTCGATCGAGACTGAATGAATATTCAAAGGGCACTGAAACCCCTTTCCAACGGCCCGCCCCATGCGCGATTCTGACTTATAGTACGAACGAACGATCCGTTTTACTCCGAGAGGTCACCGAATGCTTCGAGGATTCGATTGACAAAAGTCAATTCCCCGAACTAGATCAAACTCTTTGGAATGTCGAAGTAAATCTCCTAACCTTTCCAAAGGTTCACCCCGTGCGCGATTCGGACTTACCATGCGGACGAACGAATTGTTTGCGTCCGACGATTCCCCGTCAAATGGACCGACGAATACTTCCGAGTCACATTTGACCCAAAGTCATCTCCCGAACCCGAGAGCGGTCCAAATGACTTTCGAAGGTCTCTGAATTAACTTTCCAACGGTCCACTCCATGCACGATTCGGATCAACGATTTGCGCTCTACGGCTGATTTTCTAAAAAGGCCTGAAAGACACTGTCAACCGGCAGGTCCCAAACCCTGCCTATCGGCAGTGTGCCTAAACGCACCTGTTGATTTGAAGGAACGGGGCTATGCCAATTGGAAATGCCCTGGGCCTATAAAAAGGAGGCCTGACGTCATTGCGAAAGGAGCCCAGATCAAAAGCATATCACTCTCAGCAAATCCAGAAAACCTCTCTCGAAGTCAGCGCGGATTTCACATCGAAATCCCTTTCCAACCTTCATTTTTCATCATAATTTTCATCAAACTTGGTGAATTAACCACTCTCCATCGTCATCCAAGTACAAGGGATGCTCTCCAACATTCAAGATCAAGCTCAAGATCTTCAAGAAGTTCCAATTTTCTCAATTTTATTCTTAAATTCTCATAAATTCGCATTAAATTGTTTTATTACTTAACACTTTTATTCTCTCATCTCACATATCCTAATATAATTTTTACTTAGTATTATTTCACATCTCTTATTTTCATACAAATAAAAAATCAAAAAATAATAAAAATAGGGTTTGTTCATAAATTCCAAATGGGAATTCTCACACTTTTCTCACAACTAAAACACTTTTTCTACAAACACACACACACACACAAATAAGAGAGTACCCGGTTGGATTTATGAGATAAACCCCACCCCTCGTTTTTCATGCGAACTACGTGGACTTTGATGCCTCTATAGGCTACGTAGGCGTCTCGGAGTAAAATCAGAGATTCGAGTCCTATTTTTACTCTTTCTTTCATCACATATTCTCTATAACTTTAATTCTCCTAGATTACATATATATACATATATCTGTTCTTAGTGGTGTATTATTCCACATGCGTTGTCGTTCCATCGTAACGATCAACGTAAGGATAATCGCGTAAACCCTATTTTCTAATATTTTTATACCTTCCTACGGATGACTCGCTTTACCCCTTCCATGGTAGAAGTCGATAATTCCTATCTCCACTATATATATACACATGCACACATATCACGGTGAAAATAAAGGAAAATATCTAAAACCCATGAGAGACCGTAAGGGTGGAATGGGTGCCTAACACCTTCCCATTTCGTAACTTAGCCTCTGGACTCTTTTCGAATCATTTTGGTTTCGTATGCATCAGTATGTCTTTGGATGTTGTCCTTCGGGATGGATCCCTCTCTTTTGTCTATTTTGAGTAAAATAGACTGACGACTCTATCTCTCTACATTTTTCACCTCACCCAAATGATGTCGGCCGAAGCGCTCCCGAGAGGGACGCGCGGGACCTAGGATCCTCCCTCACGCCGCCCGCCCGCTGCGAGGATCGGGGATGGCCACACATGGTGCTAGAGTTGTTTTACTTTTCTCTTCAAATCATCCATTTCAATGTCACAAAAGTTTTGTTCACGTATCGTTGCATCAATATTCGGGCCACAGTGACGATTTGTCATCACAATGTGGCTATGATACCAAATTAACATAGAAAAAAAGAGAGAAGGAGATAACATCAGAGAATAATCAACTAAAGATAAGGAGAAACACTCGTCGCCAATTGGAATCAACCAAAAGGTTAAGAGAAAAATAAGAAGAATCCACTTCTTAGGCAAAAGTCTATTTATAATTTGAAATCAATTTTCTTTCATAAATTCTAAAACCTTATATAGGTAGTTGAAAAAACCCTCTAGCAATGGGTAATTAATATATCTTAAAGAGATCAATAATAAACTTTAAATTGAAAAACTAAAAGATTTTACCTTTGGGACTAAAAACTAATATGCCTTGAAATTTTATATCACTTAAAATGATTTCTTTTCTCTGTGTACATTAAAATAGAAGGTGAACCATATACCAAATGAAAGTTCTAAAAGTCTTATTTTAAATGAGCTTTGAAACAATTCATTTGGATTTCTGAGAACTGAGTTATGACTGTTTTACCAAAGGGTATTTGTGTTGGTAATATAATCCGAAAATAGATTTTTTAGTTCTTCTAAGCCCAATGAATGAACCATGAAGCTTCTTGGGACTTGTAAGAATATTACAGGTTGCTTATGCATCAGTTGTTAAATGTGTGTTATATAATACTACGTTACCCATTTTGATAACCTTATAATTAGGGATATTTAGCAAAGGCAATGACTTAGAATCCGCTAAAAGAACTGAACTTTATAATTATCTCTCTACACTTTCAAGAAGGTGCACTATTTATTGCAAAAACCCAAAATGTCAAGTTCTTTAAAGGATGGTAAAATTAGTGGGAGCACCGAATAACAAAATGTGCTTATAAAGGATGTTAAGGTATTTGTACTATTCCCTGTCACTTCTGAAATAATTAATCTATTAGTTCGTGGATTATTTTACAATTAAAGAATAATTAAATTATCAACCACCATATAATTGGATTATCACCATGAAACAAATATAGATAAAGTCACAAAGAGTATTTTTAAGAAGATCTTAAAAGGATTTTTGTATCCTAAATACAAGAATGTGATTTTAACATACGAGTAAGAAAACATACAGTTTTGTTTCATAATTCGTACGAAATTATAATTATATGAAATGCCACCAACAAACCAAAATAAAGTTTATGGTAACATTTAATTACCTAATTAGCACTGTAGGGCGTAGGTTGTAACAGGTCTATGTATAATCTTAAAGGGTGAGGCGTGACCTACTCTAATGAAAACAACCTTCAAGGTGTTTAAAGCTTTAGGGGTAGCAAGTAAGTTGAAGAATAACTTTTGAAATATAATGACAATTTTATGATTATAATATGAGGAAGAAAATTATGAAATATAATCTTTTTAGTAATAACAAAAATAATTAAATCACTTGAGAGTGATGATTTTTTTTAGAGTAAAAAGACAAGAACAATAAGTACCTAGGAGAGAGAGGGAAGAAAATACTTTATGTGTTTGATTGGACAAGATAACAATGCTTGACCTTGACCAGGTGCTCTGTTTATAGCTAAATATTAGGGTTGTCGTGACATGTTCACGCTAAAGGTAAATTCCTTGCGATAATATCTTAGTAATACGCTTTGTCCTATTTTACCGTTTGTCGCTGTCCACTCAGACAGGTAACATCTGGTGTAACAAAAATCATGAAGCAAATATGTAGGCAATAGTGATAAAAAGTATGATTTTGTGAATATTTCAAATAATTACTTGCGAGCGGCCTTGAGGGCCAGTCACCAATGTTATAGGTTAAAATTGTTTTTTGAGCAATACCTTGACTGCTCACCTATTTTACTAAGTGTGAGCTGTGTAAGTGTGTGAGTGACCTCTTAGGTCCCTCCTATTAGTATTCTCTATTTACTAGGGTATCTAAGTGGTTGAGCCTTAGCTTAATCAACAAGACTTGTCTATCAGCCTCTATACCAAAGCTCTCAAGGGATCCCAACTTCCCATCTGTTCGAGCCCTATTTGTTTGCTTAAGGCTTCTTGCTAACTATTACTGTTTTAAACAATAATGGTGTTAGTAAGTAATCTATTACTATAAAAACAACTTTATTGAAATGAATTGGGGTGCTCACGTAGCATTTCTTTATTGTCTTGCGGTTGCTCGCGTGGCACCCCCCCTCACAGGCTTGTATCCACTAGCATGGAACCCCCTCGTTGACTTGGGGTTACTTGTATGGTATCTCTTTACTATCTTGGGGCTGCTCGCATAACACCCCTTCACTGGCATGGACCCACTCTCCTGTCATCCCCTCACTGACTTAGGGTTTCTTGGATGGCATCTCCTTATTGTCTTGGGGTTTCTCGCATGCCACCCACCTCGATGGCTTTGACCCATTCACATGGCATGCCCTTTTCGACTTGGGATTGCTTGTCCAATAATATTAACTTCTGTTTTGGGCCTGATCGCACTCAACTTAAATTTTATAAGAGTAAGACCATCACATATTTAATAAATTCTTAACTTGATGGAGTCTCGGATAAATATTGAAAGGAAATAACCTATAACATTGAATAAACCATAATTGGTCTTATAAGTCAATAAATTTTTAATTAATTAAGACGTTTATACATTTTGTCCCCCTCCCCCCCCCCCCCCCTCAACATCTGGCAGGCGGCAAGATGACGGCGATACAAAGGTTTTGTTGAAGGGTTTGTTATCCAAACAATTCTCCAAGATTTTTAAGTTCTCATCTTATTGCAATAAGAATTTTTCATTTTTTTGCAGGTCATATATTGTTAGTGCCCCGTTTGATGGAATGCCTTATTGAATAATTTTTTTCAGCTCATATATTCTCTGTAATTGGGTTAACATGTCTATCGATTTTATTTTAAATAAATTTATGTAGTTTTTTTATATCACGCTCGCGTATCACGTGGGTTCAATGCTAGTGTACTTGTATAATTGTGAAACTTAATAGTAGATGGCTTTAATGTGAATTAATTAAAAATATAGTGTCATAAAAATGCACATAAGATTTTGGTGCGCCTATATCAACAAATCCCCCATTGTTTAAAGTGTTTCTAACATACAAAATTCACTTGATAGAAATAATCACAGTAAATGGCCTAAAAAGTGTTTGTGAGCTTTAAAATATATTTTGTTTTCTAACCCTTAAATCTAAAGCAGGTTTCATAGATACTAGAGGTGATTGCACGATCGGACCTTACCATTTAGTCTGAAAAAATTTGAATTGGTTTTCAATATTTTATTGCCAAAAATAAAATTATTGAAATTTTGTAATTAGTTTGGTTTAGGCGATTCAAAACTTGATTTATCGAAATTACGGTAGTACTAAAACTGAGATAAAATATAAATTCCAAAATAATGATTTGAATTGCTAACACTACCAAATTCCTTGGACTTTTATAGTAATTAGAAATATTAACTAAAATTGGCAGCGCAGCATATGATTACCCGTAGTAGGATATTAACTGCTAATTGACTTCTGAGGCTTCATAGAGAGAAAAAATTTTGCCCACCCTTTGGATAGTTGAAAAAGGGGAAATAACAAGTTTCTCGAACCCAGAGTGGTTCATGGTACCCTGACCAGGATTAAATCTATCCACATCCTTTTCGTATAGTTCAGAAACGTAGTGAGAGTACTTTAATGAGAAAAAACGTTTTGAGGCCTGGCATGAGTAGTTAGGGATTGCCGAGGGTGTACCCCGTGACGAGAGATGCTTTGGTACGAAAATAAGGGAAATTGGTACCTATAGAAGTGAGATATTCTCTAACATAGAGATGATAGAGCCAGTGGAGTATAGGCTCATCTTTTGAGACATTGTTATCGAATGCACGATAGTTTTTGTCTCATTATATAAGTGACACCTTAAGCATAAAGGAATATATCGGTAGGTAAGGGCTTGAATGAACTTGTTGCTAATCATGGGTTGTAGTGAGCAGACATTTGGTTGACATGGTACCATTGGTGTATGTATAGTGGAAATAACAAAAGATTATTGTGAGTAAATTTTGAACACATTCGAATGCAGTTGTATGCGAGAATATAATGTGATATTATAGGGCCTCATAATGCCGACGAGTCTATTTGGGAACGCGAAGATGAGAACGCGAAAAATATCTAGAGTTATTCATATTAGGTATTTTTTTTAATTTCGGGATGAAATTCCATAACTAGGGGGTAACACCCGGTTATTTAATTGATTTTTATATCCGAAATTAATTGGGATTTAATTAAATTATTTTAGAAAAATAATCCGGTAAAATAAATATTAATTAGTGAGATAAGGGCTAATATTTATTTATATTGTATATTACTTAGTGAATGAGTAATAATAAGAAGAGGAAAATAGAATAACCGTCGCAAGTGAGAAATACGACAGTTACGATAAATTTAGTCGGGACGCGCATATCAGTCGTGTCGGGACTAAATTTGGGAAATAAAATGTAATTTCAATTTTGATAATTCAAATGGTCATTTCGAGTGCGTCAGTGTATCTATAAGGGTAAAAATAGTCAGAAAAGTCTACCTGGGGGTTTAGTTTGGATGCCGGGGCACTTTTAGGCCAAACTGGCACCACGGATGGGTATTTCTGTCTTTTGAAATTTTGGAGAAAATAAACCCCTGAAAAGTAGAGTATTATATCTAATAACACATAAAGGAAATTAGGGTTATTAGTTATCAAACCAAAGGGAGAGTCACAGGAGGGAGAAAGAGAGTTGTTGCTAGGGTTCCAAGGCCAAGATCCAGTTTCTTGCACCACCACCACCGGATTGTAGATCGGAAAGAGGAGAACACAAATACCAACAAAAATTATGCAGAATCAAACCTTCAAATTAATACAAGTGCTTATCGTGCTAATTTATGAATTGTTATACCATCCATGATAGAATAGGATGATAACTTTATGAAATTCATGAGATTTGGCTTTAAAATTTGTGATATAAATCATGTTCTTCGCTAGGAATGTTACTATAGTTGATCACTTACTTATATAAGATGAAATTGATGAGAAATATCACGAAATTTGAGAAGAAATATAGAAAAATGTTGAGTTTGTTGAACTTGAATGATAAATTAGGGTTTTGAATGATTAATCTTGAATTAATGGAATTTAAATGTGTTCTTTGATGATTTAATGATTCCAATATGTTAGAAATTATGTATATATTTTGGTGTAATGTTTAGTATGCTTGGTTGGGAGATTGGTAATGAATCATGGAGGTTTTACGGCTAAAAATGTTAAATCATGTAACTGTTATTTTTGGAGAAGATGAGACCTGCTACAAGCGAATCGATTCAGACCAAGGCCGAATCGATTCGGTTTTCCAGAATTGCACAATTTCATTCCTTTTTGCTTAGAACTCATGGGAAACGATTGGGTTAACCTTTGAAGCAATTTTAAAACATAATGAGAGATATTCTAATGATTAGTAGGCTGATGTTGAGATTGATATTAGTTATATGAAGAGAACTTAAGGCTATCACCGATTTGGCAATTTGGTAATAAAACCTAATTCGGAGAATTACATCGTGTCACAAAAATATTAAGGGAGCGTATGACAAGACTAGTAGGGCATTAGTGAGATACCTACTGAAATTGCTTATGGGACAATTTTTAACCTTTCGGGCTTGGGGAAAATAATCGGGATTTTATGGTGAGAAGTATACAGGTAAAGTAACGATACGTAGAATATTCGAGAGTTATTATACTACATATGGGACATCTGACATTGTCCGTCTGTGTACCTATACTCAATATATGTGTACATATGGGTGGTATTAATACATATTATTTGATATATTTATGTCTAAGACATAGCTAGGTTACTTGCTATCACGGGAGGTTTCACGTCATGGCCACCCTTATTCTGATGAGCCATTAGGGGGGGGGGGGTATTGACTTGTATATCAAAACATAGAACTTACGGATTGAGCACCACTTGTGGGAATAAGGGTGTGACCGATCATTTTGGTACATTAGGTATGTGTGTAGCCCAAAGGTTTAGAACTATGTTCGCCTCCATTATGTGTGATTTTATTTAGGGTTCGAGGGAGATTATCCAAACCGGTGTCCTTATTTAGTATGTGATGTACCAGGACTTGATAGGAGAGTATGCCTGCAACGTAGGATCCGCTTAAGGGTGTTGTGTACGTATAAATATATATATAGGGTATGCCCGTGCCTAAAGGCACGATGCAAACTTTCGAAAGTGTACGTCATCGATAGGACGATACGTCGTATTTAGTTCGCAACAGATAAATATTTTTTGAAATAACCTACATTACGAACCTATTAATTTAAAAAATTTATGTTCAATATATATTTATGTTGACATTTTAATAGGTATCACAAATGCATTGCCCAAATTGATAGCACATATATTTTAAAAAAAAAGTACTCAAGTTATTGTGACAAATCCATTGTTCAAATATCTTGCAACCAACAACATAATTATTTCAGTATTTTTTTTACCCCCTCACTTGACTGAAAATCATGGAATGTTAATCGAGGAATGGAGTCAAATTATTTAGTTGGCATTTGTAGTAAAATGGTATGGTCGTGCCGGATGGCACGACACTAAATTTTGAAAGTGTATTTCGTTGATAGGGCTACGAGTGCGAGAAATTGATATTAACGTGATCAATGACACCGACATTTTAATTATTCACATTCATAGGAGAATCCACATACTAATAAAAATAATTAGTCTAGAAATTTACTTATCACCTAACTTCCATCAACTTATTTGGCAATTAATGTAGAACATCTTTGAAAATGCTAACTCTTGAAAGATCATAGTACATTGGTCTTTGATAAGAATGAATCCACACAACTGAAAATTCAGTCTGCTAAAATTAAATCCAATAACCAGAAACTAAAAATAATGTAGATTGACATTCTGTGTAAGTAAATCAAACTTTAATTGATTACAAAAAGTAGTCTAGTGGGACAACCCAATCATTTGAATCTCAAGTAGAAAAGTACAATAGTGAAATTAAATCCAAAGAATCCAAGGTTAAATCCAACAATACAACCATTAAGTTTAAATTCAACAGTATGATATGATATCCGATAACTGCAAAATGAGGTTAAATCCAAAAGTACAACCATTAAGGTTAAATCCAATAATACTGACATTTCATAATCTAATAACCAAACTACAATATGATATATGCAAAATGAGTACATCCATACAACCTTCAAATAATTTTAGCCAAAGCATTAATTTCAAATTAGAAAATAATGACTCATAATATAAAGGCAAATCAGAGTTTTACCATTACAATGCCTATCCATGAACACCTACATAATACCCAATGAATTTTAAATCCATGATTGACTGAAATGTAACCGCACATCAACAACTGTTTCCTCGACCGAAATTCATCCTATAAAAAGCTTATTTTTCCATGTAGCAGTTGAAACCGTGGAAGGCATAACAGATCAGTCATTTTCTCCAATACAAACTCAAGCAGAAGACCATTGATGATTTTGATCATCAAATTCCATTTGTTAATTAGACGCGACTGCAATATTAACCCTCTTATCCCTCCCAAACGCGTGTTAAGGAGTTTTCTAACACCTTTCCTTGAACATGCTCTGAAGTCCCTTGTTCGAAATATGAAAGAAGTCTTTCCCCATATATAACAACACTACATTTACATGAATCTTACTCAAAATATTGAAACAATATGCAGTTTCACTAAAGAAAGAAAGACTTTTTATATTTCTATATACCTATTCCATACAGCGACATACACAACATATCATATCACATCATATCATATCTCAATCTATAATCATTAACATATATGGATGAAGTATATGGATGACCAAATAGGGCGAATATCAATATGGCGGAAGTATATGGATGACTCACGAAAAATCTGATTAATCTTGTGTTCCGAATCTTGAGAAGCTATCACAGCTGCCTCTGTTCGGCTGTTCGGACATACGATGATCAGTTTGTGCAGTATAATGTATTCACGTATATGTCTAAATATAGTTAAAACAGAGGAGGATGCATATTGAGGGAATCAATTTTTCGATAATGCTCATTTCACCTGATTGTATTCACAGATAATGCTCATAAAATGAGACAAAAGCAATTCTTTGGGTATGTCTACATTTACAAAAAATCTCTATGAAAGCAGTATTGAACTCGAATGTACAAAGCTATCAAGAAATCTTGGATTAAAAACATTGAAAAATTATAAACAGAGGGTGCACATTCCAAACAAAGGGTGCACATCCCCTGTCGGTGGTGTTCTAGTGTTGTGTTGTGTTACTGTATTCAGTGTTTGGCCTAAATCAGTACTGGTGAATAGTAAAACACCTATGATCAGTATTATATAGACATGGATAATGAACACCTTAAACCAAAAAAATACATTAAAAATTAAATATCATAAATATCCTATAGAGACACTATTTCAACTCATCTATCCTATGGAGTCACTGAAAAAAAATGAAAAAAACTTCATACATTCTAAAAAACTATTTGCGCCGAACAGAATGCACAATATGAATGTTAAAAAAAATATAACAACAAATATTATCTTTTTCTTTGACCAAACAAATAATCAACACACACACTCATAAAATATGTACATAGATATACCTATTGAAACATAAGAAAAAATTTAAACCAATATAAAATAAAATAACATAGATTAGACCATACATAAAAAGAAAAAAAAATATCAATTGAATACTCATACTTGAGAAGTGAAAGGCTATAAAAATGCGTTCGGCAGAACCATGAATGAGTTTAGGTGTAAAAATAGACAAAACAGAAGTTGAAGGTCCATTATTCGGTACCATGTATAATTTCAAGGTCCATTATTCAGTACCATGTAAAAACCAAGAAATTGGACACTCAGACGCATCTGGAGTTTCTCATAATGCAGACCTATTGAGAAAAAAAGGACCTGCTCGATAGAGACAAAAAGAGATCAAGTGAGGACTTTCTCGATAGAGACAAAAAGAGATAAAAAGAGATCAGACTTGTTTGACTTTTCAATTTGAGGACCTGTCATTCAATAATCCAAAAATCAAACATGCTCGATATATATTCCAAGAAAGTTTTTATTTAACTAATGCTCACACTGTTAGATGCTCACACTGTTAGGTTCAACATTCTTACCCTAAAATGTAATACATTACTTTTTAGCGGAGCATGATTTCACCTAACTATCATTATTTCACCTTATATCACCTAACTATCATGATTTCACCTTATAAATTTCAAAATTTATTCATTTACACATAATTATAAGAAGCTCGGCAAAAATACGATATACAACATAGATTGACAAATCTGCTTAGCCAATCACAACTGTCCACAAAACTTAAATCCAAATAAAACTCTTAAATAGGCACACACCTCATCAAAACCAAGTCAACTTCAAGCATTTTTACCCAAACTCAAGCATTTTCCAAATACAAAGATTTTGCTAGACAATTTAAAAAATAGGTAATTGGATGCAAAAGTTCTTGATAAACATACCTAAAGCAAACTTTTTTTGTATCGTACATATGTTTGCACCTACAAATAAAATACATATCAAATAATCAAAATAAAACATATAATAAAATTAAACCTTAATGTCATTGGAAAGTATCTATACAAATGTAAATTTAAGATAGGTATGAGTTAGGGTCTTCAGAGTATAAAAAATAAATGACAGAGAAATAAAACATCAAGTCAATAGATTAGATGCTCTATTAAATACCCTTATTCATGTTGAGTGGACAAATAAATAAGCTAATATGATCTTATTGTTCCAATAAACAACAGAACTTATACCTTGTGTAAAACACCTCCATTTTTGCAAAAATCTAATATGTGAAGTGTATTAGTCACAATACATTTAGATAATAGTTACGTTGTTTGTTCAAACCCTGCGAATGACAAAAAGAGAAACACCATAATCATACCATACTCTAAAATCTGAATATTAAATTGAACAATTGGACATGCATATCAGAAGTCATATAAACTGTGAAGTAACGTGTTAAAGATGCTACATTACGGGACATTGAGGTTATGAGGATTTTGTGGGATGTTATGATAGATGATGATCAACGGTATGGTAAGATCCAATAGCAGAATGCTAATTTATCTCTTTGCTAGGTTAAAACATGGGCAAAATTAACTGTTTCCAAATGTTCAAAACTATCAGACATATCAAATAAACTCCTTACCTAACATCGTGGGACATAAGCATACAAAAAGAAACTACGTTGGGCATTTGACCAAACAATACCTGCATTAGTAGGCATTCTTAGAAAACACAGATTCAAAAGTGCTAGCAAACAATGGTTGAAGTAATTCCTAATAAAAAATGATTGGCATAATGCCTTAACTGAGGTCATAAAAACCAACGTAAAATAAAGTATACCTTATTCAGAGGTCTTAAAAACAAACCATGTTATATATGGTGGTGGGTTCTCTTTTCCAGTGGTGATCTGTACACAGTTGATGTTGGCGAGTAGTGGTTTTATACATATACAGAAAAACGATGGAATCGTATTAGCCAACATCGAGTAGAAATCAAAGTTAAAGACACAAAATCAGCAAGTGAAATGAAATAATTTAATAGCTCCATCATTATTCATCCATTAATTTTAGACTGAAACCAAATAACATAGTTAGTGATGAGTTATAAACCAAAACATATAGATATATCCATTAAAAATAAATTATTTTTGTAGAATATTAACAAATTTAAAACCAAAATTATAAAACTCGGGTGTTCAGTGATTGTTTAGTTGTTTCCGTATCAAAATCGACATGTCAATATATATATATATATATATATATATATATATATATATATATATATATATATATATATATATATATATATATATATATATATATATATATATATATATATGTTATAAACCATT
Source organism: Sambucus nigra (assembly GCA_949130495.1). Lineage (NCBI taxonomy): Eukaryota > Viridiplantae > Streptophyta > Magnoliopsida > Dipsacales > Adoxaceae > Sambucus > Sambucus nigra. The sequence continues at coordinate 465,693,826 of OX422209.1, read as the reverse complement.
TAGTAAACCCATATGTAGGTATAGACAACAAAAAATGTTATAAACCATGTAGTATCCTAATCAAGAATGATTAGCCATCAATATATGTTAGACAACAAAAAAAAACACCAAAGTAAAGTAGCTAACCTCAATATATTTCAACCAAAAAAATCAATTTTTTGTGAAGCCTGAATCAATTTTAAGGGGTTGAGTTTTCAACCAAAAAACCAACCGACCACGAACAATGTAAACCTGAATCAAAATCATATAGAAGAAAACAAGTGATATATTAGAACCTAAATCTGAAATCAATTACAGATCTAACAAATACACTATAAAAATTACAGATCTAATAAATTTGAGATCTAACACAATAGATATATTTATAAATTAGGTTTCAGAAACCCTTATTTAAAGAAACAAAAAGGCAAAACCATGTTTACAAAAAAATTGATCGAAGACTCATATTAAGAGGGTAAAAAAGGAAAAAATATTTAGATACTCGCCTACTTAGACACTCTCATTAGATCGTTTCTCATTCCATCCCAAACGAACCAACAAAGGATTTGATGAAAGAATTTCAAGATCAAAACAATAGTCAAATAGAGATAATAATATATCATATGGCTATGCAAGAGTTAGGTAGTGAATTACCACATTGTGAGCAAGGAGAGAGAAGTGGGTATGGAGGGAGAAAATATTTCTTCGGAGAAAGAGTTTAAATGAGAAACTGGGGTGGGGATGTCCGAAGAGGGAGAGGGTTTTCTTGGTAACCGTGTGTGGGTAATTGTATAGGAATGGTAAAATATAATTGTGCCCTTGTGTTTGAATTTTGAATGGAAGGGGGAACAAATTAAAGTGTGTTAAAAGAGGGGGAATCCAAATTTGTAAGGGGTAAAATAGGAAGTGCAAAAAAACTCAAATATATGACATCATAGTTGAAGCTTATGACATACATAAGTTTTCTACTTTATTATATATATATATATATATATATATATATATATATATATATATGACTTCTCACAAGTAGGCGTCCGCTAACGGATTAAATGACATTTCACAATTTGTGGCCAAAGTGGTCAAACGTGTAAAGCAAAAAATTTGTTGACCCAATTAATTAGAAAATGACAAAAGCAAAAAAAGGTTGTTGGCTTTCTTTAAGCATATATTGACTTTAACCAATAGACCCATTTCATTTACCTTGCTTTTCCCTTCCCCACCCAGAGAAAAAATCCCTAGCCGTTGTTGAAGTGAAGCCATTGTCATCCTCCCCAAACTGATTTTGAAGTCGTCACTTATCATAGCTGATTTGGGAGTTTCACAAACAGTGAAAAAAGCCCTAGTAAGTATGTACCAATCCCATTCTTTATTTTTGCAATAGTTAGGGGAAAAACTATAAATGTTAAAGTGTTGAAAGTATTAATTTTTCATATTGAAATTTTGTTTACCATTCAGGTCTATATAATGGAAAGTGTTAATTTGGAAACATGGAGTGAGGAAAATAATTTTTATGTCGTAGGGGATAGTGTTGAGAATGTTGAAATGGAAGTAGAGAGTAGTGAGAATGTTATTGATAATATGGAAAACTCATCTGATGTTGTTATTAATCCACAAGTTTCAAACGAACTCAAACCGAGAATTGGTCAAGAATTCCCAACGCTAGATGACACTCATTATTTTTACAATACATATACAAAGGCATCTTGGTTTAGTATTAGAAAAGGGTCTGAGAGGAAGAGGGTCGGTAGTTATGAAATAGTGAGGAAAGAATATGTATGTTTTAAATAAGGAAAAATTTCAATGATAGCGGACGTTGATTCAACAAGACGAAGGGGATCATCAAAAGAAAATTGTAATGCAAAAATGGCCCTTATAAAATCAAATTTCGGTGTATATGTAGTCACTGTGTTTGTGGATATCAATAGTCACCCTTTGTCGGCCCCACGAAAAACTCATATGTTAAGATCTCATCGAAAAGTTTCTAGTGTGCAAAATGTCTCTCTCAACAACTTAGCATGGTAAATATACCAACACAACAACAATACAGTTTATTTGGTGTCCAAGATGGTTGTTTCGAAAATATTGGGTGTACTAAAAAAGATTTGTTTAATTTTGAACGGGATAGACGTAATAAGATAAAGGGGCATGATGGTGAGATGTTATACGAGTATATGCAATTAGAGCAGGCAAAAACCCATCATTTTTTTTTAAATTGAAAATGATGATGAAAATCCCATTTCTCGTTGTTTTGGGGAAGATGCAACCTCTCGAAGGGATTATGGGTTTTTTGGTGACGTTTTTATATTCAATACTATGTATAACACTAATCGATATGGTTTAATATTTGCAACATTAATGGGGTTAATAATCACGGTCAAACAATTATATTCGCTTGTGCATTTTTATGTGATGAAATTGTTGAATAATTTGTTTGGCTTTTCCACCAATTTTTAGAGAACATGCCCGATGATGCCCCTAAAATGATAATTACAGACCAAGATCCTGCAATGACAAAAGCAATCTCTGAAACTCTCCCCAATACCTTCCACCAGTATTGTAGTTGGCATATATTGACCAAGTTTTCAGAGAAAATAGATTCATTAAAATAGACCGCGTATTATAAGGAGTTTTCTGATTGGATTTGGAAGTCGAAAAAAGAAGATTTTGACTCGATATGGATGGATCTCGTAGAAAAAAGTGGCTTACCCGATAAAAAATATCTAGGGAATATTTATAAAATTCGAAATATGTGGGTTCCCGCAAATGTGAATCATGTCTTCTCAGCAGAGATGTCTAGTAGTCAACGGGTTGAAAGTGGCCATTCACGTTTTAAGAAGTTTGTTGGAAAAATGAAATCTTTGGTTGATTTCATGGTGCATTTTGCTAGGGGGATTCAAAGACAACGTCATCAATCATCTATTACGGACAATCGAGACATGATTGAGAAACCCAAAACCAAATTTTTTTAATGAAATTTTAGTGCAAATGGATGATGTTTACAAACGTGAGGTGTTCTTCAAATTCCAAGATGAGTTATGTGAGAGATTTAGTTACAAATTTGAGCTCGAGTTCGAGTCGGACACTAGTCGTTGTTATAAGATTCAATGCAAAGTTGTTGATACATATTACGTTCAGCGCATTGCAGTGGAATTTGGAACTACTCATTATCTTTTCAATTGAATGTATGAATGTAAAATTGAATGGTACTGCTAGTTATGCAGTAGACTTTGGAATTGAGTGAATGTAAAATTGAGTGAATGTTGAATGGTACTGCTCATTATTTTCTAATTAAAATTGAATGAATGTTGAATGGTACGGCTAAAATTGAATGGTACTGCTCATTATGTTTTCAATTGAGTGAATGTTGATCAGAGGTTACATTTAGAACTGTTAGTTATGCAGTAGGAACCTAGTCAAGTGGAGTAAACCTCGACCTGATATGTTGATAAGAGGTTGCAATTGAGTGAGATGGTGCACCTTTCTGCTCAAAGAAAAAAGGGAGCTATTTGTATAATTTTTTAGAACAAATTTGGCAGGAATCTTAATCAACCCGTCATTGTGTGATAATGCATTTTTTATTTTCCTCTAATCATCTGAAGGAGTTCCTCCATAGAATTGAGTTGCTATTATATTAAAGCATTAATATCCAATTGTAACATTTATCCATCCTTTTCTTATGAGATCTCAATTTTTCTTTGATCCTAACAAAAAATTAACTGCTAAAATTTTCTATTGCCATTTATACCAAAATTGGTTAGTTATGGCACATGATACAATTGAACCAATGCAGTAGACTTTGGAATGCAAATGCACAATTAAAGATATTTCATTAAACATTACCAAATTACATCTGATACAATGAAAATGAAATGAGTACAACATAGACAACAAAAATTGTAATAACAAATTGTCCGGTCGCCTTTTCTCTAACTTCATCTCACATTTGTCGCATTTCATCTCGAATTTGTCGCATTTTATCACGAATTTGGTTAATATCATTTCGTAGTAGGGTAATTTCATATCGGAGTTGAATGTGGCAACTTTCTTCTTTCTTGTGTAAATCTTTTCGATGCACATACTCGTCACACCAACCTATGAAATTTTCGCACACCTGCAATTATTAGCATATAAATTAATTTTTTGTTCATTAATGAAAAAAATTACAAAAATTAAATAAAATTATACCATGTTTTGAGGGCACGAGTAATAATGTCTACCCGAAGTTTTTACACTTTTTGAAATTTTTACAATACAGGTTCCCATACGACAATTGCAAACACGAGTAGGCCACCCCGATGTGGCATTGGATGATTTTGAATGACTTTCCATTCTCTATGAAATGAAAAAAAATAATTAACTATGACCTAAATAAAGAAATCAACTGAAAAATTTGAAGATGGAATATTTGAATACCTTAATCAAAACCAGCTAGGGCTTTTGGTTTATAATAAACGAATACCTTAATCAAAATCAGAAGATGGAACACAACACTTCCCTCCAAAATCAGTTTGGGGAGGACGACAATGGGTTCACTTCAACAACGGCTAGCGCTTTTTTTCTCTGGCTGGGGGCGTTCGCTTGTGAGAAGTCCTCTCTCTCTCTCTCTCTCTATATATATATATATATATATATATATATATATATATATATATAAATGTGATTGATTTTTCTACGTGAAAATGAGTAGATAAGACATATAGTGATATCTAAATTATTATTCTAAATGCGTGAGAAATCATTTATCTATGGATGACTTTTAACGAATATAAATAAATAGAAAATGTATTATTGTATTGTATGTGCAATACGAGTGGGCACTATAAATTATTAGACGGGAAGATATATAAATCAGACTAGTTAGGCGGTTATCATAACAAGGTGGGTTAGAGTAGTACGTTAGGTGTACACAATAGTTGAGGGGTGAGGATCTCAGGTGAAAGCACATAGTGCTAACATGTATATAATATCTTATCTTGATGCATTTTAAACACTTGGTAAATTTTTCAAACTGTTTTACATGGGATCTGACCCATTGCAAATCCTTTTTACAAAAGCAATTTTAGATGCCCCGCCACAGAGATGCCAGGCATAGGAGTTCCTACATTTGAAGTGCTACAGTTGCTATGGAAGTTGCAGGACCTTGATATTAGACTCCTCCATGTTTATTTCAGTTCCTATGCATCATAATTTATCTCAGTCGGGCATGTCTCCCATTCTTAGTTGGATAGTATTTTTTAAGACTTTGTATTTCCCTTTATTTCCAGTATTGCTTTAGACATTATCTATAGATGACTGTACTGGGATTCTATCTGGAGTGTTATTTCAGACTCATTTATATATTTATTTTGTTATCTTATAATCCATTATTTTGTGCTTAGAATGGTGAATGTTATTTATTCAGTTTATATTAGATTGCATGTTAATATTAAAGATTAAAATTTTGATACCAGGCCATTACACTACACCAAAAATAGGAATCTGACACGGTTTAAAACTGTGCTTGATCAAATCTGGCACGGTTTTGAACTGTGCTAAAATTAGATGCTCCAAAATGGCCAGTTTTTCTAGCACGGCTCAAAAGTGTGTCAAATTTGACAAATCAGGAACACTTCTGGCACACTTTTAAACCATGCCAGAATTTGATATTTCTGGCACACTTTTGGCTCGATTTTAAGCTGTGCCAGATTGAGCACATTTTGATAAACTTTTGGCACAGTTCAAAACGGTGCAAAATTCGATACACTTTTGGCACGGTTTTGAACTGTGCCAAATTTTTGGATAAAAGAAAAAAAATTAATTATTTGAAAACTAGAAAATTCATAATTTGCAAATCTCGAAAGTTGTCGATAAACTAATGTGCATACAAACTTCAAAATATTACAAATAATAATAGTTCACAGACCAAAAAAATTGGACAGAGTTTCCTCCATTTTTTGGACATTCTAAAACCTATTAATATAATACCTGGGTAATGTAAAGCCCGCACGGTCATAAAATATAACAATAAAACTACAAATTCCCGCACGACCATAAAAGCTAATAATAAAACAACAAAAGTTCGCACGGACATAACACAAAAAGATGTAATCCTGAATATTGACGAAATTAAGTAAATAATCCTCTTGTTGTAGACCATTGACTTCATGTGTTCCATATGGATAAAAGATAATGGAAAAATGTTATCCTGCAAAATAATAAGATACAAAAGGAGATGATGTTAGTAATCATGTAATTTAAAAAAAAAAAAAATCAAGCCAAAAATTTGCACATACGAATTAAAATTATTATTGTATTTACAAATCAATATTGTTGTGACTCAGTGGTCAGCTCATACGAGTTACATTAGTCCCATGTGAGGTGTTAGTGCTTCTTACTGGGCCGTTTAGGGACTAATTTAAGTTTTCATCCACAAACGACATGTTTATAAGCCTAATCTAGATATATTCATATTATCGTCATATTATCAAACCGGGAGAACCATAACTACGCGGTTAGTCCCTACAAGTTGTATTGGTCCTGTGCAAGGTGTATGTGCCTCTTACGGTGATGTTCGGGGGTTGGTTTAGGTTTTCACCCTTTAACGACATATTTTTAAGCCTCATTGAGATATTTTCATATTATCGTCATATTCTCAAACCGGGAGTCCTGTGACTATGCGATCAGTTCCTACAAGTTACAATGGTTCCGTTTGAGGTGTTCGTTCCTTTTACAGGCCCGTTTGGGAACTAGTTTAGGTTTTCACCCTTTAACAACTTGTTTTTAAGTCTAAGTGTTGATTTTGGAAAATTATCATCATATTCTCAAACTAGGAGACCCGTGATGCTGCGGTCAGTTCCTACAAGCTACATTGCTCCTGTGCGAGGTGTTCGTGCCTCTTACGGGGCCATTTAGGGGCTGGTTTAGGTTTTCACCCTTTAACGGCTTGTTTTTAAGTCAGTGTTGATTTTTTTCAAATAATCATTATATTCTTAAGCCGAGAGACCCGTGACTACATGGTCAGTTCCTACAAGTTACATTGGTCCCATTCGAGGTGTTCGTGCCTCTTATGGGGCCGTTTGGGGGCTGGTTTAGGTTTTCACCATTTAACGACATGTTTTTAAGACTAATCTATATATTTACAAATTATCGTCATATTCTCGAATCGAGACAACCATGACTACGCGGTCAGTTCCTACAAGTTACAATGGTCTCGTGAGAGGTGTTCATGCCTCTTACAGGGCCGTTTGGGAGTTGGTTTAGATTTTCACCATTTAACGACGTGTTTTAAGCCTAATCTATATATTTTCAAATTATCATAATATTCTCAAACTGAGAGAATCGTGACTATGCGGTCAGTTCCTACAAGTTACATTAGTCCCATGCGAGGTATTCGTGCTACTTACGGGGCCGTTTGGGGGCGAGTTTTGGTTTTCACCATTTAACGACATGTTTTTAAGCCTAAGTGTCGATTTTTACAATTTATCATCATTTTCTCAAACCGGGAGACTTGGAACTACGAGGTTAGTTCCTACATGTTACATTGGTTCCGTACGAGGTGTCCGTGCCTCGTATGGGGCCGTTTGGGAGATGGTTTGGATTTTCACCCTTTAACGGTTTGTTTTTAAGCCTGATCTAGATATTTTTAAATTATCATCATATTCTCAAACCGGGAGACCCGTGATTATGCGGGCAGTTGCTACCAGTTACATTGGTCCCGTACGAGGTGTCTGTGCCTCTTATGGGGTCGTTTGGGGGATGGTTTAGGTTTTTACCATTTAACGGCTTGTTTTTAAGTCTTAGTGTTGATTTTTATAAATTATCATCATATTCTCGAATTGGGAGTACCGTGACTACGTGGTCAGTTCCTACAAGTTACATTGGTCCTGTGCGAGGTGTTCATGCCTATTACGGTGATGTTTGGGGGCTGGTTTAGGTTTTCACCCTTTGACGGCTTGTTTTTAAGCCTAATCTAGATATTTTCAAATTATCATCATATCTCAAACCGGGAGGCCCGTGACTACGCGGTTAGTTCCTACAAGTTATATTAGTCCCGTGCGAGGTGTTCATGCCTCTTACGGGATCGTTTGGGGGCTGATTTGGGTTTTTAACCTTTAACAGGCTTGTTTAGGTTTTCACCCTCAAACGGTATGTTCTTAAGAATAATCTGAATATTTTTAAATTATCGTCATATTCTCAAACTAGTTAACCCTTGACTACACGGTCATTTCCTATAAGTTACATTGATCATGTGCGAGGTGTTCGTGCCTCTTATATTGGTATGTATTATAAAGTTCTTGCCAAAGCACCCTTCATTGGACATAAATCGTGACTAGGTGGTGAGATCCTATGTGTTACATTGATCCCGTACGAGGTGTTCGTGCCTCTTTGGGGTTGTTTGGAGGTTGTTTTGGGATTTCATCCTCTAACGGTATGTTTTTAATCAATTTAGAACGTTTATTGATTTTAATTTTTTTGACATAGTCTCATTTGTTTATTCGTTAAATCCAACATGTTTTAACATTTAAAATAAACTCAATAGCAACTGCAAATTCCAAAACCAAACCACTAGCTAATCCCTTCCACCAATTTAACTAAATAAGCTTATAAAGTAAGCCATTTTACGTTTGGATACTTGTTACCGCTATTTCAGGCCATTTTTATATTTAATGCTGCAACATTTAAAGAGAATTTGAGAATTTGAGACTTTGAGACAAACCAGATTTCATTTGTATTTTGATAGCCACCCAATGAACTCTTCGCGCCATAACTTCTCGATAGTATCCCATTTGGTCCATCAATATCTGCAAATTCAGAAATCTTCTATTATGGGCGGCATTTAGTTGTTCATTAGACGATATCTTATCTTTTAAGTTTCTCAGCTCTTCATTATGAGACCAAGACTGTGCTATGACTGTTGAAGTGTCAGAAGACTTATATTATAATGTTTGTCTTATAAAATACAAAAAGGATAAAAGGGGGAAAGAAATGAAAATTCCACTTATTATTCATCAAATCATCCTTTATTTTACTCCAATATGATGTCTGGAAGATTTCCACGATGCTAGGTTTCACGTCAGTTACATGCACCTGAATTCAAAATCAATGCATGAAATAATAAAACCATACTAGTTGATGATGCGGGTGAAACATGTCTAATATGCACAATGTCAAGAATATTATTATGACACATAAATTGAAATCAAATTTAGTAAGGGTAAAATCAATTTGTACCTTTCCTTCTTGAACTGAACCTTTAACCTTTTTTTGCATAGGGTATGTCATTCAGGTTTGTGTTGATTTTTTTTCCATTTCACCTTTAAACCTTGTTTTTGTACCATTTAACTAATGCCCAAATCTCTTAAAAATTTAAAAACTGTGTTGTGCAATCTCCAAACATAATAACATCGATATCAATCACGCTAAAAGTTCAACGTAAGCTACCTGGAAAATAATTTTAATGATTTAGGCACCAAGTTAATTTTAGTATTGTATGCCATTTTGGCTCTAAAAATTTGTAACTACTCCAAAGCTTCATTTTGCTTACACCAATTACCCAAATCAACTAAAACAACCTCTCGAGTATAAAAATGAAATATATACGTGCAGAGAGAAGTGGAGCGACAAAACTTGATTATTACCCACCTATGTATTATGGTTGCTAATAAAACTTAAAAATAAAAGGAGTTGTCCACCCAAATATTACACATTCAACTATTGTACCAATAACTCGTTAAATTTAAGATTCGTTCAAAATTGAGTATGGAGTTTAATCAACAAACTCCTAAAATACCTTTAACCTTATTGTAAATTCAAAAGTGGCCCTAAAATTTAAGCATAATAAAACTAATTTTGGAAACCCTAATTTAAATTTTAAAACACAAATCCCAAATATGACCTACGATATAACAATCTAATTCTAAATAATATATGGGAACAAACTCAATGAGAATAAAGAGTTCATAACAGTTTGAGCATCGTAGCAAAAGTTTAATGAATTAAAATAGATGAATGGTGGAATCATTAGTTAAACTGGGTTTCTAATATATAGATTGGAGAAAGGAAATGGGAAGAATAACATACCTGTAGCCTTGTAAGGAGAAGACGAGATGGGGAGAACTAGGGATGGCAACGGGTCAGTTGGGGGTAGGGTAAAGCATCCCCATCCCCATCCCCGTCCCGTTCCCCATTATAACGGGTTCGGGGATCCCCATCCCCGTTTAAAACATGTACCGGTTTCCCTGCGGGGAACCCATTTTTTTTAATATATACAACTCCAAAAAAATATCTCAAATAAAAAATTCATTTGAATCACATTTTTACCTATACAAACTTTATAAAAAAATTACAGTTAATAGTGGGCGGCAGGAACAACATATAAATCTTTAAAAAAAATCTCTAATAAAAAATGCAATATTTAAAAAAATCTCAACAGGCACAACAGTTAATCTGTTAAATCTTAAAAAAAATGCAAACAAATGCAAACAAATCTCAAACAAAAAATGCAAACAAATACATTATTAATACTTAGGTTCTACTTTAAGCAAATAAATCTCAAAAAAATCTTGGGTGGCAGCACGCCCAAAGAGACAACAGGAACAACAGTTACCTTGGGCGGCAGGAACAAATCTCAACCTAATTTAGAATAAGACTGGAGAGCATTGGCCAAATGGTTTGAAATTGAGCAAAAACTAGAATTTCAATTTTTGTGTCCATGATAGACTTCAATTTCATATAGCTCCATTTCAATAGCAAAAACAAAACTGACTATAGTCAGTCTATAACTCCAAGCCAGGTCTAGTACCTATAATTTTGTAATTAAAACCACAATTATAATTAACTAAACTAAGCCCATAAAATACCCACTTGAACCACACACACGTAAATCATGGGGAAAAAGTGTGGTATGCCAAAATAAAATCTGGGTATGTACAGTTTGTACTTTGTAAACGATTTGAAGCTCAAAAGAAGACTTTTTGCAAAAAAAAAACACTAGGGAAAGAATAAATTTTATATTTTAATGTAGTAAATACTGATAAATTGATGATTATGTATATACCTGGTTGTCATGAGAAGAAATCTGGGTTGAAGAGGTTTGTTGAGGATGAGAAACATGAATGTTATTATCATCATCAGAGAGCAATTGGATGGTCTTCCCAAATAACTTAATCACAGGATCTTTGTTATCTAACATTTATGTATGTAAGTATTTAGAGATGTTTGGTTTTGTTGAGCAGAGGATTGGTTTCTTGAATTATGTCGGGTTTTAACAAAGGGGGAGAGTGAATTCTCAGCCACAAGTTGTGTTGTGTGTATTAAATCACAAAAGAAACGACAAGAACAACAGTTACCTTTACCTTAGGTGGCGACAGGATGATGAGGTGCGGGCAATGTGATAAACAACAGGAACAATCTAGGATGAGGAGATGAGGGGCGGGCGGACGGGACGATGAGCAGACTAGCTGCGGTAGAGGATCCCCGAGCCCCAATAGCGGGTACTTTCACTGCGGACCGGAGTGACTTACCATAGAGCGGTGGCCAGAGGCTTGTCGGAGGGAGCGGGTAGATGCCGCAGTAGAGAGAGTGTGTGATATTGGAGCTGGTAAGCGGGTGAGGGGAGGGAGAGAGACGGGTAGCGGGAGATTGAAAGATAAAAGAGGAAAGAGAAGAGGGAAAGTAAACATAATAAATTTTCAGGGTCTTTTATATTTTAATCAAGTATAGTCAATTTTGGCACACTTTAAAACAGTGTCAAATTTTGGCATTGTTTTAAAGTGTGCCAGATTGTCATTAAGCCGTGCAAGAATCTGGCACAGTTTAAAATTGTGCCAGATTTTTAACATGAGGGTATGCCAAATTGCTATTTTTGGTGTAGTGTTAGGGTATTGGTAATTAATTGAATTTCAAAGTGATGCTAAGAATGAAACCATTAATGATTCCTGTTTAATTTAATAATGGACTGATCACCCAGGATTAGAATAGGTGGGGTGTCATAGCTACACATAGTGACAAACTGTTCCTCTGCATAAGTTGAGTACTGATGTTTCAAATACATGATGGTCTTCATCAAGTTAAGCATTCATTTGAAATATTTTAAACACAAAAGCTAGGTGGAAACTTGTGAAAAATTGGGAAGACCATCATATATTTAATAAATGTTTAACTTTATGGAGTCTCGGATAAATATTCAAGGCACACAACCTATAATAGTGAATAAACCATAATTGGTCTTATAAGTCAACAAATTTTTAATTAATTAAGACGTTTATAAATTTTGTCCCCCCCTCCCCCCCCCCCCCCCCCAAACAACATCTGGCAGGAGGCAAGATGACGACGAGAAAAAAGTTTTGCTGAAGGATTTGTCATCCAAACAATTCTTCAACATTTTTATGTTCCTATCACCTTGCAATAAGAATTTTTCATTTTTTTTATAGGTCATATATTGTAAGCGCCCTGTTTGATGAAATGCCTCATTGAATAATTTTTTTCTCAGCTTATATATTCTTTGTAATTGGGTTAACATATCTGTCGATTTTATTTTAAATAAATTTTATGTATTTTTTTATGTCACACAGGTTCGGTGGCAGTGTACTTGTATAATTGTGAAACTTCATAGTAATTGACTTTAACATCAATTAATTGAAAATACAGTGTGATAAAGATGCACATAAGATTTTGGTGCGCCTATATCAACAAATCCCCCATTGTTTAAAGTGTTTCTAACATACAAAATTCACTTGAGAGAAATAATCACACTAAATGGCCAAAAAGTGTTCGCGTGGTTTAGAATATATTTTGTTTTTTCACCCTTAAATCAGAATTAGGTTTCGTTGAGACTAGAAGTGATTGCACTACTGGGCCTTACCATTTTGTCTGAAAAAATTTGATTTGGTTTTCAATATTTTATTGCCAAAAATTAAATTATTGAAAATTTTGTGATTAGTTTGGTTTAGACAATTAAAAACTTGATTTACCGAAATTAGGGTGTACTAAAAGTGAGATAAATTACTAAATCCAAAATATTGATTTGAAATGCTAACACTACAAAATGTTTATAAAACTAGTCAAATATTTGGGATGGGTATGCGTTTTCTAAAACTGATCTAAAACTATGCGGATGAAGTATTCTTTAGTTTCAGAATCTCAATCTTTAGTTTCTTTGGACTACGGCACAAAATCAGGGATCATGCCACCGTGTTCAAGGATAAGGTCGTGATATACTGAATAAATATTAAAAAATCAACAAGGAAGACAATAAACGAAGTGGAAGAATCCAACACGTGTGAGCCACCGAAAGCAAACTGGATTTATAGCAGTGCTCTATCTCACGGTCTTTTTAACTTTAGATTTATAGAGAGATGTATGTTGCTGATATGGATTCTCATGCGTCAGCCAATCATACGTCACTCATAAAATTAAATACTAAGCTTCGATATATCATCCAGAAGGAATTCCCACTAGTTGGTACGTTAGATGCCATAGCTCTCTCGCTCTTTTACTCACTTAACTAACTAATTAAGCTTTCTTTCTATATAAAGGGGCTTTATCTTATAATTATCAGTACCAAAGCAAAGCTATTGAAGGTTGTTATACTCTTTATTGTACTATCAAATGGCACAGAAGGCAAAGCTATTGAAGGTTGGGGCGGAAGGATTTGCTATGATAGATGAATACTTCGGAAGGAAGGGAAGGCCTCAACACCAGGTAAGCAAGTATCAATATCAGCCACAACAATCCCGTGTTTATCCGGTGACTACAGTTTCCACAACCAAAGAGGTTGTTTTCTATTACGAGGCAGCAAAATTCTATGATGGGACCGTGATTGCGGATTATCCTAACACAAAACCGATGCGTGCGCCTTTTTACGCTCCTTAATCATACTTTTATATCAACACATATATGTAATTATATAAGACCCTACCCTTGTTGTATCACTTTCTTTTATAAGTCACTCGGTTAACATTTCTATGAGATGCAACGGGCTGTAGTGGCTGAACGTTATAATCTATAAATACTGTGTGTTTCTTACCATTAGTATGTACTCTCTCTCTCTCTCTCTCTCATGGATTAAACCAAAAAAACAAGAATAATGTTATATTTAATTAAGTGTTTACTAATTAAAAAGAGGAGAAACATCTTCTTTTCAACTTCGCTTATGAGCACAAAAGAACAAGAGGAATCGAAAAACTATAGGGGTCCATTTGGTTTGGGATGATATTCAGGACGAAACCAGGATTACATCTTTTGGGGAGGGGGGGGGGGGGGGGGTTGAGTTGACATTTTGAATAAATGCACACCCTATAATTATTAAACTGTAAAAAAAAGTAGAGAATAAAATTTAACTCTATATAGGTGAAAACATATTTCACCATATTACTTTTTATCGCGTTGAAACTTATTTTACCCCGAACCAAACGGACCCTAGCACTCGACTTCTGAGCCATAGCAATCGACTATTTTTGCATAAGTTAATTTACCTAAGCACTCTCAATACTTGTTTAAAAAGCTTATAAGTTATTTGATGCTCCTGCTATCACCATTAAAAAAAGGATTTTTTTATTTAATCCCTAAAATAATGACATATTTGACTTAACCCTCCAGAAGTAAAAAAATTAAACATAATATCTTAAACCCAATTGGACATTATTTTAAAAAAAAAATCACTAATGTATATTTCGACTTGCCCCCTATATTTTTTTGATAAAATAATCTCTTCTTCATCTTCTTCCCCAAAATCAAACCCTAACCCCACTAATGATAGGACTCAAACCCCCCAAAAATAAAAGGTGCAATTCAAATAATAGGATAAAATATAGAATGCAAACTCAAAACATCACTTGTTAAGACTTGTTACCAAACATACCACAACAAATATTCCTAATATATTTGGTAAATTAAATATATTACTGACTAGAGTGAAATCAACAACTTGGGTGGAATCATAAGGTCTAGATACATTGCCCCACTAGGGGGCTTAAACATATGATTTCATAGGGACGGTGTTGCCTTAGAATGGAATATATTTAATATTTTTTGTCTTTTCAATCATAAGATAGTATTATATGTTAGAATTATTTAAGTTGTGATAACTCCTTAACGTGATCCATAATTAAAAAATATCAAGTGTCAAATTGATTAATGATAGGGTCCTGAAAATACAAAGAGTCAATGTTATTTAATATGATCAATTAAAGAGCATTTTTTATTAATCAATTGTTTAGGGACTCATTGGTATCTACTGTGATGGATGGTTAATATTAAGAGATTGTTGGAGATTTGGGTCCTCTCTCTCTCTCTCTCTCTCTCGTGGATTAAAAAAAATAAAATAAAATAATGTTATATTTTACTAAGTGTTTACTAATTAAATAGAGGAAAATCATCTTCTTTCCATTTTCGCTTATGAGCACAAGAAAACGCGAGGAGTCGAAAAACTATAGGGGTCCGTTTGGTTTGTGATGATATACTTTTAATTGTTGTGAAAAATGAAATGGTGAAATATTATTTTTACATATTTAAAATTAAAATTTTTTTGAGTTGACATTTTGAATAACTAGACACCCTATAATTATTAAACTTTAAAAAATAGTAGAGAATAAAATTTAACACTAAATATGTGAAAACATATTTCACCATATTTGTGACAACCCGAATATAATTATGATAAATTATATTTAAATCATGCTTATCTTATGTGATATGAATAATGTGATATTAGTATATCTAATGTTAAGTGATTATGTTTATTATAATCCTACTTTCATAAATCATGACAGGTCGAATTATTTACAAACACAATTTTTGTTGTTTTCGGTGGAAAGGTTCCTGTTAGAGACTAGTTTTGACCTTTATAACATTATAAATGACTTGAGGTGAAAACTAGATATTTGTATACATGTGAGTTAGGGATGTAATACAACAAACGGATCATCAAATGGATGCCCGAGTAAAGAGTTATACCGAATTTACGAACAATTGGCAAAGTTGTCCATTCCCTTTAAGTGGTATTTTGTCTTTTATTAAACCAAATGGTTTAATTTGATTGGTTGGCTCGGGAGGCAGCCTTGGCCGACCTTATACCCCTGAAATAGCTTTATCCTTCAGCCAAAATCATCCATGAAAGGGTTTCACTTTGAGGAAAGAGAATTAGGGAGTTTAGGAAGGAAAAGTGAGGAGAAAAGGTGTAGAAAAATCCGTAGAAATTATGTAAAAAGCCCCGAAGGTAATCCTAATTACAATTCTAGTTATTTATATTATATTACTGATTTATATGATCTAAATCATCATAGGTTTACGAAAGTTTCATCCCGTTATATATATTTATGGTTAGATGCAAGTTTATGTTCAGTTGAGTGTAGAAGCCCTTAAAATTGCTTCGTATTGAAACCCCTTGTATTCAAACTTGCATATCTCTTTGTGTGCTTACTGGAATTGATAAATTCCAATTGGATATGAAAGTAGACTCATATATTCATATCATATCCGAAAATTAAAATTTATCTCCTTGTGGTTAGGCCGTAATGATGATTTCAAGTTGGTACATGGTTGCCGTTTGTATACTTGATTTCGGTATGCCCTAAGTTTAGTCAAGCTTTTGAGATAGGAAATGAAGTCAAAAAATTATGAAACTTTAATTATACACTATTAAGTACGTGTACTGGAAATGGTTTGAAAATGATGGAAAGTTATGTTGTAGAAAAATTATGAAAATTCTTGCAAGGTGAAGGAACAATAGAGGAACTTGTAGGGCAGATTTCTTGTGTTGTAGAGAAATGGTTATAACTTGCCCTAGGAAGCTTGAAAAATTACACCGTCACTTGTAACGGATAGTATATTCATATATGTTTTCATATTGATGAGGTTGGACCCCTGTATTTGTACAATTTAGGAATATAGGATGGTAAGGTATGTAGGACAATAATTTCAGGCCATACTACCCCTTGAATGAATGCTTGTATGTCGTCCTTACAAAGGGTACTTTGAGTACATGTTTCATGTGTATATACATTGAGAAGTATAAATTAATGTTTACTTGGTTTTTGTAATAAATTCCTAATGAGGTATTTCCTACGGCTGAATGTCCGTAACTTTATCAACATGTATATCATTGTTTTGCCTTTACCTATGTTTTATGGAATGTGACTTAATTGGAATTATATTGTTGATGTATAGTCATGGAAAATTACATAATTATATTAGGATAATATTTATGATTGAGGTTCAGTACTGATTTAGTTGGATTGACAGGTGTAAGGTCTAATCAACCCAGTTCAGCTCCACCAGAAGGAAACGTGAATACATAGTTGCCAACCAAGGTGAGTGTACTCACTGGAAAGAGATATTTGTATCATGTTATTGATATGATCATAATATAATGAATATGAAATTGTTCATTTCGGTTTACCGAAATGAGGGGTTACTCCTCGACCAAGAATGGGGGAGATTTGTCTATTAATGACAAGGGTTACTTATCGACCAGGAATGGGGAAGAATTGTCTATTTAGACAAGATATGTGAATCATGATTCGGAAAAGTTGGTCATTCATTATGAATGAGCCGGATAAGTTAATTCATAATTATATGGACATGATATATATTGCATGTAAATTTATGCAGTAGTATAGTAGTGATGCATTCACTGGGCTATTTTTCTCATGGTTCCTATGTTCTCATTTTTCAGGTAACACGATGTCACTGCCAAATCTAGGAGGTCGGGTTGGGTTAGGCAGGAATGGGAGAAACTATGATTTTGTGTAAATGTAAATGATGTAATTAAGTTAAATTTTCCTTCAATCAAGTTTGTACAAGTGTGACTACTCTGAGGTTATAAAAAGGTTTTCAGATATATGGATTTACAATGATGACTCTGAAATTAAAACTCATGTTTATGGTTTAGTTAAATTAATCATGGTTTGACTCACTTTGACTTTCAAACTTAATTATAAGTAATTGGGTTGGACTGTGTCAGCTTTTGGTATCAGAGCCTAGGTTTTAGAGGTTCTGGAGTGAGAAGAGTCTAGATTTGGCAGTGAATGTTAGAAATATATTTTATTTGATACTAACGATTATGGTAGGAAAAATATGTATATATGCATGTTATTATATCTTTGATCCATTTCAGATATAAAAGAATGGAAAGAGGGAATGTGAATGTAGAAATAGAAGATGAGGCTTCAAATATGGCAGCAGAAGCGGAGGTTGAGCAACCTGTTCATGGAAATGTAGAACCCGTGCAGGAACAATTGACAGACATGCAAAAAATGGCACGTGCTATGACGCTAATGGCAGAGCAGCAAGCTAGATTTATGGCTCAGATGGAAGAACAACAAACCAGGAAACTGGAGGCACAAGCCTTAGCTAGGGCTGAGGAGGTGATACACCGGGAAGAAAGAAGTACTTCACATGAGAAATTTATTAAGATGAACCCACCATCGTTCGAAGGAGCAGTTGATCCCGCAGAGGCAGAAGTCTGGGTTAAAGAGATTGAACTTATCTTTGGGGTGATGAGGATGCCTGAAAATCAACGAGTGACCTTGGCGACGTATATGCTGAAAGGAGAAGCTAAATATTGGTGGGATGCCACAAAACATTTGTTGATTACTCCAGAAGGTGGGAATGTGATCTCATTGGATGATTTTGTCAAAGCTTTATATGATAAGTATTTTTCCCCAATGTATCAAAAACAAAAGGAGAAGGAATATTTCATGTTGAATCAGGGGAGTATGACAGTTAGAGAATACGAAGCTAAACTGACAGCCTTATCTCGGTTTTCATCGAGGTTTATACGGAATGAGGAAGGCACGTGTAGCCGATTTCTCGATGGACTAGAGTTAGTTATTAAATCAAGGCTATCGGCTTTAGAGGATGTTAATTATTCAGCCTTGGTGAACAAAGCCATGTTAGTAGAAAGGGACGTGAATGAAGCTAGAGGGAATCGAGAACGAGGTGTAAAGAGAAGCAGATTCGATCCAAGTTATCAAAAGGGTGGTGATACAGAATATTCGATACTTGGAGGGCAGAAATTCCAGCATGGTAGAGGCATGGGAAGTAGTTTTCAAAGCGGTGAAGAAAGTGGTGGAAGAGGTTTAAGAGTTTCATCACAAGGAGATCCAATTGTTTGTTTCTTTTATGGGGCATCAGGTCATATAAAGAGAAATTGCCCAAAGTTATTGAATATAAAATGTTTTAACTGCCACCAGAAGGGTCATTTGAGAAAAAATTGTCCTATGTTGGCGAGAAAAGTTTCAGTCAGTAGTGTGGGGCCTCATAAAGGATCTTCTCCAGGCAGTGCCACCAGGGGGAGAGGTACAGAACAAGCAACTGGATCGAGGGCAGGAGGAATAGTATTTGCGATGACGCTACAAGATGCCCATGCTACACCTGAAGTGGTTACAGGTAAACTTTCTATTGCAAACAAAGATTTATATGCACTCATTGATCCTGGATCTACACATTCATTTGTGGCATTACATATTGTTTCATATTTGGGTAGACCATGTTCATTCCTCAACTGTGCCTTATATATTTCTACCCCAATGGAAAGTGTGATTCTGGTTGAGCATGTTTATAAAGATTGTATCTTACGAATGGGGGAACGAGATTTTTATGTTGATTTGATACCGTTGGCCATTCGAGATTTTGATATTATATTGGGGATGGATTGGTTATCATCATACCATGCTTCCATTGATTGTTTTCGCAAAGAAGTTACATTTCATTTGCCTGGTGAACCCGAGTTCCAATTTATAGGAGAAAGTAATGTTGTCCCTAATTGTCTTATCTCATCAATTAAGAGCAGAAAGTTATTGAGTAAGGGTTGTACAGGGTATTTAGCGTATGTGGTTGATGTTAGTAAGGAAGCACTTAAATTTGAAGATATACCAGTGGTTAGAGAGTTTTCTGATGTCTTCCCATAGGAATTGCCAGGATTGCCACGCGATAGGGAAGTAGAGTTTTCTATTGAATTAATTTCAGGTACTGGTCCAATTTCTCTTCCTCCATATAGAATGGCACCAGCAGAGTTGAAAGAATTAAAAGTGCAATTACAAGATCTGATAAGCAGAGGTTTCATTCAGCCTAGTGTTTCGCCATGGGGAGCACCAGTGTTATTTGTGAAAAAGAAAGATGGGACAATGCGATTATGTATTGATTATCGGCAGTTGAATAAGGTGACCATTAGAAATAAGTACCCTCTACCTCGTATCGATGACTTGTTTGACCAATTACAGGGGGGCAGAGTATTTTCGAAGATTGATTTGAGATCGAGTTACCACCAACTGAAAGTAAAGGATAGTGATATTTCCAAAACAGCTTTTCGAACTCGATATGGGCACTATGAGATTTTGGTGATGCCATTTGGATTGACTAATGCTCCGGCAGTTTTTATGGATTTGATGAACTGGGTATTCCACCCTTTCATTGATTCATTCGTGATTGTATTCATAGACGATGTGTTTTTTTATTCGCGTAGCATGGAGGAACATGAGAAACATTTGAGACTTGTATTGCAGATTTTGAGAGAGAAGAAATTATTTTCTAAATTCAGCAAGTGTGAGTTTTGGTTGAATGACATTGTGTTTTTAGGGCACGTGGTCTCGGGAAATGGGATTTATGTTGATCCAAAGAAAGTGGAAGCAATTGTTGAATGGGAAATTCCTAAGAATGTGATAGAAATTAGGAGTTTCCTAGAATTGGCAGGTTACTATCGCAGATTCATTAAGGGATTTTCAGTAATAGCATTACCACTGACAAAGTTGACTCGTAAAGAAGTGAAGTTTGTATGGGATGAAGAATGCGAGAGGAGTTTTAAAGAATTAAAGAATCGATTGGTTTCAGCCCCTATACTTACTATTCCATGTGGGAATGAGTCTTTTGTGATCTATACAGACGCTTCATTTCAGGGGTTACGATGTGTTCTTATGCAGAATGGGAAGGTAATAGCATATGCTTCCAGACAATTAAAGACGCATGAACGAAATTACCCTACACATGATTTGGAGCTAGCGGCCATTGTTTTTGCTTTAAAGTTGTGACGACATTACTTGTATGGAGAAACTTGTGAGATATTTACGGATCATCAAAGTTTGAAATACTTGTTTACACAGAAAGAACTGAATTTGAGACAGAGGCGTTGGAGAGAGATGATTAAAGACTATGACTGTACCATTCATCATCATCCTAGGAAGGCCAATGTAGTAGCAGATGCTTTGAGTCGAAAATCATCAGGGATGCTTGGTTGCATACAGTGTGCCCGTGTTGGAAATATTCTTGACTTGGCATCGATGGGGATTGAATTGAAGTTTTGAAAAAGCGAAGGATTATTAGCACATGTCACAGTGAGACCTTTATTGGCAGAACGCATACGAAGTTTGCAGATCAGTGATCCATTCCTTGAAAAGAAGAAACAAGAAGTTCGGGATGGTAAAGAGAGTGACTTTGAAATTAAGAATGATGAATCGTTGTGTTATAAAAATAGTATTTGTGTACCTAATGATCCACCCTTAAAGAAAGATATATTAGAAGAAGCACATAGTTCAATTTACTCTATGCATCCGGGAGGTACCAAAATGTACAGAGATTTGAAAGAGTATTACTGGTGGAATAATATGAAACGTGAGATTGTAGAGTTCGTAGCTAAATGTTTAGTGTGCCAGCAAGTAAAGGCGGAGCATCAGAAGCCGACAGGATTATTACAGTCATTGCCTATTCCGGAATGGAAGTAGGAGCATATAACGATGGACTTTGTTACAGGATTACCCCGGTCACCAAAGGGGCATGAGTCTATTTGGGTGATTGTAGACCGACTGACGAAGTCAGCTCATTTTTTCCCAATTAAGACCACCTACAATGTTAACAAGTATGCACGTATGTATGTTGATGAGATTATTCGTTTACATGGGGCACCAGTGTCAATAGTATCAGATAGAGATCCAACGTTCACTTCTAAATTTTGGCCTCGTCTCCAGAATGCCATGGGCACAAGTTTGAAGTTCAGCACTGCGTTTCATCCACAAACTGATGGGCAATCAAAAAGGACGATTCAAATATTAGAAGACATGTTACGAGCCTGTGTATTTGACTTCAAAGGTAGTTGGGATGATCATTTGCCATTAATGGAATTTTCATATAATAATAGTTATCAGTCGACTATTGGTATGGCTCCTTATGAAGCTTTATATGGGAGGAGATGTAGAACGCCTTTGTGTTGGGATGAAGTGGGTGAAAGGAAAATATTGGGTCCTGAATTAATAGATGTGACGACTGAAAAGATCAAAATTATTCGGGAACGGATAAAGATAGCACAAAGTAGGCAGAAATTTTATGCAGATAAGAGGAAGTATCCATTGGAATTTCAGAAGGGAGATTTTGTATTCCTGCGTATTTCACCATTGAAAGGCGTTATGAGATTTGGCAAAAAGGGGAAACTAAGTCTAAGATACATTGGACTGTATGAGGTGTTGGAAAGAATTGGGCCCCTGGCTTATAGATTAGCATTACCTCCAGATTTATCCCGTTTACATGATGTGTTTCACGTATCGATGCTTCGTAAGTATTTGGCGGATCCATCTCATCAGTTGAAAACTCAACCAATTGAACTGAAGGAAGACTTGTCGTACATCGAGGAACCAATGGAAATTGTTGATTGTAAGGAGCAAGTATTGAGAAATAAATTTATTCCTTTAGTTAAGGTAATGTGGATGAGCCATGGAGTTAAAGAAGTAACTTGGGAAATGGAGGATAGCATGAGGAAACAGTATCCCCATTTGTTTGGTAAGTGACCTTTATATTAAATTTCGGGGACGAAATTTTCTAAGGTGGGTGAGTTGTGACAACCCGAATATAATTATGATAAATTATATTTAAATCATGATTATCTTATGTGATATGAATAATGTGATATTATTATATCTAATGTTAAGTGATTATGTTTATTATAATCCTACTTTCATAAATCATGAAAGGTCGAATTATTTACAAACTCAATTTTTGTTATTTTCGGTGGAAAGGTTCCTGTTAGAGACTAGTTTTGACCTTTATAACATTATAAATGACTTGAGGTGAAAACTAGATATTTGTAGACATGTGAGTTAGGGTTGTAATACAACAAACGGATCATCAAATGGATGCCCGAGTAAAGATTTATACCGAATTTACGAACAAAGGGCAAAGTTGTCCATTCCCTTTAAGTGGTATTTTGTCTTTTATTAAACCAAATGGTTTAATTTGATTGGTTGGCTTGGGAGGCAGCCTTGGCCGACCCTATACCCTTGAAATAGCTTTATCCTTAAGCCAAAATCAGCCATGAAAGGGTTTCACCTTGAGGAAAGAGAATTAGGGAGTTTAGGAAGGAAAAGTCAGGAGAAAAGGTGTAGAAAAATCCATAGAAATTACGTAAAAAGCCCTGAAGGTAATCCTAATTACAATTATAGTTATTTATATTATATTACTAATTTATATGATCTAAATCATCATAGGTTTACGAAAGTTTCAGCACTTTATATATATTTATGGTTAGATGCAAGTTTATGTTAAGTTGAGTGTAGAAGCCCTTAAAATTGCTTTGTATTGAAACCCCTTGTATTCAAACTTGCATATCTCTTTGTGTGCTTACTGGAATTGATAAATTCCAATTTGATATGAAAGAAGACTCATATATTCATATCATGTCCGAAAATTATAATTTATCTCCTTGTGGTTAGGCCGTAATGATGATTTCAAGTTGGTACATGGTTGCTGTTTGTATACTTGATTTCGGTATGTCCTAAGTTTAGTCAAGCTTTTGAGATAGGAAATGAAGTCAAAAAATTATGAAACTTTAATTATGTACTATTATGTATGTGTACTATAAATTATTTGAAAATCATGGAAAGTTATGTTGTAGAAAAATTATGAAAATTCTTGCAAGTTGAAGGAACAATAGAGGAACTTGTAGGGCAGATTTCTTGTGTTGTAGAGAAATGGTTATAACTTGCCCTAGAAAGCTTGAAAAATTACACCGTCACTTGTAACGGATAGTATATTCATATATGTTTTCATATTGATGAGGTTGGACCCCTGTATTTGTACAATTTAGGAATATAGGATCGTCACGTATCTAGGACAATAATTTCAGGCCATACTGGATACCCCTTGAATGAATGCTTGTATTTCGTCCTTACAAAGGGTACTTTGAGTACATGTTTCATGTGTATATACATTGAGAAGTATAAATTAATGTTTACTTGGGTTTGGTAATAAATTCCTTATGAGGTATTTCCTACGGCTGAATGTCCGTAACTTTATCAACATGTATATCATTGTTTTGCCTTTACCTATGTTTTATGGAATGTGACTTAATTGGAATTATATTGTTGATGTATAGTCATGGAAAATTACAAAATTATGTTAGGATAATATTTATGATTGAGGTTAAGTACTGATTTAGCTGGATTGACAGGTGTAAGGTCTAATCAACCCAGTTCAGCTCCACCAGAAGGAAACGTGAATACATAGTTGTCAACTAAGGTGAGTGTACTCACTGAAAGAGATATTTGTATCGTGTTATTGATATGATCATAATATAATGAATATGAAATTGTTCATTTCGCTTTACCGAAATGAGGGGTTACTCCACGACCAGGAATGGGAGAGATTTGTCTATTAATGACAAGGGGTTACTCCTCGACCAGGAATGGGGGAGAATTGTCTATTTAGACAGGATATGTGAATCATGATTCGGAAAAGTTGGTCATTTTTTATGAATGAGCCGGATAAGTTAATTCATAATTATATGGACATGATATATATTGCATGTAAATTTATGCAGTAGTATAGTAGTGATGCATTCACTGGGCTATTTTGCTCATGGTTCCTATGTTCACATTTTTCAGGTAACATGATATCACTGCCAAATCTAGGAGGTCGGGTTGGGTTAGCCAGGAATGGGAGAAACTATGATTTTGTGTAAATGTAAATGATGTAATTAAGTTAAATTTTCCTTCAAGCAAGTTTGTACAAGTCTGACTACTCTGAGGTTGTAAAAAGGTTTTCAGATATATGGATTTACAATGATGACTCTGAAATTAAAACTCATGTTTATGGTTTAGTTAAATTAATCATGGTTTGACTCACTTTGACTTTCAAACTTAATTATAAGTAACTGGGTTGGGGTGTGTCAATATTACTTTTCATCTCGTTGAAACTTATTTTACCCCGAACCTAACGGACCCTAGCACTTGACTTTTGAGCCATAACAGTCGACTATTTTGACATGAGTTAATTGACCTAAGCACTCTCCATACTTGTTTAAGAATCTTATTAGTTATTTGATGCTTCTTCTATCACCATTAAAAAAAGGCTTTTTTAATTTAATCCCTGAGATAATGATATATTTTGACTAAACCTCGAGAAGTTAAAAAATGAAACATAACCTCTTTGAACCAAATGAACATTATTTAAAAAAACTCACTAATGTATATTTTGACTTACCCCAAAAATTTTTTGACAAAAATAATAACACTTCTTTTCTCCTTGAATTGTGTGTCCACCTTAATGGCCAATTTGAACACATCCTTTTAAGTCCAATAAGGTTGAAATTGGACAACATTTGAAATTTTAGTCGTTAAAACAACAAGAGATAGAGAAAACGTTTGTTCCTTTGACTTAGATATATCACATCGCATCATGAGATGATCAAATTCTTTTGAATACTCCTCCACGGAAAACTCGTTTTGCCTAAAGTTGTTAAAGTTAAGAAAAACATCTTATAAGTAATGACCAAGCAAAAATGTCTTCTTTAACTCTTTTCCCATATTCTCCTAAGTTACAATTCTTCTTTTATCTTCATGTTCACGCTGCTTCTTTTAATATTCCCAACAAATTAAGGATTGTTTCTTCACCTTAGTGGCAACCAACTTCACTTTTTACATTTCCCAAATTTCATGGTAGTGAAAAATTATCTCCACGGCATTAAGCCAATCAAAGAATTCATTGCCTTGTATTTGACCTCTAAATTATGGAATGTCAACTTTGATAGCATTACGGGGATAGGGTTAGTTTCTTCCATAACTACGATTCAAATGGGCCTCTTCTTTCGATATGATCATTGTAAATGGGGTTAATCTCCTCTTCATCTTATGGTAATTCATTCTCCAAACCATGATTCAAACCATCATGATCCTAAGACTTATAACGTACATGGTGCTAGAGTTGTTTTACTTTTCTTTTCAAATCATCCATTTCAATGTCACAAAAATTTTGTTCACGTATCATTGCATCAATATTCGGGCCACAATGACGATTTGTCATCACAATGTGGCTATGATACCAAATTGACATAGAATAAAAAAAGAGAAGGAGATAATATCAGAGAAGAATCAACTAAAGAGAAGGCAAAACACTCATCGCCAATTGGAATCAACTAGAAGGTTAAGAGCAAAATAAGAAGAATATACTTCTTACGCAAAAGTCTATTTATAATTTGAAATCAATTTGCTTCAGCTTCGTAAATTCTAAACCCTTATATAGGTACTTGAAAAAACCCTCCAACAATGGGTAATTAATGTATATTAAAGAGAACAATAATAAACTTTAAATTGAAAAACTAAAATATTTTACCTTTGGGACTAAAAACTAATCTGCCTTGAAATTTAATATCACTAAAAAATGATTTCTTTTCTCTGTGTACATTAAAATAGAAGGTGAACCATATACCAAATGAAAGTTATGTAAGTCTTATTTTAAATGAGCTTTGAAACAATTCATTTGGATTTCTGAGAACCGAGTTATGACTGTTTTACCAGAGGGTGTTTATGCTAGTAATAGAATCCGAAAATAGATTCTCTAGTTCTTCTAAGCCCAATGAATGAACCATGAAGCTTCTTGGGACTTCTAAGAATATTATAGGTTGCTTATGCATCAGTTGTTAAATGTGTGTTATATAATACTATGTTACCCAATTTGATAACCTTATAATTAGGGATATTTAGCAAAGGCAATTACTTAGAATCCACTAAAAGAATTGAACTTTATAATTATCTCTCCACACTTTCAAGAAGGTACACTATTTATTGCAAAAACCGAAAATGTCAAATTCTTTAAAGGATGGTAAAATTAGTGGGAGCACCGAATAACGAAATGTGGTTTTAAAGGATGTTAAGTTACTTGTACCATCCCCTGTCACTTCTGAAATAATTAATCTATTAGTTCGTGGATTATTTTACAATTAAAGAATAATTAAATTATCAACGAGCATATAATTGTATTATCACCATGAAACAAATATAGATAAAATCACAAAGATTATTTTTAAGAAGACCCCAACTTCCCATCTATTCAAGCCCTATTTATTTGTTTAAGGCTTCTTGCTAACCATTCATGTTTTAAACAATAATGGTGTTAGTAAGTAATCTATTATTAGAAACATCTTTATTGAAATTAATTGGGGGTGCTCATGTTGAATTTCTTTACTATCTTGCAGTTGCTCGCGTGGAACACCCCCCCCCCCCCCCCCCCTCACTGGCTTGTATCCACTAGCATGTCACCCCCTTATTGACTTGGGGTTACTTATACGATATCTCTTTACTATCTTGGGGTTGCTCGCATAACACCCCTTCGCTTGCATGGACCCACTCGCCTATCATCCCCTCACTGACTGAGGGTTTCTTGGATGGCATCTCCTTATTGTCTTGGGGTTTCTCGCATGGAACCCACCTTGATGGCTTGGACCCATTCACATGGAATGCCATTCTGACTTGGGATTGCTTGTCCAATATTATTGACTTCTGTTTTGGTCCTGATCGCACACAACTTAAATTTTATAAGAGTAAGACCATCACATATTTAATAAATGCTTAACTTGATGGAGTCTCGGATAAATATTCAAAAGAAATAACCTATAACATTGAATAAACCATAATTGGTCACATAAGTCAATAAATTTTTAATTAATTAAGAATTTTATACATTTTGCCCCCCCCCCCCCCCCCCCCCCACATCTGACAGGAGGCAAGATGATGACGATTAAAAAGGTTTGATTGAAGGGTTTGTCATCTAAATAATTCTCCTATATTTTTCTGTTCCGATCTTATTGCAATAAGAATTTTTCATTTTTTTGCAGGTCATATATTGTTAGCGCCCTGTTTGATGGAATGCCTTATTGAATAATTTTTTTCTACTCATATATTCTTTGTAATTGGGTTAACATGTCTGTTGAATTTATTTTAAATAAATTTATGTAGTTTTTTAATATCGCGCTCGCGTATCACATGGGTTCAATGCTAGTGTACTTGTATTATTGTGAAACTTCATAGTAGATGGCTTTAAGGTCAATTAATTAAAAATAAGTGTCATAAAAATGCACATAAGATTTTGGTGCGCCTATATCAACAAATCCCCCATTGTTTAAAGTGTTTCTAACATACAAAATTCACTTGATTGAAATAATCACAATAAATGGACTAAAAGTGTTCGTGAGCTTTAGAATATATTTTGTTTTCTAACCCTTAAATCTAAAGTAGGTTTCGTTGAGACTAGAGGTGATTGCACTACCGGACCTTGTCATTTTATCTGAAAAAATTTGATTTGGTTTTCAATATTTTATTTCCAAAAATAAAATTATTGAAAATTTTGTAATTAGTTTGGTTTAAACGATTCAAAATTTGATTTATCGAAATTACGGTAGTACTAAAAGTTAGATAAATTACTAAATCCAAAATAATGATTTGAAATGCTAACACAACCAAATGTCTTGGACTTTTATAGTAATTAAAAATATTAACTAAAATTGGCAGGGCTGCATATGATTTCATGTAGTTGGATATTAACTGCTAAGTTACTTATGAGGATTAATAGATAGAGAAAATTTTGCCAACCCTTTCGATAGTTGAAAAAGGGTAAATAACAAGTTTCTCGGACATAGAATGGTTCATGGTCCCCTAACCAGGATTAAATCAATCCACATCCTTTTCGTATATTTCCGAAATGTAGGGTACTTTGATGAAAATAAAAGTTTTGAGGTCTGACATGAGTAGTCTGGGATTGCCGAGGGTGTAACCCATGAGGAGAGGCGGCTTGGTACGAAAATAAGGGAAACTGGTACCTATAGAAGTGAGATCTTCTCTAACATAGAGATGATAGAGCCAGTGGAGTATAGGCTCGTCTTTTGAGACATTGTTATCGAATGCACGATAGTTTTGTGTGTCATTATATAAGTGAGACCTTAAGCATAAAGGAATATATCTGTATGTAAGGGCTTGAATGAACTTGTTGCTAATCGTGGGTTGTGGTGACCAGACATTTGGTTGAAATGGTGCTAATGGTGTATGTATAGTGGAAATAACAAAATATTATTGCGAGTAAATTTTGAACACGTCCGAACGCGATTGTATGCAAGAATCTGATGGGATATTATGGGGATTCATAATGCCGACGAGTCTATTTGGGAGCGCGAAGATGAGATACACGACAAATATACATAGTTATTCATACTAGGTAATTTTTTTAATTTCGGGATGAAATTTTATAACTTGGGGGGTATGTAACACCCGGTTATTTTATCGATTTTTATATCGAGAATTAATTGGGATTTATTTAAATTGTATTTAGAAAATTAATCCGGTGAAATAAATATTAATTAGTGAGATAAGGGCTAATATTTATTTATATTGAATATTACATAGTGAATAAGTAATAATAATAAGTAGAAAATAGAATAACGGTCGCAAGTGAGAAATACAACAGTTACGATAAATTTAGTCGGGACGCGCGTGTCAGTCGTGTCGGGACTAAATTTGAAAAATAAAATGTAATTTCAGTTTTGATAATTCAAATTGTCATTTCGAGTGCGTCAGTGTATCCGAAAGGGTCGAAATAGTCAGAAAAGTCTACCTGGGTGTTTAGTTTGGATCCCGGGGCAGTTTTAGGCCAAACCGGCACCCTAGAAGGGTATTTCAGTATTTTGAAATATTGGAGAAAATAATCCCACAAAAAGTAGAGTATTATATCTGATAACATGTAAATAAAATTAGGTTTATTATCTATGAAACTAAAGGGAGAGTCACATGAGGGAGAAGGAGAGTTGTTCCTAGGGTTCCAAGGCCAAGATCCACCTTCTTGCACCACCACCACCACCACTGGATTGTAGATCTGGAAGAGGAGAACACAAATACTACCAAACATTCTACAGAATCAAACCTTCAAATTAAGACAAGTGTTTATCGTGCTAATTTATGACTTGTTATACCATCCATGTTAGAATAGGATGATAACTTTATGAAATTCATGAGATTTAGCTTTACAATATGAGATATAAATCATGTTCTTCGGTAGGAATGTTACTATACTTGATTTCTTACTCATATAGGATGAAATTGATGAGAAATATCACGAATTTTGAGAAGAAATCTAGAAAAATGTTGAGGTTCTTGAACATGAATGATAAACTAGGGTTTTGAATGATTAATCTTGAATTAATGGAATTTAAATGTGTTCTTTGATGATTTAATGATTACAATACGTTAGAAAATATGTATATATTTTGGTTTAATGTTTATTATGATTGGTTGGGATATTGGGAATGAATCATGGAGGTTTTACGGCTAAAAATTTTGAATTATGTAACTGTTATTTTTGGAGAAGACAAGACCAGCTACAAGCGAATCGATTAATACCAAGGCCGATTCGATTCAATTGCCTAGAATTTCACAATTTCATTCCTTTTTTCTTAGAACTCATGGGAAACAATTGGGTTAGCCTTTGAAGAAATTTTGAAACATAATGAGAGATATTTTAATGATCGGTAGGCTAATGTTGAGATTGATATTAGTGATATGAAGAGACCTTAAGGCTATCACCGATTTGGTAATGTGGTAATAAAACCTAATTCGGGGAATTACATCGTGTCACAGACAAATTAAGGGAGCGTATGACCAGACCAGTAGGGCATTAGTGAGATACCTACTGAAATTTCTTATATGACAATTGTTAACCTTTCGGGCTTGGGGAAAATAATAAGGATTTTATGGTGAGAAGTATACGGGTAAAGTAATGATACGTAGAATATTCGAGAATTATTATACTACGTATAGGACATCTGAGATAGTCCGTGTGTGTACATATACTGAATATATGTGTATATATGGGTGGTGTGAATACCTATTGTTTGATATAGTTATGTCTAAGACATAACTAGGTTGCTTTCTATCACGGGAGGTTTCGCGTCGTGGCCAGCCTTATTCTGATGAGCTATTAGGGGGGATATCGACTTGTATCTCAAAACATAAAACTTGCGGATTGAGCACCACTTGTGGGAATAAGGGTGTGATCGGTAATTTGGGTGCATTAGGTATGTGTGTAGCCCAAAGGCTTAGAACTATGTTCGCCTCCATTATGTGTGATTTGATTTAGGGTTCGAGGGAGAATATCCAAACCAGTGTCCTTATTAGTACGTGATGTACCAGGACTTGATAGCATAGTATGCCCGCAACGTAGGATCCATTTAAGGGTGTTGTGTACGTATATATATATATATATATATATAGGACTTCTCACAAGTAGACGGCTGCTAACGGATTAAATGACATTTCCCAATTTGTTGACCCATTTAATTAGAAAATGACAAAATTAAAAAAAGGTTGTTGGCTTTCTTTAAGCAGCTATTGACTTTAAAAAAGAGACCCATTTCATTTACCCTGCTTTTCCCTTCCCCACCCAGATAAAAAAGTCCTAGCCGTTGTTGAAGTGAAGCCATTGTCGTCCTCCCCTAACTGATTTTGAAGCCGTCACTTATCATAGCTGATTTTGGAGTTTCACAAACAGTTAAAAAAGCCCTGGTAAGTATGTACCAATCCCATTCTTTATTTTTGCAATAGTTAGGGTAAAAACTATAAATGTTAAAGTGTTGAAAGTATTAATTTTTAATATTGCAATTTGTTTACCATTCAAGTATTTATAATGGAAAGTGTTCATTTTGAAACATGGAGTGAGGAAAATAATTTTTATGTCGTAAGGGATAGTGTTGAGAATGTTGAAATGGAAGTAGAGAGTAGTGAGAATGTTGTTGCTAATATGGAAAACTCATCTGATGTTGTTATTAATCCGCAAGTTTCAAAGAACTCAAATCGAGAATTGATCAAGAATTCCCAACGCTAGATGACGCTCATTATTTTTACAATACATATGCAAAGGCGTCTTGATTTAGTATTAGAAAATGGTCTGAGAGGAAGAGGGTCGGTAGTGATGAAATAGTGAGGAAAGAATGTGTATGTTTTAAACAAGGAAAAATTTCAATGATAGCGGATGTTGATGCAACAAGACGAAGGGGATCATTAAAAGAAAATTGTAATGCAAAAATGATCGTTATAAAATCAAATTCTGGTGTATATGTAGTCACTGTGTTTGTGGATCTCCATAGTCACCCTTTGTCGGCCCCACGAAAAAATCATTTGTTAAGATCTCATCGAAAAGTTTCTAGTGTGAAAAAAAATCTATCTCAACAACTTAGGATAGTAAATATACCAACACACCAACAATATAGTTTATTTGGTGTCCAAGATGGTTGTTTCGAAAAGATTGGGTGTACTGAAAAAGATTTGTATAATTTTGAATGGGATAGAAGTAATGAGATGAAGGGGCACGATGGTGAGATGTTATACGAGTATATGCAATTAGTTCATGGAAAAAACCCATCAGTTTTTCAAAATTGAAAATGATGATGAAAATCCCACTTCTCGTTGTTTTTGGGCAGATGCAACCTCTCGAAGGGATTATGGTTTTTTTGGTGACGTTGTTATATTCGATACTACGTATAACACCAATCAATATGGTTAATATTTTCACCCTTGATGGGGGTTAATAATCACGGTCAAACAATTATGTTCGCTTATGCATTTTTATGTGATGAAACTGTTGAATCATTTGTTTGGCTTTTCCACCAATTTTTAGAGAACATGCCCAGTGATGCCCCTAAAATGATAATTACAGACCAAGATCTTGCAATAACAAAAGCAATCTCTGAAAATCTCCCCAATACCTTCCATCGGTATTGTAGTTGGCATATATTGACCAAGCGTTCTGAGAAAATAGATTCATTAAAATATAACACATATTATAGGGAGTGTTCTGATTGCATTTGGAAGTCGGAAAAAAAGGAGAGTTTGACTCAATATGGATGGATCTCGTACAAAAAAGTGGCTTACATGATAACAAATGTCTAGGGAATATTTATTAAATTCAAAATATTTGGGTTCCCGTAGAATATAGCAATCTAATTAGGTGTGCAAAAAATCAAATTTTGAACCAATTAAAACCTGCATATAGACCAGTCAGTCCAAAAAAACATCCAGCAGTACCAAACAAAATACAAAATTAACCAATGGACTGCAAACCAATCAGAAGTCAACACATCAGCCTATCGTTTGAATGAGCCAGGGACATTGTTCAAACGAGTTGAGATGTCGCTCGAACGAAGTACAATTGTCGTTCGCGCGAGATGGATAAGTCATTTGTACGACTTCTCGCGACCTGTCAGAATTTCCCAGATTCCCAGAAAAATAATGTAATATTGCCCAGCGAAAAATTTTCCACAAACAAATTCCAAGAAGGGCCTGACAAAAGCAAATCAGTGTTAACTCAGTAGGCTTTTAACACAAAATGCAAAAACTCATAAAAACTAAAAATGTGAGTTACATGCAAACATAGTACCGATGTGCTTAAACATAGATATGGAATGAATGGGCGTGAAACTACAACAAATGAGTCACAATTTCAATACATCGAAATGATTAAGAAGCTTTAATTGATAGCAATAAATCATCAAACTTTATCATAGCCATATGACAATAAAAGTGTGAGCTTAATGAAATAAACCTACTACATGCACACAAATCCAGAATTTTGACGATTCTACAAACAATAGCGTCAAATTGCAATGTTTCAACATTAGGATTAGTTGTGCAAACCCGTTTAAATTTTTTAATCCATCCAAACTCCATCAATAATAACATGTTTTATTTGGAATGAACTAAACTGATTTGTCCCTTTTCTTAACATATTGAATTTTCTTTTGGTCTCTTTTAAACAGTCGATTTCACGACGAGTTGATTTTGAACTCTCGCAGCCCTTTCCCGTGAATTCACTCATCATTTTTACGAATTTAAATCCTCATGGTAAATGGTTCTTACATGCACACTTCTCCTTAAGTCTACTTACGCATAGAAGATAAGATTGAGATAAGAATTCCTCACCAAATTCAAATATGCAAGAGAAGTCAAACATCCATATAAACTCATGCATGTGTGCAATGTTGGCATATATACAAAGTCGAATCAAAATGCATATCAACTTCGAAACAACCCCATATAAACAATGGTTAAGATCATTCTAAGCATCGATAATTATGACCAAATGTCCTAGACACATGGATAATGAAACGACAGGGGGGTGTCCAAGCACACTAATATGCCACATCAAACATGTAAACTCAAAAATAAAAACTGAAAATCTTTTTGGATTTTCATATTTTAACTCAAATAAAAGCAAAATCTTTTTGGATTTTCAAAAGTTTTCTCAAAAACAAAATCTTTTTGTATTTTTCAAATAAGACTCAATCAAGTGAAAAATAAAATACATAAATGATATACATGTCATTATACTAGCAATGAATAAATCATGAAGCAAACTAGCATATGACAAACATGGCAACACTATCATCCTTTAGATTTTGCATGGGAAGAATCAAGTGCACCCAAATGAGAATCATGAAGTTTAATTCCTAAAGCCACTAAATCCGATTTCCTAACCCAAGTAGGAATAAAACGATGCATGGGGGTTCGGGGAACAGGGGCAACTTTATTCCTAAACTTCCTAGCAGCTTGTCTAAGGTCGTAAAAATAACACCTAAGGTGACCTTTCCTACCACAAAACGTGCAAAAGTAGTAGTGGTGGGAATAATTACCTTTATGTGGACCTTTTCTAACCTTCCTAGTGTTTCTCACACGTGCGGGGGGAATGGGAACAACTCTCTCATCTAAACTTATACCTCCCCTATCTCCCTTAATTTGGAGGGTGCCTAGGATCTTATCTAACTTCTCCTACCAAGCTTCCAAATCAAACTTGACTCTAAACGAGTATCTTAATCTCTCCTCCAACTCGTGAATCCTAGACTCGAGCAAATGCCTAGACTCCTCAAACTCTAAAATCTCCTTTTTCAAGGACTCCATCAAACCACGAAGATTGTCTCTCTATTTCTCCACAAACTCTAGTTTCTCCCTAAACTTCTTCTCTCGTTCCCTAAGATCCTCGATCAAACTATCATTATTTTCTATGGCACACTCATTCAACTTAACTTGCAATTTAGAGTTATCCTTTTCATTTTCACTATTTTGGCATACAACTCATTAAACGCGTTTTGCAACTATTTCACATCTACCTCCTCCTCGTCACTCTCTTCACCCTCACTAACATGGGATACACTCAAAACATTCTTGGAAGTGTCATGCACATGAGAACCGTCGTCGTTCACATGACATGCCATAAAAGCAACAAAGTTACGATCAATGGGGGAACTCTCTCCCTCTTCCGGATCACTATCACTTGAGGTGGAATTATAGACAATGGGTAGCTTTTCCTCTTTCTTAAGTCTAGTGGGACACTCCTTAACTTTGTGACCATACCCCTCACACCCAAAACACTTATCCAACTCATCTCTCATAGGCTTCTCAAACTTATCCTCAGAGGTGGGATCTACTTTATTGTTCTTGAATTTTTAAAATCTCTTTGCATCTTTCGATTACTTTTGAAACATAATAAATTTTTTAAATTTATTTGCCAACAAAGAAACATACTCAAAATCGGAATCGGAATCTGAATCGGAATCCGAAACTTTGATTTCCTCCTACCAAGTTTTCAAAGCAATACCCTTTTCTTTCATAGGCACTTGCTTGGAGGTAATCATATCGATTTCATAGGTTTGTAAGTCACCTACAATCTCTTCTAGTTTCATTGACTCTAACCTACCCAAGGAGTTAAAAATGGTCACTTTCGCATCAAACCTACCAGGCAAAGACCTAAGGATTTTCTTAATGACACGTTTGTCGGGAATTTTCTCACTTAGGTTAAACGACGAGTTGACAATATTGGACAACCTAGCATAAAACTCATCAAAAGTCTCACTCTCTAACATCCTAATAGTCTTAAACTGTGTGGTGAGATTTTGAAGTTTTTATACCCTAACCATGCTAGTGCCCTCGTGAGTGAGTGTCAAAATATCCCAAGCCTTTTTTGATGTTTCACAAGTCATTATTCTATTATATTCTTCCCGTGTGACATGTGATGCAATAACGTGCAGACCCTTAGAATTATATTGTGCACGTCTTTGTTCAGTTTCCATCCACGACTCAAGATGCTTTAAACTAGTGACCTCACCTACAATAGTGATAAGGGGTGTCCAACCTTTCTCAACAGCAAGCCAAACACGCTCATCAATAGATTTTAATGCACATATCATTCTCATCTTCCAATAAATGTAATTAGT
Source organism: Sambucus nigra (assembly GCA_949130495.1). Classification (NCBI taxonomy): domain Eukaryota; kingdom Viridiplantae; phylum Streptophyta; class Magnoliopsida; order Dipsacales; family Adoxaceae; genus Sambucus; species Sambucus nigra. Next base: position 465,657,363 of record OX422209.1, on the reverse strand, counting down.
GCCATAAAAAATAGGAGTTCGAGAAAATTCATTATATCCAGAATTTATCTTTGAAATCACACGGGATCACAAAACAAATAAAATATATTTTCTATCTATGATACCAATTTGAAAGAGTGGTCAATATGTGTGGTATAAACTGTAAACACCTCACTCTGTTACCCCCTAACTCTCCTTAGATCCCTAGTACCTCCACTCATCATCGCAGACCCAGGTCACGTCCCGAGTACTGACCTGAAAGCCATCGGGCACCCCCAGCTCCGTTTGACCCGAAAGTCAAACTCCTCATCTCGACCGAGACTCGATGAATCTTCGAAGGGAACTGAATAACCTTTCCAACGGTCTGCCCCGTGCGCGATTCTGACTTACCATGAGGACGAACGCACCGTTTGAGTCCGAAACCTGACCTAGAGGCCACCGGGAGATCCCAGGATCTATTTGACCAAAGTCAACTCTTCAGCTCGACCAAGGCGGAATGAATCTTCGAAGGTAACTGAATTCCCTTTCCAACGGTCCGTCCCGTGCATAATTCTGACTTTCCATGCGGACGAACGATCTGTTTGACTCCGGTAAGCCACCGAGCGCTTCCCGGGCCCGGTTGACCAAAGTTAACTCTCCAAACCGGGTCAAACTTTTTGGAATGTCGAAGTAAATCTCCTAAATGTTCCAATGGTATGCCCCATGTGCGATTCAGACTTACCATGTTGACGAATGATCCATTTGCGTCCGAACGATTCCCCGTCCAGCGGACCGACAAACGCTTCCGAGCCACATTTGACCCAAAGTTAACTCCCGAACTCGAGAGTGGTCCAAAGGACTTTCGAAGGTCTCTGAATTAAATTTCCAATGGTATGCCCCGTGCGTGATTCTGACCAAAGGTTTGCCCTCGGCGATCAATTTTCTGAAAAAGCCTGAGGCGCACCACCAAATGGCAGGTCCCAAACCCTGCCTATCGGCACCTGCCGATAGGCAGTGCCATGACAGGGCCGATCGTCAGTCCCCTGGGCCTATAAAAGGAGGCCTTGGCCTCATTTTCAAGGAGATCCCAGATCTGATAGAAATCTCTCTGAACGAATCCCAGAAACCTCTCTCGAAGGCAGCGTGATTTCAACTTCCAAATCCCTTTTTCACTTCCACTTTTGATCATCCCTTTCATCAAACTTGATGAATTAACTACTCTCCATCATCATCCAAGCTCAAGGGATACTCTCCAATGTTGAAGATCAATCTCAAGGTCTCCAAGAAGGTCCAACTTTCTCAAACTCTCTCCTAAATTCTCTTAAATTTGCAATAACTTGTTTTCTTACTTAGCACTTTTATTATCTCATCTCACACATCATAAATATACCTTTTATCTAGTATTATTGCACATCTCCTATTTTCATATAAATAAAAACTCAAAAAATAAGAAAAAGAGGGGTTGCTCATAAATTCCAAATAGGGAGTCTCACACTTTTTCCACACTTTTCTCACAACTAAAACACTTTTTCTACACACACACACACACACACACACTTACAAATAAGAGATCTCTCCATTTGGATTTATGGATTAAACCCCACCCTCGTTCGTATACGAACTACGTGGACTTTGAAGCCTTTATAGGCTACGTAAGCATCTCGGGGTAAAACCCGAGGCTCGAGTCCTTTTTCTCGCTTTTTCTCTCATTTTCTATCTTCTCTAAATCCATTTTTCTTATATTCTATATACTTGCTCTTAGTGACGCATTACTCCATGTGCGTTATCGTTCCCTTATAACGATTAACGTAGGGGTAACCGCGTAAATCTTATTTTTCTAATATTACTTTTATATCTTCCTACGGATGACTCGCTTTATCTTTTCCATGATATAAGTCGAGGATTCCTACCTCCATTCTATATATACACATGCACACATATCACGGGGGGAAATATAAAGGAAAATAGAAAATATCCATGAGAGACCGAAAGGGCGGAATGGGTGCCTAACACCTTCCCATTTCGTAACTAAGCCTCCGAACCCTTTTCGAATCATTTTGGTTTCGCACGCACCAGTATGTCTTTGGAAGCCATCCTTCGGGGTGGCTTCCCCTTTTTCTTTTGTCTGTTTTGAGTAAAATAGACTGGCGACTCTGAATCTCTCTATATTTTTCACACCTCACAAAATCGACGCCGTTCGAAGCTCTCTCCCGAGAGAGGGGACGCGCGGGACCCGAAGGATCCCTTCCTCCCTCCGTGGATGAGGATCGAGGGATGGCCACAGTGGCGACTTCACTGGGGACTTATTTATTTTGAAGGCTTGACTCTATTTACATGGATGCTATATTTGTTTATGTTTCCCCCCATATCTGCATGTTCCCCTTTCTCACATGTATATCCCATGCTTATGCTTATATTCACACACTTGTAGAAAATTCTCCATGTACACTTCACACCACGTGCACCTAGGATCACATGTGTATCCCCATGTTGCACGCATCATCCATCCATACTTGGTGTACCTTTTTGGGTACTTGTACTTGTCTCCCCCTTTTGGCATAATCAAGAAAGGCATTCTCATCATAAGATACTAATAAGAGAACCATGCATGATTCACACGATATCACCAAAGAGCATTGATATTAACCAAATTTTACCCAGTAACTGGAAGGTCACTTTGTGATGGGCACTGGTCCGGCAGGTCGCAGTTAGCCAAGAGATATGACTCTCACCTTCCATGGGCCAAGTACCTTCGACGTATATCGAACGGTTTCCCCGCATCGTATCGCTTGACCGAAGTCATGACGGGAGGTATATCGCAGGGAATTAGTTCACGTACACCGAGTATATCAAATTCGCTCTCACACGTACCGTCCCCACGAGGTATATGGTGAGACGATTCACATACACTCAGGTATATTAAATGGCTTGTCCACAAGAGCAAGACGTATATCGTGCAAGTCACGCCAAAGGGGGGAACCCATGCCGATTCACCCAACCCAATTGCATACCTGCATATAGGCGTCAAACCTAGGACACGCACTTTAGATTCCCAGTTTCAACCCGAAACTCTGCCAAAATTCCGGGTCGATCTTCCGCTCAATTTTCGCGCATTTTTTAAAACGGGACCCTGTCCACAAGCCTGGTTACAAGTACAAACGTAGCTTTGCATGTATTAAAACCCCGCTTTTCCAGGCTCGGGTCCTGTCCGGCATTGCATCTAGGAGAATTAAATAAAAGTGAGAACATAATAATCATAATAATCATGCTGAGTTCCGTCTCCAAAAACATTTCTCCCTACTTTATCAAAAATCCAAAAACATTTCTCCCTTCTTTATCAAAAATCCAAAAAATAGTTTCTTCCTTTTTTTTTTCTCTCACAAATAAATCTTATCCTCCGCCTTCTCAGGTCGATCGCATGCCCTTGGCCTGGCTCCCTATTGGCTTAGGTCTTCAGTCAAATCACCCCAGAGTTTCATCCGTTCCTCTACTACTTCTTCCGAATTCGAAATCCATCCATCTTCCATGGAGAATGCAGATCAAGCACCAGTCATACAACCGGATCTGCCGACAGTCCTATCTCAGCTCGTGGCCAAGATTGACAACCTCCAAGCTGAGGTTCGATAAATGCAACGAAACCAAGTTCCTATGCCTCAAGATCCCGAGGCCCTGTTCCCTCGTGATATGGGTCCACCCGAGACCATCTGGGTCCCGAAAGAATATCAGCACGCTCCGCGTGCCCCTCCTGCTAATGGGCCGCCGCCTGCCCAGCTTCCATTGCCAAACATTGCTCAGCCTATGGGTAACTTGCCTGTGGTTGCTGATCCAAAGGAGGAGGAGTTGAACAAAGTCAAAGAAGATCTTAAGATGCTCACCAAGAAGTTTGACCAAGTCAGGATCTCTGGAAATTACGTGAACTACACCCATATGTCTCCTTATCCTAAAGCGAGGTTACCCGAGAAGTTCAAGATGCCAAATATCGAGAAGTTTGGAGGGAGTGGTCCCCTTATTGTCCATCTTCGCAGTTATCATTGTTCCATGACTCTCCTAGGGGCTTCTGAAGAGGTGATGGCCCAAATATTTCAATAAACTTTGAAGGACAGTGCCCTCCGATGGTTTTTATCTCTTCAGGAATCCAGAATCCGTAGCTGGAAGGATGTAGCCCAAGAATTCATGTCGCAGTACAAATACAACGAAGAGCTTGAGGTCACCGGCCATGATTTAGAGCTGCTCAAACAAAACTTTGGAGAATATGTCAATAACTTTTTAGTCCGATGGACAGAAAAAGCAGCTACCATGACCAATCGGCCATCTGAAGAAGAACAGGCCAATATAGTGAAGAAGAATTTCTTACCCCATGTTCGAGAAACCATGGGAGGACAGTACTACCCCCACTTTCGAGCACTCAGAGAGGCAGGAGTATAAATCGAGGAAGGTCTTGCCAAAACAGAAGTTGAATCGAAGAAGGTGTCCGGACTGTTCACCCCTAGAAAATATTACAAGCCTGCCAATGCTACGGTCTCAACCATCAACAACATCTCTCAACTAACCACATCATGGCCACCAGAAAGCCGCCCTGGTCCCGTCCGAAGGGAATACACTGAGCTTCATGCTCCCCTCTCCAAAGTTTACCAAGCCCTGTTAAGCCGGAACCTTATAAAGCCCCTGGATCCACGTCCATTACCCAATCCACTTCCCAGAAATTTCAAGACCGATGCTCATTACACCTTTCACCAAACTGCCGGCCATACCACCGACCAATGCATCCACCTTCGAAACATAATCCAAGATCTCATTGATTGGGGTACCATCGCCCCACCAGCCAATCCTAAACCAAACACTACTCATAACCCACTCCCAAATCACACCAATGCCATCTTCTTGGAAGAGAACCCGAATTTCGATCCGTCAACCCAGATCACACCCTTAGACCTTCCTAAATAACTTTGCCCATATTTCCTCCTACACCCTACTAGCCTTACTGATCAGGCACTATCACTCCTTACCAGGGCGTGCATCACTGTCCGGACCTGTTTTGAAAGAGGAAGCATGGAATTATCAGATGTGTTGAACCAACTCTTAGAGTTCGTGCTAAAATTGCCCGCACAGATGATTATCGACTGCCAGAGGTTCAGTACGTTGTGTTTGGAAGCACAAAAATGGGCTCGGGAATCAGATAGGTGGATGGTACCAACCGACGAAGTCTTCTTAGATGATGTTGTCAAGATCATGGCGGAAGCATTCAGGCAAACCAACAACATTTGTAGTATCACCGAGTTATTTGGTGCTTTGAAGCTGCAAGGGCACCTGGTCCCTTCACCCTTACACATCCCCACAGAATGGGAGGACTTATATGAAGAGGCCGTTGAAGTCGTGGAATGCATTGACTTCACAAGGGAAAACATAATTGTTTCCACCAGATGGGGGGAAGAATTCGAAGATTCGAGCGAAGAACAAGTTTCAGAAAGAACTGGCCCAGTAGCCGACTTATGTGGGATGATATCATTTGAGGAACTCCTCGGAGAAATAGATAGGGTGGCAGAACATCCTGAGATCAATGAAGAAACTGGATTTAAGTTTTTCCCTTCTTCAGTAAATTACATGACTAGATCTGGGAGACATTACGAAGTTCCGAGCTCGCTACCAGCAAATGACAAGGGGAAGGGCGTTGAAAACCTTTTTATGCCAGAAATGACCCTCGAGGAGAGCAAGATCCTCGATCAACTGAAGAAAACTCAAGCTAACATCACCCTATGGTGACTTTTCATGTCTTCCCAGCTGCACAGAAATGCTTTAATCAAGTTGCTCACTGGACCTATAGTTCCTCCTTCTACCACACCAGAAGAAGCGGTAAATTTGGTCGGATCCTTGACCTCCACCCGAATGCTGTCCTTTTTTGAAGAAGAAACCCCCAAAATTGGGCCGAATCACAACTATGCACTCAACATCTCCGTCGAAATTATGGGGAAGGCGGTACCACTTTCTCTCGTTGATAATGGATCCTCTTTAAATGTCTGCCCACCGAGAACCTTCAAATGTATAGGTCTGAAAGAAAGGTACCTCGCTCCAACCTCCGCTGCCGTGCGTGCCTACAATAATACCCGTCGGGAGGTGATGGGATCCATAAAACTTATAATATGGGTTGGACCTATAAACTCTGTCGTCGGGTTCCAAGTCATTGATATCCCATCCTGTGTTAACCTGTTGCTCGGACGACCCTGGCTCCACAGTATAAAGGGTGTCTCTTCCTCATTCCATCAGAAATTGAAGTTCTTCGCTGATGGGCGAGTCATCACCATCTTGGGTGACGACGATAGCACCGAGGGTGCAAACACCAGCAGTCCAATTCTTGAGATACAACATGGGTCAAATGATATGCTCCTATCAAGATTCTGAGTTGAGTCATCCCTACTCCCGGCAGGGAACGGTCTTAAAGAAAGGGTTTGTCCAAAATATGACCCTCATGGCAATGTTAATGTGATTCAGATGTTCAGAAACATGCACTTCATGACTAGACTGGGGCTAGGACAAAGGCAGCAGGGGATACTTGAGCCCATCGAACTGAAGAAAGCTTTCCCTCCTTGCGGCTTGGGATATAAACCATCAGAACCAAAGCTCAGAATGATCCGCCAGACTCGATCAAAGAGAGGGTTAGACTGCATCCGAACTATCTCAGGAGACTCCTTAAATGGACAATTTATCAAAGAGGGAGAAGACTTCCCCTTTTTCGGCTTTCCAGAACCATGGTACGACCATACAGACAAGAAAATGAAGCCTGGAATGGAGATCTTTTTCCAAGATAGCTACCCATGGACCGAGAGTTTCCCACATCGCGTACCATCGCTTTTCAAAGATACTGAAGAGACATAAGAAAATAACTTCGAAGATTCCTTCAACCTGCAGACACTAGGGCTGGCTCTCTGCATGGTTCATTCAGGCACTACATCACTGGACCCCTCTCATCTGATCAAAGTTGTTGATACACCTCTCCTCAACTGGCATGCCGCGCCAGTTCCACCTATTGAAATCTCCCCCATCCCCAATGTTTACCCTATTTCTTCTGTTGTTGTTCATCCTTGCTCAAATGTAATCGAGACCTCTTTTGACGAGGTTCTCAATGCTATTTTTCCTATCAATGAATTAAACGAAGATTTTGAGTATCTTGCTGTGACTTACATTAATTGTGTAGATTCTAATCAAACTTTTGATGATGATGATTTTGTAAATAAACAATTCTTAACTGATTTAAATAAGGTTAATAACAAACAACATAACCGCGTTCAAGTTAATGAAGAAGAGACTGTTGTTATCAATCTCGGTCCTAGTAGCCAACTGCGCGAGATTAGGATAGGGGCCACCCTTGACGAGCATGAGCACACACAACTCGAAGAATTGCTAAAGGAGTTCGTGGATGTCTTTGCATGGTCCTATGACGACATGCCCGATATTGACCCCGAAATAGCTCAGCACGAGATCCCCACTCTCCCAGATGCCAAACCAGTTAAGCAAAAATTGAGAAAGCTCCGCACCGAATGGTCGCTCAAGGTCAAAGAAGAGGTGATCAAACAGTTGAACGTGGGTTTCATTTGAGTAATCGAATATCCCACATGTCTAGCCAACATTATACCTGTACCAAAAGCAGGAGGGAAGGTTCGAATGTGTGTGGATTATCGAGATTTAATAAAGCCTCTTCGAATGATGATTATCCGTTACCCAATATCGACATGATCGTGGACAACACAGCCAGTCATGCTCTCAAGTCATTCGTTGACGGATTTTCTTGATACAACCAAATCAAGATGCACCCCGACCATCAAGAGAAAATCTCATTCATCACCCCATGGGGAACCTTTTGCTACACCGTTATGCCATTCGGTCTCAAGAATGCTGGGACTACCTACCAAAGGGCTACCACAACCATCCTGCACAATTTGATTCACAAAGAGGTCGAGGTTTACATGGATGATATGCTTATAAAGTCCAAAACTAGAGAAGGTTATGTTCCCACTCTCCGAAAGTTCTTCGAATGACTACGATAGTATCAGACGCGACTTAATCCACAGAAGTGCGTCTTCGACGTTACAAAGGGAAAACTCTTAGGATTTATGGTAAGTGAGAAGGGGATAGAAGAAGATCCCGCCAAGCTGAAGCCATACTTGAGATGCCACCTCCCCGAAAAGAGAAAGAAGTCTGAGGTTTCCTCGGGAAATTATAATATATCAGCCGGTTCATCAGCTAGCTAACCTCCATCTGTGAACCAATCTTCAAGCTCCTCTGAAAGGATTTAACCAAGGTTTGGCACGAGGCCTGCCAAGAAGCTTTTGATCGAATCAAACAATATCTGACCCAACCTCCAGTTCTCATGCCACCACAGCCTGGTCTCCCTTTGCTCTTATACCTAACCATAACCGACACTGCAGCCGGGGCTTTGCTGGCCCAATACCTTAAAGACTCCCGCAAAGAAAGAGCCGTCTATTATTCCAGTCGCAAATTGGCTAGGTATGAGGTTAACTACACTGCTTTAGAAAAAGCATGCGTCGTGCTTGTCTGGGTCACCCAAAAGTTACGACACTAGATGCTCCCCTTCCCCATTAAACTTGTATCCCGAATGGATCCCATCAAATACCTGCTCGAAAAACCCGCCTTATCCAACCGAATGGACCGATGGTTGATGCTCCTAACCGAGTTTGATATTGTGTACGTCACACAGAAATCCGTTAAAGGAAGAGCCATCTCTGACTACCTCGCTGAGTACCCTATAGAAGAAGCAGATGTCTGGATCTCCGAATTCCCAGATGAAAATGTCCTCTGCACCACTCCAGACTACCTCCGATGGAAAATATTCTTCGATGGTGCTGCCAACAAAAAGGGATATGGCATTGGGATACTCCTGGTCGCGCCGGATGACTCCCACACTCCTATCGCCATAAAATTGGATTTCCCTTGCACCAACAATATGACAGAATACGAGGCATGCACAGTGGGCCTCAAGGTCGCTCTTAAGAAAAGTATTCAACACCTTGATGTATACGGGGATTCTGTCCTTATCATCGGTGAAGTGCTCAGAAAGTGGAAGGTCAAGGACTAAAAGCTCTAACCCTTTCATGCCCAATTAGAAGAGTTGGCCTCCCAATTCTAAGATATCACCTTCCATTACCTACCCCGAGGAAAGAATAACCTAGCCGATGCTGTCGTTACTTTGGCCTCCATGGTCGACATGCCCGAGGGAATAACAATGACCCCCTTCCTAGTTCAAAAGTAAGACAAACCAACCCATTGTTACCATATTGATCTTATCACCACAGAAGATCCTGAACTAGCCGATTACTGGTACTATGATATATGGTGCCTCCTCAGGTACGGTAGGTATCCCGAGGGTTCCAATAAGAACGACCGAGCTACCCTTCGAAGGCTGGTCGCCCAGTACATCATCTGTCATAAAGCACTACTCAAGAGGAATTTCGATGGAACTCATTTGCACTGTATCGCAGGGGATCACATTGAAAAGATAATGCAGAAAATCCACAGCGGGGAATGCGGGCCTCACATGAACGGTCACATGCTTGCCAAAAAGATCATCTGATAAGGCTACTACTGGACCACCATGGCCCAGGATTGCACCGCATATGTTCAGAGATGCTCTAAATTCCAACAGTTCTCCAATCTTCAACACTTGCCTCCGCGAGTATTATACAACATGACTTCTCCCTGGCCGTTCTCCACCTAGGGTATCGACATCATAGGGAAGGTTACACCAAAAGCGTCAAACGGGCATGAGTTCATCTTGGTTTACATCGATTACTTCACCAAATGGGTCGAAGCCGAGTCATACGCAGTATTAAATGCCAAGAAGGTGGCCAAATTCATCAAGAAAAATATCATCTGCCGATATGGGGTCCCATACGAGCTAGTTTCAGATAATGGTTTGCACTTCAAGGCAGAAGTCACAGAAGTTGTCAACGAGTATGGGATTCAGAGACATAAATCTTCTCCCTACCGACCTCAGACCAATGGTGCAGTTGGAGCCGCCAAAAAAAACCTCAAAGCCATCATCAGCAAGATAATCGAAAGTTGTAGAGACTGGGCCGACCGGATCCCATACGCCCTTTAGGGCTATCGAACCTAGATCCGAACCTCTACTGGGGCTACCCCTTACTCTCTGGTCTACGGCATAGAAGCAGTCCTACCTAGGGAGTTAAAAGTACCCTCGCTACGTGTTATACTCGAAAGTAAGGTTAGTGAAGAAGACTGGTGCCAAGGCCATCTTGATGAGGTAGTCCTCCTAGATGAAAGATGATTAAAAGCTCTTTATCACATATAGGGATACCATCGCCGAATAACGCGATCGTTCAACAAAAGAGTTAAGGACCGCGGTGTCCGGGAGGGGGATTTAGTCCTCAAGGAGATGATAAAACCCATCTGGGACCCATAGGAAAATTCAAGCCCAATTGGAGCGGCCCTTACATTGCGAAGAAGATCTTGTCTGGCGGTGCCGCCATGCTCACTGACCTGGATGGGGAAGAGATGGCCCGTCCAGTCAATCTGGACCGTCTCAAGAAATTCTACCCCTAGTCCGAAATCTCGGCGCGCTACTATGTAATACCCCGTATTTTTGTGATATTTATTTATGGGATTAATTAAATTAAATGAGTATTAATTGGAAATTAATCCGGATTAAAATACTAGCGAGATGCGAGTTGGTATTTGATTATAATGTGCATATATGATTATATATGAATATTGAATTATGAAATTTATCGTGAGATTGAAATACGGAAATTTGGAATTTTGTTGAGACGCGTGTGACAGTCGCGTCAGGAATGTTATTATTTAATTAAAAAGTGAATTTTATTTCTATTAACCATATGGTCGTTTTGAGTGCGCCAACGCGTCCGGAAGGGTCGAGATAGTCAGAAAACACTAGTCGGGGGTTTAGTTTGGGTCCCGGGGCATTTTAGGCCATACCGGCAACTTAAAAAGGGTATTTTGGTAATTTTGGAATTTTGGGAATTTAAACCTACAAAAATTAGAGTTTAATTATGATTATTAATTAAACCCACCAACCCATCTTCAGCACTAAACCAAGTAGTGGGCTACGGGAGAAGTTAAGAAACTACTCCTTATTTACCAAAAACCAACCTCCACCTCCATTATCATCCTTTGGAGAAGAAAGCTTGTAGAGAGAGAAGAGAAGAGAATTCTGCAGAGAGAGAGAGAGAACAACCCATCAATTCGTCATCAAATTCAGAGATATATCAAGGCAAGTGGTTTAATTTCGTTTTTACAAAGAATGTTTCTTCCATGCGTAGGAAATTGACAGAATTTGTAGTGTTCTTGGGAATTTGATAAAAACCCATTAATTGGAATTAGAATTTTATATTTTGATGAAAGGATTGCATGTAGAATTGTGTTAGGAGGATTATTAGGATGGAAATACACCCTGTTCATATCAGAAACGGATTTAATTATACCCATTGGTGACTTTAAAAATTTTAGGGTTCATGTTCATATGATTTGGGGTTAAATTAAGGGATTTGATGATTCAATGATGTTTAGGAAGAATTGGCCCTTTATAAACGTTAATATATGACCTAAGTATGTTTAGGATTGATTAGAACCCATATTCAAATGTGGGTTTGATGTTTAGAGGAGATTAGAGGTGAAGAAAAGTTGGAAAAACGAGTTAAGGAAAAATCTGGGCTCGAATCTGGCCACTCGTTAGAAGACCTGCCCAGGTCGTTCGAACGAGCTCGTTCGAATGAGCTTCTAACGAGTTGACATTTGACTTCTAACAAGGGTGATGTTCGTTTGATGACTTTATTCGAACGAGACCTCGTTAGAAAGCCCACTTCGTTCGAACGAACTCTCGTTCGAATAGCCTCGTTCGAACGAGACTTCTAACGAGTTGACAGTTTAGGCTTTTTAGCCTGTTTTAATCCCGAGTGCCCCATAACCTTGTTTATAGGTAGAGATAATACTTCCTTGTGGATTAATTGATATATTTGGGATATTTGGGATATAATGAGGAGTAAAACCTAGAAGTGTAGTTTGAACCTAAGGGAAATTATGAATTAGGACGTGTGTCTATTACGATGCGAGAACTATTGACGGCCTAAATAATTATATTAACCGGGAACATATAAATTGTGTAGCATTATATGTCGGTACGAGAATGAGAAGTGTACTACAATTAAACTATGGTGATTACTAAGATGTGTGGATACTTAGTATATGTATATGATTTTATGTGTATAACATACCTACCGTACTTGCTATCACGGGAGGTTTGCGTTCTCTTAGGGCCTTCTTATCCTTGTGTTGCCCGGATTTAGATTGGTACCTCGATGAACATAGGTCAGAGAAGGACTTATTGGGATATTAATAAGTTTTCTGATCGTGGGAGCGCAGGTATGTGCGTGACCCATGTGATGTGACTGTGTTCGCCTCCATTATTTGTGATGTTGTTATCTGAGAACGATTCCTGAGAGATTCGGAATGCGTGATCCTTTTGTACGTGATGTACCGGGATGGATAGCAGAGTATGTGTGCACCGGAGCTTAGTCTCGGGGTCCTTGTATTGTATATTTATGACGTGAATAATATACACTGAATTAATGGGAACTTTCATATTGGTATTGTGAATATAATTATGGTAATGTTTTGAGAAAACATAACGGGTTAACCGAAAGTGAATTGTACTACAAATTGAGTATCTGAATTTAAGTAAATCCCCCTATTTATTTGATAACGCTAGAATGTAATATGGAGATCGAGTAGTAAGGGGTAGAACATATTACGGTTTGATTAGATGTGTATGTCATGGGTACGGTACATTAGGAGTGCACATGTAGTCGAGAGGTGAGAATTTCATATGAGTGCACGTCCTAACATGTATTTTGCATTTAATGTTTTAATGTTATTAAAACACTTGCTGTTTTTAAAATGATTTCCACTTTTGGGCTCTGACCCATTTGCTTTCAAATCTATTTTTGTAAAAACCATTTTAGGTGCCCAGCCACAAGGATACCATTCTTAGGATTCTCATTCAGGTGACGAGCTGTAGCTGTTTGTGGAAGTTACAGGACTTTGCTTGTAGACGCTTCATCTACCTTGACTCTATATTCAGCATTTTATCAGTTGTAGGGCATGCCGCCCATTCCTTTTAGAGACATTTCATTTATTTCAGTTATTCAGACTTCTGGCATGTAATTAATTCAGGATTCTGACTCGTCATATTATTTTCAGTTGTGGGATTGTTGTGAGGACTTTTCCCTCCGGACTTATTATTAATTGTTGGTTATTTCATTACTTCGTTATGGTGAATGGATTTTGTTGTTTTTCCATTATTCTTTTATTGCATGTTAATCAGACGTAACTTAAAATTTGGCAACTTATTTTTAAATACTAGGTGGTTAGTAATTATTAAAATGTTTTCGAGAGTGATGCTATTAACTAAACCAACTTGGCATTTTGTATTGATTTAATAAAGGAGTAGCTACCCGGTATTTAATTACTCGGGGTGCCACAGGTGGTATCAGAGCATCAGGTTCTAGTGTCTTTAGGATCTGTAGGGCTTATTATGTTTCCGCTGAGCTTTCTTTGATGTAGAGCCCTATATTTTAGGACTGTTGTATTCTTTTGTATATGCTACGTTCTTCAGCTATTTTGAGTTTATAACTGCGAACTTAAAAACTTTATTCTTATTTCAGATGCCTCCACGACATGCACAACGGGTTCCCAGGGATACAACGCCAGAACCACAGCCCGCACCAGTTCAGGGCACGATGAATGCCGCAGAGGTTACAGCCATTGTGGCCCAGGCAGTAAATGCCGCACTAGCAGTAGTTCAGCAGGCACCACCTCAGGCGCCAGTAGCCGCGCCAGTTCAGGCACATGCATTCCCGTATGCTTGGGAACGTGTACGTGATGCTTTTCAGAAAGCACACCCACCGGAGTTCACAGGTAGCTCCGATGTCGTAGTTTCGAGTCAGTGGAGGAAGGACATTCAGCGGCACCTGAGGATGTACGAGTGCACAGAGGTTCAGAAGCAGATACTGGCTACCTTTAAGCTAGTGGGGTCTGCACTGCAGTGGTGGGAGTCTATTACCACCGTGGAGGAGAGAGATACTCTCATTATTCAGGAGTTTTGGGTGCGGTTTGACCGCAAGTACTTTCCGTCAGCTGTTCACACGAAAATGAGGAGGAAGTTAATGAGCCTTCGACAGGAGGGTAAGACTGTGGCCGAGTATGAAGACGAATTCACCAATCTGTTGAATATTGTTCCGGATGAGATTCCGAAAGAAGAGAAGAAGATACAGAAATTTACAGACGGGTTGACTTGGAGGATCCGTCAGCATTTGTTGGGGAACCTATCGTTGGCCACTTACTCTGATGTGGTTAACGCTGCATTGTTACACTGTCAGGATCACCGCTTTCACATGGCTGAGGGAAAGAGATCGGGAGAGTCCAGACATCAGGGCAGGACTGGAGGACTTGGTGCCAGTGGGGCACAATCTGTTCAGGGGCAGAGACAGGGTGACCAGGGTTCCCAGCAGGGGGATCACAAGAGCTTCAGAACGGGAAATTTCAGGCACGGACAGGGAGGTTTCCGACAGGGCCATCAGGGTCCGAACGGCCATCAGAACCAGCAGGGTCAGAATGGTCAACAGCAGTTTCAGTAGGGCCAGGGGAGGAACGGTAACGGCCACCAGGGCCGGGGGCAGCAGGGACAGAGAGGGGGGAACTTCCTGGGGAAGTGTTACGTTTGTGGCAAGACTGGCCATAAACGCCAGGACTAACCTGATAGGGGCAGGGCCCCACAGCAGCAGCAGGGTACTCGACATGAGCCGCAGAGACCCGTGTTTCCTGCCGCCCTCCCGGCGCCACCACAGATGGCAGCATTGCCACCCATTCCAGCGGTCCCAGTTTAGCAGGGGCAGCTGCAGTATGGGAGAGTATACCAGCTTCAGCAGGTAGCAGCTCCACAGGCCCCACCCGCTATTGAGGGTATGTTTCCTATGCATGGCACTATGGGTCGGGTTTTATTTGATACGGGGGCAACGCACTGTTTTATAGCTACACATTTTGCGAAAGCCTTAGGGTTGTTAGCCACAGCAGAGAGAACAGTGACGTGTGTAGACTCACCATTGGGGAGTGGGTCACTTATTTTCTTTATATACCGGGGAGTGGGGGTAGAGATTGGTAGATTGGTATTACCTGCAGATATGTTAGTATTAGAGATGATCGAGTATGATGCCATTATTGGTATGGATTGGCTTGTTGTGTACCGAGCCATGATTGACTGTTTTAGTAGGAGTATTATCTTTGCCATTCCTGGGTAGGAGATGTTTTTAGTGGCGATGCCTCGTCCTGAGGGAGGATCGTCCACTCATTTGTACTATATAGAGGAGAAGACCTCTAAGGAAGTGGTGATACCACTTGATTCGATTCCGGTTGTTCGAGAGTTTGCCGATGTCTTTCAGGATCTACCTGGATTACCCCTAGTCGAGAGATAGACTTTGTCATAGACTTATTGCCAGATACAAGACCTATAGCACGCGCACCGTACCGTATGGCTCCGGCAGAGATGCGAGAGCTACGAGATCAGATTGAGAAGTTGTTGGGTCAGGGGTTTATACGGAGGAGTACTTCGCCGTGGGGTGCCCCTGTGTTGTTCGTAAAGAAGAGAGATGGTTCACTGAGATTATGTGTGGACTACCGGGAGTTGAACAAGGTCACGATACGGAATAAGTATCCGTTGCCTCGAATCGATGACCTATTCGACCAGTTGAGAGGAGCTTCTTTCTTCTTGAAGATTGATTTGCGATCGGGATACCATCAGTTGCGTATCAGGGAGGAGGACGTCTTGAAGACTGCATTCTTAACAAAATATGGTTCCTACGAGTTTCGGGTTATGCTTTTTGGTTTGACCAATGCTCCAGCCGTGTTTATGGACTTGATGAATAGAGTGTTCAGAGATTTCCTCGATCAGTTTGTCATTGTCTTCATTGATGATATTTTAGTTTACTCCCAGATAGAGGAGGAGAACGCCGAGCATTTAAGGCAAGTTTTGCAGACGCTACGTCAGAACGAGCTGTATGCAAAGTATGAGAAGTGCGGGTTTTGGCTGAAGGAGGTCCAGCTTTTGGGACACATTATTTCCGACCGGGGAATATCTATTGATCCGGGGAAGGTATCCGCGGTGAGGGAATGGGGACAGCCCATGACACCGACAGAGATTCGTAGTTTCTTGGGCCTAGCAGGATACTACAGGAGGTTCATTCGGGGATTTTCAAAGATAACAGGTCCTTTGACACATCTGACTCGTAAAGGTGTGCCGTTCATTTGGAGTGATGCCTGTCAGTTGGCATTCGATGAGTTGAAGGACAAATTGACCTCAACACCTGTGTTAGCATTGCCGAGACCGGGAGTTGAGTATCTAGTTTACACCGATGCGTCTTTGCAAGGACTTGGAGGTGTATTACAGCAGGAGAGTCAGGCCATAGCTTATGCTTCCCGTAAGCTTAAGCCTCACGAGAAGAATTACCCCACCCATGACTTGGAGTTAGCGGCACTGGTATTTGCCCTACGGATTTGGAGACATTATCTTTTTGGGGAGAAGTTTAGATTATTCATGGACCACAAGTCCCTACAGTACCTATTCACGCAGAAGGAGTTGAATATGCGGCAGCGAAGGTGGCTTGAGTTTGTGAAGGATTATCAGTTTGATATCCAATATCACCCGGGGAAGGCTAACGTGGTAGCAGACGCGTTGAGCCGTAGACCAGTAGATGAGGTGGCAGATGTGTGGAAGGCTAAGTGGAAGGAATTAGGACACCAGGATGCAGTGGCCCGATCATTCATGTCTGTGATGACTGTTACACCGCAGATTGTCATGAAGGTGGTAAAGGCTCAGGTAAATGACTCGTTCTGTCAGGAGAAGATAGTTCGATTATTAGCACAGGGAGCAGAGTCCTATACCGTTAGTTCAGACGGGGGATTATGCTACAAAGGGAGATTGGTAGTTCCGGAAGGGGAGGAATTGCGGCACGAGGTGATGGCAGAGTCGCACGGATCACGGTTCGCTGTACATCCTGGTGGGGACAAAATGTACCAAGACATGAGAAGACAGTATTGGTGGAGCGGGATGAAGAGAGATATTGCCGTGTTTGTTTCGAAATGCGCCACTTGTCAGCTAGTAAAAGTGGATCATCAGAGACCGGCAGGACTTCTACAGCCATTGGAGGTCCCGATGTGGATGTGGGAGAGCATCTTTATGGACTTTATCATGGGGTTGCCTACGTCACAGAGAGGTCACGACTCCATTTGGGTAATTATGGACAGGTTGACCAAAGTCACTCATTTTCTACCCGTGAGGACGGACTACACAACGGGACAGTATGCCCAGCTCTTTATTGCAGAGATAGTG
Source organism: Sambucus nigra (assembly GCA_949130495.1). Taxonomy (NCBI): domain Eukaryota; kingdom Viridiplantae; phylum Streptophyta; class Magnoliopsida; order Dipsacales; family Adoxaceae; genus Sambucus; species Sambucus nigra. The sequence goes on along the minus strand of OX422209.1, from coordinate 465,639,977 downwards.
AGACTTCACGGTGTACCCCTAAATATCATGTCTGACCGAGACAAGATATTTGTTTCACGGTTTTGGGAGAGTTTTCAGGAGGCCATGGGAACGGAATTGCGGTTGAGTACGGCGTATCACCCGCAGACCGATGGGCAAACCGAGCGTACAAACCAGATGTTGGAGGACATGATGCGTATGTGCATCATTGATTTCGGGGGTGGATGGGAGCAGTACCTTCCACTAGTGGAGTTTGCTTACAACAACTCCTACCAGTTCACCATTGGCATGGATCCATTTGAGGCGTTGTATGGTAGACCTTGTCGTTCCCCAGCATGTTGGTTGGAGGTAGGGGACAACAAACTACTTGGGTCGGAAGTGATTCAGGATACTTCGGCGAGGATAGAATTGATTCGGAGTCGCATTCGGGTAGCTCAGGATATGCAGAAGAGCTATGCTGATGCGAAGAGATTCTTCAGAGAGTTCCAAGTGGAGGACCAAGTTTTGCTCAGAGTATCTCCTATGAAGGGGATTATGCGTTTCGGGAAGAAAGGGAAGTTGACACTGAGATATGTGGGACCATTTCCTATCATTGAGCGGATTGGACCGGTTGCTTATAAGCTTGGGTTACCGGAGCATTTGCATCGGATTCACGATGTGTTTCATATTTCCTCACTAAGGAAATATCTTAGAGATAATTTGGCTCACTCTCACATTGCTTTGGAGGACATCGATCTCCAGCCTGATAGTTCCTACGAGGAGGGGCCGATTGCTATTTTGGACCGAAGTGAGCGGAAACTGCGGTCAAAGATAGTTTCGTTAGTGCGTATTCAGTGGCGACATCATAATGTCGAGGAGTCCACATGGGAACGCGAGGATGAGATGCGCGAACGTTATCCAGAGTTGTTCTTACCAGGTACTTTCTAGTGTCGAATTTCGGGACAAAATTCAGTTATTAGGGGGGAAGTATGTAATACCTCGTATTTTTGTGATATTTATTTATGGGATTAATTAAATTAAATGAGTATTAATTGGAAATTAATCCGGATTAAAATACTAGCGATATGCGAGTTGGTATTTGATGATAATGTGCATATATGATTATATATGAATATTGAATTATGAAATTTGTCGTGAGATTGAAATACGACAATTTGGAATTTTGTTGAGACGCGTGTGACAGTCGCGTCAGGAATGTTATTATTTAATTAAAAAGTGAATTTTATTTCTATTAACTGTATGGTCGTTTTGAGTGCACCAACGCGTTCGTAAGGGTCGATATAGTCAGAAAACACTAGCCGGGGGTTTAGTTTGGGTCCCGGGGCCTTTTAGGCCATACCGGCAACTTAAAAAGGGTATTTTGGTAATTTTGGAATTTTAGGAATTTAAACCTACGAAAATTAGAGTTTAATTATGATTATTAATTAAACCCACCAACCCATCATCAGCACTAAACCAAGTAGTGGGCTACGGGAGAAGTTAAGAAACTACTCCTTATTTACCAAAAACCAACCTCCACCTCCATTATCATCCTTTGGAGAAGAAAGCTTGTAGAGAGAGAAGAGAAGAGAATTCTGCAGAGAGAGAGAGAGAGAACAACCCATCAATTCGTCATCAAATTCAGAGATATATCAAGGCAAGTGGTTTAATTTCGTTTTTACAAAGAATGTTTCTTCCATGCGTAGGAAATTGACAGAATTTGTAGTGTTCTTGGGAATTTGATAAAAACCCATTAATTGGAATTAGAATTTTATATTTTGATGAAAGTATTGCATGTAGAATTGTGTTAGGAGGATTATTATGATGGAAATACACCTTGTTCATATCAAAAACGGATTTAATTATACCCATTGGTGACTTTAAAAATTTTAGGGTTCATGTTCATATGATTTGGGGTTAAATGAAGGGATTTGATGATTCAATGATGTTTAGGAAGAATTGGCCCTTTATAAACGTTAATATATGACCTAAGTATGTTTAGGATTGATTAGAACCCATATACAAATGTTGGTTTGATGTTTAGAGGAGATTATAGGTGAAGAAAAGTTGGAAAAACGAGTTAAGGAAAAATCTGGGCTCGAATCTGGCCACTCGTTAGAAGACCTGCCCAGGTCGTTCGAACGAGCTTCTAATGAGTTGACATTTGACTTCTAACGAGGGTGATGTTCGTTTGATGACTTCATTTGAACGGGACCTCGTTAGAAAGCCCACTTCGTTCGAACGAACTCTCGTTCGAACAGCCTCGTTCGAACGAGACTTTTAACGAGTTGACAGTTTAGGCTTTTTAGCCTGTTTTAATCCCGAGTGCCCCATAACCTTGTTTATAGGTAGAGATAATACTTCCTTGTGGATTAATTGATATATTTGGGATATTTGGGATATAATGAGGAGTAAAACCTAGAAGTGTAATTTGAACCTAAGGGAAATTATGAATTAGGACGTGTGTCTATTACGATGCGAGAACTATTGACGACCTAAATAATTATATTAACCGGGAACATATAAATTGTGTAGCATTATATGTCGGTACGAGAATGAGAAATGTACTACAATTAAACTATGGTGATTACTAAGATGTGTGCATACTTAGTATATGTATATGATTTTATGTGTATGACATACCTACCATACTTGCTATCACGGGAGGTTTGCGTTCGCTTTGGGCCTTCTTATCCTTGTGTTGCCCGGATTTTGATTGGTACCTCGATGAACATAGGTCAGAGAAGGACTTATTGGGATATTAATAAGTCTGTTGATCGTGGGAGCGCAGGTATGTGCGTGACCCATGTGATGTGACTGTGTTCACCTCAATTATTTATGATGTTGTTATCTGAGAACGATTCCTGAGAGATTCGGAATGCGTGATCCTTATGTACGTGATGTATCGGGATGGATAGCAGAGTATGTGTGCACCGGAGCTTAGTCTCGGGGTGCTTGTATTGTATATTTATGACGTGAATAATATACACTTAATTAATGGGAACTTTCATGTTGGTATTGTGAATATAATTATGGTAATGTTTTGAGAAAACATAACGGGTTAACCGATAGTGAATTGTACTACAAATTGAGTATCTGAATTTAAGTAAAGCCCCCTATTTATTTGATAACGCTGGAATGTAATATGGAGATCGAGTAGTAAGGGGTAGAACTTATTACGGTTTGATTAGATGTGTATGTCATGGGTACGGTACGTTAGGAGTGCACATGTAGTCGAGAGGTGAGAATTTCATGTGAGTGCACGTCCTAACATGTATTTTGCATTTAATGTTTTAATGTTATTAAAACACTTGCTGTTTTTAAAATGATTTCCACTTTCGGGCTCTGACCCATTTTCTTTCAAATCTATTTTTGTAAAAACAATTTTAGGTGCCCAGCCACAAGGACACCATGCTTAGGATTCTCATTAAGGTGACGAGCTGTAGCTGTTTGTGGAAGTTATAGGACTTTGCTTGTAGACGCTTCATCTACCTTGACTCTATATTCAGCATTTTATCACTTGTAGGGCATGACGCCCATTCCTTTTAGAGACATTTCATTTATTTCAGTTATTCAGACTTCTGGCATGTAATTAATTCAGGATTCAGACTTGTCATATTATTTTCAGTTGTGGGATTGTTGTGAGGAGTTTTCCCTCCGGACTTATTATTAATTGTTGGTTATTTCATTACTTCGTTATGGTGAATGGATTTTGTTGTTCTTCCATTATTCTTTTATTGCATGTTAATCAGACGTTACTTAAAATTTGGCAACTTATTTTTAAATACTAGGTGGTTAGTAATTATTAAAATGTTTTCGACAGTGATGCTATTAACTGAACCAACTTGGCATTTTGTATTGATTTAATAAAGGAGTAGCTACCCGGTATTTAATTAGTCGGGGTGCCACATACGACTCTTCTCATCCCCTTTCTATTCTAAAAAAAAAACTCTTCATTTCCCTCTACCCAGAACTACGTGGGCCTGATCCTCTGCAAAAACTATTTTCAAACAGAAAATAACTTTTTTAAAAACCCCAGAGGTACGTTGGGAGCTCATACTCCCCACATGAGCACGGCCCCTTCTTTTTCACAAAAATATATTCCTTTCTTATCCCTGAGAACGACAGTTCATTCTAAACATCTACTTGAACAAAAGGATTATGTATGCCTTAGCAATCGGTGTAGATAATTCAAAACGTAATATTCATCAAAAGGCACAGCTGGATGATCAGAAACTTGTTTATTTCATTAATAAGAAACTACAGTACAGATTACATAAGAAAAAGGAACGGATAACTCCTTCCCCCCCCCCACTACCATAAAAACTAGATAAAATCGCCCACATCTGTTACATAAATAAACTCCCCTGGAGTCCTAGCCACATCTACCCGAAGAGCCTGCACCCTCATCATCTACATCCCGAGGACCCCAAGTTTCTCCTGTCTGAATGGAATGCCTCAAACACTCCATAGACCGATGAGCCTTAACCATCTTCAAAAAGACCACAACACCCCCTTCTATGGAGTCAGACAAAACAAACCACCTCTGACCAGACTCTACTGCCAACATCTTGCTGACTACTTTCCTCCACAACCACTTCATATAATCTTTGGGGACATGGCAATCCTTCCCAACAGACTGAGAGGGACGGGTCTACGGACGTCGATTTTCCCACAGATATCCAAGCAGCAGATGCAGATGCTCAGTCAAATCTTCTACAGGAAAGAAATTTGAGGTCCGAGGGGGCACGACCTGCGCCCAGCCAAATTGGTGCAAAAGTCACAAAGGGAAATAAAAAGAGGTCTGCTTGAGACCAACCAGCCGCACATATGAATAATCTCCTAGCTCTAGAACAGGCTGCAACTGTCCCCACCAAGGCACTGACCAATACAGCCCACGAGCCCTATGCTCCACAAACAAATTCTCCCAATTCTCAACATACAGGCCAATGCGAATGAAGTAGCGCGAAAAGAAGTTGGGTACAACCGACAAAGGATATTCTGGAGGAGTCAATAAGCAGAATCTTTCAGACAACCACATGAACAGCATCACAGGGATACCCCTTAAAAAGTCAGAACGACCTTCTCTCCAGGCATCCAGGCCATTCAAAGTCTCCGCCAATATCACCGCTGCCGGATTGCGACGATATGACATCCATGAAGTAATGGCTGCAAGTTTTGGATCCACTCGCACATCCCCAGTCACCAATAGCAATTTTGAAACCAGGCCCAGAACAACGGCTCCAGCATAGCCAGCATCACTTACTTCCCACGAACGCACGGACTGCAACACCATCGGGAGGGATATTATTCCTCCAGCAACGAATAATCTGGCCGTCGAAGGCGAAATATGAAGAAGCCCGACCAACAAATCCCTAGGAGAGTGGGAAAATTCGGGTAAAGCCGCAGCAAAACTAGGATTCACACCTAGTATGGCGGAAAATTTCTCGTAGGTAGGACAAACTTCTTCCAAACCAAAGCGGAATACATGATCTTCGGGGTACCAAAATTGTACCGCCATTGTCAGTATATTCCACTCAAAAGGCCGATTGCGCCACAAGGAAACTCGACGCATGTTAAAAGCATCATAATCAACATTATAAGAGCACATAGCTTTCAAGGCTTCGAGGTAGTTGACAAACTCGGTGCTACCAGGGAGAGCCATCTTGTAGGGCAAAGAAATAGTAGGCAAGTGGATAAGGATGCAAAGGTGTGATGAAAACACTCCACCCTCACCCCTTTTATACTTAAAGAACTCTCACAAAAGACATAATCCCTGCAGAAATTGGAGGGAATCCTACCCCACAAGGTACCAAAGGCTAAAGAGGGTACTATTCAAAGCTTTCAATTGATGGGACTAGACTAAACTGCCGATAGGCAGGTCAGGGTGCTTTTCGATCGGCAACCCCCTATTTTTGGAAATGTCCCTTTTTCCTCTTTTGACAAATCAAAAAAAAAAAAAACTCAAATAAATTGATATTCTCAATCCATTTTCTTCTTATATAATTCCCCTTTCCAAAAATATTCCTTTTACGGCCTCAGCAGGAAATTAAAAAAAGCGCATATGCATACATTTATTCATCATAAATAAAAGAAGATAGCTAAAAAAAAAATACATTGCATCGCATATATATGTTTTCTGTGTTACATCATTTTGCAGGAAATAAAGAAAAAGCCAAAAACAACGGGACTCAGCCCGAACCCACATTTCACTCCCTCTCTCTCTCTCTAGAGCTTCCACCCCTGCGACGCACTCTCTTCCCCCTACGGCGAGACGACGCGCCCCCACTACCCGAGCAAGAGTCTTCCCCGGAAGAGGCTGACGGCACCAAGCAAGAAGGAACAGGGACAACATCCCGAATGTGGGAAGTCGCCGATGATATCCAGTCTCTGATGTCCCTGAGCCAAGTGGTCGACACCCGGATTTGCTGCAGGAAAAGGCAGAATCAGTATCAAGCAAAAGAAATCAAAAAAGAGAGGAAAAGGACCAAAAGGTTTACCGCAGGACGAAGGACGTTCTCTGTCAAGCCCAGCTCCTCTAGATCCATCGCAAGGGGACGATGCAGCATCGGTACTATCCCTCCATCAGTCCGTCGGATGTTGTACGAAGGAGTGTGCAGCCAATCAAAAGGGACCTCCAAGGTCGCCGCCGCCGCAGGTGCCAATGGACCACCACCACTGTGGGAAGACCCCACCACCCGACTCGAACCAGCAGGAGGGAAAGGCAAAGCATCATGTATACTGGGCGCCATTAACCATCCCGTCACAAAATCTATATAGTCATACGACGCGGCCGTATCAGTGTATAAAGCATAAGAATCACCGATCATCGCCGCGATCCTCTCATCCTCCAAAAATTGTCGCTCCCGCTTCATAGACATAGGAGGCTGTGCGGGAGGCACCACCACCTCCTCCTCAGCAATCTGATGGATCACCCTCTCACCGAGGTACCAGGAATGGCCGAACTCATGCGCCAACAAACACCTCATCTGCACGTTCGTCCCAGTCACCCCCGTATCCTGAATAGCGGTCCCCCAAGGATAACAGGTCACCTGAAAATCCACAAGGCAGGCATAAGTCAATACAAAATTAGAAGGTGAAAAAATTAAGACTAAAATGGAAAGAGTATTACCCGACCACTAGTCAGGTCATTCAAGACCTGACGTACCGCCTCCAGGGAAAGAGATCCTTTCGACTGTCGGTTGGCCTTACGCCATCGATACAGTCGGCAGAAGTCCCCAACAGTGTCGTCCTTCAAAGCGATCAGTGGGGTGTTACACCCAATCACCTCATAGAACCATGTCTGAATTCACAAAAAGGGACGCATAAAGAAAATGCGAATGCATGAAAGGAAAATGAGAATGCATGAAAGGAAAATGCGTAAAGAATACCTCAAGGAGATACGTGGCTCCAGTAAAAGTCTGCCGGCAGCCCCGGCTGAATGCATCCAGAGAAGAGTAAAGGGTCGCCAAGGTCAGACTCCCCCAATCATAGAAAGGGATGTTCGAAAACATCCTCAAGAATGGCAAAAACCACAAATGGACGTGGTCGCCGCTCGACGCCCCCATGAAACCTCCCAGCACCAACAAGATGAACAATCGGGCCATCTGCCTCACTTGTAGCCCATCCTCCACATCAACCACCCTGATCAGCAAAACATTCTTCAGAAAGGACAGCGGGATAGAATCCCCAGAGACTATCCTCCTCACATCATCGAGTGCCGCATACACCGCCTCCGGCCACACCCGCAAAGAGTGATCCACCTCTATCTGCTCCCCGTCACAATCCAGCCCCAGCAGTTGCTGCACATCTATGGGAGTCACCGTCATCTCCCCGAAGCCAAAATGAAAAGTGTGGGTAGTGTCCCCCAAGGCACACAAAGCACACAAAACGGCTGTCGAAGGAGGCGTCTCATCCAGCGCAGTCGCCAACCTCCCAAAACCCGCTGAAGATACCATCCAGCACACCACGGGTGGAAGATTCTCCCAAACATCCCTAAGCCCCGTCGTCCCACGATCACGCATGTTCTTCAAGGAAATATCCGACTGGAAAAAAGGAAAAATTCATTCAAAGGTCAAAGAAAAAGGGGAAAATCACCCAAAAAGGAAAGAATGACAAAGGCCAGGTTACTTACATAACCGTCGGGAATCACTCTCGAAGAGAGATGATGCGATGGCTCCCGCAACAAGGTCCGCTCATCCATAACCGGCTCGAATGCATCGAAGGCATTCTCGTTCCCCAAAGCAAGGGGCACCCTGTTCCTCCAATCCACATTCGCCCAGTCATCAATGGACAACCATTCCCGATGGACAGCGGTACTCACAAAAGCGACCATTTCTTGAAAATTAGAGCGTTAGAACAATTCGCAGAGAGAAATCGCGGAAAGAGAGAAGGCAAGAAGCTTTGAAAAATGAAGGGGATTCGCCCCCTTTATATAAGAGGCCAAACGCTATGCTGATCGGTACTTACCCCTGCCATACCGATCAGCACTGTCTCCTCACCTTCCCGAGGCAGCCCAAAAGTCCGTGCCACTGCCGAATGGCACCTCTCAGTCTATGCTGAACGGCACCCCCCTTAAAATTTCATTAAATAAATTCCCAGAAAATACCAGGAAGCCTAAAAAAATATCCAAAAATTTCTTAAAAATCTCAGGAGGGATTTAGAACGTTGTCATCAAGAAAATTTCACACTCCTTCAGGCGACACACCGCTTTCCCCAATGATGCCCTCAAAATCCAAGAAAATGACCTCTCGGGCAAGGCGCCCGGACCACTTAGTCACCTCCTCATCAGACTTTACAAAAGGCCTCCCCGACCATCGGATACCCGGTGCGATGCATTATCACATAGTATTTTTCCCAACAGAAATCAGAAGAACCACTCGCCCCGAGCGATCTCTCCCAAGGGGCAATCAAAATTTCCCCCAGCTCATTCATCGTTCCCCAGCGAAACCTCAAATCCAATGCTTATCCCCCAAATGGAACCCCCCTTCCCCAGCAGAATCCTCAAAAGTTAAGTGAAAACTCCTCCCGGCAAGGCTCCGAAAAATCCCTACAGGATCACATGATCAATTCCCCAGCGGAATTCTCTTACAACATCCAAAACAGGTTGTTCCCCCCTGCGAGGTTTCCTACAAAGCTTCCCCTAGCTATCAGCTCCCCAGCTCAAATCGGAATCACAAGGCTATTCCTCCAACAGAATCAAAATACAATCTTTATCCACTCTTGGGTCAGAATTGGCTCCGGTCTTGGATCGTCACCTCAGTTAGGTCAGAATTGATCTTGGTCCTTGGTTGTCACCACTCTTGGGTCAGAATTGGCCCCGGTCTTAGATCGTCACCTCAGATAGGTCAGAATTGACCTCGGTCCTCGGTCGTCACCACTCTTGGGTCAGAATTGACCTCGGTCTTTGATCGCCACCTCAGTTTGGTCAGAATTGACTTCGGTCCTCGGTCGTCACCACTCTTGGATCAAAATTGATCCCGGTCTTGGATCGTCACCTCAGTTAGGTCTGAAGTGACCTCGGTCCTCAGTCGTCACCACTCTTGGGTCAGAATTGACCCCGGTCTTGGATCGTCACCTCAGTTAGGTCAGAATTGACTTCGATCCTCAGTCGTCACCACTCTTGGGTCAGAATTGGCCCCGGTCTTGGATCATCATCTCAGATAGGTCAGAATTGACCTCAGTCCTCGGTCGTTACCACTCTTGGGTCAGAATTGATCCCGGTCTTGGATAGTCACCTCAGATAGGTCAGAATTGACCTCGGTCCTCGATCATCACCACTCTTGGGTCAGAATTGATCCCAGTCTTGGATCGTCACCTCAGTTAGGTCAGAAGTGACCTCGGTCCTTGGTCGTCACCACTCTTGGGTCAGAATTGATCCCGATCTTGTATCGTCACCTCAAATAGGTCAGAATTGACCTCGGTCCTCGGTCGTCACCACTCTTGGGTCAGAATTGACCTCGGTTTTGGATCGTCACCTCAGTTAGGTCAGAAGTGACCTCAGTCCTCGATCGTCACCACTCTTGGGTCAGAATTGACCCCGGTCTTGGATCGTCACCTCATTTAGGTCAGAAGTGACCTCGATCCTCGGTCGTCATCACTCTTGGGTCAGAATTGACCCCGATCTTTGATCGTCAGCTCATTTAGGTCAGAATTGACCTCGGTCCTCGGTCATCACCACTCTTGGGTCAGAATTGGCCCCGGTCTTGGAATGTCACCTCAGATAGGTTAAAATTGACCTCGATCCTCGGTCGTCACCACTTTTGGGTCAGAATTGATCCCGATCTTGGATCGTCACCTCAAATAGGTCAGAATTGACCTCGGTACTCAGTCATCACCACTCTTGGGTCAGAATTGATCCCGATCTTGGATCGTCACCTCAGTTAGGTCAGAAGTGACCTCGGTCCTCGGTCGTCATCACTCTTGTGTCAGAATTGGCCCTAGTCTTGGATCGTCACCTCAGTTAGGTCAGAATTGACCTCGGTCCTCGATCGTCACCACTCTTGGGTCAGAATTGACCCCGGTCTTGGATCGACACCTCAGATAGGTCATAATTGACCTCCCTCCTCTGTCGTCACCACTCTTGGGTCAAAATTGACACCGGTCTTGGATCGTCACCTCATTTAGGTCAGAATTGACCTCGCTCCTCGATCGTCACCACTCTTGGGTCAGAATTGACCCCGGACTTGGATCGCCACCTCTGTTAGGTCAGAATTGACCTCGGTCCTCGGTCGTCACCACTCTTGGGTCAGAATTGATCCCGATCTTGGATCATCACCTCAGATAGGTCAGAATTGACCTCAGTCCTCAGTCGTCACCACTCTTGGGTCAGAATTGACCCCGGTCTTGGATCATCACCTCAGTTAGGTCAGAAGTGACCTCGGTCCTCGGTCGTCACCACTCTTCGGTCAGAATTGGCCCCGGTCTTGGATCGTCACCTCAGTTAGGTCAGAATTGACCTCGGTCCTCGATCGTCACCACTCTTGGGTCAGAATTGACCCCGATCTTGGATCGTCACCTCAGATAGGTCATAATTGACCTCGGTCCTCGGTCATCACCACTCTTGGGTCAGAATTGATCCCAGTCTTGGATCATCACCTCAGTTAGGTCAGAAGTGACCTCAGTCCTCGGTCGTCACCACTCTTGGGTCAGAATTGATCTCGGTCTTGGATCGTGACCTCAGATAGGTCAGAATTGACCTCGGTCCTCGGTCGTCACCACTCTTGGGTCAAAATTGACCTCGATCTTGGATCATCACCTCAGTTAGGTCAGAAGTGACCTCGGTCCTCGATCGTCACCACTCTTGGGTCAGAATTGACCCCTGTCTTGGATCGTCACCTCAGTTAGGTCAGAAGTGACCTCGATCCTCGGTCGTCGTCACTCTTGGGTCAGAATTGACCCCAATCTTGGATGGTCAGCTCATTTAGGTCAGAATTGACCTCGGTCCTCGATCATCACCACTCTTGGGTCAGAATTGGCCCCGATCTTGGAATGTCAACTCCGATAGGTTAGAATTGACCTCGATCCTCGGTCGTCACCACTCTTGGGTCAGAATTGATCCCGGTCTTGGATCATCACCTCAGATAGGTCAGAATTGACCTCGGTCCTCAGTCGTCACCACTCTTGGGTCAAAATTGACCCCGGTCTTGGATCGTCACCTCAGTTAGGTCAGAAGTGACCTCGGTCCTCGGTCGTCACCACTCTTCGGTCAGAATTGGCCTCGATCTTGGATCGTCACCTCAGTTAGGTCAGAATTGACCTTGGTCCTCGATCGTCACCACTCTTGGGTCAGAATTGACCCCGGTCTTGGATCGTCACCTCAGATAGGTCATAATTGACCTCCGTCCTCGGTCGTCACCACTCTTGGGTTAAAATTGACCCCGATCTTGGATCGTCACCTCAATTAGGTCAGAATTGACCTCACTCCTCGGTCGTCACCACTCTTGGGTCATAATTGACCCCGGTCTTGGATCGTCACCTAAATCAGGTCGGAATCGACCTCGGTCCTCAGTCATCACCACTCTTAGGTCAGAACTGACCTCGACCCTCTGAATTGGTCATCCTAATTTCCTTAGGTCCTGAAAACCGACCTCGACCCGCTGAATTGGTCACCCTCACTTCCTTAAGCCCACAGATTCAGCTTTGATCCATAAAATTGATCATCCCCAGCATACTTCTTAGGTCCTCGGAATCGACCTTGACCCTCTGAATCGGTCATACTCCCTCAAAGGCATCATGCGGTGTCTAATCGACGATTATCATGTGTTCCAAACTCACCCTTCGAGGGGCTCTATAGACACCTCACTCTGTTACCCCCTAACTCTCCTTAGGTCCCTACTACCTCCACTCATCATCGCAGACCTAGGTCACGTCCCGAATACTGACCTGAAAGCCATCGGGTACCCCCCGGCTTTGTTTGACTCGAAAGTCAAACTCCTCGTCTCGATCGAGACATAATGAATCTTCGAAGGGAACTGAATACCCTTTTCAATGGTCTATCCCATGCGCAATTCCAACTTACCATGAGGACGAACGCGCCGTTTGCGTCCGAAACCTGACTTAGAGGCCACCGGGCGCTCCTGGGCTCTATTTGACCAAAGTTAACTCTTCAGCTCGACCAAGGCTGAATGAATCTTCGAAGGGAACTGAATGCCCTTTCCAACGGTCCATCCCTTGCGTAATTCTGACTTTCCATGCGGACGAACGATCTGTTTAACTCCGGGAAGCCACCGAGCGCTTCTCGGGCTCGGTTGACCAAAGTCAACTCTCCAAACCGGGTCAAACTTTTTGGAATGTCGAATAACATCTCCTAAACTTTCCAATTGTATGCCCCATGCGCGATTTGGACTTACCATGCGGACGAATGATCCATTTGCGTCCGAACGATTCCCCGTCCAGCGGACCGACAAACGCTTCCGAGACACATTTAACCCAAAGTCAACTCTTGAACTCGGGAGCGGTCCAAAGAACTTTTGAAGGTCTCTGAATTATTTCCAACGGTAGGCCCCGTACGCGATTCTGACCAATGGTTTGCCCTCGATGGCCAATTTTCCGAAAAGTCCTGAGGCGCACTGCCAAATGGCAGGTCCCAGACCCTGCCTATCGGCACCTGCCGATAGGCAGTGCCATGACAGGGCCGATCGACAGTCCCCTAGGCCTATAAAAGGAGGCCTTGGCCTCATTTGCAAGGAGAGCCCAGATCTGATAGAAATCCCTCTGAACGAATCCCAGAAACCTCTCTCGAAGGCAGAGGGATTTCAACTTCCAAATCCCTTTTTCACTTCCACTTTTCATCATCCCTTTCATCAAACTTGATGAATTAACCACACTCCATCATCATCCAAGCTCAAGGGCTGCTCTCCAACGTTCAAGATCAAGCTCAAGGTCTCCAAGAAGGTCCAACTTTCTCAAACTCTCTCCTAAATTCTCTTAAATTTGCAATAACTTGTTTTCTTACTTAGCACTTTTATTATCTCATATCACACATCATAAATATACTTTTTATCTAGTATTATTGCACACCTCCTATTTTCATATAAATAAAAACCCAAAAAGAAAAAGAAAAAGAGGGTTTGCTCATAAATTCCAAATAAGGAGTCTCGCAGTTTTTCCACACTTTTCTCACAACTAAAACACTTTTTCTACACACACACACACACACACACTTACAAATAAGAGATATCTCCATTTGGATTTATGGATTAAACCCCACCCTCGTTCGTATATGAACTACGTGGACTTTGATGCCTTTATAGTCTAAGTAGGCTTGTCGGGGTAAAACCCGAGGCTCGAGTCCTTTTTCTCACTTTTTCTCTCATTTTCTATCTTCTCTAAATCCATTTTTCTTATATTCTGTATACTTGTTCTTAGTGACGCATTACTCCATGTGCGTTATCATTCCCTTATAACGATTAACGTAGGGGTAACCGCGTAAATCTTATTTTTCTAATATTACTTTTATATCTTCCTACGGATGACTCGCTTTATCTTTTCCATGATATAAGTCGAGGATTCCTACCTCCATTCTATATATACACATGCACACATATCACGGGGGGAATATAAAGGAAATTAGCAAATATCCATGAGAGACCGAAAGGACGGAATGGGTCCCTAACACCTTCCCATTTCGTAACTAAGCCTCGGAACCCTTTTCGAATCATTTTGGTTTCGCACGCACCAGTATGTCTTTGGAAGCCATCCTTCGGGGTGGATTCCCCTTTTTCTTTTTTCTGTTTTGAGTAAAATAGACTGGCGACTCTGAATCTCTCTACATTTTTCACACCTCACAAAATCGACGCCGATCGAAGCGCTCTCCCGAGAGAGGGGACGCACGGGACCTGAAAGATCCCTTCCTCCCTCCGTGGACGGGGATCGGGGGATGGCCACATAAACAAAACCAATATCTCTCAGAAAATTATCCAACTTTTAATTATGCACCAATCCAAGTTGTGAAAACCCAATTCTTACATTAAAACAATTTTATCTTGATTAATCCTAAACATGCATATATTGATTAAAGCAAGTAAAGTAAAGTAAAGAATACTCACAACGCCGGATGTACGAGGAAAAATCCAAAATGGGAAAACAACCTCGGACGGCCCAAGCCAGACAATCACTATGAACAATTATTTTAGAAAGACAGATTAGCCTTACGCTAAGACTCGATCCCCACGGGTCTTGGTGCTCCTTCTGATCTTCTACCATTCTTCAATAGTGCCCACGTAAAAATTCCGTCTTCCACGATACCTGTCCACAACAAACGCATCCACGTATGTCTCGGTGTCCACCGAATGGCTTTGATTCATTTTCGATGTCGAACAAGAAGTCCTTCTCTTTTCTTCACCGTAAAACCCTTTGGTATTCAATGTGCAGCACAAACAACTTTGGTGCAGCAATATCACTTAAACATATAAGAATGATATCTCGGATATTTGCAAACTTCTAAGGATGTGTGTATGATTTGTAAACATTAGAAAACATGTGCAAATAAGTTTCTGGTTCGTATACTATTTTCCAGAATGCGCACTTACGAAACTCTGATAGAAACACGCCTTAAATAACAATTTAGCACTGCCTTGAAAAATGTGTCATTCGAACGACTTAAGAATCTAGTTCGAGCGACTTAGACATCTCGTTCGCACGAGATCTAATGTCGTTCAAGCGAGATGTTTGACTTTTTGACTTTTAGTTAAAAACGTCTCTTCAAAGAGACCCAGTAAAGTCAAACTCCTTTTTCGAGCTTGTCAGAATTAAAATGTAGTGTAAACCTTTAAAACACTTTTAAAAACATTTTAAAATATATTTCTTTATAAAAATACATCCTTATATTTTATAAAAATAATTCCGAGCACCATTAATTATACGCATTCATACCTGAGTGATCTCAGAATGCAATTACCTTTGAAGACGATTAAACTTGCACCAATTAAACATCGGCATGATAAATTCTTTGAAGCTTTGCCGCAACGTCTTCAATTTTGTTCAATACATCATAGGCCAAGTGTGATCGTGACAAATTAAAAATCTCCCTGTGACTATTACAAATAAGTTTTGTTCACGGAATTAAGTCAAAATAATACAGGGACTTGGAAATTTATGTCCTTACAAATCTCCCCTTGAACTATTCCGGGACAAAACTAAACAAGAGAAATGCCTAAGTTGGGCTGTCAAGCCGTATGACACCTAAATCCCATCCCATAAACCCAAAAACCAAAATACAGGACACAGACTAGATTATGTAGCACCGGCGAGCATAAACTATCGAAATGTGATGTAGTCTTGAAATCTCGAATCGCTGAAGCATACCTATATACATGAAACAAACAAACAAATACCCAGTGAATTATGGAGGGAGAAATGATACTAAAATATATTTCCAATCATTTGAAACATGTGAGCAATTTTTTGGTACCAAGAAGGAAGAAATATAATCAAACAATATGTAAATTCATATATCAATAGAAACGCTCAACAACAAATCTCCCCCTACATCACATACATCTCTCCCCCTTTTTGTCTCGGAAAGGACAAACCAAACCAAGTATCTAGCATGAGAATATACCAATTTAAATCAATTGGATACCAATTTGAGAATCGAAACCGCTAGAAAAGCAAGCAATAACCAACTAAATATGATCATGTAATGATAAATCAGTAGCTAGTAAACCAAATAAATCACACAAAGAATATAGAAATCTAATCAGGTGTGATAAACGGACTATATGCAAAAAATCCAATTTTGAACCAATTAAAACCTGCATATAAACCAGTCAGTCCAGAAAAACTTCCAGTAATACCAAAAAAAATATAAAATTAACCAGTGGACTGCAAACCAATCAGAAGTCAACACATCAGCCTATCGTTCAAACGAGCCAGGGACATCGTTCAAATGAGTTGAGATGTCGCTCGAACGAAGTACAACCGTCATTCACGCGAGATGGATAAGTTGTTTGAACGACTTCTCGCGACCTGTCAGAATTTCCCAGATTCCCAGAAAAATAATATAATATTGCCCAGGGAAAAAATTTCCACAAACAAATTCCAGGAAGGGTCTGACAGAAGTAAAACAGTGTTAAAACAGTAGGATTTTAACACGAAATGGAAAAACTCATAAAAACTAAAAATGTGAGTTACATGAAAACATAACACCGATGTGCTTAAACATGGATATGGAATGAATGGGCGTGAAACTACAACAAATGAGTCACAATTCTAACACATCGAAACGATCAAGAATCTTTAATTGATAAGGAAAAATCATCAAGCTTTATCATAAACATATGACAATAAAAGTGTGAGCTTAATGAACTAAACATACTACATGAACACAAATCCAGAATTTTGACGATTCTACAAATAATAGCGCTAAATTGCAATGTTTCAACATTAGGATTAGTTGTGCAAACCCGTTTAAATTTTTTAATCCATCCAAACTCCCTCAATAATAACATGTTTTATTTGGAATGAACTAAACTGATTTGGCCCTTTTCTTAACATATTGCATTTTCTTTTGGACTCTTTTAAAGGATGGCTTTCACGACGAGTTAATTTTGAACTCTCGCAGTCCTTTCCCGTGAATTCACTCATCATTTTTACCAATTTAAATCCTCACAATAAGCGGTTCTTACATGCACACTTCTCCTTAAGTCTACTAACGGATAGATGACAAGATTGAGATAAGAACGTCTCAACAAATTCAAATATGCAAGAGAGGTCTAACATCCATATAAACTCACGCATGTGTGCAATGCTGGCATATATACAAAGTCCAATCAAAATGCATATCAACTTCGAAATAACCCCATATAAACAATGGTTAAGATCATTCTAAACATCGATAATAATGACCAAATGTCCTAGCCACATGGATAATGAAACGATGGGGGGGGGGGGGGGGGTCCAAGCACACGAATATGCCAAATCAAACGTGTAAACTCAAAAATAAAAATCGAAAATCTTTTTAGATTTTCATATTTTGACTCAAATAAAAGTAAAATCTTTTTGGGTTTTCAAAAGTTTTCTCAAAAATAAAATCTTTTTGTATTTTTCAAATAAGACTCAAACAAGTGAATGAAATATAAAAATGATACACATGTCATTATACTAGAAATGAATAAATCATAAAGCAAAGAAGGATATGACAAACTTGGCAACACTATCATCCTTTAGATTTAGCATGGGAAGAATCAAGTGCACCCAAATGAGAATCATGAAGTTTAATTCCTAAAGCCACTAAATCCGATTTCCTAACCCAAGTAGGAGTAAAACGACACATGGGGGTTTGGGGAACTGGGGCAACTTTATTCCTAAACTTCCTAGGAGCTTGTCTAAGGTCTTAAAAATAACGCCTAAGGTGTCCTTTCCTACCACAAAACGTGAAAGAGTAGCGGTGGTGGGAATGATTACCTTTATACGGACCTTTTCTAACCCTCCTAGTGTTTCTCACATGCGCGGAGGGAATGGGAACAACTCTCTCATAAAAACCTATGCCTCCCCTATCTACCTTAATTTGGACGTTGCCTAGGATCTTATCTAACTTCTCCAACCTAGCCTCCAAATCAAACTTGACTCTAGACGAGTCTCTCAATCTCTCCTCCAACCCGTGAATCCTAGACTCCTCAAACTCTAAAATCTCCATTTTCAAGGACTCCATTAAACCACGAAGATTGTCTTTCTCTTTATCCGTAAACTATAGTTTCTCCCTAAACTTCTTCTCTCGTTCCCTAAGATCCTCGATCAAACTATCATTATTTTCTATGGCACGCTCATTCAACTTAGCTTGCAATTTAGAGTTAGCCTTTTTCACTTTCACTGTTTCGGCATACAACTCATTAAATTCATTTTTCAACTCTTTCACATCTACCTTCTCCTCGTCACTCTCTACACCCTCACTAACATGGGATACACTCAAAACCTCCTCGGAAGTGTCATGCACATGAGAATCGTCATCGCTCACATGACATGCCATAAAATCAATAAAGTTACGATCAATGGGGGAACTCTCTCCCTGGTCCGGATCACTATCACTTGAGGTGGAATTATAGACAATGGGTAGCTTTCCCTCTTTCTTAAGTCTAGTGGGACACTCCTTAACTTTGTGACCGTACCCCTCACACCCAAAACACTTATCCAACTCATCTCTCATAGGCTTCTCAAACTTATCCTCAGAGGTGGGATCTACTTTATTGTTCTTGAATTTTTCAAATCTATTTTCATCTTTCGATTACTTTTGAAACATAATAATTTTTTTAAATTTCTTTGCCAACAAAGAAACATCCTCAAAATCGGAATCGGAATCCGAAACTTTGATTTCCTCCTACCGAGTTTTCAAAGCAATACCCTTTTCTTTCATAGGAACTTTCTTGGAGGTAATCATGTCGATTTCATAGGTTTGTAAGTCACCTACAATCTCTTCGAGTTTCATTGACTCTAACCTACCCAAGGAGTTTAAAATGGTCACTTTCGCATCAAACCTTCCAGGCAAAGACCTAAGAATTTTCTTAATGACACGGTTGTCGGGAATTTTCTCACTTAAGTTAAATGACGAGTTGACAATATTGGACAACCTAGCATAAAACTCATCAAAAGTCTAACTCTCTAACATCCTAATGGTCTCAAACTGTGTGGTGAGATTTTGAAGTTTTGATACCCTAACCATGCTAGTGCCCTCGTGAGTGAGTGTCAAAATATCCCAAGCCTCTTTTGATGTTTCACAAGTCATAATTCTATTATATTCTTCCTGTGTGACATGTGATGCAATAACGTGGAGACCCTTAGAATTATATTGTGCAAGTCTTTGTTCAGTATCCATCCACGACTCAACAGGCTTTAAACTAGTGACCTCACCTACAATAGTGATAGGGTGTGTCCAACCTTTCTCAACAGCAAGCCAAACATGCTCATCAATAGATTTTAATTCACATCTCATTCTCATCTTCCAATAAATGTAATTAGTTCCATAAAAAATAGGAGTTCGAGAAAATTCATTATATCCAGAATTTATCTTTGAAATCACGCGAGATCACAAAACAAATAATATATGTTTTCTATCTATGATACCAATTTGAAAGAGTGGTCAATATGTGTGGTATAAACTGTAGACACCTCACTCTGTTATCCCCCAACTCTCCTTAGATCCCTAGTATCTCCACTCATCATCGCAGGCCCAGGTCACATCCCGAGTACTGACCTGAAAGCCATCGGGCACCCCCGGCTCCGTTTGACCCGAAAGACAAACTCCTCATCTCGACCGAGACTCGATGAATCTTCGAAGGGCACTAAATACCCTTTCCAACGGTCCTCCCCATACACGATTCTGACTTACCATGAGGACGAACGCGCCGTTTGCGTCCGAAACCTGACCCAGAGGCCACTGGGAGATCCCAGGCTCTGTTTGACCAAAGTCAACCCTTAAGTTGGAGGGTGCCTAGGATCTTATCTAACTTCTCCTACCAAGCTTCCAAATCAAACTTGACTCTAGACGAGTCTCTCAATCTCTCCTCCAACTCGTGAATCCTAGACTCGAGCAAATGCCTAGATTCCTCAAACTCTAAAATCTCCTTTTTTAAGGACTCCATCAAACCACGAAGATTGTCTCTCTCTTTCTCCACAAACTCTAGTTTCTCCCTAAACTTCTTCTCTCGTGCCCTAAGATCCTCGATCAAACTATCATTATTTTCTATGGCACACTCATTCAACTTAGCTTGCAATTTAGAGTTAGCCTTTTCACTTTCACTATTTTGGCATACAACTCATTAAACGCATTTTGCAACTATTTCACATCTACCTCCTCCTCGTCACTCTCTTCCCCCTCACTATCATGGGATACACTCAAAACATCCTCGGAAGTGTCATGCACATGAGAAGCGTCGTCGCACACATGACATGCCATAAAAGCAACAAAGTTACGATCAATGGGGGAACTCTCTCCCTCTTCCAGATCACTATCACTTAAGGTGGCATTATAGACAATGGGTTTCTTGCCCTTTTTCTTAAGTCTAGTTCGACACTCCTTAACTTTGTGACCGTACCCCTCACACCCAAAACACTTATCCGACTCATCTCTCTTAGGCTTCTTAAACTTATCCGTAGAGGTGGGATCTACTTTGTTGTTCTTGAATTTTTTAAATTTCTTTGCATCTTTCGATTGCTTTTCAAACTGAATAAATTTTATAAATTTCTTTGCCAACAAAGCAACATCCTCAAAATTGGAATCAAAATCAGAATTTGAAACTTTGATTTCCTCCTTCCGGGTTTTCAAATCAATACCCTTTTCTGTCTTAGGCACTTGCTTGGAGTTAATCATGTCGATTTCATAGGTTTTTAATTCACCTACAATCTCTTCTAGTTTCGTTGACTCTAACCTACCCAAGGAGTTCAAAATGGTCACTTTCGCATCAAACCTACTAGGCAACAACCTAAGGATTTTCTTAATGACACGGTTGTCGGGAATTTTCTCACATAGGTTAAACGACGAGTTGATAATATTGGATAACCTAGCATAAAACTCATCAAAAGTCTCACTCTCTAACATCCTAATGGTCTCAAACTGTGTGGTGAGATTTTGAAGTTTTAATGCCCTAACCGTGCTAGTGCCCTAGTGAGTGAGTGTCAAAATATCCCAAGCCTCTTTTGATGTTTCACAAGTCATAATTCTATTATATTCCTCGAGTGTGACTTGTGAAGCACTAACGTGAAGACCCTTAGAATTATATTGTACAAGTCTTTGTTCAGTGTCGGTCAACGACTCAACATGCTTTAAACTAGTGACCTCACATACAATAGTTATAGTGGGTGTCCAACCTTTCTCAATAGCAAGCCAAACACGCTCATCAATAGATTTTAATGCACATCTCATTCTCATCTTCCAATAAGTGTAATTAGTGCCATGAAAAACAGGAGTTCGAAAAAATTCATTATATACAAAATTCATCTTTGAAAACACATGGGATCACAAAACAAATAAAATATATTTTCTAGCTCTGGTACCAATTTGAAAGAGTGGTCAATATGTGTGTTTTAAACAAAACCAATATCTCTCAAAAAATTATCCAACTTTTAATTATGCACCAAACCAAGTTGTGAAAACCCAATTCTTACTTTAAACAAATTTTATCTTGATTAATCCTAAACATGCATCTAGTGATTAAAGCAAGTAAAGTAAAGTAAAGAATACTCACAACACCTGATGTATGCGGAAAAAATCCAAAACGGGAAAACAACCTCGGACGACCCAAGCCAGACAATCACTATGAACAATGGTTTTATAAAGACAAATTAGCCTTATACTAAGGCTCGATCCCCACGGGTCTTGACACTCATTTTGATCTTTTACCGTTCTTCAATAGTGCCCACGCAGAAATTCATCTTTCACGATACCTATCCACAACACACGCATCCACGTATGTCTCGGTGTCCATCGAATGACTTTGATTCGTCTACGATGTCGAACAAGAAGTCCTTATCTTTTCTTCACCGCAAAACCCTTTGATGTTTAATGTGTAGAACAAACAACTTTGGTGCAACAAGATCACTTAAACATATAAGAATGATATCTCAGATCTTTGAAAACTTCTAAGGAAGTGTTTATGCATTGTAAACCTTAGAAAACATGTGCAAACAAGTTTATATTTCGTATACTGTTTTCCAGAATGCACAGTTACGAAACTGTGATAGAAACACGCTTTAAATAACAATTTAGCACCGCCTTGAAAAATGTGTTGTTCGAACGAGTTAAGGATCTCGTTCGAGTGACTTAGATATCTCGTTCGCGTGATATCTAATGTCGTTCAAGGAGGATGTTTGACTTTTTGACCTTTTGTTCAAAACGTCTCTTCAAAGAGACCCAGTAAAGTCAAACTCCTTTTTTGAGCTTATCAGAATTAAAATTTAGCGTAAACCTTTAAAACACTTTTAAAAACATTTTAAAATATGTTTCTTTATAAAAATACGTCCTTATCTTTTATAAAAATAATTCCGAGCACCATTAATTATACGCATTCATACCTGAGTGATCTCAGAATGCAATTACCTTTGAAGATGATTAAACTTGCACCAATTAAACATCGGCATGATAAATTCTTTGAAGCTTTATCGCAACGTCTTTAATTTTCTTTAATACGTCATAAACCAAGTGGGATCGTGACAAATTAAAAATCTCCCTATTACATATTACAAACAAGTTTTGTTCACGAAATTAAGTCAAAACAATACAGGGACTCAATTGGAAATTTATATCCTTACACCGCATATGTGAATCATGTCTTCTCGGCAGAGATGTCTAGTAGTCAACGGGATGAAAGTGGTCATTCACGTTGTAAGAAGTTTGTTGGAAAAATGAATTCTTTGGTTGATTTCATGGTGCATTTTGCTAGGGGGCTTCAAAGACAACGTCACCAATCATTGATTGCAGACAATTGAGACATGATTGAGAAACCCAAAATGATTTTTTTTAATGAAATTTTAATGCAAATGGATGATGTTTACACACGTGAGGTGTTCTTCAAATTCCAAGATGAGTTATGTGAGAGCTTTAGTTACAAATTTGAGTTCGAGTTCGTGTCGGACACTAGTCGTTGTTATAAGATTCAATGCAAAGCTAATGATACATATTACGTTCAGCGCATCGCAGGGGCTTTTGGAACTGCTCATTATCTTTTTAATTCAATGCATGAATGTAAAATTGAATGGTACTGCTAGTTATGTAGTAGCCTTTGGAATTGAGTGAATGTAAAATTGAGTGAATGTTGAATGGTAATGCTCATTATGTTTCCTACTTAAAATTGAAAGAATGTTGAATGGTATTGCTAAAATTGAATGGTACTGCTCATTATGTTTTCAATTGAGTGAATGTCGATAAGAGGTTGCATTTGGAGCTGTTAGTTATGAAGTAGGAACCTAGTCAAGTGGAGTAAACCTCCACCTGATATGTTGATAAGAGGTTGCAATTGAGTGAGATGGTGCGCATTTCCTCTCAAAGAAATATTTGTATAATTTTTCAGAACAAATTTGGTAGGAATCTTAATCAACCCGTCATTATGTGATGATGCATTTGTTATTTTCCTCGGATCAACTGAAGGAGTTCCTCCAAAGATTTCGGCTGCTATGATATTAAAGCATTAGTATCCAATTGTAACATTTATCCATCATTTTCTTATGAGATCTCAATTTTTCTTTGATCCTAACAAAAAATTAACTGCCAAAATTTTCTACTGCCATTTATAACAAAATTGGAACTGTTAGTTATAGCACATGATACAATTGAACCAACGCAGCAGACTTTGGAATGCAAATACCCAATCAAAGATATTTCATTAAACATTACCAAATTACATCTAATACGAAAAAAATGCAATGAGTGTAATATAGACAACAAAAATTGCAATAATAAATCGTCCGGTCGCCTTTTCTCTAACTTCATCTCGCATTTGTCACATTTCATCTCGAATTTGTCGCAATACATCACGAACTTGGGTAATATCATTTCGTAGTTGGGTAATTTCATATCGGAGTTGAATGTGACAACTTTCTTCTTTCTTCTGTAAATCTTTTCGATGCACATTCTCGTCACAGTAACCTATGAAATTTTAGCACTCCTGCAATTATAAGCATATAAATTAATTTTTTATTCATTAATAAAAAAAATACAAAAATAAAATAAAATCGTACCATGTTTTGAGGGCACGAGTAAAAATGTATACTCGGATTTTTTGCACTTTTTGAAATTTTTACAATACAGGTTCCCGTACAACAATTGTAAACGAGTTTAGGTTTTCACCATTTAACTATATGTTTTAAGTCTAATTTAGATATTTTCAAATTATCATCATATTCTCAAACTGATAAAATCGTGACTATGCGATCAGCTCCTACAAGTTACATTGGTCCCGTGCGAGGTGTTCGTGCGTCTTACGGGGCCGTTTGGGGGATGGTTTAGGTTTTCACCCTTTAATGGCTTATTTTTAAGCCTAAGTCTTGATTTTTGCAAATTATCATCATATTCTCAAACTGGGAGATCTGTGACTACACGGTCAGTTCCTACAAGTTACATTAGTCCCGTGCGAGGTGTTCATACCTCTTACGGGGCCGTTTGAGGATTGGTTTAAGTTTTCCCCATTTAAGGAAATGTTTTTAAGACTAATGTAGATATTTTCAAATTATCATCATCTTCTTAAAACCGAGAGAACCATGGCTATGCGGTCAGTCCCTACAAGTTACGTTGGTCCCGTTCAAGGTGTTCATGCCTCTTACGGGGCCATTTGGGGGCTGGTTTAGGTTTTCACCCTTTAACGGTTTGCTTTTAAGCCTAATCTAGATATTTTCAAATTATCGTCATATTCTCACACCGGGAGACCCGTGACTACTGGTCAGTTTCTACATGTTACATTGGTCCCGTGCGAGGTGTTCGTGCTTTTTACGGGTCCGTTTGGGGGCAGGTTTAAGTTTTCACCATTTAACGACATATTTTTAAGCCTAAGTGTTGATATTTTAAATTATCTTCATATTCTCAAACCGGGAGACCTATGACTATGTAGTTAGTTCCTACAAGTTACATTTGTCCCGTGTGAGGTGTTCGTGCCTCTTATAGGGCCGTTTGGGAGCTAGTTTCGGATTTCACCCTTTAATGGCTTATTTTTAAGCCTAATCTAGATATTTTTAAATTATCATCATATTCTCAAACTAGGTGACTCATGACTATGCGGGTTGTTGCTACAAGTTACAATGGTCCCGTGCGAGGTGTCCGTGCCACTTTTGGGGTCGTTGGGGGGCTGGTTTAGGTTTTTACCCTTTAACGGCTTATTTTTAAGTCTAAGTGTTGATTTTTTCAAATTATCATCATATTCCCAAATTGGGAGTCCCGTGACTACGTGATTAGTTCATACAAGTCATATTGGTCTAGTGCGAGGTATTCGTTCCTCTTACGGTGACGTTTGGGAGCTGGTTTAGCTTTTCACCCTTTAACGGCTTGTTTTTAAGCATAATATAGATATTTTCAAATTATCATCATATTCTCAAACCGAGAAACCCGTGATTATGCGGTCGGTTCCTACAAGTTACATTGGTCCTGTGCGAGGTGTCCGTGCCTCTTACGGGGTCATTTGGAGTCTGATTTGGGTTTTCAACCTTTAACATGTTGGTTTAGGTTTTGACCCTCAAACAGTATGTTCTTTAGATTAATCTAAATATTTTTAAATTATCATCATATTCTCAAACTAGTTAAACCGTGACTACAAAGTCCGTTCCTATAAGTTACATTGGTCCCGTGCGAGGTGTTCGTTCCTCTTACATTGGTGTGTATTAGAAAGTTCTTTCCAAAGCACCCTCTATTGGACATAATCAGTGATGGCATAAACCGGGAGTAGGTGATGAGATCCTATGTGTTACATTAATCCCGTACGAGGTGTTCGTGCCTCTTTAGGGTTGTTTGGAGGTTGTTTTGGGTTTTCATCCTCTAACGGTATGTTTTTAATCAATTTAGAACGTTTATTAATTTTAGAAAATTTTGACATAGTCTCATTTGTTTATTTGTTAAATCCAACATGTTTTAACATTTGAAATAAACTCAATAGCAACAGCGAATTCCAAAACCAAACCACCAGCAAATCCCTTCCACCAATTTAACTAAATAATCTCATAAAGTAAGCCATTTTACGTTTGGCTACTTGTTGCTTCTATTTCAGGCCATTTTTTTATTTAATGCTGCAACATTTAAAGAGAATTTGAGACTAACCAGATTTCATTTGTATTTTGATACCCACCCGATGAACTCTTCGCGCCATAACTTCTCGAAAGTATCCCATTTGGTCCAACAATGTCTGCAAATTCTGAAATCTTCTATTCTGAGTGGCATTTAGTTGTTCAGTAGACGATATCTTATATTTTAAGTTTCTCAGCTCTTCATTATGAGACCGAGACTATGATATGACTGTTGAAGTGTCAGAAGACTTATATTAGAATGTTTGTCTTATAAAATACAAAAAGGATAAAAAGGGGAAAGAACTGAAAATTTCACTTATCATTCATCAAATCATACTTTATTTTACTCCAATACGATGTCTTGAAGAATTCCACGATGCTAGGTTTCACGTCAGTTACATGCTCCTGAATTCAAAATCAAAGCATGAAAGAATAAAACCATATTAGTTGATGATGCGGGTGAAAGATGTCTAATACGCATAATGTCAAGAATATTATTATGACACGTAAATTGAAATAAAATTTAGTAATGGTAAAATCAATTTGTACCTTTCCTTCTTGAACCGAACCTTTCACCGTTTTTTGCATAGGGTATGTCATTCAGGTTTGTGTTGATTTTTTCCCTACCATTTCACCTTTAAACCTTTTTTTATACCATTTAAATAATGCCCAAATCTCTTGAAAATTTAAAAATTGTGTTATGAAATCCCCAAATATAATAACATCGATATGAATCACATTAAAAGTTCAATGTAAGCTACCTGGAAAACAATTTTAATGATTTAGGCACCAAGTTAATTTTAGTATTGTACGCCATTTTGGCTCTAAAAATATGTAACTACTCCAAAGCTTCATTTTTCTTACCCCAATTGCCCAAATCAACTACAACAACCTCTGGAGTATAAAAATGAAATATATATACGTGTAGAGAGAAGTGGAGCGACAAAACTTGATTTTTACCCGCCTATGTATTATGGTAGCTAATAAAACCTAAAAATAAAAGGAGTTGTCCACCCAAATATTAGACATTCAACTATTGTACCAATAACTCGTTAAATTTAAGATTCGTTCAAACTTGAGTATGGAGTCTAATCAACAAACTCCTAAAATACCTTTAATCTTATCGTAAATTCAAAAGTGGCCATAAAATTTAAGCATAATAAAACTAATTTTGTAAACCCTAATTTAAATTTTAAAACACAAATCCCAAATATAACTTACGATATAATAATCTAATTCTAAATAATATATGAGAACATGTATCGGGGATCCCCGTCCTCATTTAAAACATGTATCGGTTTCCCCGCGGGGAGCCCATTTCTTTTTCTTTTTTTTTTTAATATATACAACTCCAAAATTCATTTACAACTCCAAAAAAATATCTTAAAAAAAAAATTCATTTGAATCTCATTTTTACCTATACAAGCTTTATAAAAAATTACATTTAATAGTGGCCGGCAGGAACAACATTTAAATCTTTAAAAAAAATCTCAAATAAAAAATGTAAGCTATAAAAAAATCTCAACAGGAACAATAGTTATTCTGTTAAATCTTAAAAAAATGCAAACAAATCTCAAACAAAAAATGCAAACAAATACATTATTAATACTTAGGTTGTACTTGAAACATATAAATCTCAAACAGATCTTTCGCGGCAGCACACCCAAAGAGACAAATGGAACAACAGTTACCTTGGGCGGCAGGAACAAATATTAACCTAATTTAGAATAAGACTGGAGAGCACTGACGAGATGGTTTGAAATTGAGCAAAAACTAGAATTTTAATTTTTGCGTCCATAATAGACTTTAATTTCATACAGCTCCATTTCAATAGTAAAAACAAAACTGACTATAGTCAGTCTAGAACTCCAACCCAGGTCTAGTAACTATAATTTTGTAATTAAAACAACAATTATAATTAACTAAACTAAGCCCATAAAATACCCACTTAAACCACACACACGTAAATCATGGGGGAAAAAGTGTGGTATGCCCAAATACAATCTGGGTATGTATAGTTTGTACTTTGTAAACGATTTGAAGCTCAAAAGAAGACTTTTTGCAAAAATAAACAATAGGGAAAGAATAAATTTTATATTTTAATGTAGTGAATAGTGATAAATGGATGATTATGTATATACCTGGTTGTCATGAGAAGAAATCTGGGCTGAAGAGGTTTGTTGAGGATGAGAAACATGAATGTTAGTATCATCATCAGAGAGCAATTGGATGGTTTTCACAGATAACTTAATCACGAGATCTTTGTTATTTGACATTTTTGTATGTAAGTATTTAGAGATGTTTGGTTTTTGTAATACCCCGTACTTTTGTCTATATTTGTTTTTGGTATTAATTAATTAAATGCGTATTAATTGGAAATTAATCCGGGTTATAAATACTAATGTGATGCGAATTGGTATTTGATTATGTGCATATATGATTATATATGTATTTGGTATTATAAAATTTGTCGTGAGATTTATATACGGCATTTTAGAAATTTTGTTGAGACGCGTGGGACCGCCGCGTCACGGTGTAATATTTTGATAATAAAAGTGAATTTAAAATCTATAAACCGTATGGTTGTTTTGAGTGTGTCAACGCGTCCGGAAGGGTCGAGATAGTCAGAAAACACTAGCCGGGGGTATAGTTTGGGTCCCGGGGTATTTTTAGGCCATACCGGCAACTTAAAGGGTATTTTGGTAATTTTACATTTTGAGGAATTAAAAGTGACGAAAATTAGAGATGTAAATCTGATGTGGATTTAACTCATCAAGCCCATTAACCAAACCATATTAACCTAGAAAGCTACGTAGGTTATCATTTAGGTTTTCTAAGTTCCCAAATCAAAACCCTAGCCACCTTAAGCCACCATTGGAGAAGGAGCTTGGAGAAGGAGAGAAAGAGAGAAAATTCTGCAGAGATTCTTCACCAAATCAACACCAAATCCGGAAACAAACAAGGCAAGTGGTTTAATTATGTTTAACTTCAGCAAATGTTCTTTCCATGTTAGAAAATTGGAAATTTATAATTGTTATTGGAAGATGAATGAAAACCCATGATTAATTGGACTTAGGTTCTGAATATTGAGGATAAATTGCATGTAGAATAGTTTGGAGACGATTAATCTGATGTTAATACATGATTGGGTGAAAGAAAAACGATTTAAATTCTGGGATTTGATGATGATATGTAGTTAGGGTTCATGTTCTTGAGATATTTGGAAAAAGTATAGAAAGTTGTAAATTTAATTGATGTTAGGATGGATTGATCCCTTAAAAACATGTTAGGATGTGACTATATATGTTTAGTATTGATTATAGACCTTTAAACGATTGTTGGGACTTAGTTTAGAAGATTTGAGGTGTTAAAATGGATGAAAAACGATTTGGGGAAAAATCTGGGCCGAAGCTGGTAGCTCGTTAGAAGCAACCCCCAGGTCGTTCGAACGAACTCGTTCGAACGAGCTTCTAACGAGTTGACCAGTCGTTGCTAACGAGTAGGGATTTCGTTCGATATCTCGTTCGAACGAGATATCGTTAGAAGGGACAGTTCGTTCGAACGAACTGGATCTCGTTCGAACAGCCTCGTTCGAACGAGACTTCTAACGAGCTGACAGTCCAAACTCGTTCGAACAGTCTCGTTCGAACGAGACTTCTAACGAGCTGGCAGTTTGGGCCATTTTGGACTGTTTTGATTTTTGGAGTTCCGTAAACTGATTTGAGGATGTAGATATCATTCCGTAGATGTAGTAATGATAGGATTGGGGGCATTTGAGTATTTATGAGGAGGAATTTACATACGAGAATTGTAATATATGGACGGTTTGGGTTGAGACATGAGTGTATACTACGACGTGAGAATATTATGGCGCGTATGATTACAAACCGGAATAGTACAAATTGAGATAATTATAGTTAGTACGAGAGTGCAATATGTACTACGATTAAAATACGGTATTACTAAGACGTGTGTTTACTTAGTATTGGTATATGAATTGTGTGTATGACATACCTACCATACTTGCTATCACGGGAGGTTGCGTTCGCTTAGGACCCTCTAATCCTTGTGTGCCTACGGGGGGGATATAGACTGGTACCTCGATGAACATAGGTCATATAAGGACTTATTGTGATATTAATAAGTCTGCTGATTATGGGAGCGTAGGTATGTGCGTGACCCATGTGATGGTGACTGTGTTCGCCTCCACTATTTGTGATTTGTGTTATCTGAACTATTCCTGAGAGATTCGGAATATGTGATCCTTATGTACGTGATGTACCGGGAGGGATAACAGAGTATGTGTGCACCGCAGCTTAGTTCTCGGGGTGCTTGTATTGTATATTTATGATGTGAATAATATACACTTAATTAATGAGAACCTTCATGTTAATGATGTGAATATAATTACGGTATTGTCCCGAGAATAATATAACGAGTTAACTGATAGTGATATATATTGCATATTGAGCATCCGAGTTTACATTAAATCCCTATCTAATTACGAGCGTTGTATGTTAATAGAACCGGGTAATAAGGGTAGAAACTATTACAGTCTAGCTAGTTATGATGTCACTTAGCTAGTGGGTTATATCGTTGTAGATGGGTACGTACGTTAGGAG
Source organism: Sambucus nigra (assembly GCA_949130495.1). NCBI lineage: Eukaryota > Viridiplantae > Streptophyta > Magnoliopsida > Dipsacales > Adoxaceae > Sambucus > Sambucus nigra. The sequence continues at coordinate 465,609,201 of OX422209.1, read as the reverse complement.
TGCACAGTTAGACGAGAGGTGAGAATATCATGTGAGTGCACGTCCTAACATGTACTTTGCATTTAATGTTTTAAATGTTTTTAAAGCACTTGCAGGTTTTTAAAATATAACTCCACATTCGGGCTCTGACCCGTTTGCTTTTCAAATCTCTTTTTCTTGTAAAACCATTTTTAGGTGCCCAGCCACATGGACACCAAGCATAGGATTCTCATTCAGGTGACGAGCTGTAGCTGTTTGTGGAAGCTACAGGGATTTGCATGTAGACACTTCTATCTTTTGGATTCCAGAGTCACTATCTATCAGTTGTAGGGCATGTTGCCCATTTCTATTTAGAGACATTTTTACTTTTCAGTTCTCAGACTTTAGCATTTATTATTTCAGTATTCGGTTATTCATTTCAGTTTTGGGATTGTAGTGAGGAGTTTTTCCTCCAGACTTTATTTACTCTATTATGATGGTTATTCGTTTTACTTTAGCATGGCGAATGGTGTATTTATTCTTTATTACGCTTGTTGCATGTTAATCGGACTTTAATTAAAATTTGGCACTTACTTTTAAATACTAGGTGGTTAGTAATAATAAAATGTTTTCGACAGTGATGCTATTAACTGAGCCAACTTGGCATTTTGAATTAATTTAATAAAGGAGTAGCTACCCGGTATTTAATTAGTCGGGGTGTCACAGTTTTGTTGAGCAGAGGATTGGTTTCTTGAGTTATGTTGGGTTTTGACAAAGGGGGAGAGTGAATTCTCAGCCACAAGTTGTGTCATGTATATCAAATCTCAAAAGAAACGACAGGAACAACAATTACCTTTACCTTAGGTGGCGACAGGATGATGAGGTACTGGCGAGGTGATAACAACATGAACAATCTTGGATGAGGAGATGAGTGGCGAGCGGCTGGGACGATAAGCAGACTAGCTACGGTAGAGGATCCTCGGGCCCCTATAGCGGGTACTTCCACTGCAGACCGAAGCGACTTACAGTAGAGCGGTGGCCGAAGGCTTGCCAGACGGAGAGGGTGGATGCCGCAGTAGAGAGAGAGTGTATATTGGATCCGATAAGCAGGTGAGGGGAGGGAGAGAGACGGGTAGCGGGAGAATGAAAGATGAGAGAGGAAAGAGAAGAGGGAAAGTAAACATAATAATTTTTTTAAGGTCTTTTATATTTTAGTCAAGTGTACTTAATTTTGGCACACTCTAAAAGAGTGCCAAATTTTGGCACTATTTTTTAAGTGTGCCAGATTGTCATTAAACCGTGCCAGAATTTGGCTCAGTTTAAAATTATGCCAAATTTTTATAATCAGGATGTGCCAAAATGTTGTTTTTGGTGTAGTGTTAGGGTATTGGTAATTAATTGAATTTTGACAGTGATGCTAAGAATCAAACCATTAATGATTCATGTTTAATTTAATAATGGACTGATCACCCAAGATTAGAATTGGTGGGGTGTCACAGCTACCCATAGTGACATGCTATTAGTCTGAAAAGCAAAGCTAATGAAGGTTGTTATACTCTTTGTTGTGCTATCAAATGGCACAGAAGGCAAAGCTATTGGAGGTTTGGGCGGAAGGATTTTCTATGATAGATGAATACTTCGGAAGGAAGGAAGGCCTCAACACCAGGTAAGCAAGTATCAATATCAGCCACAACAATCTCGTGTTTATCCGGTGACTACAGTTTCCACAACAAAAGAGGTTGTTTTCTATTACGAGGTAGCAAAATTCTATGATGGGACCGTGAGTGCGGATTATCCCAACACAAACCTGATGCGTGCGCCTTTTACGCTCCTTAATGATACTTTTATATCAACACATATATGTAATTAAATAAGACATTATCCTTGTTGTATCACGTTCTTTTATAAGTCACTCGGTTGACATCACTATGAGGTGAAACGGGCAGTAGTGGCTGAACGTGATAATCTAGAAATACTATGTGTTTCTTACCATTAGTATCTACTCTCTCTCTCTCTCTCTCTCTCTCTCTCCCCCTCATGGATTAAACAAAAAAAACAAGAATAATGTTATATTAAATTAAGTGTTTACTAATTAAAAAGAGGAGAAACATCTTCTTTTCAACTTCTCTTTTGAGCACAAAAGAACACGAGAAATCGAAAAACTATAGAGGTCCATTTGGTTTGGGATGATATCCGGGACAAAACCAGGATTACATCTTGGGGGGGGAGGGCAGAAGATAAAATTTAAATATTTTTGAGTTGACATTTTTAATAAGTGCACACCCTATAATTATTAAACTTTAAAAAGAGTAGAGAATAAAATTTAACACTAAATAGGTGAAAAAATATTTCACCATATTACTTTTCATCGCGTTGAAACTTATTTTACCCCGAACCAAACGGACCCTAGCACTCGACTTCTGAGCCATAGCAATCGACTATTTTGACATAAGTGAATTGACCTAAGCATTCTCAATACTTGTTTAAGAAGCTTATAAGTTATTTGAGGTTCATTCTATCACCATTAAAAAAAGATTTTTTTAATTTAATCCCTAAAATAATGACATATTTGACTTAACCCTCCAGAATTAAAAAAAATTAGAAATAATATCTTAAACCCAATTGGACATTATTTAAAAAAAATAACTAATATATATTTTGACTTACCCCCTATATTTTTTTGAAAAAATAATCTCTTCTTCATCTTCTTCCCCAAAATCAAACCCTAACCCCACTAATGATAGGACTCAAACCCCCCAAGAATAAAAGGGGGAATTCAAATAATAGGATAAAATATAGAATGCAAACTCAAAACATCACTTGTTAAGACTTGTTACCAAACATACCACAACAAATATTCCTAATATATTTGGGAAATTAAATATATTACTGACTCGAGTGAAATAAACAACTTAGGTGGAATTATAAGGTCTAGATACGTTGCCCCACTAGGGAGCTTAAGCATATGATTTCATAGGGACGATGGTGCCTTAGAATGGAATATATTTATTGTTTATTGTCTTTTCAATCATAGGATAGTATTATATGCTAGAGTTATTTAAGTTTTGATAACTCCTTAATGTGATCCATAATTAAAAAATATCAAGTGTCCAATTGATTAATGATTGGGTCCTGAAAATACAAAGAGTCAATGTTCTTTAATATGGTCAATTAAAGAGCATTTTTTATTAATCAAATGTTTAGGGACTCATTGGTATCTTCCGTGATGGATGGTTAAGATTAAGGGATTGTTAGAGATTTCGGTCCCCCCCTCCCTCTCTCTCTCTCTCTCTCTCTCTCTCTCTCTCTCTCTCTCATGGATTAAAAAAAATAAAATAAGAATAATGTTTTGTTTAATTAAGTGTTTACTAATTAAATTAAGGAAGAGCATCTTCTTTCCAGCTTCGCTTTTGAGTACAAAAGAACACGAGGAATCGAAAAACTATAGGGGTCCGTTTGGTTTGTGATGATATACTTTTAATTGTTGTAAAAAATAAAATGGTTAAATATTTTTTAACATATTTAAAATTACAAAAAATTTGAGTTGACATTTTGAATAACTACACACCCTATAATTATTAAACTTAAAAAAAGAGTAGAGAATAAAACTTAACACCAAATAGGTGAAAACATATTTCACCATTGTTGATACCAAATTTAATCCGCTGGCATGGCTCAATAAAGCGAAGACACGTGGCAGTCTACATGGCAACAACAAATATTTTTTAAGGAACCCACACGCTCCGAGGAACCACACTACAATGAGGAACACTGCTTCCCTGAGGAACTCATACGCTCCGAGGAACACTGCTTCCCCGAGGAACTCATACGCTCCGAGGAACTAGAACTCTCCGAGGAAATCTTAAATACCGAGAAGCTTAGGCGGTCCGAGCAACTCAGGCGGTCCGAGCTACACCTCGAACAAAGCATTAATAGCTAGATAACCAACAGTTTGACTGTTCATTAAATGCTTATCATTTAGACGCACACGCTTAAGGGGCATTGAATATATTACCCTTTCATATGTACATCATTTAATGTATTAACCTTTCATATTACAGCCTTAGGGCTATAAATACATTGTACAATCCTCATTGTAAGGGGACCGGAATTTCTTGATAGAACTTGTAATCGAGAATTCCCAAACACTCAGCAATAACATAACAGTGGACGTAGGCCATTCTTATAAGGCTGAACCACTTTAAAATTCTTTGTCTCATTTATTTATCTGTGATTGAATAATTAGAGTGATCTAATTTTTTACATCAACAGATTGGCGCCGTCTGTGGGAACGGCTGGTAATATTATTTTTCACCAAAAATAATCCATTACAAATGGCTGACATTCCGGAATCCAGCAATCGAAATGCTGGAACCCTCCAAATCCATCTGCTCCGCCAAATATTTCAGATCTGGCTGGAATAATGACAAATCTGGCTCAGGGCCAGACCGTCATGAAAGAAACAATGCGACAACTCATCCAAACCCTTCATGGCGGTGCACCAACCCATTTAGGACTGCGGAGTATTCAAAGAAACACCCGTGCACCATCCTCACGTACTAGGCGTACCAATTCATATCGCAATGAGGAATCTGAAGATTTTTCTTATCAACCTGGATGAACTTTGTCAGTGCGAGCCACAGATACCGAACAACGTATCACTCTTTCTCCAGAAAGGACTAGTGCGTTAGAGAGGTTAAGCAGGGTATCACCTTTTGATCGATTAGGACTTAGAAGAAGTAGAAGTCCTTTTAAAGTCGTATCGAGGAGTTTTCGACGACCATCAGATTTAAGGGAAGGATCTGCCCAATCGCGACCAGCTGCTCGTCAAGATAGATCTCAGGAAGCAACATCAACGCGATCAGCTGCTCGAACCAACAGGCCCGAGGAAGGAAATGATGCGTGGAAAGGCTCTATTCAGAGGCTGAAGGATAGATTAGGGGAAATGGCTAAGGCCAAGAACCCTCTACAACGAACCTTTGTTCAAGGAACACCTTTTGTCCAGGCCATTGTAGATTTTCCAACACCATCAAAGTTCAAAGCACCTGTGGTGACCCCCAAATAGGATGGAAAGACTAACCTTGTCCTTCATATAAAATAATACCAAGCTGCAACCGACATCTATGCTGTTCCAAACGAGATGAGATGCAGGGCGTTCTCGAGAACTCTTATCGGATCTGCTCAAATATGGTATAATAATCTTCCTCGGGTAAGGTCTCAACTTTTCTTCAACTGGCTGAGTTATTCATTGGGAATTTCTGTTTTGGGGCAAAGCCAGTTAAATGAGTAGCACATTTGTTAAGTGTTAGACAAAAGGCTGGTGAGAGTAACAGAGATTAGATAACTCGTTTTAATAATGAGAAACTAGAAGTCATTGATTATGAGGAGAAGACAGCGATTACCGCCTTGATGAGTGGACTACTGCCGAACAAGTTGTACTACACTTTGGCCAAAGATCCACCTAAAACCATGTTAGACCTGATGGGAAAAGAGTCCAAGATTATGAATGCCGAGGAGGCTATGGCTGCGAAGAAGAATATGGATGCTAAAGAAACCAAGGTGGAAGGTGATAAAGCTAAGAAGAAAGAGCACAAGAACAATGGTAATGACAAACATTCAAAAACTAGGTCAGTATGGGACGTAATGAAGAAATATGATAATTATACTCCTTTGAAGAAGGATATCAACCATGTTCTAGAAGAAATCAAGAACAACGAGGAACTAAACTGGCCAGAGAAAATGAAGGCAGACCCTGACAAGAGGAATAAGGCGAAGTATTGCGAGTTCCATAAAGATCATGGCCATATGACCAAGAATTGCATATCTCTTCAAAATGAGATTGAAACACTCATCAAACGAGGAAAGCTATCAAAGTATGTTGATCGGGGAAACGAAAGAAGAAACAACGACCGAGCAAGAGAGAGGTCTAGATCTCCTCGTCGAGGAGAGGAGAACAAGAAAAGAAACCATGAAGTTGATCCAGAAGATGACCCCGATCTTCCCAAGAGACCAAGGCAGCCAGAACGAGAGGTATTTTCAATACGCTTTGGGTCATTTGACTGTAATGTTATTATAGGTAGAGATGCAGGAGGAGGAGACCTTACTGCAGAGAGAAAAGCTTACATCGGTGAGGCTCAAGCTTGCTCGTACATTCAGCGAATAAATCTAGCTGAGGAGGATCGCCCGAGAAAGGTGAACAAGGAGAAATTGGTCATCGGTTTTTCAAAGAACGACCTCGCAGGAGTTTTATATCCTCATGATGACCCATTGGTGATGAAAATGAGGATGAAGGAGGTTATGATTTCAAGAGTACTGGTCGACAATGGTAGCTTGGAAGACATCATGTTCTACTCGTGATTCGATAGTTTAAATCTAAAGTTATCTCAACTGGATCCTTACCACAGACCGCTCATCGGTTTTGCTGGCGAGAAAGTATTTCCACTTGGGATGATCAAGTTAGATATATTCATTGGTACGTGGCCTGCATGTCGGACAGAAAAAATACGCTTCTTCGTGATGGATAAGAATGTTCAATCATCATACAATATCATCATGGGAAGAGTAGGATTGAAAAAGTTCGAAGCTGTACCATCTACAGTGCATCAGTGCCTAAACTTTCCAACAAATTTTGGAGTAGGAGTTGTGAAAGGTGATCAGAAAGTAGCTCGGGAATGCTATTATTCATTCGCCGAGCAAGAAGAACTGGAGGAATCAAGGAAAAAGACTACTACCTATCAGGTGGATGAAGGTGCAGAAATTAAAACATTGGATCCTAGAGATGAGTCTCAACTCGTGAAGGGTCAAGTGGTGGAAGCTACTAAAAACATCATTCTGGAAGACGAACACCCTGAGCGAAATACTCAAGTAGGTTCGTCGTTGGAAGCCTCATTAAAACAAGAATTGATAATTTTCCTTAGAAGCATAAGACAAACTTTTGCATGGAGTCATGAAGATATGCCTGGGATAGACCCAAACTTCTTATGTCACGAGCTCAATGTGAATAAGGAGATCAATCCTGTGAAGCAGAGAAGAAGAGTATTCAGTCCCGAGAAGAATCAAGCTATACAGGAGGAAGTAGAGAAGCTCCAGAAAGCTTGTTTCATTGAAGATGTTAAATATCCAGACTGGTTAGCCAATGTGGTGATGGTAAAGAAGAAAAACAACAAGTGAAGGATGTGTGTAGACTTCACCGACCTTAACAAAGCATGCCCAAATGATCACTTTCCACTGCCCCGAATTGATCAACTGGTGGATGCTACCTCGGGACACGAGTTGCTGAGCTTCATGGATGCTTATTCTGGTTACAATCAGATCAAAATGAAACCTGAAGACAGGGAAAGTACTTCTTTTATTACCCCTAGGGGAACTTATTGTTATAATGTTATGCCTTTTGGTTTGAAAAATGCAGGTGCGACATATCAGCGGCTGATGAACAAGGTCTTTGCTGAACAAATCAGTTGCAATATGAAAGTCTATGTTGACGACATGCTGACAAAGAGGAAGAAAGCTACCGATCATCTAGTTGACTTAAGTCAGACTTTTGATCAACTGGATAAATATCAAATGAAGCTGAACCCGGCGAAGTGCATATTTGGAGTAAGAGAAGGAATGTTCCTCGGGTATATTGTCAATCAACGAGGCATTAAAGCAAATCCTGAAAAGATCAAAGCTCTATTAGGGCTGCAATCTCCAACGACGAAGAAGGAAGTACAGAGTCTCACAGGATGAGTAGCAGCACTCAACAGATTTATGTCACGAGCAACTGATAGATGTCTCCCATTCTTCAAGACACTCAGAAAGACTTTTGAGTGGAATGATGAATGTGAGAAAGCTTTTCAAGACTTAAAGAAATACTTGGGAGCACCTCCACTGCTGTCCAGGCCGGTGATGGGAGAAAAATTGTATTTGTACCTTGTAGTGTCTGAGAATGCAGTTAGCTCGGCGTTGATCAGAGTGGAGAATGGAGTGCAAAAACCAATTTACTACACAAGTAAGGCCTTCCGAGGAGTAGAGATTAGATATCCAAGGCTGGAAAAGTTAGCACTGGCGTTGATTGAAGCGAGTAGGAGAATGAGTCCATACTTCCAGGCTCATACCATAGTCGTATATACTGATATGCCATTGAGGCAAGCCCTTCATAAACTAGAAAAATCAGGGAGATTGATGTACTGGGCAATAGAGCTTGGTGAATATGATATAGTCTATGAACCCTAATCATCGCTAAAAGGGTAGGCTGTAGCAGATTTTATAGCAGAGTTCACTTATCCTGATACCTCCGAGGAGCAAAAGTTGCTCGCTGATCAACCTGTGGATGTTACAGGATCAACAAACACAAGCTCAGACCAACTCCGGTTGGTAAAAGGGCAAGTGGATGTTACAAGATCATCAAATTCAAGCTCAGACCAATTCCGATTGGTAAAAGAGCAAGAAGAGTTGATCGACGAAGAGCAAGAAATATCTGGGGAGGATGAAAGGAAGCAATAAATATTTCACCGAGGAACTCTGACTGATAAGAAATTTGAAGACGAGTTACCTATATGGAGGTTGTATGTAGATGGCTCATCTTGCACTACAGGATGTGGCGCGGGGATAGTTTTGAGCACTCCGGACGAGGTCGACATGGAATACGCCCTGCGTTTTCAATTCAAAGCTTCCAACAATGAGGCAAGTATGAGGCCATGATTGCAGGACTTAGTTTGGCAAAAATTATGGAGGCGCAGCAGGTTATGGTCTTCAGTGATTCTTAATTGATCGTAAACCAAATGATGGGAGTATATGCAGTCAAAGGAGAATTAATGATCAGATATCATGAAAAGGTGAAGAAGTTAGTATCAGAATTTGCTGCTATTCAGCTGGTCAGGATACCAAGAATAAATAATGCAAGAGCATACGCCTTAGCTCGACTAGCATCAGCTACTCGTACCGAGCTCCGGAGAACAATCCCAATTGAAGTTTTAGCTGGTCGGAGCATAGATGAAGATCTGACGATGAACTTTATTACCCTTGATTTAAGAGCATCTTGGATGGTTCCCATCAGGGCATATATTGAGGAGGGAGAATTACCAATTGACAAGCTCGCGGCCAAAAAATTGAAAGTTAAAGCTGCTCGGTACGTATTAACTAATGGTATTTTATATAGACGAGGAATTATGGCAGGTTTGCAGAGATGTGTACATCCCTCCGAGGTGAAAGAATTGATTGAAGATATCCATGAAGGGTCCTGTGGAGCACATGTAGCAGGTCGGACGCTTTTACAAAGGGTGATGATGCAGGAATACTACTCATTGATATGACGTACGAGAAGGTGTACCAATTTATTTGGAAGAATATCATTTGTCGATATGGTCTTCCTCATGCTTTCATCACAGACCATGGAACACAATTTGATAACGAGGAGTTCGCTGCCTATTGTCATCAATCAAATATTTTGAAGGTCCACTCAGCACCAGGCCATCCTCAAAGCAATGGACAAACTGAAGTGACAAACAGAACACTGCTGAATGGTTTGAAGAAAAGATTGGATGATGCGAAAGAAAACTAGATCAACGAGCTACAATCAGTACTTTGGGCTTACCGAACTACTCCCCGAGTAGCAACAGGAGAATCACCATATATGCTGGCATTTGGAAGTGAAGCTGTTATACCTGCCGAGTTGGGCCTCCCAACACACAGGGTTCTGAATTTCAATTCCCCTGTCAGCGACTTAATGAGAAGACTGGATTTAGACGTGCTCGAGGAAGTTAGAGAAGAAGCAGCCATTAGAAATGCTGCTTACCATCAGCGAATAGCTTTGTTCTACAACAAAAGGGTGAAGAAGTGCGACCTGAAAGAAGGAGATTATGTGCTGAAGAAAGTAATTCCAAAGCACAATAAGCTGGAGGCAAACTGGCATGGACCATACCGAGTTACAGAAGTTGTTCGACCAGGAACTTATCGAATAGCAACTTTAGAAGGCGAGGAGTTTAAGAATGCCTGGAATGCAGAGCACCTGCGCAAATATTATCAGTGATGAATAAAATGAAGATATTCTGCCAAATTCTTTCTTTTTATTGAAAGTTTTTCAGGGAATAGTGCTACACACTACTCGGGGCAAAACTCGGTAAAGCTCAGGCTACTCAAATTTTTTTTCTCGAAAATGCCAACTAAGGTTGGTCGAGAAACCTATATTCCTCCGGGAAGTAAAGCTCAGGTTACTCAAACTTTTTTCTCGAAAATGCCAACTAAGGTTGGTCGAGAAACTTATATTCCTCCGGGAAGTAAAGCTACCAATATTCCTCCGGGAAGTAAAGCTACCTATATTCCTCCGGGAAGTAAAGCTACCAATATCCCTCCGGGAAGTAAAGCTACCAATATTCCTCCGGGAAGTAAACCTACCTATATTCCTCCAGGAAGTAAAGCTACCAATATTCCTCCGGGAAGTAAAGCTACCTATATTCCTCCGGGAAGTAAAGCTACTTGTATTCCTCCGGGAAGAAAAAATTTTGTATTCCTCTGGGAAGAAAAACCTTGTATTCCTACGGGAAGTAAAACTATATGTTCCTCGGGAAATAAAAGTATTCCTAAAAATGCCAACTTATGTCGGTCAGGAAGTAAATATATTCTCGAAAAGGCCAACTAGAGTTGGTCGGAAAGTAAAATTATTTCAAAAAGACTAACTATGGCTGGTCGGGGATAAAAATCCACCAACTGTAGTTGGTCGACAAGGAAAATTTATCGACCTTGGTTGGTCGGAATCATTTAAGAGAAAAATCTACTAACTATGGCTGGTCAGGGATAAAAACCCACTAACTGTAGTTGGTCGACAAGTAAAATTTAACTATCTTGGTTGGTCGGAAACATTTTAAACATTTTTGATACTCGTAACTTTATTATTAAGTGATCGAGTAACATTTTTATACTCGTAACTTTATTACTAAGTTGGTCGAGAAACAAAACTTTATTATTAAGTGATCGAGCAACATAAATGATGCTCGTAACTTTTTAATAATTACTAAGTTGGTCGAGAAACAAAACATCATTTTTACCAAGTGACTACCCGACAATAAGCTGGTCGACAGTAACTTGATCGACAAACTACACAATATTGTTATCTTTTTAACAGATATGCATGCACAAATATAAAGTGTTTGATAATTACAAGACAATAGCAATTAAGATTTGCAAACAAAAATGAAAGTCTTTCATTGAATTCAAAATAAATTACATTGATAATAAAATGAAAGTTACATTGACATTGAAATGTATACTAATTACTACATCAAAATTCCTATTCTACTGGTCTTTTCCCCTCTGCTTTTGACACAGGTTCCTTGCCAGCAGGCGGATCATTTAAAGCCAGAGGAGAATTTATGAAATTGAGATCTTTCAACATCCTGATATTCATCACGGATGGTCGATCTAAGAGGTGATCGGGACGAGATATATCGGCTTTTGAATGGAGATTGTAGTCACCGAGATACTTTGAAATCAAGCTCTGAGGAATGGACCGTGCAGGGATCCAACTCATATCCAATTTGTACGGTGGCACAAGTAAGTTGAGCAGCCCGGGATCATGGTAGTCCCACAGGTAATGACCCTGTTCGAGTTGCAGCACACCTAGGGCATTTAACCAGCCCTGCTTGTAGCCCTCATTATTGGTATTCTGGATACGATCGTCCAAGTGGTATAGCGCTTCGTTGTATCCAGCCATCCAGAACTCCCTGGGCTGTTTGTGGAACTGATATGTTAGCCTCTCCAGCTGCTCATGGAGATTTTTGATGAAGAGTTCCTTATTCTCCAAAGCAGATTTCTGCCCCGAGAGCTGCTCTTCCAGGTCCCTGATCTTCTTTGACATTTCAGCCAACGTCGGGTTCTTCGCCATTAATTGGAAGGCTTGGTTCTCTAAGGCAGACTGAGTCCTCTATTCCTCGACAGGAATACGAGCTGCTCTTACTCCTCCCCGAGGTGCTCTTGCTCGTCCCCTTGAAGAAGAAGAAAGGCAAGACCTTTTCAAGGTTTCCAACTCGTCCCTCAAGTTGGCGTTCTCGACCTCCAAGAACGAGAATCCTTCATCAGTCACTGTGATTAAGGATTTTGAAGAGGAAGCTGCAGACTTTAATTGTGACAGCTCCCTTTGCAGGTTGTTGTTCTCTTGCTCTAGCAATTCGGCAATTTTTCTGCACTCCTCGACCTCGCCCTTCAGAGTTCTCTCCCTCACATCATACCCAGTAAAAAGCTTCCCGTAGCCCTTATCGGCAATGATCAGCTTGTACTTCTTCTCATACCCCTCATGCAACAGGGCAGTTGATTCTTTATATTGTAGATGAAGGTCTTCGAGGGTACCTTAGAGATCCTCGATCATATCATAATAGGCCACATTATTGGCCACTGCTCTATCAAGTAGACACTTCAGATATTGATATGCTTCAACTGCCTGTTCTGAAGCATCCTGGCCGAGGATGTCGACGACTTGTGCTGCACTCAGGTCTGTGTGACCAGCCTTAAAGTATTCATTTCATTGTCACAATAGCTTTGTATCATGGGCAGATAACAATTCCATCCTGGCCAGAAACTAGCAGAGAAAGAAAAAGCAATAATCAATAAGAGGTACAAGCAGAGTATGAATAGAAAATAGACAACAATATGTAAAAAGTCCAAGTTTTATTATATCATAGTTCAGAGTTACAAGTTCTAGGTTACATTTGATGAAAGAAAAATAAAATGTAAAGATAAACCCGAACAACTCTACACCTTTTCCTTGTCTCCCAAAACCTTCTCAGGAGGCTGGGACGAGGAAGTAGGTTGCTCGGAGGAAATGGATAGTTGCTCGGGGAGCACTGACAATTGCTCGGAGGAAGTAACGATTTGCTGAAGTTCCTCGGCAGTAGGCTGAATGGCTGAGGGATGATCTCCCATCACCATAGAAGACTCTTCGGAGGCAGCTTCATCCTCTTCTAAGTCTTCAGGAGTTGGAGGGGGACCAGGGATGTGTTGCTGAAAGAGCTCAGAATTTTCATCCACTTTCATCTCCTGAAGAGCAGCAACCCATCCATCCCTAAAGTATTTGAGGCAGACATAGTCCACTTGCGACACCATGGCAGCCAATCCCTTGTTCCACCCCTTGTCCCAGCCACCGCTGAAGGACTTCTTCACAGCCAGATTCCTTTTTAACTTTTCCGAGGAAAGCTTCTCGGACAGAAGGTCATCAGCATCTTTCAGTTTTTTCTCAGCCTCCTCCTTATGCCGATTTACCTCCCGAAGTTAAGACAACTCCTCTTCAGCAATCCTGAGCTTATCTGTGACACACCGCCTAATTAAACCTTGGGTGATCAAGCCTTATTTTAATATAAACAGGTTTCTTTAATGGTTCATTCTTAGCATCACTGTCGAACGCCTTTTAAAAATTTCTAACCACCTATGTGAAATTAAAACGGGTGCCAAATTTTATCTTTCTTAAACAACAAATATTCCAAACCACACATTACCAATACTAGATATGAATACACAGTATGAAAAAATAATCTGAAAGCAATTAAAGTCTTGCCGTAAACCACGACCCACAAAGATAACTACAAGTCCATAACTAGAATAAACTGTAATAGTAAAGGTGGAACGACATGTTCCAACTAGGAATAATAAAACTGAGATCCTGCACTAGAACTGAAAAAGAGGAAGCGTCTAAACAATCCCTGCAACCTCCACACTGGCTGCAGCTCCCAAATCTCTGACATGGAATCAAGCTGGGTGTCCCTGTGGCTGGGCACCTAAAAGGTTTTTAAAATTTTACATAGCAAGAGTTAGTACTCAAAACATTTGAAAATATTTTGCAAGCAGTTATTACAATTAAGTTATTTATTACACATATTAAGGTTTCGCACACTCCTTTGAACTTACTCACCTCTCTTACGTGGTACATAACTATCAAGGGTACTTAGTCTACCTAGTTATACTTCCCATAACCGTAGTTAACTCATTCACTGTTCGTTGTCCTTATTCTTGTAATAATTTCATCATGCTAAAAATTATTACTAAGACATTTACATATCATTTCATTGTCTACTATTCTCAATTTGTAGATTATGCACATAGAAACATTTTATCCCACAATAATGTATTTAATATTAGTTACCACTAATATATCCTTTTATTACACACAAAGGACCTTTGGCTCGGAATAATTCATGGACTCCAAGTGAAAGTTGGTACGGAATGATCCATCGACCCCAACTACCTACAAATATAAATATATACACATATTCTGGTTCGGGACTCTTTCATCGCGGCACCAGTTCAAAGTTTGGTTCGGCATTCAACATCGACCCCAAATTTATAATAACTTTATGTTAGTTCGGAATGTCACATCGACCCTAACATAATTAATTTAGGTAATATTCTCTTAACCCAAACCTATTTATATAAATTTAGTAGGTACACATCCGACCTAAGAATTATACTCGTATATTCTCCGTACTTATTAATTACAATTTATCTCACTATTGTATTTATTCGAGTATTCGTGTAACTCTAAGGTTCCTAGTTACCCCTCCCTTAATTCAGTAGTTAAGTTAATTTTAACCTACTGGTATTTTCTTTTCAGAATTAAGTCTCACTCTTTCCGTAATTAAGTTAACCATCTCAACCCACGGCTAAGTCAATCGTTCTTTCCTCATTCCATTTCTCCAACATTCCTACTCAATCATTAGTGGAGGAACCTAATGGTACACCTACTGGAAATTTCAAAGTCCCCTCATAGGAAAAATATCATTTCTAAGGTTCCCATTAAGCAACGGCAATTAAAGAAATTTATACACAAATTCTATATAGTTCAGACAGGGTCGATCGATCGAAGGAAAATGGTCGATCGATCGACTGCTCGATCGATCGATCGACATCCAAGGGTCGATCGATCGATCAAGCAGTGACAGACCCAGTTCATCTTCTTCACGAATGCGCAATTGGTGGTAACCCGATCTCAAATTGATCTTTGAGAAGTATGCATCCCCTCTCAATTAATCAAACAAGTCGTCAATCCTCGGTAATGGATACTTATTACGTATCGTTACTTTGTTCAGCTCTCTGTAATCTACACACAGACGAAGTGAACCATCCCTTTTCTTCACAAACAGTACTGGCGCACCCCATGGCGATGTACTCCGTCGAATAAAACCCTGTCCTAATAGTTTCTGAATTTGCTCTCTCAGTTCCCGCATCTCCGAAGGAGCCATGCGATATGGTGCTCTGGCAATCGGTCTCGTCCCCGGTGTTAGATCAATCACGAACTCTATCTCTTTTCTAGGTGGTAACCCTGGTATCTCCTGAAAGACATCCTCAAAATCCCTCACCACAGGGATTGAGTCCAGAGAAACGACAACCCCATGTGAGGTCTCCTCCTCAATATAATATAAATGAGTTTGCGATCCTCCCTCGGGAAGTGGCATTGCCACAAGGAACATCTCCTGCCCCGGGATGGAAAACACGATGGTCCTCTCATAAGAATCTACCATTGCCCTATTATTTGCCAACCAATCCATGCCTAGGATGATGTCATATCCCTCCATATCCAGCACTAGAAGGTCCGCCGCTAGACTCAATATCCCGACCATAATGTCCACACCCTTACAAATCGAGTGTATAAGGGACCCACTACCCATCGGTGACTCCACACAGATAAGATGAGTGTCTGCTGTCTCTAAAAGGCCGGCTGCCCGTGCAAATCTAGTGGAAATAAACGAATGCGTCGCCCCTGTGTCAAACAAAATATTCCCCTCAAGCCCATGAATAGGAAACATACCCGCAACTGCCGGCGGTGCCGGCTGAAATGGAATGTCACGGATGTTGAACACACGCCCGTACTGCATCTACCCTGGCTGTGGGGCCTGTACTGCTGCTGGGGCTAATGGTGCCTGTTGCCCCTGTTGGGCACCCTGCTGTTGTGCCCGGTCTTGCTGTGGACAATTTCTGCTATTGTGACCCTGCTGACCACAAGTGAAGCACTGACCCTGAAACTGTCTTTGTCCTTGGCCCTGACGTTGGCCCTGTCGCCCTTGGCCTTGTTGTCCCCCATTTTGATTACCCTGGCCCTGTCGACCCTGAGGGACTGGTTGCTGAGGACCCTGCTGGCCCTGCCGGTTGAAGCGATACTTCCCGTGCTTAAACTTCTTGGCAGGGTTCCCCTGTCGGGAATCCTGCCCCAACTGACCCGCTGCCTGCTGTTGTGTTGCGCTGCTGCCACTACCTCCATCCACCTTGCCCGGTTGGCTAGACTCACCCCTCTTACTTCCCTTAGTATGAAAGCGGTGATCCTGACAGTGTAGTAGAGCGGCATTTACGACATCTGTGTAGGTTACCAATGCCGAATTACCAATTAAATGCTGTCTGATTCTCCAGGTTAGGCCCTCCATAAATGTGGACTTCTTCCTCTCCTCGTTGCTCACCTCATTTGGCACAAAATTGGCCAAGCGGGTAAACTCCTCCTCGTAGTCAGCAACTGAGCGATCACCCTGAACCACTTCGCTGAACTTCTTTCTCATCTCAGACTCTACTGCTGGAGGGAAATACTTGCGGTCAAACCGCACCCAAAACTCAGAAATAGTCAAAGTATCTCTCTCCTCGGTGGTGGTAACTGACTCCCACCACTATAGGGCCGCTCCTGATAGACGGAAAGTGGCTAGCATCTGTTCCTGTACTCCGGTGCACTCTAGAATGCGCAAGTGGCGCTGGATATTCTTCTTCCAGTTGCACGCTTCCACTATATCAGTACTGCCCTGAAACTCGGGTGGGTGCCCCTTCTGAAATGTCTCCCTGACTCGTTGCCAAGTGGATGGTCCTGCCGGAACTTGCACTACCGGTGCCACAGGGGGAGGTACTTGGGGCTGAGGAAAGTGGGCTGCCATTGCCCTCATCGCTATCTCAACTGCCTGAGCCACTATCACTGCAACCTGAGTAGTGGAGATTAGCTCGGGTGGGGGTGGTGGTATCGGTACCTGTGGCTCCTGATGAGCCTCCCTCACCTCCTCTTTGGCTTCAGCCCTCTCTTCCCTCAGTCTCCTTGGCGGCATCTGAAATAAGATACTAATTGTATAAGTACACAGTTTATACAAAATTTTAAGGGCAGAAGTACGATAACGCAACAGTGGAAATTTTTAATCAACAATCCTAATAGTAGGGCTCTAATACAAACAAACGTAACGTTGAATCGTAGTAAGCCGTACAGATCCTATGGACACTAGAACCTGATGCTCTGATACCATCTGTGACACCCCGCCTAATTAAACCTTGGGTGATCAAGCCTTATTTTAATATAAACAGGTTTCTTTAATGGTTCATTCTTAGCATCACTGTCGAACGCCTTTTAAAAATTTCTAACCACCTAAATGAAATTAAAACGGGTGCCAAATTTTATCTTTCTTAAACAACAAATATTCCAAACCACACATTACCAATACTAGATATGAATACGCAGTATGCAAAAATAATCGGAAAGCAATTCAAGTCTTGCTATAAACCACGGCCCACAAAGACAACTACAAGTCCATAACTAGAATAAACTGTAATAGTAAAGGTGGAACGACATGTTCCAACTAGGAATAATAAAACTGAGATCCTGCACTAGAACTGAAAAAGAGGAAGCGTCTAAACAATCCCTGCAACCTCCACACTAGCTGCAGCTCCCAAATCGCTGACATGGAATCAAGCTGGGTGTCCCTGTGGCTGGGCACCTAAAAGGTTTTTAAAATTTTACATAGCAAAAGTTAGTACTCAAAACATTTGAAAATATTTTGCAAGCAGTTATTACAATTAAGTTATTGATTACACATATTAAGGTTTCGCACACTCCCTTGAACTTCCTCACCTCTCTTACGTGGTACGTAACTATCAAGGGTACTTAGTCTACCTAGTTATACTTCCCATAACCGTAGTTAACTCATTCACAGTTCGTTGTTCTTATTCTTGTAATAATTTCATCATGCTAAAAATTATTACTAAGACATTTACATATCATTTCATTGTCTACTATTCTCAATTTGTAGATTATGCACATAGAAACATTTTATCCCACAACAATGTATTTAATATTAGTTACCACTAATATATCCTTTTATTACACACAAAGGACCCTTGGCTCGGAATGATTCATCGACTCCGAGTGAAAGTTGTTTCGGAATGATCCATCGACCCCAACTACCTACAAATATAAATATATACACATATTCTGGTTCGGGACTCTTCCATCGCGGCACCAGTTCAAAGTTTGGTTCGACATTCAACATCGACCCCAAATTTATAATAACTTTATGTTAGTTCGGAATGTCACATCGACCCTAACATAATTAATTTAGGTAATATTCTCTTAACCCAAACCTATTTATATAAATTTAGTAGGTACACATCCGACCTAAGAATTATACTCGTATATTCTCCGTACTTAATAATTACAATTTATCTCACTATTGTATTTATTCGAGTATTCGTGTAAATCTAAGGGCCCTAGTTACCCCTCCCTTAATTCAGTAGTTAAGTTAATTTTAACATACTGGTATTTTCTTTCCGGAATTAAGTCTCACTCTTTCCGTAATTAAGTTAACCATCTCAACCCACGGCTAAGTCAATCGTTCTTTCCTTATTCCATTTCTCCAACATTCCTACTCCATCATTAGTGGAGGAACCTAATGGTACACCTACTGGAAATTTCAAAGTCCCCTCATAGGAAAAATATCATTTCTAAGGTTCCCATTAAGCAACGGCAATTAAAGAAATTTATACACAAATTCTCTATAGTTCAGACAGGGTCGATCGATCGAAGGAAAATGGTGGATCGATCGACTGCTCGATAGATCGACATCCAAGGGTCGATCGATCGATCAAGCAGTGACAGACCCAGTTCATCTTCTTCCTACGGGTTTCACCATTTTTACATCTCTAACTTTCATGATAAGCCATCATATTCACAACCAACAATTTCTAATCATTCCTACATGTTCTGGGATGATTACTAACGATTTAAAACAACAAAATCATTATAAATCTTGGCCAAATTCACTGAAAATCTCTCTAATATTCAAGAACCCTAAAAATGCATTCTTTATATTTTTCATCAAAATTCCAGATTTTCTTACGAATTTCTCATCAAGCTTTCTATGATATAAACACACTTGGTAATTCAAAAATGTCCTACATGCAAATCCTTATCAATCATGGATTATTATCAATTATTTGTTCCCAAGAATATCATAAAATCATGTTCTTCCTAAAGCTTAATCATGGGTATTATAACTCAATTATTTTGCAAATAACCACTTGCCTTATTATTTGTAGGGTCTGATTTCGTGGTTGTTGATGATGATTGATGATATAGATACTTCAATCCTCCTTCCCAACAATCTTTGTGGTGAAATCTTCCTAAGATGATCCCTCCTTCCTTCTTCTGCCTTAGCAATTTGCCTCTCTCTCTCTTCTCTAATGGCTATGGTGTAACTCTAATTGCCTAACCCTAGCCACCACTCTTATAATCAGATTCAGGGTTTCAAAATTCGTAGGTCTTCTTTCCCATAATTGTAAAGAGACCAAAACGTCCCCGAATCAACCGTGGAATCAACCGTGGAATCTAAATTATTTTGACTAAACTAGTACCCCCGAGTACACTATTTTGAGTAATTCGACCCTTTCGGAATCAACCGTGGAATCTAAATTATCATTTGAGTCTTGTAAATATTTTTCTACTCTCATCCTTAATTTTGTCGAGATACTTCCGGTACGTCCATATAGTCACTAGACCATACATATCAACATTGAAAATCTCTACTCACCTTTAGTAAATTTTCTATAACACATATTCATCTTTATAAACATAATATCTATTTAAATTACTCTACTCATGTAATTTAAATCAAACATATTTAATCACATTAAATTACTCTACTCACGTAATTTAATTAAAGCGTATTTAATCCCATTAAATTACTCTACTCACGTAATTTAAATCAAATATATTTAATCACATTAAATTACTCTACTCACGTAATTTAATTAAAGCGTATTTAATCCCATTAAATTACTCTACTTACGTAATTTAAAATTAAGCAGAATTACGGGGTATTACATTATCCTCAAGCTCCCCAGCAGTTTTGAGCTTCTCTTCAAGCTCTTTATTCTTCTTCGCCAGACTATTCACTTTTTTCTCCAACTCCTTGGAGACATCAACAGCTCGAGCTTTTTCCTGCTCGGTGGAGGCAAGCTTCTTCTCCCAGACAACCTTGTCAGTGGCATATTTTTGGCGAGAATCGTCCAAAGACTTGATAGCTTCTTCCAGAGCTCCCTCCACACTGGACGAGGAGCATGAAGCTTTAATTGCTTCATCCTTCTTCATAATTATATTAAAGTAGCTCGTCAACTGTGAAAGTAAAAAGAAAGCAAGTCAGAAACAGAAATGACAAGGGAAATATGAAAAGTTCAAAGTAAGAAGACTTACAGAAGCAAGGTGGCGAGCAACTAACGAAGTGACCATGTCCCGAGTAAGATTTTCTTCAGTACCTTGGACCTCGAGAATAATCCAGAACTTTACCGAGCTTATGGCAGAGCTCGAGGGAACAAAAGTTGGAACCCCAGTTCCAATAGCTGGGGGCTGAGTGATGGTGTCAGCCAAATTGACAGAGGAGCTCTTCTTCAGCCTCCTCGGGGGAACAGGAACAGATTCAACCAAGGAAGAACCCTTGGTCGGTCATATTAGAATCACCTCTCCAGGAGCAGCAGACCTGCTCGGAGCCACTGCAGGCTTCTTGGCAACCTTCACAACAGCAGCCGAGGAAGGTGCATCATTCTTCTTTGTCCCCTCCCCTGGGACATCAACTTTACTTCTTTTTGCCTCTCCAGAACCAGAGGCAGGCTTCTCGAAGAGAGTGGGAGGTCTTCTCTTCTATGTTCTTTCACTCAAAGGGATGTGAGATTCAGGCGAGGAGCTGGTGGAACCTGGTACTGGCTCTGATTCACTTATTACTGGACGAGCAGTAAAAGAGGTGGTGTAGCTCTTGTATTACAGAAGATATGAAGCCGACCTAATATGCTCGTCGACAACAGATTGATGCAGACTCCAGATAAGTTTCAAGTGCCTTATATTAACATCTGCTTCTTTTGGGCACTTTCTTTTGTTATCAACTGCAAATAAATAAACATTGCCATCAGTAACACATTTTATCAAACATAAAGGAAGCATACTTTCAAAATAAATAAAATTAAATAAGAATAACCTATCCCATTGCCATAGGGAGGGCATCTGGGACCCTGATAAACTTCATCTCCTGATAAAGGAGCATGTTGCCAATTTTTTATGACAACCCCGTGCTCAAAATAATCCCTATTGGCATCAGAGAGATTGACTACTAAAGCCCTATTTAACATTCTAGTTTTTAAATAAAAGGTGTTATCACCAACTGCCCATCTATAACAAAACATAATCTCAGGAATTCCTATGCGAGTTTCATGGATTTGATTTAATCTATGCACCCCATTAACTATTCTCCATGTGTTGGAGGCTATTATTGAAGGGCTATTCTTGCATGGATTTGACATTTTTAATAAGTGCACACCCTATAATTATTAAACTTTAAAAAGAGTAGAGAATAAAATTTAACACTAAATAGGTGAAAAAATATTTCACCATATTACTTTTCATCGCGTTGAAACTTATTTTACCCCGAACCAAACGGACCCTAGCACTCGACTTCTGAGCCATAGCAATCGACTATTTTGACATAAGTGAATTGACCTAAGCATTCTCAATACTTGTTTAAAAAGCTTATAAGTTATTTGATGTTCATTCTATCACCATTAAAAAATGATTTTTTTAATTTAATCCCTAAAATAATGACATATTTGACTTAACCCTCCAGAATTAAAAAAATTAGAAATAATATCTTAAACCCAATTGGACATTATTTAAAAAAAAATCACTAATATATATTTTGACTTACCCCCTATATTTTTTTGAAAAAATAATCTCTTCTTCATCTTCTTCCCCAAAATCAAACCCTAACCCCACTAATGATAGGACTCAAACCCCCCAAGAATAAAAGGGGGAATTCAAATAATAAGATAAAATATAGAATGCAAACTCAAAACATCACTTGTTAAGACTTGTTACCAAACATACCACAACAAATATTCCTAATATATTTGGGAAATTAAATATATTACTGACTCGAGTGAAATAAACAACTTAGGTGGAATTATAAGGTCTAGATACGTTGCCCCACTAGGGAGCTTAAGCATATGATTTCATAGGGATGGTGGTGCCTTAGAATGGAATATATTTATTGTTTATTGTCTTTTCAATCATAGGATATTATTATATGCTAGAGTTATTTAAGTTCTGATAACTCCTTAACGTGATCCATAAGTAAAAAATATCAAGTGTCAAATTGATTAATGATTGGGTCCTGAAAATTCAAAGAGTCAATGTTCTTTAATATGGTCAATTAAAGAGCATTTTTTATTAATCAAATGTTTAGGGACTCATTGGTATCTTCCGTGATGGACGGTTAAGATTAAGGGATTGTTAGAGATTTCGGTCCCCCCCCCCCCCCCCCTCTCTCTCTCTCTCTCTCATGGATTAAAAAAATAAAATAAGAATAATGTTTTGTTTAATTAAGTGTTTACTAATTAAATTGAGGAAGAGCATCTTCTTCCCAGCTTCGCTTTTGAGTACAAAAGAACACGAGGAATCGAAAAACTATAGGGGTCCGTTTGGTTTGTGATGATATACTTTTAATTGTTGTAAAAAATAAAATGGTTAAATATTTTTTAACATATTTAAAATTACAAAAAATTTGAGTTGACATTTTGAATAACTACACACCCTATAATTATTAAACTTAAAAAAAGAGCAGAGAATAAAACTTAACACCAAATAGGTGAAAACATATTTCACCATTGTTGATACCAAATTTAATCCGCTAACATGGCTCAATAAAGTGAAGACACGTGGCAGTCTACGTGGCAACAGCAAATATTTTCGAGGAACCCACATGCTCCGAGGAACCACACTACAACGAGGAACACTGCTTCCCTGAGGAACTCATACGCTCCGAGGAACACTGCTTCCCCGAGGAACTCATACGCTCCGAGGAACAAGAACTCTCCGAGGAACTCTTAAATACCTAGAAGCTTAGGCGGTCCGAGCAACTCAGGCAGTCCGAGCTGCACCTCGAACAAAGCATTAATAGCTGGATAACCAACAATTTGACTGTTCATTAAATGCTTATCATTCAGACGCACATGCTTAAGGGGCATTGAATGTATTACCCTTTCATATGTACATCATTTAATGTATTACCCTTTCACATTACAGCCTCAGGGCTATAAATACATTGTACAATCCTCATTGTAAGGGGATCGGAATTTCTTGATAGAACTTGTAATCGAGAATTCCCAAACACTCAGCAATAACATAACAGTGGACGTAGGCCATTTTTATAAGGCTGAACCACTTTAAAATTCTTTTTCTCATTTATTTATCTGTGATTGAATAATTAGAGTGATCTAATTTTTTACATCAACAACCATATTACTTTTCATCGAGTTGAAACTTATTTTACCTCGAAAATAACGGCCGTAGCACTTGACTTCTGAGCCATAGCAGTTGACTATTTTGACAAGAGTTAATTGACCTAATCACTCCACATACTTGTTTAAGAAGCTTATTAGTTATTTGATGCTTCTTCTATCACCATTAAAAAAAAAATGTAATCCCTGAGATAATGACATATTTTTACTAAACCTCGAGAAATTAAAAAATTAAACATAACCTTTTAGAAACAAAAGGAAATTATTTAAAAAAACTCACTAATGTATATTTTGACTTGCCCCTATATTTTTCGACAAAAAGAATCTCTTCTTCATCTTCTTCCCCAAAATCAAACCATAACCCCACTAAGTTCTAACACTACTTTTCTCCTTGAATTGTGTATCCCCCTTCATTGCCAATTTGAACACATCCTTATAAGTCCAATAAGGTTAAAATAGGACAACATTTGAAATTTTAGTCGTTAAAACAACAAGAGAGAGAGCATCATGAGATGATCAAATATTTTTGAATACCCCTCCACGGAAAACTCATTTTGCCTAAAGTTGTGAAAGTTAGGAAAAACATATTATAAGTAATGATCAAGCAAATATGTCTTCTTTAACTCTGTTTCCATCATCTTTCAACATTCCAAACAAATTGAGGATTGTTTCTTCAACTTAGTGGCAACCAACTTCACTTTTTAGATTTCCCAAATTTAATTGTACTCAAAGATTCTCTCCACGTCATTGAGCCAATTAATGAATTCATTGCCTTGGATTTGACCTATAAATTATGTAATGTCAACTTTGATAGAATTACGGTGATTGGGTTAGTTTTGTTCCATATATACGATTCAAAGGATCCTCTTCTTTCGATATGATCATTGTAAAATGGTTTAATCTCCTCTTCATTTTATGGTAATTCATTCTCCCAACCATGATACAAACCATCATGATACTAAGATTTATAATGTAACACATGGTGCTAGAGTTGTTTTACTTTTGTCATCAAATCATCCATTTCAATGCCACGTAATTTCTGTTCACGTATCGTTCCATCAATAATCGGGCCACAATGACGATTTGTTATCGCAATGTGGATATGATACCAAATTGACATAGAATAAAGAAGAGAAAGAGATAACATAAGAGAAGAATAAACTAAAAAGAAGGAGAAACACTCGTTGCCAATTGGAATCAACCAAAAGGTTAAGAGCAAAATAAGAAGAATCCACTTCTTAGGCAAAAGTCTGTTAATAATTTGAAATCAATTTGCTTTAGCTTCATAAATTCTAAACCCGTATATAGGTACTTGAAAAAACCCTCCAGCAATGGTTAACTAATATATATTAAGGAGAATAATAATAAACTTTAAATTGAAAAATTAAAAGATATTACCCTTGGGACTAAAAACTAATCTGCCTTGAAATTTTATATCACTTAAAATTCTATCTTTTCTCCGTGTACATTAAATTAGAAGTTTAACCATATACCAAATGAAAGTTCTGGAAGTCTTATTTTAAATGAGCTTTGAAACAATTCATTTGGATTTCTGAGAACTGAGTTATGACCGTTTTACCAATGGGTGTTTGTGATGGTAATCGAATCCGAAAACAGATTCTTTGGTTCTTCTAAGCCCAATGAATGAACCGTGAAGCTTGTTGGGACTTATAGGAATATTATAGGTTTCTTATGCATCAGTTGCTAAATGTGTGTTATATAATACTACATTACCCAATTTGATAAGCTTATAATTAGGGATATTTTGCAAAGGCAAGGACTTAGAATCCACTAAAAGAACTGAATTTTATAATTATCTCTCTACACTTTCAAGAAGGTACACTATTTATTGCAAAAGCCCAAAATGTCAAATTATTTAAAGGATGGTAAAATTAGTGGAAGAACCAAATAACAAAATGTGGCCATAAAGGATGTTAAGGTATTTGTACCTTTCCCTATCACTTCTGAAATAATTAATCTATTAGTTCGTGGATTATTTTACAACTAAAGAATAATTAAATCATCAAACACCATATAATTGGATTATCACCATCAAACAAATATAGATAAAATCACAAGGAGTACTTTTAAGAAGATCTTAAAAGGATTTTTGTATCCTAAATGATTATGTAATTTATTTACAAGAATGTGATTTTAACATACGAGTAAGAAAAGGTACAGTTTTGTTTCACAATTTGTACGAAATTATAATTATATGAAATGCCTCTAATAGACCAAAATAAAGTTTATGATAGCATTTAATTACCTAATTAGCACTATAGGGCGTTAGTTGTAACAAGTCTATGTATAATCTGAAAGGGTGAGGCGTGACCCACTCCAATGAAAAAGCCCTTCAAGGTGTTTAAAGCTTTAGGAGTAGCAAGTAAGTTGAAAACTAACTTTTGAAATATAATGAAAATTTTATGATTATAATATGAGGAAGAAAATTATTAAATATAAGCTTTTTAGTAATAAAAAAAAGAATGAAATCACTTGAGAGTGATGATTTTTTTAGAGTAAAGAGACAAGCACTATAAGTACCTAAGAGAGAGAGGGAAGAAAATAATTTATGTGTTAGATTGGGCAGAGTAACAATGCTTCAGAAATGGTGTTTTGATTTGACCTTGACCATGTGCTCTGTTTATAGCTAAATATTAGGGTTGTCGTTACATGTTCATGCTAAAGGGATATTCCTTGCGGTAATATCTTAGTAATACTTTTTATCCTATTTTACTATTTGTCGCTGTCCACTCTGACAGGTAACATCTGGTGTAACAAAAATCCAGAAGCAAATATTTAGGCAATAGTTCTAAAAAGTACGACTATGTGAATATTTCAAATAATTACTTGTGAGCGGCCTTGAGGGCCAGTCACCAATGTTGTAGGTTAAAATGGTTTTGTGAGCAGTACCTTGACTGCTAGCTTATTTTACTATGTGTGATCTGTGTAAGTGTGTGAGTGACCTCTTATGTCCCTCCTATTAGTGTTCTATATTTACTAGGGAATCTAAGTGGTTGAGCCTTAGCTTGATCAACAAGACTTGTCTATCAGCCTCTATACCAAAGCTCTCAAGAGATCCCAACTTCCCATATGTTCGAGCCCTATTTGTTTGTTTAAGGCTTCTTGCTAACCATTTCTGTTTTAAAGAATAATGGTGTTAGTAAGTAATTTATTATTAGAAACATCTTTATTGAAATAAATTGGGGTGCTCATGTAGCATTTCTTTACTGTCTTCTGGTTGCTTGCGTGGCTCCCCCTGCCCCTCACTGGCTTGTATCCACTAGCATGGCACCCCCTCGTTGACCTGGGGTTACTTGTATGGTATCTCTTAACTATCTTGGGGTTGCTTGCATAACACCCCTTCGCTGTCATGGACCCACTCGCTTGTCATCCCCTCACTGACTTAAGGTTTCTTGCATGGCATCTCATTATTGTCTTGGGGTTTCTCTCATGGGACCCCCCTCGATGTCTTTGACCCATTCACGTGGCATGCCCTTTCGGACTTGGGATTGCTTGTCCAATATTATTGACTTTTGTTTTTCGCCTGATCGCACACAACTTAAATTTTATAAGAGTAAGACCTCACATATTTCATAAATGCTTAACTTGATGGAGTCTCATATAAGATTTAAAGGAAATAACCTATTACATTGAATAAACCCTAATTGATCTTATAAGTCAATAAATTTTTAATTAATTAAGACGTCAATACATTCCCCCCCTCCCCCTCCCATCATCCGACAGGAGGCAAGATGACGACGAAAAAAAAGGTTTTGTTGAAGAGTTTATTATCCAAACAATTCTCCAAGATTTTTTATGTTCCCATCTTATTGCAATAATAATTTTTCATTTTTTGCAGGTCATATATTGTTAGCACCCTGTTTGATAGAATGCCTTATTGAATAATTTTTTTTAGCTCATATATTCTTTGTAATTGGGTTAACATGTCTGTCGATTTTATTTTAAATAAATTTATGTCATTTTTTTGTATCACGCTCGCGTATCATGTGGGTTCAATACTAGTGTACTTGTATAATTGTGAAACTTCATAGTAGATGGCTTTAATGTCAATTAATTGAAAATACAGTGTCATAAAGATGCACATAAGATTTTGGTGCGCCTATATCAACAAATCCCCCATTGTTTAACATGTTTCTAACATGCAAAATTCACTTGATAGAAATAATTATAGTAATTGGCATAAAAAATGTCCGTCTGTTTTAGAATATATTTCATTTTCTCACCCTTAAATCTAAAGTAGGTTTCGTTGAGACTAGAGGTGATTGCACTACCGGACCTTACCATCTTCTCTGAAAAAATTTGAATTGGTTTTCAATATTTTATTGGTAAAAATAAAATTATTGAAAATTTTGTAATTATTTTGGTTTAGACGATTCAAAACTTGTTTTACCGAAATTACGGTAGTACTAAAAGTGAGAAAAATTACTAAATAAAAAATAATTATTTGAAATGCTAACACTACCAAATGTCTTAGACTTTTATAGTAATTAGAAATATTAATTAAAATTGGCAGGGCTGCATATGATTACATGTAGTAGGATATTAACTGCTAAGTTACTTCTGAGGCTTAATAGAGAGAAAAATTATCGCCCACCCTTTGGATAGTTGAAAAAGGGGAAATAACAAGTTTATCGGACCTAGAGGGGTTCATGGTCCCCTAACCAGGATTAAATCGATCCACACCCTTTCGTATTGTTCAGAAATGTAGTGAGAGTACTTTGATGAAAATAAATATTTTGAGGTCCAACATGAGTAGTCAGGGATTGCCGAGGGTGTGCCCCGTGAGGAGAGATGGCTTGGTACGAAAATAAGGGAAATTGGTACCGATAAAAGTGAGATCTTCTCTAACATAGAGATGATAGAGATAGTGTAGTATAGGCTCATATTTTGAGACATTGTTATCAAATGCATGATAGTTTTGTGTGTCATTATATAAGTGAGACCTTAAGCATAAAGGAATATATCGGTACGTAAGGGCTTCAATGAACTTGTTGCTAATCGTGGGTTGTAGTGACTAGACATTTGGTTGAAATGGTGCCAATGGTGTATGTATAGTGGAAATAACAAAAGATTATTGCGAGTAAATTTTGAACACGTTCGAACGCAGTTGTATGCAAGAATCTGATGGGATATTATGGGGCTTCATAATGCCGACGAGTCTATTTGGGAGCGCAAAGATGAGATACGCGACAAATATCCATAGTTATTCATACTAGGTATTTTTTTTTAATTTCGGGAGGAAATTTCTTAACTAGGGGGTATGTAACACCCGATTATTTTATTGATTTTTATATTGGGATTTAATTAAATTATATTTAGAAAATTAATCCGGTGAAATAAATATTAATTAGCGAGATAAGGGATAATATTTATTTATATTGAATATTAATTAGTGAATGAGTAATAATAAGAAGAAGAAAATAGAATAACTGTCGCAAGTGAGAAATACGATAGTTAGGGTAAATTTAGTCGGGAGGCGCGTGTCAGTCGTGCCGGGACTAAATTTGAAAAATAAAATGTAATTTCAGTTTTGATAATTCAAATGGTCATTTCGAGCGCGTCAATGTATCCAGAAGGGTTGAAATAATCAAAAAAGTCTACCCGGGGATTTAGTTTGGATCCCGGGGCACTTTTAGGCCAAACCGGCACCTTAGAGGGGTATTTCGGTATTTTGAAAATTTGGAGAAAATAAACGCTCAAAAAGTAAAGTATTATATCTGATAACACGTAAAGAAAATTATGCCTTTTCGTATAGTTCAGAAACACGGTGAGTGTACTTTAATGAGAAAAAAAGTTTTGAGTCCTGGCATGAGTAGTCAAGGATTGCCGAGGGTGTACCCCGTGAGGAGAGATGGTTTGTTAAGAAAATAAATGAAATTGGTACCTATAGAAGTGAGATATTCTCTAACATAGAGATGATAGAGCCAGTGGAGTATAGGCTCATCTTTTGAGACATTGTTATCGAATGCACGATAGTTTTGTGTGTCATTATATAAGTGAGACCTTAAGCATAAAGGAATATATCGGTATGTAAGGGCTTGAATGAACTTGTTGCTAATCGTAGGTTGTAGTCAACAGACATTTGGTTGAAATGGTACCATTAGTGTATGTATAGTGGAAATAACAAAAGATTATTGCGAGTAAATTTTGAACACATTCAAATGCAGTTGTATGCAAGAATCTGATGTGATATTACGGGGCCTCATAATGCCGACGAGTCTATTTGGGAACGCGAAGATGAGATACGCGAAAAATATCTAGAGTTATTCATATTAGGTATTTTTTTTAAAATTTTTAGATGAAATTCCATAACAAGGGGACACACGGTTATTTTATTGGTTTTTATATTGGGATTTAATTAAATTATATTTAGAAAATTAATCCGGTAAAATAAATATTAATTAGTGAGATAAGGGATAATATGTATTTATATTGAATATTACTTAGTGAATGAGTAATAATAAGAAGAAAATAGAATAACCGTCGCAAGTGAGAAATACGATAGTTACGATAAATTTAGTCGGGACGCGCGTGTCAGTCATGTCGGGACTAAATTTGGGAAATAAAATGTAATTTCAATTTTGATAATTCAAATGATCATTTTGAGTGCGCCAGTGTATCTGTAAGGGTCGAAATAGTCATAAAAGTCTACCTGGGGTTTAGTTTGGATCCCGGGGCACTTTTAGGCCAAACTGGCACCCCGGATGGGTATTTCGGTCTTTTGAAATTTTGGAGAAAATAAACCCCCGAAAAGTAGAGTATTATATCGGATAACACATAAAATAAATTAGAGTTATTAGTTATAAAACCAAAGGGAGACTCACATGAGGGATAAGGAGAGTTGTTCCTAGGGTTCCAAGGCCAAGATCCACCTTCTTGCAACACCACCACCACCAGATTGTAGATTGGGAAAAGGAGAACACAAATACCAACCAAAAATTTTGTAGAATCAAACCTTCAAATTAAGACAAGTGTTTATCGTGCTAATTTATGACTTGTTATACCATCTATGATAGAATAGGATGATAACTTTATGAAATTCATGAGATTTCGCTTTAAAATTTGAGATATAAATCATGTTCTTCGGTAGGAATGTTACTATACTTGATCTCTTACTCATATAGGATGAAATTGATGAGAAATATCACGAAATTTGAGAATAAATCAAGAAAAATGTTGAGGTTCTTGAACATGAATGACAAACTTGGGTTTTGAATGATTAATCTTGAATTAATGGAATTTAAATGCATTCTTTGATGATTTAATGATTTCAATATGTTAGAAACTGTGTATATATTTTGGTGTAATGTTTAGTATGCTTGGTTGGGAGATTGGGAATGAATCATGGAGGTCTTATGGCTAAAAATATTGAATCATGTAACTGTTATTTTTGGAGAAGACGAGACCTGCTACAGGCGAATCGATTCGGCTCCTTGGCCAAATCGATTCGGAAGGCGAATCGATTCAGACCAAGGCCGATTTCCCAGAATTGCACAATTTCATTCCTTTTTGCTTAGAACTCATGGGAAACGATTGGGTTAACCTTTGAAGCAATTTTAAAACATAATGAGAGATATTCTAATGATCAGTAGGCTAATGTTGAGATTGATATTAGTTATATGAGGAGAACTTAAGGCTATCACTGATTTGGTAATGTGGTAATAAAACCTAATTCGGAAAATTACATCGTGTCACAGACAAATTAAGGGAACGTAAGACCATACCAATAGGGAATTAGTGAGATACCTACTAAAATTGCTTATGGGGCAATTGTTAACCTTTTGGGCATGGGGAAAATAATCGGAATTTTATGGTGATAAGTATACTAGTAAAGTAATGATACGTAGAATATTCAAGAGTTACTATACTACATATAGGTCATCTAAGATAGGCCGTGTGTGTACCTATACTGAGTAAATGTGTATATATGGGTGGTGTGAATACCTATTGTTTGTTATATTTATGTCTAAGACATAACTAGGTTACTTGCTAAAATGGGCGGTTTCGCGTCGTGGCCAGTCTTATTCTGATGAGCCATTAGGGGGGATATTGACTTGTACCTCAAAACATAGAACTTACGGATTGAACACCACTTGTGGGAATAAGGTTATGACCGGTCATTTGGGAGCATTAGGTATGTGCTAGCCCAAAGGCTTAGAACTATGTTCGCCTCCAATATGTGTGATTTGATTTAGGGTTCGAGAGAGATTATCCAAATCAGTGTAGTTATTTAGTACGTGATGTACCTGGACTTGATAGCAGAGTATGCCCGCAACGTAGGATCCTCTGAAGGGTGTTGTGTACGTATATATATATATATATATATAGGACTTCTCACAAGCAAACGTCCGCTAACAGATTAAATGTCATTTCACAATTTGTTGCGAATGTAGTCAAACGTGTAAAGAAAAAAATTTGTTGATCCATTTAATTAGAAACTGATAAAAGCAAAAAAAAAAGGTTGTTGGCGTTCTTTACGCAACTATTGACTTTAAACAAGAGTCCCATTTCATTTACCTCGCTTTTACCTTCCCCACCCAAAGAAAAAAGCCCTAGCCGTTGTTGAAGTGAAGCCATTATCGTCCTCCCTAAACTGATTTTGAAGCCGCCAGTTATCATAGCTGATTTGGGAGTTTCACAAATAGTGAAAAAATCCCTAGTAAGTATGTACCAATCCCATTCTTTATTTTTGCAATAGTTAGGGGACAAACTATAAATGTTAATGTGTTGAAAGTATTAATTTTTAGTATTGCAATTTTTTTTTACCATTCAGGTCTTTATAATAACAAGTGTCAATTTGGAAACATGGAGCGAGGAAAATAATTTTTATGTCGTAGGGGATAGTGTTGAGAATGTTGAAACGCAAGTTGAGAGTAGTGAGAATGTTGTTACTGATATGGAAAACCCATCTGATGTTGTTATTAATCCTCAAGTTTCAAATGAACTCAAACTGAGAATTGGTCAAGAATTCCCAACGCTAGATGACGCTCATTATTTTTACAATACATATGCAAAGGCATCTTGATTTAGTATCAGAAAATGGTCTGAGAGGAAGAGGGTCGGTAGTGATGAAATAGTGAGGAAAGAATATGTATGTTTTAAATAAATAAAAAGTTCAATGATAGCAGATGGTAATGCAGCAAGACGAATGGGATCATCAAAAGAAAATTGTAATGCAAAAATGGCCGCTATAAAATCAAATTCTGGTTTATATCTAGTCACTGTGTTTGTGGATATCTATAGTCACCCTTTGTCGGCCCCACAAAAAACTCATTTGTTAAGATCTCATTGAAAAGTTTCTATTGAGAAAAAATGTCGATCTCAACAACTTATCAAGGTAAATATACCAACACACCAACAATATAGTTTATTTGGTGTCCAAGCTGGTTATTTCAAAAATATTGGGTGTACTGAAAAATATTTGTATAACTTTGAACAGGAAAGACATAATGAGATGAAGGGGAATGACGGTGAGATGTTATACGAGTATATACAATTAGAGTAAGGCAAAAACCCATTTTTTGTTTAAATTGAAAATGATGATGAAAATCTCATTTCTCGTTGTTTTGGGGCAGATGCAACCTCTCCAAGGGATTATGGTTTTTTTGGTGATGCTGTTATATTCGATACTACGTATAACACCAATCGATGTGGTTTAATATTTGCACCATTAATGGGGGTTAATAATCACGGTCAAACAATTATATTCGCTTGTGCATTTTTATGTGATGAAACTGTTGAATCATTTGTTTGGCTTTTCCACCAATTTTTAGAAAACATGCCCGGTGATGCCCCAAAAATGATAATTACAGACCAAGATCCTGCAATGACAAAAGAAATCTCTGAAACTCTCCCTAATACCTTCCACCAGTATTGTAGTTGGCATATATTAACCAAGTTTTCTAAGAAAATATATTCATTAAAATATAGTGCATATTATAGGGATTTTTCTGACTGCATTTGGAAGTCAGAAAAAAAGAAGGGTCTGACTCGATATGGATGGATCTCATACAAAAAAGTGGCTTACATGATAACAAATGTCTAGGAAATATTTATAAAAATCGAAATATGTGGGTTCCCGCAGATGTGAATCATGTCTTCTCGGTAGAGATGTCTAGTAGTCAACGGGCTGAAAGCGGTCATTCACGTTTTAAGAAGTTTGTTGGAAAAATGAATTCTTTGGTTGATTTCATGGTGCATTTTTCTAGGGGGCTTCGAAGACAACGTCATCAATCATTAATTGCGGAAAATCGAGACATGATTGAGAAACCCAAAACCAAATTTTTTAATAAAATTTTAGTGCAAATGGATGATGTTTACACACGTGAGGTGTTCTTCAAATTCCAAGATGAGTTATGTGAGAGCTTTAGTTAAAAATTTGAGCTTGAGTTTGAGTTAGACGCTAGTCGTTGTTAAAATATTCAACCCAAAGATGTTCATACATATAACGTTCAGCGCATCGCTGTGGTTTTTGGAACTGCTCATTATCTTTTCAATTGAAAGTACGAATGTAAAATTAAATGGTACTGCTAGTTATGCAATAGACTTTGGAACTGAGTGAATGTTGAATGGTACTGCTCATGAATGAATGTTGAATGGTACTACTAAAATTGAATGGTACTGCTCATTATGTTTTCAATTGAGTGAATGTTGAGAAGAGGTTGCATTTGGAACTGTTAGTTATGCAGTAGGAACCTAGTCAAGTGGAGTAAACCTCCACCTAATATGATGATAAGAGGTTGCAATTGAGTGAGATGGTGCGCCTTTTCGCTCAAAGAAAAAAGGGAGTTATTCGTATAATTTTTCAGAACAAATTTGGCAAAAATCTGAATCAACCCGTCATTATGTGATAATGCATTTGTTATTTTCCTCGGATCATCTGAAGGAGTTCCTCCATAGAATTGGACTGTTATGATATTAAAGCATTAGTATCCAATTGTAACATTTATCCATCCTTTTCTTACAAGATCTCAATTTTTCTTTGATCCTAACAAAAAATTAACTGCCAAAATTTTCTACTGCCATTTATACCAAATTTTCTACTGCCCTTTATACCAAAATTGGAACTGTTAGTTATGGCACATGATACAATTGAACCAATGCAGTAGACTTTGGAATGCAAATGCCCAATCAAAGATATTTCATTAAACATTGCCAAATTACATCTGATACAATAAAAATGCAATGAGTATAGCATAAAAGACAAAAGTTGTAATAACAAATCATCTCGTCGCCTTTTCTCTAACTTCATCTCCCATTTGTCAAATTTCATCTCGAATTTGTCTCATTTTATCACGAACTTGGTTAATATCATTTCGTAGTTGGGTAATTTCATATCAGAGTTGAATATGACAACTCCGATAAAATAAAAAAAATGATACCATGTTTTGAGGGCACGAGTAATAATGCCTACCCGGATTTTTTGCACTTTTTGAAATTTTTACAATACAGGTTCCCATACGACAATTGCAAAAACGAGCAGGCCACCCCGATGTGGCATTGGACGATTTTGATTGACTTTCCATTCTCTATGAAATGAAAAAAATAATTTACTATGACATAAATAAAGAAATCAACTGAAAAATTTGAAGATAGAATATTTGAATACCTTAATCAAAATCAGCTCGGGCTTTCATTTTTTAACAAACGAATACCTTAATCAAAATCAGAAGATGGAACACAACAATTCACTTCAAAATCAGTTTGGAGAGGACGACAATGGCTTCACTTCAACAACGGCTAGAGCTTTTTTTCTCTGGGTGGGGAAGGGAAAAGCAAGGTAAATGAAATGGGTCTCTTCTTTAAAGCCAATACCTGCTTAAAGAAAGCCAACAACCTTTTTTTGCTTTTGTCATTTTCTACTTAAATGGGTCAACAAATTTTTTTCTTTGCATGTTTGACCACTTTGGCAACAAATTGTGAAACGTCATTTAATCCGTTAGCGGACATCCGCTTGTGAGAAATCATCTCTCTCTCTCTATCTCTCTCTCTCTCTATATATATATATATATACACACATATATAAGTGTGATTGTTTTTCTACGTGAGAATGAGTAGATAAGACATATAGTGATACCTAAATTATTCTAAATGTGTGAGAAATCATTTATCAACGGGTGACTTTTAACGAATATAAAGAAATGGAAAATGTATTATCGTATTGTATGGGAAATACAAGTAGGAACTATAAATTATTAGACGGGAAGATATATAAATCACACTAGTTAGGCGGTTAGCGTAACAAGGTGGGTTAAAGTAGTACGTTAAGCGTGCATAATAGTTGAGGGTGAGGATCTCAGGTGAAAGCACACAGTACTAACATGTATGTAATATCTTATCTTGATTCGTTTTAAACACTTGGTAAAATTTTCAAACTGTTTTACGTGGGCTCTGACCAATTTCAAATCCTTTTTATAAAAATAATTTTAGGTGCCCGGCCACAGCGATGCCAAGCATAGGAGTTCCTACATTTGACATGCTGCAGCTGCGGTGGAAGTTGCAAGACCTTGATATTAGACCCCTACATGTTTATTTCAGTTCCTATGCATGCTTATTTATCTCAGTCTGGCATATCTCCCATTCTTAGTTAGTAATTAATTGAATTTCGACAGTGATGCTAAGAATGAAACCATTAATGATTCCTGTTTAATTTAATAATGGACTGATCACCTGGGATTAGAATAGATGGGGTGTCACAGCTACCCATGGTGACAAACTGTTAGTCTGCATAAGTTGAGTACTAATGTTTCAAATTAAGCATTCATTTGAAAAATTTTAAGCACAAAAGCTAGGTGGAAACTTGTGAAAAATTGGGAAGATCATCATATTTTTAATAAATCCTTAACTTGATAGAGTCTCGGATAAATATTCAAGGCACTCAACCTATAATAGTGAATAAACCATAATTGGTCTTATAAGTCAACAAATTTTTAATTAATTAAGACGTTTATAAATTTTGTTCCCCTCCCCCCCAATAACATCTGGCAGGAGGCAAGATGACGACGCGAAAAAAGTTTTGCTGAAGAGTTTGTCATCCAAACAATTCTTCAAGATTTTTATTTTCCCATCTTATTGCAATAAGAATTTTTTGTTTTTTTCAGGTCATATATTGTAAGCGCCTTTGTTGATGAAATGCCTCATCAAATAATTTTTGTTGAGCTTATATATTCTTTATAATTGGGTTAACATGTCTATCGATTTTATTTTAAATAAATTTTATGTAGTTTTTTATATCACCCCCGCGTAACACGCGGGTTCAATGGTAGTGTACTTGTATAATTGTGAAACTTCATAGTAGATGGCTTTAACGTCAATTAATTGAAAATACAGTGTGACAAAGATGCCCATAAGATTTTGGTGCGCCTATATCAACAAATCCCCCATTGTTTAATGTGTTTCTAACATATAAAATTCACTTGAGAGAAATAATCACAGTTAATGGCCAAAAAGTGTTCGTGTGGTTTAGAATATATTTTGTTTTTTCACCCTTAAATAGAAATTAGGTTTCGTTGAGACTAGAGGTGATTGCACTGCTGGGTCTCCCGGTTTGCTTTAAGCCTAATCTAGATATTTTCAAATTATCGTCATATTCTCAAATCGGGAGACCCGTGACTACTGGTCAGTTCCTACATGTGAGATTGGTCCCGTGCGAGGTGTTCGTGCTTTTTACGGGTCCGTTTGGGGGCGGGTTTAAGTTTTCACCATTTAACGACATGTTTTTAAGCCTAAGTGTTGATTTTTACAAATTATCGTCATATTCTCAAATCGGGAGACCTGTGACTATGTGGTCAGTTCCTACAAGTTACATTTGTCTCGTGCAAGGTGTTCGTGCCTCTTATGGGGCCGTTTGGGAGCTGGTTTCGGATTTCACCCATTAACGGCTTATTTTTAAGCCTAATCTAGATATTTTAAATTATCATCATATTCTCAAACTAGGTGACCCATGACTATACAGGTTGTTGCTACAAGTTACAATGGTCCCGTACGAGGTGTATGTGCCTCTTCCGGGGTCGTTTGGGGACTGGTTTAGGTTTTCACCCTTTAACGACTTATTTTTAAGTCTAAGTGTTGATTTTTTCAAATTATCATCATATTCCCAAATTGGGAGTCCCGTGACTACGCCATTAGTTCCTACAAGTTATATTAGTCTAGTGCGAGGTATTCGTGCCTCTTATGATGACGTTTGGGCGATGGTTTAGGTTTTCACCCTTTAACGGTGTGTTTTTAAGCATAATCTAGATATTTTCAAATTATCGTCATATTCTCACACCGAGAGACCCGTGACTACGCGGTCAGTTCCTACAAGTTACATCAGTCATGTTTGAGGTGTCCGTGCCTCTTACGGGGTCGTTTGAAGTCTGATTTGGGTTTTCAACCTTTAACAGGATGGTTTAGGTTTTCACCCTCAAACAGTATGTTCTTTATAATAATCTGAATATTTTTAAATTATCATCATATTCTCAAACTAGTTAAACCGTGACTACACAGTCAGTGCCTATAAGTTATATTGGTCCCGTGCGAGGTGTTCGTGCCTCTTACATTGGTGTGTATTAGAAAGTTCTTTCCAAAGCACCCTTCATTGGACATAATCAGTGCTGCATAAATCGAAACTAGATAATGAGATCCTATGTGTGACATTAATCCCGTACGAGGTGTTCGTGCCTCTTTGGGGTTGTTTGAAGGTTGTTTTGGGTTTTCATCCTCTAACGGTATGTTTTTAATCAATTTTGAACGTTTATTGATTTTAGAAAATTTTGACATAGTCTCATTTGTTTATTCGTTAAATCCAACATGTTTTAACATTTAAAATAAACTCAATAGCAACAGCAAATTCCAAAATCAAACCACCAGCAAATCCCTTCCACCAATTTAACTAAATAATCTCATAAAGTAAGCCATTTTACGTTTGGCTACTTGTTGCCGCTATTTCAGGTCATTTTTTTATTTAATGCTACAACATTTAAAGAGAATTTGAGACTTTGAGACTAACCAGATTTCATTTGTATTTTGATAGCCACCCGATGAACTCTTCGCGCCATAACTTCTCGAAAGTATCCCATTTGGTCCAACAATGTCTGCAAATTATGAAATCTTCTATTCTGAGTGGCATTTAGTTGTTCAGTAGACGATATCTTATCTTTTAAGTTTGTCAGCTCTTCATTATGAGACCGAGACTATGCTATGACTGTTGAAGTGTCAGAAGATTTACATTAGAATGTTTGTCTTATAAAATATAAAAAGGATAAAAAGGGGAAAGAACTGAAAATTTCACTTATCATTCATCAAATCATACTTTATTTTACTCTAATACGATGTCTTGAAGAATTCCACGATGCTAGGTTTCACGTCA
Source organism: Sambucus nigra (assembly GCA_949130495.1). NCBI lineage: Eukaryota > Viridiplantae > Streptophyta > Magnoliopsida > Dipsacales > Adoxaceae > Sambucus > Sambucus nigra. The sequence continues at coordinate 465,570,338 of OX422209.1, read as the reverse complement.
GTTACATGCTTCTGAATTCAAAATCAAAGCATGAAAGAATAAAACCATACTAGTTGATGATGCGGGTGAAACATGTCTAATATGCATAATGTCAAGAATATTATTATGACACATAAATTGAAACCAAATTTAGTAAAGGTAAAATCAATTTGTACCTTTCCTTCTTGAACTGAACCTTTCACCTTTTTTTGCATAGGGTATGTCATTCAGGTTTATGTTGATTTTTTTTCCTACCATTTCACCTTTAAACCTTTTTTTGTACCATTTAAATAATGCCCAAATCTCTTGAAAATTTAAAAACTGTGTTATGCAATCCCCAAACATAATAACATCGATATCAATCACATTAAAAGTTCAATGTAAGCTACCTGGAAAACAATTTTAATGATTTAGGCACCAAGTTAATTTTAGTATTGTACGCCATTTTGGCTCTAAAAATATGTAACCACTCCAAATCTTCATTTTGCTTACACCAATTGCCCAAATCAACTAAAACAACCTCTGGAGTATAAAAATGAAATATATATATGTGCAGAGAGAAGTGGAGCGACAAAACTTGATTATTACCCGCCTATGTATTATGGTAGCTAATAAAACCTAAAAATAAAAGGAGTTGTCCACCCAAATATTAGACATTCAACAATTGTACCAATAACTCGTTAAATTTAAGATTCGTTCCAAATTGAGTATGGAGTCTAATCAACTAACTCCTAAAATACCATTAATCTTATTGTAAATTCAAAAGTGGCCATAAAACAGATGCGTGTGTTGTTAAATTCTGGACAACATGTTGTTGAAATAAGAGTGATAATGTTTTTCATGTTGTTAGTAAGATAATTGTGGTGTTGTGCCTAATATCCTAACTTGATCACATACTTATGGTTATTATGGATATATAACCTTGAAATGATTTGATGCTGAATTAGTAAATTAATGATGTAAATTATGTTATATTATAAATAGTGACTATCGTATAACTCGAGTAAGAGGCTTGACACGATTGCATATATACATAAGCGTGAAATAATTTTACATGTATATTGTCGAGTATACACTAGACTAGTCCTCTGGTCGACGTAGGCAAATATTGAATGCAATTTGTTTTGTGATTGATCCGGTTAGGTTCCGCTCGAGTCCCGTGTCGGAGATAAACCACCGGAACCGGACACATGGTTGTAATGCGGGTCGGATAGAAAGACCTTGAAACGCCACGTGATTTAGGACTTAGTATGATTGCCCTTGCCATGTAATATTGGGGAATATTCGTGTGTAGGCCTAGTGTTACGACTTGTTCCCCCGGGTAACGATAAGTGACCCGATATGACTTGTTGTGTGAGATATTATGCTTGTGTCTTAAAGTAATATCCCGAATCGATGTATTTGATATTATACTTGAAGGAAATATTTTGATACATTAAATACTGAAATGAGATTAATAATGGTTAATCATAATACGATATGAGACTACACGTTACTCGAGTTTGGGTTAGGTAGTCACGACATAAGAACATTGGTTGGGTAATTGAACAACTTAATTACTGAAGACGAGTAATGACTAGTGTGCTTTCATTATAAGTACATCTTATAATCTTATAGCTTGTTTTCTTGCTTTGACGTCTGTCTATCTTGCTTCTTGCTCCTCTCCTATATATATAATATATGACAGGTCCTCGTCCCGCTTGACAATAGACTACGGAGCCTGATGAGATCATATCAATCTTAGGATTCATGTAGCCGTGGAGTTATTCTATTTTAATTTATGTCATTCGTTTCCCTTTTCTTAAGGGTGGTATCAGAGATTAATATCACTTTATTTATACTTGGGATTTGAGAGAATTGTTGTATTACTCTTTCCCATTTTGTGTTGGGACGCATGTATTGGCATTTTATATTTTCAATTTGAGATTACTGATGGATTATTATAGTTAATAGTTATGAGTTGGTTTCACTTGTTATAGCTGTTATGATGTGATATGGTTACACGTATGAGTGTGTACATGTTTATTTTACTGCGTTTATTTAAATTTCTGTTTCTAATGCCAACATATTGACGCTCCACTTTTATTTAATTGGGCGTAGCTAACCGAATTAGATATAAAAAGCAGGGTTGTCATAGTTGGTATCAGAGCACGGTTTTAGGGCCTTTAAGGATCTGAGGGCGTCTGTTACGTTTTCCGCACATCGTTTCCTTGATACGTAGAGCCTTACGATTAGGTATTGTATTCCATGACTTGGAAGATCTTCACGCTATGATTTTGACGGGCGATTCGGAGCTAGCCTTGTGTATAGGTAGGGTTCCTTATTTGGATTTCATTCGTGAGACGTCCCATGCATGAGGTGAATATTCGATCGACCACAGGATAGTACGCGTAAGGTCTGTGTGTGAGTATTTGTTTTAATTATGACTAGTGCTCCACTTGGATAATTTTTTTTAGGATACGTGTTCACTTACTATCTTTTAAGATGGTGATTTGATGAGACGTGGAATCTCGGAGGGCAAAGGGTCCAAGAATTTTAAGAAACTGTAATTCGTGTGCAACTATCATAGTTTCATCGCCCACCAGTAGGCGAGAAAACTGATGTTGAACTCAATGATTGAGTTGACTTTTGGTGCTTTAGGGGGAAGAAACACCCGTATATTTGATGTGCATTATCAACTTTGAATATCGTCGCTCTTATGGCTATAAAGAAGTTGGTATAAGTTATAGCCCACCCTGTAGTACCACTGAGTTGTTGGTACCACTTGCGCGTGTATTTGTCTGAAGTTGTTTCCAATGTGGAAGGGTAGAGCTTTAGATATGGAACACCTCAAAATGATGTGGTCCAGTTGTTGTTGTGACATTTTCCTGAGAAGAAATTATCGCGCTCCACCCGTAATGGACAGACTGTTGAGGTATTCGATGATGTATTAATAAGTGAATGGTTAACGAAGTAAGTCTTATGATAATAAGAGTATATTATTACTCATGAACATGTAAAGGAAGGGTTGTGATTTAAGAGAGGACTATTCCAAATCGGTGTATGTCCCACACCATCAAAGGATGACCTGAGGGGTCCAATTTTGGTGTACGCAAGAGTGTTATCATACTTGTGAAAAGCACAAACTAGATTCATCCGGTTGATGATGTTCAATGAGAGATTCATGAGTTTGAATCTGGAATGGATAAGTGATTATCCTTGAAATATTGTGTTGGTATCAGGGAAGTTAGGTAGGCATGTAAACCTACACGTTGTCCACACAAGTGATAGATGTCGCATTGGTGTGGCATAATGGCTTTTAGTGTTATGATCATATAAAATCTTTAATGGAATCAACTTAAGGACGATTAGGTGTGTGTTCGGTCATGCACAAGATATATTAGTGGATTGGGTACTCACTTGTTCAGAGTGGAATGTTTCGGTGAGTTATCCCGAACAAGTTCGTGATAATGTATCAGTAATGTTACAATATCTTGGCCATGGACACTAGGGATGAGGAAGTCCGTATCGCAAGGTCATATAAGGATTGACATTGGAGAAGTCCAAATTTTTTTTAGGTAGTTTTCTTTCCATATTTAGGAATGAATGGAGTTCAGTATTCTTCGTAAATCCCTATATTATAATTGGTGTTCAATAAGATGTGGTTATCTTGCTTTGTATCACCGGTATATTTGTTAAAAGTTGTCGAGAGTGGAATGTGAATATATGTGCTAAGGGATGGAATTGAGTTGGAGTTACGATTTGTGAACCCTAGGATGAGTAGCGAATCTCTAGGGATGATTTGTCGAGTGAGAACTTTACGAGGGAGTGTTCAATAGGAGTTTCATTTTATGCGAATGTGATCGCTTGAGTTGGTCATATATCCACAAGTTCGGGTTTATGTTATCACCCGGTGATTGGGGGTACTAATTTGTTGCACTGTGATAATGGTGGTGCTTGAATTTGAATCCATCAGATATGGGAATGTGGCAATGTTGTGGCCTGCGTTATGTATTAATGTTAATTATAGCACGAGTGAGTAGTTAGTGACATGATGTTTACTTAGATCGTGTGTGATTAAAGACGCATTCCGAAATCAAGTGTAAGATGTTCGATTTTGGTGATGTCTAGACTAGTGAATAGTCATAGAATGGTCTTGATGGTCTTTTGATAATGGTAGAGTCGCGTATAGCTCGATCATTTTTTGCGTGATTGATGATAATGTTGCCAAGTGAGTTTCATCATTAATGGCAAGGATTGAGACATTTTGGGGTTTTAAATGTTGGACCCATTCATTGAAATGGTTGTCATAACATCCACTATAGGGGGACAACAAGAGAGTGTTTCGACCGTTGTTGAGAAGTTTTATAAGGAGGGTGTGTACTCTTGGGCAAACACCCGTGAATGGGTTCATAAGATATTTAATTTTTACTTCAGTTATGCGTGGATTACTGAGTGTTAATTGGGGTCACGGTACATTAATATACCCGCTACCTTATCCTTACGACCTTTGACCTGTTGGATAGCACACCATTCTTCATAAAGATCTGGTAGCGTTGATGTGCTGGAAGATGAGTATCTGGATGGTGAGTGTGCCAAATCCGATATTCTAATTTGGTATGATAAGTGGGAATTTTTGGTCTTACCTCATTGCTTGGAAAATGTACAAAGCCTTATTCGTGGTTTGAAGAACCAGGTTGATTTCTTGTTCGGTGAGAAAATTCTAATATACTCACAATCCAAGGAAAATTATGTCTGATAGGTTGAATTCCTTACGTATTTTTAAAAAAAGAGCGGTAAGTCGAATCTAGAGAGGGTTTGTTGCCTTGGGTTTGAGCGACCAAACCATGAGAAGTGAGGCAAGGGGGCACATTGCATCTTAGGTTAGTTAGAAACCTTTGGGTGAGGTATTGTTAACCACCCAGAATGCAACTTTGTCGGTGTTGTCTTGTTCGAGAGAGTTTGAACCTTGTTGATATTATTTACCTAAGTCCAGACTTGGAAAGATGGAATAATATTTGTAAGTGCAGAGAAGTTGTTTGCTTATGCACATGTATAACATTAGTGGATAATAAGGGTTTCTATATCGATTGACTCGCCATCAATATAAGTGCAAGGCAAGTGTTATTGACAAATCGGAGTAGAGTTGGCTTTTGAGCTTTCAGTACCATATGTTAGTCGATTATGAGTTGAGTATCGAGGCATGATTGATGAATTAGTGACTCTGTATTGAATAGGCGAAGTTGGATTATTTGTTGTGTGATAAACCGTTGAGTCCAGAGATAAGTTTTTTTTTTGGAGTTAGATGATTCTTGTACCACTAGGGGTCTTGAGTTGATAAATTCCTTATCTCGACAAGCTGACAGTAGTGTATCGGAGGGGTTCCTTGTTTGGATTTCGCTTGCGAGACACTCCACGCATGAAACTTAGCAAGTCGGGAATTGGGGTTATTGATTTTTGGATCAGCCTAATAGTTCAGTTATGTTAGGCTTCGTGGTGAGAGTTAGTTTGTACAGTTAGAAATGGGAAAGTATCTCCATGGATTTCATTGTTGGGTTACCAAGATCGCAGCGCGATTATGATTCGATTTGGGTCATCATCGACAGACTGACAAGGGTGGATCTTTCCTTCTAGTGATGACAAATTATATGGTAGAACAATATGCCATGGTTTTTATTAATGATATTGTGAAGTTTCATGGGGTACCACTTGATATCGTGTCCGACCGTGGCAGCGTCTTTATCTCGCACTTTTGGGGTGGTCTTCAGGAGGCAATGGGAGTTTAGTTGAGTTTAAGTATTGCGTTCCACCCTCAGTTTGATGGTCAGATGGAGAGGGTAAACAAAATTTGGAGGACATGTTACGAGTTTGTGTGTTGGAATTCAAATGTGGTTAGGATACACATTTTCCACTAGTGGAGTTCGCATACAATAATAGTTATCAGTAAACTATTGGCATGGAACCATACGAGGCTTTTATGAAAGGCCTTGTCGATCCCCTACATCTTGGTTGGAGTTCGAAGAGCAACGGATGTTAGGTCTAGATATTGTAAGGGAGACCTCAGAGAAGGTAGACTCGATTCGTGCACGGATGAAGACCGCACAAGATCGTTAGAAGACTTATGCTGACATAAGGCGAAGGAAGTTAGAGTTCGCCATTGAGGACCAAGTGTTGTTGAGGGTCTCACCCATGAGAGGCGTTATTCACTTTGGTGCCAAAGGGAAGATTTCACTGTGATATGTGGGTACGTTACAGTGTTGGACAGGGTGGAGTCAGTTGCCTACCGTTTAGCCCTACCTGACCAGCTCCAGCGGGTACACAATATTTTTTCATGTATTAATGTTTAAGAAGTTCTTACGTCCCGAGGACTCACACCTGCACATAGATTTAGACGGGATTGAGTTGCACCTAGATGGGAGCTACGAGGAGAGGCCAGTTAGGATCCTAGATCGTTGTGAGTAGCAGTTGAGGTCAAAAGTCATTCCTTTTGTTCGTGTTATGTTGAGTAATCATGATGAGTCTGAGGCCACTTGGGAGAGAGATGATGACTTGCGAATTAGTCACCCATATCTCTTTATCGAAGGTACGTGTGAAACTACCTTACTTGAATTGAATCGATTTGTTTTAATTTGGATTTCGAGGATAAAATCCCGTTCGTAGAGGGGGAGAATGTAATACCCCGCATTTTTGATTGAATTGAAATTGAAAAAACAAAAAACTATTTCAGTATATATATTCGAAATGTTTGGAAATGAAACTATGTCAGTATATATATTCAAAATGATGGAAATGAAAAGTTAAAATGAATCATTGATATATGAATGTGCGACTTAAATATTAGAAGCGAATTAACGCGTAAAAGGATCGAGAGGGTTAAATTTGGCGCAATGGCATTTTTGTAAATAAACTAACCCTAGGTATAAATAGAAAAGAAGAGAAGAAGTCTTCATTCTTTCATTTCACAAAATGGGGCTAGGGTTTGGTAGAGAGAGAGAGTAAGAAGAGAAGAAAGGTAAGAGGATTTCAAGAAGATTCAACTTCTCCATACAATCCAAGGCAAGTTAATAACCTATATGTGTATATTATGTGTCTATAATGAAATTTCACTTGAACATGTATTTGGATCCCTAAATTAATATGAAATTCATGTTAAAAATGATATGCAATGTATTAGTATCATCATCCATGTAGATTCAAATGCAATAACATCATTATAGAGATTGAGAGGTAGAACAACCTCTTGAATTTTAGAAATCTATGAAATTAAGTAAATTGTCATATTAAAAACTGTTTTGAGCTGTTTTGGTTCCAAAAATGGATGTTTCGACCGGCAGCCCGATAGAAAATCATATTCTGAACAACTTTTTAGTTTTAAGTTTTTCCGAAAACGGATCAGAAAAGTCTCAAATCGGCGTTTTAAAATTCTGCGCAGAAAGTTGTCGTGAACAGGTCCGAACTGTATATGTTAGTTTTGGGTTTGTTTTAGGCGGGCTACGGTAGTGTGCTCGCGTATCCTTGTAGAAAATCACGTTCCGAACAACTCTTTAATTTTAAGTTTTTCCAAAAACGGATCGGAAAAGCCTCAAATCGGCGTTTGAAAATTCTGGGCAGAATGTTATCGAAAACAGGGGTGAATATTATATGTTTGTTTCGGGTCTGTTTTATTCAGGCTATGAAAACGTGCACGTGAGTCTTTATGGAAAATCACGTTCCGAACAACTTTATAGTTTTAAGTTTTTTCAAAAACAGATCGGAAGAGCCTCGAATCTGAATTTTAAATGCTGGGCAGTATGTTGTTGAAATAAGAGTGATAATGTTTTTCATGTTGTTAGTAAGATAATTTTGGTGTTGTGCCCAATATCCTAACTTGATCACATACTTATGGTTATTAGGGATATATAACCTTGAAATGATTTGATGTTGAATTAGTAAATTAATGATGTAAATTATGTTATATTATAAATAGTGACTATTGTATAACTCGAGTAAGAGGCTTGACACGATTGTATATATACATAAGCGTGAAATTGTTTTACATGTATATTATTGTTTATACACTAGACTAGTCCTCCGGTCGATGTAGGCACATGTTGAATGCAATTTTTTTTTATTGATGCGGTTAGGTTCCGCTCGAGTGCTGTGTCGGAGATAAACCACCGGAACCGAACACATGGTTGTAATGCGAGTCAGATAGAAAGACCTTGAAACGCCATGTGATTTAGGACTTAGTATGATTTCCCTTGCCACGTAATATTGGGTAATATTCGTGTGTAGGCCCAGTGTTACGACTTGCTCCCCCGGGTAACGATAAGTGACCCGATATGACTTGTTGTGTGAGATATTGTGCTTGTGTCTTAAAGTAATATCCCGAATCGATGTATTTGATATTATACTTGAAGGAAATATTTTGATGCATTAAATACTGAAATGATATTAATAATGATTAATCATTATACGATATGAGACTACACGTTACTCGAGTTTGGGTTAGGTAGTCACGACATAAGAACATTGGTTGGGTAATTCAACAACTTAATTACTGAAGACGAGTAATGACTAGTGTGCTTTCATTATAAGTACATCTTATAATCTTATAGCTTGTTTTCTTTCTTTGACGTCCGTCTATCTTTCTCCTTGCTCCTCTCCTATATATATAATATATGACAGGTCCTCGTCCCGCTGGACAATAGACTACGGAGCCTGATTAGATCATATCAATCTTAGGATTCATGTAGCCGTGGAATTATTCTATTTTAATATATGTCGTTCGTTTCCCTTTTCTTAAGGGTGGTATCAGAGATTAATATCACTTTGTTTATACTTGGGATTTGAGAGAATTGTTGTATTACTCTTTCCCACTTTGTGTTGGGACGCATGTATTGGCATTTTATATTAGCAGTTTGAGATTACTGATGGATTATTACAGTTAATAGTTATGAGTTGGTTTCACTTGTTATAGCTGTTATGATGTGATATGGTTACACGTATGAGAGTGTACATGTTTATTTTACTGCGTTTATTTAAATTTTTGTTTCTAATGCCAATATATTGACGCTCCGCTTTAATTTAATTGGGCGTAGCTAACCGAATTAGATATAAAAAGCAGGGTTGTCACAATGGGGCTTAGTTACAACTGTAAATTGAAGTCGGGGATGAGGATAGCATTGGAGGTTATCCCTCTGTGGCATTTTCTTAGATTGCTACAAAAGCTACAAGGATACAGTAGCTAAAATTTCCCAAGTACTGCTACAAGAAGAAAGTGGTACTAAACTTGGATTATTTAGCGAAGTTAAATTGGTAAGATGTTTTAATATCCTTGATAAGTACCATACGTTGAAGTTAAGTCATGCGGAGGTAGTGTAGCTTTATTCAGTGGAAGTATTGGGCTCAGAAGCTTTGGTTTAGAGAGGGGTATAGGAATACCCCGATGTGAAAATTTGAGGAAAATTTTTCCACCGATTGGAGCAATGTTGGAGGGGTAAGAACAGTAGTCCCCATAATTGATGGAGTGGGATGTTTTGCTCTTAGAAAAACTTTATGGAGGGTTCTAACAGCAAGTTCCTTTGATATATTAGAACTGAAGAGAAGGCTACTTTTCAAATATTCTCAAGAAGATCGGTCAGAGGCCGGCAGTAAAGGAAGAGATATATGGTCAAGGAAACCTTACACCGAAGTAAGGTAGGTACATGGAAGAAAGAGTCCTTTAATGTAATGATGGGCTCTCTAGTAATTGTTTTTAACAATTATTGAGAAGTCGTGTTAGTGAAACCCCATTGGTGGACTTCCACCAAAGGAAATTCGTGGAAATAAGGCAGTTGAGTCTGGTAGTATGTTTTCCTTTGCTGAGGGAGTTAAGAGAACTACGGGGGTGATTGTCAGGATCGAGGCTATAAAGTCTGAGATACTAAAAACTTTAACATGGTCAGCGTGGCCAGAGATGGGGAATTATTGTGATGAGGAGCGTATAACTACATGCTTTGATGTTGACCGGTAGGATCTAAAGGACACGAATAGGGTGCCTAGATAGGGCTTTGATTGAAGTAGTTTTTGGTACATATATAACGAGGGTAGTTTGTTTTGTGGGGTAAGATTGAGCCTCCGTATTTTATTAACCCTAGACTCGGGTGTGTAATTCGAGCTTTGTGGTAGTATTGATATTAATATGGAGGATATGTCTTTATGCTTTCCATGGTGGTGAGGTTCTATTTTGTCATTCATTGTGAATGGATGATGATATTTTAAAATTTTGTTTGGATTGTGCTACTCGTTTTGTTTGTGTTATACGAGTATAAAATATTTTGATTTGAGATATACCAGGCTTATGATTATGAGATTATCATATCTGCAGTTCCATAGTGGAACTAGTTATTCTATAATATCTCTCCTGGATACGGGTTGAGACTTTATAGTGATGATTCAAGGTTTGTACGAATTATTATTTTACTTGTTTTATGCTACCATATCTCCACGACCAACAAAGTTAAGTAGTAGTGTATCGAAGGGGTTCCTTGTTTGGATTTCGCTTGCGAGACACTCATCGCATGAACCTTAATGACGTTGGGAGTGGAGAGATGTTACTTTTTGTTAGGATGTTGCTTTTGGTGGAATTAGTCGAGAGTCACATGATTGATTAAAGGGCTAAAAGTTAATGTGCGGTGCAGAAGCATTGTAAATAGTTCTCTCACTTGATAGATGTGGCCGAGACAATGATAATAAAGACTTATTAAGGCTTATAGCCAGGCCGTGATTAGAAGGGAAATCAAAAGCAGGTACATATATATATTTGGGAAAAATATTCGCAACCCTCTGCAGAAGGTAGGCACCCGATTAGTTAGCCTTTCCATTTTGCCGAACGGTAGGACATAGAAGTAGAAATGTGTCAGTAGGGTTACGAGTTAAGATTTTTAGCGGTACCAATTGGGTGCCTTAGGCCACTATAACTTTACGATCGACGGTGCAAGGTAGTATTGTAACGGGAGGGTTCCTTTTCTGGATTTTGCTTTGCAAGATGTCCCACGCATGAAACTGAGTGAATGTCGGAAATTGAAAGGTCTTAGGCACTAGGGACATAGTTAGTGTAGTACTTATTTCACATGGGTAGGAAAACATATCCACCTTAATATTATTAGGATGTAAATCCAATGGGGAATGTAGTATTGTTTTAGAAATGCTATAGTGAGTTAGCCATGAGAAGATTGGTGGGTTGATTTTAAGAAGGATTTGGGTTTTCAGGAATAAGGAATATGAAATCTTGGGCAACTTGGGCCACCAGCCCAAGAAGAATGTGAGGCCCATTTCTAGAGAAACTGTTACGTCTATGACTTAACTTTTGATTATCTAATGGACAAGTTGACTCCAACTTATAAATTAGCATTCCCAAGTTCGGGAGTGGACTATTTGGTTATTATAGACGCGTCTCCGCAAGAGTGGGGTGACGTGCTATTACAGGAACATGGGACTATTGCGTATGTATCTTTTGACTTGAACCCCATGAGGAGAACTATCCCATGAAAGATGAAAAGCACGCCACAATAGTGTTTGCCTTAAAGATGGGGAGGCATTACCTCTAGGGAGGGAACTTAAGTCTTTTCATGGACCACAATTCGATACAAGGTTTGTTCTTATGGAAAGATTAAATTGTGCAGAAACAATTCGTGGTTGGATTTCGTAAAAGACTATAAATTTAACTTTCATTATCACCCAGGAGAAGCAAAGGTGATACCGGATACTGAGTAGAAAATCCGTGGGGGAACTAGCGATGGCAAGGAAAGCCAAATGGAAGGAGCTTAACTAGAAGGATGTTGTTATTATGGCGCCTATATCAGTGTTCACCATTATGCCTGCTATTAAGATGAGAGTTGAGAAAGATCAAGGAAGGGACATTTTTAAGTTTGTCTCTCTATGAACCACTTGTCAATTTGTTAGCGTGGACCACTGACAACCGATTGGATTGTTGCAACCGTTAGAAATACCGGTGCGAGAATGGTAGAGTGCATCCGTTGATTTTATCATTAGATTACCGATGTTGTAAAGTGGCCATGAGTACGGATGGAGGATAATATAGAGTTTATGAAACCTTATGAGGTACCTATCAATATAGTGTCAGACCGAGACAAGATTTTCGTAGGGACCGACTAAGGTTGAGTACCTTCTACCATCCGAAAGCAATTGGTAAAAAACGGGGAGGAACAACGTATATTGGAGGACGTAGTTTCATTGTGCATACTTATTTTTTGGTGGATGGGAGCAAAACATTCTTCTGGTCGAATTTGTGTACCATAATTCATACTAATCCATAATAGGTATGGAACCGTAGGTGGCATTGTGTAGCAAGCCGTGTAGATCACCTACTTGTTGGTTGCAAGTTGAAACAACAAGCTTCTTGGACCTAGAATGATTCACGACATCTTTTTGAAGACTGAGTTCATTAGAAACCGCATGCGAATAGGAGTCTTATAAAATTTGAGGTAGAGAATCAAATTTAATGCGGGCATTTTTTTATGAAGGGTATAACACGCTTTGTGATGAAAGATAAGCTTGTACCGAGTTAGGTATATTTTTCCCATTGTTGTAAAGGTAGGCCTGATAGTTCATGTGAGAAATATTTGAGAGTATAGATGAATTTACTTGGGAAAGAGATACTGATATTTGAGAAACGTACCCCTAGTCTTTTTATGAGTTACGCCTGAATTTTGAGGGAAAAATTCCCTTATAAGGGGGGGGGGGGAGTATATAATAACCCTTACTTTTGAGTAATTGATTTTATACAATTTTGCCATGTGAGATAATTATATAAAATCATGGAAGTTAGAGTAAATATTATTTAAAGTGATTTAAGAGATAATATTTACTAAGCTTTGCATATTTACCCCTGAGAGAAGGTAAATAGCATCATGTTATGTTTTATTGCGTTGTTGTGCTTTAAGCGACGGTTATGGCATATATTTCAATTGGATCACTATTGTATGATAGTTCGGATGCAAATTTTGAGGGTGCGGTTAGTCCTGATATAGTCGAGACAATCAAAATAAGTGCCATATTGTATTTTTGGAGTTCCAGGCACTTTTTGCAGGCTATGGCTCAATTATGTAGTTACGAGTCATTTTAATGGTGTATTAACATTTAAAGATGGGAATTAAAGTTAAGTGGCCGATTAAGTCTTCCAACCCTCTTATTTCTAAATTATATGTTTTGCACTTAGAGAGAGTTAGAGAGGAGAGAGAGCTTGGGAGAAAATGGAGAGAATTGAGAGAGTTGAAGATTTGGAGCTAGAATCGTTTCTACGAGAAGAGAATCCGAGACTACACACTTGAGGCAAGTTTCTAACTTACTAGTGTTGATTTAATGTGAATAAATTGTATTGTTGGTTATGAAATTGTGGGATTGGAACAAATTGTGGGTTTTGAGAAATTTGGTGTTTAAACCTTTGAAAATGGTATTAGATTTGATTTAAGTGGTTTTAGTAGGTATTGTTTGCTTAGAAATGATTTGGGTTTAATATAGGTTAAGTTGGTTGATATTTGAAGAGAGAAATTTGAGTTTTGAGAAATTTAGGGTTCATAACCCGTAGCCCCGAATTGGGCATTTCTGCCAGGCCGAATCGATTCGACTCTCAAACGAATCGATTCGCCTATAAGGGAGGTTATAGGTCTGGGAAGCCGAATCGATTCGGGTTAAGGACGAATCAATTAGGGTTGAGACAGGAGGTTGGTTCTTTCATCCAAATCGATTCATTTTTGGGAGAATCGATTCGCTATCAGGGGCGAATCGATTCGGCCCTAGGCGAATCGATTCGGAAACCCTATTGTTTTATAGGATTTTTCCAACTTGGTTTTTAGCCCTTTTCTTTTAGGTTAAGGCATAGGAATCTTCTCTTGGGAAGTAATAAAGAGTATTAGAGGTTTATACTAGGGAGATTAATACCTTAGATTAGTATGGGGGTAAAGTGGGTTTAATTCGAGGGCTATTCATTAGCCGTTAGCGTCGTTTCATTTAGTGAGCTAGCTTCAGACTAAGGGAGAGTTAAGTGATATGGTTTAGGATTTTTGGGAGACTAGTATTGAGGAAAATTACCATTGATGGCTTATGATATTACTTTGAACTCTTAGAGACTAGTGTGAGGATGATTGTACTTCGTGGCCTATATCATTAATAAAATATGACTTCATGAATAAGAAATGCACATTTTAAATTGGCTCTTAATTGTTAAGTATAAATGATTTTGAGAATGTAGAAAGTGAATGTTTTAAATGAGAAAAACTTGTAAATGATAATTTGCATATACACACCTCTCTAAATTGCTATCATATGGGAAGTTACGCGCATGAGGTGAAGTCCTCTGGCTAGTGAATGCAGAGTGAATATAGTCCTCGACCATAGGACCGGTTATTATATATTGTGTGATTATTGTTCGAAGTGAGGTAATTTCGGGTGTGGTTATGACTCACTGTCGAAGGCATATGGCCGCTTACCGACGTCACGCGATGTAGGATGCCCAGGTTGTCTTGGTGATAGGCCCTGGAAGATGATATCCATTTAGGGGCGCATCCAGTGGGGGTACCCGAAAGGATGGTCTTATAATCGTTATATGATGTGATTATAACTATTCTCATTAAAATGGAATTTGATTGATGATAAAGCATTTTGTGAGATAAACTGCTTTGAATATGTTTCATAGAGAGAAAAGGGGAACTATGAAGTTAAATGGTGTAAAACTGAAATGGGTGGAGCATTTTGTTAAATAAATTGCTTTAAATATGTTTCCTAAAGAGAAAAGAAGGAACTGTGCATTTAAGTTGCGTAAAACTAAAATAAAATGTCATTAAGTGAAACTTAGATAGTTTCTCATGCGAAAACGAATATTGTTCATTGTTATTACTATTGCGCTAGGTTGTGATTTTAGACTGAGGTGAGAAATCTTATCTTTAATTGTGAGAGAAAGTTAAGTTTATGATTGATGATAAAATATTCATAACTGCCATGCATTTTATTCACGTGGTGATCATATAAAATTGGGCCCTGACCCGTCTATATCTCTTCATTTTGCATGAATTCTATATTCACCCAAGTGCTCCACCGCAAGGACGCCCGTATTGACCACTCCATCCCGATTGTTCTGGAGCTATACCATTTTGCGGATGTTGTAGGATATTAATTGTAGATGCTTCGATTTCTTTGTACTTTAGCTATGATCAGTTTACATATTCGGATGTGTTGCCCAAGTTATGTACCTGTTGAATATAATATGATATTTAATTTTAATACTTGGTGTAACCTGCTTGTAATAGTCTGTTAACCGACAGCTTATTCGGTTATTCCATTCTACGTCATCGTTATGCAGTTACCCGTTTGTTTTTATATCCACCATCTTTTTAAATTGGATTGTCTAAAAAAAAATTCTTTAAACTTATGAATTAAATTTTGACACTCTGTTTTCTAAAATAATTGGTGGTTATCTCGTATTTTTATTTTAACGACAGTGATGATAAGAATGGTCCATCTATGACTCCTGTAATTATTGGAGTATCGGGTTGGCCACCTCTTATTTTAATAAGCAAGTTGTCACAACCCCTTCGCTGGCATGGACCCAATCGCCTGTCATCCCCTCACTGACTTAGGATTTCTTGGATGGCATATCGTTATTGTCTTGGGGTTTCTCGCATGGCGCCCATCTCGATGGTTTTGACCCATTCACATGGCATGCCCTTTTTGACTTGGGATTGCTTGTCCAATATTATTTACTTATGTTTTGGGCCTCATCGCACACAACTTAAATTTTATAAGAGTAAGACCATCACATGTTTAATAAATTCTTAACATGATGGAGTGTCGGATAAATATTCAAAGGAAATAACCTATAACATTGAATAAACAATAATGGGTCTTATAAGTCAATACATTTTGAATTAATTAAGATGTTTATAAATTTTGTCCCCCCCCCCCCACACAACATCTGGCTAGAGGCAAGATGACGACGATAAAAAAGGTTTTATTGAAGGGTTTGTGATCCAAACAATTCTCCAAGATTTTTATGTTCTCATCTTATAGCAATAAGAATTTTTCTTTTTTTTGAAGGTCATATATTATTAGCGCCCCGTTTGATGGGATGCCTTCTTGAATAATTTTTTTCAGCTCATATATTCTATGTAATTGGGTTAACATGTCTGCCGATTTTAATTTAAATAAATTTATGTAGTTTTTTTATCTCGCTCGCGTATCACGTGGGTTCAATGCTAGTATACTTGTATACTTGTGAAACTTCATAGTAGATGGCTTTAATGTGAATCAATTGAAAATACAGTGTCATAAAAATGCACATAAGATTTTGGTGCGCCTATATCAACAAATTCCCCATTATTTAAAGTGTTTCTAACATACAAAATTCACTTGATAGAAATAATCACAGTAAAAGGCCTAAAAAGTGTTCGTGGGCCTTACAATATATTTTGTTTTATAACCCTTAAATCTAAAGTAGGTTTCATTGAGACTAGAGGTGATTGCATTACCGGAACTTACCAATTTGTCTGAAAAAATTTGAATTGGTTTTCAATATTTTATTGGCAAAAATAAAATTATTGCAAATTTTGTAATTAGTTTGGTTTAGACGATTCAAAACATGATTTACCGAAATTACGGTAGTACTAAAAGTGAGATAAATTACTAAATCCAAAATAATGATTTGAAATGCTAACACTACCAAATGTCTTGAACTTTTATAGTAATTAGAAATATTAACTAAAATTGGCAGGGCTGTATATGATTACCTATAGTAATATATTAACTGCTAAGTGACTTCTGAGTCTTAATAGAGAGAAAAAATTTCACCCACCCTTTGGATAGTTAAAAAATGGAAAATAACAAGTTTCTCAGACCCAGAGTGGTTCATGGTCCCCCGACCAGGATTAAGTCAATCCACAACCTTTTCATATAGTTAAGAAACATAGTGAGAGTACTTTGATGAGAACAAAAGTTTTGAGGCCTGACATGAGTAGTCAGGGATTTTCGAGGGTGTACCCCGTGAGGAGAGATGGCTTATTACAAAAATATGGGAAATTGCTACCTATAGAAGTGAGATATTCTCTAACATAGAGATGATAGAGCCAATGGAGTATAGGCTCATCTTTTGAGACATTGTTATCGAATGCACGATAGCTATGTGTGTTATTATATAAGTGAGACCTTAAGCATAAAGGAATATATCGGTGTGTAAGGGATTGAATGAACTTGTTGCTAATCGTGGGCTGCAGTGAGCAGACATTTGGTTGAAATGGTACCATTGGTGTATGTATAGTGGAAATAACAAAAGATTATTGCGAGTAAATTTTGAACACGTTCGAATGCAGTTGTATGCAAGAATCTGATGTGATATTATGGGGCCTCATAATGATGACGAGTCTATTTGGGAGCGCAAAGATGAGATACGTGACAAATATCTAGAGTTATTCATACTAGGTATTTCTTTTATTTTTTATTTCGGGATGAAATTTCATAACTAGGGGGTAACACCCGGTTATTTTATTGATTTTTATATTAGGAATTAATTGGGATTTAATTAAATTGTATTTAGAAAATTAATTCGGTAAAATAAATATTAATTAGTGATATAAGGGCTAATATTTATTTGTATTGAATATTACTTAGTGAATGAGTAATAATAATAAGAAGAAAATAGAATAACCGTCGCAAGTGAGAAATTCGACAGTGACAGTAAATTTAGTCGGGACGCGCGTGTCAGTCGTATCGGGACTAAATTTGGAAAATAAAATGTAATTTCATTTTTGATAACTCAAATGATCATTTAGAGTGTGCCAGTGTATCTGTAAGGGTCGAAATAGTCAGAAAATTCTACCTGGGGGTTTAGTTTGGATCCTGGGGCACTTTTAGGCCAAACTGGCACCCCGGATGGGTATTTCGGTCTTTTGAAATTTTGGAGAAAATAAACCCTCGAAAATTAGAGTATTATATCTGATAACACATAAAGGAAATTAGGGTTATTATTTATGTAACCAAAGGGAGAGTCACTGGAGGGAGAAGGAGAGTTGTTCCTAGGGTTCCAAGGCCAAGATCCACCTTCTTGCACCACCACCACCACCACCACCGGATTGTAGATCGGAAAGAGGAGAACACAAATACTACCAAACATTCTGCATAATCAAACCTTCAAATTAAGACAAGTGTTTATCATGCTAATTTATGACTTGTTATACCATCCCTGTTAGAATGGGATGATAACTTTATCAAATTCATGAGATTTGGCTTTAAAATTAGAGATATAAATCATGTTCTTTGGTAGGAATGTTACTATACTTGATCTCTTACTCATATAGGATGAAATTGATGTTGTCACGAAATTTGAGAAGAAATCTAGAAAAATGTTGAGGTTCTTGAACATGAATCATAAACTAGGGTTTTGAATGATTAATCTTGAATTAATGAAATTTAAATGTGTTCTTTGATGATTTAATGATTCCAATATGGTAGAAACTATGTATATATTTTGGTGTAATGTTTAGTATGCTTGGTTGGGAGATTGGGAATGAATCATGTAGGTTTTATGGATAAAAATATTAAATCATGTAACTGTTATTTTTGGAGAAGACGAGACCTGCTACAGGAGAATCGATTCAGGCTAAGGCCGAATCGATTCGGTTTCCCATAATTGCACAATTTCATTCTTTTTTGCTTAGAACTCATGGGAAACGATTGGGTTAACTTTTGAACTAATTTTAAAACATAATGAGAAATATTATAATGATCAGTAGGCTAATGTTGATATTGATATTAGTTATATGAAGATAAATTAAGGCTATCACCGATTTGGTAATGTGGTAATAAAACCTAATTTGGAGAATTAATTCGTGTCACAGAAAAATTAAGGGAGCGTATGACTAGGCCAATAGGGCATTAGTGAGATACCTACTGAAATTTATTATGGGACAATTGTTAACCTTTCGGGCTTGGGGAAAATAATCGGGATTTTATGGTGAGAACTATACGGGTAAAGTAATGATACGTAGAATATTCGAGAGTTATTATACTACGTATGGTACATCTGAGATAGTCCGTGTGTGTACCTATACTTAATATATGTGTATATATGGGTGGTATGAATACCTATTGTTTGATATATTTATGTCTAAGATATAACTAGGTTACTTGCTATCACGGGAGGTTTCACATCGTGGCCAGTCTTATTCTGATGAGATATTAGGGGGGATATTGACTTGTATCTCAAAACATAGAACTTACGGATTGAGCACCACTTGTGGGAATAAGGGTGTGACCAATCATTTGGTTGCATTAGGTACGTGCGTAGCTCAAAGGATTAGAACTATGTTCGCATCCATTATGTGTGATTTGATTTGGGGTTCGAGGGAGATTATCCAAACCGGTGTCCTTATTTAGTACGTGATGTACCAGGACTTGATAGCAGAGTATGCCCGCAACGTAGGATCCGCTTAAGGGTGATGTGTACATATATATATATATATATATATATATATAGGACTTCTCACAAGTAGACGTCCGATAACAGATTAAATGACATTTCACAATTTGTGGCCAAAGTGGTCAAATGTGTAAAGCAAAAAATTTGTTGATCCATTTAATTAGAAAATGACAAAAGAAAAAAAAGGTTGTTGTCTTTCTTTAGTCAGCTATTGACTTTAAACAAGAGACCCATTTCAATTACCTTGATTTTCCCTTCCCCACCTAGAGAAAAAATCCCTAGCCGTTGTTGAAGTGAAGCCATTGTCGGCCTCCCCAAACTGATTTTGAAGTCGTCACTTATCATAGATGATTTGGGAGTTTCACAAACAGTGAAAAAAGCCCTAGTAAGTATGTACCAATCCCATTCTTTATTTTTGCAATAGTTAGGGGACAAACTATAAATGTTAAAGTGTTGAAAGTATTAATTTTTAATATTGCACTTTTTTTTACCATTCAGGTCTGTATAATGGAAAGTGTTAATTTGGAAACATGGAGTGAGGAAAATAATTTTTATGTAGTAGGGGATATTGTTGAGAATGATGAAATTGGAGTAGAGAGTAGTGAGAATGTTGTTGCTAATATGGAAAACTCATCTGATGTTGTTATTAATCCGCAAGTTTCAAACGAACTCAAACCGAGAATTGGTCAGGAACTCCCAATGCTAGACGACACTCATTATTTTTGCAATACATATGCAAAGGCGTCTTGATTTAGTATTAGAAAATGGTCTGAGAGGAAGAGGGTCGGTAGTGTTGAAATAGTGAGGAAAGAATATATATGTTTTAAACAAGGAAAAAGTTCAATGATAGCGGATGTTGATGCAACAAGATGAAGGGGATCATCAAAATAAAAATGTAATGTAAAAATGGTCGTTATAAAATCAAATTCCGGTGTATATGTAGTCATTGTGTTTGTGGATCTCCATAGTCACCCTTTGTCGGCCCCCAAAAAAACTCATTTGTTAAGATCTCATTGAAAAGTTTCTAGTGTTCAAAATGTCTATCTCAACAACTTAGCATGGTAAATATACCAACACACCAACAATATAGTTTATTTGGTGTCCAAGTTGGTTTTTTTGAAAATATTCGGTGTACTAAAATAGATTTGTATAATTTTGAATGGGATAGGCGTAATGAGATAAAGGGGCATGATGGTGAGATATTATACGAGTATATGCCCAAGGCAAAAACCCATCATTTTTTTAAATTGAAAATGATGATGAAAATCCCATTTCTCGTTATTTTTGGGCAGATGCAACCTCTCGAAGGGATTATGGGTTTTTTGGTGACGTTGTTATATTCGATACTATGTATAACACCAATCGATATGGTTTAATATTTACACATTAATGGGGGTTAATAATCACGGTCAAACAATTATATTCGCTTGTGTATTTTTATGTGATGAAATTGTTGAATCATTTCTTTGCCTTTTCCACCAATTTGTAGAGAACAAGCCCGGTGATGCCCCTAAAATGATAATTACAGACCAAGATCCTGCAATCACAAAAGAAATCTCTGAAACCCTCCCCAATACCTTCCACAAGTATTTTAGTTGGCATATATTAACCAACTTTTTTGAGAAAATAGATTCATTAAAATATAGCGCATATTATAGGGAGTTTTCTTATTGCATTTGGAAGTCGAAAAAAAAGAATACTTTGACTCGATATGGATGGATCTCATAGAAAAAAGTGTCTTACATGATAACAAATGTCTAGGGAATGTTTATGAAATTCGAAATATGTGGGTTACCGCATATGTGAATCATGTCTTCTCGGCAAAGATGTCTAGTAGTCAACGGGCTGAAAGTGGTCATTCATGTTTTATGAAGTTTGTTGGAGAAATGAATTCTTTGGTTGATTTCATGGTGCATTTTGCTAGGGGGCTTCAAAGATAACGTCATCAATCATTGAGTGCGGACAATCGAGACATGATTGAGAAACCCAAAACCAATTTTTTTTAATGAAATTTTAGTGCAAATGGATGATGTTTACACATGTGAGGTGTCCTTCAAATTCCGAGATGAGTTATGTGAGAGGTTTAGTTACAAATTTGAGCTCGAGTTCAAGTCGGACACTAGTCCTTGTTATAAGATTCAATGCAAAGTTGTTGATACATATTACATTCAGCGCATCGTAGTGGTTTTTGGAACTGCTCATTATCTTTTCAATTGAATGTATGAATGTAAAATTGAATGGTACTGCTAGTTATGTAGTAGACTTTGTAATTTAGTGAATGTAAGTGAATGTTGAATGGTACTGCTCATTATGTTTTCTAATTAAAATTGAATGAATGTTGAATGGTATGACTAAAATTGAATGGTACTGCTCATTATGTTTTCAATTGAGTGAATGTTGATAAGAGGTTGCATTTGGAACTATTAGTTATGCAGTAGGAACCTTGTCAAGTGGAGTAAACCTCCACCTGATATGTTGATAAGGGGTTGCAATTGAGTGAGATGGAGCGCCTTTCCGCTCAAAGAAAAAAGGGTTCTATTTGTATAATTTTTCAGAACAAATTTGGCAGGAATATTTAATCAATCTGTCATTGTGTGATAATGCATTTGTTATTTTCCTCGGATCATCTAATGGAGTTCCTCCATAGAACTGAGCTGCTATGATATTAGAGCATTAATATCCAATTGTAACATTTATCCATCATTTTCTTATGAGATCTCAATTTTTCTTTGATCCTAACGAAAAATTAACTGCCAAAATTTTCTACTGCCATTTATACCAAAATTGGAACTGTTAGTTATGGCACATGATACAATTGAACCAACGCAGTAGACTTTGGAATGGAAATGCCCAATCAAAGATATTTCATTAAACATTACCAAATTACATCTGATACAATAAAAATGCAATGAGTACAACATAGATAACAAAAATTGCAATCAAAAATCATCCGGTCGCCTTTTCTCTAACTTCATCTCGCATTTGCCGCATTTCATCTCGAATTTGTCGCAATTCATCATGAACTAGGGTAATAGCATTTCGTAGTTGGGTAATTTCATATCGGAGTTGAATGTGACAAATTTCTTCTTTCTTATGTAAATCTTTCCGATGCACATTCTCGTCACACCAACCTATGAAATTTTCGCACGCCTGAAATTATAAGTATATAAATTAATTTTTTGTTCATTAATAAAACAAATTACAAAAATTAAATAAAATCATACCATGTTTTGAGAGCACGAGTAATAATGTCTACCCATATTTTTTGCACTTTTTGAAATTTTTACAATACAGGTTCCCATACGACAATTGCAAACACGAGTAGGCCACCCCGATGTGGCATTGGATGATTTTGAATGACTTTACATTCTCTATGAAAAGAAAAAAAATTAATTTACTATGACATAAATAAAGAAATCAACTGAAAAATTTGAAAATAAAATATTTGAATACCTTAATCAAAACCATCTAGGTCTTTTGGTTTATAATAAACGGATACCTTAATCAAAATCAGAAGATGGAACACAACAGTTCATTTCAAAATCAGTTTGGGGAGGACGATAATGGGTTCACTTCAACAACGGCTAGCGTTTGTTTTCTCTGGGTGGGGACGTCCGCTTGTGAGAAGTCCTCTCTCTCTAACTCTCTCTCTCTCTCTCTCTCTCTCTCTCTCTCTCTCTCTATATATATATATATATATATATATATATATATATATATATATATATATATATATATATATATATATAAGTGTGATTGATTTTTCTACGCGAGAATGAGTAGATAAGACATATAGTGATATCTAAATTATTCTAAATGTGTGAGAAATCATTTATCAACAGATGACTTTTAACGAATATAAAGAAATAGAAAATGTATTATCGTATTGTATGTGCAATACAAGTGGGCACTATAAATTATTAGACGGGAAGATATAGAAATCAGTCTAGTTAGGCGGTTAGCATAACGAGGTGGGTTAGAGTAGTACGTTAGGTGTGCAAAATAGTTGAGGGATGAGGATCTCAGGTGAAAGCACATAGTACTAACATGCATATAATGTCATATCTTGATGCATTTTAAATACGTGGTAAATTTTTCAAATTGTTTTACGTGGGATCTGACCCGTTGCAAATCCTTTTTATAAAAATAATTTGAGGTGCCTCACCACAGAGATGCCAGGCTTAGGAGTTCCTACATTTAACCTGCTGCAGCTGCTATGGAAGTTGCAAGACCTTAATATTAGACTCCTCCATGTTTATTTCAGTTCCTATGCATCATTATTTATCTTAGTTGGGCATGTCTCCCATTCTTAGTTGGATAGTATTTGTAAAGACTTTGTATTTCCATTTATTTCCAGTATTGCTTTAGACATTATCTATAGATGACTGTATTGTGATTCTATCTGGAGTGTTATTTCAGACTCATTTATATATTTATTTCGTTATCTTATAATCCATTATTTTGTGCTTGGAGTGGTGAATGTTATTTATTTAGTTTACATTAGATTGCATGTTAATATTAAAGATTAAAATTTTGATACTGGGCCATTACACTACACCAAAAATAGGAATCTGGCATGGTTTAAAACTGTGCTAGATTAAATCTAGCATGGTTTTGAACTGTGCCAGATTAAGGTTTTCCAAAATGGGTAGAATTTGATACTTCTGGCACACTTTTAAACCGTGCCAGAATTTGATATTTCTGGCACACTTTTGGCACGGTTTGAAGGTGTGCAAGACTGGGCACATTTTGATAAAGTTTTGGCACAGTTCGAAATTGTGCCAAAATTTGATACACTTTTAGCACGGTTTTGAACTGTGCCAAATTTTTGGATAAAAGAAAAAAAATAATTATTTGAAAACCAGAAAATTAAAAAATTGCAAATCTCGAATGTTGTTGATAAACTAATGTGCATGCAAACTTCAAAATATTACAATTAATAATAGTTCAAAGACCAAAAAAATTGGGCAGGGTTTCCTCTATTTTTTGGACACTAAAACATGCTAATATAATACTTGGGTAATGTAAAACCTGTTAATATAATACATGGGTAATATCGAGAGACTTGTGACTGCGCGATCAATTCCTATAAGTAATATTGGTCCCGTGTGAGGTGTTCGTCCCTCTAAGGGGGCCGTTTGGGGGTTGGTTTTGGTTTTCACCCTTTAACAGCTTGTTTTTAAGCCAAATCTAGATATTTTCAAATTATCGACATATTCTCAAACTAGGAGCCCTATGACTACGCGGTCAGTTCCTAAAAGTTACATTTGTCCCGTGCGAGGTGTTCGTGCCTCTTATTGGACAGTTTGGGGTCTGGTTTAGGTTTTCACCATTTAACGACATGTTTTTAAGCCTAAGTGTTGATTTTTGTAAATTATCGTCATATTCTCAAATTAGGAGACCTGTGACTACGCGATCAGTTCCTATAAGCAACATTGGTGCCGTGCGAGGTGTTCGTACCTCTTACGTGGCTGTTTGGAGGCTGGTTTGGGTTTTCACCCTTTAACAGCTTGTTTTTAAGCCTAATCTAGATATTTTTAAATTATCATCATATTCTCAAACCGGGAGACCTGTGACTACGCGATCAGTTCCTAAAAGTTACATTGGTCCCGTGCGAGGTGTTCGTGCCTCTTACGGGACCGTTTGGGGGATTGTTTTGGTTTTCACCCTTTAACAGCTTGTTTTTAAGTCCAAGTGTAGATTTTTGCAAATTATCGTCGTATTCTCAAATCGGGAGACCTGTGACTACGAGGTCAGTTCCTACAAGATACGGTGATCTTGTGCAAGGTGTTCGTGCCTCTTTTGGTGCCATTTGGGGGTTGTTTAGGTTTTCACGATTTAAGTCTAATCTAGATATTATCAAATTATCATCATATTCTCAAACCGACAGAACCGTGAGTACGGGGTCAGTTCCTACAAGTTACATTGGTCCCGTGCAAGGTGTTCGTGCCTCTTATGGTGCCGTTTGGGGGTGGTTTAGGTTTTCACCATTTAACGACATGTTTTTAAGCTTAAGTGTTGATTTTTGCAAATTATCATCATATTTTCAAATCGGGAGACCTGTCACTACGCGGTCAGTTCGTACAAGTAACATTGGTCCCGTGCGAGGTGTTCATCCCTCTAACGGGGCCAGTTGGGAGATGGTTTGGGTTTTCACCCTCAAACGACATTTCTTAAGCCTAATCTAGATATATTCTTATTATCGTCATATTCTCAAACCCGGAGAACCGTGACTACGCGGTTAGTCCGTACAAGTTACATTGGTCCCGTGAGAGGTGCTTGTGCCTCTTATGGTGATGTTCGGGGGTTGGTTTAGGTTTTCACCATTTGACTGCTTGTTTTTAAGCCTAATCAAGATATTTTCATATTATCATCATATTCTCAAATCGGGAGTCCTGTGACTACGCAGTCAGTTCCTACAAGTTACAATGGTCCCGTGCGAGGTGTTTGTGCCTCTTACGGGGCCGTTTGGGGACTGGTTAAGATTTTCACCCTTTAACGGCTAATTTTTAAGTCTAAGTGTTTATTTTCATAAATTATCGTCATATTATCAAACTAGGACACCCGTGACTATGCGATCAGTTCCTACAAGTTACATTGCTCCAGTGTGAAGTGTTTGTGCCTCTTACGGGGCCGTTTGGAGGCTGGTTTAGGTTTTCAGCCTTTAACGGCTTGCTTTTAAGTCTAAGTGTTATTTTTTCAAATTATCATTATATTCTCAAGCCAGGAGACCCGTGACTACGCGGTCAGTTACTACAAGTTACATTGGTCCCATTCGAGGTGTTCGTTCCTCTAACGGGGCCATTTGGTGGCTGGTTTAGGTTTTCACCTTTTAACGACATGTTTTTAACCCTTATTTAGATATTTTTAAATTATCATCATATTCTCAAATCGAGATAACCGTGATTACACGATCAGTTCCTACAAGTTAAATTTGTCCCGTACAAGGTATTCGTACCTCTTGGGGGCCATTTGAGGGTTGGTTTAGGTCTTCACCTTTTAACGACATGTTTTTAAGCGTAAGTGTTGATTTTTGCAAATTATCATCATATTCTCAAACCAAGAGACCTGTGACTACGAGCTCAGTTCCTACAAGATACATTGGTCCCGTGCAAGGTGTTCGTGCCTCTTTTGGGGCCGTTTGGGGGGTTGTTTAGGTTTTCACCATTTAACGTCGTGTTTTTAAGTCTAATCTAGATATTTTCAAATTATCATCATATTCTCAAACCAACATAACCGTGACTACGAGGTCAGTTCCTACAAGTTACATTGGTCCCGTGCGAGGTGTTCGTGTCTCTTATGGGGCCGTTTGGGGGATGGTTTAGGTTTTCACCATTTAACGATATGCTTTTAAGCCTAAGTGTTATTTTTTGCAAATTATCATCATATTCTCAAATCGGGAGACCTGTGACCACGCGGTTAGTTCCTAAAAGTTACATTTGTCCCGTGCGAGGTATCCGTGCCTCTTACTGGATCGTTTGGGGTCTGGTTTAGGTTTTCACCGTTTAACGGCATGTTTTTAAGACTAAGTGTCGATTTTTTCAAATTATCGTCATATTCTCAAATTAGGAGACCTGTGACTATGCGGTCAGTTCCTATAAGCAACATTGGTCCCGTGCGAGGTGTTCGTGCCTCTTACGGGGCCGTTTGGGGTCTGGTTTTGGTTTTCACCCTTTAACAGCTTATTTTTAAGTCTAAGTGTTGATTTTTGCAAATTATCGTCATATTCTCAAATCGGGAGACCTGTGACTACGCGGTCAGTTCCTACAAGATACATTAGTCCTGTGCAAGGTGTTCGTTCCTCTTTTGGGGCCGTTTGGGGGTTGTTTTGGTTTTCACCATTTAACGGCATGTTTTTCAGTCTAATCTAGATATTTCAAATTATCATCATATTCTCAAACCGACAGAACCGTGACTACGGGGTCCATTCCTACAAGTTACATTGGTCCCACGCGAGGTGTTCGTGCCTCTTATGGGGCCGTTTGTGGGTTGGTTTAGGTTTTCACCATTTAACGATATGTTTTTAAGCCTAAGTGTTAATTTTTGCAAATTATCATCATATTCTCAAATCGGGAGACCTGTGACTATGCGGTCAGTTCCTAAAAGTTACATTTGTCCCGTGCGAGTTGTTCGTGCCTCTTACTGCACCGTTTGGGGTTTGGTTTAGGTTTTCACCATTTAATGGCATGTTTTTAAGACTAAGTGTTGATTTTAGCAAATTATCGTCATATTCTCAAATCAGGAGACCTGTGACTATGCGGTCAGTTGCTATAAGCAACATTGGTCCCGTGCGAGATGTCCGTGCCTCTTAAGGGGCCGTTTGGGGTCTGGTTTGGGTTTTCACCCTTTAACAGCTTATTTTTAAGCCTAATCTAGTTTTTTTCAAATTATCATCATATTCTCAAACCGGGAGACCTCTGACTACACGGACAGTTCCTAAAAGTTACATTGGTCTCGTGCGAGGTGTTCATGCCTATTACGGGACCGTTTGGGGGCTGGTTTAGGTTTTCACCCTTTAACAGCTTATTTTTAAGTCTAAGTGTTAATTTTTTCAAATTATCGTCATATTCTCAAATCGGGAGACTTGTGACTACGAGGTCAGTTCCTACATTATACATTGGTCCCGTACAAGGTGTTCGTGCCTCTTTTGGGGCCGTTTGGGGGTTGTTTAGGTTTTCACCATTTAACGGCATGCTTTTAAGTCTAATCTAGATATTTTTAAATTATCATCATATTCTCAAATCGGCAGAATCGTGACTACGGGGTCCATTCCTACAAGTTACATTAGTCCCGCGCGAGGTGTTCGTGCCTCTTATGGGGCCGTTTGGGGGCTGGTTTAGGTTTTTACCATTTAACGACATGTTTTTAACCCTAAGTGTTAATTTTTGCAAATTATCGTTGTATTCTCAAATCGGGAGACCTGTGACTACGCGGTCAGTTCCTACAAGTAACATTGGTCCTGTGCGAGGTGTTCGTCCCTCTAACGGGGCCATTTGGGAGCTGGAACATGTTTTCACCCTCAAACGATAAGTTTTTAAGCCTAATCTAAATATATTCATATTATCGTCATATTCTCAAACTGGGAGAACCGTGACTACTCGATTAGTCCGTACAAGTTACATTGGTCCCGTGAGCGGTGTTCGTGCCTCTTACGGTGATGTTCGGGGGTTGGTTTAGGTTTTCACCATTTGACGGCTTGTTTTTAAGCCTAATCGAGATATTTTCATATTATCGTCATATTCTCGAATCGGGTGTCCGGTGACTACGCGGTCAGTTCCTACAAGTTACATTGGTACCGTGCGAGGCATTTGTGCCTCTTACGGGGACGTTTTGCATCTGGTTTAGGTTTTCACCCTTTAACGGCTTATTATTAAGTCTAAGTGTTGATTTTGGTAAATTATCATCATATTATCAAACTAGGATACCCATGACTACACGATCAGTTCCTACAAGTTACATTGCTCCTGTGCGAAGTGTTTGTTCCTCTTACGGGGCTAGTTTCGGTTTTCACCCTTTAACGGCTTATTTTTAAGTCAAAGTGTTATTTTTTCAAATTATCATTATATTCTCAGTCCGGGAGACCCGTGACTACGCGGTCAGTTCCTACAAGTGACTTTGGTCCCATCTGAGGCGCTCGTACCTCTTACGGGGCCATTTGGTGGTTGGTTTAGGTATTCACCATTTAATGACATGTTTCTAAGCCTAATCTAGATATTTTTAAATTATCGTCATATTCTCAAATCGAGACAACCGTGATTACGCGATCAGTTCTTACAAGTTAAATTGGTCCCGTACGAGTGTTCGTGTCTCTTACGCGGCCGTTTGGGGGCTGGTTTAGGTCCTAATAACATATTTTTAAGCCTAAGTGTTGATTTTTGCAAATTATCATCATATTCTCAAACCGGGAGACCTGTGACTACGAGGTCAGTTCCTATAAGATACATTGGTCCCGTGCAAGGTGTTCGTGCCTCTTTTGAGGCCGTTTGGGGGTTGTTTAGGTTTTTACCATTTAACGGCATGTTTTTAAGTCTAATCTACATATTTTCAAATTATCATCATATTCTCAAACCAACAGAACCGTGACTACGGGGTCAGTTCCTACAAGTTACATTGGTCCCGTGTGAGGTGTTCGTGCCTCTTATGGGGCCATTTGGGGGCTGGTTTAGGTTTTCACCATTTAACGATATGTTTTTAAGCCTAAGTGTTGATTTTTGCAAATTATCATCATACTCTCAAATCGGGAGACCTGTGACTACGCGATTAGTTCCTAAACGTTACATTTGTCCCGTGCGAGATGTCCGTGCCTCCAACTGGACTGTTTGTGGTCTGGTTTAAGTTTTTACCATTTAACAGCATGTTTTTAAGACTAAGTGATGATTTTTGCAAATTATCATCATATTCTCAAATCGGGAAACCTGTGACTATGCGGTCAGTTCCTATAAGCAACATTGGTCCCGTGCGAGGTGTTCGTGCCTCTTACGGGGCCGTTTGGGGGCTGGTTTGGATTTTCACCCTTTAACACCTTGTTTTTAAGCCTAATCTAGATATTTTCAAATTATCATCATATTCTCAAACCGGGAGACCTGTGACTACGCGGACAGTTCCTAAAAGTTACATTGGTCCCGTGCGAGGTATTCGTACCTCTTACGGGATCGTTTGGGGGCTGGTTTTGGTTTTCACCCTTTAACAGCTTGTTTTTACGTCTAAGTATTGATTTTTGCAAATTATCGTCTTATTCTCAAATCGGGAAACCTGTGACTACGAGGTCAGTTCCTACAAGATACATCGGTCCCGTGCAAGGTGTTCGTGCCTCTTTTGGGGTCGTTTGGGGGTCGTTTAGGTTTTCACCATTTAAGTCTAATCTAGATATTTTTAAATTATCATAATATTCTCAAACTGAGAGAATCGTGACTATGCGGTCAGTTCCTACAAGTTACATTAGTCCCATGCGAGGTATTCGTGCTACTTACGGGGCCGTTTGGGGGCGGGTTTAGGTTTTCACCATTTAACGACATGTTTTTAAGCCTAAGTGTTGATTTTTGCAAATTATCATCATATTCTTAAATTGGAAGACCTGTGACTACGCGATCAGTTCCTAAACGTTACATTTGTCCCGTGCGAGATGTCCGTGCCTCTAACTGGACTGTTTGGGGTCTGGTTTAAGTTTTCACCATTTAACGGCATGTTTTTAAGACTAAGTGTTGATTTTTGCAAATTATCATCATATTCTCAAATCGGGAGACCTGTGACTACGCGATCAGTTCCTATAAGCCACATTGGTCCCGTGCGAGGTGTCCGTGCCTCTTACGGGGCTGTTTGGGAGCTGGTTTGGGTTTTCACCCTATAACAGCTTGTTTTTAAGCCTAATCTAGATATTTTTTAATTATCATCATATTCTCAAATTGGGAGACCCGTGACTACGCGAAAGTTCCTAAAAGTTACATTGGTCCCATGTGAGGTGTTCGTGCCTCTTACGGGATCGTTTGGGGGATGGTTTTGGTTTTCACCCTTTAACAGCTCGTTTTTAAGTCTTAGTGTTGATTTTTGCAAATTATCATCGTATTCTCAAATCGGGAGACCTGTGACTACGAGGTCAGTTCTTACAAGATACATTGGTCCCGTGCAAGGTGTTCGTGCCTCTTTTGGGGCCGTTTGGGGGTTGTTTAGGTTTTCACCATTTAAGTCTAATCTAGATATTTTCAAATTATCATTATATTCTCAAACCGACAGAACCGTGTCTACGGGGTCAGTGCCTACAAGTTACATTGGTCCCGTGCGAGGATTTCGTGCCTCTTATGGGGCCGTTTGGGGGTGGTCTAGGTTTTCACCATTTAACGACATGTTTTTAAGCCTAAGTGTTGATTTTTGCAAATTATCATCATATTCTCAAATCGGGAGACCTGTGACTACGCGATCAGTTCCTAAACGTTACATTTGTCCCGTGCGAGATGTCCGTGCCTCTAACTGGACTGTTTGGGGCCTAGTTTAAGTTTTCACCATTTAACGGCATGTTTTTAAGAATGTGTTGATTTTTGCAAATTATCATCATATTCTCAAATCGGGAGACTTGTGACTACGCGGTCAGTTCCTATAAGCAACATTGGTCCCGTGCGAGGTGGTCGTGCCTCTTACGGGGCCGTTTGGGGGCTAGTTTGGGTTTTCACCCTTTAACAGCTTGTTTTTAAGCCTAATCTAGATATTTTCAAATTATCATCATATTCTCAAACCGAGAGACCTTTGACTACGCGGATTGTTCCTAAAAGTTACATTGGTCCCGTGCGAGGTGTTCGTGCCTCTTACAGGACCGCGTGGGGTTGGTTTTGGTTTTCACCCTTTAACAACTTGTTTTTAAGTGTAAGTGTTGATTTTTGCAAATTATTGTCGTATTCTCAAATCGGGAGACCTGTGACTACGATGTCAGTTCCTACAAGATACATTTGTCCCGTGTAAGGTGTTCGCGTCTCTTTTATGGCCGTTTGGGGGTTGTTTAGGTTTTCACCATTTAAGTCTAATCCAGATATTTTCAAATTATCATCATATTCTGAAACCGACAGAACCGTGACAATGGGATCAGTTCCTAAAAGTTACATTGGTCCCGTGCGAGGTGTTCGTGCCTCTTATGGGACCGTTTGGGGGATGGTTTAGGTTTTCACCCTTTAACGACATGTTTTTAAGCCTAAGTGTTGATTTTTGCAAATTATCATTATATTCTCAAATCGGGAGACCTGTGACTACGCGGTAGGTTCATACAAGTAACATTGGTCCCGTGCGAGATGTTCGTGCCTCTTATGGAGCCATTTGGGGGCTGGTTTGGGGTTTCACCCTTTAACAGCTTGTTTTTAATTCTAATCTAGATATTTTCAAATTATCATCGTATTCTCAAATCGGGAGACCTGTGACTACGCGAACAATTCCTAAAAGTTACATTGGTCCCGTGCGAGGTGTTCGTGCCTCTTACGGGACCGTTTGGGGGCTGGTTTAGGTTTTCACGCTTTAACAACTTGTTTTAAGTCTAAGTGTTGATTTTTGCAAATTATCATCATATTCTCAAGCTGCGAGACCCATGACTATGCGGCCAGTTCTTACGAGTTACATTTGTCCCGTGCGAGGTGTCTGTGCCTCTTACGATGACGTTTGGGGGTTGGTTTTGGTTTTCACCCTTTAACGGCTTTTTTTAGGCCTAATCTTGATATTTTCAAATTATCATCATATTCTCAAATCAGGAGAACCATGACTACATGGTCAGTTCCTAGAAGTTACATTGATCCCGTGCGAGGTTGTTGTGCATCTTACGGGGCCGTTTGGGGGTTGGTTTAGGTTTTCACCATTTAACGGCATGTTTTTAAGCCTAAGTATTGATTTTTGCAAATTGTCCTCATATTCTAAAACCGGGAGACTTGTGACTATGCGGTCAGTTCGTATAAGTTACATTGGTCCCGTGCGAGGTTTTCCTACCTCTTACTGGGCGTTTGGGGTTACTTTAGGTTTTCCCGATTTAATGGCATGTTTTGAAGCCTAATCTAGATATTTTCAAATTATCATCAAATTCTCAAATTGAGAGAACGGTGACTACGTGGTCAGTTCCTATAAGTTACATTGGTACCGTCCAAGGTGTTTGTGCCTCTTACGGGGTCGTTTGGGGACTGATTTAGGTTTTCACTATTTAACGGCTTATTTTTAAGTCTAAGTGTGGATTTTGGTAAATTATTGTCATATTATCAAACTAGGACACTCGTGACTACACGATCAGTTCCTACAAGTTACATTACTCCTGTGCGAAGTGTTTTTGCCTCTTATGGGGCCGTTTGGGGACTGGTTTAGGTTTTCACCCTTTAACGGCTTGTTTTTAAGTTTAAGTGTTGATTTTTTCAAATTATCGTTATATTCTCAAGCCGTGAGACCCGTGACTACGCGCTCAATTCTTACAAGTTACATTGGTCCCATCCGAGGGGTTCGTGCCTCTTACGGGGCCGTTTGGTGGCTGGTTTAGGTTTTCACCATTTAACGACATGTTTTTAAGCCTAATCTAGATATTTTTAAATTATCATCATATTCTCAAATCGAGATAACCGTGATTACCCGATCAATTCCAACAAGTTAAATTGTTCCCGTACGAGGTGTTCGTGCCTCTTACGGGGCCGTTTGGGGGTTGGTTTAGGTCTTCACCTTTTAATGACATGTTTTTAAGCCTAAGTGTTGATTTTTGAAAATTATCATCACATTCTCAAACCGGGAGACCTGTGACTACGAGGTCAGTTCCTAAAAGATCACGTGCCTTTTTTGGGGCCGTTTGGGGGTTGTTTATGTTTTCACCATTTAATGGCATGTTTTAAGTCTAATCTAGATATGTTTAAATTATCATCATATTCTCAAACCAACAGAACCGTGATTACGGGGTCAGTTCCTACAGGTTACATTGGTCCCATGCGAGGATTTCGTGCCTCTTATGGGGCCGTTTGGGGGTGGTTTAGGTTTTCACCATTTAACGACATGTTTTTAAGCCTAAGTGATTTTTTTGCAAATTATCATCATATTCTCAAATCGAGAGACCAATGACTACGCGGTCAGTTCCTAAAAGTTACATTTGTCCCGTGCGAGGTGTTCGTGCCTCTTACTGGACCGTTTGGGGTCTAGTTTAGGTTTTCACTATTTAACAGCATGTTTTTAAGACTAAGTGTTGATTTTTGCAAATTATCATCATATTCTCAAATCAGAAGACCTGTGACTATGCGGTCAGTTCCTATATGCAACATTGGTCCCGTGCGAGGTGTGCGTGCCTCTTACGGGGCCGTTTGGGGACTGGTTTGGGTTTTCACCCTTTAGCAGCTTGTTTTTAAGCCTAATCTAGATATTTTCAAATTATCATCATATTCTCAAACCGAGAGACCTGTGACTATGCGAACAGTTCCTAAAAGTTACATTGGTCCCGTGCGAGGTGTTCGTGCCTCTTACTGGACCGTTTGGGGGCTGGTTTACGTTTTCACCCTTTAACAACTCATTTTTAAGCTTAAGTGTTGATTTTTGCAAATTATCATCATATTCTCAAACCGGGAGACCTGTGACTACGAGGTAAGTTCCTACAAGATACATTGGTCACATGCAAGGTGTTCGTGCCTCTTTTGGGGCCGTTTGGGGGTTGTTTAGGTTTTCACCATTTAACGACATGTTTTTAAGTATAATCTAGATATTTTTAAATTATCATCATATTCTCAAACTGACTGAATCGTGACTACGGGGTCAGTTTCTACAAGTTACATTGGTCCCGTGCTAGGTGTTCATGCTTCTTGTGGGGCCGTTTGGGGGTTGGTTTAGGTTTTCACCATTTAACGACATGTTTTTAAGCCCGTGTTGATTTTTGCAAATTATCATCATATTCTCAAACGGGAGACTGGTGACTATGCGGTCAGTTCCTACAAGTAACATTGGTCCCGTGCGAGGTGTTTGTGCCTCTTACGGGGCCATTTGGGGGTTGGTTTGGGTTTTCACCCTTTAACAGCTTGTTTTTAAGTCTAATCTAGATATTTTCAAATTATCATCATATTCTCAAATCGGGAGACCTGTGACTACGCAGACAGTTCCTAAAAGTTACATTGGTCAAGTGCGAGGTGTTCGTGCCTCTTACGGGACCGTTTGGGGGCTGGTTTAGGTTTTCACCCTTTAACAACTTGTTTTTAAGTCTATGTGTTGATTTTTACAAATTATCGTCATATTCTCAAACTGCGAGACCCGTGACTATGCGGTCAGTTCTTACAAGTTATATTGGTCCCGTGCGAGTGTTTGTGACTCTTACGGTGACGCTTGGGGGCTGGTTTAGGTTTTCACCCTTTCACGACTTGTTTTTAGGCCTAATCTAGATATTTTCAAATTATCATCACATTTTCAAACCGGGAGAACCATGACTACATGGTCAGTTCCTAGAAGTTACATTGATCCCGTGCGAGGTTGTTGTGCATCTTACGGGGCCGTTTGGGTGTTGGTTTAGGTTCACCATTTAACGACATTTTTTTAAGCCTAAGTATTGATTTTTGCAAATTATCCTCATATTCTCAAATCGGGAGACTTGTGACTACGCGGTCAGTTCGTACAAGTTACATTGGTCCCGTGCGATATTTTTGTGCCTCTCACTGGGGCGTTTGGGCCTGCTTTAGGTTTTACCCATTTAATGGCATGTTTTGAAGCCTAATCTAGATATTTTCAAATTATAATCAAATTCTCCAACCGAGAGAACCGTGACTACGCGGTCAGTGCCTATAAGTTACATTGGTCCCGTCCAAGGTATTTGTGCCTCTTACGGGGCCGTTTGGGAACTGGTTTAAGTTTTCACCATTTAACGACATGCTTTTAAGCCTAAGTGTTGATTTTTATCAAATTATCATCATATTCTCAAACCAGGAGACCTGTGACTACGCAATCAGTTCCTACAAGTAACATTGGTCCCGTGCGATGTGTTTGTGCCTCTAACGGGGTCGTTTAGGGGCTAGTTTAGGTTTTCACCCTTTCACAGCTTGTTTTGAAGGCTAATCTAGATATTTTAAAAATATCATCATATTCTCAAACTGGAAGACCTGTGACTACGCGGTTAGTTCCTAAAAGTTACATTGGTCTCGTGCACGGTGTCCGTGCCTCTTACTGGACCGTTTGGGGGCTGATTTAGGTTTTCACCCTTTAACGACTTATTTTTAAGTCTAAGTGTTGATTTTTGCAAATTATCATCATATTCTCAAATTGGGCGACCCGTGACTACGCAGTCGGTTCCTATAAGTTACATTGGTCCCGTGAGATGTGTTCGTGCCTCTTATGGGGCCGTTTGGGAGCTAGTTTAGGTTTTCACTATTTAACGACATGGTTTTAAGCCTAATCTAGATATTTTCAAATTATCATCATATTCTCAAACTGAGAGAACCGTGACTACGCGGTCAGTTCCTACAAGTTACATTGGTCCCATGCGAGTTGTTCGGGCTTCTCACGGGGCCGTTTGGGGGCGGGTTTAGGTGTCACCATTTAACGGTATGTTTTTAAGTCTAAGTGTTGATTTTTTCAAATTATTGTCATATTCTCAAACCGGGAGACCTGTGACTACGAGGTCGGTTCCTACAAGTTACATTGGTCCCGTGCGAGGTGTTCGTGCCTCTTATCGGGCCATTTGGGAGCTGGTTTGGGTTTTCACCCTCAAATGACATGTTTTTAAGCCCAATCTAGATATATTCATATTATCGTTATATTCTCAAACTGGGAGAACCGTGACTACGCAGTTAGTCCCGACAAGTTACACTGGTCCCGTGAGAGGTGTTCATGCCTCTTACGGTGATGTTCGGGGGTTGGTTTAGGTTTTCACCCTTTGACGGCTTATTTTTAAGTCCAATCTAGATATTTTCAAATTATCATCATATTCTCAAACCGGGAGACCCGTGACTACGAGGTCAGTTCCTAAAAGTTACATTGGTCCCGTGCGAGGTGTGCGTGCCTCTTACGGGTTCGTTTGGGGGCTGATTTGGGTTTTCAACCTTTAAAAGGGTGGTTTAGGTTTTCACCCTCAAACAATATGTTCTTAAGAATAATCTAAACATTTTTAAATTATCATCATATTCTCAAACTAGTTAACCCGTGACTACACGGTCAGTTCCTATAAGTTACATTGGTCTCGTGCGAGGTGTTCGTGCCTCTTACAGTAGTGTGTATTAGAAAGTTCTTCCCAAAGCACTCCTCAATGGACATAATCAGTGTTGGCGTAAATCGTGACTAGGTGGTGAGATCCGATGTGTTACATTGATCCCGTACGAGGTGTTCGTGCCTCTTTGGGGTTATTTGGAGGTTATTTTGGGTGTTCATCCTCTAACGGTATGTTTTTAATCAATTTAGAACGTTTATTGATTTTAGAAAATTTTAACATAGTCTCATTTGTTTATTAGTTAAATCTAACATGTTTTAACATTTAAAATAAACTCAACAACAACAGCAAATTCCAAAACCAAACCACTAGCCAAACCCTTCCACCAATTTAACTAAATAAGCTTATAAAGTAAGCCATTTTACGTTTGGTTACTTGTTGCCGCTATTTCAGTTCATTTTTTATTTTATGCTGCAACATTTAAAGAGAATTTGAGACTTTGAGACTAACCAGATTTCATTTATATTTTGATAGCCACCCGATGAACTCTTCGTGCCATAATTTCTTGAAAGTATCCCATTTGGTCCATCAATGTCTGCAAATTAGGAGATCTTCTATTCTGAGCGGCATTTAGTTATTCATTAGACGATATCTTATATTTTAAGTTTCTCACCTCTTCATTATGAGACCGAGACTGTTCTATGACAGTCGAAGTGTCAAAAGACTTATATTAGAATGGTTGTCTTATAAAATACAAAAAGAATAAAAGGGGGAAAGAAATGAAAATTGCATCTATCATTCATCAAATCATCCTTTATTTTACTCCAATACAATGTCTTGAAGAATTCCACGATGCTAGGTTTCACGTCAGTTACATGCTCCTGAATTCAAAATCAATGCATGAAACAATAAAACCATACTAGTTGATGATGCGGGTGAAACATGTCTAATATGCACAATGTCAAGAATATTATAGTGACACATAAATTGAAATCAAATTTAGTAAGGGTAAAATCAATTTGTACCTTTCCTTCTTGAACTGGACCTTTCACCTTTTTTTGCATAGGGTGTGTCATTCAGGTTTGTGTTGATTTTTTCCTACCATTTCACCTTTAAACCTTTTTTTTGTACCATTTAAATAATGCCCAAATCTCTTGAAAATTTAAAAACTGTGTTGTGCAATCCCCAAACATAATAACATCGATATCAATCACGTTAAAAGTTCAACGTAAGCTACCTGAATTTTTTTTTTAATGATTTAGGCACCAAGTTAATTTTAGTATTGTACGCCATTTTGGCTCTAAAAATATGTAACTACTCCAAAGCTTCATTTTGCTTACACCAATTGCCCAAATCAACTAAAACAACCTCTCGAGTATAAAAATGAAATATATACGTGCAAAGAGAAGTGGAGCGACAAAACTTGATTATTACCCAAATATTAGACATTCAACTATTGTACTAATAATTCGTTAAATTTGAGATTCATTCAAAATTGAGTATGGAGTTAATCAACAAACTCCTAAAATACCTTTAATCTTATTGTAAATTCAAAAGTGGCCATAAAATTTAAGCATAATAAAACTAATTTTGGAAACCCTAATTTAAATTTTAAAATACAAATCCCAAATATAACCTATGATATAATAATCTAATTCTAAACAATATATGAGAACAAAGTTTATGAGAATAAAGATTTCATAACAGTTTGAGCATCATAGCATAAGTTTAATGAATCAAAATAGATGAATGGTACAATCATTAGTTAAATTGGGTTTCTAAAATATAGATTGGAGAAAGGAAATGGGAAGAATAACATACATGTAGCCTTGTTAGGAGAAGACGAGATGGGGAAAACTAGGGATGGCAACGGGTCGATTCGTGGTAGGGGAAAGCATCCCCATCCCCATCCCTAATAGAAATCCCCACCCCAATCCCGTTCCCTGTTATAACGGGTTCGGGGATCCTCATCCCCATTTAAAACATGTATCGGTTTCCCCGCGGGGAACCCATTTCTTTCTTTTTTTAATATATACAACTCCAAAAAAATATCTCAAACAAAAAATTTATTTGAATCTCAATTTTACCTATACCAACTTTATAAAAAATTACAATTAATAGTGCGCAGGAACAACATTTAAATCTTTGAAAAAAATCTCAAACAAAAAACGCAAGCTTTAAAAAAATCTCAACAGGAACAATAGTTAATTTGTTAAATCTTAAAAAACTGCAAACAAATGCAAACAAATCTCAAACAAAAAATGCAAACAAATAGATTATTAATACTTAGGTTGTACTTTAAGCAAAAAAATCTCAAAAAAATCTTGGGCGGCAGCACACCCAAAGAGACAACAGGAACAACAGTTACCTTGGGCGGTAGGAACAAATCTCAACCTAATTTAGAATAAGACCGGAGACCACTGGCCAGATGGTTTGAAGTTGAGCAAAAACTAGAATTTCAATTTTTGTGTCCATGATAGACTTCAATTTCATATAGCTCCATTTCAATAGTAAAAACAAAACTGACTATAGGCAGTCTATAACTCCAAGACAGGTCTAGTAACTATAATTTTGTAATTAAAACCACAATTATAATTAACTAAACTAAGCCGATAAAATACCCACTTGAACCACACACACGTAAATCATGGGGGAAAAGTGTTGTATGCCAAAATACAATCTGTGTATGTACAATTTGTACTTTGTAAACGATTTGAAGCTCAAAAGAATACTTTTTGCAAAAATAAATACTAGGCAAAGAATAAATTTTATATTTTAATGTAGTGAATACTGGTAAATGGATGATTATGTATATACCGGGTTGCCATGAGAAAAAATCTGGGTTGAAGAGGTTTGTTGAGGATGAGATACATGAATGTTAGTATCATCATCAGAGAGCAATTGGATGGTCTTCCCAAATAACTTAATCATGGGATCTTTGTTATCTGACATTTCTGTATGTAAGTATTTAGAGATGTTTGGTTTTGTCGAGCAGAGGATTGGTTTCTTGAGTTATGTTGGGTTTTAACAAAGGGGGAGAGTTAATTTCCAGCCACAGGTTGTGTTGTGTATATCAAATTACAAAAGAAATGACAGGAACAACAATTACCTTTACCGTAGGTGGCGACAGGATGATGAGGTGCGGGCAAGGTGATGAACAATAGGAACAATCTTGGATGAGGAGATGAGGGGCGGGCGGGAGTGACGATGAGCAGACTTGCTGAGGTAGAGGATCCCCGGGCCCCAATAACGGGTACTTTCACTGCGGACTGGAGCGACTTACCGTAGAGCGGTGGCCGAAGGCTTGCCGAACGGAGCGGGTGGATGCCGCAATAGAGTGAGAGTGTGATATTGGGGCAGGTAAGCGGGTGAGGGGGAGAAGAGAGACGGGTAGCGGGAGATTGAAAGATGAAAGAGGAAAGAGAAGAGGGAAAGTAAACATAATAATTTTTTTAGGGTCTTTTATATTTTAATCAAGTGTACTCAATTTTGGCACACTTCAAAAGAGTGCCAAATTTTCGCATTGTTTTAAAGTGTGCTAGATTGTCATTAAACCGTGCCAGAATCTGGCACAGTTTAAAATTGTGCCAGATTTTTAACATCAGGGTGTGTCAAATTGTTGTTTTTGGTGTAGTGTTAGGGTATTGGTAATTAATTGAATTTCGACAGTGATGCTAAGAATGAAACCATTAATGATTCATGTTTAATTTAATAATGGACTCATCACCCAGGATTAGAATAGGTGGGGTGTCACAACTACCCATAGTGACAAACTGTTAGTCTGCAAAGCAAAGCTATTGAAGGTTGTTATACTCTTTATTGTACTATCAAATGGCGTATAAGGAAAAGCTATTAAAGGTTGGGGCGGAAGGATTTTCTATGATAGATGAATACTTCAGAAGGAAGGGAAGGCCTCAACACCATGTAAGCAAGTATCAATATCAGCCAGAACAATCCTGTGTTTATCTAGTGACTACAGTTTCCACAACCAAAGAGGTTGTTTTCTATTATGAGGTAGTAAAATTCTATGATGGGATCATAATTGCGGATTATCCCAACACAAAACAGATGTGTGCGCCTTTTTACGCTCCTTAATGATACTTTTGTATCAACACATATATGTAATTAAATAAGACCCTACCCTTGTTGTATCACTTTCTTTTATAAGTCACTCGGTTGACATCGCTATGAGATGCAACGGGCTGTAGTGGCTTAACGTTATAATCTACAAATACTATGACTTAGTTTGGTTGTGCAAATTGTTTGATTATGTAACTTGATTCATTGTGAATTAGTGAATTGTAAATGAGTGAATTTGAAACGAGTTAAATCCAATTTTACACGATGTTTGGTAATTTAAAATTTATGTTAAGGTTCTATGAAAAAAAGGTATATATATATATATATATAATAAAGGAGGAGGGACTTTTGCCACATCATACAATATTTGCCACATCATATAGCCACGTCATACAATTTTATACACAGAACCTATAAGGAGCCACGTCATACAATTTTATACACACAACCTATAAGGAGGACAACCACGGGATGCATTTAATTACTCCCACCAAGTCTGACACACGCAATGTGTGGGGTGGCTCGAGAAGATATCAGACTCTATTAATTTGGCCCATCCATATCAGACGTAATCTTGAACTCTCTCGCTATGACTCCTTCTCTCTCTCCTATGGGTCTCCATCTTCTACATTCCCTCACACACAGACAGTTTTTATGTATCCATCTTCTACATCTCCATCTTCTACATTCCCTCTCTCTCTCATCGGGGTCTGTTGGCAAGGAAGCACAATAATTTCTATGTATCCGTAAACCTCTCTCTCTGTGTATTTAGATCTGAGCGCAACCATTATTAGTTTGGGGGTTTAGGGCTGAGATGATAGGGAGAATAGAAGAGAAAAAATATACCCATCTTCTTCGCCATCGTCGATCTTACTGCCATGAAGCTCGCTGGACAAAAGGTGAACACATCCCTTCTATTTTTTAACAGGTTCTTTTATCCCCTGTATCTTGCTCTCCTGTTTGTCTTTTTTTGATGTTTTGTAATCGGGTGTTAGATCCGACATTTTCCTGTTCTTTCTTAGGTCAGGAACCCCAAGGCACAAATCTACACCTGTGGTCTTAGATCCGACGATTAGCTGTGGTCGGAACAACCGGTATGGGACGATTCCCTGAACAATTGGTCGGAACAACTGGTGTGGCCTAAACAACAGCAAGCTTCACCTGGCGGTGGTAGAGGTTCCAGAACAACTGATATGGGACAATTCTCTGTGGGCGGAACAACTGGTGTGATACGATTCTCTGTGGATGGAACAACCGGTATGAGACGATTCCTGAACAACTGGACGGAACAACTGGTAATAACACATGGACATGGGTCTCTCTCTCTTTCAAATTCGGACTACCAAAGTGAGTATTTACTTTTTTTTTCATTATTTTGCTTTCCTCTATACACGATTTGTAGATCAGATGAGGGTTGCTATTGTTTGATTTCTATGTCTACTTCTTGGAAACACCAGGTATATATGGGTTTAAACCCTCTGTTCGGACCCTCAGTTCAGATCCTACTAACTGGACAACATCGAGCGAGGTTCACATCCCCCGCGACTGCTAATCCTCGACGATCGGAGCTGACTTCTTCATTAATAGGTTCATAAATTGGGACATGCTGAATCGTGTAATCTGTTTCGGATTTTGTGGAGCTTTTGATGAAGATCTTTATATTTGATTTACATTTGTACTCTGTTTTGGATTCTTGAGCTTCGTGTACTATGTCTTGGTTCTATGCATGTAAGGTTTT
The DNA here is from genome assembly GCA_949130495.1 of Sambucus nigra. Classification (NCBI taxonomy): domain Eukaryota; kingdom Viridiplantae; phylum Streptophyta; class Magnoliopsida; order Dipsacales; family Adoxaceae; genus Sambucus; species Sambucus nigra. The sequence continues at coordinate 465,527,507 of OX422209.1, read as the reverse complement.
TTGTATTTGTGGGTTGTTATATAAGTTTTATGATTTTTACATGATTTTTTGTTTTTGCTTATGGTTTTTATATGGTTTTCTGATTTGTGTAATCTCAAATGGGTTTTCATATTTTATTCTTCCGATGATCATTTTCGGAGGTTTATTTCATGGGTTCTCTATCTTTCACTTGCACTTATTTTTTTTTTTTTTTGGGTTTCAAACAAGAGAAACCTTATAATTTTTCGAGTTTCAATTTTTGGGTTCCTAACATCAGACGAAAGTTTTGAAAGTTTTAAAATATTTTTAATAATTTCTTAAAGTAATTCGTTTCAATTATTTTTATTTATTGGTGAGTATTTATATACCTCAATGAGGATTTGAGCAAACAATGAAAACCACTGTCAATAATATTATACAGGTACAAATACTCCACTCATATAAGTTTACTCTGATTTAGATTTTCATTTTTACCGTGCCATCAACTGTTAAATGTTAATTTAGAGGAGGAAATATTTTTGAATTCATTGGATTGATTTAATTTTAATAATTTTTAAAACTAATAAAGTAAGTTGTGACGTCAACTGATATATTTTTTAAACTATTTATTACATATGGTAGTGGATGTGAGTAGTATATATGCATATGTATGTCTTTTATTATTTTTTATCGGACTAATGGATGCTGTGAGAGAACCGTAGTTATAAATGGAAGATATATAGGACTTATCAACTGCTTCCACTATGCAGTAGCCCATTACTTCTCTTTAAGAAAAATGATGGCTCAAGTTATTTTGAATGTATACATAATGGTTGGTTTAACTATCAATGTTGGTGGTAATTTTTCTGATGTACAATAGGTAGTCAAATATGTAACAATGGTGAGGTTAATTTTTCTTTTATGTACAATAGTTGTCACTAATATAAAAATGGTGTAGTTTGAATTAGGACTTTAATAATTTGTGGTCATACATTCATTTTGATATTTTTTTTTTGTATGATTTTTTCAAAATTTTTATATATTAATATTTATTGGAGAGATTTTGTATTGGTTACTTTGATTTGCCCTAGGCTTTTACAAATGTGAGATGCATATGATTTTGAATTACTATAATATTGAGTGCATTAATGTGAATAATCCTTTTGAATGGTATCTATGACTTACAATTACTACAATTAGTACTGTAAACGAGTAAAATTCGTTTCGTATTGTGATAAATTTTTTACTTTATCAATAGTGCCTTTTGGCATGGTTATTATATACTATTTTATACTTCGTTATTTTCATTGGACTATTTTGTTATTTATTTTATATCCAATGCCTTATTTTCTTTTTTTTATGTGTTGAACTATTGAATTTTTTCCCTCAAGCATATAAAGGTGAGCGCAAGTTAATATTTGTAGTTATTTAAGTATTTTTTTTCAAATGCAATGGACTTTTTTATGAGTGGTATGTGTATTTAAATCTTCATTATTTTTCTTGCTTAATTTCGTGTTGTTAATCTCTTAATTACTGCTTCATATTTTCCTAAATATACAAATTACATCTCTGCGTGGTTTATTTCATTACGAGCATAATTAATTTGATCATTGAATTCGATGGTATTCTATATATGGGTGATGCATGCGACATGTTTTAGTATTATTAGCATTATTAGCATTTTCATGCATTAATTCCAATGAGAAAAATATAGCGAATAAATTTATTATCGTGCCATCAACACGAGTTACACCTAGCCATGACGAGTAAGTGTGTCATGGGATGGCCAATAGTATTTATATTTGCACAAACAAATTTATCGTCGTGCCATCGGCACGGGTACACCCTAGTATATATATATATATATATATATATATATATATATATATATATATATATATATATATATACAGAGAGAGAGAGAGAGAGAGGGGGGGGGGGGGGAGGGAGAGGGGACATGCAGTTTATGTGACTCCTATTTCAAATGGATTCATTTCACATTTTTGTGAAATGATCCAATTTCAGATTTTGCACATGAGCTAAAATGGAGAAATTAATGAATCATTTCATTAATGGAACCAAACACAATTAATGGGTCAATTTGTAAATGGATCAATTTATTAATGATTCAATTTACAATTTTGGGACAACCAAACAGGCCCTAAATAGTTCACTTGAGTACAAAGAAAAACAACCAAGTTGTAACACATTCTATCATACACACTGTTCATAATTACTTGTGGAACTCATTACCTTTTATATTCACTTTTGGACCCCAACAATTGTTTTCTTACATCATTAATTCCTTTAGTATTTTTTTTTATATTTTTTTCTATGTTATCATTTATTGGATAAGGTAACTTATGGAAAATTATTTTTGTTATTACCTATTTTATTGAATTAAATGGAGTATTCACATATATACATATCTAGAAATTCCACATAACAAATCTCCATATTATTTAACTTTCTCTATAGTATTCTCGTTCGCTTGTCATCAAAATATTTATTTCATTATAAATTACTTTTTTTTTATAATTTTGCATAATCTTTCCATACTACAACTGCTACTATTTAAATTTAAAACGTAATGCATTCCTCTTTCCCATTGTCGTAGAAATAATCAAAAATTGGGCTCTAATATCAATTAAAAAACATAAATGCGCAACACAGTAATTCAAGAATAATATGTGTGAAACTACAATTTGTAGGATAAACTAGTTTCATAGTAATAAAATCCGACTAAGGGACCTAATCGGTGTATTAGAAGTAGTTTAGAGGTCAACAAACACAACTTTATCTTTTGGGGATCAACTGACTCGCTTTCAATACTTTAAGGGCTTAGTAAGAAATAATTATATTTTAGGGGGTGGATAGTCAGCAGTCAGCAATCCAATATTTAAGGGACTTAGCAAGAAATTTACTCGTATTTTTATATTATATATTTATGGATGAGAGAGGTCATTTCACACGTATATTCAATTTCATTTCCACCTATAGAAATGGTGGTAAAAATTTCAACAAATTTCTTTACTATGTCATGAAGAAAAATATATAAATTCACCTTAGTCTAATTTCCCCCTTCCCCTAACAACAACAACCACCCAACCAACCCATAGACGTAGTCCTTGCACATAGCGTTACTAGAGATCATGTGCTAAAATATTCTAAATGTTATCTCACCCCTCAACCTAACCACATTATTGCAGGCAGGGGCGGATCAACCCCAGGCCGAAGCGGGGCGGCCGCCCCAATTCAAAATTTAAAAAAATAGTGGTTTTTTGGTAAAAACTTAAACTTTGAGGTTACTTCTAATTATATTCAAAGATGATGGAAAAATGTGTAATAAATTAAAAATAATAAAACTTAACGTTTACCGTTGCTCAGCAAAATTCCGAAATCCTAAACCTAAACATAACTTATTCTCTCTTCTTCTCTTTCGTTTACCGTCGTCGCTCACTCCTTACACCTTCCTTCCACCGTCGCTCCTCATCTCTCTGCCCTCTCCACCCTCCCTCTCCATCCACGCCTGCTGCCCTGTCTCTACCTACCCTTTCTTTGTTGTTGCTGCTACCGTCCGTCTGCTGCTTGCTGCTATCGCCCTCTCCATCCGCATGTTATCTCCACCTGCCATTGCGAGTTTGTTTATATTTTGTGTATATTTTGTTTATTTATATGTGTTTGTTTAGCAAAATAAAATAAGTGTTTGTTTATATGTGTTTAAATTTATAATGTAAAATTTAATTTATTAGTGTGAAATTAGTCTGAAATGTGAAATTTAATTTATTACTGTAAAATTTAATTTATTAGTGTGAAATTTAATTTATAATGTAAAATTAGTCTGAAATTAAAGTAAATTTAGTGTGAATCTATTAGTCTGAAATTAAATTAATTTTTTCTTTAAATATAGGAAGTCAATGGAGAAATTATTTAAACGGAAAAGAGGAGACAACACACAAATCATATCCGAAACTGAGGTTCAATCCGAATCTGAGGTCTAACCGCATCCAAAACGGAAAAATTTAGGAATCCAAATTTAATGAATTAATACCTCAACATTTTTAGGGTTCAAAATTGCAAAAAAAAAAAAAAGTAAAAACAACCCAAAAAAAAAAAATCACCCCGGGGGCTCCCGAGTTTCATCAAAAGATTTCGATCCACTTCACTTCAAATTCTACTTCCGCCACTAATTGCGGGCTTATTACATGGTCGGCCCTGGCAATGTGCCAAATGGGCAATGGCACATGGCCCATTTTAGAGTAAGGACATATATATGTATATTATAGGGGTCCAAAAATATTTTATGTATATTAAAAATGTCAATTTTAAAAATAAATTTAATTTTTTAGGGCCCATTTTTTAACTACCCAAAAACAATCTAAACAAAAAATTATTCAACTACCCAAAAATCTCACCCAACTAAAATGGGCCCCTACAATATAAGTTTAATTTTTTAGGGGCTCATTTTAAGTATTTAATATTTTTGTACAATATTTTTTTAAAGGGCTTTGTAAATTTAGAGCGTATTGTAATAATATTAGGGCTGACAATTTTTGACACGATAACCCGTTTATGGTAATAACCCGAAATGACCCGAATATGACACGATTAACTTGTATAGATTTAAGAGTACCCAAAACTAATACTCATATCAAAATCAACACGACCCGAAAATGACACGACTAACCCGAATTGCCACCCCTATGTAATATGTATCCGGGAAATAGGACAACAAACATTTCATTTATAATTTTTGTTCCTATTTTTTGAAAAAAGCCGCTGGCGGGGACCCATATCCTTAAAACTTCAACCAATCACAGCATGCCACATGAGTCGATAATTTTAAAATAGGGACTAGAAATGGAAACAAAATATTTATTGTCCTATATCCATAATCAATATTATTTTCAATCTTAAAAATGCATAATCTACTTTTTAAAAGAGTCATAAATTGATTTTCGCATACGGCACACTCAATCTCAAGACGACCCTTACTTATTATATTGAAAACATGACAGACTTTGAGAAGAGATGGATTAAGCCATATTCTTTTAAGCATCTCAATTATTTAGCGAAAGAAAGCTTCCATGTTGGTTGGACTAAGGCACAAAATCACATATCTTGCGACCTCCAAGAATAAGTTCGGCGTAAACAGAATAATTTTAATAACATAACTAAAAGAGAATAAAAGAATGATTTCACATTGAAGAACATGTGTGAGCCACTGATAGCATGCTGGATTTATACTGCTATATCTAATGTTTCTAACTTTATATATTAGTACAGAGATGTAAGATGCTGATTAGGATTCTCACGCATCTTTAAGAATCAAATACTAAGACTACAAAAATCTTCTCTCTCACTTCCATTCCACTTGGAAGTAATCCCACAATAGATCCCTCTCTCTAACTCCGCTTTCTATATGAAGGGCCTTGACTTATAACTTTCTGCATCGAAGAAACAAGACACTAGTTATATCTTTTAATAGTCATTAATATTTATCCAAAATGATTTCGTAATTACATTACAATATTACAAAATTAATAATTACAAAATTAATACATAACTTAAAAGAATAATTATAAAATTAATATGCAATAACACAAAAACTCGATTGAGGCAAGAGTTAAACGTTCTGACCTTAAGACGAATTTTGCTCCGAATTAATGCGTCTCGGACGCAGCGGCATTCGTCTCCAAGGATACAACAATCTTACTTGCAAAAGTGGCACCTCAACTTGCAAGTGTGTTTGAACCAATAATTGAGAACTCTTAGATAAACTCATAGAATGTATGAATTGACTTAATAAATTTCGTAACATTAAAATGAGACTCCGGGTCACTTATTTGTACAAAATAAGTGGCAATTAAAAATGGTTGGAAATCCCAACAGTCAACTGTTGGGAATAACTGAAATAAATTAACCAACAAGATAAAACGAAATTAAAAAAAAAATAAAAATAAAAACTGGGCCGAAATAAAATAAAAGAAACCCGAAAAATAAAAAAAAGTCTATTAGAATTTGGCGCAAAAATTTTATACTTTAGCCAAGTTAAAGCCCAAGATCCACGACCCCGAGCAAGGTCGGGCGGGCGGCGGCGCACGCGCGCATGTGGGCTTGGAAGCCAAACCAAGCCCATGTAGGTGGTCCCTCCTTCAAAGAGTTGGGATACTCCAAGGGCACCAAGCCTTTAAGCCAAAATGGATTATATAATACAACACCCATTTTACAGAATCTTCCTATGTGGGACAAGCTTTAACTTAAACACTTCAACTATTTTCCATGTTCCAAGTGAGTAATTTGAGCTACAATTTATCATTCAATAAATTATGGTTTTTCATATATGAGTATACCAGGTTATACTCCTTACGGAGGAGAACGAGTTACCACTTGGAGTTATCTCGAAAAACGTGTGGTTCCCATAATAAATTGACCCCAAAGTTAACCAAAATTTGATTTTCTCAACCCATAAATTCTAACTACTACTACTAGTCTTATTCCGATATAATAATCAAGAAATTATAAAGAAACTCACAATTACAAGATGTGATACCTCTATTAATCTTATTCCTAAATAATTACTTTTTTTAGTCCACTACCATTCCCAAATAAAAACTGTATCCAAAGGTTTTGATAGATAATTGAACATAGTTGGGGAAGTAACTTGGCATTGACCAGCTTCGACAATGATAGTTAATCTCAACTTCACCCTCCTTATATGAAGCAAAGCATGCTGGATTATATCATATGTCATAACATAACTCCATATGACCATTTGTAATTATTCCAGAACGTATCAATAAAAGAATAAAATATTCGAAGGTCACACAATTCCATCGAAAGGAAAAATCTTAAATATTATAAATATAAAGACTACAAAGACATTAGGAAGTCTATTAGGTTTCCCTCGTAAAGAAAGAAAAAACATATATATTATAAATATACAGACTACAAAGACATAAGGAAGCCTATTAGTTGTTAGGATTGCAAATGTATTGTTTCTATAAGAGGAGATGAGATATCATATTTCTTCTTAAGGTGACAACCAGAGGATCGTCATGTGGTAGAGTATTGTCGATAGGTTATTCTTGGAAAATCCAATTACTATCATGTCTTTATTTACTTTTTCGAGTCGGCCATGTACATCATCTAATAAGTTGATCGGTCGAATGTAAGAATACGCTTTGGCCTAATTCAAATAGACTTTTCTCTTAGCTATTTCATCTCCATCACTGGTGCCTCATCTTGCAATAAAATGACAATCAAATGATATAATTTTTCTATCAAGCTCTAGCTCTCGGGTTTTTTTCCAACAAGTTTAGATCATCTTCTGAATCATCACCCTGACCTCTCTTCTTGTCATGTATGCCTCTGCATATGGATTCAGATATTCTTCTGGAGTTCCGATCTTTTTTTCAATCCAAAAACTTAGTCAGTTTGCCTTGACGAATAGGACATTCAGTTTAATTTTTTAGGCTTATGCAATTATTGTTGGTATGCCCGTTATCTTTTTTAAATTCATAGTACTTAGACTTGTCCCTTCTGTTAGGGGTGATTTTAACTTTTCAAGTCTCTCTTGCCCCCAATTTCCTCCAGGATGTGATGCACACCAATGGTTAGAGGAGTGTATTCCTCATACTTCTTTGTCTTATCAAATTTCTTGTCTTTTTTCTTTTTCTTTTCTGAACTCTTTGGCTTGTCATCTTTGGCTCCTGGGACTTGCTTGGCATCCATAGCTTTATCGACGTTCATGATTTTACCAACCTTTTCCATTAAATCTGGCGTGATTTTAAGAGGTTCCTTCCTTCATTAATGCATACTAAAGTTTTTCATGACCCCTACCCAAATTAGTAGTAGGGAATGAGTTTCTTGACATGCCACCAAGGCAACATATATTCGACATTAAATTGTTTCCTTAAATAAATGCAGCGATAATAAAATCACATAGTTATGAATCGTAAAATACAGAAATTAAAGGAATTACGTCATCAGACCTTTCTAAAGGAAACCTCATTTATATTAAAAGTAACGATGAATTACAACTCAAGACGCAAATTAAAGCTTATTATTAGAGAGCCAAACATGCTCTAAGTGATAAAACAAACATAATAACAAAAAGACCTCTAAAAGCTAAATCTTCAACACAGTCCTTTTTCGTTCCCTCTGCGAACCTACTTATTTCCTGAAAATGGTTATTTATACATCAGCTAAAATTCGAGTGAGATTTAATCTCCAAACATTCCGGGGGTTTTCAAAAAATTGATACCTATTCAATTTCCAACAAAAGGCATATACATATATGGACAGGAATTTGCAGTAAAATATATAAAGTAAACTGACAGTATATATTTTCAGAATAATCAGTTCATAACAGAACGGATAAAATAATTTGAGCAATATGTCAATTATTCAATTTTATTTTGATGGCCATGTACGCTCTAATACCCAGATAAACATATAGTGTTACCAAATGTTTCCACCCGGCAACAACACAGACAAAAAATTATGACATCTGAAACAACGCCTTATTTAGGGCACACCAGCGATAAACCGGCTGGGAAGGTACCACCCAAATATTTCCACCCGGTAGTCAAGGCCAACATAGTAAGAGAGTTTCCATATGCCGAATCGATAATTTCATAATTCAAATCTGATGTATATATCAAGAGATATACACATATAACAAACGACGGAATCATCGGTATCAGATGTATTTTGAGAATAAAAGCAGTTTCACAAAATATATATAGTTTGAATAATATCATATAATTAATATACATAAGGAATGTTAGAGTACTCACCTAGAACAGAAACTCGAAGTTACAGATACAGAGTGTTGGATCGCTTGTTAATCTTAAGATGAGACTTCTTCTTAAACTTCCTCACACTTTCTCTCACACTTTCCTTTTGATATTTGGAATGAATTTCGTGTAAGAACTGATCCTAAGGATTCTATTTATAGTTTCTCAAAGTTATTAAGGTGTTGACATGTGTCCTGATGACCATGCGTCCATTTTGGTGAGTCGACATTGACGTGTCGCGTAACGAGACTATCTTGCAATCTTTATTTCACCCAATGATGACACGTGTTTTAGCCTTATTTAACCGAATGACATGTGTTTTATCCCTATTCATATGGATGACACGTGTAAGGTGTGGTGGTAAAAGTATAGCACGGGGTGTAAAGTTATTAATGGTATAAGGGTCATTTTACACATGAAGGGTATTTTAGTAATTTTACACCATACATTTTTAATATGTTTTAGAGGTCCTTAAAATATTTTATTTACAAAATGGTCCTTTTATATTTTCATTTTCGTCCTTGAAATTTTCTTTATTTAACATTAAGTCCCTAAAGTTTCATAAATTTATATTTTCTACCCCATAACTTATCATTTAGCTTATGATATGCCATAAGACTTTGATTTAATCATTTTTGATGAAAAAAGAGGTTATTTCAAAGTGTTTGAGTTGGACAAACCATCCTCCCCTTCAACCAATCAAAATATTACACATGGTGTGGTAATAAGACAAAATATGACTTAAAGGATGGATAGATTTGCCCTTATTTTGTAATTTCAGTATAAATTCTTACTCGGAACTCTGTTTAACACACCATTTGTTGTGTTACCAACCTAATTTATATCATAGATGGAGGCGTAACCTCTTTTAAGTATGGTAATGATAAGTTAATTAGCCCAAAACTTTGGATTAGTAATAGAACATGCCAACACAAGCCTAATGAAGATGAAGCTGGATTTAAACTCACAAATCTCTCGTGTATAACTCAGAAAAGTAGTAATGGAATTTTAGAAGTAACTCAGCAAGAGGGAGAGGGAACTAAGCATCCTAGATACACCTTGGTAGGCAGGTAGAAACACACTCAAAACACCCTTTTTCTCTCTGTCAAGTGTTAAAAGCTTCGTGATTAATAAAATGGTGAGTGGGTGAAACTCTATGGTTTGTAATAACTCTCCCTAGAAGTAACTCCTTGATTCTCAAAAGAACACACCCTCCTCAAAGGTTGTTGGGGTCCTTAAATAGCCCCCCACACCACCCCCGAGGCAACTCGATCATTTAAGACTATGAAATACATCCCTCACACTTTATGTCACAACATTAAATGCCTGATGCACTAGTTGTCTCCACATCATAAATATTAACTGTCAAGACATGCCTTTTGCCTAACCACTGTGTGTCAGGGGGATGTTGTTGCAGAGGTGGCTCACCAACTGCCTGACAACCCCAAATACCACGGTGGTTTACTCAAGTGCATGTCTGACATTGTTTAGTTGGCTAGTGACATCACCTACAGTAGATATGACATTAAGTAGAGGGTTGTTTGGTTCATGACTCAACACCCGATGGAACTCCAAGCTGCTCCGCCTGAGGTTCCACAGCCAGGGTCCTTTGGTGTTTTACTAGGTGTACATAAGATGATCAGGACAAGCCCCAACAGTGCCTTACTTCTCAATCCTCCAAACTAAATCCCTCTAAAGTTCCCACGGTGAGGTCGTTCGATAGAGCATGAAAGCTCTCCCAGGCCCTGCCAAGCCTGGACTCTCGCGAGTACTGTTCGACCTCACACAGGTTTATTATTCTCGTTACATCATTACAATCGTTATAGCTCATAACCAATACAAACAAAAGATACAATATGACTAAGTAATCAACAAGCTGAAGTATGAGTTACCACGCCAAGCTGCCTCGCTTGAGCTGCCACACTATCTTAATCCCAAACACTATTGCCACTGGGTGGACTATCCCTAATCTCAGTATTATCTCCAAGCCCCCTCTACATTTTCCCCTTCGTGAAGGGATTTGTTGTGGGAACAAGAAATGCCTGCACGAAAACTTCTCAATCCGATGAACCTTCTCTGTGTGAAAAAATTTTGGCCTTCTTTCCCCCGTTAGAACCGCAGCAATATAATCTCTTAGAAAAAGTAAAATTCTCCCCGATGTATCTAAGCCGAAGCGCCATTCTCATTGGGGCTGGGGCGAAGGAAAATCGTCGCTTTTTCCTCGTGCTGATCCTCAACCGTTCTAGCTTTAATATTCGAAATTCTCCCAAAAGGCCTAGTAACCTTCTCAAATACTCGTTTGGACTCCTGGTAAATGAAATTTCCTGTGGTGCTTTGCTATGTTGAAAAAAAGTTTGGGTATGTGGGATCTTCTTCGTTAGAAGTTTATTGGATATGCCTGATAAAATCTTCTTGCGCCAAAACTTAAACTTTTTTAGGAAGGCAATGCTTTCTGTTCCCCATGCGTCAGTTCCTTGATGATGTGGCGCTATCTTTTCAACTGCCAAAGTACTTCCCAAAGTGCCACGTGTTCATTTGAAATGATTATAGGCGGCCGCGCACATGCGGTGTTGGTAAAATCTAAACACCAAACTTAGAAAATTTCAATCGGCCATATCCCAACACTTAACCTATCTTTTCTCTTACTTTGCCTTCGTCTTCCTCAAGCTTCCATTTTACTTTAGAGAGAGAAAGTCTGTGAGAACTCCATTGTTATTGTTCTTACCTGACTTCTTTCTTTTGTTACCTTCTATACCACCACTTGTGATCGTGTTTCTCCATTCTCATTCTCAAACCTTTCTTGCTCAAAGCTTTTCTATTACTGTATCATTATTTGCCATGGCATCCTCAAGTAACCCCACCATATCTGCCGCCAGTGCTCCGCCTGCTGCCTCTACCATTGCCACCACCCTGGATGCCGCCCGCCAGTAATAACTAAGGTTTTACCATCACTCACCTATTTTTGGACAAGGTGATGATTTTACTGGTGCCTCTAAGAGGGTCCATTTTTCTTCTAAGTTTGACCCTCTATTGTTGGGTGATGAAAATGAAGCTTCTACTGAGTGGGGTTTTCTTCCTCTCGAGGGGACTCTCCGATTTCTCTTGGAGAGAGGGGACTTCCCGTGGTCCCACATTGAGTTTGAGGCGCCCGAGGGTTCTCCTGATTTGTTTGCTACGTGGAACTCCCATATGCATAACTCCTATGCTGAAACGCTCACCAAGATTGGGCTGCAATGGGCTAAGTGGTTTGGTGAGTTCACTCTCTCCAAGAATAATGTTGCCATTCCTGTTTTAGTGTCTCGCTGTAACGTTACCACCCATACATTCATCGCTACGTGGGGTGAGTTCACCGTGACGTTGGAAGACGTGTGATGATGCTTGGATTCAGCACCACCAGATAAGTGATGATGAGCTCAAACATTAGTAACCATGGAAGCCATAGAGATGTATATGTATAAGTGTGTAAGTGTGTAGAAGGATATGAGTATAAGAGGAACAAGATAATGATGTATAGTGGTCCAGCCAATTAGGCCTACATCCACCGTGAGTGTGTGATCCACTAAGTATGGGCACTAATGGCCTTGGATACAATGCACATAAGCTCCCTTTCTCTCTCTACTGTGTGTCCAAGCAGAGTTTTAGATAGGGTTACAATTATTGATCCCTTTGTAGGGTTGTAGGTGACAAGTATATATAGGTCTTGGGTATACATGGTGCATGTGAATGATGATCAAGCCAATCCCCCGTTGAAACCTATAGATGCCAAATGATGACATAATATTCCCTCACATGGGGGGTGATATTGTTATAATGGTCTTCCACGTTCCATATGAGCCTCACACACACTGTTCCATGCGTCTCCCAAACCACACGCTGTGATGATGTCATCCTCGGCCTATGATATGAGGACGAGGGCAAAGTTCCTTTAGGTAGTGTCTGGCCTAATTTAGGCCTCGTACTATCGTACCCTCGGAGGGTCGTCCGAGCTTGATGAGGGGTCGGCCCCTTGAAGGGTTATCTGGGCCTGATGAAGGGTTGCCCCCTTGAAGGGTCATTCGGGCCTGATGAGGGTCAGCCCCTTGAAGGGTCGTTCGGTCATGATGAGGGGTCGGCCCCTTGAAGGGTCATCCAGACCTGGTAAGGGTCGGCCCCTTAAAGGGTCGTCTGGGCCTCATGAAGGGTCAGCCCCTTGAAGGGTCACGAGACCATCTTGGGCTCATCTTGATTGGAGGTCGCCCTGATCTTGGTCGAGGGTATATATGGGTATATCAATCACCCCCCAGCCCTTAGCTATAGATGTTGTTGAGATGGCTGAGGGAGAGTGCTTCCATTGAGAGGAGTGTATGGTTAGTTAGATGAATGACACATGTCAAGATGACGTGACACCTAGGCAGATATCCACTGTCATTCCATTTTCCCAGGCATGATGGCTGCACACTTGGCTTGCGACTTTGTGCCCTAATGATGCCCTCCTCGTGGGCCGTGTTTTTCCTTGGTTAGTGGGCCCATTCATTAGCAAGGTATTTAAGCAATTTTTGGAATCATTTCTTTTCTTCTTCTTCTTCAAGCCTGAACTCTCTCTCTAGCTTCTCAACTTCTCAAGAGCTCCATAGCCATTTCTGCGATTTCTGCATCAGGCCTCGCTGTTCTTTCTCAGGTAATCCCTCTGAGCCATTGCCCTCTTTATATTCCATTACTATTTACACCTCGACTACTTTAGGTCTGTAGGACTAGGCTTTTCTTTAGATGTCTCATAATTTTTCAGCATTCTTCTCCGGTGGCTAGTTCTTGAATGTTCTTGATAAGAACCCTTTAATTCTTTGGTTTTGATCGAAAAGTCCAACCTAGTCAACTGTGAGATTGTTTGTGGTTGGCTTAGCTAAGTTCTTCTAAGTGTAGGGTCTTCCCCTTAATTCTTAAGAGGCTTTACAATTTAGCTGAGGAGTTTCCATCCCTGAGAGAGAAGTTCTTCATAGAGATTAGGCAAATATAGAAAGAGGAGGAGAGAAGACGAGGGGCCGACCCTAATTGGGTACGACCCATTTTTACCATTCCATTAGCCACTGTCATACCATCTGAGTCCTGTGGGTCGTGTTGTTGTCCAACCGATAGTCATTCAGAAGAGATGGATGAGAGAGCGTCGTCACCAACGGGTGCTGGCCCTTCTGGGAGGAGAGAAACGTCTGATCTTAGCCCAGACCGACAGGCCGAGGGTCTGGTCCCTTCCGAGGCTGTTCCTATGATAACTTTATCCTCCTATGCCTTCCAGATGGCTTTTCCTCATGGGACTCTAACAGGTTATGAGGCCGAGAGAGAGGTGATTGAGGATGATGGTGAGGACTTAGACGCTGACCTAGTTGACACCTCCCATGCCTCGTCCTATATTTCCTCAGTCAGGGATCGTGACCTCCTACTGTGGAGGCATACATTTGGTGTGCCCCCCAATATAAGTATGAGGGTCCCCTCTGAGTCTGAGAGGGTCTTTGAGGGTGAAGAGGGATAGATTGAAGTATATGAACAAATGTTTAAGGTCGGTGTTAGGTTCCCTATGCACCCTGCCATTGTCAATATCTTGTCAGCCCTCGGCGTTTCCCCCTCTCAACTTCCTCCCAAGTCCTCGAGGACGATCCTTGACTACGTCTCCTTATGGAAGAATGCCTTTACTGATGAGCCTTCAGTCGATCTATTCTTGGCTTGATACAATATCACTTCCTCGTCCAAGAAGCCTGGGTACTATCATCTGGGGGCGAGGAAGTCTGATAAAAAACTTCTCCACGTGGCACAAACCTCCAACCACGATTAGAAGAAGAGATTTTTCTTCGTCTCTGGAGAATGGGAATTTGCCGCCGAGGCCCAACCTTTGGACGATGGTCCGAGGGTTCCAAGGAGATGGTCTAACCCCTCGATGAAAGCTAAATCAGACCCCGGCCTTAGTCTGGATGAGAAGGACATAGTCGAGTATCTGCGAGAATGAGGGAAGGGGGGGTGAACTTGCAAAGTTTGAAGATCTGATGACCCCTCAGTTCCTCAAAGAAGATGGTCTGAGGGTCGGCCCCCTCACAGAGCTATGTGAGTTATTATTATTTTTGCTCAATTTTTGCTTTTTTGTAAGTATTTCATCTTTACCTCTGCATTTCTCTAATGTGTCATCTTCTTTTGAGGTCATCCTGCAGGTATCTCTGACCAACTCTGGGAAATGATTGCCCCAAGTTTGCTGTCTGGTCTTGGCAAGAAGTAGGGAAAGGAGCCTCAACAGGCTCCGAAGAAGTCGAAGGTCATGGGGCCGACACCTGTCAAACCTTCCGCCAAGGGTTCCAAAAGAAAAGGTCCTAAAGTTCCTGTTGGGCCTCGGCCGAATTCAAGGACGAGGGAAAGGGTGGAGGCATCAGAGGGGACTAGCTCCTCTTCTAACATGGGGGCCTATTGGTCTCAGAACTTGGTATTCCTGAAGGCTGAACCGTCTTCTCTCATTTCTAACTTGAGGGCGGCCAAGGCCTCGATGTTTTCCGCTCCCTCGGTCGCGAACTATGAATTCTTGTCAAAGATGCCCCCGGCCAAGATTTATGATTATGGTCTGCACACACTGGCCTAGGTATTTATTTTTACTTTTTCTTCCTTAATTGAAATTTTCACCAACTGTTTCCTCGGCCCCTTAACAAGTATCTTTTTCTATGCAGTCTGTCTGTGCCTTTACCCCGACCACCAAGTGGATGGCTGAGAACCAACAGAAGTTCCATGAAGCCGAGAGGGCCATTCAGCACGAGGCTGACCTGCAGATAGAACTTGAGACTGCAAGGGCTGAATTGGAGAGTGTTAGGACTGAACATGCAAGGGTCCTGGACGAGTTGACGAAGCAGCATGATGCAGACCTAAAGGCCAAGGACTTGCTTATTAAAGATAAAGATGAGGCCTTGATCAACCTGGGGGCTCAATTCAAGACTGAGATATCTGAGGCCGTGAAGAAAGCAGAGGCCGATGCTGTGGAGGCCTATAAACTATCAGAAGAGTTTCAAGGCTTCGATCTTAAATACTTGAAGAGGGGGATCAGGACGGCCTGTCGGTGGGTCATCCTCAAGTTTGGTGATGTCGTCTCTTCGATTCGTCCCTCTCTTGAGGAAGTTCAATTGGACGACCCATGATTGCTGAGGCCTTAGCCCACGTGGATTCTCAAGTGCATGTCGAGGGTATTGGCACATCTGAGGATCAGCATGTCTTGGTTATTGAGGAGACTTATCTTATCGACGTTGAGGCCCTGCCCTCTAATGTTGCTCAATAAGGTGGCTGTTTGTAGCCAATACCCTATTTATGTACCCCATTTTTGTACCTTATTCTTGTAGAACAAATCATTTTGTAATATAATGCTTCTTTCTGTCTTCCATACTTGTTTTTTGTATGGTTTACATTGTGATATTTTAAGTTAATAATCTCACCAGCTCCTCCCTCGTCTTTCTTGAGGGCAAATGAGGGGTCGTCCCCACCATTAGCCCTCATTATAGCCGAGGGTGGTTTCCTACCAATTTTAATTGATGTTTAAAATTTTGAAGTCCTCCCTCGTCTTTCTTGAGGTCAAAGGAGGGGTCATCCCCACCATTGACCCTCACTTTAGCCGAGGGTTGTTTTTACCAACTTAATGGTTTTTCAATAAAGTCCTCCCTCGTCTTTTTTGAGGGCAAAGGAGGGGTCATCCCCACCATTGTCCCTCATTATAGCCAAGGGTGGTTTTTAACCAACTTAATGGTTTTTCAATGAAGTCCTCACTCATCTTTCTCGAGGCAAAGGAGGGATCGCTCCGATTTTCTTTGACTTTTTCTTCTATCTTTGACTGCTCATAACTTTCACACGAGGACTCCGATTGAGGTACCATTTTTTCCAGTGTTCTTGTAATTAAAAGCTCTTCAACTTTCCAGTTGGACCCACCTCCGGACTAAGGCCCTGGAATACCTGGGGAGTTAAAGGGCATTTTCGTAATACTTGGGGAGTTCATTCAACTTTGCATTTCTTGGTTTTCTTTCACTATTTTGAGTTCTCTTTGGCACTCACTTGTATGAAATACCTGTAAAACACATAAGAATACACAAAATACTTATAAAAAAGGGTTAGTAGCATAAATATGAGACAAATTCAAGCTATTTACATCGCACGGGATCATAAAAACACCGAAATTAAGGGGATAAATGTGAAGAATTTATGCCTAATCACCACGCATAAGACGTATTATACTAACTGAAGATTGCAAATTAAAAGAACAATTATATATAAACAATTATATGTAGACTATAAGACATATCGAGGGTTATCACATAAGTCGGTTATTATCCTATATCCTATGTATGTAGACTTAAAATTGATAACGTTCCAAACTTATGTTCAGTAGTATACGGGTTCATAACCTATGCTCAGATACCACCTCTGTCATGTCCCCGATCCAAATTTATAGTAGGGAACGAGTGTCTTGACATGCCACCAAGGCAACATATATTCGGCATTAAATTATTTCCTTAAATAAATGCAGCGAAAATACAATCACTTAGTAATGAATTGTAAAATACTGAAATTAAAGAAATTACTTCATCAGCACTTTCAAAAGGAAACCTCGTTTATATTAAAAGTAATGATGAATTACAACTTAAGACAAAATTTAAAGCTTATTACAAGAGAGACACACATGCTCTAAATGATAAAACAAACATAATAACAAAAAGAGCTCTAAAAGGTGAATCTTCAATACAGTTCTTTTTCGTTCCCTCCGCGAACCTACTTATTTCCGAAAAATGGCTATTTATAAATCAGCTAAAAGATGAGGGAGATTTAATCTCCAAACATTCCAGGGTTTTTCAGAAAATTTTTACCTAGTCAATTTCCAACATAAGGCATATACATATATGGACATGAATTTGCAGTAAAATATATAAAGTAAACTGGCAGTATATATTCTCAGAATAATCAGTTCAGAACAGAACCGATAAAATAATTTGAGCAATACGTCAATTATTCAATTTTATTTTGATGGCCATGTACGCTCTAATACCCAGATAAACAGATAGTGTTACCAAATGTTTCCACCCGGCAAAAACACAGACAAAAAATCATGATATCTGAAACAACGCTTTATTTAGGGAACACCAACGATAAACCAGTTGGGAAGGTACCACCCAAATATTTCCACCCTATAGTCAAGGATAAAAAAGTAAGAGAGTTTCCATAGGCCGAATCAATAATTTCATAATTCAAATCAAATGTATATATCGAGAGATATACACATATAACAAACGACGGAATCATCGGTATCAGATTTATTTTGAGAATAAAAGTAGTTTCACAAAATATATAGTTTAATAATATCATATAATTAAAATACATAAGGAATGTCAGAGTACTTACCTAGAACAGAAATCCGAAGTTACATATACAAAGTCTTGGATTGCTCGTTAATCTTAAGACGAAACTTCTTCTTAAACTTCCTCACACTTTCTCTCACACTTTATTTTTTATATTTGGAATGAATTTCGTGTAATAAATGATCCTAAGACTTTTATTTATAGTTTCTCAAAGTTATTAGGGTGTTGACATGTGTCCTGATGACTAAGCGTCCATTTTGGTGAGTCGACATTGACGTGTTGCGTAACAGGACTATCTTGCAATCTTTATTTCACCCGATGCCGACATGTGTTTTAGCCTTATTTAACTAAATGACATGTGTTTTATCCTTATTCATATGGATGACATGTGTAAGGTGTGGTGACAAAAGTATAGCACGAGGTGTAAAGTTATTAAGGGTATAAGGGTCATTTTACACGTGCAGGGTATTTTAGTAATTTTACACCATACATTTTCAATATTTCTTAGAGGTCCTTGAAAATACATATTTCCCAAATCTTCCTTTTATATTTTCATTTTAATCCCTAAAAGTTTCTTTATTTAAAATCAAGTCCCTAAAATTTTATAAATTTATATTTTCTACCCCATAACTTTTCATTTAGCTTAGGATATGCCATAAGGGTTTGATTTAATCAATTTTGATGAAAAAGAAGGTTATTTCAAACTGTTAAGTCGGCCAAACCAGCCTCCCCATCAACCAATCAAAATATTACACATGGTGTGGTAATAAGACAAAATATGACTTAAAGGATGGACAAATTTGCCCTTATTTCGTAATTTCAGTATAACTTCTTGCTCGGACCTCTGTTTAACACACTGTTTATTGTGTTACCAACCTAATTCATATATCTACAACTTTTTAAGTTTTTTGCCTCAAGTCAATTGTTATATCATAATGGTCAAAACTAGTCTCTAATGTGAGCATTCCTACCGAAACTTTAAAATTTTATGTTTGTAACTATTTTGATATTTCATGATTTATGAAAGGTGGATTAGACTAAAATAATAAATTAACATTATCCATATCACATATGAAATAATACAACATTTAAAACTATATATTAACATATTAAAGTGGGGTCCTTACACAGTTTCTCGGGAAGCAGTCAACTCATCAGAAAAATGATGGAAGTCTTTTCTTCATACTCTACTACCTCCAACTTCAAACTATTGAAGAAGGTAATGTATTCAAGAGTAGTTTCTCCTGGTCCCTAAAGAAAGCTTAATAAATGGGATAATCTTTTTATAGGCTTAACTTCGAAACATAAGTTACAGATGAACAGTTCGGTAAGCTTTTAGAAACTAGAAATTTATCCTTGATGTAAATTGTTGTACTAAATTTAGGCAGATCTAGTGATTGTATATGAGAACGTTAGGTAGTGCATCTCATTAGGAGCAAAATAGATATCAGTGATGGACTAACATTATTCATCATGGAGGAAAAGGTCTCTCTTGTCACGTACTGTATTTTTAATGATTTTTATACTGAGACTAATTAAATTAAAATGGGAAATTAATCCGGTTTAAAATAAATATTAATTAGCGAGGCAAGGGTTAATATTTATTTGTATGAATTATATTGAGTATTAATTTGGGAACAAGTAATAAATTGGTAAGGTCATATTATAATTGCCATGAATGAGAAATACGGCAGTTACATTAACTTTACTGGGATGTGCGTGCCAGTTGTGTTGGGACTTAAATTTATGAGATAAAATTTAATTTATTTATGGGTCATCCAAATGGTCATTTTGAGTATGTCAGTGTGTCTGGAAGGGTCGAAATACTCATAAAAGTGTAATTGGGGGTTTAGATTGGGTCCTGGAGCATTTTTAGGCCAAACCGGCACCCCGTGAGTGTATCTTGGTCTGTTTAATTTTTGAAGTAGAGGGACCTACGATTTTGCTAGAGTTATATCATCAGGTAGGTTGAGGGTGCTAGGGTTAGAAGTTAGAAATTTCAAGAGAGGCCACTAGAGGAGGAAGGAGAGGAGTATCAAGGCATCCCACACCATTTTTGCACCACCACCACCACCACCGGAGTGCAGATCGGGAGGAGAGGAAGTCAATCCCACTACTTTTCTATAGAAAATTAGACCTATAATTCGAGGTAAGTGTTTACCTTCAAAATTTTGAGTGCATATACTATCAATGTTAGTGTAGGATTGAATATATGCATGAATAAAACTTAGGGTTAAGCACTACTAAACATAAAATTTGAGTGCACTACTAAACATCGTGGACAGTCTTATCCTGATGGGCCCATTGGGGAGAATTTTAGACTTCTGCCTCAGAACATAAAACTTAGGGTTAAGCACTACTCGTGTGCATGATAGTGTGACCGGTCATTTGGGTGCGTTAGGTGTGTACGTAGTCCAAAGTCTTAGAACTATGTTCACCTCTAAATTGTGCGAATTATGAATGTGTAGTTCGAGAGTGATTCTGAACCAAAAGTCCTTTACTTAGTACGTGATGTACCATGACTCGATAACAGAGTATGCATGCATCGCAGGTCTCCACCTAGGGATGTCGTATTCGAATATATCACAAGCATAGTGTATAAATATATACGTGCAATTTATTCTACTAAATATGCATTAGTATATAAGATGGATAGTGATATCTAAAGTAATCTAAGTATGCGGTAACTTATTACTTAAATGGTGAATCTTAATAGCTGAAGGGGGATTGGAAAATTCGGTAACGTGTTGTATGGACAACGTCGATGGGGACAATGAATTATTAGGCAGAGAGAGACTTAATTCAAATTAGTTCGGCGTGGTAGCATAACTAGGTTGGTTTAGAAGTATATGTTAGGCGTGCACATTAATTGAGAGGTGAGGATCTCAAGTGAGGGCACGTAAAGTTAACATGTATAAAATATCTGCTCTTTACTGTATTTTAAATACTTGCAACTAATGTGCATGCCTTTTAGGTGCCTAGCCACAGGGACACCAAGCTGAGGAGTACATTCATATTTGACGTGTTTCAACTGTTGTGGACGTTGCATAACCTCGGTAGTAGACGTTTCCACCTTTATCCGTTCAATTTCGTCATTCAGTCTTATCAGTCGGGAATGTCTCCCATCTTTAGCTAGTGTCATTTCAGAGATATTATGTTTCTATTTTATTTCCCTTTTTTGGATTTGGTTTTTATTCATAGACTATTGTATGTGGATTTCAGGCTGGAGTGTTTATTCCAGACACATTTATTTATTTAGTTGTGTTAGCATTTATTTCATTATTTACTGGAATGGTAAATGTGGTTCATTAGTTTAAATTTATTGCATGTTGGTAAAAAGATTAAAATTTTGACATCGGGCCATTAGGGTATTAGTAATATAATTTTGTTTCGACGGTGATGCTAAGAATGAAACCATTAATGATTCATGTTTAATTTAATAATGGATTGATCACCCAGGATTATAATAGGCGGGGTGTCACAGACGGTCTCAGGGCATTAGGTTCTAATGTGCGTAGGATTTGTATGGACTTGTCACGTTTCCAGCGTAGCATTCTTTGATATAAAGACCTACTATTAGGATTGTTGCATTCATGATTACGCATTTACGTATTCCTCTAGATTAATATATATTGAACTGTGGACTTATGAAAATTATCTTTCATTTCAAATGCCTCCCAAACGTGCACCACGAGTCACTCCAGATGCATAGCTCGAGCTGCAGCCAGCTCACACACTAGGGATTATGAATGAAGCTGAGGTCTCCACTATTGTTGCACAGACGGTTAATGCAACTTTGACTAATTTTGCTCAGCAGGCACCACAAGTACCACCTCAGCCTTAGTCTATAGCTCCATACCATACACACTCGTTTCCTGGGAGAGAGTCAGAGACGCTTTTAGAAGGATCATATTTTTGAGTTTCAGGGAAGATCGGATGTCGTTGTTGCTTGCCAATGGAAGAAAGACATCCAGCGGAATTTTACAGATGTATGAGTGAACTGATGTACAAATACAAATACTATCTAATTTTAAGCTAGTATAGGTAGCCTTGTAGTGTTGGGAGTCTATTGCCACCGCACAGGAGAGAGATAACATGCCTATGCATGAGTTCTGAGAGCGGTTCAACCGCAAGTACTTTCAATTCATGTTTCAGACAGAGATGAAGAGAAAGTTCTTGGATATTTCCCAGGAAGGGAGAGCAGTGGCTGAATATGAGGAGGAATTTACTCGATTGGCAAATTTTGTACCAGAGGAGGTGAGCACAGAGAAGAAGAGGATACATCTATTTATTTATGGTCTTACCTGGAGGATTCGATAATATTTGTTGGGTAATCCAGCTCTGAAGACGTACACGAATGTGTTGAATTCCGCTTTACTTCATTATCAACATCACTGCTTCCATGTGAAAGGAAGCAAGCGCATGTGAGAGTCCAGCTAGCAGGGCAGGATATGGGGTTGGTGTGCCAATGGGGAACAATCGACTCACACTCAAAAGAGACAGGGGGAGGAGGGTTCCCAGTAGGGAGATCATACTAAGAGTTTTCGATCAGGAGATTTCAAGTAGGGGTAGGGTGAATTAAGGGATTGCCATCAGGGTCAGCAGGGCCAATCAGGCCAACAGCATTTTCAGTAGGGATAGTAGGGCAAAAGGAGAGGTGGTAGCGGCCAGCAGGGCTAGAGAGGAGGAAATTTCACCGGTATATGTTTCATATGTGGCAAGAATGGCCACAAGGAGCAGTATTGCCCTGATAAGGGTACGGTTTCGCAATAGCAGGGCGCTCGTTAGGAGCCCTAGAGACCTATTTTGTCGTCACCCTCTCAGCACCAGCACCAGCACCAGCACCAGCATTGCCTTCCTTACCAATCATCTAAGTAGTCCCACCATAGTAGGGGCAGTCATAGTATGAGCGTGTGTACAATGTCCACTAGCCTGCTGTTCCACAGGCTCCACTCATTGTTGATGGTACGTTTATTATACATGGGACTTTAG
Source organism: Sambucus nigra (assembly GCA_949130495.1). Classification (NCBI taxonomy): domain Eukaryota; kingdom Viridiplantae; phylum Streptophyta; class Magnoliopsida; order Dipsacales; family Adoxaceae; genus Sambucus; species Sambucus nigra. The sequence continues at coordinate 465,504,418 of OX422209.1, read as the reverse complement.
GGCATATTTTATTTGACACTGTGGCTTCACACTTAGTTATAGCCACTTGATTTGCATGATCCACAGGATTTTTAGATACTACCTATAATATAGTCATGTGTGTAAACTCGCCACTGGGTAGTGGGACACTTATCTTCTTTATTTGTCGAGTTATGAGCATAGACATTGGGGGACTTATTTTGCCCACCGATATGCTCATGTTAGATATATCGGATTATGACGCCATTATCGGCATGGATTGGCTAATAGCATATAGAGCCATGATTGATTGTTACAGTAGGAGCATAGTGTTTGCGATTCCAGGCCAGGAGATGTTCTGAGTGGAGATGCCTCATCCCGAGGGAGGACCATCCGTTCACTTATACTATATAGAGGTGGATACCTCTAAGGGGGTAGAGATCTCCCTAAATTTGATTCCGATTGTGTGTGATTTTGCTAACGTATTTGAGGAGATACCGATATTGTCACCTAGCCGAGAGATAGAGTTTGTCATTAACTTAGCATCAGGCACTCGATCAATAGCTCATGCACCTTATTGTATGGATCCTATGGAGATGAGGGAGCTACGGGATCAGATTGAGAATCCTTTAGGATATAGTTTTATCCGTAGGAGTACGTCGCATTGGGGTGCCCCAATGTTATTTGTAAAGAAGAAGGATGGGTCTCTATGCCTGTGTTTGGATTATCGGGAGCTGAATAAAGTCACGATACGAAATAAATATTCATTTTCTCGAATCAATGACTTATTCGACTAGTTAAGAGATGTTGCCGACATCTTTAAAATAGATTTGGAATCAGGGTACCACTAGTTACGCATTTGGGAGCAAGATGCATTTAAGAATGCCTTCTTGATGAGATATGGGTCACACGAGTTTCGAGTTATGCTATTTGGTTTAACCAACGCTCCATCTGTATTTATTGACTTGATGAATAGGGTCTTCATAGAGTTCTTGGATCAGTTTGTCATTGTCTTTACTGATGACACCTGATTTATTCCCGGACTGAGGACGATCATGAAAAATATATGCCTTGAGTTTTGTAGAGACTGCGCGAGCACCAGTTGTACGCTAAGTTTGAGAAGTGAAATTTTTATCTGCGTGAGCTATAGTTCTTGGGTTATATTGTATCTTTCGGGGGGATATCAGTGGATCTGAGTAAAGTGTTAGCGATGAGGGAGTGGGGACATCCCATGACACCAGTAGAGGTATGCCATTTCTTGGGGTTAGCCAGGTACTACCGACGATTTATTTCGAAGTTTTCAAAAATTATGAGTCCGTTGGCTAACTTGACTCGTAAAGGAGTATCGTTTATCTGTGATGACGCTTTCCAGTTAGCCTTCGATGAGCTAAAGGGAAAATTGACTGCAGCAACTGTACTCGCACTGCCCAGGACGGGAGTGGAGTATCTTATTTTTACTGACGCGTCCCTATGGGGACTTAGGGGTTTGCTACAGCAGGAGGACCGGGTTATAACTTATGTTTCCCGTAATCTTAAGCCTCACAAGAGGAGTTTCCCCACTCACGACTAGGAGTTAGCGAAAGTCGTATTTGCGCTACAGATTTGGATACATTACCTGTTGGGGGAGAGGTTTTAACTATTCACAGATCATAAGACCATATATTAATTGTTCACTCAGAGAGAAAGTTAAATATGCTTCAACGTATGTGGATGAAATTTCTGAAGGATTATCAGTTCGACGTCCATTATACTCCAGGGAAAGATAACGTGGTGGTAAACGCATTGAGTTGCATACTAGTGGAGGATGTGGCTGAAGTTTGGAAGGCAAAATGAAAGGACCTTGGACACGAAGATTAGATTGCCAGATCATTTATGTCGGTTATGACCGTTACCTCCCAGATTGTCACAATGGCAGTACAGGTCCAGGCAGCGAATTCATTTTTTCAGGACCGAATTCGACAACTTTTAGCCAGGGGAGCAGAGTCGTACTTTGTGAGTTCAGAGAGAGGCTTATGCTTCAACATGAGATTAATTGTCCCAGAGGGGGAGGACTTACGACATGTAGTGATGGTAGAGTTGCAAGGGCCACGATTTGCGATACATCTCGGAGGGGATAAGATGTTCCAAGATATTAGACGACAATATTAGTGGAGTGGGATGAAGAGAGACATTACAAAGTTTTTTCATGAAGTGTACCACTTGTCATCTGGTGAAGGTGGACCATCAGAAATCGATAGGGGTTTTGTAGTCGTTAAAGATCCCAATGTGGAAATGCGAGAGCATTTCCATGGATTTCATCACCGGGTTGCCTACATCTCAGAGGGGTTATGATTCCAAATGGTTAATAATGGATTGGTTGAATAAGGTGGCCTCTACCAGTCTAGACAGATTATTCCTCGGGACAGTATTTCCATATTTTCATCGTTGAGATAGTAATATTGCATGGGGTGCCACTTGATATTATATCTGACAGGTAAAAGATCTTCGGGTCTCATTTTTAAGAGAGTTTTCAGGAGGCCATGGGTACAGAGTTGTGATTGAGTATGGATTATCACCTAAATACGGATAGGAAGACAAAGAAGACGAAACATATGTTAGAATATATGGTATGGATGTGTATCCTTGATTTTAGTGGAGATTGGAAGAAGTATTTTCCAAAGGTGGAGTTTGCGTGTAATAACTCTTATTAGTTTACGATTGGCATGGCACCATTTGAGGCATTGTACGGTAGACCTTGTCATTCACTCCCTTATTGGTTGGAGGTGGGGGACAATAACATACTCAGATCAAAGTTGATTCAGGATACTTCAGCCAAGATTGAGCTTATTCGGAGTCGTATACGTATAGCTCAGGACAAACAAAAGAGTTATGCCGAGGCTAAGCGATTCTTCCTGGAGTTTAATGTGGGGGACCAGGTATTACTACATGTATCTCCTATGAAGGGGATAATAAGGTTCGGGAATAATGTGAAGTTGGCACCAAGGTATGTGGGGCCATTTCCTATCATCGAGTGGATTAGGACAATTTCATATAGACTCGGATTACCAGAAAATTTTCACTAGATTCATGATGTATTCCATATTTCTTCGCTAAGGCAATATCTCTGGGATGAGTTAGCTCACACTTATATTGCATTGGAGGAGATTTATTTGCAAGGGGATATTTCATACGAGGAGAGGCCTGTTGTTGTCCTAGATAATAGTGAGAGGAGGATGAGGTTGAAGGTAGTTCCACTTGTACGTATTCAGTGGGGGCACCATAATGCTGACGCGTTTACTTGGGAGCACGAGGATGAGATGAGCCACAAATATCTAGAGTTACTTATACCAGTTGTTTTTCCAAATTTTGGGATGAAATTTCGTTATTAGGGGAAAGTATGTAACACCCCGTATTTTTAATGATTTTTATATTGGGATTAATTAATTTAAAATGGCAAATTAATCTGGTTTAAAACAAATGTTAATTAGCGAGACAGGGGTTAATATTAATTTGTATGACTTATATTGAGCATTAATTTGGAACAAGTAATAAATTGGTAAGGTTGTATTACGATTGTCGTGAGTGAGAAATATGATAGTTACGGTAATTTTGTTGGGACGCGCGTGTTAGTTGTCTCGGAGCTTTAATTTATGAGATAAAATGTAATTTATCTATGGGTCATCCAAATGGTCATTTCGAGTACATCAGTGTGTCCAAAAGGGTCGAGATAGTCAGAAAAGTGTACTTGGGGGTTGGGATTCGGTCCCAGGGCATTTTTAGGCAAAAATAGTACTCTAGGAGGGTATTTTGGTCTTTTGGATTTTTGAAGTAGAGGATCCTACGAGTTTGCTAGAGTTATATCATCAGGTAGGTTGAGGGTGCTAGGGTTAGAAGTTATAACATCGGAGAGAGGCCACTAGAGGAGGAAGGAGAGGAGTTGCAAGGCTTCCCACACTAGTTTTGCACCACCACCACCACCGGAGTGTAGATCGGGAGGAGTGGAAGGAAATCACACTACTTTTCTGTAGAAAATCCGACCTACTATTTGAGACAAGTGTTTAACTTGCAAAATTTAAGTGCATATACTATCCATGTTAGTGTAGGATTGAATATATTCATGAATAAATGAATTTAGCTTTAAATTGGAGATTTAATTCACAATCTTAGGTAGAAATTACATGTAGATTGAATCCCTATTGTGGCCATCCCCCGTCGGATCCTCCCGGAGGGACGGAGAGTGTGATGGAGGATCCTAGGTCCTGCGTGTCCCTCTCGGGAGTGCTTCGCCCGGTGTCATTTGGGTGAGGTGTAAAAATGTAGAGAGATTAGAGTCGCCAGTCTATTTTACTCAAAACAGACAAAAGAAAGGGAGCCATCCCAAAGGACAACATCCAAAGACATACTGGTGCATGCAAAACCAAAAATAATTCTAAAAGGGTCCGGAAGCTAAGTTACAAAATGGGAAGGTGTTAGGCACACATTCTGCCCTTTCGGTCTCTCATGGATTTTTGCTATTTTCCTTTATTTTCCCTGTGATATGTGTGCATATGTATATATAGTGAAGATAGGAATCCTTGACTTATATCATGGAAGAGATAAAGGAAGTTATTCATAGGAAGGTATAAAAATATTAGAAAGTAGGATTTATTTGATTATCCTTACGTTAACCGTTCTGCTGGAACGATAACGCATGTGGAATAATACGCCACTAAGAACGAATATATGTATATATATAATATAAGAGAGCGGAGTTTAGAGAAGATATAAAATGAGAGAAAAAGTAAAAATAGGACTCGAGTTTTTGGTTTTACCCTAAGACGCCTACGTAGCTTATAGAGGCATCAAAGTCCACGTAGTTCGCATGCAAAATGAGGGGTGGGGTTTACCCCACAAATCCAATTGGGGGGATTCTATTATTTATGTGTGTGTGTGTGTGGAAAAAGTGTTTTAGTTGTGAGAAAGGTGTAAGAAAAGTATGATAATTCTCATTTGTAATTTATGATCAAACCCTCTTTTTCTTGTTTTTTGGATTTTTATTTATATGAAAAATAAGGGATGTGCAATAATTCTAAGTAACAAAACAAGTTATTGCGAATTTATGAGAATTTAAGGAGAGAGTTGAGAAAATTGGGCATCCTTGAAGATCTTGAGCTTGATCTTGAATGTTGGAGAGCAGCACTTAGATTTGGATGATGATATAGGGTAGTGAATTCACCAAGTTTGATGAAAAGGATGATGAAAAGTGAAGGTTGGAAAGGGATTTGGGTGTGGAAATCACACTGACTTCGAGAGAGGTTTTCTGGATTTGTTGAGAGTGATATCTATTAGATCTGGGCTCTTCTTGCAAGTGAGCTCAGGCCTCTTTTTTATAGGCCTAGGGAATTTTTGATCGGCATAGCCCTGTTCCTGCCAATCGGTAGGTTCGTTTAGGCACACTGCCAATAGGCAGGGTCTGGGACGTGCCATTTGGCAGTGTCTTTCAGGCCTTTTTGATAAATCAGTCGCAGAATGCAAACCGTTGATCATAATTGCACACGGGGTGGACCATTAGAAAGGTAATTCAGAGACCTTTGAAAGTCCTTTGGACCGCTCCTGGGTTCGGGAGTTGAATTTGGGTCAAATATGACTCAGAAGCATTTGTCGGTCCATTGGACGAGAAATCGTCGAACGCAAATGGATAGTTCATCCGCATGGTGAGTTCTAATCGCACATGTGGTGGATCGTTGGAAATTTTAGGAGATGTACTTAGATATTCCAAAGAGTTTGATCTGGTTCGGGGAGTTGACTTTGGTCAATCGAGACCTGGAAGCATTCGGTGACCTCTCGGAGCAAAATGGATCGTTCGTTCGTGCCGTAAGTCGGAATCGCGCATAGAGTTGACCGTCAAAAAGGGGTTGTAGTTCCCTTCAAAGATTCATTCAGTCTCGGTCGAGCTGAAGAGTTGACTATGGTAAAATGGAGATCGGGAGCGCTCAGTGGCCTCCTGATTGAGTTTCGGGGGAAAATAGGTCGTTCGTCCGCATGGTAAGTCAGAATCACACACGGGATGGATCATTGGAGAGGGGTTTGAGTGCCCTTTGAAGATTCATTCAGTCTCGATTGAGCTTAAGACTTTGAATTTTTGTCAAACAGAGCTCGAGAGTGCCCGATGGCTTCTAGGTCAGTACTCAGGATGACCTGGGTTTGTAGTGATGAAGGGAGGTGCTAGGGACCTAAGGATAGTTTGGGGGTAACAGAATGGGGTGTCTACAGAGCCCCACGATGGGTGAGTTTGGAACAAATGATAGCCGTCGAATAGACACTGCATGATGCTTTTGAGGGAGGATGGCCAATTCATAGGGTCGAGGTCGATTATGAGGACCTAAGGAGGGAGGATGACCAATTCAGAGGGTCGAGGCCGATTATAAGGACCTAAGGAGGGAGGATGGCCAATTCAGAGGATCGAGGCCGATTCTGAGGACCTACGGAGTGTGCTGGGGATAACCAATTATATGGGTAGAAATCGATGCTACGGGCTTAAGTTGAGATGACCAATTCTGCGGGTCAAAGCCAATTCTGCGGGCTTAATGTGAGATGAATAATTCTGCATATCGAGGCCAATTCTGAGGGCTTAAGTAGAGATGACCAATTATGTGGGTCGAAGCCAATTCTGCGGGCTTAAGGTAACGATCCAAGACCGAGGTCAATTCTGACCTAACTAAGGTGACGATCCAAGACCGAGGTCAATTCTGACCTAAGAGAGGTGACGACCGAGGATCGAGGTCAATTATGACCTAACTAAGGTGACGATCTAAGACCGAGGTCAATTCTGACCTAAGAGAGGTGACGACCGAGGCTCAAGGTCAATTCTGACCTAACTAAGGTGACGACCCAAGACCGAGGTCAATTCTGACCTAAGAGAGGTGACGACCGAGGATCAAGGTCAATTATGACCTTACTAAGGTAATGATCCAGGACCGAGGTCAATTCTGACCTAAGAGAGGTGATGATCGAGGACTGAGGTCAATTCTGACCTAACCAAGGTGACGATTCACGACCGAGGTTAATTCTGACTTAAGAGAGGTGAAAACTGAGGGTCGAGGTCAATTCTGACCTAACTAAGGTGATGATCCAAGACCGAGGTCAATTCTGACCTAAGAGAGGTGACGACCGAGGACCGAGGTCAATTCTGACCTAACTAAGGTGACGATCCAAGACCGAGATCAATTCTGACCTACATTTCCCTTGGGACAATTAGGGATTCTGCTGGGGTAAATATTAGACTTTTGGATTCCACTAGGGAATAACGAATGATCTGGGGAAGATGTAGTGTCCTACGGAGTTCTACTGGGGAAATCCTTGTGATTTTGGGGATTTTGAGGAGGAAAGGCAAGTTTGATGCAGTAAACTCCATTGGGGAAGTGATTAGGTGGTCTGGGGTTCGTATGTATTGTTTGAGACCTTTAGGGCATAGGGGGTGATCTTTAGAGATCCTCAGGGGATGCTTTCGGGAGGAGTTTTACTTGGTTTTTGAGAGTTTCGCTGGGTAAATGGGTGTTTCGCTTGAGGGAGTGTGAAATTTTCTTGGTGAAAAGGTTCTAGATCCTTCCTGGTATTTTTAGGAATTTTCAGAGAATTTTTCAGAGCTTTCTGGTATTTTTTGGGAATTTTTATACGAAATTTTAAGGGGGTTTCCGGTCGGCATGGTTCAGAGGGTGCCATTCGGTAGTGGCACAGACTTTTGGACTACCTCGGGAAGGCAAGGGGTTACTGTCGATCGGTGGGTGGGGGGTCAATGCCGATCATCATGACCCTTGGTATCCTATATAAAGGGGGCGAATTTCGCTCATTTTTCACAGCTTCTTGCTATCTTTCTTTCGGCGATTTTCTTCTGTAAATTGTTTTAGCATTCTGATCTCTAAGAAATGGCTGCCTTTGTGAGCACTGCAACGCATAGGTAATGGTTGACTGTTGATGACTAGGCGAACGTGGAGTGGAGGGCCAGGGAGCCTCTTGCTTTGGGGAGTGAGAACTCCTTTGATGCGTTTAAGTCGATTACGGATGAGTGAACCTTACTGCGAGAGCCGTCGCATCATCGTTCCTCGAGGGTGGTGAGCCTTGGCGGTTATGTAAGTAGCCTGACTTTTGGAATTCTTCTCTTTTTGGTGATTTTTCCTTCCTTCTTGAATTTTGACAAGGTTTCTTCTTTTGACAGTCTGATATCCCTTTGAAGAACATGCGTGCCCGTGGGACGATGGGGCTTAAGGATGTCTGGGAGCATCTTCCACCCGTGGTGCATTGGGTGGTATCATCAGCGGGTTTTGGGAGGTTGGCATATGAGCTCGATGAGACGCCTCAGTCGACAGAGGTCTTACGCGTTTTTGGGGAGAGATGGTGGGATACTACCCACAACTTCCATTTCGGTTTTTGGGAGATGACCATGACTCCCATAGATATGCAATAGCTGCTGGGTCTGGATTGCGATGGAGAGCAAATAGAGGTAGATCACTCTCTAAGAGTGAGGCCGCAGGCGGTGCGGGTGGCGCTCGTTGATGTAGGGAGGATAGATTCTGGGGATTCCATTCGGCTGTCCTTGTTGAAGGATGTCTTGCTGAGTAGGGTGGTTGATGTGGAGGATGGGCTGCAGGTGAGGCAGATGGTTCGGTTATTCATATTGCTGGTGTTGGGAGGTTTCATGGTGGCGTCGAGCGGCGGCATCTTCCATTTAAGGTTTTTGCCGTACTTGAGGATGTTTTCGAAAATCCCTCTCTATGATTGGGGGAGACTGAATTTGGCGACCCTCTATTTTTCTTTGGATGCATTCAGCCGGTGCTGCTGGTAAACTTTTTATTGGAGCCACGTATCTCCTTGAAGTATTTCTTTAATTTTGCGCATTTTCCTTTCATGCATTCGCATTTTCCTTATGCGTATCATTTTTATTATGAATTTTTGTCTTTGGCAGACGTGGTTCTATGAGGTGATTGGGTGAAATACCCAGCTGATCGCCTTGAAGAACGATACAGTTGGGTACTTCTTCCGATTGTATCGATGGCGGAAGGCCAATCGGCAGTTGAAGGGATCCCTCTCTCTGGAGGCGGTGCATCATGTCTTGAATGGCCTGACTAGTGGTAGGGTAAGACTCTTTCCTTTCCAGCCTTGGTTTTTGGCCTGTTCTGATTTTGTATTGACTTATGTCTGCTAGGGATTTTTAGGTGACTTTTTACCCTTGGGGGACATCCATTCAGGATATGAGGGCAACCGCGATGAATGCGCAGATGAGGCATTTGTTGGCGCATGAGTTCGACCATTCTTGGTATCTCGAGGAGCGAGTGGTTCGGCAGATTACTGAGGAGGAAGTGGTGGTGCCACCTACGTAGCCTCCTATGTATATGAGGCGGGATTGGCTGATGCTGGAGGATGCAAGGATCGTGGCTATGATCGGTGAGTCCTACTTGTTGTACACTGATACGGCTGCGCCATGTGACTATATGGACTTTTTTATGATCTGGTTGATGGCGCCTAGCATATATGATGCCTTGCTTTTCCCTCATACGGGTTCGAGTCGGGTTGTGGGGTCTTCCCAAAGCGGCGGTGATCCTTCGGTGTATACGGCGACAGAAACTTCAGTGGTCCCCTTTGTGCGATTGCATACCCCTTCATACAATATTCGACGGGCTGATGGAGGGATGGTGCCTATGTTGCAACATCCTCACACGATGGATCCGGAGGAGTTGGGTTTGATAGAGGAGGTTCTTCATCCTGCGATATACCTTTCTATTCTTTTTGGTTCCTTTTCTATTTTGATCCCTCTTTGATACTGATTTTACCTTTTACTTGCAGCAAGTCCGGGTGTCGGGTACTTGGCCGAGGGACATCAGAGACTGGATATATTCGGTGACTGCCCACATTTGGGATGCGGTCCCGGTTCCTTCTTGTTTGGTGTTGTCTTCTTCGTCCGGGGAGGACTTTGGCTCGGGTAGCGGTGGTGCGTCATCTCGTCGTAGGGGAAAGAGAGCGCGCCGCAGGGGTGGAAGCTCTTAGAGAGAGGGGGAAAGGTAGGTGAGAGAGAGAGAAAATGTGGTTTCGGGCTGAGTCCCGTTATTTTTTTCTTTTCTTTTATTTCCTGCAACATTTGATGTAACACAGAAGAATATATATATGCAATGCAAATGGAGTTTTTTATTATCTTCTGTTAATGGTGAATGAATGCATGCACATGCGCTTTTTACTTTGCTGCTGAGACCGTAAAAAGAGATATTTTGGGATTTTGGGGGAAAGTTTTTTAAAAAAAATGAGAAATTATATAAGGGTGGAAGAGGATTTTTGAAATTCTGTTGAGTTTGCTAACTACCTCGAATCCTTGGAAGCAATGTGCTCTTATAATGCCGACTATGATGCTTTCAACATGCTCCAAGTCTCTTTGTGGAGCAATCGGTCCATTGAGTGGAACCTGCTGATGGCGTTGGTACAATCTTGGTACCCCGAAGACCATGTATTCCACTTTGGGTTGGATGAAGTTTGTCCTACCTACGAGGAATTTTCTGCCATGCTGGGGATAATCCTAGTGTTGCTGTGGCTTTACCCAAATTTTTTCGTTCTCTCAGGGATTTGCTGGTTGGTTTTCTTCGTGTTTTGCCTTTTGAGACTAGATCACTGGTTACCGGAGGAATGATCTCCTTCTCGGAGGTGTTGCAATCTGTGCATTTGCAGGAGGCTGGCAATGTTGGATACGCTATAGCCGTTGTTCTGGGCTTAGTATCAAAATTTTTGCTGGTGACTGGGGAACTGCTGGTGGATCCACAACTTGTAGCCATTACTTCATGGATGTCATACCGTCGCAATCCTGCGATGGTGATATTGGCAGAGACTTTGAATGGCGTGGATGCATGCCTAGAAGCTCGTTCTGACTTCCTGAGGGGTAGCCCCGTGATGCTATTTATGTGGTTGTCTGAAAGACTCCGCCTAGTGACTCTTCCAGAATATCCTTTGTCGGTTGTACCCAACTTCTTTTCAAGTCACTTCTTCATCATTGGCCTGGATATTGAGAGCTGGGAGAATTGTCTTGTGGAGCATGGGGCTCAGAATCTGTACTGGTCAATTCCTTGGTGGGGATAGTTGTTGCCTGTTCTGGAGCTATGAGAATACCCGTATGTGCAGCCGGTTGGTCTCAGTCAGACCTCTTTTTATTTCTCTTGGCAACTTTGCGCCAATTTGGCTGGGCACAGGTCGTGCCACCTCGAACACTAAATTTCTTTCCGATATAGGATTTGACCGAGCATCAGCACGTGCGACTTAGCTCTATGTGGGAGAATCGACGTTCGTCGACCCGTCTTTCTCAGTCTGTTGGGAGAGTTTGACATATCCCTGGGGATTATATGAAGTGGTTGTGAAGGAGAGTAGTTAGCAAGATGTTGGCCGTGGAGACTGGACAAAAGTGGCTTGTCTCTTTTGACACCATGGAAGGAGATGTTGTGATTTTTTCGAAGCTGGTTCGAGCTTATCGGTCCATGGAGTGTCTACGACACTCTGTTCAGGCGGGGGAAACTTGGGGAGCCCAGGATGTAGATGATGATGACGGAGCGGGCTCCTCTGGTAGCTGTGGGTAGGACTCCTAGAGAGTTTATTGTTTAATGGGAGATAAATGTGGGGATTTTATTTTGGCTTTTTTAGGAAGGTATGGGGAAAGGGAGTTATCCGTTCCTTTTCTTATGTAATATGTACCGTAATTTCCTATTAGTGAAATAAATAAGTTTTTGATCATCCAGCTGTGCCTTTTGATAAATTTTGTGTTGTTTGAATTATCTATACCGATCGCTAAGGCATACATAATCCTTTTGTTCAAATATATGTTAGAATGAACTGTCGTTCCCGGAGGTAAGAAAAGAATAGTATTTTGTGAAAAACAGAAGGGTCGTGATCATGTAAGGTGTATGAGCTGCCTACGTACCTCTGGGATTTTCAAAATTTTTAATTTTGTTTGAAAATGGTTATTTGCAGAGGATTAGGCCCACGAAGTTTTGGGTAAGGGGAAATGAAGAGATTTTTTTTTGAAATAGAAGGGAGACGAGAAGAGTCGTAGCGCGTCGAGATTTTGGACTAGGAATAGAATTTCTTGAGATGGTCGAGGTTGACTGGACGAGCCATCTCTTCCCATCTAAGTCAGTGAGCTTGGCGGCACCGCCGGACAGGATCTTCTTTATCATGTAGGGGCCGCTCAATTTGGGCTTGAATTTCCCTCTGGGGTCCCAGATGGGTTCTATGATTTCTTTAAGGGATAGGTCCCCTTCTCGGACACTGCGATCCTTGACCCTCTTTTTGAATGAACGCGTTATTCGGCGATGATACCCTTGTATGTGGTATAGTGCTTTTAATCTCCTTTCGTCTAGGAGGGTCAGCTCGTCAAGACGACTTTGGCACTAGTCTTCTTCACTGACCTTGATTTCAAGCATGACGCGTAATGAGGGTATTTCCAGCTCCACGGGTAGGACTGGTTCCAAACTGTAAACTAGAGAGTAAAGGGTAGCCCCAGTAGAGGTTCGGTAGCCCCAGAGGGTGTACGGGATTCGATCGGCCCAATCTCGATAGCTTTTGGTCATCTTACTGATGATGGCTTTGAGGTTCTTGTTTGCGGCTTCAAGTGCACCGTTTGTCTGAAGTCGGTAAGGAGAAGATTTGTGTCTTTGAATCCCATACTCGTTGACCACCTTTGTGATATCTGCCTCGAAATGCAAGTTGTTCTCTGATACCATACCAGCAGATGATGTTTTTCTTGACGAATTTGGCCACTTTCTTGGCATTCAATACTACGTATGACTCATATTCGACCCATTTGGTGAAGTAATCAATGGCAACTAGGATGAACTCATGCCCATTGGAAGCCTTCGGTGTAACCTTCCCTATAATGTCGATACCCCAGGTGGAGAACGGCCAGGGAGAGGTTATGTTGTATAATTCACGTGGATGCAGATGCTGAAAATTGGATAATTATTGGCATTTGAGGCATCTCCAGACATAGGCGATGCAATCGTGGGTCATGGTGGTCCAGTAGTAGCCCTATCTAATGATCTTTTTGGCAAGAACGCGACCGTTCATGTGAGGTACGCATTCCCCGCTGTGGATATTCTGCATTATCTTTTCAATGTCAGCCCCTGCGATGTAGTGCAGATGAGTTCCATCGAAGTTCCTTTCGAGCAGTGCTTTACGATAGATGATGTACTGGGTAGCCATTATTCGGAGGGTTGCTCTATCTTTCTTGTTGGAAACCTAGGGATACCTATCATGCTTGAGGAGGAGCCAGATATTATAGTACCAATAATTGGCTAGCTTAGGATCTTATGTGGTGACGAGCTCAATGTGGTAGCAGTGGGTTAGTTTATCTTGCTTTTGAACTAGGAAGGGGGTCATAGTTATTCCTTCGGGCATGTCGACCATGGAGGCCAAGGTAGCGAGAGCATCGGCTAGGTTATTCTTTTCTCGAGGTAGGTAATGGAAGGTGATATCTTGGAATTGGGAGGCTAGTTCTTCTAAGTGGGCATGGAAGGGTTGGAGTTTCTCATCCTTGACTTTCCACTTTCTGAGCACTTGACCGATGATGTGGGCGGAATCCCCGTAGACGTCTAGGCATTGAATACCTTTCTTGAGAGCAACTTTGAGGCCTACTGTGCATGCCTCGTATTCAGTCATGTTGTTGGTGCAAGGGAAATCCAACTTGATGGTGATGGGAGTGTGGGAGTCATCTGGGGTGATCAGAAGTATCCTAATGCCATATCCCTTTTTGTTGGTAGCGCCGTCAAATAACATTTGCCATTAAAGGTTGTCTTGAGTAGTGAAAAGGATGTTTTCATCTGGGAGTTCGGAGGTCCAGACATCGGCTTCTTCCATGGGGTAATCGGCGAGGTAGTCAGAGATGGTTCTTCCTTTTATAGCTTTCTGTATGACATACACGATATCAAACTCGGCTAGGAGCATCAACCATCGGGTCATTTGGCTGGACAAGGCGAGTTTCTCAAGCAGTTATTTGATGGGGTCCATTCAGGATACAACTTTGATGGGGAAGGCTAGCATGTAGTGCCGCAACTTTTGGGTGACCCAGACTAGCGCGACACATGCCTTTTCCAAAGCAGTGTAGTTGACCTTGTATTCGGCCAATTTATGAGTGGCATAATAAATGGCTCTTTCTTTGCGGGAATCTTCAAGGTATTGGGCTAGCAAAGTCCTAGCTGCAGTGTTAGTTATGGTTAGGTATATGAGCAAGGGGAGACCAGGCTGTGGTGGTATGAGTACCGGGGGTTGGGTCAAATATTGTTTGATTCGGTCAAAAGATTCTCGGCATGCCTCTTTCTAAAATTTAGTTTAATCCTTTCAGAGGAGTTTGAAGATAGGCTCGCAGATGGAGGTTAACTGGATGATGAACCGGCTGATGTATTGTAATTTTCAAAGGAAACCTCGGACTTCTTTCTCCGTCCGGGGAGGTGGCATCTCAAGTATGGCTTTTAGCTTGGCAGGATCTGCTTCTATCCCTTTCTCACCGAGCATGAATCCCAAGAGTTTTCCCTCTATAACGCCGAAGATGCATTTCTGTGGATTGAATCTCATCTGATACTGTCGCAGTCGTTCGAAGAATTTTCAGAGAGCAGGAACATAACCTTCTCTAGTATTGGATTTGATAATCATATCATCTACATAGACCTCAACCTCTTTATGAATCATATCATGCAGGATGGTTGTGGCAGCTCTCTGGTAGGTAGCCCCAGCGTTCTTGAGACCAAATGGCATAACGGTGTAGCAAAGGGTTCCCCATGGGGTGATGAAGGCATTTTTTTCTTGGTGGTATGGGTGCATTTTTATTTGGTTATATCCAGTAAACCCTTCGCGGAATTAATTGAGAGAATGACTGGTTGTGTTGTCCATAATCATGTCGATATTGGGTAGCGGATAATCATCCTTTGGAGAGGCTTTGTTCAAATCCTGATAATATACACATATCTGAACTTTTCCTCCTGATTTTGGTACAGGCACTATGTTGGCTAGCCTTATGGGATATTCGATCATACGAATGAAGTCTACGTTTAATTGTTTGACCATCTCTTCTTTGACTTTGAGCGACCATTCGGTGCGGAGTTTTCTCAACTTTTGTTTAACCGGCTTGTAATCTGGGAGAGTAAGGATCTCGTGCTGAGTTATTTCAGGATCAATTCCGGGCATATCGTTGTAGGACCATGCGAAGACATCCACGAATTACTTTAGAAATTCTTCAAGGTGTGCACGCTCATGCTCGTTAAAGGTAGCCCATATCCTAATCTCACGCAGTTGGCTACTAAAATCGAGGTTAATAACCACGGTCTCTTCTTCATTAACTTGAACCCAATTATGTTAATTATTATTAACCTTATTTAGATCAGTTGAGAATCGTTCATTTGCAAAATCATCATCATCAACAGTTTGATTAGAATCCAAACAGTTAATGTAAGGCACAACAAGATACTCGAAATCTTCGCTTATTTCATTAATAGGTAAAAAAGCATTGAGAGCCTCGTCAAAAGATCACTCGATTACATTTGAACAAGGATAGACAACAGAATAAGAAATGGGGTAAACATTGGGATTAGGGGAGATTTCAGCAGGTAGTACTTGCATAGCATGCCAGTTGAGGAGAGGTGTATCAGCAGCTTTAATCAGGTGGGATGGATCCAATGATGTAGTGCCTGAGTGAACCATGAAGAGTGCCAACCCTAGTGTCTGTAAGTTGAAGGAATCTTCAGAGTCACTTTCCTCAGCCTCTTCGGTATATTTGATGAGCGGTTGTACATGGTGTTGGGAATTTTCATCCTTGGGTAGTTATTGAAGAAGATCTTCATTCCATGCTTCATCTTTTTGTCTGTATGATCATACCATGATTCTGGAAATCCGCAAAAGGGGAAGTTTTTTCCCTCTTTGATGAAACGTTCATTCAAGGAGTCACCTGGGATAGTTTGGACGCGGTCTAGTCTTCTCTTTGGTCGAGACTGGGGAATCATTCTGAGCTCTTGTTCTAACGGTTGATACCCCAAGCCATAAATAGGGAAATCTTTCTTCATTTCAATAGGCTCAAGTATATCTTGTTGTCTTTGTCCTAGCCCCAGTCCGAGCATGAAGTGCATGTTTCTGAACATCTGAATCACATTGAAGTTTCCATAAGGGGCATACTCTGGATAAACCCTTTCTTTGAAGTTTTCCCCTCCCGGGAGTAAATGTTATTCAACTCAGAATCCCGATAGGAGCATATCATTTAACCTGTGCTATATCTCAAGAATTGGAGTGCTGGTACTTCCACCATCGGTATTGTCGTCGTCGCCTAAGATGGTGATGACTCGTCCATTGGCGAAGAACTTTAATTTCTGATGGACTGAGGAAGACACACCCTTAATACTTTCGAGCTAAGGTCGTCCTAGCAATAGGTTGAAATAGGGTGGGATGTCAATAACTTGGAATTCAACGGTAGGGTTTATAGGGCCAGCCCCTATTATAAGCTTTATAGATCCCATCACCTCCCGACGGGTATTATCGTAGCCACGCACAACAGCAGAGGTTGGAGCGAGGTCGCTTTACTTCAGAACTAAACATTTGAAGGTTCTCAGTGGGCATACATTCAAGGCGGATCCATTATCGACAAGAGAGAGTGGTACAACCTTCCTCATAGCTTCGACGGAGATGTTGAGTACATGATTGTGTTTTGGCCCAATCTTGGGTATTTCTTCTTCTAAAAAGGATAGCATTCGGGTAGAGGTCAAGGATTCTACCAAATTTACAACTTCTTTTGGCGTGGTAGAATGAGGAACTGTGGGTCCAGTGAGCAACTTGATGAAAGAATTTCTGTGTCACTGAGAAGACATGAAAAGCCCCCATAGAGTGATGTTAGCTTGATTTTTCTTTAATTAGTCGAGGATATTGCTTTCCTCGAGGGTCATCTCTGGCATAGTAAGGTTTTCCACGCCCTTCCCTTTTTCATTGGCCGGTAGTGAGTTTGGGATATGGTAATGCCTCCCTGATCTGGTCATGTGATTTACTGAAGAAGGGAAAAACATAAATCCCATTTCCTTGTCGATCTGGGGTCGTTTTGCCACCTTATTTATTTTTTCGAGGACTTCTTCAAATGATATCATTCCACACATGTCGGCTACTAGGTTAGTTTTCTCGAAAGTTTGTTCTTTATTCGAATCTATGAACTCTTCCCCCTCATCCGGTGGAAACAATTCTATCTTTCCATACAAAGTCAATGCATTCCATAACTTCAACGACTTCTTCATACATGTCATCCCATTCTGTGGGGATGTGTAAGGGTGAAGGGACCAGGCACCCCTGTAGCTTCAGAGCATCAAGTAACTCGGTCATACTGCAAATGTTATTGGTTTGTCTGAATAATTCTGCTATAATCTGGACAACATCAACTAGGGCGACTTCATCAGTCGGTACCACCTAAATATCTGACTCTTGGGACCATTTCCGTGCTTCTAAGAACAGTGTACTGAATCTCTGGCAATTAAGGATCATTTGTGAGGGAAATTTCAGCCCAAACTCTAGGAGTTGGTTTAACACTTCTGACAATTCCATGCTTCCATTTTCAGAACAGGTACAAACGGCGATGCATGCTCTAGTTAGGAGTGACAATGCCTAATAAGCGAGGCTAGTAGGGTGTAGGAGGGAATATGGGAAAATTTGAAGGGGTTTAGGAGAGTATATGGGTGTGATTTGAGTTGAGGGATCAAATTCTGGGTTCTCTTCTAGAAAGATGGCATTGGTATGATTTGGAAGTGGGTTGTTAGTAGTGTTTGGATTAGGATTGGATGGTGGGGCGATGGTACCCCGGTCAATTAGACCATGGATTATGTTTCGTAGGTGAAGGCATTGGTCAGTGGTATGGCCAGCTGTTTGGTGAAAGGCACAATGGGCATCTTTCTTGAAGTTTCTTGGGAGTGGATTTAGCAATGGACGAGGATTCAAGGCTTTAATAAGGTTTCGGCTTAGCAAGGCTTGATAAACTTTGGAGAGGGGAGCATGGAGCTCGGTGTATTACTTTATTTTCTGGTGCCCATGAGGTGGTTGGTTGAGAGATGTTGGTTGATGGTTGAGACTATAGAACTGGCAGGTTTGTCATATTTTCTGGGGGTGAACTGTCCAGACAACTTCTTTGGTTCGACATTTGTTTTAGCAAGACCTTCCTCAATTTCTACTCCTGCTTATCTGAGAGCTCAGAAGTGGGGATAGTATTGTCCTCCCATCATTGATCTAACATGGGATAATAAGTTCTTCTTCACTATGCTGACTTGTTCTTCCTCGGAAGGCCGATTGGTCATGGTTACTGCTTTTTCCCTCCATCGGGCGATGAAGTTACTGGCTGATTCTCCAAGGTTCTATTTGAGCAGCTCTAAATCACAGTGGGTGACCTCAATCTCTTCATTGTATGTATACTGTGACATGAATTCTCGGGCTACATCCTCCCAGCTACAAATCCCGGACTCTTCGAGAGACAAAAACTATCGGAGGGTGCTATCCTTCAGAATTTTTTGAAACAATTGGGCCATCACTTATTCAGAAGCCCCTAGTAGAGTCATGGAACGGTGATAACTTCGGAGATGAATAATCGAGGGTCCACTTCCTCTGAATTTCTCAATATTTGGCATCTTGAACTTCTCGGGTAACCTCGGTTTAGGATAAGGAGACATGTGGGTTATGTTTTATTTCCCGTTGTTGGATTTGATTTTTATTCATGGACTATTGTATGTAGATTTCAGTTTGGAGTGTTTATTCTAGACACGTTTATTTATTTAGTTGTGTTAGCATTTATTTCATTGTTTACTGGGATGATAAATGTTGTTCATTGGTTTAAATTTATTGCATGTTAATAAAAAGATTCAAATTTTGACATCGAACCATTAGGAATAATTGTGTTTCAACAATGATGCTAAAAATGAAAAGATTAATAATTCATGTTTAATTTAAGAATGGACTGAACACCCAGGATTAGAATAGGTGGGGTGTCACATATTTTACCATCATATTTTGGAGTAACTACTGGTGGTTTCTATTTGGAAGGTGTGGCTAAATCCATAATGGCTGGAACGAAGGGAGAGCCCTTTATAAAGCTCCTTTGGGGGGGGGGGGATTTTTAGTCTTAGCTATCTCCCCCAAGGGATATTCCACTCACTCTATTGATCACTTCCAAGAATGATCTTCTGGCTTAGATTTAACCGAGTTAGCTGGGGTAGCTCTACCCTGCATTTGTGCTTAGCGCTTATCCTGAGAAGTCTGCTTAGAGTGCATGGATCCCTAAATGCTAACTCTCGACCTGACTGATTTTTAACGATGCGCGACACATTGATCACATGATCTAGTTGGCTCCCTATGATGGCCCCTAGTTTCTCAGGGTTCAAGACGATCGATGGAAGAAGCCTTGCTCAACCTTTTTAAGGTGCTCGACGATTCTGGATTGAAAGAATGACCATCATAATAGTCAGTGGATCTAATTAAATAAGTTGCTTTTTGGCGATAAGACCTACCACGTGAAGATCTGGAATATTCATTCCTTTTTTATATGGGAGGAGTTGTCACTTTTATCCTATGAGATGGAGAGGCGATAGATATTTCTTGGAGTGATTGAGCCAGTTGTCCCACTATTTCTTGCATCGCCTCTTGCCCTCTGGCCAGGTTGATTAATATTCCTTACAGATATCCTGCACCAAGCGGAGCAGAAGAGGTGAAAGCATTTCCCATAATGAGACTGCTCTTTGGAATTTCAATCATCCTTCAAAAAGGAATCAAGGAATATTGATGAACAAAATTGCTAGAGAACGATGATGACCTGTCGTTCCCACATATGGCGCCAATCTATTGATGTTTAACTTGGGTATTAAATTACCAAAATTATAATCACAAATAAATGAAATAGAGAAAATGACAAAATGATTTTTATGTAGTTAAACTCTGAGAATGAGCCTATATCCACGAATGAAATGGGTTTCAGTTATATTCAAATCTCAGAAATACAGTTACACGACGTCAGGATCATCAAACGTCTATGCCCTTGAGCTAAGGGAGATCGAGTATTTATAATAAGTAGGAAATCAATAGGTCTAATGACTTTATAGATTCAAGTATTTACACATCTACATAATAATGGCCTATTGGGTGGCGTTTTCACGTGCATGTTCATGTTGACTGTTAAATATCCCACATGTGGCCTTTCATGTGGATAATGATATAGCTTCTTGGAGGTTGTCGGCATGGAGGCCGATCAACTTGTAACTATGCTTACCAATATGATAATGTTAACAGGTGTTATTATATTATCGGTCCACTTGGTTAAATAATTTTAACCCACAATAATAGACCCCAATGCTCCATGCTTGAAGATTCATCAAAAGAAAGGAGTATTTTCTTCATAAGTTGCTCAGTTCTCAAAAAGGTCGATGGTCGGCTTTCAACCTCCTCGACTTGTAAAATTTTCTCTACCATTTTACGACGATGGCTCTTTCGTAAATATCTTGAAAATAATGTAACTTTTGGATGGTACACTAACCTTTTGGCCATCTTGGGATATGGGAAGCCGTCGAAAATTCAATCAACTGATTCAGTTAATCATATAGAATCTCATATATCAAGGGTCATTATTGTATCTATTAATGATTGGATTTTTCCGCCCATTTCCTTTACCTCAAACCTCAGCATTTTTAACTCCTTATTCCTTACTGTTGCAAGTTCTTCCACTATTTTAAAAGTTTTTGTACCTATTAGTTGCTTCTATAAGAACCTCTTAATCTTCATCTTTTTCTTTCTACACTTGTTAAGATGGTTATATTTTTTATGAGGGGTCCTTGGAATAGTTTAAGGAGAAAAGAAAAATTTCCCAATGGGTAGCATTAGATATTGTGTCTGGGCTAGTTAATGCGTTGGCTTTAGAAGATGGTCACTCCCACATTTTTCATTGCCGATTGTTGAATTACATTTCCCCTAATAATTTTTTTTTGGAGTTTCGTCAGCATTTTAATATGGTCCCTGCTAAGGTAGCCCTCAATAGTGAGAGATTAGTTAATGGGTCAATCGCCTTAATGAGTTGTATGGAACCCACATAGGAGTTAATGAATTAATGTATTTAAATAATTGGGGAATCACTGGAGACAACATATATTACTTCAAAATAGATCAAGCCAACATAACTTTGGTACGTAATTTGTATGATTCCAATAAGGACTATTGGTATTTTGGAGTAGTTGTAAAGAATTGGCAGAATGACCCCTTCCCAAGGGGGTAAGATATACTGATCCAAGATGCCCTCAGGAACGGCGTGGCACAGGTCGATAATTCTTTTTACGTATGTTTCTTGTATTCTAGTATATTATTTGTTGATATGTTGACTAATGTATTATTCTTATCTTTTTTGCAAAAATAAGTAAGAAAGACTTCCCTCGTGACTCGAAAGTGAATTTTAACGATTTCAAATTCATTTGATCGATTCCATAAACACTGGGGAAAATTAACGCTAGGTCAGCATCTGTTCAGCTAGATTACAAGAGTTTAATTAATTCATTTATTGCCCGACCTACTGAAGACATTCCCCAAGCCATAGTAAATTTAGAAGATTTTATTTTTTCATTTACTGCTTCTAAATCTTACTTAGAAGAATAAGATTTTACTGTTGAAGTAACTTCTTCCTCATTTGAGTCCTTTGATCTTACCGCTATCCCGACCATCCTTCCATCTCAAGATCAAATGGGAAAGAGGAATATTACCAACTTGATGATTAGAGCCATGATTCCCCCCACCGAGAAGAGGAAGATCACTACTGGTGATGGGTCTAAAAGAATAGTGGTAGTTGGTACGAATAGTTGAAGGTCAAATACCCATAATTCAAGAGGTTGAGAAAGGGTCCTCCTCTTTAGGAGGCCTTACTGCATAAATCCCTTGCTGATCTAGCACCTGCCTCTATCTCTATGAACTCCGTACTGGTGAGGGGATTAATCCAGGCTAGGGTGATGTCAGTAGATAGGTCGACAACTTCCCCTATAACTAAAGACAGGTTACTTGAGAGAGCGAACCAAAATTTAGGTTTGGAATTCACTTACATAATCTTGTCTCTTTTTTATTTTCATTTTCCTTAATAATTTATGTTGGTCGCCATGTGTTTCCATTCTTTGCAATTTCTGGTCGATTATGACCAACTCTTTATAAGTGATGACTAGTTAAGGGAGTCATCCCTTGATGTTAAAGAATCCTTCAAATGCTTATTGAGGTCTCTGGATAACTCCAAAGAGGCTCATAAGGGAGACCAATAAAAGTGGCAATGTATTCTGAATTATGCTGAGTAGAAAAAGAAAGATGTCGAGAAACCTGTTGCTAACTGATCCTTGGAGACTTTTAAAGAAAAGAAAAAGTCCTAGGAGCTGAAGGCCCAAATGAAGAAGATAATGAAAGATACCTTTAATAGGGGTTCGGGCAAGGCTTTTACCGTTGCTTCCCTTCACATTGAATATATGAAAAAAGGTTACTTTAAAGGAGGATTGAACCTTCACTTTAAACCAGATTGGCATTGTTGTCGACTCTCAATTCTTTTAGCACCATAACCCTAGCACTACCCATAACATAGATGAAGAGATATAGGATGAAGAAGGCACTGGGGAATTTTCAATGATGCCCAAAGCTTCTGTGGTGGAAGACATTCTAACTGAAAATGATATGTAAGGTCACAAATTTCCAATTGAGCCTTATGTAGTGTTGGCTCAATTCTGGACAAAACCATTTGAGTCATAGGATAGAATTTTTCCCTATCAAGCCTATGACGTGTTTGAGGAGTTGAAGATGTAGCGAACCATAATTTAAAAGCTTCATCATTACAGATTTTTGCACCAAGATTCACGTCATCAACATGTGGATTCCAAAGTCTCTTAAAGGTATGAATGCCTTAATAAATATATACGAGATTTATTTTGGGTCTTACTATTTTTTTTTTTTAAATTCATAGTTCTAAAGATTTTGTTCTCGGACACCTTTCCGTAGAAAAATCATATCAAATCCAAAAAAAATCAAAAAAATACGAAATAAGCTCCCACGCGTTCATATCAAAATTCTCTAGAACCATGGCCTTAAATCTTGTTGTAAATGTCGTTTGAAAAATCTCATGAGAATGAGATTTCATTCGAATGAGATTTCGTTCAAACGAGATTTTAAACGAGATTTCAGTTTGTTCGTTTTTTGTTGGTTTTCATTTTTAACCCTCCACTACCCCACTAATTTGTACCAATTTTAATATGTGCAGGAAGACACTTTTTGCTAGACTTTTCATACTTTTTTAGGGGATCTTGAGAGATAAAATTCTCTAAGAAAGGTCTCCTTGATTTTTGTTAAAAAAATTTAATCCTTAGAACAAAATCAAGGTTTATACACCCATCGTTTGTTTATTCCAAGTTTCTTCATATATATATTTGCTTTGAGTGTTTGGCACTGATATACCCATCTATACCCTTGGCCAGGCCGAGGGTGTCCTCCTCCCAGATGAGGGATCAGGCCCATGACGAATCCAATGATCACGGCTCCATTACAGGAAGGATCAACCACGGACGACCCTTCAAGGGGAAAACCCCTTAGCTTGGCCCAAACAACCCTACAAGGGGCCGACCCCTCATCATGGCCCAGATGACCCTTCAAGGGGCCAACCCCTCATCATGGACCAGATGAACCTTCAAGGGGAAGACCCCTCATCATGGCTCAGACGACCCTTAAAGGGGTCGACCCCTCATTATGGCCCGGATGACCCTTCAAGGGGCCGACCCCTCATCATGGCCTCGACGACCCTTCAAGGGCCGACCCCTCATCATGGCCTAGACGACCCTATGAGGTGATGACAGTATGAGGCCCACATCTAGCTGGGCCTGATGCCAACATCCACTTTAGCCTCGGCCTGACATCTTAGGCCGAGGATGACGCCATCACAGGGCGTGACTTGGGAGACGCATGGAACAGTGCGCGTGAGACTCATATAGCACATGGACTAGACCGTTATAATAATATCATCCCCTCACGTGAGGGAATATTATGTCATCATTAATCACTAGTGGCACAAACAGGTGTTAGCAGGGAATTGGCTAGATCATCATTCACATCCTCCATGCATGCTTGGGGGGTACACTGCACCACCCAAACCCTATATATACTTGTCACCTTCAACCCTATTGAAGGATCTAGAATTTTAACCCTAGCTAAAACTCTGCTTGTACACATAGTAGAGAGAGAGTGAGCTTATGTGCATTGCATCCAAGGCCATTAGTGTCCATATTTAGTGGATCACACACTCAGAGTGGATATAGGCCTAATTGGCTGAACCACTATACATCATTGTATTATTCCTCTTATACTCATCCCCTTCTATACACTTATACACACATACACATCTATGACTGTCATTGTTATCACTGTTTGAGCTCTAACCTCTTATCTGGTGGTGCTGAATCTTAGCATCATCAGTTTGGCATCGTCTATGGGAACGAGAAGACATTTATTCCTTTATACAGCTTGACCTCACCGGGCACTCTGGTGGGGGGACTATAACTGCGTTGGATAGCCATTCGAGATAGATGACATCCCTGATAAACTCTGCATCTTCTAGCTTCTTGACCTCATCCCTAATGACCTCATACTTTTCTAGAGAATAAATTCTCCTCTTCTGATCTATTGGCTTTGCACCCTCTACCACGTTGAGCTTGTGGCTCATGATTTCGGGGTCGATTCCCGGCATATCTGTATGACTCCATGCAAAGACATTTTGTCTTCTCCTTAGTAGCTTGACGAGGTCTTATTTTCTGTTTATCTTCAGAGCTTTGCCAACTTGGACAATTTTTTTCGATTCATCCTCATTGAGGATGATGGATTCTGCCTCTTCCGTGACTTATCCTTTCTTCAGTTTTTTCTCATCCCTGGGGTCGAGGGTGTCAATATTGTAAGTAGTTGTTGCTTTCTTGTGCATCTATCTTTCTTCGGCGAAGTTAAAGTAGCATTCCCGTGCCATATTTTAGTCTCCCTGAACTTCCCCTACCCCGTAAAGGGTCGAGAATTTTATCATCTGATGAAACGTGGACGTCACAACCTCAAATTCCTTGAGGGCCACTTGCCCAGTATAATGTTGTAGGCTGAGAAGACTTGTTCATCCATCACGAAAAGTTGACCTTCTTGGTAAGCCATCTCGACCACTCATCCCCCACTCTAACATCAGCCTCATACACTCCTAGGGAATGAACTTTTTCCCCACTAAAACCAATCAAGTGGTGATGGTATGGGATGAGCCTGGCACGGCTGAGACCCAAGACTTTAAAGCATGGCTGGAACTTCACATCTGCAGAACTATCCTATCTACCAGGATCCTCGGCACCTCACACCCGTTTACCCTGGTAGTGATGATGAGAGGGTCATCATGGGGGGCTAAGAGGGTGATAATCCCACTATCAGAGTATCCATATCAATTTTCTTCCGCTTTTTGGACTTTGTTTCGATAGAGGTTGAATGCATAACTTTTGTCACTGCCTTAGCTTCAGCTATGTGGGCCTTCCTGTCTGCGACCTCTGACTCTCCTCCTGCTAGTCCCTCGGAGATCATACCAACTCTGAGTGAGATCATATTAAGCCTTTTCATAGGGTCATGGTCGTCTCTCGGTGGGAGGTCCGGGTTATCCTCATCATCCGAAGGGTCGTCCCATCAGTTTGGAGGATCTTTTGTGCACGTGTCACCTCTCTTCTTTCTGGGGTCGGCACCTTGGCCCCTCTTTAAAGCACTCTTGTCAACGTATTTCCTTAACTTCCCTTCTTTTAACATTTTCTCAATTTCATCTTTCAGAGCAAAGCACTTGTCAGTCACATGGCCATGGTCTTGGTGAAATTCACACCACGAGTTTTTGTTCCTCTTGTGGGGAGTTTCCCTCAAATTCTCATGCCACTTCAAGGACCGGTCTCTCTTTATCTCGTTCAGAATATGTTCGCATCTGACCATTAAAGGGCTGTAATCAGCGACCTTGTCATTTGCATATCTCTTCTTCCCTTCTTTGTTCTTTTTCTAGTACTTACCCCCACTAGTGCCTCCTTTTTCATCTTCGTATTTTGCAGCCATCGCCTCTTCGGCGTTCATTACTTCTTCCTCCATTGACTGTAATTAAGCCATCATCTTCGGGGGGTCTTCAGCAAGCTTCCATAGAAGCTTCCCCTTCCGGAGTGCTCCAATGAGGGCTGTCATGGCTTTGGTTTCCTCATAGTCTGCGACCTCTAACTTTTCTTTGTTAAATCTGGCTATGTAGTCTTTTAGACTCTCGTTCTTCCCCTGCTCAACATAGAGTAGGTGTCTGGTCTTCTTCTGTGGCCTCACTCTAAAGCCAAAGTTATGTACAAATCGGCCTGCTAACTGCTTAAAGCTTTCAATGGAGTTCTTTAGGAGAGACATATACCAAGCATGTGCAGCCCCCATCAGAGTGCTAGAAAAGGAAGGACACCTCATCTCATCTGAGATAGAGTATATGTCTTTCGCTGATTGGTACATCTCAATATGATGGATAGGGTTGGTATTCCCATCATACCGCGGGGTGACCACTAGTGGCTGGAATTTGGACGACATTGGGAAGTTGACTATCTTCGCCAGAAAGGGTGAGCCTATGGAGTATCCTCTCTGAAGAGGGTCCCGACTCTTCAGAATATCACCAATCTTATCCTCTAGCCTTTGGATCGAGTCCTTCTAGGGCCTCATAGGGTCGGCTTAGTCGATGTTATCCCCTATCGCCTCTTTGAGGTGAACGGAGGGTTCTGTTGCGGAAGGCCTGTGTCGATTATTTACTTCCCCCTGACTGTCGTCTCATCCGTGGGGTCGGCCCCCGTGGGGTCATCCATATACTACCTCCCTCCTAGACCTCGCTATACTTCTTGATCGGGATAATTTTTCTCGTAAGTCATTTACTGGGCCTAGCCTCTCAAAGGCTGACCCCCTGCTCAGATGATCGAAAGCAGAGCCCCTCAGGCGAACGTCAGGATTTTTCCTTCCACACTTCACTTTGCTCTCCTGGATAGGTCGCGCAGTATTATTGGAGACCTCATATGGCTCCCAGCACTCTATGGGGGCCTCTTCCACTTCCAGATCATCATATATGTCTTATGGGCAGGGGTTTCCTTTCCTCACCAAGCGTAGACATCAGGGGTTAGCAATGTCCTTCCGCCATTGTGGAGGTGGCAGGTCTTTGTGTGGTGCCTGGGGTGATCCCTTGGCCTCATGCTTCCCTGGAGATACTTCTGGAGTAATCATCTCCGGTGAGACTCCTGGTGGTCTTAGTATGTTTTGGCTAAGAGCTGTAAATTGCTCCTGCATAATCCGTTGCCTTACTGCTAAAGACTTCAGGGCGGTCGCCACATCATCCATCTCAGACTGAGGTGGTGCATGACTGGAACTAGGTCCCACTCCACTATCCGGTGGAGGAAGTGGTGGTGGTGGAATTTTAGATGCCACATGTTTGAGTTATAGAGAGTTAGATGGTCAAAAGACTGGTGAGCTTGAGGACCTTAATGGGTCTCTTTCAATGGTGAAACAGCTCCACAATGGGGGAGAACTGGTTCACCACCAGAGTGCCTGACAAGGTCAAGCTGTATAAAGGAAGAGATATCTTCTCGTTCCCACAGATGGCGCCAAACTGATGATGCTAAGATTCATCACCACCAGATAAGAGGTGAGAGCTCAAGAAGTGATAACAATGGCAGCCATAGATGTGTATGTGTGTATAAGTGTATAGAAGGGGATGAGTATAAGAGGAATAAGACAATGATGTATAGTGGTTCAGCCAATTAGGCCAACATCCACTGTGAGTGTGTGATCCACTAAATATGGGCACTAATGGCCTTGGCTACAATAC
This sequence comes from Sambucus nigra, assembly GCA_949130495.1. Classification (NCBI taxonomy): domain Eukaryota; kingdom Viridiplantae; phylum Streptophyta; class Magnoliopsida; order Dipsacales; family Adoxaceae; genus Sambucus; species Sambucus nigra. Next base: position 465,476,601 of record OX422209.1, on the reverse strand, counting down.
ACATAATCTCACTCTCTCTCTACTGTGTGTATATGTAGAATTTTAGCTAGGGTTATAATTCTCGATCCCTCTACAGGGTTGAAGGTGACAAGTATATATAGGGTCCGGGTGGTGCAGTGTACCCCCCAAGCATGCATGGAGGATGTGAATGATGATCTAGCCAATTACCTGCTGACACCTGGTTGTGCCACTAGTGATTAATGATGACATAATATTCATTCCCTCACGTGAGGGGATGATATTATTATAACGGTCTAGTCCATGTGCTATATGAGTCTCACGCGCACTGTTCCATGCGTCTCCCAAGTCACGCTCTGTGATGGCGTCATCCTCGGCCTAAGATGCCAGGCCGAGGCTAAAGTGGATGTTGGCATCAGGCCCAGCTAGATGTGGGCCTCATACTGTCATCACCTCATAGGGTCGTCTAGGCCATGATGAGGGGTCGGCCCTTGAAGGGTCGTCGAGGCCATGATGAGGGGTCGGCCCCTTGAAGGGTCATCCGGGCCATAATGAGGGGTCGGCCCCTTGAAGGGTCGTCGAGGCCATGATGAGGGGTCGGCCCCTTATAGGGTCATTTGGGCCAAGTTAAGGTGTCAGCCCCTTGAAGGGTCATCCGTGGATGATCCTTCCTATAACGGAGCCGTGAACATTGGACTTGATATGACCCAAATATACCCCCTCGGCTCAGAGACATCAACCTCGGCCATGGAGATGGCCGATGTTGGGAGGGCCTTAGACCAATAACTAGCGGTCTCGTCCCAAGCAAGGTCGGACATGGCCGGCATTACTAGCCACCTCGGCAAGTGAGGTCTCCATAATCCACAGGGGCGGTTATCCATATGGTCATCCAAGGCTTGCAATTTTGGATTGGTCCAGGCCGAGGTTGCCATCCTATCATCATAACCAATCTCGGCTAAGGATCAGCCGACGTTCCGGCTACGCCACCATTGCCTCGGCCCAGGTTGACGTCACAGCTCAACATGTCTTACCTCAGCTCTCCCACTGAGCCAAGGTCACCACCTCATCCTCTTCCAGGCTGAGGTTAGGACTATTCACAGATGGCCGAGCCCTTATCAGCATATGTATTGTTGGGAACACATGTACACAATCAGTTATAACCGAATCATTCCCCTCACGTGGGGGAATATTGAGGTCATCATTATCTATATGAGATCAGCCAGGTGTCATTCTCATACTGGTTCGATCCTCATGAACATGTTCATTACATTCTTGGGGGGTACATTACACCCTCCAGGCACTATATATAAAGGTCGTCCTCTACCTTGTAAAGGATAAAAAAAATTTGGTAACCATAGCTGAAACTCTGTCCAAATATACAGTAGAGAGAGAAAGCTTGAGAGATTGTATCCATGGCAATTAGTGCCCTCATACAGTGATATTAATCACACACTTGCACAATGGATGTAGGCCTGGTTGGCTGAACCACTTATACTGCGGTGTCCTTCCTCTTCTCCTCTTCTCCTCCCCCCATTCTCTTATACTTGTTATACTTGTGATGCCATTGTTATACACTGATTAGAGCTCACAAACACCCTACCTGGTGGTGCTATTTCCAGCATCATCATTTTGGCGCCGTCTGTGGGAAGAGAAGCTGTCTCTTCCTCTTTATTTGCTTAACCTCACCGGAGACTCTGGTAGTGAACCAGGCCTCACCCCTTGCGTGGAGCTATTTCACCATTGAAAGAGGTCCTGTAAGGTATCAATCTCATCTACTACACCAGCTCTTTTGTGCTAACACATGGCACCGGAATTACCACCACCTCTTTCGTCGCCTGGTGCGGGATGACCTAGCTCCAGCCAGGTACCGCCCTAGTCCAAAATGGCAGAGGTGGCCGCAGCCTTGAGGTCTTTGGCTGCAACGCAACAAGAAATGTAGGAGCAATTTTCACAGCTCAGCTAAAATATGATGAGGCCATCTGGAGTCTCACCAGAGATGATTACTCCGGCAGCTGTCTAGGCTCACATAGAAACCAGGGGACCATCCCAGGCACCGCGAAAGGATCACCCTATTCCCCGGCGGAGGAGGGACGTTGCTGACCCTAGGCGCTTGCGCCTGGGGAGGCAAGGACACCCTTGCCCTGAGGATAAGTGTGATGATCTAGAGGTGGGAGACGTCCCAGAAGACTGTTGGGATCCATATGAGGTTTTAAACAACACAGTCCATCCTATCCACATGAGCTAAGGTTGTAGAGGCCGAAGGGGTGACGAATCCCAACAACGAGGATCAACTTTTGATCGACTGAGCATAGGATCAGCCTTTGAAAGGCTCGGCCCTATAAATGACCTAAGACAAAGGTTGTCAAGGTCGAGGAGTGTAACCGACTCACAAAGGGAAGTGAGGCAACGCCGGCCTCATTAGGGACGAGGAAGAGACTAAGAAGAGGTCAACAACATACGTTGTGCTGCGACTAGGGAACCCTCAGTCCACCCCTTGGAGGTGGCCGGGGACAACCTCGGCCAAGCCGATGTTGCAAAACTATGTAATGACTCCATCCACCGTCTTGAGGACAAGATAGGAGACCTCATCAAAAGTCGGGACCCACTGCAAAGAGGTTTCTCAGAAGGCTCTCCGTTCGTGGCTAAGATAGTGAGCTTTCCTACCCCAGCCAAGTTCAAGCCACCTACAGTGACTCCCAAGTATGACGGTAGCACCAATACTGTACATCATATTAAGATGTACCAGTCAGCGGCGTATATTTACTCAATACCAGATGAGATAAAATGTCGGGCCTTCTCCGGAACTTTGACGGGAGATGTGTACATTTGGTTTACTTATCTTCCGAAGAATTTAATTGACAACTTCAAGGGCTTGGCTGAACGGTTCATTCACAATTTATTCTTTGGGTTAAGACCTCAAAAGAAGACCACCCATATGATCTATGTCAAGCAAGGCAAGCAGGATAGCCTAAGAGACTACATCACCAGGTTCAACAAAGAAAAACTTGAGGTTGAAGATTACGAAGAGAATATTGCCATGACCTCCCTCATAGGAGGTCTTCAGAAGGGGAAGTTGTTGTGGAAACTTGCATAAGACCCTCCAAAGTCTATGGAGGATATATTGGCAAATGCGGGGAAGGTCATGAACGCTGAAGAGGCCATGGCCGCTAAGTATGAAGACGAGAGCGGCGGTAGCAGCGGGAAATTCCAATGAAAGAAAGATGGAAAAAAGAGGTCAATTGATGACAAGTTTGCACGATATACCCCTCTTACTGTAAGCTACGAACACATTCTCAATGAGATCAAGAATGATCGATCCCTAAGATGGCTAGAGAAGTTGAGGGCTCCTCCACATAAGAGGAACCAAAACTTATGGTGTGAATTCCACCAAGACCATGGTCATGTCATAAAAAAGTGCTTCGCCTTAAAGGATGAGATCGAGAAGTTGTTGAAGTCAGGAAAGTTGAGTAAATATGTTGAAGGCAAAGCTCCCAAAAGGGGAAGAGAAGACCCCAAAAAGAAGAGACAAGACAGGTGTCATGACGGTACCGCAGCAAGAAAAGACGATGGCTCGGATAACGGTGATGAAGACGATCTGGACCTCCCACTTAAAGACGACAACACCCAGTAAAGAGGGTTAGTATGATATCCTTTGGTGTTAACACCATATGCGGAGGACTTGCAGGGGTGGTTCTGAGGTGGATGACCGAAAGGCTCATGTGGCAGAGGCCAAGTCAGTGGCCAAACTTGAAGTAGTAAATCTAACGTCTTCCGAGACGATGCAGAAGAGAAAGAAGGTGTACATGGACACTCTCATAGTTGAGTTCTCCCGACTTGACTTCAAAGGCATCCTAGCTCCACATGATGATCCTTTGGTGATCACAATAATAGTTCATGGATGTGAAGTGCAGAGAGTTCTTGTAGATGGAGGAAGTTCTGCAGATGTGATGTTTTGGCCCTGCTTTAAAAGCTTGGGCCTTAGCAGAGCTAGGCTGATACTCTATCATCATCCGTTAATGGGGTTCAATAGTGAAAAGGTTCATCCATTGAGTATGTATGAGATGGAAGTACGAATGGGCGATGAGTGGCCTAAGAGGTTAACCCGGAAGATCAATTTCTTCGTCATGGACGAAAATGTCTTCTCGGCCTATAACCTCATCATAGAAATAGTAGCCCTTAAAAAGTTTGAGGTCGTGCCATCGACGGTACACCAGATGCTAAAATTCCCGACCCCCTATGGGGTAGGGGAAGTGCAGGGTGACCAGACCACGACACGAGAATGCTACTTCAACTCGGGTGAAGAGAAAGAGGCACATAAGAGAGCTACTACCACTTATAACATTGATACACTTGACCCCAGAGATGAAACAAAGTTAAAGAAAGGAGAGGCCACGAAAGAGGTAGAATCCATCGTCCTCAATGAGGACGAATCGAAAAAAACCGTCCAGGTCGGCAAAGCCTTAAAGGCAAAAATCAAGGAAGAGCTGATAGGCTTCCTAAGAAAGAGGCAGAGTGTCTTCGCTTGGAGTCACACGGACATGCCTGGCATCAGCCCTGAAGTTATGCGCCACAAGCTGAATGTGACTACGGATGCTAGGCCAATCAAATAAAGATGAAGAATTTACTCCAGGGAGAAGTACGACGTCATCCGGGAAGAAGTCAGAAAGTTGGAAGAGGCTGAGTTTATCAGAGAAGTCATATATCCGGAGTGGCTATCGAATGCAGTCATTGTGCCCAAAGCAACGGAAAATGGATAATGTGCATAGACTTCACTGACCTGAACAAATCTTGCCCGAAAGATAGCTATCCCTAACCTCGAATCGACCAAATGATAGATGAAACTGGAGGACATGAGCTCATGAGCCTCATGGACACGTACTCAGGATACAACCATATTTTCATGGATGCCGAAGACTCAAAGAAGACAACCTTCATCACTGACAAAGGGACATATTGCTACAATGTTATGCCCTTCGTATTGAAAAATTCGAGGGGGAACGTACCAATGTCTTGTGAATAAGATGTTTGAAGACCAAATAGGCAAGACTATGGAAATGTATGCTGATGATATGTTAACGAAGAGCTTAAAGGCCTACACCCACATAGCAGACCTGGAAAAGACTTTCGACACCATGGACTTGTACAAAATGAAACTCAACCCTGCAAAGTGTGTCTTCGGGGTAGGAGCCAAGAAATTTCTTAGATTCATTGTCAATCAGAGGGTAATAGAGGTGAACCCCAAGAAAATCAAGGCTTTGCTCGACATGAAGACACTAAAGAGTATCAAGGACATTCAGAGGCTTACTGGAAAAGTAGCTGTACTTAACAGATTTGTTTCAAGAGCGATGGACAAGTGTCTTCCATTCTTTAAGGTGATTAGAAAGGCCTTCGAGTGGGACAAAGAGTGTGATGAGGCTTTCAACCAGCTCAAGTTCTACCTTGGATCCCCCTTACTCTTATATCGGCCCATAGCAGGAGAGCAGTTGTATGTCTATCTAGCAGTTTCTGAATCAGCTATAAGTGCAGCCATAGTACGGGAAGATGTTGGGGTCCAAAGGCATGTGTACTTCAATAGTAAGGCCCTTCAGGGGTCTGAGTAGAATTATCCTCGGATGGAAAAGTTAGCCTACGCCCTGATACATGCTTCTGGGAAGATGAAGCCTTACTTTCAAGACCATTCCATGGTCATCCTCACCGACTCCACACTAAGATAGGTCCTCCATAAGCCTGATAAGTCGGGTAGGTTGATGACATGGACCATTGAGTTGGGGGAATATGACCTCACTTATCAGCCTAGGACGGCTATCAAAGGGTAGGCACTAGCAGATTTTGTCGCAAAGTTCACATGGTAAGAGGTCGAGGTTGAGAATAACCTAGAGACTACGGAAAGGCCAAATAGCAACATCTTTCGAGACTCGAAAGAGGTTATATCCAAGGGAGCCGGAGATAGAATAATCAAGAATGAGGAAGATCAGTACCTCTTCAGGTAGGGAATCATGTTTAAAGAGGGTTTCTCATCAGATAAAGACATCTGGAACCTCTTCGTCGATGTGTCTTCTTGTGAAAGTGGAAGCGGTGCGGGCCTGAAACTCTCAGCCTCGGATGGTACCAACAATGAATATGCCCTAAGGTTTAACTTCAAGGCATCAAATAACGAGTCAGAATACGAGGCCATGATAGCAGTCCTCTCCTTGGCAAGGACCCTTTGGATAAGACTCCTCCTCCTTCACAGTGACTCAAGGTTGGTTATTAATCAAGTATTGGGGGTTTATGAGGCCAAGGATGAAAGGATGGCCAAATACCTGAAGAGGGTGAGAACGATACTCGAAGGTTTCGAAGAGGTGAAGATGAAGAGAATACCTTAGTAAAATAGTAGTCATGCAGATGCATTAGTAAGGCTAGCCTCGACGACACGGTCAGACATTAGAAGGACAGTCCCAGTTGAGATCTTACCCAAGGCGACCATTGAAGAAGAAGAGGTCAGTAACCCTTGCCTCAATTTGAACCTAGGGGACTCATGGATGGATCCCCTTATCAGATATATCAGAGAGGGGGTGCTACCAGAATCAAAGTCAGAAAGGAGGAAACTGAGGTACAGAGCTGCAAAGTTCTCAATGGTGGGAGATGTCCTGTATAAGAAGGGATTCCTATTACCTCTCCACAGATGTGTTCATCCCATAGAAGTCCCCCACATCCTACAGGAGGTACACGAGGGTTCTTGATCCAGTCACATAGGAGGGAGACCTTTGGCGAAGAGGATTGTCACACAAGGATACTGGTGGCCTACCTTGGCCAAAGATATTGCAGCCTACTAAAGAGGTGCGATAAATGTCAGAGATTCTCCACTATCCCATATCAACCTCATCAGACTATGACGTCAATCAGTTCCCCTTGGCCATTCGCAGTATGGGGAATTGACTTAGTGGGTCCCCTGCCAAGGGCTGCGAATAACTACCGATTTCTGATAGTCGCCATTGATTACTTCTCCAAATGGCTAAAGGTTAAACGATGATCACGATTGCAGAGCAGAAGACCTTCCAATTCATTTGGAAAAACATAATATGCAGACATGGCCTCCCAAACACCCTCATTTCGGACAACGAAACCCAGTTTAAGAATTCTTCCCTAGAAAAATACTGGGAAAGAGTTGGGATAAAGCAATTTTTATCTTCTCCTGGCCGACCTCAAGCAAACGATCAAACCGAAGTCACAAACAGAACGATCCTTGAAATGATCAAAAAGAGGTTAGAAGAAGCTAAGGAAAGATGGACTGAAGAGGTTTATGTTGTGCTATGGGCTTATAGAATGACGGCTAGGACACCAACGAGGGAGACCCCATTTTTGTTGTCACATGGCTCAGAGGCCGTCATACCAACAGAGGTAGGACTCCCTACTCATAGGGTTCAGACCTATGACCCTGACAAGAACGAGGAGGAAAGAAGACTCGACCTAGAATTGATTGAAAAGAGAAGGGAAGACGTAAAAATTAGGCAAGCAGCTTAGCAGCATGGAAATACAAAGTTCTACAATCAAAGGGTAAAATCAAGACCCATAACTGTGGGAGACCTAGTGCTGAAGAAGACGTTACAGAAGGCAAATAAGCTTCACCCAAATTGGCATGGCCCTTACAAACTGATTGAGGAGGTTGTAACTGGGACCTACAGGCTAAAAAACCTCGAAGGGGAACCTTTCTCCAACCCTTGGAATGCTGATCATCTAAAAAAGTATTACATATGATGTTACTAGGGCTTTCATGTAAATGTATCATTTTATGAAGAGATTATTAATGAGAAGATCAGTTCCTGTGTCAATACTTGGTCCATTGTGCTCGAATGGTGAAAATTATTTATGGGGGTAACATTTTAGTTGATTACCTCAGACGTTATAACATCATGATTTTGTGACAAGGTCTGAGGTCAGACTCCATACTTGGATGACCTCAGACCCTAGACCATTAATTTGGTGAAAATTATTTATGGGGGTAACATCTTAGTTGATTACCTCGGACCTTATAACATCATGATTTAATAACAAGGTCTGAGGTCAAACATCATACTTGGATGATCTCAGACACTATACATCATTAATTTAGTGAAAATTATTTATGGGGATAACATCTTAGTTGATGACCTCAGACCTTATAACATCATGATTTGGTGACAAGGTCTAAGGTCAGGTATCATACTTGGATGGCCTCAGACCCTAGACATCATTAATTTGGTGAAAATTATTTATGGGGATAACATCTTAGTTAATGACCTCAGACCTTATAACATCATGATTTGGTGACAAGGTCTGAGGTCAAACACCATACTTAGATGACCTCAGACCTTAGACCATTGATTTGGTGAAAATTATTTATGGGGGTAACATCTTAGTTGATTACCTCAGACCTTATAAAATCATGATTTGGTGACAAGGTCTGAGGTCAGGTATCATACTTGGATGACCTCAGACCCTAGACATCATTAATTTAGTGAAAATTATTTATGGGGATAACATCTTAATTGATGAACTCGGACCTTATAACATCATGATTTGGTGATAACATCATATGGTGACAAGGTCTTAGGTCAGACATCATACTTGGATGACCTCAGACACTAGACATCATTAATTTGGCAAAAATTATTTATGGGGATAACATCTTAGTTGATGACCTCAGACCTTATAACATCATGATTTTTTGACAAGGTCTGAGGTCAGACACCATACTTGGATGACCTCAGACCCTAGACCATTAATTTGGTGAAAATTATTTATGGGGTTAACATCTTAGTTGATTACCTCAGACCTTATAGCATCATGATTTAGTGACAAGATCTGAGGTCAGACATCATAATTGGATGACCTCAAACACTAGACATCATTAATTTAGTGAAAATTATTTATGGGGATAACATCTTAGTTGATGACCTCAGACCTTATAACATCATGATTTGGTGACAAGGTCTGAGGTCAGACATCATACTTGGATGACCTCAGACACTAGACATCATTAATTTGGTGAAAATTATTTATGGGGATAACATCTTAGTTGATGACTTCAGACCTTATAACATCATGACTTGGTGATAAGGTCTGAGGTCAGACACCATACTTGGATGACCTCAGACCCTAGACCATTTATTTGGTGAAAATTATTTATGGGGGTAACATCTTAGTTGATTACCTCAGACCTTATAACATCATGATTTTGTGACAAGGTCTAAGGTCAGGTACCATACTTGGATGACCTCAGACCCTAGACCATTAATTTGGTGAATATTATTTATGGGGTTAACATCTTAGTTGATTACCTTGGACCTTATAACATCATGATTTGGTGATAAGGTCCGAGGTCAAACATCATACTTGGATAACCTCAAACACTAGACATCATTAATTTGGTGAAAATTATTTATGGGGATAACATCTTAGTTGATGACCTCAAACCTTATAATATCATTATTTGGTGAGAAGGTCTGAGGTCAGACATCATACTTGGATGACCTCAGACACTAGACATCATTAATTTGATGAAAATTATTTATGGGGATAATATCTTAGTTGATGACCTCAGACCTTATAACATCATGATTTGGTGACAAGGTCTGAGGTCAGACACCATACTTGGATGACCTCAGTCCCTAGACCATTAATTTGGTGAAAATTATTTATGGGGTTAAGATCTTAGTTGATTACCTCAGACCTTATAACATCATGATTTGGTGACTAGGTCTGAGGTCAGGTATCATACTTGGATGACCTCAGACCCTAGACATCATTAATTTGGTGAAAATTATTTATGGGGATAACATCTTAGTTGATGACCTCAGACCTTATAACATCATGATTTGGTGACAAGGTCTGAGGTCAGGTATCATACTTAGATGACCTCAGACCCTAGACATCATTAATTTAGTGAAAGATTATATTGAGACTTCAGAACTGCACACATCGCTTGGCAAAGAGAATCATTCAGAGAACATTCAGCAAATAAAGAAATAAATCCCTCATCAGAGGGGGATATAGATTAAAGTTAAAGAGTTACAAGCTACAAGCTCGTTGAATTTGTCATCAGAGGTTACAGTTTAAATGCATGATGAAAAAGTATAAAAAACTTCACAAAAATGGCCTAAGGGTCCGCGGATACAATGTTGGCATCCTCGACTTCATTCCCTTGGCCGACGTTAGTCACCTCAACCCCATCATCTTTGAGGTTGGCACCCTCAGTCTCAATAACATCTAGCGGAGAGGTCTCTGCATGGGCAGCATCTTCCTCTTCAACCTCTTTAAGGGCCTGGGAAAATTGAGGATTGCCAAAACCCAGACCAATGAAGTCAGAGGCTTTCAGGCTCCCTGACTGCTTCTCCTTTGCAGCCGCCCATTTGCTAGTGGCCTTAATACCTCTTTCGAGGTATTCAAAGCCAAAGCTAATGAATTCATCAAAGACATTGTAATCTGCCAGGATCCCCTCTGAAGTGTCCTCAAGGGCTGCCTTCACTGTAGCATCAACCTTCTGCTGAAGAACGTCTTCATTCTCCTTCAGGGCAGAGGTGTGTTCCTTCTTAAGCTTGGAGATATTTTCTCCAACTATTTGACTTTCTTATCAGACATTTCAAAGGAATACTTCAGACGATCCACCTCTGCATTCAGAGAGCTTTGCACCTTCTCGGCCTCTTGGTCTTTCTCGATGAGGGGTAACTTCTTCAGAGTCCAGTTGGCAAGATGGTGCATAGCAACGAGACTCGGCAAATCAATAAATCAAATGTATAAGTTCAAATTCAAAGCTGATGTTACACTTCGGAATTAAACTAAAATCCAAGGTTTTACCTGAATGGACTTGTGAAGGCCAAATTCAACCAGCAGGGGAGTATCCATGGAGCGACAAAAGCGTTTGTCAGCATCGATCATAGTAGAGCCAATGGCATCCAATGCCTGCAAACTGTGGCCTATTATACTATCATTAATTTCCATCTACTCCAGATGGGCAACCAATGCATCTTCAGAGGATATGGGGATGGCCTTTTGGGCCTTACTTTTCCTCTGATCCTCAGGGGAAGTGGTTGTAGTTTTCCTCTTTCTTATAGCATCGGCCTTGGATGCGCCGACACTCTTCTTTGGTGGAGGAGGAGGGGGTGCATTCAAGCCTGCCTTCTTTACCAGCTTCGTGAGACATGGGGCAGACATCTCCCAAATGTCATCTGAGATGCCTTCAGGGTATTCTGTAAATGGAAAGGTCTGAGTTAGAAGGTAAGAGACATAAAAAGTCAGAGGTTTAACTTGCTGAAATAATAAAATAAGCACTTACAGAGATCTATCAGAGGATTACCCCCAAGCCGAGTCTCAGAGAGATAGTAAGGGGTCATCATATGTTCAAACTTGACCAACAGACCATGCTCCCCCTGATCTTGAAGGTCTTTCACTTTTTAAAGATTATTTTGGCTTAGCCCAGGGTCAGCCCTGGCAACCATTGACACCTTTCCCCATCTCAGGGGTATCCTTGGCTCTAAGTTTGAAGAGGGGACACAAAGGCCAAATTCCCATGCCCCTGAGGCAAAGAAATACCGAGGCTTCCAATTATGGTTACTAGTTTGGGTAACATGTAACATCTTCTTAGTTGACTTTCGAGCTAAAAAAATGGTAATAGCTTGGATGATTCTTAGCAAGGGAAGGGATGTAGCACCCGGTGAAGACCTGGACAGGAAGGTCTGAATGGTGGATTTCCTTCCATAGAACTATAGCTCCAATTATCACCCTCCAGGCATTGGGGGATAACTGAGAAGGATCTAAGTTGGTGTAGTAAAGTATGTCCCTAATGATGGGATGAGTGGGCAGACGAAATCCTAACTTGAACATCTGCTCATACAGACAAATCTCACCAACTCGGTCACCGAAAGCCCTCTCTTCCCTCAGAGGTCTCCTGAGTTTTATGGAGGGGATGATGGAATATAGATGCCTAAAGGCAAGAAGGTCGAGCTCGATGATAGTGCTCTCTATCTCGACCTCCTCAGAGGTGTCAACATCGCTCTCAGCATCATCATCATCATTCGGTTCAACGTCGGCCTGAGCAGACGATGGGGCACCACTTGGGAACCTCTGAGCGAACTCAGCTCCTGTGACAGCCAATAGGGGGATGGCTTCAAGAATTAGTGGAAAAGCAATGCTAGGTCCTACAACCTCAACGTCGGAGGAAGTGTGAGATGTGCTTGAACTCTTGTGAGACGAGGCCCGACTAGAAACCTCGTCTTGATTAGGGACCTGATCCTGCTGAGTGGAAAAGTCAATAGCCTCTTGAAAAGAGTCCACATACATAGGGTCTGAGGTAGATGACTCAGACTCAGACATGGGGGTAGTTTTAACTGGGACCTCTACTGATTTAACTGGTTTGGCTGTCTCATGGTATATGATCTTTAGAGGGGGTGGGAAGATAGGTCTGAGGGGGAATGCCTCTACCCTACGAACTTCCTCTTGGGCTCTTTCTATTTACCTAATTTTATCTAAGGTCTTCTCCCTAAGGGAGGGGAATTCCTCTAAGAGTTGGTAAAGGGGTCTGAGCATATGAGGCAGATCCTAGACTTGTGACCCTCCTAAATAAATAGGAATTGGCAAATTGACTAAGGATCAAGCTAAGCTTTTAAACAAGAACAATTAAAGAACAGTTCACCGAAAAACTCTCAGGCTCGCCAGAAAATGCATACACTTATCGAAAATTGCAACAAAAGGAAGAACAAGGTAGAAAAGTGCAACCAATGGAGAAAGAGGGGTGAGAGACGATACCTGAAGAGGATGTGTGAAGTATAAAGAGAGAAGTTGGCAAGGAAGAGCCACCAAAAGCACTGCTAACCAAACTCTTGTATAGAGAGAGAGAAAAGTAGAAAATTTCAGGTGAATAAATGAAGAAGTGGGGAAGAAAGAGAAAGGAAATGAGGGTTTAACCCTCAAATAGCCCCACACACATCCCAAGGCCCATCATTGCCTTGGGAGACCAAAAGACTGCAATCATTACCCTTGCCAGGCATGCTAGCCACTTCAGCAGCTAACACTTGTCAAAAAGGTATTAACACCTAAGGAAGTCCAACCTCTGGGAAAATACACCCCTTAGGCACATGATCACACAGGTGACTAAGGGCTAGGGGTGATTGATATGCCCTAAATATACCCCCTCGGCTCAGAGACATCAACCTCGGCCATGGAGATGGCCGATGTTGGGAGGACCTTAGACCAATAACTAGCGGTCTCGTCCCAAGCAAGGTCGTCCATGGCCGACGTTACTAGCCACATCGGTAAGTGATGTCTCCATAATCTATAGGGGCGGTTATCCATCTGGTCATCCAAGGCTTGCAACCTCGGCTTGGTCCAGGCCAAGGTTGCCATCCCATCATCATAACCAATCTCGGCTAAGGATCAGCCGACGTTCCTGCTACGCCACCATTACCTCAGCCCAGGCCGACATCACATCTCAACATGCCTTACCTCAGCTCTCCCACTGAGCCAAGGCACCACATCGTCCTCTTTTAGGCCGAGGTTGGGACCATTCACAGATGACCGAGCCCTTATCAGCATATGTATTGTTGGGAATACATGTACACAATCAGTTATAACCAAATCATTCCCCTCACGTGGGGGAATATTGAGGTCATCATTATCTATATGAGATCAACCAGGTGTCATTCTCATACTAGTTCGATCCTCATGAACATGTTCATTGCATGCTTGCGGGATACATTACACCCCCCAGGCACTATACATAGAGGTCATCCTCTACCTTGTAAAGGATAAAAAAAATTGGTAACCATAGCTGAAACTCTTTCCAAATATACAGTAGATAGATAAAGCTTGAGAGATTGTATCCATAGCCATTAGTGACCTCATACAGTGATATTAATCACACACTTGCACAGTGGACATAGGCCTGATTGGCTGAACCATTTATACTCCGGTGTCCTTCCTCTTCTCCTCCCCCCATTCTCTTATACTTGTTATACATGTGCTGCCATTATTATACACTGATTAGAGCTCACAAACACCTTACCTGGTGGTGCTATTTCCAGCATCATCAGGACTCATCCTGGGCCTGAGCCCTCATCTGGGAGGAGGACACCCTCGCCCTGGCCGAGGGTATATATGGGTATATCAGTCACTCCCCAGCCCTTAGCCATGATGTTGTTAAGATGGCTGTGGGGTAATGTTGCCTTTGAATGCCAACTGCGTGATCAATTTGATGTGTGACATTTGTCAAGTTGCATATCGTCAGGCGTCCATCGTCGTTCCAGTTTCCCAGATGTGGCGGCTGCACACAGCTTGGGACTTTATGCCCTAATGATGCCTCTCCTCATGGGTTGTGTCTTGCATTGGTTATTGGGCCCACCAATAACAAAGTATTTAAACTTTTTTCTTTGTTAAATCTGGATATTTAGTCTCTTAGACTCTCGTTCTTCCCCTGCTTAACATAGAGCAGGTGTGTGGTCTTCTTTTGTGGCCTCACTCCAAAGCAAAAGTTATGGATAAATCGGTCTGCTAACTTCTTAAAGCTTGGGTTTTTCTCTATTCCTCAAAGAAGAGAAGTTTGGGTTTACTTCTACATCCCTATAAGAGGAAGACTTGTTTTTGATGCGGCGTTCTCACATGGTGAAAGGCACCATGTGTGGTTGACGATTGTTCCCAAAAACTTCATCGGTGGAGTTCGGGATTATCGTCTAAGCAGAGGTTGATACAATAAGACGCGTTAGGGGCTTTAAGGGAGTCGAGTCGAGTTGTGTAAGTCATCCATCTTGTATTTGTAAAATTCCGTACTTAGTGGACTTAAGGCTAGGGGTCGTCCGAGGTTTTTTCCGTTGTGGGTTTTCCTTGTCCATCGCGGCGTAGTGTGTTTTGAATTTATTTTATCTTGAAAAATCACCTAGAATGCATGCTTATGACTAAAAGATAAAATATGGTTTAATTCACTACTTTTGTTTTATTTGGTGCTAAATTAGTTTGGGTAATTTAATTAATTTAATTCAAATCATTAACCTTAATTTGGTAAAATTTGGTTTGGCCTAATTTGCAAAAAATAAATATTTATTATTAGGCAAATTTCTAGGACTTGTATTAAATTGGTTTTGGGGCTTAAAGTAAAAATTCACAAATTTGATTTTTAGTATAATTTTAATTTTGAGAAAATTAAAATTTGTTTTACTTTAGTTTTAATTTTGTTTTTAGAAATTAAAATATGTGTTTCATTTAATTCTTCATCTTTTTAAGAAAAAAATCAAAAAAATTTGGAAAATTAAATTGTTGTGTTGAACCATCTTTATCCCGCATTTAAAAGGAAATTATATTATTTTTAAAAGCGAATTTTAAGATTGGGGGTCTACATTTACATCAAGTGGTATCCATTTTTAAATTGGTATCAGAGCCGAAGCGCTAATTTATCGCGTTAAAGATCCGTTTTTCAGCTTTTATAATTTTTGTGCTCCTTGTATTTTTAGGTTGTTCATTTTTTACTCACTCTCATTTTTATTTTGTATCTCTCGATGGGGCGTCTTAATGATAATTTGTCCATTTCTAATGATGATGAAGTGTTTGATATTCGAGAGGAATTTAATGGGCTTAATAAGTGTAACGAAAAATTAAGAGAATTAAATTTTAGATTTGCAAAAAGAATTAAGTTTTTTGAAAATGAAAATTTATGTTTTAAATCTAGAATTGAACTTTTTCAAACCTCACTATCTCAAAAAAATATTTTTCGTAAAAAGCTCATGGACATAAATTGCAAATTTAATATTTTAGAAATATCCAAGAAAGAGAGTGATAGTCGGAAAGGCTCTTAGGGACAAGTTTGCTCACATTGAGGGAGAGCCTGATAACCTTCTAGTAGTTATAGAAAATTTAAAGAAAGAGTCCCGTAAATTTGAGGAGTCTAATTTATTACTTGAGTCCGAAATTTTAAAAATGAAAAATAATTTACAGGACTTGAGTAGTTATTGTAATGGTTCTAACTCATCATATTCTAATGCTTCCTTATCTAAGGCTAAGACCATTATTTGTTTTAGAGGGTCAACTTTGTCCAAGAACGTTAGAAAAGATCATACCTTAGGTCACTTTCCTCAAGTTTACACATGTTCGCATTGTGGTAGGAAAGGTCATCTTAGGTCCTTTTGGTTTGATCTTAGAAGATGTTCTAGGAAGTTCAAATCTAGTATTTCATTTGTTTCCAAATCCCGACATTGTATATACACATCCATTTGGGTTAGGAAATCTCTTTTAGAGGAGCTAGATGTTAGACTTGTTGATTCTCGTATGCTTGCACATGACCCCCCACATGCTATATCTTATGGGTGACTGCTTGCATGTTTGGATACTCTAGCTATTTGTTCTTCATATCATATATCCTTGCTAGTTGTATGCATGTTTAGTCATTTTTCTAGTCTATACTCCATGATTAACAAAATGCTAGAATTATGAATTGTGTTTATCTTTTGTATTTTAGTCCTTTCAGTTTAGTTTTCATTAAATGAAAAATACAAAAAGATTTTGTTTATCATTAGTATTTTATTTTTATGAGTTATTTTAGCTTAATGAAAAATACAAATGATTTTTGTTTGTCTTTAGAGTATATTATTTTTGTTTGATTAAAATTTGCAAAAAACTCAAAAAGATATTTTTTGTGTGTATTTTTGTTTGACACACCTTTTGTGGCATACATTAGTGTTGAATCATATCATTTCACTTCCATGTGGCTAGAACTTTTGGTTAAAAATTTCAATCCTTAAAATGTTCTTTGTTATGGTTACGTGGAGTAGTTAAGTTTGACTTGCTTAATGGATTCGCTTTTTATATGCCTTCACATACATGCACGGGATCTTCTGAAATTTTAACTTCACATGTATATTTGAGCTTTGTGAGGTATTCTCCGACCAATTTGGTCATCTATATATCTTTTGATCTTGGAGGATTTCTACATGTTAAATCCATTGCATGTGAGATTTATGTGATAAAAATTATATATGAATGTGCACGGGGAAGGGCACCGAAAAAAAATGCCATCCTTTGCGAGTAAGCCACAGTTTGCTATGGAACTAAAAGAAATACGTGGTCCAATGGCCTAAAAGAATATGGCTTTAAAAGAAAATATTTATCCAAGGCCTATATTTGTTTAGTTTGATATAGTAATTAAAAAATAATATGCTTATTTTGAGGGAGTTTGGATGGTATATCAACGGTTTGCACAATATCCGTTTATCCTAGTTGTTCTTTAAATTCCATGACTCTGTTGGTTTGCAGAATCATCAACATGCTAGGCTTGTATGCATTGTGTTTGTTTGTTCATGAGTCACTACACCAAAAACAGCATTTTGGCACACCCTGATATTAAAAATCTGGCACAGTTTAAAACTGTGCCAGATTTTGGCACGGTTTTATAGAGATTTGGCACACTTTAAAACAGTGCCAAAAATTGGCACTGTTTTAAAGTGTGCCAAAATTGAGTACACTTACTAAAATATATAATACCCCAAAAAAAAAACATTATACTTCCCTTTCTCTTGTTCCCGCTCACGATTCCCGCCTCTCTCTAACCTCTGCGCTTTCTCTAGCCCCTGCGCTCTCTCTCTCTCTCTCGGCGGTCTCTCTCTCTCTCGGCGGTCTCTCTCTCTCGGCAGCTGCTGCTGACACATGCCCTAGGTCATCATCTCTACTGCCGACACTCTCTCTCCGGCCCATTCTCTCTTTCTCTGGTCACTGCCCTGTTCTCTCACTGCACTCATCCCAATCAGGTAATTGTTTAAAGCATTGTATTTTTTTTAACCTAAGTTAGATTTCAGATTTGATCCTAGAGTTTATGATATGCTTGATTAGATTCGTATTTGATTTTTAGGGTTTTATATATACATATTTAAATATTTATTATTTTTTTTAATGTGTGAGTTTTTGGTGCAAATTGAATGTTGATAATGAAAAAAAAATAAATCATGAGTTTTTATGTCCTTACCCCTTTAACAAAAATGTATATTTGATCTGATTTGTAGATGTTACGTAGTTTTAAGAAAATTTAAGTGCTAAATATTAATTAATAATGTAAAAATAACAAATTCAAAAGTAGACACCCCACTAATTAAATGGATAAATGAGATTATGTATTGAAAATTTAATAAAAAACAAAAAAAAACTATTTAAATAGTAAGTAGACATTAATACTAAACATTCAATAATGATGTTACACATGTAGAAAAACCTTAGACCCGTTCAAGAGGTCTCACTATGACTGTGGTGAGAACTCTTGAATTGTCCCATTTTTGGACAGTTTGGAAATGCAAAAGTTTGTATTGTACATAATGATTATGCATGTCCTATTTTGAAAAATTCGGTGACATCTCTTTATGTTCTTTGGGTGCATACTAGATTGATGTAGTGTTTTGTGTTTTCTTGGTTGAAAAACTTAAGTAACACATGAACACTCCCAATTTAAGTTGTGTACTTGAAGAACTGTAGGGAGATGCTGGCGAAATTTTCTAGATTAGGACATGGCATGAGACATTATGAACAATACAAAATATGCATTTTCGAATGGGATAGGACCCTTACCCTGTAGAGGAGATGGAGGAAATATAGGAGCTCAAATATATACATATTTAAACTTGAATAAACTTAAATATATTTACAGTAAGCGTTTATATTATAATGTGTGCTCTTTAAACTTATCAGGATGTCGTCGGGAATCAACAAAGAATGGATAAATGAGAAAAATATCGAGACCGATACATATAGAGATGGGGTGTTACAGTTTCTTCATTATGTGCGTAGTAATAGTTCGAATGTTAAACATTCATGTCCTTGTAGACGTTGTCGAAATGGGAAAGGACATGTTGTTATAGATGACATATTCATTCATTTAATGACATATGGTATGGACATGAACTATACCTTATGGCATTTTCACGGTGAGACATTAGTTGTTGATCAAGTCCAACCACCACCGCAATCTGTGACACCGACAGAACACGCTGATGTGCACAATATTCCAATTTTGAATGATCTTGTGAATGATGCTTGTGAGATGTTTATGGGTGAAGCGGAACCTAGTGAACCTAATTGTGTAGGCAGTGATGAAGCCCCCCCAACTTCTGAGGTTCCCAAAGATTCGCACACACATAAATACAAAGGTAAGAAGTATGATCGTTTACATCAACTCGCACAGGAGCCATTGCACCTAGCTACCGGTTCTTTGCGTCATACCACAATGTATGCTCTTATAAAGTTGAATGATT
Organism: Sambucus nigra; assembly: GCA_949130495.1. Taxonomy (NCBI): domain Eukaryota; kingdom Viridiplantae; phylum Streptophyta; class Magnoliopsida; order Dipsacales; family Adoxaceae; genus Sambucus; species Sambucus nigra. The sequence goes on along the minus strand of OX422209.1, from coordinate 465,457,411 downwards.
TGAAAACATAATTCAATTTATCGGATGGTGATACAGGTGGAATTCTTAGATTGTTAAATGAACTACTTCCTGAAGAGAACAACTTGACAACTAGTTATACATAAATGAAAAACACCGTTAGAGATCTCGGTATGGATTATGTTAAGTATGACGTATGCATTAACAACTGTATGATATTTTGGAAAGAGCATTAAAAATCTACTAGATGTATAAAATGTGGTTCTTTACGCTACAAGTTTACTTGTCTAGACGAGGACGGGGTAGAAATTCAGAATACTAATGGAAAAAAAAAGTACTCTAGGGTTCCTAAGAAGGTAATGCGACATTTCCCTCTAATCCCTAGGCTAAAACGGTTATATACCATAAAATGGATAGCAGAGAAAATGACTTGGCACGCTCGTGCAAGCTCTTGTATGGAATTCTTGCGTCATCCCCGAGATTCAGCAGAATGGGTAAATTCAAACATCATGTGGAGAGATTTTGCAAAAGATCCGCGGAATATTCGACTTGCAATAGCAACTGATGGTTTCAGCCCGAATAACATGTTTGGCCGTAAGTATAGTTGTTGGCCAGTGATAATTCAACCTCTCAACCCTCCCCCATCAATGTGTATGAAAAGTGAGTTTTCAATGTTGTCTGTATTGATTCCCAGACCAAAGTCACCATCAAGTAATATTGATGTCTTCCTCCAACCGTTGGTCGATGAGTTAAAGATCTTATGGTCTGGAGTTGAGGCTTGGGATGCGTACAAAAATGAGAAATTTCAGTTAAAAGCCATGTTGATGTGGGGTATACATGATTTTCCAGCTTATGGGATGTTAGCAGGTTGTTCAACTCAAGGTTACAATGGGTGCCCTATTTGTTCAACAAATACACCTTCTGAATATCTTTCTAAGTCAACGAAATGTTGTTACCAACGATCTCGTATGTTCCTTCCTAAAGACCATCCTTATAGGTTTGACACATCAAAGAAAACATTTAATGGTAAAATCGAGGATGCTATGGCTCCAAGAAAGTTAACAAGTGCAGAAGTTGAGCAGATAGTGTCACTTATCGCTCGAGAAGGTGTTCAAAGAGAGGGAGAGGGAGACAGAAGGGGAAAGGGAAAGGGGAAGGGGAAGGAGAAGGAGGGGAAGGGGAAGGGGAAGTGGAAGTGGAAGTGGAAGGGGAAGGGGAAGGGGAAGGGGAAGGGGAAGGAGAAGGAGGATGTCGTAATGGAAGACGATGATTATCCAAGTGAGGGTGACGATGAGAATCTAGCAGGTACCGAGGGTTTTTCAAGGAGGTCAATTTTCTTTGACTTAGAGTATTGGAAGGATCATGATATTAGACATAATTTAGATGTTATGCATGTTGAAAAGAATGTCACAGAGACTCTTTTAGGTACAATACTCTCGGTGAAAGGTTCATCAAATAAAGATACGGTCAAAGCCCGTGAAGACTTGGAAGTTCATTTGAAGCTTAAAAGGAAATTATGGATGAAAGATGTTGAAGGCAGTAAAAAAAGGCTTATGCCAAAGGCACCTTTCGCATTAGGAAAGGAAGAGAAAGAAGCCTTTTTTCGTACACTAAAAACATTAAAGGTACCGATTTGATTTTCATCAAATTTCAGCAACAATGTTAACCTCGATCCACCTGGATTTACCAATATCAAGTCCCACGATTATCACGTCATTATGCAACGGTTGCTTCCTGCATTGCTTATGCATTCATTTCCGGATGATAAGCCTTTGTTTAAAGCTATACAGCGGATCAGCATATTCTTTAATGTGTTGTGTGCCAAAGTGATATTTAGAGAACATCTTTTGAAGGCTAAAAACGCATTAGTAGAGGCACTTTGTGTCTTTGAAATTTATTTTCCACCTGCCTTTTTTGTGGTGATGATCCACCTCATGCACCATTTAGCCGATGAAGCTTTGACAGCTGGGCCACCCAGATATCGAGCGATGTGGTTATTTGAGAGAGAAATGGGAAGATATAATAAGTGGCCACGAAACAAGAGGTACATTGAAGGGAGCATTGCTAATGCATATTTGTTACATGAAGCTTCTTTGTATGCCATGGAGTACATATCGAAAAGAGGTGAAGGAACTCATAAGAGGAATCTTGAGGATTTTCTTGATGATGAGTTTGATGACTCGGAATGCCAACGACCATTGGGTAAAAGTAAAGAATTGATCTTAAATAATGTACAATATGAGCAAGTGCGAAGATGGGTTTTATCTCAATGCGACGGTGTTGATGAATGGAGAAGGTACACACTTAGTTCTATGTTAATTCATATTAATTGATTGTAATGTGATATTTCTTAATTTTGAAACTAATTTCTTGTAGAAAATTTGTGGTAACTGAAACTCAATCGACGCATAGAATTGATGATTTCATCCCTTGGCTAAGGAAAGAGGCAAGTCTTTATTTATACATGTACTTTTTTATCAACTGTAATTAGTTTTAATGAAACTTTAAAAAATTATCAATTCCTTACAGGCCTCAAGATTTAATGATACGGGAATTTTGCCATATGCTGATGGTCCTCTCCATAGGGTTACCAGTTATGAAAAATTTCAATGCAATGGGTACACCTTTTGTACTTCTGGACATGAAGAGAATCATAACTTTCAGAGTAGTGGTGTATCCACTAAGGCCTTTAATAAGAAGGGGATTATGACAACCTTTTGTGGAGTTATTAGACAAATATTCGACCTCAATTACATTGAGTTCGCACATACCGTCTTTTATTGTGATTGGGTGGATGTTGATGATAAGAATGCTTGCAAAGTTGAACCCACCTCAAAATTGGTGATGGTGAATCTAAGTAAGCTCGTGAGTAAAAATACCATTCACGATGATCCGTTCATCCTTGCATCTCAAGCCAGTCAAGTATTTTATTGTCAAGATGTAAAGCTGAATGGGTGGTCAGTTGTTTTACACTCTCCCAAGAGACTGACGAAAGAAATAGATGCGATTGATATTGACCGTACGATGTATGACTCAATTCTCGAGGAAAATGATAAATTGCTGGAGCTTTTGGACACAGATTTCTAGTGCAATGATTTAGTTCTGAACTTGTTTTTGAATATGCGATATTCTATTTATTCCATTTGTTGTTGTTGTTGTAAACATTTAATAGTTTATTGCCTTTTGAACATTTAATACATGTATGGTTGTTTGAAATTATAATTCTATTTGAACATGCCATCTTCTTTATATTGCTATTTGAACATGTAATATTCTTGTAAATGTTTATTTTGACTATTTTGGTGTCCAATAGTCACTTTTTTCCAGATAAATGTCTCATATGGGTGATAATTCGCAACCATCAATAAATAGGGAGACACCTATATCAACCTCCCGTTCTAATGTTGCTTCGGGTGCTTCAATAGTAGGTGGTGACTCTTCCACTAAGAAGTTAAAATTTAATGAGCACGGCCTTCCAGTTGGAGAAGACTCATATACACTCTCAACCAGGTTGGGAGACTTAGCAAGGACACATGTTCCCATATCTTATACGAGTTGGAAACAAGTGGATGTGCGATATAAGAACTCAGTTTGGTCATCATTAATGGTATACTATTCCTTTCTATTCCAAAGAATGTAAATTCAATTATGTGATGTTTTAATTTTATTTCTTCATATATTGTAGAAAGAGTTCCCAGATGTGCGCAAAAGTCAGAAGAAAATTTTTATGAAAAAAGCGAACGATGCTTGGAAAAAGTTCAAGTCAAAGCTAAGGGTTAATTTGAAGGATGGTGATATTGGAAAGTGGAAGGAGAAAGTGCCACGAAATGTCAAATCTGAGGACTGGGAGGTGTTTTGCAATAATTAAGTACAATTAAGTACAATTAAGTACAATTAAGTACTACAGTTAAGTAACAGTTAAGCTGTGAAAGTACTACATTTAAGCTTTCATTCAGTGACATATTTAAGTACTACACATAAGTACTGCAATTAAGTACAGTTAAGCTGTGAAATTTTCCATGAGGATATTCACGTTGCCTCTCCCCGATATCTGATTGGCTATCTGTGAAAGATTCAACATAGCTCTCTCCAATTTCCTTATGACCACCTCTTTATGTTAGCTGAAAAAATAAGAAAGAGGTGGTCATAAGGAAATTATATTCAAATATGGAAAACTAAAAGATTACTAATAAAGGCTCCAAAAAATCTATCATACACATGTTCATAACCCAAATGTATGATTCCGCTAGAAAAAGTGAATTGGGAAATGGTAGGAACAATCCTTATCATCGCTAGAAGATACCTAAAATGGAGTGCCCAGGATTTGAGGGAGAACAGCCCCAAGAATGGCTGCAGAAGGTGAAGTGGTATTTTTTGTTCAATCCTATTCCTGAGGTACAAAAGATTCTTTTCTTGCACTGCATTTGGATGGCAAAGCAACCCAATGATTTCAGGCTGAATTCCCTGACCCAAGAAAGGTTTCTTGGGATGATTTTGCTAGTAAGCTGTGCAAGATTTGTCCAGGAAGTATTAGAAGGTGTAGTTGCTGAATTTAATAAATTGAGCGAAGAAGGAAGTGTGGCAGAATATCAGGAGAAATTTGAAACCCTTAAACCTCTTATGCTAGCCCAGAACTAAAGCCTTAATGAGGCCTACTTTATATCAAGTTTCTTGAGTGGATTGAAGGAGGAAATAAGGAGACCTGTGACCTGTCAAAATGTTTTTACCTAAAAATCTGAACCATACCAATTTGTTTGCCAAACAACAAGAATCATCCCTCAATTCCAAATTATCAACCCATAAAACCAATCACACCAACCCATGCTCATCTTTGTCTAGCCAAAACCAAAAAGCCACTCATCCCAACCATTTAGGAATCGAATACCAAAGTACTTAGACAAAAATAGGTTTACCATAAATATCTTCCACTTTTCATATATTTTCTTTAAAAATGTATGGACTTCCTTATCAAGTTTTCTAAATTAGTTTCTGAAAGAGAGAAATAATTCAAAGTTCATCGCATCAAACTCACAAAAATCAAAATCAGTATAAACTTGCAAAAATCAACACTTAGTTAAAAACATGCCGTCAAAGGGTGAATACCCAAACCAACCCCCAAACGACCCCGTAGGAGGCACGAACACCTAGCACGGGACCAATGTAACTTGTAGGAACTGATCGCGTAGTCCCGGGTCTCTCGGTTTGAGAGTATGACGATAATTTGCAAAAATCAACACTTAAACTTAAAAACAAGTCGTTAAAGGGTGAAAACCCAAACCACCCCCCAAACGATCCCGTAGGGGGCACGAACACCTCGCACGGGACCAATGTAACTTGTAGGAACTGACCGCGTAGTCCCGGGTCTCCCGGTTTGTGAATAGGACGATAATTGGCAAAAATCACACTTAAACTTAAAAACATGTCGTTAAAGGGTGAAAACCCAAACCATCCCCCAAACGACCCCGTAGGAGGCACGAACACCTGGCACGGGACCAATGTAACTTGTAGGAACTGACCGCGTAGTCCCGGGTCTCCCGATTTGTGAGTATGAAGTTAATTTGCAAAAATCAGCACTTAAACTTAAAAACAAGCCGTTAATGGGTGAAAACCCAAACCACCCCCCAAACGACCCCGTAGGGGGCACGAACACCTCGCACGGGACCAATGTAACTTGTAGGAACTGACCGCGTAGTCCCAGATCTCCCGGTTTGTGAGTATGACGTTAATTTGCAAAAATCAGCACTTAAAACTTAAAAATAAGCCGTTAATGGGTGAAAACCCAAACCACCCCCCAAACGACCCCGTAGGGGGCACGGACACCTCGCACGGGACCAATGTAACTTGTAGGAACTCACCGCGTAGTCCTGGATCTCCCGGTTTGTGAATAGGATGATAATTGGCAAAAATCACACTTAGTTAAAAACATGCCGTTAAAGGGTGAATACCCAAACCAACCCCCAAACGACCCCGTAGGAGGCACGAACACCTCGCACGGGTCCAATGTAACTTGTAGGAACTGACCGCGTAGTCCCGGGTCTCCCGGTTTGTGAATATGACGATAATTTGCAAAAATCAGCACTTAAACTTAAAAACAAGCCGTTAATGGGTGAAAACCCAAACCACCCCCCAAACGACCCCGTAGGGGGCACGAACACCTCGCACGGGACCAATGTAACTTGTAAGAACTGACAGCGTAGTCCCGAGTCTCCCGGTTTGTGAATATGACGATAATTTGCAAAAATCACACTTAGTTAAAAACATGCCGTCAAAGGGTGAATACCCAAACCAACCCCCAAACGACCCCGTAGGAGGCACGAACACCTCGCACGGGACCAATGTAACTCATAGGAACTGATCACGTAGTCCCGGGTCTCTCGGTTTGAGAGTATGACGATAATTTGCAAAAATCAACACTTAAACTTAAAAATAAGCCGTTAAAGGGTGAAAACCCAAACCACCCCCCAAACGATCCCGTAGGGGGCACGAACACCTCGCACGGGACCAATGTAACTTGTAGGAACTGACCGCGTAGTCCCGGATCTCCCGGTTTCTGAATAGGACAATAATTGGCAAAAATCACACTTAAACTTAAAAACATGCCGTTAAAGGGTGAAAACCCAAACCATCCCCCAAACGACCCCGTAGGAGGCACGAACACCTGGCACGGGACCAATGTAACTTGTAGGAACTGACCGCGTAGTCCCGGGTCTCCCGATTTGTGTGTATGACGTTAATTTGCAAAAATCAGCACTTAAACTTAAAAACAAGCCGTTAACGGGTGAAAACCCAAACCACCCCCCCCCCAAACGACCCCGTAGGGGGCTAAAACACCTCGCACGGGACCAATGTAACTTGTAGGAACTGACCGCGTAGTCCCAGATCTCCCGGTTTGTGAGTATGACGTTAATTTGCAAAAATCAGCACTTAAAACTTAAAAATAAGCCGTTAATGGGTGAAAACCCAAACCACCCCCCAAACGACCCCGTAGGGGGCACGGACACCTCGCACGGGACCAATGTAACTTGTAGGAACTCACCGCGTAGTCCTGGATCTCCCGGTTTGTGAATAGGATGATAATTGGCAAAAATCACACTTAGTTAAAAACATGTCGTTAAAGGGTGAATACCCAAACCAACTCCCAAACGACCCCGTAGGAGGCACGAACACCTCGCACGGGTCCAATGTAACTTGTGGGAACTGACCGCGTAGTCCCGGGTCTCCCGGTTTGTGAATATGACGATAATTTGCAAAAATTAGCACTTAAACATAAAAACAAGTCGTTAATGGGTGAAAACCCAAACCACCCCCCAAACGACCCCGTAGGGGGCATGAACACCTCGCACGGGACCAATGTAACTTGTAAGAACTGACCGCGTAGTCCCGAGTCTCCCGGTTTGTGAATATGACGATAATTTGCAAAAATCACACTTAGTTAAAAACATGTCGTCAAAGGGTGAATACCCAAACCAACCCCCAAATGACCCTGTAGGAGGCACGAACACCTCGCACGGGACCAATGTAACTCGTAGGAACTGATCGCGTAGTCCCGGGTCTCTCGGTTTGAGAGTATGACGAATAATTTGCAAAAATCAACACTTAAACTTAAAAATAAGCCGTTAAAGGGTGAAAACCCAAACCACCCCCCAAACGATCCCGTAGGGGGCACGAACACCTCGCACGGGACCAATGTAACTTGTAGGAACTGACCGCGTAGTCCCGGATCTCCCGGTTTCTGAATAGGACGATAATTGGCAAAAATCACACTTAAACTTAAAAATATGCCGTTAAAGGGTGAAAACCCAAACCATCCCCCAAACGACACCGTAGGAGGCACGAACACCTGGCACGGGACCAATGTAACTTGTAGGAACTGACCGCGTAGTCCCGGGTCTCCCGGTTTGTGAGTATGACGTAAATTTGCAAAAATCAGCACTTAAACTTAAAAACAAGCCGTTAATGGGTGAAAACCCAAACCACCCCCCAAACGACCCCGTAGGGGGCACGAACACCTCGCACGGGACCAAGGTAACTTGTAGGAACTGACCGCGTAGTCCCAGATCTCCCGGTTTGTGAATAGGACGATAATTTGCAAAAATCACACTTAGTTAAAAACATGCCGTCAAAGGTTGAATACCCAAACGACCCCGTAGGAGGCACGAACACCTCGCACGGGACCAATGTAACTTGTAGGAACTGATCGCGTAGTCTCGGGTCTCTCGGTTTGAGAGTATGACGTTAATTTGCAAAAATCAACACTTAAACTTAAAAACAAGCCGTTAAAGGGTGAAAACCCAAACCACCCCCGAAACAATCCCGTAGGGGGCACGAACACCTCGCACGGGACCAATGTAACTTGTAGGAACTGACCGCGTAGTCCCGGGTCTCCCGGTTTGTGAGTATGACGTTAATTTCCATTCATATATGTAATTTTTTTGTTTTGAGTATTTTTTTTTTGTAAATTATTGGGTTACTAATATCGTATGTTTTTTGTATTCTATTTTTTTTGCAGGATAACAGTTTATCGTTGGCTTTTATTCGCTTGGAACACACAAAGAACTCAATGGATTACAACAAGGGGTTTATTAATGAATCCATTTTTTTGTGTCATGACCGTACGGTCTCTTGTTGTTTTATTATTGACTTTTATGGCCATGAGGGCTTTTGTAAGTTAATTGTTATATTTTGTGGCCGTGTGGGCTTTATGTTAGGTAGGTTTTGTATTAACAGATTTTGGAATGTCCAGAAAATAGAGGAAACTCTGCCCAATTTTTTTTTGGCATGCGAGCAGTTAAAGACTTGTAATATTTTGATGTTTGTATGTACATTAGTTTATTAATAACATGCAATATTATTAATTTGTGAATTTTGTGCTTTCAAATATTTTTTTTTTAAATTAAAAAAAATTGGTACAGTTCAAAACCGTGGCAAAAGTGTATGATATTTTGGCACGGTTTTAAACTGTGTTAATTTTTTTTTAAAATTATGCTGAATCTGGCACAGTTAAAAACTGTGCCAAAAGCATGCCAGAAATATCAAATTCTGGCACGGTTTAAAAGTGTGCCAGAAGTGTTCCTATTATGCTAAATCTGGCACAGTTAAAAACTGTGCCAAAAGTGTGCCAGAAATATCAAATTCTGGCACGGTTTAAAAGTGTGCCAGAAGTGTTCCTGTTTGACTGATTCTGGCACACTTTTAAACCGTGCCAGAAAAAAATTCCCATTTTGGAACACCTGATTCTGGTACAGTTCCAAACCGTGCCAGATTTGATCTGGCACGGTTTTGAACTGTGCCAGAATCCTGTTTTTGGTGTAGTGAGTTCACTTTATCATGACACGTAAAGGCTAAATTTGAGTTGATAAAGTTTTTCAATCAAATGTGAACTCCGTGAACATTTTAAGTGATTGGGTTTTAAATTCATTAGTATCTTGTTCACACCCCTTCACTTTCTTTTCCATATGACACATTTATGCCATAAGAGTGTGGAAAACTCATATTATATTATTTTTTGTCATTTGTGAGTTTATATCTATATATGCGTGCTTGTGTACATTTGATATCTCTTATGTATTCATATATACAATATTTTCTTTTATTTTGAGTCTTTTCCATTTTAGCTAGTCCGCATATGTTGTAATTCATAATTGTTATCTAAATTGTTGCAAATGTTTGTTTAATATCACATGCCTAATCTCATATGTTTCAAATTGGTATCATTTTGTTGCATCATGGTTAGTATGCCTCAATATTGATTTGGATTAGTTTTATTAATTTTTGTTACCCGTATACTTTAATAATCCTATCTATTTAAGCATCATCCCGTTTTACTTGTTTTCCCTCATTTATATCTCGCATGTAGTTTTTAGGGGGAGAAATTCCACTTAATTATTGTGGAGGCAATTATTATGCAACACAAATAAATATGAAAGAGGTGACAACCAAGAAAAAACAAATAAAAGGCCAATCACACAACAACGGGAGTATGTGGTTCAGCAAAGAGGTGCCTACGTCCACGGTGGTTCAGTCAGTGTTATTTCTCTATATTCTGAAAAGTAAGTACAGAGAATACAACTTGTCCTTTGCCCCGGACTTGGGATTTAATTTATACATGTATGTGTTGGAGTAGTGGGGGTGATAGGTTCCTCTTTATTAGCCATCTCCCTTTCATGGGATCGTGTTCCCCCACAACTCCTCTTCATGGCATCGTGGAGTAAATGGATGAGTACCAGAGGTGATGGGCCTGGTTTTTTGGGCCGCTGAGGAGGGGCTACTCGTCCAGGCCTTATGGTGATAGAATCGGGGTACCCACAATTTCTCCTAAATTTGTTGGGCCGTTCTTATGGGTCCGATGAATTTAAATGATCAGCAATGATGGTTGATTTCTTTGAAAACTGTGAGGTTGCTTTGGCGGCACCCGCTTCGCTATCCGTGCGTTATGATTAGTTTTGAAGGCTTGTTGGAATAAGACACCTTTTCTCTTCGTCGTTCCAGCTTTTCCAGCAATCTTCTATCTTCTGAGAACTCTTGAGTTTTGTACCTTCTGTTTTCGGTCTCCACTCTCGTCGCTTCTTCGCCTTTTGATCTGATCTTCTGTCCTGTAAGTCTTCCGTGCCCTTTTTCTTGAGTTTATAGTTTTTCTTGTATTTTTCCGATGGCGAAGATTGGAGATAGGTCGGTAACTGAGTTTAGAAAATTCTACGGTATTCCTGAGTGGGTAGAGATTGAGTGTTGTGCCTCGCCGCCTAGAAATGTTAGGGACATAGAGGATGCACATTGGATTCACGTCCTGTTGCTCTCCCAGGGGGGTCTTACCTTTCCCCCTAATGGTTTGTTTCTGCACTTTTTTAGTTATTTTGGTATTGTGCCTGCACAATGTTCGCCCAATGTATGGAAAATAGTGAACGGTGTGCATAGGATAAATCAATTGTACGGCACAAGGTTAGGGCTTGCCGAGGTCTGATTTTGTTATTCTTTTTCTCGTACGAGTTCAGGTGTTCTGTACCTTAAGGCTAGGAGCCCTGATAGGGTATTGGTAGTAAATTTACCTGATTCCCATAAGGACTACTGGCAAGAAGGGTTTCTCGTTAGGAACTGGCAATACTCCCCTCAATTTGAAGGGTCGAGGTATGAGAGGTTCACTATTCCCTTTTATGGGGAAGAATATATAGGTAGATGTTGTATTATTGTTTCAACCTTTGCGGACTTTGTGATTTCTCTAACTTCTCCTTGCTTTCTCTTTTTCAGCGAAGATAAAGAACTTGGAGCCAGCTCTCAGCGAGGTTCGTATCTCGGAACTGGTGAAAGCTTGGAACATCAGGGAACCTTTGGGTGACGGCGAGCATCCTAGGTCTGCTGCTTTTCTGCTTGAATACAAGAACACAGGCTCCAGCTTCATAGCCCGACCTGTGGAAAGTGTTCCGGACTTTGACTCTTCCGAAGAGATTTCAGCTGAGCCCATCCAATTGGACGAGGAGGAGAGCAGCTCGGAGAGCGAGCCTGCAGGTGTTGTGAGTAACATGGAATTGTGGGTACCCCGATTCTATCACCATAAGGCCTGGACGAGTAGCCCCTCCTCAGCGGCCCAAAACCCAGGCCCATCACCTCTGGTACTCATCCATTTACTCCACGATGCCATGAAGAGAAGTTGTGGGGGAACACGATCCCATGAAAGGGAGATGGCTAATAAAGAGGAACCTATCACCCCCACTACTCCAACACATACATGTATAAATTAAACCCCAAGTCCGGGGCAAAGGACAAGTTGTATTCTCTGTACTTACTTTTCAGAATATAGAGAAATAACACTGACTGAACCACCGTGGACGTAGGCACCTCTTTGCTGAACCACGTACTCCCGTTGTTGTGTGATTGGCCTTTTATTTGTTTTTTCTTGGTAGTCACCTCTTTCATATTTATTTGTGTTGCATAATAATTGCCTCCACAATTGGCGCCGTCTGTGGGAAACGTTTATCTTTCCTTGAGAAGATCCCACACCGAGAAAAAATCTAAGATGTCTGGTCACAGCAGCAACGCTCCTCAAGCAGGAGACATTCAGGAGCCACCCGCTCCTCGCAGGATTAGATCTGAAGTCCGACGTTCCGATCAAGGGGCTCGCTTAGAAAGGCCAGCCTCTGAAGAAAGTCAAGGACCAGCAAGGTCCACTCAGATATCCAGATTGATCGATGCATACGAAGCAAGGCTCCACGAGTAGAGGGAGTCTTCTCGCAGGTATGAGGCTGAAAATGCTCGCCTGAAAAGAAGACTGGAAAAACTGGAAAAAGAACTACGTCCTAATACCAGGAGACGCCCCTATCGCACTCCTAGCCCTCAGGCGAGCAAATCTCGCAGCCGAGGAAGGAGCCCTAGGCAGAAACATCAAGGGTTCGAAGGTGGCGACTCAGACGACGACCTCCGCGAGCAACTAAGAAAAGCTCGCCGCTATCAGAGCCCTGCTCGCAGCGACGACAACATACGTAACCTAGTCCGGAGAGAAATGGACCAACATCCAGCTCACCGCGGCACCAGGTCAACCAGAGAACTCGTCAGGAGAGCCCTCAAGACCCAGATGAAATCGCCCTTCACAAGGGAAATTGAAGAAGAAGAAGCTCCCAAAAAGTTTGCTATTCCAAGGTTCAAGATTTATGACGGGAAGACTGATCCCATTGATCATGTCAGGCAGTACCGGCAGGCTATGACCCTTTAGAATCACCGAGATGCGTTGATGTGCCGTATTTTCCCCTCAAGCCTTCATGACGTGGCCCAGAAATGGTTCGAGAAGCTCCCTCACCGATCCGTCAGAAATTTCAAATCCCTGGCCGAGCTCTTTACGGCCAGGTTCATCACCAGCAGCTCCCATCCCAAAAGGATGGATGCTCTATTGACGATGAAGAAAACTCCTCAAGAGACACTTTGAGACTACGCGAAAAGGTACTGGGAGTTATTCAACGAAGTCGAAGACTGTGCAGAAGAGGTGGCAGTGGCTTCATTCAAAATTGGGCTACCTAGCTCTTCCCTCCTCTACCAGTCCTTGACAAAGAAGGAGGCAACCACCATTGATGACCTGATGGCCCAGATTGAGAAATACGCAAAGGTGGAAGATGTCACCCACCTTAACGTAGGTGAAAACGGTCGAGCTAAGCTCCCCACGAAGGGAAGTGAGAAAGTTGATAACCAGAAAAAAGGAGGAAAGAATGGGAGCAAGAATGGCCCCAAGAATGGAGGGAGCCCTGACGTTGCAAAGTCATTCCAGGCAGTCAACACCGTCTTCAAAGAACCAATTTACAAAATTCTCGCTAAGATCAAGGATGATCCGTTCATCAAATGGCCCCGAAAAATGGGAGGAGACCCATCGAAAAGAAACAATGCGCTGAGATGCACCTTCCACAAAGAGGGAGGACATAAGACCGAGCACTGCAAGGTTCTTAAGTCCCACCTCGAGGAGTTGGCCCAATCCGGACATTTGAATGACTTTGTGGAAAGGAAGGTATAGAGAGTGACTGTCCACAAGGAGGCAAAACTCGACAACGTATTAAAAGACGACACCGGACACGAATTCGCAGTAATCCATGGAGTATCCGATGTTAAGAAAATCCAGGGCAACTCAGCTCGGATGGAGGTAAAGAAGCTGACAGCAGTAATGCAAGCTTTTCAAATTGATCCAGCGAAATCACAGGCAGGAAAACGCCGCCGAGAAGAGGACATCAACTACAACAAGCATATTGTCTTCACGGATGAAGATCTTGTGGGGGTGAGGACCCCACATCACGATGCCTTAGTCATTACACTCAGGATAGCCAACTTTGATATCGACAGGCTGCTCGTCGATCAAGGAAGCTCATCCGAAGTAATGTACATCGACCTGTTCAGGAAATTAAAGTTGGACATCGCCAACCTGAAGGGAACCACTGTCCCTCTGGTCGGCTTCGCTGGAAAAATGACCATGCCTTTGGGCAAGATAGTATTACCAGTGCTCGCTGGGAGTGTTTCGAAAATGATCGAATTCTTGGTGGTCAACATCAATTCACCGTATCAAGCCATCCTCGGCAGGGGATGGCTTCATGCAATGAAGGCAGTCTCCTCGACCTACCACCAGAAACTCAAATATATCACCGAGCAGGGAGTGATGGAGATACATGGCGACCAGGCGATGGCGAAAAAGTGCTTCATAGCGGCCATCCGACCGAAGCCAGAGAAAAAAGACGTTCGAACCAGCGAGAAAGTGGAGGAAGGTGCAATCCCTTCCAAATAGCAATTAAAATATGGAAGGCCCGGAGTGGAAGAGACCAGGCTCCTCCCCTCCGAACGGGTTGTAGAAGACCTGGTAGAACTAATTGCTAGGGAAGGCGACAACAGCAGAGTCTTCCTGATCGGGACCTCACTCACTAACGAAGAGCAAAAGGATTTGTTAACCTTACTCAGAAGCAACATAGATGTTTTCGCTTGGGAACCCTACGAGCTGCCAGGAATCGATCCCAATATGGTCTGCCATCGGTTGCACGTCAATCCCACATTCAAGCCGATAGCACAGAAGGCACGACGAACTGCTCCCGAGAAAGCCAAAGCAATAGAACAGGAGGTCGAAAAACTGCTGGATGCAGGATCCATACGGGAAGTGCAGTTCCCCAAATGGTTATCCAACCCAGTGGTAGTTTCAAAAAGCAACGGTAAGTGGAGAGTTTGCATAGACTTCACTGACCTCAACAAAGCCTGCCCCAAGGATAGCTTCCCTCTTCCAAAAATAGACCAACTAGTAGACGCCACTGCAGCTCACGAGCGAATAAGTTTCCTGGATGCATACTCAGGCTATCACCAGATTCCCTTATATGCCCCAGATCAGGATAAAACGGCATTTATCACGACGGTTGGTTTATACTGTTACAAGGTCATGCCTTTTGGGCTAAAAAATGCAGGGGCAACTTATCAGCGGCTGGTTACTAAAATGTTCAAAAAACAGATGGGAAACACGATGGAGGTCTACATCGACGACATGCTCGTCAAAAGCAAGGAGAAAGAAAACCACCTTTCTGACCTGGCAAGTACCTTCGAAATCCTCAAGAAATACCGAATGAAACTCAACGCGAGCAAGTGTTCCTTCGGTGTCCAGTCAGGAAAGTTCCTTGGGTATTTGGTCAGCAAGCGTGGCATAGAGGTAAATCCGGACCAGATTGAGGCAATTAAACGGGTGCAACCTCCTCGCACAATCCGCGATGTACATAAGCTCACTGGAATGCTCGCTGCTCTAAATTGTTTCATTTCTAAATCCTCCGAGAGATGCAAGACCTTCTTCCAACTCTTAAAAGGCAGCAAAACGGTAGAATGGACCCCAGATTGCTCGCAAGCATTAGGCGAGCTCAAATCCTACCTAAGCTCCCCACCACTGCTCGTCATGCCACAGCAAATGGACCATTTGTACCTCTACCTCTCTGTATCCAGCCATACTATCAGCTCAGCACTAATGTATGAAGTCACAGGGATCCAACATCCATTCTATTACGCGAGCAAAACCTTACTAGACGCCGAGCAGCGATACCTGCCATTGGAAAAGCTCGCATTCGCCCTAGTAATGTCCTCGAGGAAACTAAAGCATTACTTCGAAGCTCACACGATCATCGTCCTTACATCACACCCCCTCAAGGCTGTCCTAAGGAAGACGGATTTGTCAGGCAGACTGTCTAAGTGGTCAGTCGAGCTCGACCGGTTTGACATCCAATTTCAACCAAGGACAGCTATCAAGGGTCAAATCCTCACTGACTTCATAGCTGAATTCACGGGCGAAGAACCTCTCGACCAACCTAAGCCAACAGAACAAAACAGCCAGGCTACAGGGGGAAGCTGGAAGCTATTCGTTGATGGAGCCTCCAACTCAAAGGGGACAGGAGTAGGAATTGTTCTCATCACTCCAGAAAATGCCGTCCTCGAGCAAGGAATCAGGCTGGGATTTGCAGCCTCCAACAACGAAGCAGAATACGAAGCCTTAATTACAGGTCTCCAAAGGGCGCAAACTCTAGGAGCAAAGCATTTACAGGTATTCGGAGACTCGCAACTAGTTTCCAATCAGATAAGTGGAGACTACAATGCGAAGGATGAGAGGATGGCAGCCTACCTCTCCTTGGTAAGAAACTTGATGACGAACTTTGAAGAAATCAACATCCAACAGTTTCCCAGGGGGCAGAACAGCCACGCTGACGCCTTGGCAGCCCTAAGCTCGGCAGTTGATTCCAGCCTTAAAAGGATAATCCCCATCGATTTCCTTAGCTGCCCGAGCATTCACCCCAACTGCGAGCTTACAAAAGCGAAACAAATACTACAATTAGAACCAACCCCTAGTTGGATGGATCCCTTGAGAGACTATTTGAAGAACGGAACGCTCCCAGAGGATAAGAGGACTGCCCACCAGATAAGAATCAAAGATGCTCGCTTTCACTTATCCACGGGAGGCGACTTGTATAAAAGATCTTTCTCCGGCCCCTACCTTAGATGCGTCCACCCAGGCGATGTCAAGACAGTGCTTCACGAGCTCCACGAAGGAATCTGCGGAAGTCACATCGGAGGAAGGTCTCTAGCCTTCCGAGCAATGAAGGAAGGTTACTGGTGGCCATATATGCAAAGAGACTCCGCAGTTTATGTCCGCAAATGCCTAAAATGCCAGCTTCACGCCCCCATGGTCCACCAGCCTGCCAGCGAATTGAAATCCCTGACCAGCCCCTGGCCTTTTGCCCAGTGGGGAATGGACATCGTGGGACCACTGCCCACCGCTGCCGGCAATCGCAAATACCTGTTGGTCACAACTGATTACTTTACCAAATGGATCGAGGCAGAACCACTGGAGAACATCCGAGATGCTGACATGATGAAGTTCATATGGAGAAATATAATCACTCGATTCGGGATCCCCAGAACCATCATCACTGACAATGGAACACAGTTCGAGAGTGGCCCCTTTCAGGACTTCTGCGACCAACACGGGATCAGGCACCACTTCAGCTCGGTAGCTTATCCTCAGAGCAACGGACAAGCTAAGGCTTCCAACAAAACAGTGATCGCTGGATTAAGAAAGCGGTTAGAACGAGCAAAAGGCGCGTGGACTACCGAGCTACCACATGTCCTATGGGCATACAGAACGACTCCCAGACGAGCCACAGGTCAGACGCCATTCTCACTAGCATATGGTATGGAAGCGGTCATCCCATTAGAAGCAGGATTGCCTACAATGAGATCCGACCTTGTCGAGCAGAATCAGAACGATCAGGCTTTGCTCGCTGAACTCGACTTGGCCGACGAGCGCAGGGAACTTGCCCTAGTAAAACTAGCGAGTTATCAGCAACAGCTCGCGAAGCACTACAGTAAAAAGGTCAATCCGAGGAAGTTCGAAGTTGGAGACTATGTCCTAAGAAAGGTCCTGGGCAACACAGTGAAGCCATCAGATGGTAAACTGGGCCCAAACTGGGAAGGACCTTATGAGATAATTAGAGACGATCTCCAAGGTGCCTATCATTTGAAAACGATGGAGGGCAGAGAGATACCACGAGCATGGAACGCAGATAATCTCAAGAAATTCTACTTTTAGGAGTTCTATTGTATAATAGTTGACATAGCAGGGGAACACCCCTCCTCAGGTCATCGTCACGAAGCACGACAGACCTCTTAGCATTGCCCATGGCAATATATGAAGCCCTACAGAATATTCTTAGGCATCAAACCTATTTTGGTTAAACAAAATCCTAACTGGATGAAGACATCCAAAAACAGGTGTGTCCTCGCCAATTGCCCCTCTTAGACCTAAGGGAGTGTGACGACACGACCTAAAAGGTAAAGAGAGAGCACAATGGTATTCTTAATACTGGACTGGGCGGACACTCACATGACAAGATAAAGATTGTGAAGCTGCAAAAATATAACAGAGATTGGATAAACACGTTTAGTCGGCAAAATCGCCCAAAACTCAAACTTTCCATTAATCTTTTATATTTACAAACAATAATAGTACATGTTTAGTCGGCAAAGGTTCGCCCAAAGCATTTACAATTATTAAAAAACAAATTATCAAGAAGGGGGAAGCCTCCCAGCAAGGTAGTCAGCAACCTTAGCTCTCCTCCCGTCATCAGGGGCAGGATTGAGTTCCTCAACAACTTCATTTGTGTCCAACTCCAGTAGCCGCCGAGGAATAGCATCGATAGGAATCCATCGGTCATCTCGCCTGAATGGATTGGGCATCAGAGTAGACGGAGACATCTCATGCCGATACCACAATATCAAATTCCTCGGGACCTGCAGCCACCCCCTGATGAAGGAAAGCTCCTCGAACTCTGATAATCTCGTGGGAGCATCCAACCAGCCCTGATCATAGCCATCAGTCCACACTTGGCGAGGGCCCTTCTTGAATAGATGCCGCAGTCGGGTGACGTCCCTCTGGATCCCAGCAGCAGTTACGTAAGCTCGCCGGACATCACCGTGCAGCTCCTCTATTTCCCTCTCACGCTGCTCCTCAACTTCCCTACTCCTACCCCGTGTACTCCTACCAGCACGCGGGAGGGGAGGTCGAGCAGCTCGCGACGAGGAAGAACCTTGTAGGACTGCCGGAGCGGTGCTCGGCGAATGCTCCTTAAGCCTCGAGACCTCCCGTCTCAGGTCGTCATTCTCCCGCTGAAGAAACTCCACGACTTGATTGATCTCGTTGGCCTCCAGAAACTTGGCTCTCAGCTCGCTAACTTCTTCTTGCACTGATTCTACGATCTCTTCCATTTCCTGGAGCCTGTCCTTTAATTTGGCCACCAGCTCAGACTGATCCTTGTATTTTTTGTTACTTAACTTAGCAAACCGGCAGAGTCTAGCAAAGGCCTGGCGAACAGCAGGACTCGCATTTGGACCGAGATTCCTACCCAGATGTGAAGTGGCAGGGATATATTCATCAGCATCAACCAACTACAAGTAAAAAAGAAAGGAAGAGAACAAAAAGAAATCAGCATAAACAAAAACGAAGCCTTTTTATTGATAATGAGCGAGGTTACATCAGAACAAAAAAGGAAAAAATTACAAAGAAACCCTATCACTTAGCAACCTCGGTGGACGGACCCTTGTCCTTATCAGCATCAGCAGGGACGTCACCCTCTGCAGAGGTGTGCACTGCCCCCTCGACCACGGAAGCATCAGCAAGAGTCGCCTGAGAAGCAGGATTGACCCCTTCAGCAGTTGGGGCTGGCTCCTCATCCACAACTGGCTTGGGCCCTGGATCATGTTCGTCAAAAAGTGGGGACGCAACATCCACCCCAGCAGCCACAAGGGCCTTGTTCCACCCCTTCTTGATGTTCAGACGGCTGATATAACCTATCTGAACCTCGGCGTCTTCATACGCAGTAGCCCAGCCAGAATTGTATGAATCTTCTTTAACAGTGGTTGCCTGGGCTTTCTCCGCTTCCAGCTGCTCGGCAAGAACCCTGTTCTTCTCCACAAGGTCCAGCTTGCTAGAGTAGACCTATTCATACGACTTCCTCTGCTCGCCGAGCTCCCTGACAGCATTATCTCTCTCGCGAGCAATATTAGCAAGGGCCAAGGCAGAAGAAGCTTGAGCCGCATCAGCAGCCTTCAGATCGGCCTCCAGCTGAGAACCCCTGGCCACCAGAGTAGAATTCTGCTGCTCCAGCTCGCTGTTCCTTCTCAATAGCTCGTCGCGAGAGCGATAGAGCACAGCGAAGTCAGTCACAAACTTTAGAAAACAAGGGAAAGATCAGAAAGAAGAAACCATCAAAACAGATTAGAAGAAGTTGGGAAGTAGAAAAGAAACCTTACCAAGGCAAGCCTCTGGCTAGCTTGCAAGGCCAGTTGATCAGACCCCGACGCCCTCTCGCGGTCTGTAGGGAGGATTGCCCTCTCAAGCAGCGCAGGGGAGAGTTGAGGAGAGGTGGCCACTGAAGCCCCCTCAGGCAAAGCAGATACTAGGACCAAGGCTTGACCGGTCTTGGTCCTCAGTTCCATCTTCCTCCTCTCCTCCTCCTTCTCTTTCTCCCTCCTCTTTCTCTCTTCCACCTTCTTCCTCTCCTCCTCCTTTTTCTTCTCCCTCTCCCTCGCCTGCTCCTCCTCTCTCTTCTTCTTCTCTTGCTCTTGAAAGGGAGGCCGAGAACCAGTAGCTATGGCCCCGGAGACAGTCTTCGATTTTTTGGACCTCTGTGCAAGAAGCACATCATCATCATCATCATCATCATCATCCCGGATTAGATTCTTCCTGGGAGGCATTTCTTCACCTAGACTGCTGGTATTACTCGATGAACTGCTACTATCACCACTGCCTCCACCCAAGTTACTCACAACACCTGCAGGCTCGCTCTCCGAGCTGCTCTCCTCCTCGTCCAATTGGATGGGCTCAGCTGAAATCTCTTCGGAAGAGTCAAAGTCCGGAACACTTTCCACAGGTCGGGCTATGAAGCTGGAGCCTGTGTTCTTGTATTCAAGCAGAAAAGCAGCAAACCTAGGATGCTCGTCGTCACCCAAAGGTTCCCTGATGTTCCAAGCTTTCACCAGTTCCGAGATACGAACCTCGCTGAGAGCTGGCTCCAAGTTCTTTATCTTCGCTGAAAAAGAGAAAGCAAGGAGAAGTTAGAGAAATCACAAAGTCCGCAAAGGTTGAAACAATAATACAACATCTACCTATATATTCTTCCCCATAAAAGGGAATAGTGAACCTCTCAGACCTCGACCCTTCAAATTGAGGGGAGTATTGCCAGTTCCTAATGAGAAACCCTTCTTGCCAGTAGTCCTTATGGGAATCAGGTAAATTTACTACCAATACCCTATCAGGGCTCCTAGCCTTAAGGTACAGAACACCTGAACTCGTACGAGAAAAAGAATAATAAAAGCAGACCTCGGCAAGCCCTAACCTTGTGCCGTATAATTGATTTATCCTGTGCACACCGTTCACTATTTTCCATACATTGGGTGAACATTGTGCAGGCACAATACCAAAATAACTAAAAAAGTGCAGAAACAAACCATTAGGGGGAAATGTAAGACCCCCCTGGGAGAGCAACAGGATGTGAATCCAATGTTCATCCTCTATGTCCCTAACGTTCCTAGGCGGCGAGGCACAACACTCAATCTCTACCCACTCAGGAATACCGTAGAATTTTCTAAACTCAGTTACCGACCTATCTCCAATCTTCGCCATTGGAAAAATACAAGAAAAACTATAAACTCGGGAAAAAGGGCACGAAAGACTTACAGGATAGAAGATCAGATCAAAAGGTAAAGAAGCGACGAGAGTGGAGACCGAAAACAGAAGGTACAAAACTCAAGAGTTCACAGAAGATAGAAGATTGCTGGAAAAGCTGGAACGACGAAGAGAAAAGGTGTCTTATTCCAACAAGCCTTCAAAACTAATCATAACGCACGGATAGCGAAGCGGGTGCCGCCAAAGCAACCTCACAGTTTTCAAAGAAATCAACCATCATTGCTGATCATTTAAATTCATCGGACCCATAAGAACGGCCCAACAAATTTAGGGGCAATTGTGGGTACCCTGATTCTATCACCATAAGGCCTCGACGAGTAGCCCCTCCTCAGTGGCCCAAAACCCAGGCCCATCACCTCTGGTACTCATCCATTTACTCCACGATGCCATGAAGAGAAGTTGTGGGGGAACACGATCCCATGAAAGGGAGATGGCTAATAAAGAGGAACCTATCACCCCCACTACTCCAACACATACATGTATAAATTAAACCCCAAGTCCGGGGCAAAGGACAAGTTGTATTCTCTGTACTTACTTTTCAGAATATAGAGAAATAACACTGACTGAACCACCGTGGACGTAGGCACCTCTTTGCTATACCACGTACTCCCGTTGTTGTGTGATTGGCCTTTTATTTATTTTTTCTTGGTTGTCACCTCTTTCATATTTATTTGTGTTGCATAAATATTGCCTCCACAGTTATATTTGGGGAAAATTGAGTAATTAGTTCTTTTATCCTTTGTCTATTCCTGAACAAAAAGGGGGAGAATGATAGGGGGAAATGATATCTAATCCTATTATTATCGTATCATAGTTTGGGAGATTTAACTTAGGGGGAGACGTCTTTCTAAGTAGGTCATTTATTTGATAAAGGGGAGAATTAATTTAGGGGGAGTAATTATTTTAATTTCATTTTAATATTCTGATATTCCCTATGCGTTTAATGTTTTGCTTAAGTGTGCAGGATATTTACTGACATCTTTATATCGGAAAATATAGTCATCCTTGGGTTTTAGCTCAAGCTTCTATTTTTTTATTTTTGGTGGGATGTTTTTTAGTCTAGTTGAGCTTGATGGCCCTTTTGGATTTTTATTTGGGTTTTGTCCCGGAATAGCCAAAGGGGGAGATTTGTAAGGTCATAAATTTCCAATTGAGTTTTATGTAGTGTTGGCTCAATTCTGGACAAAACCATTTGAGTCATAAGATATATGTTTTCCCTATCAAGCCTATGACGTGTTTGAGGAGTTGAAGATGTAGCGGCCAGAATTTAAAAGCTTCATCATTGCCGATTTTCACGCCAAGTTTCACGTCATCAACATGTGGATTCCAATGTCTCCTAAGTGTATGATTGCATTAATATATATATATATAGGAGATTGGAAATTTGTTTTGGGTGTTAGTTTTTTTTGTTAATTTTTTTTGAATTCATAGTTCTAACGATTTTGTTCTCGGACACCTTTCCGTAAAAAAATCATATCAAATTAAAAAAAAAATTAGAAAAATACAAAACTGGCGGGCAAGCGTTCGTATCGAAATTATATAGAACTATCGCTGAAATCTCATTAGAAATATCGTTCGAACAACCTCGTTCGAACGAGATTTCGTTCCAACGAGATTTCAGTTTGTCTTTTTTTTGTCGATTTTCATTTTTAACCCCCCACTACCCCAGTACTTTGTACTGGTTTTAATATGTACAGGAAGACACTCACTACACCAAATATGCTGAATCTCAAGGTCATTGACCTTGACAAATCCAACTTGTCAAGGTCAATGACCATGACATTTCGAGGCGAGACAACTTTTTTTGTCACGGTCATTGACCTTGACACACAACTCGCGTTTTTTGTCACGGTCGTGTCGCGGTCAATGACTGTGACACGTTTGTCACGGTTATAAACCGTGATAAAGCCGTGACCCTTTTTAAAAAAATTGTCACGGCCATTGACCGTGACAATTCTGGGCAGAATTTAAAAAAAATCTGCTGGGCAGTATGGCCACTGCCAATGCCCAGCAGTATATTTGTACCTGTTATAGCAACGTTGTACCTGTTCCAAACATCATATATCCAAACAAACTAAAGATAATGCAAATATATATTCAAAATAGAAACTAATTAAGAAGAAACAACATCCCATCAATTATCTCAAATCTACAAACTATTTGAATGGAAAAGAGATTTTGTACCGCGACGCTCGGGGACACCTCATTATCCTTCCCTTCTCGTCCGAATAGCCACATAAGTATAGAGCATATGTGGCCTACCCTTAGGGCCACTCCCTGTCCCCTGAATTGAAATAAAGTAAAATTAGTATCTGCCCCTCAAAGATAGATAAATATAAATCGTAATTAAAATCGAAATCGAAATTGACATATAAATATAAATACATTACCTGTAGTGTCACTCAAACAACTAACTTGAGCTCATATGGCACCTCCTTCCAACTAATGTACCCCGGGCAATCGTGTCAAATATAATTCTCTTCATATCTAAACACTAAGAAATACCATAATCCTATGGAGTGAAAATGATATCTCCTCTCCTATGGAGTCAAATATATTTCTCTTCATATCTCCTCTCCACACACGCACACTACACAAGAGTGAAAATGATAAAGTGCAGATCAATTAAAAGAATTAAAAATGGATGTTTCGGTACAAATTGAAATATTTATTACAAATTGAAAAATTATTTCAAATTTGGGTTATCATAAAAAATGGATTGATATTCGGTAGGAGCAGCCAAGTCATCCACACTACTATTTAGACGCCTTGGCGTGTGTTGGACAATTGACCACGGCTTGTTGTTGATATACTCCGAGTAAAACACTTGCTTAACCTTTTGAAATGCACAAATAAACGGCTCATCGCTCACGTGGTCGTTGCTCTTCAACTTAGACAAGTCAACCATGATCAAATTGGTGACAGGATCAACTTTACAAGCATTTTTATCCTCAACTCTTACCCATTCACAGTAAAATACAACCTCTTTGAAGCTTATATAATACGATTCAAATATATTTTGGATTACACCATAGTAAGTCATTTCAGCTTCAACGAGGTTTTTATCTTTTGCGCTCGCTCGAAAGAAAGTAAGAGCCTTGTATGAAATTCCCGAGTTCTGTATATTTGTACTTTCCTCGTACACTTTAGCGCCGAAAATGTAACCGTTCAATCGATACTTTTTGTACTCTTGTGCCACGAACAAGGGTCCAGTGGCTAGACGAGCAAGCCTTGATGTCGCATCACCAATCTTTAGGAGCTGAGAATATAGATAAATTAATTATATTAGTGGTAAAATTTGAGTGTAATGTAACGTTATATAACGACTGTTTTCATTATAATTACCTCTTGTGTCAACCATAGCCTAAATTCGCTGTCTGATTGTACCATTGTTTTTCGTCATTTATTTTTCTCACAGGCTTCATATTTACTGCATATTACAAAATTAATCATGTATAAAATAATCTAAAATAATGTTAAACATTATAATATTCGAAACTTACTTTTTCCATTCTTCGACATCTTCATGTGTGTCAAATAGATAACGAGCTACTTGTTCATGTTGCAAACTCGTTAATTTCACTCGTTTTCCCATCACATTACCACCATCATCAAGGAATTCATCAGTGTCATCAACGCTGGTCGAGTCAGGCATATATTCCCGAGTATATATTGATGACTCCACGGTGATGTATTCCTCTGTAATTGATCCTGCAATATATCGCGTATTCTTGACGTAATCTTTAAAAACTTTCATCAATCTTTCAAACGGATACATCAACCGATATCTAACTGGACCACAAAGAAGTGCCTCATCGCATAGGTGTACCAACAAGTGAACACTTATGTCAAAGAATGCTGGGGGAAAGTACTTCTCCAATACACAAATCGCTTCGTTCACAGCCAATTTTGCGGCCACTATGTGTTCTCGATTCACTACCTTCTCACACAAGAGGGAGAAGGTAATACTAATTTTCATAATAGCCCTACGCAAATCCTTGTGCTTGGAGAAACAGTGCTTAAACAATAGAGGAACCAATTGCATGATCACATGCCAATCGTGGGACTTACACTTATGTAAATCATGAGTAGCATAATTCACAATCCTTTGCAAGTTGGACGAAAAAGTAGATGGGCCCTTCAAATTATATATTGTGTCTAGAAGCACCTTCCTTTACCCACTCGTCAAAGTAAATGCACCAGGGGGAATTATTGTCCTTCCCCTACTATCTTCTTTCAACCATAGTTGTGGCTTAAGTTTTAACGTTTTAAGGTCTTTTCGTGCATTTTCTCCATCCTTCGAATGACTCCCCCAAGGAAAGTACCCACAATATTTTCAACGAAGTTCTTCTCTGCATGCATCACATCCAATACATGGCGCACTGGGTTTTTCTTCCAAAAAGGCAAGTCAAATAAAATTGACCTCCGAGACCATGCCTTTCTTATCTCAGTTTCATTCCTAGTTGGGGTCTTCTTATGCTTGACATTATTAAATTTGGGATTCTTACCTGGCATATTTGGGACACATTCAGAAGATTTACTTTCAATTTCTGAACCCGAAAGTTGTCTTGGCGGTAGCCTATGTTCAACTCCGCCCAATAAAAAATTAGAACCTTTCTCAAATCTGAAACTATGAGCTTGGGGTAAAAACCTCCTGTGGCAATGGTATACATTTTTTAAGCTAGAGGATAGACGAAGAGATTCAGTCTCCTCTCCACAAATAGGACACCCCAAATAACCATGTACTACACATCCGGATAATGTCCCATAAGCTGGAAAATCATGAATTGCCCATATCAACATAGCTTTCAGCGTAAACTCTTCTTTTCTAAAAGAGTCAAATAATTGCACACCCTCTTACCACAACTCATTTAATTCTTCTACCAAAGGAGCCAGGTAGATATCAATGTCATCACTTGGTGACTTTGTCCCAGGTATCAATAAAGCCATCATCGGAAATTCAGGTCTCATACACTGTGAAGGAGGGAGGTTGAGTGGGGCTAGGATCACTGGCCATACACTCAAATTGGTGCTTAGATTTCCAAATGGATTGAAACCATCTGTTGATATAGCCAAACGAATGTTGCGTTATTCTCGAGCAAAATCGGGATACTCAAAATTCATCCTCCGCCAGGCAGTAGAATCAATAGGATGACGCATGATATTACCCCTACTTCTGCCCTAGCATGACAAGTCATTGTCTCTGCAATCCATGGTACTGTGAAAAATCGCTTTAATCTAGCCCCAACGGGAAAATATTTCAATACTTTTTGAGGCACTTTTGAGCTTGTGCCTTCCTTACTAGTAGATTGGACATATCTAGGTTCATCGCATACCGGACAACGATCGAGAATTTCATAATCCTTTCGGTATAGTATGCAGTCATAAACACAAGCATTAATTGATTTATAATTCATTCCCAAACCTTTCAAACTGTTCTTCATAACAGGATAGCTATTTGGAAGTGTATTCACCTTGGGTAATAAGCCCTTCACCCATTTCAGAATTCCCGTCACGCTATTGCCAGACAAACCGTACTGCGTCTTCAAACTGTGCAAACCAACCATGGCATGTAAATTTGTTTGATCTTTCTCACAGCCAGAGTATAAGGGTTGGGTCGCCTTAAATTTTAAACTTTGGTAGTCATCGTCAAGTTTTATCGTGTTATCTTCACGAGCACTTGAATCTTCTACATCATCAGTAACCTCATTCTCCTCAGCTTCATAAACTCCGTACGCATCATCAACTAAATCCTCTAACATATTATGATCTACGTCGTCCCCTTCTACATCTATTCTACTTGTTGAAGCTTGTTGTGAAGGTTGGTCGGGGACAAAAGGAACTTTCAATTCACCGTGAAAACTCCAAAATCGATAACTATCTTGCATACCCGATCTTAACAAATGTAGTTCAACTGTTTTCCACTCAAACACCTTACCATTCTTACACCTAGCAAATGGACACGGAAACTCTTCATCATTACGATATCTCTTTGCATATTTCACAAATTCGTTAACACCTCTGCAAAACACATCCCCCATTCTATTAGTCTCACCCATCCACTCTTTGTATTTCGGATATCCCATCACAGCTACCACAACTAAACACCTATTAAAGGTAAACAAAACTTAGATTTATAGTATGTTTTATTTAATTATCCCATCATTTAATTATCCTATTAAAGGGTAAGTGGTCCTATCCCATTCAAGACTGCATTTTTCTGTAATATACTTAACAGCTCATGCACATTGTTACGATTTGAAAAAAATTCGACAGCATATCGCCTTAGTTCTCCAAGTACACGACGTAGATTGGCAGGTGTGAGTGTTATTTCAATTGGTCAATTGAAATAACAGTCACACTTGTCAATCTAGTATGTACCCAGAGAACATTAAGATACGACTGCAGAACTTCCTCCAAAAGTAACAACTTTAAGCCAATAAGAATATTATACAGAAATTATACAGTCTCAAACTGTTCAAACGGGACAATTCGAGAGATCTCATTACAGGGGTAATGACTCTCGAACGGGTCTAAGGGCTATTGAATGCGTACGCATAAGAACTAGAAGGCTAGTATCTATGCGCACTATATTTAATTTCAAGTATGTCTCATATAATGGGTTAATTCAAATACAAAAAAAATTCATGGGTTAATTCAAATACAAAAATAAATTCATGGGTTAATTCAAATACAAAAATACAAATTCATGGGTTAATTCACACACACACACACACACACACACACCTCCCTCCATACCCCCCACTCACCACATACACACACACCCCCACCTCCCTCCACACCCCCCACTCACCACATACACACACCACCACCACCCCCACTCACCACACACACACACACACACACACAATAGCCCCCCACCCACCACACACACACACACACACAGTAGTGACTGTCTATTTAAAATAATCTCAATGTTAATATCATGTATTGAATTTCTACTATTGTTTTGTGCTTTTTATAAATCATATTCAATGTTAGATATGTGTTTTGTTAAGATATCTAAGCTGTTTTATAGAATTATTTTTTGTATCTTAAAGTTTAAGTTCTAAAATAATCAACCTAAAGTTGTGGTTCATAAAGTATTATCACAAATATAAACTAAGAGTGATAAAATAACTTTGAGGCATATAAATTAATTGTGGCAAAGTAAGATTATGCACCAGAACCTAAAATTTAAAAAAAGTGTTTTTATTTAAACCCCACTTTTCTTTCTATAACTCCTATTTTATTAAACTTTAAATATAATTAAGGGTGTATAGAAAGAAAAATTAAATAGGAATAAAAACAACATTTTTAAAATATGAAGGGCTCACCAATTTGATCAAAATTTTCAACAACATATTTACATTTACATTTTTGGATATTATTTTTGTATATTATTTACATTTACATTTTTGGATATTATTTTTGTATATTATTTACATTTACATTTTTGGATATTATTTTTGGAAATTTATAGAAAATTACTTATTTATTTATATTTTTAACCCCCTACCCCCACCCTGCCCCACCCCCTACCCCCCACCCTACCCCCACCCTGCCCCACCCCTTACCCCCCACCCTGCCCCACCCCCCACACACGCACACACACACGCACATATATACACACACACACACATATATATATACACACAAACATATATATAAATGGAAGAGAGAGAGAGAGATAGAGAATTAAACCTGAAAGTAGAGAGAGAGAGAGAGCAGCGTCGAGAGAGAGAAAGAGGGAGGGAATGGCGCGAGGGAAAAAAGAAGGGGGAAAGGGTTTTTGCTGCTAACATTGTCACGGTCGTGTCAAGGTCATTGACCGTGACAATTATTTAAAGAATTATCACGGTCAATGACCGTGACAAGTCCGTGACAAGTAAATTTGTCACGGACTTGTCACGGTTATTGATCGTGACAATTCGTTGTCACGGTCGTGTCAAGGTCAATGACCGTGACATAAAACACGTGTTTTTTGTCACGGTCAATGACCTTGACAAGGGTGACCGGCTGAAAGGTGACAATTTGGCCATTTTGGTGTAGTGACTTTTTGCTAAGACTTTTCATACTTTTCTAAGGGATCTTGGGAGAAAAAATTCTCTAAGAAAGGTCTCCTTGATTTTTTTGAAAATGTTTTAATCCTTAGAACAAAATCAAGGTTTATACACCCATAGTTTATTTCACTACACCAAAATGGGTAAATTGGTACCCTTCCAGCGGTCAGCCTTGTCATGCTCATTGACTGTGACAAAAAAATGCATTTTTTTCACGGTCATTGACCGTGACAAGGACATGATAAGTACTTGTCACGGTCATTGACCGTGACAAGTCCGTGACAATAACACTTATCACAGACTTGTCACGGTCAATGACCGTGACAATTCTTATAATATTGTCTTGGTCAAGGACCGTGACACGTCCGTGACAAATTTCCCAGAAAAAACCCTTTCCTCTCCTTTTTTTTCGCCACCGATTTCTTCCCTCCTTTTTTTCACTCTCTACACTGCTCTCTCTCTCTCTCTCTCTCTCTCTCTCTCTCTCTCTCTCTCTCTCTCTACTTTCATGTTAGTTTCTCTCTCTCTATATCTCTTCCATTTATATATATATATATATATATATATATATATATATATATATATATATATATATATATATATATATATACTAGAGGATGCTCGTGCCCGAGGGCACGGTGATAAATTTGTCCCCGTGATAAAACCCACCCATAATGACTCGTCATTTTTTAGAAAAAAAAATAAAAAAAAAATATTTTTTTTTTAAAATATTTAAAATATTTATTATTTTTTTAAATATTTTAATAAAAAAAATAAAAAAATAAAATAAAATAATAATGTATTTATGTATGTATGCATGCATACATGAATGTGTATGCATGCAAGCATGCAACACATAAAATGACATGCATGTTTATCATGCATGTCTTATCATACATGAATTACTATTCATAACACCATTGTCCCATATTATATATATATATATATATATATATATATATATATATATATATATATATATATATATATATATATATATATATATATGTGTGTGTGTGTGTATATATATATGTGTGTGTGTGTATATTTATGTGTGTGTGTGCGTGTATGTGTGTGTGGTGGGTGGGGGTGGGGGAGAGGGGGTGGGGCTAGGTGTGTGTGTGTGTCTTTGGTGGGGGAAGGGGGTGGGGCAGGGTGTGTGTGCGTATGTGTGTGGTGGGGGTGGGAAGGGGGGAGGGGCAGTTTGTGTGTGTGTGTGATGGGGGAAGGGGGTGGGGCGGGGGGGGGGGGGGGGAGGGGGCAGGGATGGGTGGGTGGGTGGTGGGGTAGGGGGCGGCGTGTGTGTGTGTATATGTGTGTGTAGTGTGCGTGTATGTGCATGTTTGTGCGTAGTGTCCCCTGTAAACGAATTGATTGATTATTAATTTTTTTAGTAAATTAATATATGATTGCCCCTCATTGTAAATTAGTAAATTAATCTATGATTAATTATGAAACTATGATTGCCCCTCATTGTAAATAAGTAAATTAATAATTCTATACTTTAATTGTTAGTTTAATTGATGAAAATAATTAATTGAGTAGATGGATTAGAAGGAGTACGGGATACACATTTGTTGTTAACGTTGCTATTAGATTATAGTGGATCGATGTTGGGTTAGTTAATTTTAAAAGTGGCATGACCACTGGATTATTTTTTTTGAAAATTACTTTGTATATCGAACAATATATATATAGTATGATAATTAAATGAAAATACTTGAAATTACATATAGTGCGCATAGATACTAGCCTTCTAGTTCTTATGCGTACGCATTCAATAGCCTTTAGACCCGTTCGAGAGTCATTACCCTTGTAATGAGATCTCTCGAATTGTCCCGTTTGGACAATTTGGGACTACATAATTTCTGTATAATATTCTTAGTGGCTTAAAGTTGTTGCTTTTGGAGGAAGTTCTGTTGTCATATCCTAATGTTCTCTAGGTACATACTAGACTGACAAGTGTGACTGTTATTTCAATTAAGCAATTGAAATAACACTCACACTTTCCAATCTAAGTCGTGTACTTGGAGAACTACGGGGATATGCTGTCGAATTTTTCTCAAATCGTAACAATGTGCATGAGCTGCTAAGGGACCACCTACCCTTTAGAGCAATGACCACGTGAGCGATGAGCCGTTTGTTTGTGCATTTCAAAAGGTTAACCAAGTGTTTTACTCGGAGTATATCAACAACGAGCCGTGGTCAATTATCCAACACGTGACGAAGCGTCTAAATAGTAGTGTGGATCACTTGGCTGCTCCTACTGAATATCAATCCATTTTTTATGATAACCCGAATTTTAAACAATTTTTCAATTTGTGTAAGGACACAAATTTTCAATTGATTCCTTTGTGGTTTTGGCTCATTTTCGGACAAAAATGTTTGTGTCATAGGATAGAGTATATTGATCATCCTCCAAGCCTATGACATATTTTTTGAAGACGTGGCGGTAAAGATTATAAAGCTTCATCAAAAGTCGTGGTTTATGTGCCTCGTTTGTACGTCATCAACAGTAGTTCCATGCTCCTAAGGAATGAATGCATTTATATATATATAGGAGCTTGGAACATGTTTATTTGGGTGTTAGGTTTTTAAAACTGTGTTTTGTTTTCAGATGTTTTTCTATTAAAACTTGTATATAAAGTATATAAAGTTTCAGGGCTTAAAAAGAATTTTTGAACATTCTGTGAGTTCGTTTGAAGTGTCGTTCGAACGAGATTGTCATTCGAACCACAAGTCGTTCGAACGAGATTGCCAACGACTTCCCATTATGGCATACTGGAACTTCGTTCGAAACGTTATTCGAACGAGATGGCTATTTGAATGAGATTTCTAACGAGCTTCTAACGAGTTCATACTGGAAATACGTAAGAAGACTCGTTCGAACGAAATGTCGTTCGAACGAGACGTCAGGCAGGAACAGTTTTTGACAGTTTTTTACCCATGTTTCCCACTTGTTTCTCCACTAACTTTTTCAGAACTTATAATGTGCAAGAACAAATTTTTCCAACTTAACTTTTCATATCCTACCAACCTCTAGAGAGTGTTTAGAGAAAAATTGTTTTAGGGAAAAGTTCATTGTTTTAAAGTGTCAATTTTCAAGGAAAAATTATTATACACTTTAGTTTCACACCCATAGTTTGTTTATCCAAGTTCATATATATACATCTTGCTTGGAGTTTGGCACCGGGTTTATCTCTACATTAGGTTGAAGAGAAGTTTGGGTTTGCTTCTACATCCCACAAAGAAGAAGGGGTTTTCGTGATTTACCCACTTGGAGAAAGGCTCCTAGTTCGGGTGACGGTGATCACATAAAGTCCGATCGGTGGATTCCGAGATCGCGGTGGAGCTTCGGGGTTATTCGCTAAGTGGAGGTGTATACAAGAAGGAGCGTCGAGGCTTGAGAGGGATGGAGTCGTGTGATGTAAGTCTTTTGTCTTGTAATTGTAAATTCCATACTTAGTGGATTTGAGGCTAGGGTCGTCCGAGGTTGTTTCCCGTTGTGGGTTTTTCCTCATACATCGCGGCGTAGTGTGATTGATTCTCTTTTATCTTGCATAATAACTTAGAACTCATGCTTAGGATAAGTCAAGATAAAATTGGTTTTAATTGTCACACTTAATTTAATTGGGTGCTAATTAAATTTGGGTAATAGTTTATTTAATTCAAGTCTATTGTTAAAACTGGTTTGACCTAGTTTGGAAATAATGATAAATATGACTTAGGCAAATTCTAGGACTTGTATTAATTAATTGCGTTTAAGTGAAATTCAAAGTGTGTGTGTATTAATCTTATTTCACTTTGTTTAATTTTAATTAGAAGACGAAATTAAAATTTGTATTTTTGATTTTTTGTGAACCATCATACGCTTCCGCATCTATTTCATAAAAAGGAAATATAATTGTTGATACCAAAATTAGTACGCTGATGTGGACGAATAATAAGAAGACACGTGTCAATCTACGTGGCACAATAATAACGAGGAAGATTGTTTTCCCGACTAACATACTCACTCCGAGCAACAAATACCCTCTGAGGAACTCTTATCTTTCGAGGAACTCCCATGCTCCGAGGAACTCTTGGACGACGAGCAACAAAGGCGGTCCGAGCTGCATCTCGGCCACAGCATTGATCGCCAGATAACCAACAGTTCAACTGGTTCATTGAATGATTATCCTTGACGCACACGCCCAAGAACATTAAATGAATTACCCTTTCATATGTGTATCATTTAATGTAACACCCTTTCATGTACAGCCTAAGGGCTATAAATACCTTGTATCACCCTCATTCAAGAGGACCGGAATTTCTTGATAAATCTTGTAATCGAGAATTCCCAACCACTCAGCAATAACATAACAGTGGACGTAGGCCATTCTTATAAGGCTGAACCACTTTAAAAATCTTTGTCTCATTTTATTTATCTGTGATTGAATAATTAGAGCGATCTAATTTTTTACATCAACAGATTGGCGCCGTCTGTGGGAAAGATTTGTTATTATCGTTTCTCACCAAAAATCATTCATCACCAATGGCGGATAACCCAGAATCTAGCAATCAAAATGCTGGAAATGCTGGAAATCCTCCAAATCCCTCCACACCTCCAGATCTGGCCGGGATCATGAAAAATCTGGCTCAAGGACAAACCGCCATGCAAGAGACGATGCGGCAACTCATACAAACTCTTCATGGCGGCACACCTGCACAGTCAGGGCATCGAAGTGGTCAGAGGAAAACCTATTTACTCTCTTCGCGATCCAGGCGTACTGAATCATATCGTAATGAGGAATCTGATGATTTCTCTTATCAACGTGGGCAAACTTCGTCAATACGGGTTACAGATACTGAACAATGCGTCACCCTTTCCCCAGAAAGGGCCAGCGCATTGGAAAGGTTAAGTAGGGCCTCTCCTTTCAGCCGATTAGGCCCTAGGAGGAATAAGAGTCCACCTAAGACCATGTCGAGGAGTTTTCGACAACCATCAGATCTAAGAGAAGGATCAGCACAGTCACGACCAGCTTCTCGTCAAGATAGATCTCAGGAAGCTACTTCAGAATGATCAATTGCTCGAACCAATAGGCCCGAGGAAGGAAATGAAGCGTGGAAAGGATCTCTTCAGCGGTTGGAAGATAGATTGGGAGAAATGGCTAAGGCGAAGAATCCCCTACAATGAACTTTTGTTCAAGGGACACCTTTTGTCCAGGCCATTGTAAATTTTCCAACACTGTCAAAATTTAAAGCCCCTGTGGTGACCCCAAATACGATGGAAAGACAGATCCTGTTCTTCACATAGAGCAATATCAAGCTGCTGCTGACATCTATGCTGTCCCCGACGAGATGAGATGTAGGGCATTCTCAGGAACTCTTACCGGATCTGCCCAGATATGGTACAACAATCTTCCTCGGGGTAAGATTTCAACTTTCTTTCAATTGGCCGAGTTGTTCATCGGCAATTTCTGTTTTGGAGCAAAGCCAGTAAAAAGAGTAGCACACTTGTTAAGTGTTAGACAAAAGCTGGTGAGAGCACTAGAGATTACATAACTCGTTTTAATAACGAGAAGGTGGAAGTCAAAGATTATGAGGAAAAGACAGCAATCACCGCCTTGATGAGTGGTTTGTTGCCTAATAAGTTGTATTACACTTTGGCGAAAGATCCACCTAAAACTATGTCAGAGTTGATGGCAAAAGCGGCCAAAATCATGAATGCCGAGGAAGCTATGGCTGCAAAAAAGAATATGGATAAAGACACCAAGGTGGAAGTCGACAAGTCTAAGAATAAAGAGCATAAGGGCAATGGCGGTGACAAGCGTTCCAGAAATAATAAGTCATCATGGGAAGTCCTGAAGAAATACGATAATTATACTCCCTTGAAAATGGGTATTAATCATGTCTTGGAAGAAATCAAGAATAGCGAGGAGGTAAAGTGGCCGAAGAAACTGAGGTCAGACCCCGATGCGAGGAACAAGGATAAATATTGCGAGTTCCACAAGGATCATGGCCATATGACTAAGAATTGCATAGCTCTTCAGAACGAGATTGAAACACTCATCCGAAGAGAAAAGCTAGCAAAGTATGTTGATCGGGGAGGTGAAAGAAGAAATAATGATTGAACTAGAGAGAGATCTAGATCTCCTCGTCGAGCATAGGAGAAAAAGAAGAGAGAACATGAAGATAATGCCGAGGATGACCCCGATCTTCCCAAGAAACCAAGGCAACCAGAACGAGAGGTATTTTCCATACGTTTTGGGGCATTTGATTGTAATGTTATTACAGGAGGAGATGCAGGAGGAGGAGACCTTACTGCAGAAAGAAAAGATTACCTCGGAGAGGCACAAGCTTGCTCGTACATTCAGCGAATAAATTTAGCCGAGGAGGATCGTCCGAGGAAGGTAAATAAAGAGAAGCTGGTCATTGGTTTTTCAAAAAATGACCTGGCATGTGTTCTTTACCCTCACGACGACCCTTTGGTGATCAAAATGAGGATGAAAGAAGTAGTGATATCAAGGGTGCTGGTAGACAATGGTAGTTCAGCAGACATCATGTACTATTCATGCTTTGACAGCTTGAATTTAAAATTATCTCAATTGGAACCTTATCACAGACCTCTTTTGGGTTTTGCTGGCGAGAAAGTTTTTCCACTTGGGACGATCAAGTTGGATATATTCATTGGAACTTGGCCTGCTTGTCGAACAGAGAGAATACGCTTCTTTGTGATGGACAAGAATGTGCAGTCAGCCTACAACATCATCATGGGAAGAGTTGGTTTGAAGAAGTTCGAAGCAGTTCCATCTACAGTACATCAATGCTTAAAATTCCCAACAAATTTTGGAGTAGGAGTTGTGAAAGGTGATCAAAAGGTAGCTCGGGAATGCTATTATTCGTCTGCCGAGCAAGAGGAGCTTGAAGAGTCAAGGAAAAAGACTACCACCTACCAGGTGGATGAGGGTACAGAAATTGAAACACTGGATCCACGAGATGAATCCCAACTTGTAAAAGGACAGGTGGTGGAATCTACAGAGAATGTTATTCTGGACGATGAGCACCCTGAACGAGTAACCCAGATAGGTTCAACGTTGGATGCTTCAATAAAACAGGAGTTGATAACTTTCTTGAGAAACAAGAAGAAAACTTTTGCGTGGAGTCATGAAGACATGCCAGGAATAGATCCAAACTTCTTATGTCATGAGCTCAATGTTAATAAGGAGATCAAGCCTGTAAAGCAGAGAAGAAGGGTATTTAGCCCCGAGAAGAATCAGGCTATACAAGAGGAGGTCGAGAAGCTCCAGAAAGCCCAATTCATTCAAGACGTGAAGTATCCAGACTGGTTGGCAAACATGGTGATGGTAAAAAAGAAAAACAATAAATGGAGAATGTGTGTTGATTTCACCAATCTTAACAAGGCATGCCCAAAGGATCATTTTCCATTGCCCAAAATTGATCAACTAGTGGATGCTACCTCGGGACACGAGCTGCTCAGCTTCATGGATGCTTACTCTGGCTACAATCAGATCAAAATGAAACCTGAAGATAGGGAAAGTACTTCTTTTATTACCCCTAGGGGAACTTATTGCTATAATGTTATGCCTTTTGGTTTGAAAAATGCAGGAGCGACATACCAACGGCTGATGAACAAGGTTTTCACCGACCAAATCAGTTGCAACATGGAAGTCTATGTCGATGACATGCTGACAAAGAGCAAGAAAGCTGCTGATCATCTAGTTGACTTAGCTCAGACCTTTGATCAACTGGATAAATACCAAATGAAGCTCAACCCGACGAAGTGTACATTTGGAGTACGAGAAGGGATGTTCCTCGGATACATCGTCAACCAGCGAGGCATTGAGGCGAATCTAGAAAATATCAAAGCTCTTTTAGGGTTACGATCTCCAACGACGAAGAAAGAGGTGCAGAGTCTTACAGGACGAGTTGCAGCGCTCAATAGATTTGTATCTCGAGCAACTGATAGGTGCCTTCCATTCTTCAAAACACTCCGAAAAACTTTCGAGTGGAATGATGAATGTGAAAAAGCCTTTCAAGACTTGAAGAAATATCTGGGAACACCTCCATTGCTGTCCAGACCAGTGATGGGCGAAAAGTTGTATTTATATCTGGCAGTATCAGAGAATGCAGTCAGCTCGGCATTGATTAGATTGGAGAATGGAGTCCAGAAGCCAATTTATTACACAAGTAAGGCTTTCCGAGGTGCAGAGATCAGGTACCCGAAGTTGGAAAAATTGGCATTGGCATTAATTGAGGCAAGTAGAAGAATGAGACCATATTTCCAGGCCCATACCATCGTCGTGTATACCGACATGCCGTTACGACAAGCCCTTTATAAACCAGAAAAATCAGGGAGACTGATGTATTGGGCAATAGAGCTCGGTGAATATGATATTGTGTATGAACCCAGATCATCACTAAAAGGACAGGCCGTAGCAGATTTTATAGTAGAATTTACTTATCCTGATACCCTCGAGGAGCAAAAGTTACTCGCTGATCGACCTATGGATGTTATAGGATCAACAAACATGAGCCCAGACCAACTCCGGTTGGTAAGAGGACGAATGGATGTTAAAAAATCTACAGACATAAGCTCAGACCAACCCCGGTTGGTAAAAGAACTTGTGGATGTAGAAGGATCATCAACTTCAAACTCAGACCAGCTCCGGTTGGTAAAAGAGCGAGAAGAGATGGTCGATGAGGAGCGAAAAGTACCAGGGGAGGATGAAAGGAAGCAACAAATATTTCACCGAGGAACTCTATCAAATAAGGAATTTGAAGACGGGTTACCCATATGGAGATTATATGTAGATGGCTCATCTTGCACAGCAGGTTCTGGGGCAGGAATTGTTTTGAATACCCCAGACGAGATTGACATGGAATATGCCTTAGGATTCCAATTCAAAGCCTCCAATAATGAGCCTGAGTATGAGGCCATGATAGCAGGTCTTAATTTATCAAAGATTATGGAAGCGCAACAAGTGATGGTATTCAGTGATTCTCAATTGATTGTGAATCAGATGATGGGAACGTATGCAGTTAAAGGAGAATTAATGGTCATGTATCATGCCAAGGTAATGGAGTTATTGGCAGAATTTGATGCGATTCAATTAATCAGAATACCAAGAATAGAGAATGCACGAGCAGACGCACTGGCCCGACTAGCATCAGCTACTCGTACCGAGCTGCGAAGAACAATACCAATTGAAGTATTAGAAAGTCGGAGCATAGATGAAAACCTGACGATGAATATTATCACCCTGGATTTAGGACCATCTTGGATGGATCCCATCAGGGCATACGTTGAAGAAGGAGAATTACCGGAAGATAAGCTCGCTGCCAAGAAATTGAAGTATGAAGCTGCTCGGTATGTACTAACTAATGGTATTTTGTATAGACGCGGAATTATGGCAGGTTTGCAAAGATGTGTACATCCTTCTGAGGTGAAAGAATTAATTGAAGAAATGCATGAAGGGTCCTGTGGAGCTCATGTAGCAGGTCGGACACTTTTGCAAAGGGTGATGACTCAAGGATACTACTGGCCGACGATGAGGGCTGATTGTATAGCCTATGCTAAGAAATGTGACAAGTGCCAACGTTTTTCCTCCATCCGACGAACTCCACAAGAATTGTTGACACCCATAACTTTCCCTTGGCCATTTTCCATGTGGGGCATTGATTTGGTTGGACCATTGCCTACCACCCGAGGAAGATTCAAGTACCTCGTCGTCGCAGTAGACTATTTTACTAAGTGGGTAGAAGGTGAGCCACTTATTGATATGACATACGAGAAGGTATACCAGTTCGTTTGGAAGAATATAATCTGTCGATATGGTCTCCCTCATGCCTTCATCACAGACCATGGAACACAATTTGATAACGAGGAATTTGCTGCCTATTGTCATCAGTCGAATATTTTGAAGGTTCATTCAGCACCAGGCCATCCTCAAAGCAATGGACAGACTGAAGTGACGAATAGAACATTATTAAATGGTTTGAAGAAGAGGTTAAGTGAGGCTAAATCTAACTAGATTAATGAGCTACAATCAGTATTGTGGGCTTACCGAACAACTCCCCGAGCAGCAACTGGAGAATCACCATATATGCTGGCATTTGGAAGTGAGGCTGTAATACCTGCCGAGTTGGGTCTACCAACACACAGAGTGCTGAATTTTAATTCCCCAGTCAGTGACTTGATGAGAAGACTGGATTTGGATATGCTCGAAGAGGTTAGAGAAGAGGCAGCCATTAGAAATGCTGCTTATCAACAACGAACAACTCTGTTCTACAACAAGAGGGTGAAGAAATGCGATTTAAAAGAAGGAGATTATGTGCTAAAGAAGGTCATTCAGAAGCACAATAAATTGGAAGCAAACTGGCATGGACCTTACTGGGTTACAGAAGTTGTTCGACCAGGAACTTACCGAATAGCAACTTTAGAAGGAGAGGAATTCAAGAATGCTTGGAATGCTGAACACCTTCGCAAGTATTATCAATGATGTAAAATGTACAGCAATTCCATCAATATGAATAAAACGATGATGTTTCACCATTTTTCTCTCCTTTATTTGAAAGTTTTTCGGGGAATACTAGTGTTGTACACTACGCTGTTCAACAGCAAAAAGAAGACGATAGTTCAGACCCACGACCAACTCCGGTTGGTAAAAGGGCGAGAACAAACTATACTCCTTTGGTTAGGAGGCGTACACTTGCGTGATCAACTCCGGTTGGTAAAAGAGCTTGTGGACAAGATAGTTCGAAAGAACCTGATAGTTCGAGCGTGATCAACTTCGGTTGGTAAAATAGCGAGAACAAATTATACTCCTTTGGTTAGGAGGCGTACACTTGCGTGATCAACTCCGGTTGGTAAAAGAGCTTGTGGACAAGATAGTTCGAAAGAACCTGATAGTTCGAGCGTGATCAACTTCGATTGGTAAAATAGCGAGAACAAATTATACTCCTTTGGTTAGGAGGCGTACACTTGCGTGATCAACTTCGGTTGGTAAAAAAGCTTGTGGACAAGATAGTTCGAAAGAACCCGATAGTTCAAACCCATGACCTACTCCGGTTGGTAAAAGGGCAAGAACAACATTCTTAAAAGGACAAGATAGTTCGAAAGAACCCGATAGTTCAAACCCATGACCTACTCCGGTTGGTAAAAGGGCAAGAACAACATTCTTAAAAATGCCAATTTTGGTTGGTTAAGAAACAAAATATGCCAACTTATGTTGGTCGGAAGGTAAAATCATTCCAGAAAATACAAAAAATTCCAAACTGAACCAAGTATAGTTGGTCGGTGATCAAAACCCACTAACTGTAGTTGGTCGACGAGGATAAATTATCGACCTTGGTTGGTCGGACACATTTTATGAAAAAATTTACCAAGTATGGCTGGTCGGGGATAAAAACCCATCAATTGTAGTTGGTCGGCAAACACAATTTAACAACCTTGGTTGGTTGGAAACATTTTAAACATTTTATACTCATTACTTTATTATTAAGTGATTGAGCAACATTGATATTTGTAATTTTTATTACTAAGTTGGTTGATGAACAACACAATATTGTTATCTTTTTAACAGATACATATGCACAAATGTAAAAGTGTTAGACAAGTATAAAAGAATAGCAATACAGATTTGCAAACAAAAATGAAAGTCTTTCATTAAATTCAAAATAAATTACAAGCTACATATATGTGCTAACTGTTACATTGAAAAACCTATTCTATTGGTTTCTTTCCTTTAGCTTTTGAAACAGGCTCCTCTCCAGGAGGAGGATCCTCCAGGCAAAGAGGAGAATTAATGAAGTTAATATCTCTGAGCATTCTGACGTTCATCACAGAAGGTGTATCCAAGAGATGCTTGGGACGAGATACGTCAACTTGAGAGTGAAGATTATAGTCACCAATATATTTTAAAATTAAGCTCCGAGGAATGGAACGAGCTGGGATCCATTCCATGTCCAATTTATAGGGTGGTACAGGCAAGTCTAGTAGCCCAGGGCTATGATAATCCCACAGGTAGTGCCCCTGTTCAAGCTTCAACACACCAAGGGCGTTCAACCATCCCTGTTTATAACCTTCATTATTGGCATTTTCAATGCGAGCATCCAAGTGATAAAGGGCCTCATTGTAGCCTGCCATCCAGAACTCACGAGGTTGTTTGTGGAATTGGAAAGTTAATTTCTCTATCTGCTCATGAAAGTTCTTGACAAGAGCATCCTTATTATCTAGAGCAGATTTGGTCGATGCAAGTTGATCCTCCAGAGTTAGGATTTTCTTGGACATTTCAGACAAAGCCCGATCTTTTGCGTTCAACTAGTACGCTTGAGTTTCCAATGTTGACAGAGTACAAGCTTCTTCAATACTACGAGGAGTTCTTGATCGTCCCCGAGCAGCTGACATGCTTCATTCCTCGTTAACATCCTGTGCAGCTCTTCCTCACCCACGAGAACCTCTTCCTCGTCCCTGAGCAGCAGGAGAAGTATCAGATCTTCTTAAGGTATCCAGTTCTTGCCTTAATTTGGCATTCTCAACCTCTAAGAATGAGAAACCCTCATCGGTAACCGGTACTAAAGCAGTGGAAGATGAAGCTGCAGACTCATACTGTGCTAAATTTTTCTGCAAATTGTTGTTCTCTTGTTCCAGCAGCTCGGCGATCTGCCTGTAGGCCTCAAATTCACCTTTTAGGGTTCTCTCCCTGACATCGTATCCAGCAATGATCTTTTTATGGCCTGTTTCAGAAGAAAGCTGTTGATATCTATTTTCATACTCCTTGTGCAACAAGGAAGTTGATTCATTATGTTGATTCTGAAGATCTTCTAAAGTACAATGAAGTTCCTCGATCAATTAGTAGTATGCCACATTATTGGCCACAGATCGATCAAGTAAATCTTTCAGGTACCGGTAAGCCTCAACTGCTTGCTCTGAGGCATCATGGCCAAGGATGTCGGCAATCTCTGATACACTCAGGTCTGTATGACCAGCCTTATAATATCCACGGCATTGTTGCATCAGCTTTGTATCATGGGCAGATATCAGTTCCATTCTAGCCATAAACTAATAAAGAGGAGAAGGCAAGAGTTAATAAATAAAAACAGACAGAGCATCAACAATGTAGAGGAGCAAAAAGATGTGATTTTATTACATCATCAATAAGATTACATCATTTGGAATACAGAAGTACAAGTAAGAAGAAAAATAGAAAGATAGTACCGAACAACTTCACACCTTTTCCTTGTCTCCCAAGACTTTCTCGGGAGGCTGGGACGAGGAGCTTGGTTGCTCGGTGGGAACATTGATCTGATTGGTAGAAGATGGGACTTGTTCTGGAGGAGTAGGCAACGAAAAAATTTCCTCGGTGGCTGTCTGGTTGGGTGTTGGAACAAGGACTTGATCACCCCCTGTCATTGAAGATTCTTCAGATGCAGCCTCGTCTTCATCTTCGTCTTCAATAACTGGAGGAGGACCAGGGAGATGTTGTTGAAATAG
Source organism: Sambucus nigra (assembly GCA_949130495.1). Lineage (NCBI taxonomy): Eukaryota > Viridiplantae > Streptophyta > Magnoliopsida > Dipsacales > Adoxaceae > Sambucus > Sambucus nigra. The sequence goes on along the minus strand of OX422209.1, from coordinate 465,414,678 downwards.
CTCAGAGTCCTCGCTCACCTTCAATTCTTGCAAGGCAGCAACCCAACCATCATGGAAGAATTTCAAACTTCCATAATTCACCTGGGTCATCATTGCAGCTACCCCCCTATACCATCCTTTATCCCAACCAGTCCGAAAGGATTTCTTCACAGCCGTTTTTCTCTTCATCTTCTCCGAGGAGAGCTTCTCGGATAGAAGGTCCTCAGAGGCTTTCAGCTTGGCCTCCAACTCCTCCTTCTGACGATTTGCTTCGCGCAGAAGTGCCAACTCTTCCTCAGCTGACCTCAGTTTATTCTCAAGCTCCCCAAAGCCTGAAAGTTTCTCGGCATAGTCTTTATTCTCTTTCCCCAAGTCCTTCACCTTATTACCCAGTTGTACCTTCTCTGCATCAGACGCAGCCAACCTCTTCTCCCATTTAATTTTATCCTCATCATACTTCTGACGAGATTCACTCACAGATTTAATAGCTTTCTCCAGTGCTCCTTCCACAGTGGACAAGGAGCAAGAAGCTTTGATCGCTTCATCCTTTTTAAGGATTATATTGAAACAGCTCATCAACTGTAATCAGAAAAGGGAAATGATATCAGAAACAAATATGGTAAATAACAAAGGAAAATATGAAAAACTCAAAGTAGAGATACTTACTGAAAGCAAGATGAAGAGCAGCCAGAGAAGTAACCATGTCCCGAGTAAGGTCCTCTTCAGTACCTTGCACCTCGGGAATGGGTGAAAATCTTGCCAAGCTCATCGTAGAGCTCGGAGGAACAATGATTGGAACACCATCTCCACCAGCTGGGAGCTGGGGAATGGCCCTAGAAATACTGACCGAGGAGGATTTCCTCAGTCTCCTAGGTGCCTTTTCAACAACCTCAACCAAAGAAGAACTTTTGGTTGGTGAGATAGTGATTACTTCAACAGGTGCATCCTTCTGCACAGGAGCCACTGGGGGCTTCTCGACAGCCTTTTGAGAAGCAACAGGAGGGGTGGCATCTTTATTCTTTGTCCCTTTTTGGACATCAACCTTATTTTTCTTCCCAGCAGAGGAAGTTTCCTCGAAGAGAGTGGGAACTCTTCTCTTGCCCATTCTTTGGCTCAAAGGAATGTGAGATTACGGATCAGAGTCTTCAGGAATTTGCACTGGATCACTGATGCTGACCACAGGACGAGCAGTAAAGGACGACGTATAGCTCCTATACTGCAACAAGTATGAAGCAGACCTGATGTGCTCGTCTGCAATTTTCTGATGCAAACTCCAGATATGTTTCAATTGCCTTATATTAACTTCTGATTCTTTGGGAGTTTTTCTCTTGCTGTCAACTGCAAACAAAAATAAATTAAATTGTCAATCATGCATTTTGTCAAACATGATGAAATCATAATTTCAAAAATAAAATAAAATGAAAATAACCTATCCCATTTCCATATGGGGGGCATTTGGGACCTTCATACACGTCGTCTCCGACTGAAGGAGCATGTTGCCAATTTTTGAAAACCAATCCATGTTCAAAATAATCCCTGTTAGCGTCAGGGATATTGACTACTAAAGCCCTATTCAAAAATCTGGTTTTTAAATAATAAATATTATCTAAAATAGCCCATCTATAGCAGTACATAATCTCAGGAATTCCTATACGAGTTCCATGAGTTTGATTTAACTTATACACCCCATTAACTATTCTCCATGTATTGGGGGCTACTTTTGCAGGAACAACATCGAAATGTTGACAGAATTCTAAGCATAAAGGGTTAGGTGGAAAAGAAAATCCACACTCAGCAATAAAGAGGCTAGGGAACCAATGTCCCTCAGCCAAACGAAAATAGTCAAAGGGCTCAGGAAGATTCTCCAAAGTTACCCAAGACGGAATGGAATAATCAGAACGGAATTTTTCAATAGATTCAATAATATAAACCATGGTGAATAAAAGGAGAAAGAAGAGGATCTTACAGGAAGAATGGAGATCTGTTGACAACGAACGAAAACAAGGACGAACGCACAAGAGAAAGAAAAGCTATGGAGAATTCGAAAACAAGAAAATTGGAAAAGGTAGAGGACGGTATGATTACTTGGGAAGTTTAAATACTTTGCCTTGGAAACCAGCGAAAGAAATGATTACATAAAAGAAACTATTGCGCTACCGGCGGCTAAAAGGACAAAAAGTGCATGAAGATCGAAGCGCTTATGAAAAGGCAAAAAGGCGGATTCTGCGAATTTGGAAGGAAGTTCAAATACAAAGAAAATGCTCCTAAAACCCAGGGAAGTCATTTAATATTGCCATTCACCGAGAAAGAATGTTCCATACTCCTCAAAGTTCGAAATATGAAACATTGGGGGCTTCTGTTGATACCAAAATTAGTACGCTGATGTGGACGAATAATAAGAAGACACGTGTCAATCTACGTGGCACAATAACAACGAGGAAGATTGTTTCCTCGACTAACATACTCACTCCGAGCAACAAATACCCTCCGAGGAACTCTTATCTTCCGAGGAACTCCCATGCTCCGAGGAACTCTTGGACGACGAGCAACAAAGGCGGTCCGAGCTGCATCTCGGCCACAGCATTGATCGCCAGATAACCAACAGTTCAACTGGTTCATTGAATGATTATCCTTGACGCACACGCCCAAGAACATTAAATGAATTACCCTTTCATATGTGTATCATTTAATGTAAGACCCTTTCATGTACAGCCTAAGGGCTATAAATACCTTGTATCACCCTCATTCAAGAGGACCGGAATTTCTTGATAAATCTTGTAATCGAGAATTCCCAAACACTCAGCAATAACATAACAGTGGACGTAGGCCATTCTTATAAGGCTGAACCACTTTAAAAATATTTGTCTCATTTTATTTATCTGTGATTGAATAATTAGAGCGATCTAATTTTTTACATCAACAATAATTGTAAAAGAGTTTAAAATCGGGGGCCACCAACTGTACAAATTGGTATCATAGCCAAAGCGATAAATTATTTCGTTAAGATCTTTTAAATATTTTTGGCTAAAATGGAATTTTCCCCATTTTCAAAATTTCCTATTTTCGATGGTTCTAACTACGCATATTGGAAAGCGCGAATAAAATTGGCGCTTAAATCTATCGATGAGAGGGTTTGGATGTCTGTAGTTAAAGGGTGGTCTCCACCAACTTATTTAGTAGAAAATGAACGTGTACCCAAACCACTCGATAGATGGAGTGAGGGTGAATTTAAACTTTCAAACTTTAATTCCCGAGGTTTAAATGCCTTGTTTAGCGCTGTCACACCGGATGAATTCTGACATATAATGACGTGTGAGACCGCTAAAGAAGCATGGGATATTTTCCCACTCACTCATGAAGGTATAAGTGTCGTTAAATCTTCGAAACTCCAAAACCACACCCCTCAATTTCAAACCATCAAAATGAACGATAATGAAACTTTTGATGAATTTTATGCTAGACTTTCTGATATTGTCAATTTATCTTTTAATTTGGGAGAGAAAATACCCGACAACCGAGTTCTAAAGAAAATTTTAAGGTCCCTACCCGATAGATTTATTCCAAAAGTGATGGTTTTAAATTCTTTACCAACTTTAGCCTCTACGCTTGTAGGTGATTTACAAACCTATGAACTAGAAATGTTCCCCTCTAAAACTGCAAAGAAAATAAAAAAGGGTGTTGCTTTAAAAGCCCGAAAAGAGGTCAAACAAGTAGTAGAGAGCGAGAGTGATAGTGACTCGGAAGACATGGCCTTGTTTGCTCGGAAATTTAGAAAATTTCTTAAATTTAACAAAGATAAATCTAAAAATGATTTTAAGAAATTTGAAACTTCTAAGCATGACAAAGCCGAGAGGATCCCTAAAACTATTAATGAAAATTTAAATAGGGCGAGTCTAATAGATGTTTTGGTTGTGAGGGTTATGTCCATAGGGCTTCTGAGTGCCCCACTAAACTAAGGAGAGAGGGTAAGCGACCCATTTCATATAATGAGACCCTTAGTGATAGTGATAAGGAAGAGAAACCCGATTCCCCCACTAAGCATAACTTTGTGGCTTTTATGCCTAGTCATGTGAGCACCAATAATGAATCTTTTCATGAAGATATTCAAACACATGACACTTCCTTGGTCAAAATTTATGAATCCCCTGTTTTTTATGGTAGTGAGAGTGAAGAAGAAAGAGAGAGTGAAAATGAAGAAGAGGTTAATGTGAGTGAACTTCAAAATGCTTTTCAAGAATTATATGAAGAATCTATTAAACTGAAAGAGCTAATTTGAAGTTAGAAGCTAGCTTAAAAGAGCGTGTCAAGGTCATTGATGATAGTTTGTTGGTAGAAGACCTTAGGATACGTGAGAGGACTCTTCGAGAGAAGCTTGAATAGGTAGAAGGCTACAGAGATAGCCTTAGGGGTTTAATGGAGTCCTTGAAAAAGGAGCTTCTTGTTTTTGAAGAGCAAAATGTTTTATTAGAGTCTAACGTGTTAGAATTGCAAAATAAATTAAAAGACTCTAGTAATGTCAAATTTGATTTGGAGTGTCGTTCAAAAAAATTAGATAAAATCTTAGGAACGGTCCAAATTAAAAATGACATGTGTGGTTTAGGCTTCAATTCTTGTAGTGAATCTACTCATAAAGCTAAAACCAATGTTTTAGGAGAATCTACTAGGAAAGCATTTCGAGATCATTCCTTCGATACCAAATTTTGACGTAATTTTACTTGTACACATTGTGGTCGAAAAGGGCATCTTGGGAAATTTTGTTTTGATCTTAAACGAATTCCTAGAAAATCCCAACGTAAAGTAACCAAGGTAGTTAAAGTTTCTACACCCCAACATAGTCATTCTTCATTAATTTGGGTTAGAAAATCCGACTTGGTTGCCTTACAAAATAGGACGTTTGATTCTCATTTACTTTCACATGCTTCCTTCCTTACTAAATCTAAAGGTTGAATGTGTTAGTGTTTGCATACTTTAGCTTTAGTACTTCATGCTATATTCACATGCTAAATGTATGCTTGTTTAATCATTTTCTAGTCTATGCCCCATGCTTAATCACATGCTAGAATAATGATTTTTGTTTATCTTCTGTATTTTATTCCTTCTTTTTGTTTGAATTAAACGAAAAGTACAAAAAGATTTTTGTTTATCATTTGAATTTTTATCTCTTAATAATTTAAGCTTAATGAAAAGTTCAAATGATTTTAGTTTGTCTTTTGAGTATATTCTTTTATTTTTGGTTTTAAATTTCAAAAACTCAAAAAGATTTTATTTTGTGTATTTTAATTTGACACACTTTATGTGGCATATAATTGTGTTTGAATCCCTCCGTTAATGCTCCCATGTGGGTAGAACTTTTGGTTTATATTGTCAATTCTTAAAATGTTCTTTACCATACTTTTATAGAGTAGTTGGATTTTGTGTTGGTTAAATGGATTCTATTTTTATATGCCTTTTTTCACACATGCACGAGCTCATTTGAAATTTTAATGTCACATGTTATATTTGAGCTTTGTGATGTGTTCTCCTACCAATCTAGTCATCTACATATTTGTAACCTAGGAGGACTAGTGCATGTCAAAATTCGTTGCACGTGAGTTTGTGAGATATAAAAAATGATATATAAATGTGCACGGGGAAGGGCTCCAAAAGGAATAATTCTTTGCGATTGTAAGCCACCGTATGAACTGGACCTAAAAGAAATACGTGGTCCAAAGGCCTAAAAACAGAAAAATGGCACTAAAAGAAAAATAATTGCCAAGGCCTATGTTTAATTGATATATTCATTCAATATGAAAAGAATATATATATGCTTCTTGAGGGAGATTGGATGGTATATCAACGGTTTGAACAATGTCCATTTATCCTAGTGGTCTTTAATGTGATGACTCTACTTGGTTTGCAGAATCATCAAAACTCTAGGCTTGTATGCATTGTGTATGTTTGTTCATTGAGTTCAATCCATTTTGCCACATGAGGTTATATTCAAATGTGATGAAGTTTGAAATCAATTGGAACTCGGTGAACATGTTTTAAGTGATTAGGTCTAAATTTAATTGTTACTAGTTCACACTCCAACACTTCCGTTTCCATATGACACATTTTTCGCCTCTCAAGTGTGAAAGACTCCTATTATATTTTGTGTGTGTGTCATTTGTGTGCCTATATCTATATATGTGTACTTACATCTATTAGTTATATTTTATGTATAGATATATTTGATATTTTTGTTTCGTCTCTGCCTTGTCTTCTAGTCCATATATGCTCTAATTCATAATTGGTATCTACCTTGTTGGTATCCGTTATTATTTGTTGGATTAGTTGTGCTTTTGTTGCTCATATGCTTTATTGGTATCACTTTATGCTCAATTACATGTTTTATTCTTTATCCTTTGTCTATTCCTGAACAAAAAGGGGGAGAATGATAGGGGGAGAAATGGTATCTAAATCTATTATCATCGTATCTCAGTTTGGGGGAGATTTATCTTAGGGGGAGACGTCTTTCTAATTTGATCATTGTTGATAAACGGAGAAAATTAATTTAGGGGGAGTACTTACTTTACTTGCAATAACTATTTTCATATTTCCTATGCGTGTAATGTGTTTGCTTAAGTGTGCAAGAATCATATTATAAGTGGCAACTTTCACCGGCAAAGATTGTGATCCTTTGGGTTGTTTGAGTCAAGCTTTGTAATTTTATTTTGGGTGGGACTTTTATTAGTTTAGTAGATCTTGACGGCCCTTTAGGATTTTTGTTTGGTTTTTGTCCCGGAATAGCCAAAGGGGGAGATTTGTAAGGACACAAATTTCCAATTGAGTCCTTTGTAATTTTGGCTCAATTCTGGACAAAAACATTTGTGTCATAGGATAGAGTATATTGATTTGGGTGTTAGGTTTTTAAAACTGTGTTTTGTTTTCAGATGTTTATCTATTAAAACTTATATATAAAGTATATAATGTTTCTGGGCTTAAAAAGAATTTTTGAACATTCTGTGAGTTCGTTCGAAGTGTAGTTCGAACGAGCTTGCCAACGACTTCCCATTATGGCATACTGGAACTTTGTTCAAAATGTCAATCGAACGATATGAATGTTCGAACGAGATTTCTAACGAGCTTCTAACGAGTTCATACTGGAACTACGTTAGAAGACTCGTTCGAACGAGATGTCGTTCGAACGAGACGTCAGGCAGGAACAATTTTTAGCAGTTTTTGACAGTTTTTACCCATGTTCCCCACTTGTTTCTCCACTAACTTTTTCAAAACTTATAATGTGCGGAAACAAATTTTTCCAACTTAACATTTCATATCGTACCAACCTCTAGAGAGTGTTTTAGAGAAAAAATATTTTAGGGAAAAGTTCATTGTTTTAAAGTGTCAATTTTCAAGGAAAGATTATTATACACTTTAGTTTCACACCCATAGTTTGTTTATCCAAGTTCATCTATATACATCTTGCTTGGAGTTTGGCACCGGGTTTATCTCTACATTAGTTTGAGGAGAAGTTTGGGTTTGCTTCTATATCCCACAAAGAAGAAGAGGTTTTCGTGATTTACCCACTTGGAGAAAGGCTCCTAGTTCGGGTGACGGTGACCACATAAAGTCCGATCGTGGATTCTGAGACCGCAGTGGAGCTCCGGGGTTATTCTCTAAGTGGAGGTGTATACAAGAAGGAGCGTCGAGGCTTGAGAGGGATGGAGTCATGTGATGTAAGTCTTTTGTCTTGTAATTGTAAATTCCATACTTAGTGGATTTGAGGCTAGGGCCGTCCGAGGTTGTTTCCCGTTGTGGGTTTTTCTCATACATCGTGGCGTAGTGTGATTGATTCTCTTTTATCTTGCATAATAACTTAGAACTCATGCTTAGGATAAGTCAAGATAAAATTGGTTTTAATTATCATACTTAATTTAATTGGATGTTAATTAAATTTGGGTAATAGTTTATTTAATTCAAGTCTATTGTTAAAACTGGTTTGGCCTAATTTGGAAATAATGATAAATATGACTTAGGCAAATTCTAGGACTCAGATTAATTAATTGCATTTAAGTGAAATTCAAAGTGTGTGTGTATTAATCTTATTTCACTTTGTTTAATTTTAATTTGAAGAAGAAATTAAAATTTGTATTTTTTATTTTTTGTGAACCATCATACGCTTCCGCATCTATTTCATAAAAGGAAATATAATTGTAAAAGAGTTTAAAATCGGGGGCCACCAACTGTAGAATTCGTAATAAATATTCCAATTTGTACCGAAACATCCATTTTTAATGCTTTTAATTGATTTGCACTTTATCATTTTCACTCGTGTAGTGTGCGTGTGTGTGGGCACTAGGGGCGGGTGTGGGATGTGTAGTGTGCGTGTGTGTGTAGTAATTGTACATATTTGTAGTAAGAATTCATTTTGATTCGTACATATATATATATATATATATATATATATATATATATATATATATATATATATGTGTGTGTGTGTGTGTGTGTGTGTGTGTGTGCGTGTGTGTGTGTGGTGGGGAGGGGGTGGGATTGTGTGTGTGGGTGAGTGGTGGGGGTGGTGTAGGGTGTGTGTGCGTGTGTGTGGTGGGGGGTGAGGGTGGAGGGTGGGGAGGGGGTGGGGCTGTTTGTGTGTATGTGTGGTGGGGGAAGGTGGTGGGGCAGGGTGGGGGTGATGTTTAACAGTAACAATTCAGTTTTATTTGTAGTAATTGTACATATTTGCATGTCTTCTTATAATTAATTTTGATTTGTACTAATAACATTTTGGTATAGTAAATGTCTCCTTCAGGTATTAAGGCGAGGATGATGGTTATGATGATGTCGTTTGGTCTCAGTGGTAGCGGAGGTGACGAGGGCTCCTCAGCCCCTAGGCTCCCTATATATGGCAAATTGGGGATGGCCATCGAGAATAAGTCGGGGCTATTAGAGAGATCCCTCGAGATGGTAAAGACGATCATCGTCCCGGGGTACATTAGTTGGAAGGAGGTGCCATATGAGCTCAAGTTAACTGTTTGGTAAAGACGATCATCGGCCCGAGGTAATGTATTTATATTTATATGAATATTAATATTTCAATTTCAATTTCAATTTCAATTTCATTTTATATATATGTTTATATTTATTTGCAACTAACATTGTATTTGTTGGACAAGAACAATTCATCTTGGATCTAAAGATACACGATTCTGTCTTGGAGCAGTTGAGGGAGCAACACAAGACATGGAAGAAAATATGAGGACCCGGTACTTTGGGAAAACACGAGAGTCCGTTATCCGAATGCGTGAATTCGTCCCACCGAAGGAGCCGATCTCATTGGCAAAATGGTAACAGTTCATTGACAATGAGATCGTGGAGCGACAATTGGCATCTCGCCAATCGGGGAGGGAAAATTGGGAAAAAAAAGACGGACGTGCACTACTTCGGCCGGACGTCTTACGCCGAGGTGGAGCATAGGATGATGGTAAGATTTAATTTTTCTATAACTACAGAAATATATTATTCTGCATTATTTTACTTTGCGGGGCCGATACTAATTTTATTTTATTTTATTTCAGGGGAAGGGAGTGGCTCTAGGGGTAGGCCACATAGGCTCGATACTTATGTGGCTCTTTGGACGAAGAAGGGGAAGGACAAGGAGGTGTCCCCGAGCGTCGCAGCCACAAGTGTAAGTAATCCGACAATTTACTTTTTGTTAATTACGTTATAATTTTTTAATTTACTAATTATGTGCTTTTGTCTTTTCAGGCAAAGTTTAAGGAAGTGCATGAGTCGCAGTCTAATGCCAACAAGGCATGTTTGTCCACAGACGCACTCAGCCAAGTGCTTGGCTCTGATCGCAAGGGGAGGACAAGGGGGGTGAGCTGGCGGGTGGCCAAATCTAGGATCATTGGATTAGAGACGAGCTACACCGGGTTGGTTCGAACGGTGGACTCGCATGACGCGAAGCTATCCCATTTGGAGGCGATGGTCCAAGATATATTCTCATTCATGAAGCGTTTGTTGGGCGAAAAATGCAAGGGGAAAGGGAAGGAGAAGGTGGTGGAGGAGGAGGTGCAGGAGGACGAGTTGAAGGATGACGAGGATGTGGACCTCGCTGCTTCATCGCCGACACATACAGACTTTGTTGATCCACTTCCCTATTTGGCTCCCTTCGACCGATCGATGTCGACACTTGGTTGGCCGAGCGTGTTTATACTGGACATATTTGTTGTCCAGCGGATAGGGCGGGGGTTTAGGGCCCCGAATATCATCCAGGGTGGACTAGTTCATGGACGTGAGCTTCAAGACATTGAGTCTAAGGTGCTCGTCACGAATGTGATACCCGGGAAGGAGAACTCGTCATTGTTGTTGCGCGAACAATGCGGCATGATGTATCATTGGGTGTGTCAATTCGTATATCGTGTGGCCTACTCACCTCCTCAGATTTAACCTTACCCAAGACATGTAGTGACATTATTTGAATTGAATTGTTTTTAAGTTGGTACATTTGAATTATATATCGTGATGCATATTGTCTCTATTTTGTAAGACCTCGTATTTTAGACGATTTAAATAATTATGCGATTAATTATTATTATGGGAATAAGTATGTAATTAATTATTGTTGTTGGATTAATTAAATTAAAATGCGAGAAATTAATTTGTTATTAATTCGGATTAAACTAATTATTAACTAGCGTGCCAAGGGTTAATACTTATTGTTGATAATTATTGAATATTATTGTGTGATATGTAATATGGAATTATAACATTTGATAAATTTTCGGAAGTGAGAAATACGGTAGTTTGGTAATTTAAGTCTGACACGCATGTGAGTCGTGTCGGGACTAATTGAATAGAATAAAAAGAGAATTTATTTTTATTAACTCGTATGGTCATTTCGAGTGCGCCACTAACCAACACCCCGAGAGGGCATTTTGGTAAATTGAAATTTTGGGATAAATTAATGGATGAAAATCAAGAGTAATTATATCATCCAAGGAAGGTCCATTAGGGTTAAGAAGTTACAAGAAGTTAAGAACGGCTATAGGAGGTGTGAGGGAGAGCTAATTCCAAGAGAAAAGGGCCAAGATAACACCACCTTGCACAATCACCACCACCGTGTAGATCGGGACAAGGGGAACACACCCATACCAACATCACCAATGGATCAGACCGTCATATTTGAGGCAAGTGTTTTTTACTTGCTTTCTTTTAGCAATAATCATACTCATGTAAGAATAGGTGAAATTAATCATGATTTACATGTAATTGGGTAAAAATTGGGGACTTAAATTATGATTAAGGACTAGGTTAATTAGTGGTTGAAATTCCTTCATGTATGTAGAGGATTAATCACGGAATTGGATTATATATTGATGAACGAATCTGGGTTGATTAGGTTCTTTAAATGAAAATTTGGAAACTAGGGTTCATATGAATTAATTTGGGGATTTTAAATAATTATGATGTTTAATGACGAATTAATGATCCTAGGATGTTGGGAAGGATTTATAATCTGTTAGGCGTTGATGGGTATAGATGATGAGGCATTGGGTGTTGAATCTTAGAGGTTTTTAGGTCCAAAAATAGTAGAAAATACTGAAATTTGGTGAAGAAGACGAAACAGTGGGTCTGGCGCGAAGTCGTGCGAAGTGGTTCAAACGAGATGGGGATCTCGCGCGAAGTGGTTTGAATGACCTGTCATTCTGGTTCGAACGACCTGTCATTCTGGTTCGAACGACATGTCATCTGGTTCGAGCGACAGAAGGAATTTTTGGAATTTCTTAGAGTCCAGTTTTAAGCTTACCAGTTTATTGGAGTGAGAGAAACTGCCAAATAGTAAATTTAAATAAGATGAAATTTCGGAAAAGTATGTGAGAATAAATACTTTAATTATTTCGGTATAGAGAGAATATACCTTGGAGATTACGAGACAGATAGTAATCTAAAAACTTATACTATACGTAGAGATGAGATTAAAATACGTATGAGGAGTATATATGTAGGTTTGAGAAATACCTATAAATTATAATAGGATCTGTGTATGCCTATTATGGGAAATTATTATTAAGAGCACTAATGGGTGATAACCCGGGGGTGCAAGGATCTTATAGTTAAGCGCACTAATGAGTGATAACTCAGGGGTGCGAAAATTCTATTGTTAAGTGTACTAATGGGTGATAACCCGGGGGTACAAGGATGATTATTGTTAGGTGCACTAATGGGTGATAACCCGAGGGTGATGGATTATTATGGATAGGTACATTAATGGGTGCTAACCCGAGGATGAAGGTTTTTCTTAATAGGTGCACTAATGGGTATTAGCCCGGGGGTGCAGGATTAGTATATATATATATATATATATATATATATATATATATATATATATATATATATATATATATATATATGAACTTATGAATATTTCTACTGTGTGAAATTAGTAGACTTGGTAATAATAATAATCATTACATCGCACCAAGTGGTCTTAACCTAAGGGTGCAGGATTAGTGTATAAATATAGGGATGATGAGACTATGTATATGTATGAGTGTACTTGGGTAACTTCCTACTTTGTGAGACTAGTAGATAAAAATGGAAATGAGAAATAAATTACTCTTAGTTGATAAAAATGGAAATGAGAAATGAATTACTCTTAGACCATTCAAACGGTGAATAATGAAACTTAGTATGTGAGATAAACGATTTGAATAGCATATTTTATGGGCGATACGTGAATACTACTAGTGAGCATAGTTACTAACAGTATGGTTTCTGACTAGTTAGACTGGGTGGTATAACTAGGGGGAGATTAGATGTACGTTAGACGTGCACAATAGATGAGAGGTGAGAAACTCATGTGAGAGTTCGATAACTAACATGCGTATAAGACTTGTTTTAAGAATTAGTTTTAAATACATGCTAAATCATTTTTACACCTCGAGCTTTGACCCGTTTCTTGTATTTCTCCTCTCTTTTGCTATATATATATATATTAGTACAGGTGCCTAGCCACAGGGACACCAATTCTAGATACTTGGATGGTTTGTCGAGCTGCAGCTGTTGTGGAAGTTGCGGGTCGTTTAGATTAGACGTTTCTTTTATTTTATTCAGTTCCTAGTTCAGATACTTCAGTTCGGGCATGTGTCTCCCATCCTCATTAGCGGGATTGTACTCAGTTCCTTTGTAGTTCTTTTCTGTTGGATTGAGTGTTTATTTTGGTTTTGTTTGTGACTTGAATTGGAAGATTTTATCCAGTCTTAATTATTCAGTATTTAATTTAATTATCATTCATTTCTTGTGTGTGGTTTATAATTCAATGTTAAGAAATTAATTGAATTAATTGGTTTCAAATTAAATTGGGAAATGTTTTGACACTAGCTTAATTAAATGTTAGGTAATTAATTGGATTTAAGTTTTCGACAGTGATGCTAAGAATGAACCAACCGAACATTCTGTTATAAAATTTATAAAGAATTGATCACCCGATATTTAATTGGGCGGGGTGTCACATGAGGTATCAGCGGATCAGGTTCTAGTGTCCTTAGGATATGTGCGGCTTATTACGTTTTAGCGCATGCTTCTTTGATGTAGAGCCTTATGACAAGATTGTTGTGTTCCCTTACGTACGCGACTTACATTCTGCTGCTACGGATTATAATGGATGTGAATCATTATACAAAATTCTGTGTGATTCGAACGCCGAACATTTTAGGACAACCAGCGAGGGCCGTAAGAAGAACTACGGGAGAAGAAGCTCAACAGAAGACATAGAGTAATCGGGAAAGAGTGATCGGGATGAAAATCACCATGAGGATTACTTAAGCAAGAGATAGTAAAATCATCACTCGAGAACTGTGGGTTACCAGGATGAAGTCGTAGATAACGATGGAGTGATTTTAGGACCACCTAGCATAGTCGATAAAGGGGAAATCAGAGGGACTCTTTTGAAAACCCATCGGTGAAGATGCAGAGAAGAAAATGATAAAACGTAACAGACCAGCGGAAGTAGAAAATCCGAAGGCAATGGTGTAGAGTGGGGTGTGACGACACTCAGAATAAAATTTGGAGTTAAAAGCTATAACTCTTAGGAGCATCATGTAGTGATTAGAGACAATCACCATACATGAAGAAGTGTGTTTGAAATTTAGAGATAAATTTGGGTACGATTTGATCGTTCGGTCTTCCATTCGATGTGGTAAAAAAATGCGTGTGAAATTTTGATGTTTAGCACAATGGGTAAGATAGAAACCGATTATCAGAGAAAGGTTGAATTGTATAATGAACTTCGTACCTGGCAGAGGGGCATAAATTATCCAAAGGGTTTATAGTTGATAAAGAACCCATGAGTAGAACACAAGCATAGATGAGAAATCTGGTTAGGATGACTAATGTTGATGTCATCAAGGTTTACGGCGACTAGTTCTTGCGTTCTTTCCAAAAGAAGCAAGCCAGGAAGGTTAGAGAATTTGGCCGAAAATCAAAACTGAACTTAACGGTGTTAGTGAAACCCCACATGATAGTATACCCAATAGGAAACACGATTAAATGATTTTAAGTTAACTTCCTACAAAGTGATAATAAAGTCAATCAGGGCCGTAGAGGCCAACCATAGTTCTGAAAGGCAAGTGTAGCCAGCAAGTTAAGACTACTCGGTCCGAGAGAAGGACATTCCCAAAATGGTCAGTGGGACCAGTGATGGGGAAATTGTTCGTGAAGTTTTACTTATGTGAAGGAAGTAGAACTACAAGTATTGAAGGTGTCCACAATTGAGAAGTGCGATCGAAGAGATTAGAAATGGTAAACCATGCCAGTTAGGCATAACAACTGGAGGAGCGAAACTTCCAGCGAAAGAATTTGCGGTCAAGAGAATTAGGCCCAGGAAATTTATAACTTGAGAGTGATGGGTTCAGGCTGGACAAGTAGAGTCCTCGTTAATAGTAGCATACAGTATGTCAGGGTCTACGGGGCCTGGGATGTAAACAGGAGTTTAATAAAGCTATAATTGAGGCCTTGAGAGTTTGGGCCAACGTTTCAATAATGGGCGCGAAACCCACATGATGAAATAAATTGTCCATGATGAGAGAGGACAACTATAAACTGAAATCCTATAATGTATGACGATTGCAGATGTTCAAGGGTCATGATGGCAGCCATGTGCTGAGACCCTATGATTTGGCGAGACTGGTGAGGTTTTTCTTATTCCTTACGAGTAAAGGATAGATTCTAGTGACATGGGTGTCCCATAACTTTTATGTAAATTGGAAACCCTAAACTTCGCGTGCGGGTCGAGTTTGGTGGGAATGTTAGTTTTAGCAGTCTTGTTACAAACGTATTTCTCGTTGTTAGCAGGGCATTTTTATGATTGCCCGTGAGTGAATCGGGTGGGCCCTAAGAATATGTTTTGTTGTTATAATTTACTACTGCATTGAATCATCTTTAGTAGAGTTTATTATGGTAATATGTAGTGACTAATTACCTTATGGTTAAACAATAGTAAAATGTAGTGATATGATGGTCGTGTCGGATACTCCGAAAGGAGAAATCTTTATTTTGTACGGCGCCACCTGAAATACGGTTGGGCCCAGATATATGAATATATGAAAATTTTCATGGTATTATAGACCTCAGAGAGTATGTTGTCTAGTTGTATGTGATTCCAATGCGTAGGAACTTATTTTACTGAGGAGACTCAGGTTTCATTGTGTTCTTCTTTAAGCAGAGAGATAGAACCCGTTATATTTATTGCGCCGAGTACTTGGGTTAGTAAGAGTTCCATGTTTCATTTTATTTTTAGGTACATGAGAGTGGACGAGTAAACTTTTATGTACATACATGAAGATTGTGGTAACGTACATAGTATGGACTAAGGGTCTTATGGATCATGACAACCGACTGGGTTAGATAGTAGTGTATCGAGAGGGTTCCTTGTTTGGATTTCTCTTTGCGAGACATCCCACGCATGAAACTAGCGAACGTCGGGAGTTGGAGAGAAGTTTGGTCGATAGTACATAAGTTTTGTATATTGGTTATTGTACCTATAGGAGAATATAATTGAGAGCTGATAATTCTTTTATGACTTAAGGCCAATAGAGTCGCCTAGTCTTAGTATCATTCTAAATAGACCAATGATACCATTAAGGATTGATTAAATTTTGACTAGTGGGGTTGTTGAGTGCACCCCTACCACATCAGCATAACGAGTGTGCAAAAATTGAAGTAAGAAATTTTTATGTCATTTGTATAAAAATGCGCGAGGCATAGGGTGTATAAGCGCCCTAGGGGATTGAATCAAACGGTGAATTATGATTATCTTGTGAATTCGATAACATGTAGTCGGGTAAGACGAAGATTACTCCATAAGATTTGTTAGAGACTTACGTTTCAAAATAAACTGAGATTTTTGAGCGGAAAAAGAGACTTGTGTCACACGGTACGACAAAGTCACACGTATCACGATTAGAAGTACATTCAAGAGAGTATAACATGTATCAGGATACAAATAGCAGTGGTAATGGGTTTAATGTAGAGTAATTTTCAAAGTTAGTCTTGCAGTGGGTCGGCTGACTGTGAGAAAAAGGGCGGACAATTTGAAACAACTAGGGGATCCTTCCACTAGATAATGTAAGAGTATCCCCAAATATTTTCTCATGATGCTGAGATGGTGAGATTATAGGTACTAAAATGCGATTGAATACGGCGTAATAACCACAAAGGGATGGGCAGGACAAGCGGTCTAATCGGATGCGAGAGAGAAAAATTTATGTGGACCCTGAGATCCTAAGGGAGGACGAGAGTAGTATCTTCCACTAGTAGAGTTTATGTCCAAATAACTCCTATAAGTTCACATTCGGGTAGAGTGCCAGTAGAAGTATGGCACGATAAACTTTGTTGTTGTCCTACTTGATAGTTAAAGGTGGGGGGAACCAGTTATGATTACAAATGTCAGAGAAGAATCTATATTATCGTATATATTATGTGTGAAATATATATTGCATAGCCAATTTACTTGTATGAACGACATGAGACGAAGTCGTATGTATCTGAAGGGAGGATAAATATACTAAGGTGCAAATAGTAGAAGGCTAGATAGTGAATATCTAAAATATAGTAAGTAGTGAAACTTAAACGGTAAGGCTAAGGGAGGAGCCTACATGAAAGGGTAACCTGGAGCTTAAAACAAACACATGTGAAGTGTTCATTATTAAGGGTATTCAATAGCGTACTATATGGGTGATACGGAGTAGCTTACTTGGGAGCGCAAGGATGCGATGAACAATGTTTATACAACGTTGTCTGTACCTGGTATACTCTTTCTGAATTTTGGGACGAAATTCCGTTGTAAGGGGGGAAGTACGTAACACCCCGTATTTTAGATGATTTAAATAATTATGCCATTAATTATTAATATGGGAATAAGTATGTAATTAATTATTGTTGTTGGATTAATTATATTAAAATGCAAGAAATTAATTTGTTATTAATCTAGATTAAAATAATTATTAACTAGCGTGCCAAGGGTTAATACTTATTTTATTTATTTTACTTATTTTACTAATTATGTGCTTTTTGTCATTTCAGGCAAAGGTTAAGGAAGTGCATGAGTCGCAGTCTAATGCCAACAAGGCATGTTTGTCCACAGACGCACTCAGCCAAGTGCTTGGCTCTGATCGCAAGGGGAGGACAAGGGGGTGAGCTGGCGGGTGGCCAAATCTAGGATCATTGGATTAGAGACGAGCTACACCGGGTTGGCTCGAACTGTGGACTCGCATGACGCGAAGCTGTCCCATTTGGAGGTGACGGTCCAAGATATATTCTCATTCATGAAGCGTTCGTTGGGCAGAAAATGCAAGGGGAAAGGGAAGGAGAAGGTGGTGGAGGAGGAGGTGCAGGAGGACGAGTTAAAAGATGACGAGGATGTGGACCTCGCTGCTTCATCACCGACACATGCAGACTTTGTTGATCCACTTCCCTATTTGGCTCCCTTCGACCGATCGATGTCGACACTTGGTTGGCCGAGCGTGTTTATACTGGACATATTTGTTGTCCAGCGGATAGGGCGGGGGTTTAGGGCCCCGAATATCATCCAGGGTGGACTAGTTCATAGACGTGAGCTTCAAGACATTAAGTCTAAGGTGCTCGTCACGAATGTGATACCCGGGAATGAGAACTCGCCATTGTTATTGCGCGAACAATGCGGCATGATGTATCATTGGGTGTGTCAATTCGTATATCGTGTGGCCTACTCACCTCCTCAGATTTAACCTTACCCAAGACATGTAGTGACATTATTTGAATTAAATTGTTTTTAAGTTGGTACATTTGAATTATATATCGTGATGCATATTGTCTCTATTTTGTAACACCCCGTATTTTAGATGATTTAAATAATTATGCGATTAATTATTATTATGGGAATAAGTATGTAATTAATTATTGTTGTTGGATTAATTATATTAAAATGCGAGAAATTAATTTGTTATTAATCCGGATTAAAATAATTATTAACTACTGTGCCAAGGGTTAATACTTATTGTTGATATTTATTGAATATTACTGTGTGATATGTAATATGGAATTATAACAATTGATAAATTGTCGGAAATGAGAAATACGGCAGTTTAGTAATTTAAGTCTGACACGCGTGTGAGTTATGTCGGGACTAATTGAATAGAATAAAAAGAGAATTTATTTTTATTAACTTATACGGTCATTTCTAGTGCGCCACGAACCGGCACCCCGAGAGGGCATTTTGGTAAATTGAAATTTTGGGCTAAATTAATGGATGAAAATTAAGAGTAATTATATCTGCCAAGGAAGGTCCATTAGGGTTAAGAAGTTACAGGAAGTTAAGAACGGCTATAGGAGGTGTAAGGGAGAGCTAATTCCAAGAGAAAAGGGCCAAGATAACACCACCTTGCACAATCCCCACCACCACCGTGTAGATTGGGACAAGGGGAACACACCCATACCAACATCACCAACGGATCAGACCGTCATATTCGAGGCAAGTGTTTATTACTTGCTTTCTTTTAGCAATAATCATACTCATGTTAGAATAGGTGAAATTAATCATGATTTACATGTAATTGGGTGAAAATTAGGGATTTAAATTATGATTAAGGACTAGGTTAATTAGTGGTTGAAATTCTTCATTTATGTAGAGGATTAATCATGAAATTGGATTATATATTGATGAACGAATTTGGGTTGATTAGGTTCTTTAAATGAAAATTTGGAAACTAGGGTTCATATGAATTAATTTGGGGATTTAAATAAATATGATGTTTAATGACGAATTAATGATCCTAGGATGTTGGGAAGGATTTATAACCTCTTCGGTGTTTATGGGTATTGATGGTGAGGCGTTGGGTGTTGAATCTTAGAGATTTTTAGGTCCAAAAATGATAGAAAATGCTGAAATTTGGTGAAGAAAACGAAACTGTGGGTCTCACGCGAAGTCGCGCGAAGTCGTTCAAACGAGATGGGGATCTAGCGCGAAGTGGTTCGAATGACATGTGGAAGTGGTTCGAATGACATGTCATTTTGGTTCGAATGACATGTCATCTTGTTCGAGCGACATAAGGAATTTTGGGAATTTCTTAGAGTCCAGTTTTGCGCTCACCGATTTATTGGAGTGAGAGAAACTGCCAAATAGTAAATTTAAATAAGACGAAATTTCGAGAAAATTATGTGAGAATAAATACTTTAATTATTTTGGTATAGAGAGAATATACCTTGGAGATTACGAGAGAGATAGTAATCTAAATAATTATACTATATGTAGAGATGAGATTAAAATACGTGTGAGGAGTATATATGTAGGTTAGAGAAATACCTATAAATTATAATAGGATGTGTGTATGCCTATTATGGGAAATTATTATTATGAGCACTAATGGGTGATAACCCGGGGGTGCGAGGATCTTATAGTTAAGCGCACTAATGAGTGATAACTTGGGGGTGCCAAAATTCTATTATTAAGTGTACTAATGGGTGATAACCCGAGCGTATAAAGATGATTATTATTAGTCACACTAATGGGTGATAACCCGGGGGTGTTGTATTATTATGGATAGGTGCATTAATGGGTGCTAAACCGGGGATACAGGATTTTCTTAATAGGTGCACTAATGGGTCTTAACCCGGGGGTGCAGGATTAGTATATATATATGTATAGGGATGATGTGACTATATATATATATATATATATATATATATATATATATATATATATATGTATGTATGTATTGTATGGGCGATACGGGAATACTAGTAGTGAGCATAGTTAGTAGTAGTATGGTTTCTGACTAGTTAGACTGGGTGGTATAACTAGGGGGAGATTAGATGTACGTTAGACGTGCACAATAGATGAGAGGTGAGAAACTCATGTGAGAGTTCGATAGCTAACATGCGTATAAGACTTATTTTAAGAACCATTTTTAAATACTTGCTAAATCATTTTTACACCTCGAGCTATGACCCGTTTCTTGTATTTCTCCTCTCTTTTGCTATATATATATATATATATATATGTATTAGTACAGGTGCTTAGCCAAAGGGACACCGGTTCTAGATACTTGGATGGTTTGCCGAGCTGCAGTTGTTGTGGAAGTTGCGGGTCATTGAGATTAGACGTTTCTCTCATTTTATTCAGTTCCTAGTTCAGATACTTCAGTTCAGGCATGTGTCGCCCATCCTCATTAGCGGGATTGTACTTAGTTCCTTTGTAGTTCTTTTCTGTTGGATTGAGTAGTTATTTTGGTGTTGTTTGTGACTTGAACTGGAAGATTTTATCCAGTTTAATTATTCAGTATTTAATTGAATTAGCATCCATTTCTTGTGTGTGGTTTATAATTCAATGTTCAGAAATTAATTGAATTAATTGGTTTCAAATTAAATTGGGAAATGTTTTGACACTAGCTTAATTAAATTTTAGGTAATTAATTGGATTTAAGTTTTCAACAATGATGCTAAGAATGAATCAACCTAACATTCTGTTATAGGTTCTATAAAGGACTGATCACCCGATATTTAATTGGGCGGGGTGTCACATATTTTGAATGTGCATTTGTTTTATATCTATTTTATTTGGATATATGATGCTTGAACAGGTACAACGTTGCTATAACAGGTACAAATATACTGCAGGGCACTGGCAGTGGTCAAACTGCTAAGCAGATTTTTTTTCATTTCTGCCCAGAATTATCACGGTCATTGACCGTGACAAGTCCATGAAAAAGGATTGTTGTCACGGACTTGTCACGTTCAATGACCGTGATATTTTTTTAAACATTGTCAGGGGTTTGTCGCGGTCCTTAACCGTGACAAAGCTTGTCAAGGTCAAGGACCGTGATATGACCGTGACAAGTCTAACGAATTTGTCACGGTCAATGACCATGATAAGTCCGTGACAACAAAAGTTGTCACCCCCAGAATTGTCACGGTCATTGACATTGACAAGTCCAACTTGTCAAGGTCAATGACCGTGTCAATTCGACATATTTGGTGTAGTGTTTATTCTAAGTTTCTTCATATATATCTTTACTTTGAGTATTTGGAACCAGATTTTTCTCTACACCTCAAAGAAGAGAAGTTTGGGTTTACTTCTACATCCCTAAAAGAAAAAGACTTGTTTTTGCTGCGACGTTCTCACATGGTGAAAGGCACCATGTGTGGTTGACGGTTGTTCCCAAAAGCTTCATTGCTGAATTCCAAGATTCCGATGGAGTCCGGTATTGTCATCTAAGAAGAGGTTGATACAAGAACACGCATCAGTGTCTTGAAGAGGGTCCAATTGAGTTGTTTAAGTCATACGTCTTGTATTTGTAAAATTCCGTACTTAGTGGACTTAAGGCTAGGGGTCGTCCGAGGTCTTTCTCGTTGTGGGTTTTCCTCGTACATCGCGACATAGTGTGTTGTGAATCTATTTTATCTTGCCAAATCACCTAAAACGCATGCTTAGGACTAAAAGATAAAATATGGTTTAATTCACTACTCTTGTTTAATTTAGTGCTAAATTAGTTTGGGTATAATTTAATTAATTTAATTCAAGTCATTAACCTTAATTTGGTAATATACGGTTTGGCCTAATTTGCAAAAATTAAATATTTATTGTTAGGCAAATTTCTAGGACTTGTATTAAATTGATTTTGGGGCTTAAAGTAAAAATTCACAAATTTGATTTTTAGTATAATTTAATTTTGAGAAAATTAAAATTTGTTTTACTTTAGCTTTAATTTTGTTTTTAGAAATTAATTTTTTGTTTATGTAGTTGTTTAGTTGAACCATCTACATTCCGCACGTTTCAGGAAATTAATCATATTTAATTGAAAGAAGAATTTTTTTAAATTGGGCTCCTATCATTTTCAGGATAGACAAGGCAAGGAGAAGGAGTAACTTCTTGGCTGGTTTTGAAGTTTTATTTTTGCCTTTGTTATATTTTATTCCTTTTGTAATCCGAATAATATCCTTATAAAATGTGATGGTATTTCTTTAATAATAATAAAGCTTTGTGTTGGAATTTTGTATTGTTGGTTTCAAACTTATTGATCAACTATTGCGCTTAGAGTCTTATTTTCCAGTTTAAATCGAGGAGAAATGCCATTATAGATACCTAAAGTGATTTATACAGATGATATTTTCATTTTTCAGCATTGGGCATGAGGAATTCAATGAAAACGAGTTAGAGGAGTTGCTCGTCCTGGAAGCTTAAAACAAAACGATGGAAGTGCACCATCATCTTTACAGACTCTTAGACAAGGCAATAGGAAATAATGCTTCTTACTAAGAAATGATTGAGAAAATGCAAGAGGATGAGAAGGCTTATCTCACTAGCCTTTATATAGAGTATGAAGAAAAGCATAACTCATTGTGAACTCAACATGGTTTTGACAAAAAACTCCAAGACATCTCTTCAGCCTTCCAAAAGAAAGAATGTATGTTGAATCATGGAGTGGAAAGTGCTCAAGATATGGATAGCTTGTTAGAGAAGGAAAATAACGCCCTTAGGAATGAACTAAAGAGCTTGAAAAAGTCCTTGAGGGCAGTTCACAATGAAGGTGCCTCCTTCTTAGAACTGGAGAATGCCAGGTTAATGGAAGAACTAGAAATTTTAAAGAAAACCAAGTCTGGCCAATCATCTAAACAAATGATGGTTGCTAGATCAACAATTGAGGGGGAGAGGACCAAGAAGACCTTAGTCGATCAGGTAACCATAATTAAGAGTAAGGATCTGGGTACTAAGAAACTCATTGATAAGGTTGATCGGCCAATCTTTTATTTCCACAAGTAACCCAGGGAAGTTTGGATGAATTGCAATGATGAAGCATTGGAGCATCTAGGGGATGAGTTAGAGAAAGCCCGACATGAAGGTCATAAATGGGGTTAGTTGAATGCGTTAATAGTTATGAAGGTACCTAAGACACTAAAATTATGGTATTGGCACGATCCGGGTGTGCTAGATTACCTTAATCCTCCCTTTAAAATTAATGATAATTGGATCACCATTGATATCATTCCTCAAAGCTTGGTTAAAAATATTTGTGTGCTTTTAGATTATATGATGAAAACACTTATGTTCGTCTGCATCATCTAATGAACAAGTAGAGTTTAAGTGGCCGTGACAGGTTGAGAGACTTGAGTTATACTGTTCTTCCTTCAGATCTTAATATTCCTCATATTGGGATAGATAAAGCTTAAGGAAAATGTCTTGTCGATTGAGGATTATTTTTTTCCTTAAACTTATCTTAGTCTTGTATTGTTTAATATTGATTTGTAATTATCCTTTGGGATTCTTTGAATAAAAGATCTTTGTTGACAAACACATATTAATTATGTATTTGGGATTTATTTAATAGTTAAGTATTCTAATTAGTTGGTCGGCTGTTCCAGCAGACCAATCTTTTTAACATGGTTTATGTTTTTGGACGAACCTGAATTGTACGGCCTTAGGTTTGACTAACGCACTTAAGTTTGTCAAAATGGTTCTTTATTGTTTTTAATAAGTGTTTTGCATAAGTTACCATTGGTGACCAAATGTTTTAGGATATTTCCTGTATTTAATTCGATCTGGTAAAACTCCTTGTTCTTGAATTTAGGTATCATAGCGGAAATTTTTGAGAAAACTAAGAACTTGTTGTACTTATGGCTCGTGGAACATCTTGTTCGTGTCTTATCAAACACGAGGCCATACATGATTTCTCATACAAGAATCATGAAGGTATTCCTTTTTTTGTTGTCTAAGATGGATGTCATCTCCTATTCTCGAAAAAAACTATAAAAGGAAGTTTAAATAATAAAAAACCATACACTTTCTTATTGAAATTACCATCACTAATACATAATGTTTTACTTCATAACTACTGGTAATACACTCTAAGATGCTCAGCATTTCAGGGGTTCTTGAATTCTTCCCCATCAAGTGTTTCCAAACTGTAAGTTCCTAGTCGAACAACTGCCAAGATAAGTTAAGGTCCATGCCAATTAGCCTGTAATTTGATTCTCTTTTGAAGTACTTTTTTTAGAACATAATCTCCTTTCTTTAGGTTGCTCGTCTTTACTCTCCTATTGCAAAATCGAGCAGTGCATTGCTGATAAGTGGCCATTACTTCTTTGATTATGTCTAGGTCTAACCTACTCATGAGATCACTTTTGGTGAGTCAAAATTGAAAACTCGGTGACTTGGCAAGCCTAATTTTATCGAAATCACTACTTCTGTTCTAAATTCCAACATATAGTGAGTTTCGCTAGTAGTTATCCTCAACATGGTTCTATAGGCCTAGAAAATGTTGTAATGTTCATTAATCTAGTTAGTTTTTGCATCGTCAAGTCTCTTTTTCAGACCGTGGAGTAATGTTTTGTTAGTTAGCTCTGTTTGACTATTGCATTGAGGATGTCCTGGGATAGAATGAAGTTTCTGGATTTTGGGTTGGACACAATAATCCTCAAGTTCCTTGTAATCAAACTGAGTGTCATGGTCAGTGATGAAGTCATATGGTATCCCATGTCGACATATGATATGCTTCCATATAAATTGGAAGACTCTTTTATGTGGAATTTCCACCAAGGGTTCAACCTCCACCCATTTGGTTCGGCAATGGGTCGGCCAAATCAATTCCCAAAATGGAAAAAGTCTAGCGAAAATTGATTGGAGTTATGTTAGCCCCGGTCTTCTACGTATGGTGGCAAATCTTTGACATTTGTCACATTTCCCAACAAATAAAGTAGTGTCTTCTTTCATAATCGTCCAGTAATACCCTTGTATGGATATCCTTCTCACCGGTGATCGACCTACTGAATGACATCCACATGAGCCTTCATGTTTATTTTTTATTAATCCAAGCACTTTAGTTGAATGTTCACATCGGAGTAGAGAAATAGTGTAGCATCTCTTATACAAGACTCCCCTTTCCAACACATTACTAGTTTCTTTGTACCTTAGTTTTCTCGCTTCTTTATGGTCGACAGGTAACAAACCCTTATAAATGTAGTCTTTTATAGGATTCATCCATGAGAACCCTTATTCCATGGAAATTAAGGTGATAGTCTCCTCATCTATTCTTCTGTGCATAATAATCTCTATGGGAATAGTCCTTCGAAGATTTATCCTTCTCATCGAGGCCATTCGAGCAAGTGCATTCGCTCAAACATTCTCAATCCTTGGTATTTAAATCATCTTAACTACCAATAGTTTGGAGATGACCTCAAAATATTTGAAAATATCCTTCGCCATGAGCTCCCCCTTGACCCCGTATACTAAGAGCAGCATATTGATAATTAATTGAAAGTCATTATGGGCTATGACCTATTCCGCATTCAATGATAAGGATAATTCTAATCCGATGATTAGTGCCTTATATTCTTCTTTATTATGGAAGGCTTGCAATTAGAAATGTAGTTCGTATTCTACGTCTATGTCATAAGGGGTATCAAAATGAGCCCTGCTCCACTATATTTAATACAGGAAGATCCATCAACATGCAACTTCTAAATATAGACGTCATCAGTAAAATCCCCTTCATTTAGGGTTACTTGTATGAATAACTTTTTACTTTGTTCTTATTATTATTGGGTAATTTTCGATGTAGAGGGTGTCTTAGGTCTGTCGGCTGTAAAGCATTCTTTCAGAGGAGTTTGCTTAGTATTCTTTAAGGCTAAGCTCTCTACCAAAGAAGTCTGCACAGTGATTTTTTTTGGATTACCCTCTTATTAAGTGAACTCAGCAGTGAAATCAGCTATAACTTGTCCCTTCACTACTGTTCTTAGCTCATATTGTATATCATACTCGCCTAACTCAACTACCCATGACATTAATCTCCCTGATTTTTCTGGTTTTTAAATTGCTTAGCATAAAGTCTAATCTGTGTAAACCCCTATTGTATGTGCCTAGAAGTTGGGTTTCATTCTTATTTATGCTTCAATAAAAATCAAGGCCAATTTCTCCATGTGAGGCCCTCTAAAGGCCTTACTGGTGTAATAGAGTAGATTTTGTGTCCCATTTTTTAGCCAAACTAGTGTCAAGCTGACAACTGATTCTCACACAACTAAGTATTGATAAAATTTATTTTCCATATCTATTCGAGAAAGAAATGGTGGAGACCTTAAGTACTGCTTTAGGGCTTAAAAGGTTTTCTCATATTCGCCATTACATTCAATGGTTTTTCTGAGTACTTTGAAGAATGACAATCACTTGTCGGTAGCTCAAGATTTACCCTTTCAGTCAACTTATTTACATTTATCATATATGAGGGAGATTTCATTTCAATTAGTGCATTGATCCTATCTGGATTGGCTTCAATTTGTTCGTGATTTACGATGAAACCCAAGAACATGCCTTCTTGTACACGAACACACATTCAGTCAGAATGAGTTTCATCTGATGTTTATTATGCTAGTCAAATATTTAGCTTAGAACTTTGATGTGATTGTCAGCTTTTTTTTCTCTTGGTGAGCATGTTATCCACATATACCTTCATATTTTTGCCTATTTTCTCCTCGATAACCTTGCTCACTAGACTTGGGAATGTTACTCCAGTATTTTTTATCCCAAAAGGCAAAAGTTATAATAGTAAGTACCTTAGTCGGTGATGAATAATGAACTTTCCCTATCCTCTATCTTCATCTTGATCTGATTGTACCCTGAGTAAGCATCCATGAAGCGTAGTAACTCATGCACTGCTGTGACATCTGCCAATTTATTGATCCTTGGTAAAGGAAAGTGATCTTGGGGACAAGTTTTATTGAGTTATGTGAAGTCAACACACATAGGCCATTTATTGCTCTTCTTCTTCACCATCATTACATTAGCCAACCAATCAGGGAATTTTACGTCTTCAATGAATATTGCCGTCTGCAGCTTGTCCACCTCCTCCTAAATGGCCATATTCTTATCGGGACTAAATACTCGTCATTTTTGTTTGATCGACATAACAACCTTGGTGACATTCAACTCATGGCATATGAATTTTGAATTTAATCCCCAACATATCTTAATGAGTTTAGGAGAACAAACTTTTCCTCGCTTTAAGGAATGAAACCAATTCGTTCTTGAGGGATGGTCCAAAGGTCGAACAAATTTATGTGGTCCTTTCAAGTCTTTTATCATCTAGTATAACTGTCTTAGTTACTTCCACAGTTTAACCAAATTGTCTTCCTCCCAGGGATCGAGTGCCTCAATCTAGTAAGTGGTTGTAAAAAAATTAAACTTCTCTTGGTCGAAAGATGTACAGTAGCATACTTTGGCCTCCCCTTGATTCCCCTTTACTACACCAACACCATAATAAGTGCGGAATTTTAGGCAATGGGGAACTCTGGATTGTACTACTTTAAATTTCTTCAGGTCGACTCTACAGATGATCATGTTATAGGCTGACTGTACATTCTTGTCCAAAGTAAAGAAACGAATTTTATCATCTCTAATAGTTGGCCAAGTGCTGATTAAAACTTCCAACTTGTCATTTTATAGAGTATATACCCTCCCCCTTGAGAAACTATTAGAGTTCAATAATAAGGTTCCAGCTTAATGCCTCTTAATCCCAAACTATGGAAACAATTGTAAAACATAACATCAACAGAGCTGCCATTGTTTACCAGGATCCTATCAATCCTTTCTTCATATACTTTAAAGGTAAATACCAGAGGATCTTCATGTGGATACAGTATTATTGATAGGTCTTTCTAGGAAAAGGTAATTACTAGTTTACCTTTATTCACCTATCTCAGTCGGCCATCTACCTCAACTGATAAGTTGATCAGTCGAATGTAAGAATACACTTTAGCTGCATTCACGTATGCTTTTCTCTTAGCTTTTTTATCTCCACAATTGGAGTCTCCTCCTACAATCAATAATATAATTTTTATATCAAGCTCTGGCTTCTGGTGTTTCTTTGGTAAGTCTAGATTATCTTCTGAATCATTATCCCAACCTCTCTTCTTGTCATCTCTGCCTTTGCATAGGGATTTTGATCTTCTTTTGAAGTCCCGATCTTATGTCCAATCCACAAACTTAGTAATATTTCCCCGACTAATAAGGGACTAAATTTTAACTTTTAGGACAATGCAATTATTGGTGGTATGCCCATGATCTTTGTGAAATTTACAGTACTTAGATTTTTCACTCTGGTTGGAGGTGATTTTAACATTTCAGACCATTTTAAGTATCCGATGCCCCTAATTTCCTCTAGGATGTGATTCACATCAATGGTGAGAGGATGTATTCCTCATCCTTCCCGGGCTTCTGAACTTTCTAGTCTTTTTTCTCCTTCTTCTTCGAACTCTTTTGATTGTGAGCTTTAGCTCCTGGAACTTTCTTGGTAGTCATAACTTTCTTAGCATTCATAATTTTACCAGCCTTTGCCATTAGCTCTTTCTTGTTTTAGGATCCTCCTTAACCAACGCATAATATAGTTTCTTGGGAAGAAATCCACTAATCAGAGCAGTGATGATAGTCTTTGCTTCATATTCCACCACCTATAATTTCTCACTGTTGAAGCAAATAATGTATTCACGAGTAGTTTTTACTAGTTTCTAGCGAACGTTTAATAAATGGGCTACTCCTTTAATAGGCTTAGCTTCAAAACAGAAGTTACTGATGAACAGTTCGACGAGATCTTAAAAACTGGAAATTTAACCTCTTGGTAAATTGTTATACTAAATTTGAGCAGCTCCAGTGATACTGCTTGAGAACGCTCGGTAGCGCATCTCATTAGGGAAAAATATATATTAGTGGCAGCCTGATATTTTTCAACATGGAGTACATGGTTCGTCTTACCATTATATTAGGAGTAACTACTAGTGGTTTGAATTTAAAAGGTGTGGATAATTCCATAATGGATAAAACAAAGGGATAACCCTTCAAAAACTCCATTGTATGGCATTTTTAGTCTTGGCTATCTCCCCCAAGGGATTTTATAATCGCTATATTGATCCCTTCCAAGAATGATCTTTTGTCTTAGATTTGGTCGAAGCAGTCGGGGTAGCTTTACCATGTGTTCATGCTGAGCTCTCTTCGTAAGAAGTCGGCTCGAAATTCTTGGATCCTTAAATGGTAACTTTAGACCTAACTGATCCTTCACAATGCTCGTCACGATGATCACGAGATCTAGCTTGATCTTTATAATGGACCCTAGTTTCTCAAGGACCAAGACAATCTATGGCAGAACCCTTGCTCAATTATTTCAAAGTGCTTGACCATTTTAGATGAAAAATCGACCATTATAGTAATCATTGGATCTGATTGAAGAAGCTGCTCCTGGGTAATAAGACATGTCACGTGAAGATCTGGAATATTAACTCCTTTAATTTCTATGAGGATAAGGTGTCTCTTATCTCTTGTGGGATAGAGTGGCGATAAATCTAGCATGGAGTAATTGAGCCAGTTGTCTCATTATTTCCTGCATCGCCTCCTGCCCTTTGGATAGGTTGATTAGGATTCCTTGCAGATCTCTTGCACCAGATATAGAGAAGGAGGTAAAATCATTGCCCCCAATGAGAATTCTTTCTATAATTCTAGTCATCCTTCAAAAATGAATTAAGGAATATTGATGAACGGAATTGGTAGAGAACAATGATGGCATGTTGTTCTCAGCGACAATGCCAATCTGTTGATATCTAAATTTGGATATTAAATTACTAAAGTTATAATCATAAATAAATGAAATAGAGAAAATAATAAAAGGATTTTTACGTGGTTTGGCTCTGAGAATGAGCCTAAATCCACGAGTGAATTGGGTTACGATTATATTCTAATCTCAAAATTACAATTACATGGTGTAAGGATCATGAAAAATCTATCCCTTTGAGTTAGGGGAGATAGAGTAATCAAAAGGTGGAATACCTTATAGATTCAAGCATTTACACTTGTACATAGTAATGGCTAGTTGGGTGCCCTTTCACATGTATGTGCATGCTAACTATTGAATATCCCACGTGTGGACTTTCATGTGGATGATGATCCAACTTCTTGGAGGTGGTCGCTAGAGAGGCCAACTAACTATTAACTATGCCGACTAAGTATGATATTGTGTGATAAGTCCTTTGATAATGTTGATAAGTATCACTATATTATCGGTCCACTTAGTTAAGTAATTTTAACCCACAACATAGAATTTATAGAAAACTTGAGAAAATGAAAATTTACGAGATTTTGATCGAGAGGCAAAAGACCTTAAATTATATTTTAGCATTGATTTCTCTTCAAAATTTAAAGATGGAAAAGAATCCAAAGGCAAGTGAGGTGTTATTTTTTCGTTAAACCCTTAGAAGTCCGAGCGTCTTCATCCCCTAATTCAAGATTAATGACTGTTACATCTTCAATGTTTCCTAAAACATCAAAGGATTTGCTGACATGAGTAATTTGAACTTTTTTTTTTCAATTTTTCCACCAACTGAGTCTTCAAGAAAGAAAAGAGCTTGAGCTAAACTAGTACACATTCCCAAATCATACTCGGTGGAATTGTGTAATTTTGTATTTGTTATATTTTTGGTTTGGCTCCATTCCACGGTAGCGGGATTTGCAAAAATTAAATTAGAATGAGAGGTTGTATTAGGATTAGGAATTTCAAAATAAAAATTAACCCCCAGAGTATCATAATCTGGGATCACATCATCTGGCATAATGGTTTGATAAAAAATTTCTAGCAACACATTTCTAATTTCTTCAGTTAGATAGGATCTTTTCAAGACATGCACTTGGTCACTAATTTGACCAATATCAATTGTACCATTTTGAATGTCTTTCTTGATATGGCCAACCCCACAATTTGAGTTCACTTTTGCGGCTTTAAAATAAGAACAATTCCTCACTTGGATTCTATCCACTTGTAATTGATCCCCAATATTTTCACCCATTGGAACGTTAGTAGATTTATCCTCCTAAACTTGTATCTCCTCAATATCTGGAGATTCTAGACTTTGTGGATTAGTTAGCATCGAAGTAGATAGAAGCATAACTGTCAGCGCCACTTCTCATTGAATTAATCCAACACTAGTAGGGATAGTATTTGATTATTTATCAACATCAATATTTCTTTGATTCTTAAGAGATTTTTGGTGAAAGAAAAAAATAGAATGGACTTCTATATTAGATACCAGCCAAAGTTTTTCTTGTTTTGAAATAACGCATACTCTATTCAATAAATTCTCATCATCCTTATCACGAGAAGAAAATAGAGAATTAGTATTTTCATTTTCCTAATCGTACGGGATATCTTCAAGATGGGGCATTTCATATATAACCAAATCCACCCTTTCATTAACACAAGTATAATGCCGAGAAAGATCTGAATTATTCCTAAAAAATGGGTTTTTCGGTTTTTACCACCTCCTTGAGGTTTTCTTAGCACATTTGTTTGAAGACAAACTTGTTTTTTTAACACACTTACATATAGAAATTGAATTATCTATGCAACCATCGTAATCACAAAACTAAGGGAGTTGCTTGATCACAAATTCAATCGAAAACCTCACATCATCCTCCCTTTCAATAGTAGCAAACTTTGGCAGATCATAGAAAAACTCGACTTAAATTATAATACTTTCAAATAACCTATATTTTTGTTCTAGTGTTATGGGATCAATACTTGTAATCTCTAGTAACAATCTTCGATGCCAATATTCATTAAATAGATCAAAAAATCTAACACAAACATTTAAAGTACATGAAACATGATTTAACAGTTTGAAATATGGGGTCCATTTAATGGATTTGAACAAACTAATATCAAGATTAACAAGCTCATTAATCAATGCAATATTCATGTCTTGAAATGATTCAAAGTACATAATGTAAAAAACCTTTCCTTTAGACATAAGTCTCCATGGATGGTTTATTTTCCAAATGGTTGTTATCAAGTGATGAAGAGATTTGGCAGAGATCGATTTCATACCTTTGTATAAGTTGAGTCTTCCAAGTAATTTGTGTTTACATTCATCAAGAGAGTACTTATAAATTCCATTTGATATCTTGATGATGGGTTATTTAACATGATAGGATGGTTCAGGAAAATTTCAAAATATATGAGGCAATGGTGTTAATGGAAGCTTGGATTTGAGGAGGCACATCACTCTTACTAGATCCATATTTAATCACCTGAGCAAAAGTTGGAGATAACATCTGGTGGGCACCATAACTGGACTCGTATCATTACTCTATTAATCTAACCAAAACCAGCTTGATGGGTAATTCACTCTTACTTATCTTAGACTATTTCATAGATGAATGTGTGTGTGTGTGTGTGTGTGTGTGTGTATGAGGGATAGAGAGAGAGAGAGAGATCATGTCATACAAATATATTCAATGTTGATTTCAACATGTAAAAAAGTTGATAAAAAAATTCAACCATTTTTTTGCATTTAACTATGAGTTCTAAAAAAATCATTGCTTTACCATTTTTTGCCAAAACACAATCTTTATTAAAAAGATGGGTATTTTACAGGTGATGTTTCTCACTGCATGTTGGATCCTGGTGCTATTAGAAATATTATTAAACAAAAACAGGAATAAAAATATATGGAACCTGAACATAAAGTTTGGAAAAAAAACATGACACCGAGATATCAGCAAGAACATCAGCACACACATTAGTTGCACGAAAACATAAACAGAGGAAAACATGTAAGAATCTCTGAAATCCATCACGAATGGCTTGGATAAAATCCATGTGAGATGGAATCTGGGATGCATTCCTTTAAACCATATTAAATACAATTTGACAATCGATTTTCTTTTCAATACATTTAATGCCCATATGATATGTTAGGTCTAAACCAGTTTTCATGGCCCAAATTTTGCGAGCACTGAAGACGCATACCCTATATTTTATGAAAAAGTGTAAATAAATTCTTTGTGAGAGTTACAAAGGATTTCACCAATAGAAGCGTGTCCCGTTGCATGGTATTTCTCATCGTTCATATTTCAATTGAAAAAAGTAGGCGTCGAATGAGTCCATACTATATTAAAGTCTATATAAGGCACAACAAGGCATAATCTAGGGTTGGGTTGGGATGGAGGAACTGTAATATCTGGTTGGAGAGAGTTTGTAAGACAAGAAACTTACTAATGGGTTTATTCTTGAAAATAGCCTTGTTCCTAGCATTCCATAGGACCCGGAGAAGAAATAATGACCAGAGCGACTGGTAATTGGCAGTAGATGGATACCAAAAATCATCCAACCGCTTAAAAATACAGACAACTGAAATGTTGACTAATGCATTAGGCATATGGAGTTGGAATAAAATAGGGCAACTAGTGTATATATGGAAGTTAATGTCGTCTAACTCACAAAAGGAACATAATGGTGAGGGAAGTTTGTGATAGTAGAATAGGTGGTCCGCCATGGGCAATGCCTAGTGAAGAATGAACCAGAGGAAAATTTTAAGTTTTAGGGGGTATCGTAGTTCGTCAAAGCCACTCCCACGGGAGTGCCAGATAATGTTGGGCATACTCGGCATAATTAAGCCAATGATATGTCTCTTTAATCATATAAGAGCCCGTCCTTCGGGGCTAATACGGTATATCTAAAGTAGAGCAGGGGAAATGTAAATGGACTGGATGTAAGGTAAAAAAATCAACTGACAGCCACTTTGCTAACTGAGGGAGATTTAACTGATAATGACGGACGAAAGAGTTTTGAGGAGACTCTAGCACTGACAAGGGAAGATATGGGAACTGCTGGCTCAGGGGTTCTTGCAGGACCCATATGTGATGGCCAAATAAAATATGTCCGAGATGAATATGCCATTTAATACCGCGTTGGAAAAAGGGTAGGAGTTTTAAGATCTTGATCCAGATTCAGGAGGCACACATATGTCATGGAGCTGTTAGCAGGGTCGTCTGAGGAAAATATTTATGTTTTATCGTTTGAGAACAAATATTCTTTGGATGAGAAAAAAACTTCCAATGAAGTTTAATCATATAAGCAGTATTTAAGGTATGGATATTTGTAAACTCTCCATATTGTTTAGACAGGTTTATCATCGACCAAGGAATAGTCGGCCTTTTATGTGATAATTTTATGAATTCCAAAAGAATGTTTTGATTTTTGTCATGAATGATTTAAGAAGGTAAGTAGGGAATGGATACGATGACATAAAATATGAGGTCGTAGCCGTACATACTACATTAATGAGCGTGGTAAAGCCATCGTAGGACTAAAAATTATTACATCAAGCTTGAAGTCGACTGTCAAGGGCTTCATTAAACTCAAGGAACATCTGATGAGTTACCTATTCGGTGATAACTGGGCGTCTGAGATATTTATCTTGGCCCTGACCTCAATGAAATCCAAGCTTTCACATTGTTGTGTGAAGAACAGTATGCGGGGTGGAAGGTTAAAAGGTAATCGTTAATTTGTCCTTACTAATGGTTCGTCCAGAGATTGCCACAAATTTGGTGAGAATGTACAGGAAGAGAGTTATGGTACGAGGCATAGGTTGAATGAAGAAAATACAGTCATCCACAAAGTCAAGTTCGGGAATCATAGGCACTTTATGAAAGGTCCTGTCGTGCCCCGGCTTAATTAAGTTAAGATTATCATTTTAATGTAGAAATAAATTTCCTTAAACAATAATTTACTGTAAATGTCTCGGTAAGTAGCACCATTGTTTTTTTTCTTTCCTTTTTTCTTTTTCAAAAGCATGTTTGGATGACAACATAACTACATTCACATGTAATTTACAAGTACTAAACAACTTTATATATAAAAAAATCGTTAGTTTAACATTTACCCAAAAAGATTATTGACATTCAACACATATTAGATATCCATCACTCCCCCGTTTAAGGTCCTAACTTGGCAGTGAACTCCAAACGATAGGCATACCTGAAACATAACATTATAGGAGTGTAAGCAACACAAACTTAGTGAACGACCATATTCCACACATATACCATATATATATAACTAATTTGAATAATAATTTTTATTTTCTAATGTCATAACCCAACAGGAATTGTGTAACTCTCACAATCCTGGACCCGCCACACTCCAATTAACCCACCACAGTTAATAGGGACCACCACATCCCATAATTAGGCTCGAATACAACAAACATTTACATTTCATTAACGAGACCGTCACATCCCGTAGGACCCACCACAGTCCTTAACATTAGATAAAGGACCCGCCACAGTCCATAACATTATATAACATCACATATCATTCTTAATCATATACATATGTTTCATAAATACAGCATCACTCCCATAAGAATCTTAACACATGAGTTTAACTACACATTTCCATATGAACATATAAGCATCTATATTCCATAGGATAGGTCACTCACCTTGAATTTGGTACTAATATTAATACCAGAACTATTTCCTTAGTATGGTAGTGTTAGCAGCTTCTCCACCTAACAATTCAACGTCATTAGTATTTGAATACACCAAATCACATTAAACTCAGTAACACATCACATCAGTTGGTCAATCTGACATAACTGAAAATTAAGTGGATATGATACTTCACATTTATATAACACCTTATTCATTTGGGATCTAACATAATTAACGTAATTAAATTAGGAATTCTCTAGACAAAGTTACGCGCATTTTATTACAACCTTTTCCAAATCATTTCTAGAGAAAAACAACAACAAAACTTTAACTTCAACACAACGCCCAAGCCAAAACAAAAGGTATTTTATTCTCCCCTTCAATTATATCATACTCATATATGTTCTCTAACATCTCCAATTGGAATTTCTTAATTTCAACAAGTATTCAATGATTTATGCCACTTTTAACACATCTAGGTCTAAGTAGACCATCAAAGCATAACTTAATATTTTCAAGCATATATAAACTCCACCTCTATTTTAAATCAGGGAAACATATATCAAACAAATTGAATAATTTAAAATTAAAGTTTCATTAATTTTAGAGTTCATTTGCTAAGTCAAGCAAAACGTCGAACACCTGGTGAGGGCAATTACACTTTTGGGATAGATTTTATACATGAACTTCAAACTGTCACCCAAGATTCATTTCTTTGTGTTTTTACATCATTTTAGGATATATTATACATATATGAGTCTATTGTAATCTCCAATTGAAATCATTTAACTTTAATAAGTATTCCATGATTTATGACACTTTTGACACAACTAGGTCGGAATAGAACATTAAAGCGTAACTTAACCTTTTTAAACATATATCACCTCTAACTCAGGTATCAATCATGTAAACATATACTAAACATGTTTTAGTATATTCACACATCGTATATATGAATGTACGACATCAAAAAGATTCATGAGAAGGAAATTCAAAAAAATGGGACTTTGAAATTAACATTCACGATCCTAACATAACTCCTCACGTATCATCTTAAGCCATCCTTAGTTTAACTCAATTTGGCAAAATGGGTATCATTTAAATATTCATACAAATCATAAAAAAAATATACCAAGGGCTTAACTCATCCATGTGACCAACTTTAATAAACAGATAATTACCTTACGAGAATTCCCCGATTTATGGTCATTTTCCGAAGGATTTCTTCCTTGACTTCCTCTTTTTCTCTCTCCTTAGGCAAAATACTTTTCATGGCTGAATTTGATGAAGAATGGGGTCATTTTAGTGGGTTTAAGTCTTCCTAACAAGCCTACCATTCCAACCAATCACAATATAACACATGGCACTATATAAGACAAAATATCATTTAAAGCTAAATGACCACTTCACCCCAGGTTCATAGAAAGACAATAACTTCTCACTCGAATGTCTGTTTGATGCACCATTTGTTGTGTTATAAACTTAACTAATATATCTAAAACTTTGATATTTTTTGTTTTCCCCAAATCATAAAACTAGTACGCCTAATTCGGGCCCTAACAGAAGAGTAGCAATTTACCGAAAATCTCAAAACATTCACATTTGGCGACCTAACATCTCCAATTTCGGACCAACACCTTAGTTTAATTTTATAATCATAATGATGTATGAAAAACATATTTTCATGATGTATTTAATCACATAACTAATCATTATGTTCTAAACA
This sequence comes from Sambucus nigra, assembly GCA_949130495.1. Classification (NCBI taxonomy): domain Eukaryota; kingdom Viridiplantae; phylum Streptophyta; class Magnoliopsida; order Dipsacales; family Adoxaceae; genus Sambucus; species Sambucus nigra. Next base: position 465,377,227 of record OX422209.1, on the reverse strand, counting down.
AGTTATCCCCGATCATAAGCTCGATTAACATCTAATGCAACCAACCCATATATCACATGAGTATGCATCCCCCAAATATGATAATTAACATTTTTTACACCCCTCATCAACTTATAACTTATAACTTATAATTAATCATATAATTAACATTCATAATCACGTTTTAGGGCATTACAATTCTACCCATCTTATAAAAATTTCGTCCACGAAATTTAACATATAAGAACTTACCAAACAGATGAGGATATTACACCTTCATGTTATTACCTCTTTCCCAGGTAGAATACTCCACATTTTGACTTTTGACATTACCTTAACTAACTGAATCATTTTTATTACATAACACCTACTTTTTCAATCTACATTTAGCGATTGGTTCCTCCATATAGGTCAAGTCATCTTTAAGCTCTATCGATTGTGAAATAAACAGAGGTGAAGGATCGGTCACGTACTTATGTAACATTGATACATGAAAAACATCGTGTATCCTAAACAATTCTTATAGAAAAGCCAATTTATAAGCTAGAATTCCAACTTGTTTACTATTTCATAAGGGCCAACGTACCTAGGACTTAATTTTCCCTTGTTCTAATCTCCTAACAACTATCCAAGGATAAACACGTAGGAATACTTGATCACCTTACTCAAATTTCAATTCCTTTTTTATGTTGTCTTCATAACCATTTTTTTATCTACTTTGCACCGCCTTCAAGTGATTTTGAATAAGATTTATCTTCTCAGTAGTCAGTTGCACAATTTCTGGACGAAGTAGTTTTTCGTTCCCCTACTTTGGTCCAACACATTGGGGTCTTGCACTTCCTCCTATACAAGGTTTCATAAGGAGCATTTCAATACTCAACTGATAACTATTATTATAAGAAACTCTATTAGTGATAAGTGTTCATCCCAACTTCCCTTAAACTCTAATACATAAATTCGTAACATGTCTTCGAGTGGATGGATCATTCTCTCTGACTGCCCATCAGTCTGAGAATGAAAAGTTGTACTAAATTTCAATTTAGTCCCCAAAATTGTGGTAAACTAGGCTAAAAGTGTGAAGTAAATTTAGGATTTCGATCATAGATAATAGAAACAGGTGCACCATGCAATCTAATTATCTCATTCACATATATGTTGGCGTATGTATCCATGGAATAAGTAGCTTTTAACTGTACAAAAATGTGTCGACTTAGTCAATATATTAACGACAACCCAAATAGAATCAAACCTTCATGATAATTTTGGTAAACTTATAACAAAATCGGTAGTAACATGCTCTTATTCCCACTCAAAAATGGGTGAGGATTGTACTAAACCATTAGGCTTCTGAAGCTCCGCCTTCACTTGTTGGCAAACTAGACATCTAGCAACAAAATTTACAATGTCGTTTTTCATTCTCGGCCACCAATAATATTGTTTCAAATTTCTATAAATTTATGTGTTTCTTGGATGGATAGCATATAACTAACAATGGGATTCCCCTAAAAAATTTCTCCTCAAATTAGGCACATTAGGTACAAACAAACGGTTATAATACATAACAATGTCATCATTATGAAAAGAAAATTCCTTTTCTTTACTCTTTTTCATATTATCTTTAATTTTCTACAATTCTATATGCCCTGCTTGTGATGGTCGTACCAGTGTATTAGCATAGGTCTAGCATTTAAATGCGCTAGTATTCCACAGGACTCATTTAAAGTTAATTTCATCCCCATTAAAGTTAACTCTCTCAGCAGGTCAACTCGAACACAAGTAATAAAAAATACTCTACCTAGCGAGTTTCTACTCAAAGCATCGGCAACAACATTAGCCTTACCCGAATGGTGATATATTGTGTAGTCATAACCCTTTATAAATTCCATCAATCTTCTTTTCAAGCAACACAATTTCCATCATAAAAAATAACATGCCCTAAAAATACTAGTTTGGTCTAGCCAAAATTCACATTTAGAAAATTCAGCATATGACTGCTTCTCTAGCAAGGCCTGTAAAATAATACGCAGATGACGTTCCGTTCCCCAAGAAATTTAAATTCAGGTTCACCCGGTAACCAAAACACTACCTCCCTTCTAAAGCAATCTAAACATACATGATATGAGGAAAACCAAACGATACCTAATATCACATCAAAGTCATGCATACTAAAAGGTAGTAAGTCAGCCAATAACTCCTTTTCACTTATTTTCAGCATACACTCCCTACACACCCTATCAATAAAAACAAATCTCCCACACTAGAGTAATAATAGCTCAACCTGAATCTAATGATGATAGTGGTTTATTAAGATGCAATTGATAAAGCAAGACACAAAGAATGTGTAGAACCATGATCTATCAACACATAAGCATATTTATCATTCATACGTAAGAATAATCATCTAGTGATTTCTTATCAATGAAAGTCAATTCCCAACTCATATATTATGTCATACCTTTATATATATATGTTGAACATTCACACATAATATATTATCGGTTGTGTCCTCTTATATTCACAATGAGTGAACATTCTTAATAAACCAAACATCATTATTTACGTTTCTCACTTCATTCCTATAGTCCTTACTTATCATCGTATAGCATTTCAAATAATAAATATTCTAATATAAGACTAACTTCTTTTAGTTCATCTCTCCAACTTCCATTCAATACTTCAATTGATAAACATTATATTACAATACTAGCTTATTTCATGACATCCTCTCATCTTCCACTCAATACCAAATTCATGTGTTCGACTTGGACTACTATCCGTATCATCTCTGAAATTTTAGAGTATGTTAAATATCGTTCCTACGATCCTTAATCTAAACATAGCCTCACTACTTTCCATATATCGATAATGAACAATCATTCACCAAATGTTTACTTTTAACTAATATTCCATATTCACTTTCATGTATATTGTGCAGTCATGCATTATGAACTCAATATAACTTCTCACTATATTTCTATTTCAGTATCATTTGATTGTTCTTTAACTAAACATACAATGATCTTAACAATTCATTTATCCAACACAATAACTTTACAATCATAATCTTGCTCCAATCCTTATTAACATAACAGTCTTACGCAACATCATTAATACACTCATCTTACCCATTTGATAACATGGATGTTAAATGTAACCTCACCACTTAGAACTTCAACCATACTTACCAACCCCTTAATACTTCTCTAACTATTACATATCGTATTTCTTTCAAATAACTTGTACAAATACCTTAATGAATCACATTATAGTATCTCACATAGCACATTCTCCTTACACATACTTCTTGGTGACTCCATATAATGTCAATCATATTAATTATATAACCTACTCTTAGTGGTAACACCTACACACAATGACAAATACAATTCAATATTCACCCAACCCAATTGTAACTGTTTAAATCTGACTAACATCTTTCCCATACTCATCCACAACACATATTCTTAAAAGGACTCCTTAATATTTTTAAACTTCCAACTCTTTAACACCTTATCTAAACTTTACTATTCATATAAGCTTTTCAAAACATCACAAGAGTAATATCCACTACATGTACTCATACTATTAAAGACATACATATCAACTCTCATTACTCTTTTATTCTACTTATCATATTTCACTATGAACCCATATTCTGATTATTTGTAATATATCGACTAGTTATTGAATTTCGTACCTTTTCACATATATAAACATATACAACTACTAACCTTGTAATTTAACCTTTACTATGTGAATCTTCATTTTTTATTCACACTCCAACAATTTAAGTCTCATCATAATCATGTAACCATAATTCTTCTCAATTCTCATCCTTTAACGGAATATATGTTCCCGTACATCACTCTCCAATATAGATGAGGAGCGCACCCATTCATAATGATATACGTAACACGACTTAAGTCCACATATACTAGCAGAGGAAGAGATCACCTCTAATACTTCACAATTTGTATACCACATTGTGTCTTAAAAAAAATCCTTCAATGACACATTTGTTAATACAACATATAAAACAATGCAATGCTTTATGTTAAAATACATGTATTCGTTGTCATCCCCGAATAAACCTTCGCATCTTCTTTCCTTTCATGCAAGATCCTTGCATTTCATATTACGTACAACAATATATATGTATAACTGACAAATGTTAGTCAACAAAGCCAATTTAAAACTTAATAACAAACCCTTCCTGTTCATGCCTCAGGAATTCAACATACTTAAATGTATCCCTTGAAACTGAATACTTATGACACAAAACAGTTTCTACGTCCACTGCCAATCTAGACCCTCACACCCTGTGCAGAACCTAATAACCATGCTCTGATACTAAGTTGTCGTGCCCTTACGTAATTAAGTTAAGATTATCATTTTAATGTAGAAATAAATTTCCTTAAACAAAAATTTACTGCAAAGTCTTAGTAAGTAGCACCATATTTGTTTTCCTTTCCTTTTTCTTTTTCAAAAGCATGTTTGGATGACAACATAACTACATTCACATGTAATTTACAAGTACTAAACAACTTTATATATAAAAAAAACTTCTTTAGTTTAACATTTACCCAAAAAGCTTGTTGATATTCAACCCATATTAGATATCCATCACTCCCTCGTTTAAGGTCCTAACTTGGCCGTGAAATCCAAACGATAGGCATACCTGAAACGTAACATTATAGGAGTGTAAGCAACACAAACTTAGTGAACGACCATATTCCTCACATACACCACATATATATAACCAATTTGAATAATAATTTTTATTTTCTAATGTCATAACCCAACAGGAATTGTGTAACTCTCGCAAGCCTAGACCCGCCACAGTCTAATTAACCCACCACAATTAATGGGGAAGACTGCATCCAATAATTAGGCCCGAGTACAACAAACCTTTAAGTTGGATTAACGGGACCGCCACATCCCGTAAGACCCACCACAGTCCTTAACATTATATAAAGGACCCGCCACAGTCCATAACATTATATAACATCACATAAGATTCTTAATCATATGCATATGTTTCATAAATACAGCATCACTACACATGAGTTTAACTACACATTTCCATATGAACATATAAGCATCTATATTTTATAGGACAAGTCACTCACCTTGAATTTGGTACTAATATTAATACCAAAACTATTTTCTTGGTATGGTAGTGTTAGCCGCTTCTATACCTAACAATTCAACGTCATTAGTATTTGAATACACCAAATCACATTAAACTCAGTAACACATCACATCAGTTGGTCAATCTAACATAACTGAAAATTAATTGGATATGATACTTCACATTTATATAACACATTATTCATTTGGGTTCTAACACAATTAGCGGAATTAAATTAGGAATTCTTTAGACAATGTTGTGCCCGTTTTATTACAACCTTTTCCAAATCATTTCTGGAGAAAAACAACAACAAAACTTCAACACAACCCCCAAGTCAAACCAGAAGGTATTTTATTCTCCCCTTCAAGTATATCATACTCATATATGTTCTTTAACATCTCCAATTGGAATTTCTTAATTTCAACAAGTATTCAATGATTTATGCCACTTTTAACACATCTAGGTCTAAGTAGACCATCAAAGCATAACTTAACATTTTCAAGCATATATAACCTCCACCAATGTTGTAAATCAGGGAAACATATATCAAATATATTGAATATTATAAAATTAATGTTTCATAAATTTTAGAGTTCATCTGCTAAGTCAAGAAAAATATCGAACACCTGGTGAGCGCAATTACACATTTGGGACAGGTATATACATATATGAGTCTATTGTAATCTCCAATTGGAATCATTTAACTTCAATAAGTATTTCATGATTTATGATACTTTTAACACAACTAGGTCGGATGAGAACATTAAAGTGTAACTTAACCTTTTTAAGCATATATCACCTCTACCTCGGGTATCAATCATGTAAACATATACTAAACATGTTTTATTATATTCACACATCGTATATATGAATTTACTACATCAAAAGGCTTCATGAGAAGGAAATTAAAAAAAAATGGGACATTGAAATTAACATTTACGATCCTAGCATAAGTCCTCACGTATCATCTTAAACCATCCTTAGTTTAACTCAATTTGGTAAAATGGGTATCATTTAAATATTCATACAAATCATAAACAAAAATATACCAAGGGTATAACTCATCCATGTGACCAACTTTATTAAACAGATAATTACCTTACCAGAATTCCTCGATTTATGGTCATTTTTCGAAGGATTTCTTCCTTAACTTCCTATTTTTCTCTCTCCTTGGGCAAAATATTTTTCATGGCTGAATTGGATGAAGAATGGGGTAATTCTAAGGGGTTTAAGTCGGCCTAACAAGCCTACCATTCCAACCATCACAATATAACACGTGGCACCATATAAGACAAAATATCATTTAAAGCTAAATGACCACTTTACCCCAGGTTCGTAAAAAGACAATATCTTCTCACTCGAATTTCCGTTTGATGCACCATTTGTTGTGTTAGTAACTTAACTCATATATCAACAACTTTGATGTTTTGTGTTTTCCCCAAATCATAAAACTAGTACGCCAAATTCGGGCCCGAACAGAAGAGTAGCAGTTTACCGAAAATCACAAAACTTTCACATTTGGCGACCTAACATCTCCAATTTCGGACCAAGACCTTAGTTTAATTTTATAATCATAATGATGTATGAAAAACATATTTTCATGATGTATTTAATCACATAACTAATCATATGATATAAACAAGTTATCCCTGATCATAAGCTCGATTAACATCTAATGCAACCAACACATATATCAAAGGAGTATGCATCCCCCAAATATGATAATTAACATTTTTAACACCCCTCATCAACTTATAACTTATAATTAATCATATAATTAACATTCCTAATCATGTTTTAGGGCCTTACAAGAGCTATCATGTGCTTCAGCAAGCACTCCCACTCCACCTTTCGTAAAATCACATTAAAGGCCAAAATGAATAAATATGGATAAAGTGGATCTCCGTGGCGGAGGACTCTTGATGGATAGAAATGCTCCCCAAGTTTCCCATTAGTGAGCGTATTGAACGATGTGGAGGTGACACATTCCATAATATAACAAATCCACAAGTCGGGGAACCCATGTTGCTATACAACCCACTGAAGAAAGAGCCCTTATAGTTGGTCATATGCCTTGGATAAATAAATTTTAAAAGCATAGTTGCCCTTCTTGGATTCGGACTTCCCCATCGAATAAGGATATTATCCTGAATATGTCTATTATCCACAACACAGTTTGGTATGGGAGCATAAGATACTGTAGAATGGGTCGTATAATAAACTAATAGGTTTGATATGTTGAACTTGAGTGGGGTGCTGAATGTAAGGGAAAAAAATTAGTAGTGTACAGTTTAACTCTTGAGGCAATGTTCTAGATCGGAAGAAGCCATGGATGATATTGTACACGGATGTGCCCACCACATTCTAGAGGAGTGGGAAAAATTCAATTGTGAGTCCATCCATTCCTGGGCTCTTATTTTTTTCCCGTACGTTGGAAGGGCTCTATATCTCTGCATCTGTAATCGGTTCCAGTAACCGGGATTTATCCCGAGGCTTTAGAGGAACAAAAGGATACTCGACAGCGGACGGAGGCAAGTAGGAGGAAGTGTAAATATTCACATAAAATTGTTGAAATTGAGTATGATTGCCTTGTTGGACCTATGTCAGCCCGTGTCTGGGTTAAAAATAACGTGTATAGTGCTTATCAGTCGACAGTGGATAACACATGCGTGAAAATATTTAGTATTACTATCACCCTCATGAGTCCACTTAATTTAATGTTTATTCTTCCAGTACTTACATTCTAAGAGAAGACAGTACAGGAGAGTGTTAATTCAAAGAACTGTTAATATGGTGCCTAAGAGTTTGAAGTTCGCGCTGCAGATTCGAAATAGCGGTGGCCAAATTACCAAACGTGGTACGTTTTCATGCAATAAAGCCCTGCCAAAAGTAATGTGCTTTTCAAGAGAAAAAAAACTACATGCGAGCAAAACACAAGGCGATTCCACTATGTTTGTAGCAAATTAATAAATGAAGGATTGTGGGCCCATTCCATCAGTGCTTTACCATTGTTTTACCATGTAGCATAGAGAAATATATAACAATCACAATTGTATTTCTCCGACTTTTCTATTTCTAACAAACAAAATTACTTGATAGACATAATTATTGTAAATGGGCTTAGAAGAGATCATGTACTTTAGAATATACTTCATGTTTTTTTCACCCTTCAACCTAACAAGAGCTTTCCGTGCTTATTATATTGGAAGCATGATGAGTTTGGAAAAAGATGGCATAATCCAAAATCTTTTAAATATGTTTATGGAATACGGCACAAAATAGCGGATCTTGCGATCTTCGAGGATAAGGTCGCAGTATACTGAGTATTTCCAAGGAATAATGATAGACTCCACCGATCCCATCCCCCATTTCATCTCCACCTTTCATTTCAACCAAAACAATCATATCTCTTGATTTTTTTTTTAAAATACATTATATTCGTACACTTGTTATTTATTTTAAACAAAAATTAAAAGATACTCTCTTATTTTTTTTAAACTTAATAAAAAATTAATAAAAACTAGAGTTATGATTTATCTTAAAGATAAATTAATTTTACATTAAACAAAAATTTAATGATTAATTATTAAAATATTCTTAAAATATTTTTTAATACACATTTAGTCCTATCCTTTTTATTTTGTTCCAAAAGACCTCAAACACTAATTTAATCAACATTCTCTTATTTTTAAAGGTCTGCGTCAACGACACATTTTGAGTGTTTTTATTTTGTTCCAGAAAAATCTTCAAACACTAACTTAACCAATATTTTCTTATTTTTAAAGGTCCGCGTCAACGACACACTTGAAGTGTTTTTATTTTGTTCCAAAAAACCTCAAACACTAATTTAACTAATATTATTTTATTTTTAAATATTCGTGCCAACGGCACACTTTGAGTATTTTTATTTTGTTCCAAAAAAAACTTCAAACATTAATTTAATCAATATTCTCTTGTTTTTAAAGGTCCGCGTCAACGGCACACTTTGAGTGTTTTTATTTTATTCTATAAAGTCCTCAAACACTAATTTAAACAATATTATCTTATTTTTAAAGGTCCGCGCCAGCGGCACACATTGTGAGTTTTTATTTTGTTCCAAAAAGTACTCAAACACTAATTTAACTAATATTCTCTTATTTTTAAAAGTCCGCGCCAGCGGCACAAATTGAGTGTTTTTATGTGGTGAGTGACGTTTTGGAACATAGTTTTTTTATTTTTGTTGCGAGGAACTTTTTAATAGTAAACATAGTTTTTTTAGTTAAAAAAAATATTAGCTTTAATTTTAATAAAAAAAAACTGTTTAATTTAATATTTTAGATTCACGACTGATTAGTGCCGCTCGCCTGAATCTACATTCCCGAACCAACATCATTTATTAAATGCGGGTCTGCGCCAGCAACACTAATCAATCGCGAATCTAAAACATCAAATTAGTAGGTTATTTTTTTTATTTAAACTGAATTTATAAAAGAAAAGATCAAATACTAAAAAGTCCCTCAAAGATTTTTTAATACACATTTAGTCCAAGCGTTTTATTTTGTACCAAAAAATCCCTTATTCTCTTATCTTTAAAGTTCCGCGCTAGCGGCATGATAAAACCTTTTTGACATGATGAATGACTTGTTGGTGCAAAATAAAAAGAGTTGGACTAAATGTGTATTAAAAAAAGTTCGTGAGACTATTTGGTATATGCGTCCCAAAAAAACTTGTATCGTCCCTTAGCTAACATAATTTAATTGACATTAGATAGAACATAAAACATAATTTATGTTGCAGCATGTCGTGTTTTAATTAAGTTATGTTCGTATTTGGTAAAAAAATCGTTTTTTATCGCATTTAATTGAGTCATTCGGGTTATTTTAAATTAGTCATATTCGTGTTCCTTTTTTTTTATTTATAAAAACATTGTTTTTTTTTTTAATGCAATTTTTTTTAATAAAAATATATATATTATTTTTTATATAAAAACACAAGTAATTAAGCAAATGATGTGCAAGCTGGGATGAGGATGGAGCTTTCAGTATGGAATGGGGATAGAGCTTTCGGGGGAGTGTAGCAGTACTCTTTTAAAAAACCTAACAAAGAAGAGGATAAACGAAGGCTTTCACACTGGAAGAATCCAACACGAGTAAGCCACCGAAAGCATACTGGATTTATACTGTCTATCTTATCTTTCTACCTTTATACTGTCCTATCTTATCCTTCTTTGAAAATCAAACACTATGACTAACAAAATCGTCTCTCTCACTTCTATTCCATTCGGAAGTGAGCCCTCAATACATGATCCAGAAGGAATAACAAGAAGTTAGTAAGCGTTCTACATAAAGGGGTTAAATTATTTAGGGCAATTTGTTGGGTATTGGTTTATGAGTATTTTAAAAATAAAATTATTGATTATTTGTTATTGTTGCTTATTCCGTGATTATATTAGTTTTATCATTTTTTGCTAATTTTAATTGTCAAAACATAATTTGAAATATATTTTTAAATTTAGGACAATTATGTTGAATTTTTTTTATTGTTATTTATAATTTAGGGTAATATTTTGTCAAGGTATTTTGAAAAAAGTCTGCAAACAAAGTGGAGAAAAAAATGGGTGAATATAAATATTAACATTTTTAGGGTTAAAAACTTGCCAAAAAAAGTAAAAATGACCCTAAAAAAAATCGCCTCGGGTGCTCCCGCCCCCGAACCCCCCGCCTTTGTAAAAAAATTTCGCTCCCCCCAATCAAAAATCCTGGGTCCGCCACTGCTTAAATACCTTATCCATCTCTCTCTCTCTCTCTCTCTCTCTCTCTCACTAAGCTTTCTATATAAAGTGGTTTGTCTTATAATTTTCTTCGTAGAAAAAACAAGACACTAGTTATTTTTAACAATCACTACTACTATCACAATGCACAAAAGGGAGACTTTTGATGGTGTTATTTCTTATACACGTGTTTTTATAATTTATCGAATTATAATATAAAACAAATTATATTTTTGTAAAAAAAAATTAAATTACGAAAAAATAATGAATCGCGTGTTGAATACTTATTTTAAAGTAAAAATTTGGAATTTTGTGATTTTCTGTTATTCATATATTATTAACATCTAAGGTCTTTGATTTTTAAATTAGTTTCAAAATTACTCAAGGTGGCAAAACAATTTTCATTCTCTGCCCAAAAGTTTGATACATATAATGAAAGAATGGATTCTCCCCACACTTATTGTCGCTTACTCTTTGAAGAAATGAACAAGTTTGGTTAATCATCGATACATTCCATATTCCATTGGTATTTTATATTATTCGTTAGATGACCATTTAACCATAGAAATGACAGTTGCCATTGTCACTTTAGCATGATGATTCAATTTTTTTTAGTGATGACTTGATCTGATAAACATTTTAATTCCATGTACAATAACGACTGGAATATATATTATTTTCTTTGATAACGTTGAATGAATCGCTAATGTATAAAATCAATTTACGTCAATAAAATGATTCATTTCTATAAAAAACAAAATAGTGGACTCCGAAATGGTCAAATCCTAGTACAAATAATTTTGCTAAATTAGTCGATAATTATGTGCTCTTTACACATATTATCCAATTGCGTTTCATATTGCATTATGAATATGGTTTTCATTAACACATTATATACGTGTTAGTTTCTGTTCAACACAAATATATGTAAGGACATTTTTCACATGTCCGAAATGTTTCATTTATTTATGTCGTACGCCGCTACATTTGGCACGTCTCCTCACGATCTCAAAGGACGGCCTCTATCCGAATTCTGGGAATCAAGCATGCATTATCTCCACTAATATGTCCCACATCTGCCTCAATGACTTCACGTTCCAAGATTTTAGGGACTTAATGCAAGTGGTACGCAAGGGAAGTCAAAACCGTGAAAAAAGGCACAATAGGAGAGTTCAAGGGCATTTTCGTAATTTCACATCCATAGTTCGGAGGTCTGGTCAACTAGAAAGTTGAAGAGCTCGCCGCAACGAAGATACTGGAAAAAACGGCACCTCAATCCGAGCTACGGTGAACGAGTTATGACCTTTTGAAGATAGAGAAAATTCCTTAAAGAATGCTGTTTTTTTTGTACGCTGGATAGAATTTTAGAGTTTTAAGAACGTGGGACTCTTCATATTTTTTCCTATAAATACCAACTTCGGGGGAGTTGTTTTGCAAGACTTTAGGAGACGAATTTGAGAGTCCAAATACATCTAGTCTTCATATTTTTGAGTCCCAAGACTCATGTTTTGATTCACACATCATTGTCAAACCTTTGTGAATCCTTTTGCAACCCAAGAACACAACTTTGGTTTGTTCAACCCTTGTGGAGGAGACTGTTCTTCTTCTTCATTGCAGCCCTACTGGAAAGGGATAATTCCAGCCGCGACTACAGAATCCGATACCCGAGGGTAATTCTTAGTCAACTTGTATTTTCATTATAATCCGATTGTAAGCCGTTTTCTTACAAATTATAGTGAAAATAAATGGTTTTGCCCCTGAGGGGGATTTTTCCTTAATTGCATGTGTTTGAATGTTCTTGCGTAGATTATCAATTTATTCAATCACATACTGCTGCATGTTTAGGGTTTGTTTGTGTTAAAAGGGTTTTATATATAACTTGATAATTTGAACGCGAGCACACACGTTTCTCAAATTGGTATCAGAGCAGGTTACGCTAATCTATTGCGTATTCCTTTTTTTTCCGCAAAATTTTTCTAAGATATCAATTTTCTGAAAAAATTGATTTTTGAAAAAGTGCGTGTTCAAATGGAGAAGTTATATTATAAAATGCCTATTTTTGACGGGACAAATTATGCTTATTGGAAAGCCCGTATGAGGTCGGCTTTCACTACACCAAAATGGGTAAATTGTCACCTTTCAGCCGGCCAGCCTTGTCAAGGTCATTGACCGTGACAAAAAAACACGCGTTTTATGTCACGGTCATTGACCTTGACACGACCGTGACAACTAATTGTCACGGTCATTGACCGTGACAAGACCGTGACAAATTTAGTTGTCACGGACTTGTCACGGTCATTGACCGTGACAATTCGTGTCACGGTCAATGACCTTGACACGACCGTGACAACTTTTCCAGCAAAATCACTTTCCCCCTTCTTTTTTCCCTCCCACCGTTCCCTCCCTCTCTCTCTCTCTCTCGACTCGACGCTGCTCTCTCTCTCTCTCTCTCTCAGGTCCAATTTCTCTCTCTCTCTCTCTTCCATTTATATATATCTTTGTTTGTATATTTATGTGTGTATGTGTGTATATATATGTGTGTGTGTATGTGTGTGCGTGTGTGGGAGGGTGGGGCGGGATGGGGCAGGGTGGGGGAGGGGGTGGTGGAGGGGGGCAGGGGGTGGGGCGGGGTGGGGCAGGGTGGGGGAGGGGGCGGTGGAGGGGGCAGGGGGTGGGGTAGGGTGGGGTGCAGTGTGTGTGTGTGTGTGGTGGTGTGTTTTGGGGGAGGGGGTGGTGGAGGGGGGCAGGGGGTGGGGTAGAGTGGTGTGTGTGTGTGTGTGTGGTGGTGTGTGGTGGGGGAGGGGGTGGTGGAGGGGGGCAGGGGGAGGGGGTGGGGTGGAGTGGGGTGTGTGTGTGTGTGTGTGTGTGGTGGTGTGTGGTGGGGGTGGGGCGGGATGGGGCGGGATGGGGCAGGGTGGGGGAGGGGGTAGTGGAGGGGGGGAGGGGGTGGGGTGGGGTGGGCACACCTACGCACACACGCACACCTACGCCACACACACACGCACACCTACGCCCCTACGCACACACGCACACCTACGCCACACACACACGCACACCTACGCACCTACGGACACACACACACCCCACCCCACCCCACCCCCTGCCCCCCTCCACCACCCCCTCCCCCATCATTGTGTGAATAGGTATGAGATCATAATTTGGAGGAATTCACGTTCAAGAAATAATTTGGATTCCCTTTAGGGTCTTATGTCTTGAATTAATCTGAGGGGGTGGGGGTGGGGGCGGGGGTGGGTGGGGTTTTGAATATTATTTACATTCAAAATAAATAATTGATAATAGTTGGATAATAGTTGGATAATAATTGGATAATAGCATTCTAGTTCTTATGCGTACGCATTCAATAACCCTTAGACCCGTTCGAGAGTCATTACCCCTGTAATGAGATCTCTCGAATTGTCCCGTTTGGACAGTTTGAGACTGTATAATTTTTGTATAATATTCTTATTGGCTTAAAGTTGTTACTTTTGGAGGAAGTTCTGCAGTCGTATCTTAATGTTCTCTGGGTACATACTAGATTGACAAGTGTGACTGTTATTTTAATTGACCAATTGAAATAACACTCACACCTGCCAATCTACGTCGTGTACTTGGAGAACTAAGGGGATATGCTGTCGAATTTTTTTCAAATCGTAACAATGTGCATGAGCTATTAAGTATATTACAGAAAAATGCATTCTTGAATGGGATAGGACCACATACCCTTTAATAGGATAATTAAATGATGGGATAATTAAAAAAAACATACTATAAATCTAAGTTTTGTTTACCTTTAATAGGTGTTTAGTTGTGGTAGCTGTGATGGGATATCCGAAATACAAAGAGTGGATGGGTGAGACTAATAGAATGGGGGATGTGTTTCGCAGAGGTGCTAACGAATTTGTGAAATATGCAAAGAGATGTCGTAATGATGAAGAGTTTCCGTGTCCGTGTGCTAGGTGTAAGAATGGTAAGGTGTTTGAGTGGAAAACAGTTGAACTACATTTGTTAAGATCGGGTATGCAAGATAGTTATCGATTTTGGAGTTTTCACAGTGAATTGAAAGTTTCTTTTGTCCCTGACCAACCTTCACAACATCCTTCAACAAGTAGAATAGATGAAGAAGGGGACGACGTAGATCATAATATGTTAGAGGATTTAGTTGATGATGCGTACGGAGTTTATGAAGCTGAGGAGAATGAGGTTACTGATGATGTAGAAGATTCAAGTGCTCGTGAAGATAACACGATAAAACTTGACGATGACTACCAAAGTTTAAAATTTAAGGCGACCCAACCGTTATACTCTGGTTGTGAGAAAGATCAAACAACTTTACATGCCATGGTTGGTTTGCACAGTTTGAAGACGCAGTACGGTTTGTCTGGCAATAGCGTGATGGGAATTCTGAAATGGGTGAAGGGCTTATTACCCAAGGTGAATACACTTCCAAATAGCTATCCTGTTATGAAGAACAGTTTGAAAGGTTTGGGAATGAAGTATAAATCGATTCATGCTTGTGTGTATGACTGCATACTATACCGAAAGGAGTATGAAAATCTCGATCGTTGTCCGGTATGCGATGAACCTATATATGTCCAATCTACTAGTGAGGAAGGCACAAGCTCAAAAGTGCCTCAAAAAGTATTGAAATATTTTCCCGTTGGGCCTAGATTAAAGCGATTTTTCACAGTACCATGGATTGCAGAGGCAATGACTTGGCATGCTAGGGCAGAAGTAGAGGGTAATATCATGCGTCATCCTATTGATTCTACTGCCTGGCGGAGGATGAATTATGAGTATCCCGATTTTGCTCGAGAACAACGCAACATTCGTTTGGCTATATCAACAGATGGTTTCAATCCATTTGGAAATCTAAGCACCAATCAGAGTGTATGGCCAGTGATCCTAGCCCCACTCAACCTCCCTCCTTCACAGTGTATGAGACCTGAATTTTCGATGATGGCTTTATTGATACCTGGGCCAAAGGCACCAAGTGAAGACATTGATATCGACCTGGCTCCTTTGGTAGAAGAATTAAATGAGTTGTGGGAAGATGGTGTGCAATCATTTGACTCTTTTAGAAAAGAAGAGTTTACGCTGAAAGCTATGTTGATGTGGGCAATTCATGATTTTCCAGCTTATGGGACATTATCCGGATGTGTAGTACATGGTTATTTGGGGTGTCCTATTTGTGGAGAGGAGACTGAATCTCTTCGTCTATCCTCCAGCTTAAAAAATGTATACCATTGCCACATGAGGTTTTTACCCCCAGCTCATAGTTTCAGATTTGAGAAAGCTTCCAATTTTTTATTGGGCGGAGTTGAACATAGGCTACCGCCGAGACAACTTTCGGGTTCAGAAATTGAAAGTAAATCTTCTCAATGTGGCCCAAATATGCCAGGTAAGAATCCCAAATTTAAGAATTTCAAGCATAAGAAGACCCCAACTGGGAATGAAACTGAGATAAGAAAGGCATGGTCTCGGAGGTCAATTTTATTTGACTTCCCTTATTGGAAGAAAAACCCGGTGCGCCATGTATTGGATGTGATGCATGCAGAGAAGAACTTCGCTGAACATATTGTGGGTACTTGCCTTGGGGGGAGTCATTCGAAGGATGGAGAAAATGCACGAAAAGACCTTAAAACGTTAAAACTTAAACCACAACTATGGTTGAAAGAAGATAGTAGGGGAAGGACAATAATTCCCCCTGGTGCGTTTACTTTGACGAGTGAGGAAAGGAAGGTGCTTCTAGACACAATATATAATTTGAAGGGCCCATCTACTTTTTCGTCCAACTTGCAAAGGATTGTGAATTATGCTACTCATGATTTACATAAGTGTAAGTCCCACGATTGGCATGTGATCATGCAATTGGTTCCTCTATTGTTTAAGCACTGTTTCTCCAAGCACAAGGATTTGCGTAGGGCTATTATGCAAATTAGTATTACCTTTTCCCTCTTGTGTGAGAAGGTAGTGAATCGAGAACACATAGTGGCCGCAAAATTGGCTGTGAACGAAGCGATTTGTGTATTGGAGAAGTACTTTCCCCCAGCATTCTTTGACATAAGTGTTCACTTGTTGGTACACCTATGCGACGAGGCACTTCTTTGTGGTCCAGTTAGATATCGGTGGATGTATCCGTTTGAAAGATTGATGAAAGTTTTTAAAGATTACGTCAAGAATACGCGATACATTGCAGGATCAATTGCAGAGGAATAAATCACCGTGGAGTCATCAATATATACTCGGGAATATATGACTGACTCTACCAGCGTTGATGACACTGATGAATTCCTCGATGATGGTGGTAATGTGATGGGAAAACGAGTGAAATTAACGAGTTTGCAACATGAACAAGTAGCTCGTTATCTATTTGACACACATGAAGATGTCGAAGAATGGAAAAAGTAAGTTTCGAATATTATAATGTTTAACATTATTTTAGATTATTTTATACATGATTAATTTTGTAATATGCAGTAAATATGAAGCCTGTGAGAACAATAAAAGACGAAAAACAGTGGTACAATCAGACAGCGAATTTAGGCTATGGTTGACACAAGAGGTAATTACAATGAAAACAGTCGTTATATAACGTTACATTACACTCATATTTTACCACTAATATAATTAATTTATCTATATTCTCAGCTCCTAAAGATGGGTGATGCGACATCAAGGCTTGCTCGTCTAGCCACTGGACCCTTGTTCGTGTCACAAGAGTACAAAAAATATCGATTGAACGGTTACATTTTCGGCGCTAAAGTGTACGAGGAAAGTACAAATGTACAGAACTCGGGTATTTCATACAAGGCTCTTACTTTCTTTCGAGCAAGCGCAAAAGATAAAAACCTCGTTGAAGCTGAAATGACTTACTATGGTGTAATTCAAAATATATTTGAATTGGATTATATAAGCTTCAAAGAGGTTGTATTTTACTGTGAATGGGTAAGAGTTGAGGATAAAAATGCTTCTAAAGTTGATCCTGTCACCAATTTGATCATGGTTGACTTGTCCAAGTTGAAGAGCAACGACCACGTGAGCGATGAGCCGTTTGTTTGTGCATTTCAAAAGGTTAAGCAAGTGTTTTACTCGGAGTATATCAACAACGAGCCGTGGTCAATTGTCCAACACGCGCCAAGGCGTCTAAATAGTAGTGTGGATGACTTGGCTGCTCCTACCGAATATCAATCCATTTTTGATGATAACCCGAATTTGAAACAATTTTTCAATTTGTAATAATTATTTCAATTTGTACCGAAACATCCATTTTTAATGCTTTTACTTGATCTGCACTTTATCATTTTCACTTTTGTGTAGTGTGCGTGTGTGGAGAGGAGATTAATACATAAATATTCCAACTACATCTAAGTTTTGTTTATACTAATCCATGAATATACGCTTCTTACCTTTAATAGGTGATTAGTACATAGTTATTTGGGGTGTCCTATTTGTGGAGAGGAGACTGAGTCTCTTCGTCTATCCGAACACTAAGAAATACCATAATCCTATGGAGCGATGCTCTGCAAATTCCTCCCAACCGTTACGTAGCCAAACATCACCGGTTGAAGTTGTCAATTCCACTTTCCATACCCCACCACTTTCCATACCCCATTCAAAGGTGGAGTTGACAACTTCAACTGCTGATTTTTGGTTACACAACGGTTGGAAGGAATTTGCAACGCATACCTCCATAGGATTATGGTATTTCTTAGTGTTTAGATATGAAGAGAATTATAATTGACACGATTGCCCGGGGTACATTAGTTGGAAGGAGGTGCCATATGAGCTCAAGTTAGCTGTTTGAGTGACACTACAGGTAATGTATTTATATTTATATGTCAATTTCGATTTCGATTTCGATTTCAATTACAATTTATATTTATCTATATTTGAGGGGCGGATACTAATTTTACTTTATTTCAATTCAGGGGACAGGGAGTGGCCCTAAGGGTAGGCCACTTATGCTCTATACTTATGTGGCTACTCGGACGAGAAGGGAAGGATAAGGAGGTGTTCCCGAGCGTCGCGGTACAAAATCTCTTTTTCATGCAAATAGTTTGTAGATTTGAGATAAAATGATGGTGATGTTGTTTCTTTTTAAATAGTTTCTTATTTGAATATATATTTGCATTATCTTTAGTTTGTTCGGATATATGATGTGTGGAACAGGTACAACGTTGCTATAACAGGTACAAATATACTGCTGGGCAGTGGCAGTGGCCATACTGCCCAGCAGTTTTTTTTAATTCTGCCCAGAATTGTCACGGTCATTGACCGTGACAAGTCCCTGACAATATTGTCACGGCCTTGTCACGGTCATTGACTGTGATAATTTTTTTACAAAGGGTCACGGCTTTGTCACGGTTTATAACCGTGACAAACGTGTCACGGTCATTGACCTTGACACGACCGTGACACAAAACGCGAGTTTTTTGTCAAGGTCAATGACCGTGACACGACCGTGACAAAAAAAGTTGTCTCGCCTCGAAATGTCACGGTCATTGACCTTGACAAGGTGAATTTGTCAAGGTCAATGACCGTGACAAATGGGCAGATTTGGTGTAGTGTTTAAAAGTCATTGATGAACGTGTCTGGATTTTGGTTGAACGAGGGTGGACTCCTCCCACCGTGACTGTTGATAATGTGACCAACTTGAAACCTGACATTTCTTGGTCTGATGAAGAAATTAAATGGTCATCTTTTAATTCTAAGGGTCTAAGTGCTATTTCTGGGTCTATCACACCTGATGAGTTCAAACGCATAATGACGTGTACCACCTCAAAAGAGGTATGGGATGTTTTACAACTCACCCATGAAGGAACTAATGCTGTGAAAGAGTCTAAGTTGCAAAACTTGACAACTCAATTTGAAACAATCACCATGCATGATTCTGAATGCTTTGATGAATTTTATGCTAGACTTTCTGACATTGTGAATACTAGTTTTAATCTTGGTGAACATATTCCGAATGCTAGAGTTGTTAAAAAGATTCTTCGTTCTTTGCCTAAGCGTTTTATCCCTAAAGTCACTGTGCTAAATTCTATGGGTAATTTAAATACGCTAAAATTGGAAGAACTTGTAGGAGATTTGCAAACTTATGAAATTGATATGTTCCCTAAAAATTCTAAATCTAAAGATAAGGGAATTGCTCTTAAATCCCAAAAGAGAAGGAGTGAGGGGTCAGCTAGAAAGAGGGTAGAGTCATCTAGAAAGAGAGTGACTGACACGTCAGATTCTGAGTGCGATTTTGACTTAGATGATTTGGCTCTTTTCGCAAAAAAATTCAAGAGGATTCTCAAATTTAAGAAAAATGGCAATTTTAAAGATAAAAAGAAATTTGAGAAAAATAAGTTTGAAAAGAAAAATGGGAAAGATTCCAAAAATCCTCCTCTGAAAGAAAGTGAGAGATGTTTTGAGTGCGATGGTAGGGGTCATAGAGCCTTTGAGTGTGCCAATCGTAGGAATAGAGAGAAAGGGAAAGCTGTCCTTAATGCTACTCTTAGCGACGACAGTGAGGTCGAGATAGTGGATTCGGGAGATGAATCACCGCATGAGTGTAACTTCACCGCATTCAAGGCTAGTCATGTGAGCACTCCTAGCTCTCCTCACGACGATGAGGATGATGCTTCACAGGGACACCTCGACAGTGAGATCTATGTGAGTGAGGGGGAGGATGATTCAAGTGAGAGCGAGAGTGATATTCAACGCGCCTACGCTGAGTTGTATTCTGAGTCTTTTAAAACTAAAAAGAGAAACAAAGCGTTAGTTCTTAAGATCACCGGCTTAGAGGAAGATTTAATAAAAGTGAGAGAAAGAGAGCCCTCCACCTGCACCACACTGAGAGAGAGAGAATCTGCCTGTGTCGAGAAAGAGATCCTATTTAGAGAGAGAGAGAGAGTGTTTTAGAGAAAGAGATAGGGGACTTGACTAAACAAGTGGCTAGTCTTACGAGTCAGCTCCATTCCTCCGTGGAGACTCGGAAGAAACTTGAAGCCCTTGTTGCCCAACTGACTCATGATCTTGAGAAAGCACGGGAAGTCAAGGTACAAATCGAGGACAGATCTGGGAAGATGGGAAAGATGCTCCTCGGCCCCGCTTTAGGTTTTGGTGATCGACAAGGAATTGGTTATGATGGTGCCTCCACGTCCCAAATTGCACCTGGACGAGTTCCTGAGTTTACTACAACCCCTTATGGTCACCGTCAAAAACCTCGTAGGAGAGTTCGACCAAGAAAAGCAAACCAAGGTCCACCTTTGACTGCACTCTTTTGTACCTATTGCAAAAGAAAAGGACACCTTAGGGAGTTTTGCTATAGCATGGGTCGGACACGACGTACTACTGCTCCACCACGTCATACTGATGAGTTTTCTAGTCTGAGAGAGCGAGTTGAGTTCTTAGCTGCCACTTCTCAGAGTTTGATGGAAGAATTCAAACGGATGTCTTTGCCGTTAGTGAATGCTTCTCACATTCCAGCTAAAACCAACAACAACAAAGGCAAACAAAATGTTACCACTGCTTGGGTACCGAAGAAAGATAAAAAGGCTTTTATTGTTCATGTTGCTCTCAAAGCACATAATACCTCACAGTGGTATTTTGACAGTGGGTGCTCCAGACATATGACAGGTGATGCCTCATTTTTTACATCTCTTGAGGATTATCAGGATGGCAGAGTCACCTTTGGAGATGGAAGCAAGTCTAGCATTGTAGGAAGAGGTACTGTAGAGTTACCAGGATTTCCTAAGCTAGAAAATGTGTTGTACGTCAAAGGTTTAAAAGTGAACCTTCTCAGCATTAGCCAGCTGTGCGACACTGACTTTGCAGTAAAGTTTGACCGGGACGCGTGTAATGTCTACAATCAAGCCGGTAAACTTTTGATGCAAGGGGTGAGGACTGAGGATAATTGCTATGGGACTGAGCCCACATCCTCACTTGTCTGCAACAGCGCCACGATCACTCCTATGGATTTGTGGCATCAACGTCTAGGTCACGTGAACGTTAGAGATTTGACTCGTTTAGCTAAAAAGGACCTAGTACGTGGCTTACCATCTCTTGGAAAGTCAACTTCGACCGTTTGTGGACCCTGTCAGTTGGGAAAACAAATTCGTAGTTCTCATAGGAAGTTACATTCCATTACCACCTCTCGTGTTGTGGAGTTGATTCACATGGATCTTATGGGTTCCACTCGTACTGAGAGTCTAGGTGGTAAGAGGTACATCCTCGTGATGGTAGATGATTTCTCCAGGTAATCCATTGTAGGTTTTCTGAGAGAGAAATCCGATGCTGTAGAGTTTTTAACGACCAAGTGCCGTGTCCTGCAAAATCAACACGGTGTCACTATTAACAGAATACGTAGTGACAACGGCACTGAATTCAAGGAAGAAAAGGTTGATTTGTACTGTGATAGCCTTGGGATCAAACATGAGTTTTCTGCTGTGAGAACTCCTCAGCAAAATGGGATTGTTGAGAGAAAGAATAGAACGATCCAAGAGATGGCTAGATCTATGCTTCTAGGTCGTAAAGTTTCTAGGAGATTTTGGGCAGAGGCAGTGTCTACTGCATGCCACACGGTGAATAGGGTGTATCTGCGTCCACACACACTTCACACTCCTTATGAGTTGTGGACTGGCAAGAAGCCCAACCTGGCATATTTCCGTGTCTTTGGGAGTAAATGCTACATCCTAAGGGATAAAGAGCAATTAGGAAAGTTTGACTCCCGAAGCGACGAGGGAATATTTCTAGGATATTCATCGAATAGCAGAGCGTACCGGGTTTTTAACCTGAAGAGCTCTAAGATTATGGAATCAATAAACGTCACCGTGCAAGATGACGAACCTCCGACGGTTATTGATCCTAACCTTCAGTGTGAGGATGAGGATTGTTCTGACAGTGATTTACCTGTTCCTCTCTCACACTCTGTGGACCCTACTCCTGTTTTAGGGGACACACCTTCTTGGGTTCGCAAGAGTCATGACCCTTCTGCCATTGTTGGTGATCCCACTCTAGGGATCAAGACTCGTGCTCAGCTAGAGAACGTTGTTAACCTTCTTTGCTACACGTCCAAAGTCGAGCCCAAGAACCATAAAGAAGCACTCAAGGATGAACACTGGATATCTGCTATGCAGGATGAGTTGCTTCAGTTTAAAAAGAATGATGTCTGGGAACTTGTCCCCCGACCTAGTGAGATTAATGTGATAGGTACCCGGTGGATTTTTAAGAACAAAATGGATGAAAATGGTACCATAATCCGAAATAAGGATAGGTTGGTCGCTCAAGGCTACACACAGATAGAGGGTGTAGACTTTGGGGAGACATTTGCTCCTGTTGCGAGGCTTGAGTCCGTCCGTCTTCTGCTCGCCATCGCATGTCATCTGCGCTTCAAGGTGTATCAGATGGATGTCAAGAGTGCCTTTTTGAATGGCATTCTACAGGAGGAGGTTTATGTGGAACAACCAAAAGGGTTTGAAGACCCTCAGCACCCTGAGCACGTCTACTATCTGAGGAAAGCCTTGTATGGTTTGAAGCAAGCACCCCGTGCTTGGTACGAGAGGCTTACTTCTTATCTCTTAGCTCGTGGCTTCAAGAGAGGGGGAGTAGATATGACGTTGTTTGTCAGGAGAGATGACGGTGCTATTTTGGTTGCCCAGGTCTATGTGGACGACATAGTCTTTGGATCCACATGCTCCCAGCATGCTCACCACTTTGAGGAGGAGATGAAAAGTGAGTTTGAGATGAGCATGGTAGGTGAGCTTACATTCTTCCTTGGTCTCCATGTTCGTCAGCTAGAGGATGGGATGTTCATCTCCCAATCCAAGTATGCTAGAGACCTAGTGAAGAAATTTGGTTTAGACTCCGCTAAGCATTCACGTACACCTATGAGTACCACTACCAAGCTTAGTAAGGACACTTCAGGCAAGGACGTAGAGCAAACCTTATATCGGAGTATGATAGGTAGTCTCCTCTACTTGACTGCCAGTCGTCCCGACATCGCCTTTAGTGTTGGAGTCTGTGCGCGTTATCAGGCATCCCCAAAAGAGTCACATTTACTTGCTCTAAAACGTATTATTAAATACGTAAGTGGGACTCTCTCATACGGGATTTGGTATTCCTTTGATACCGATGACCGTCTGTCCTCCTACTCGGATGCCGATTGGGCTGGGGATGTAGATGGATGTAGGAGCACTTCTGGTGGGTGTTTCTATTTTGGTTCTGCTCTTGTCTCCTGGCTGAGCAAGAAGCAAAATTCCATCTCTTTGTCCACTGCGGAGGCTGAGTACATAGCCGCCGGGAGTTGTTGCACACAACTCTTGTGGATGAAGCAAATGCTGGAGGATTATGGGATATCACAGGACACCATGACCATTTCCTGTGATAACACGAGCGCGATACACATATCCCGCAATCCAGTTCAGCATTCGCGCACAAAACACATCAGGATACGTGAGCACTTTATTCGTCAGTTAGTTGAAGAGAAAGTCGTATCCCTGAGTTTTGTTCCTACCGACCGTCAGTTAGCCGATATTTTCACGAAACCTTTAGATGCCCTTAGATTTGAGAGTCTTAGGAAATCTTTAGGGATTTGCACAGTTGACTGAGGGGTTGGTCTATGTCTAGAATAGGATGCTTCTTCATGTTCATATCATATGCTTCCTATTGCTAGTTTGTTTTATATGTATCATTACTTTGTTGTACAGCTTTGTTTTATTCTTTTTTCCTTTTATATTTCTTTTGAAAAAAATACAAAAAGATTTTCCTTTAAGAAAATTTTTGAGAAAAGCACAAAAAGATTTTATTTTTCCAAATTTTTGAAAAAATCCAAAAAGATTTTTGTATTTTGCTTCTTTTATGGATGAGCATGTAAGATAGCCAAGTCACAACTTCATTCCATTTATCCATGTGACTGTTTGATAGAGATTTGAGAGGCTACATCATTTCATCCATGTGCTTTACATTGATTGGAGTCTTTGAGATGTAATTAGTGATATCTTCCTACATGTTTGACTCCTATATCCTTTATTGCATACATGCACGGCTATATTTGATTATTGCACTTGTCTATCTCATGTTGGCTTGCGTGTTTTCATCTCAATCCTGTCTATACAATGTACAATATGCGATAAAACTTGACAATATTGGAATGCATGTAAAAACCCTTTTGGTAAGACTGTGTATTTTTGTATAACGGAGAGGGGCTGCGAAAGGTAATCATCTATCCTTTGCGCAAAAGCCACCGTTAAAAAGGACCTAAAAATGGAGGGATTTTAATATCCGAGGTCCAAAGAGGTTAAAAGAGCCCGAAAAAATTTAAAGGCAATAAAAAGCAATTCATGCCAAATATGGGCCACTTAGGTTTCACCATCAATTCTCCAAAGTTTGAGAATTTAGAATGCCTCTATTCAATACAATATCTGAGGGAGTTTGGTTGGAGAATCTAAACGGGTTTGCACTTCCTTGAAAGTCCTGAAAAAGCATAAAATCATTTTGGACGTTATTGGTGTGAAAATCATTTTGAGCTTTGATTTGTTGATTTGATTGAGTCAATATCTTATACTGTCACTCTTTTACACCAAAGGAAGCATTTGAGTTCATTCGCTAGGAATATCCAATATTCATCGTGCACATATGTCATGTTTGTATGCATTGATTTTCCTATCGAATTTGATCACACCACTTCATTTACGCTATCATTGACTTGGTTGCTTTCTGTTTATTCATGGTGTGTTTTTATCCTAGTGACACCCCGCACTTGCTTATTTGATTTATTTCTCTAATTTGTCCATTTGGGGACATCATAAAAAGGGGGAGAAAGAATTATCATATTATGGGGGAGTTTGAATTCTGGGGGAGTTTTTGAGATGTTGCTTATGTTTTTATCATATATTGATATCCATGTTATCTCATTTCAAACTCGATATGTCACTTGGTATTTGCTTTGTCTCATGTGTGTAGGTATGAGGATTGCAGATCTATATGTTGCACACCCTGATGAGAAAAGTTTTGAGATTCCTGAAGAATTAAAGAACAAACGATGAAGACTATTCATTTGTACCTTTTCCAGTTTTGGGTTCATGGGAGGGTAGATTTGTATAGGCAATTTCATATTTGATAATTCGGATTTTTTATGTATGTACCGGCATAGACATAGGGGGAGATTTGTAAGGACATTTTTCACATGTCCGAAATGTTTCATTTATTTATGGCGTACGCCGTTTCATTTGGCACGTCTCCTCACGATCTCACACGACGGCCTCTATCCGAATTCCGGGAATCAAGCATGCATTATCTCCACTTATATGTCCCACATCTGCCTCAATGACTTCACGTTCCAAGATTTTAGGGACTTAATGCAAGTGGTACGCAAGGGAAGTCAAAATAGTGAAAAAAGGCACAATAGGAGAGTTCAAGGGCATTTTTGTAATTTCACATCCATAGTTCGGAGGTCTGGTCAACAAGAAAGTTGAAGATCTCGTCGCAACGAAGATACTGGAAAAAACGGCACCTCAATCCGAGCTACGGTGAAGGAGTTATGACCTTTTGAAGATAGAGAAAATTCCTTAAAGAATGCTGTTTTTTTTGTACGCTGGATAGAATTTTAGAGTTTTAAGAACGTGGGACTCTTCATATTTTTTCCTATAAATACCAACTTCGGGGGAGTTGTTTTGCAAGACTTTAGGAGACGAATTTGAGAGTCCAAATACATCTAGTCTTCATATTTTTGAGTCCCAAGACTCATGTTTTGATTCACACATCATTGCCAAATCTTTGTGAATCCTTTTGCAACCCAAGAACACAACTTTGGTTTGTTCAACCCTTGTGGAGGAGACTATTCTTCTTCTTCATTGCAGCCCTACTGGAAAAGGATAATTCCAGCCGCGACTACAGAATCCGATACCCGAGGGTAATTCTTAGTCAACTTGTATTTTCATTGTAATCGGATTGTAAGCTGTTTTCTTACAAATTATAGTGAAAATAAATGGTTTTGCCCCTGAGGGGGATTTTTCCTTAATTGCATGTGTTTGAATGTTCTTGCGTAGATTATCAATTTATTCAATCATATACTGCTGCATGTTTAGGGTTTGTTTGTGTTAAAAGGGTTTTATATATAACTTGATAATTTGAACGCGAGCACACACGTTTCTCAATATACAATCCATGCTTTCTATATATATATATAAGTTACAATTGTGTTTTCACTATTCATAAGATGGGAAGATACTTTACGGTTCAGATGGAAGGCAACAAGGCTAGAAATGGAGGGCTGATATTACTTTGTACTACCACTTCACCTCCAAACCCCAACCCATCTCCCTCCTCTTCTCATTCGTCCGCATCACTCTTCCCCCCTCCCCCTTCAACACAAACCCTCCTAAAAAAAAACTACCAGCTCCCACCCTCCGCCCTACACCGCAACGCTGCCGTCGTCTTAAGGTAGTCTTTCTCTCACTGTTTTAAAAAATCCGTCAAAGCACGCCTAAGTTTGGGGCTTGGGAGAAAAGTCCGGACTTAAGCTTTTTACGTATTATTCTTGCTAAAACCCCTTAAGGCACACTTTTTTTTTCTATAAAAAACAATGCTTTATTGAAACGATATCACCCTTTAAAGAATTTTTTTACACACCAGACCATTATCTCATCCAAAATAATTAAATAGTATTTTCATTTGCATATATTCAGACATATTTTTATGATATGTGCAATTTTAGTATTTTAATAGCCTTGTTATGGTTAAAAAATATTAAAATATATTAAGAAGGCCTAAACGTCTTTTCACGCCTAACGTCCGCCTAGGCTCCTAAGGCTTAAGGCTTGGCCTCCACGCCTTGATCACCCCCCGCGTTTTGTAGAGCTTTTCTTTCTCTATTACACACATGCACGCACTCCCCTGACTCCACTTTCGCCTCATCCTCTCACCCTCTTACACACATGAACACGCACACACTCACACACTCACACACTCACTTATTTTCACGATCTCCTAATTCTTTTGGTCATTTCTTTTGTTGATCTAATGGTATGGGACGATTTAGGGATGTAGGGATCTGAAGGTTAGGAGTATACTTTTGATTTCGGTTAAGATATATTGATAAATTTGTTGTATATTTTGATTTTGTTCATTTTATTTTAGATTTGTTTACATGTATGATTATGTTGGGATCTAATCATTTTTTTTGTTATTTATTTTTTCTTTTGCAGGTGCCCTGATTATACTGAACATACCAAACAGGCATGCTCCTTTTCTTTATTTATTTATTGTCTATTTATTGATTTTAGGTTAGTTTTTTTTGCAATGCTGGGAAGTTTTGTTCTAAATCTAAATTGATTTTGTGGCTGGGATATGAATTTAGTTTTTCTTAGTCATTATCTTTGTAATTTATTTTTGTAATTCTAAATTTATTTGTGTTTCGTAATTTTAGTAGGTAATTTCAACTATCATTGAGGTGGAGGAGGTCTGATCCAACAGTTTATTGTGGGCAAAATTTCCATAAAAAATGCACCGTCAAATACCAGGTATGGTTCTATCTATCCGTCTTTCCCACCTCATTTCATAGTTTTTTTCATCAATATCTCTAGCACGGTGAATATATTAGCACAATTCATCATTCTGGCTTTTGTGTTGTATTGAAACGTTATTAGCACACTAGGATTTTTTTCTATATATTTACTTCCTCATTTTTATATGCGTTATCCGTGAGAGAGGTCGGGGCACAATGCGTTGGGTATATATTTCAAACACAATGTTGTTTGTATGGTGTCATTTGTAACTATATAATCTCATAATGATAAGGTTTTGTAGTTCTATATTATAATATTATTTTCATATAACTATTATTTGGATTCTCACTAGCTTCTTGGATTATTGGTAAAGTTTAGAATTTATGGAAATCTTTTTGTATTGTAGTTCAGAAACTTTCTTACTCGATTTTGGTGTGAGGGTTTCAGTTTGCTTTGCTTTATCAGGGATTCAGGGACTTTATAAGTCGTTTCACGAAATATATGCATAAGTGATGAAATTCCTTTTCTTACACTATTTGTTTTTATGGATGTTGAATTTCTTTTCCTTTTTAATGAGTGATATCCCTTAAGCATTTAGACATTTCCCTTTTATACGGCACTTAGGGTTCACGTTGTGTCTTTCAATATCAAGTTCTGCATGTTTTTTATATAAAAGGCAAATTGTCACATTCATTTTTGGTAATGATATGAATGTATTTGGTAATGACATGTGGTTTTAGTTTTTGGGTTCAACATAGGGTTGCAAGCTTAAATATTAACTTAATGGTGTTGTTGAATAATTGCAATCTACCCTTCACTTGATTTGTTGTGTTAATTATCTTCTTTCACTGATCAATATAAACTTCTTTCTCTGGTAATATCAGTACTCCTATTCACCAGTTGTATCCAAAGCTTAGAATTTTTGTTTATGCTATGAGTGAATTTAACTAGTTATTTTTGTTAATAAAAGTCTTCTTTGTTGTTGGCTAAGTATGACTGTCAAATTTGGTTGGTGAGAAGTATGTTGAAGGATGTTTTGTGAAGGTACGTTCCTCTTTTTAGTTTTTATGTGCATTTAGTGTCTACTTTGTTGCTTTGATCAAATGTTTTTCTACATTTAATGTCCAAGAACACAATCATCGGGTATTTTTCTCTATGTCGGTGATTTGAGTTGATGAAATGTACTATTTTGAATGTATGTGATTTACCTATATCTTATGCTCAAGTTTTTAAACAGATAACTATAGTGAT
Organism: Sambucus nigra; assembly: GCA_949130495.1. NCBI lineage: Eukaryota > Viridiplantae > Streptophyta > Magnoliopsida > Dipsacales > Adoxaceae > Sambucus > Sambucus nigra. The sequence goes on along the minus strand of OX422209.1, from coordinate 465,347,628 downwards.
ACTTTAAGTGTTTGATAAAATGTTTGTATGGTCTTAGATTGGACCATGTGCATCTAATTTACCTTCTTTTTTAATCTTAAATTAGACCATTTGTTAAACATTTAGTTCTCCTACTTGATTTCTTATTGTATTGCGAACACCCTCTTTATATGTAAGATATGATATTTTAGCAGTATGAGCTAATACAATTTGTAGTGCATAAAGTCCTTAAGATTTTGAAGTATGTTTAGATTATAGTCATTAAAAAAATTATCTTGAACACATGTTACATTCACTAGCACATCAGGTATGGTAATACGAATGTACTATTAATGATCTCTCTCTTCATCTGCTTACCAAATATATCATTTTTTTTTATATTTGGAGATGTGTAATAGGCGTCGCATACAAAGCCTTGGACAATAGGATATGGATAAGAGGCACATAAGTTTACATGCGTATGCCTTTGAATCATCAAAATTGGCATCTGAATGTGAAGATGGCACATTGTAGCTATGCCTCCTATGAATCTTTCGACTATCCGAATCAATAGGGGATTCAGTAGTATTTGTCTGGGATCCCTTTGGGATAAATTTTCCAGTTTCGTTGCCAGAAATGTTATTAAAGACAACAGTAGAGGTTAGACCATGTACATTATTATGGAAACTAGATGGTTGGGTGGCCTGATCGGAGTCTCTTCTAGCTCCTGCTGCAGTAAGAAATAAGACAATAACTATGATCCAACATCTCTATAGATTTGGTTTAGGTATAACACTTAAAATAGATTATTCAGGTGGTACAACACTTAAAACAGATTCGAAAAGGTGTACTCTATAGTTGTTTAAATAAAATTACTCTAGTATAAATTGGTGGTAGGATATGGATCCATGTAAATTTCATCCATTGAATTTTGAAGTGTGAGATCAACATTATAAGGATTAGATTGATTACTTGAAGTATCCAAGTCAGCACTAAAAAGGCTAGAGTTACCACGCACAGGTGGTCTTGAAAGCCTTAACATCACTAATCTCATTATTGTCTATATCTAGACGCGTTTTGAATAATGACATTTGACTTGTACATATTAGGCCCCTGTCTTTAAACTAATTTAGAAATTGTAATTTTTACTTCATATTTACTTTGATTTAGGTCTTAAGAGTTTGTATCCATCGAAAGAAACTTTATATGATATACACATAAACTTTTTTGGTGAGATGGTCATTACTTTTCTTCGTACCAATGATACTGTAGGAGTGAATGTAATAGACACATATGGGAGAAGTTGAGGTTTAATCATGAATTGTACCATTGATACATTTGATTTGATAGATTTTTTTAGTGCGTGTAATTTGTTATATTGTGTTGGTAACTTATTGAGTTTAGATCATTTGTTTAGCATTTCCTTCAAATAAGTCAATTTATTTTATTGTCGGTTCCATTTCAGCTCTATCATTTTTGGGGTTTTTATTGCAGGTGAGGTAAAATATTAAGACCTTTTTTAGCTACATGAGAGGTTTTTAACAAAATGCTCAACTTGAAATAAATCGGTGATGGGGGATTTATTAGATCGTTCGAGGAAGGTAGTTTTTGAAATAACTTGAATTTATATTTTCACTTTTGCAAGCATTTTTTCAGTTTGGGGGTTTTGTATTTTAGGCAGATTAACCATTCCATCTCCCTCCCATGTTGGAACTCTTCTAACGTCAACAAAACCTTTCGTCATCATGGATGTATCCCTAAGGTTTTTTAGGCTTCACATACTAAAATTAATGAGGTATTAAGATTACAGTTTTTTATCTATTTGTGGTTTATGTGGATACTGGAGGGTATAACGAAGCCCATGTGATTAAGGTTTGTTTCTTTAATTTATTTGATTCGTTGATTATGAAAGTTGACGTCTTTTTTATTATTAATTTTTTGCAGAAGTAGAGCTAATACCCAGCAGCAGTCGTTGAGCTCCTTCCCTTCTCCTTATCTGTTTGATTATGAATTAGGATAGATCATGATTCTCATAACCATCATCATACACATTTTCATTAACGGATGAAGATTACAAGCTCGGAAAGTCTCTCAGATTTACAATCAATCCCCCAACTGTGATATCTGGAAAAGTTCATCATCCGTGTGCAACATCTTTGAATGTAGTTTGGGTGATTCTTGCAGTGTACGATCATAATATTGATCAAATAAGTATTCTTTTGCCTATAAAAGATCTATGAACTATTTTTGAATCGTGGTTCTGAGAACACACTATATATATGACTTACTTAAGTCTATACATAGGAGTTCCAACTAGTTTGGATATCGAGAAAAAGTAGGTTAGTTTTTTTTTAGTTGCTCTATCTCTCAAAGATTCAAGCAAGAATGAAGAAATCCAGTCTAAGAATCATCAAGATCACCTAAAGGGAAGTTAATTCTACCTTCCAACCACTTTAGGACACTTTCACTACATATTATTGAGTTCACATGTGCATATATTGTTTAAATCACTTTAACAATGTTTTAAATCATTTTAATTCCTTTATAACATTTTTTAAAACATTTTAAATAATTTTTGGAATTATTAAAATTTGGTTTTAAAAGTGTTGGGGTTAAAAGTTGAATTATGCAAATTGGTTTTATTCATTAAAATTTGTATTGGGTAGGATATGAAAGTGCTGGAGAATTCAGGGGATAAATTTAGAATATGTTTTAACACGCGTTTTACAGCTTATACCATTCGAACACATGTTGGCACCTTAACGATTGTTTTTGTGTTTTCAGTAAGACACATACTTTACATTCAATCTCAACCCTTAGTTAAACCTTATCAATGATCTGCATGTTTTTAGAGTCAATCCATGTGCAACCAGTTTTAACCAATCAGCGTTAGTTATTCCCACCGCTTATATTGAACCATTAGATTGGCAGTCAACTGGTTGGATTGCCTCAAACGTTCGAGTTTCTTCCTTAGCTACTATATAAACCCACGTAGTCTCAACCATTTGAGATTTTTTTTTTTGGTCCAAACAGAGAGAAAAAAATAGAGAGTAGAGATAAGAGATATAAAGGATAAAAAATAGAGAAAAACGAGAGAGAGAGAGAGAGAGAGAGAAGAAACCCTAATCTTTATAGCTCAACCTCTAAGTGTTTTCCCTTAATCCAAACACTAAAACCTCCATAGTTTCATACACTAGAAAACCTAAACCTTGAGAGTTAGATCCACTTAGGTTTTCTGTGAGTTTGGTGTTGAATTTGCGAGATGTTTGAAGACCTCTTAAAGTCTTAGTTTCTCTCAGAACTCATCTCTAAGAGAATCTTGAGTTTCACTGTTGAAACTTGAATTTTTTTAAAAGAGAAAATCAGACGTTTATATTTTATTCTCTTTTGGATATTTTATTTTATATCCTTTATGTTTCAAGATATTTTAAATCAGATCCCTAGAACGTTTGTGTTTCTTGCTTTATATTTTACGATTTGTGAAATAATTGTGTACAAAAATAAATAGAAACACATAGGACCTTGGCTAGTTTTAAAAACAAGATTGTTTTTCAAATCTGATCTTGAGAAAGAAGTTATTTGTCAAAATAATTTGAAGCAGTATCTGCATGTCATATAGAACCTCTTGATTTGTAGGAATTTGTCTGTATAAATAATTTAAGAGGATGAGTTGCATAAATGTGTATTTATTTCACATCACAAACACACTCTCACACACGAACACTTAGTCACAGTGGTTCTATTTGAGAAACTTGGAAATTGAAAGAGTTGTTGGAATGAGAAATCAAAGAAAAGGAGATCAAGGAAAAGACAAAGAAACAACAAGGGAGGATCAGTTCTAGTAAAAAAAACCTTTGTAGTGGAGTAGCTCATATAGGTATACATCTGAACTTAGATTTAGAATCTTTGTGTGTTTTCTTAAGTGTTGTAACTTGATTATTTATTTTAGTGGATTTTTGGTTTGTACCATAGAGGGCACCATGGATATTTCCCTTGATTGAGGGTTTTACCAGGTTAAAATTCTTGTGTTCATTACTTTAAATGTTCTTAATTTCTATTGTGATTGGTAATACATGTTAGACTTAGTAGATGGTTTTTAATTTCTAAAACCTAAGGTAATCAACTACCAAATCTAGACTACATATTCAGAAAACAATTTTGAATACATCTTGTGTTATTATTCGAAAAGAGTTTTGTCCAAAAACTTTATTCGGAGTTTACTCAACTTATAACATTTTGTTATTAATCTAGTAAACAATTTTTTCAAGTGGTATCAGAGTAGGACCATCTTTTGTGATCCTTAAACTTTAGAAATTGTTTTCGAAACTTCTTTCAAAAATTCAGAATATGGAAGAACGATTTGAGAAGTTTGGTAACCTCTCCAGACCACCACTCTTTGATGGAAACAACTTTTTATACTTGAAAGTACAAATGGTTTCTTTCATTCAACGAACCCTTGGTGATGATGTCTGGGAAATGATTGAAAAAGGGTATGAACATACTACTAAGTCTATGTCTGAATCTAATCCAACAAGTATTAAGAAACTTCTGAGTGAATTTACTAAGGAAGAGAAAAATACATCTCTAGATAATAAAAAAAGGCAAGAATGTCATCTTTATGTCCATTAATGAACATGAGTGTAAAAGAATATCCATATGTTCGACTTTTAAAGAGGCATGGGACACTCTTGTCACTGCTCACGAAGGTCATGAAAGAGTTAAGACAGGAAAAACTCAAATGCTTGTCCAGCAATACAATAATGTGATAATGGATGACAATGAATCCTTTGATGATTTCTACATTAGGTTAACTGATATCTTTACCAAACTTCATGCAAAGGGTATAACCTATAGTAGAGAGGAAATTGTTCAAAAGATTATTAGGTCATTGCCATCTAAATTTGACAATAAGAGATATGCCATTGAAGAAATGAACGACCCTAATATGACTCCTAAATTGAATTAAGTAAACTAAGTACTGTAGAGTTGGAGTTAGACTTCAAGAAGTAACTGACCAGACAGAACCAGAAACCCACTAGTTCTAATGTTGTATTTTCATCTAAAATGCATGTTCCTAAAATAAGTTATGTGGACTTTGACCCTGACTGTGCTGATGACTGTGATTTGGATTACCTTGACAATCAAATAGTTCTTATGAGCAAGCATTTCAAAAATATTTTGAAATTTAGAAATGTTGTAGCCTCTATACAAGGCAAGTCAAATTATCAAGGAAATTAAAATCGCAGACCTCATGACAGAGACAATGCCAAACACTCACATGACAATAAAAGGGCCTATGATAATAACCGACCTAAGACATACCTGAAAGATGTGAAATGTCATAGATGTGGTAAAATGGGACATTATGCTAGTAAATGTCCAACTAATTTTAACAACAATAACAAGGCTAATGTGTGTAAAATGTGGGACGACTCTAGTGATTCTGATGAAGATGAAACAAAGTCACCCCATAATGATGATTATTGCATGTCTTTCTTTTCCAAGATTATCTATAATGTTGATGATGCATGCCTACCTACTCATGAATCTGTGTTTCCTGTTGATGTTGAAATTAATACTGCTCATATTATTATTGAAAGTAATCTAAGTGTTAGTCAAAGCGTTAATATTGTCGATAAACTGAACATGTGCGTTAGTCCAAAAGAACCATGTAATGTTTTATGGGACACTTCACATGACACACTTAGCGAGTCTGATGACGATTTTCCTGATTTATATGATTTATACACGAAAACGGTTAAGAAGAGTGCTCGACTTGAAAAAATAATAAAATCATTAACTGATCATATCGATTTACTTGACCATTAGGAAGAATACTGAATATTATATTGCCCAGTGTATTTCCCATGAGACTGAGATTTGTCCGGTCAATATTGTTCTTACTGCGACATTTTTGGATATACACACCCACCTCCCTTTACTTTAACTATTCTAGAAAAGGAAGAAATACGTGTGTTCTACCTAGACAGGCCACAAACAACAACTACAAGAAAAATGAATATTAGGGACGGGAGTATTAGGGACAGTTTTAATTACCGTCCCTTATGCTATATCAAAAGGGATGGTTTTAATTACCGTCCTTTTTAATAGTAGCAAAAGGGACGGTTTCTAAAAACTGTCCCTTTTGATACATACCAAAAGGAACGGTAATTAAAACCTTCCCTTTTGCTATGTACGAATTTTTAGCGCTGATTTTTCCCGGGTTAATGTAAGGGATGGAATTTAAAACCGTCCCTTTTGCTATACCAAATAAGACGATTAAAAAATTCGTCCCTGTTAATATAACATAAGGGACGGTTACATCCGACCCTTTTAATGTTTTCCCTAATTTCCCCCCCCCCCCCCCACTGCTTTTCATTTGTTCCAAAAATAGGCCCTAATTCTACGTAAAAACTCCCGCTCTCTCTCTCTCTACTCTCGCGCAATCTCCCTCGCTAGCTCCGCTGCCCAGCCCCCTCCGCCGCCGCTGCGCCCTACCCCTACGCTTCCAACCTACGCATCCCTAAACCTCCGTTGTGCAACCCTACCCCTCGGCCTCTCCCCTGAGATGCCCTACCCCCGCTCCACCCTGTAATACCCCTTATTTTTATGGCCTTTAAATTTAAGGATTTATTAAATTTAATTGAGATAAATTAATTTAATTTTAATCCTGAAAGTTGTTTTAAATATTTATTAGCGTGACGAGAGTTAGTAATTATTGAAAGTTTGTTGATTTGTTAGATATTACTTATTGAGTAAAAGTAATATGTAGAATTGATTTTTGTTAAAAATTGTCACGAGTGAATAAAATGGCAATTATGGAAATTTAAGTCGGGATGCGCCTGTGTCGTGTCAGGACTAAATTACTATTATATAAAGTGAATAAATTATAAGTTGTCCGTATGATCATTTTAAGTGCGCCAATGTATTAGAAAGGGTCGCGATAGTCAGAAAAGTGTACCCGGGGGTTTAGTTTGGGTCTCAGAGCATTTTTAGGCCTATTTGACATCCCGGGAGGGTATTATAGACATTTTGCATTTTTGGGTAATTAAACCCACGAATTTAATTAGGTTATATCAGCCATTTGGAGTGGTCTCTTAGGTTTAGCAAACACAAAATCAAAGAACGGCCATTAGAGAAGGAGTTGGAGAGCTTTCCAAGCAACTCAAGGCCAAGGACTCACCCGTTTGCACCGCCACCACCACCAAAACGTAGATCACGTGACGAGGAACGCAACCATACCATTTCATCCACAAAATCAGAACCTTGAATTTCAGGCAAGTATCTATCTTGATTTATTTTTGGTTAATGCCTCACCCATGTTAGTTTAGGATTGCCAAGATCATGTTTTATAAAAGAAATTGTAAATTTGGAGACTTTAAATCGTATGTTTAGAGAGATTCAATATATTCTGGATATACCCATCACATGTAGAGGATTACCCACGAATTACTATGAGTTTAGAAACAAGAAATCAGGGAGATAATTAGAGGAATGGATAATTCTTTCAAAATTAGGGTTCTTGAAGATTATGTCAATTTTACCCCATTAATTCGATATCGTTGATGTTTTTATTCATGTTTCACGTAGGAAATAATGTATATATGTATATAGGACTTATAGTATCGTTATTTGAGAATTTTAGACTTGTTAATGACGTTTTATGAGAAATTCGAAGATGAAACCCGTAGGTTTAATTTGCAAGTTTCTGGGCAAGAATTGCTTGATCGATCGATCGACCCCCTGCCATCGATCAATCGACTACTCCTGGAAAACTACATATTTCTCATCCGTTAATTTAATCCAATTAAGATGTATGGGATCCCTTGATTGTTATGGTTTGAGTATAATGGGATATAGAGAAGACCAATGGGGTCTAGGTAGACCCCGTTGAATAACATTTTAGGGTAGGATGGGATGTTGGGTTAACGAGGAATTATTCATGTGAATAATAAATCATGCGTATATTTAATAAAAAGATCGGTACTTGTAAGGAAGTTAGACCAGAACGTAATTGAGTGAATGCGTACTGAAATTATACTTAGAATACTTTGAGAGAGGAGAAGTGAGTATGAAGTGAATAACAAATGAGAATACAAATAACGAATCCGTTATACGAAATAATCGAGTAAAATGTGTACTAACGGATAATTATAATTATGGGTCGTGAGGGCACCTAATTTAATAATGTGGATGTGTATATATATATATATATATGACTGTGTGATTGTGCATATATTATGTTTGTATAAAAATCATACTCGGGTTACTTTCTGTCATGGGGGTTTCCACGCCAGGATGGTCTTATCTCGATTGGACCTTTATGGGGGATATTGACTCGTACCCTAGAACATAGGATTCCTTAGTACAGGCTATCTGATTGATAGTCAGACGGTCATAAGAGACATGAGGGTATATGCTGACCTCTTAGGGACTTGGAACTATGCTTCGCCTCCATTTGTATGTGTTTTATGTTAATTCATTTCGAGAGTTATTCTGAACTAGCATTTCCCTAAATATGTATGATACAGGGACTTGATAGCAGAGTATGCCAGCACCATAGTTTTTATGTGGGGTGCCGTTAGTATATATATTATATGGGAGACTAATATATATATATGTATATCTATATGGGAACTTTCTACTGTGCATATAAGTAGTTAAGTAATGAATAAATGTTGCAACTTTCTTAATGGGTTCGGGAACTTCATAACGGTACCGATTTGTTCTAAATAGTGTAAGAAATCTTGAAGAGATTAACTTTCTAAACTAAATATTATCACCCTGTTAATTCTCAAGATAAAACTTTATGGAGAATAAGTGAGATAGACTTTTGAGGTTTAGTAGTACGGTAGACGTGAACTTTAGATGAGAGGTGAGAATTCTCAAGAGAGTGTCGCATACTAGCATGGTTGTTACATTAGCAGGTAAGCATTTTAAATACTTGGTAAACTATTTTTTTAAAAACTGTTTTACAATCTGGCTCTGACCCGTTTTCTGTTATCTCTTCTCTCTTGTATATATATGTATATATTACAGGTGCCCAGCCACAGGGACGTCATGCAAATGTTCTTTGGATTGGACGCGCTGTAGCTTATGTGGGAGTTCCAGGTCTTTGTTGTAGACGACCTCTTCATTGATTCGGTTCTTTTTATAGTTCTTCATAGTTATGGCATGTGTCGTCCATTTCCCATTCAATATTTATTTGTTTGAGATGTATTTTCAGTTATTTTCAGTATTCGGTACTCTTTGAGTATTAACTCTTGTCAGGATGATTTCATTTGTAGTTTAAATTTGGTTTGGTTAATCTAGATGGATTAATTCTCTTATGTTGATTGCTATCCATAGCACTTATGTGATTATTAAACTGTTGGTTATTTAAAAGGTTTTTAAGTTGGAATTTAATAACAATGGAAATAAAGTTTTAAATTGTTTTGACACTTAGCTTAATTATTTAGGGTGTTTAAATTGGCAAATTTTATTTTTGCGACAGTGATGATAAGAATGAACCAACTATTCACCTTGATTTTAATTTAATAAATGATTGATCGCCTAGTATTTAATTAGGCGGAGTGTCACAGGTGTGACAACCCGCTCCAAATAATAACGGGTGGCCAGCCCTATACTATAATAAATCAGGTATCTCAGATGGCACAGTCTCAACATCAACTACTAAGCACTATAATATAAGTCTAATTACCCGAAATCATTAAGTGCGAATTGTCAAAAATTTAAAACTTTTATAATAACAACAACAACAAAACCAATAATGCACATAACCAACAATATACATCTAACTATGATGAGTGAAATGTGCATACTCTAAGTATATAAAAGAGTGCAATACAATGTACAACAAAATCGCAACAATGGAATACCCGAATATGCTGTCGGGTAACAGACAATACAATAATCTGAGAAATGAAATAAGAAAGTGTTAATCTACAACACTTGAATACTAACTCAATATACAACTGAATCCTAATCTAGATATACAAAGATAGGAATTGACTAAAACCAAATGCCGCGATAGTCCGCAATTGCCACAGCTCCACGAATCCTGAATGGATGAACATCAAAGGCGTCCTTGCGGAGGAACACCTGAAGTAATACAATATATACATGGAGTAGAAAATATAAACGGGTCAGAGCCCGAGTTTGAAAAACATTTTATAGCAAGTGTATTAAAATGCATAATAATTATAAATGCATTATTACATGATTTAATGGAATCGTCCTCGCCATAAAATCCCTCTCACTTCTCAACCAAAGCGCGCACAAAGCGTATGCACGTGATCTCCAAATGGATGTACAATTCTAATTAGGTAAGAGGATTCTAACTTAAACCCAATTTATGTATTTAAATGAGGTCATCTAACCTATCTTCTAATCTACACTTAATCCAATTATCTTTAAGTCATATACATTAACTTTAATGTAATAGTTATAGTTATCTTTATAATATTCATTTGTTGAACAAATAAAGTTACATGATCCAATCATGTCCACATCATCACGATACATCAACAATCTCATTTACTAGAATTTTGTATTCTAGTGATGCCCTTTTTGGCATATAAACATATATATAGTATTATTTTATATGAGTTATTATCATCAAGAGTTAAGGACTAAACTCCTCCCGATTCTCAACATGGCATTGCGTTTCGTGCGTGGGACGTCTCACCGAGGTGAAATCCAAACAAGGAACCCCCCCGTTACACTACTCCTGACCGTATCGATCCTCGAGGCTCATTATGCCCTCAATGCAAGATGCATGTAACCCATATTATTATTATCCAGTTTTAATTATTTAATGTTCCCAATTCTCAACAGTACACGGCGTTTCATGCGTGGGACGTCTCGCCGAAGCGAAATCCAAACAAGGAACCCCCGCGTTACACTACTCCTGGCACTGTCGATTGTCGGGATAAGTGATAGATATATAAATAATTATGAGCATTAAGGACTAAACTTATCCCCAAGTTCCAACATCACATTGCGATTCGTGCGTGGGACATCTCGCCGAAGCGAAATCCAAACAAGGAACCCCCCTGATACACTAATCCTGGCAATGTAGGTCGTTGAGGTCCATTATGCCCTTGATACCCAAATACAAACACAAGCAATAATAACCATCCAACCGAGCTATAACTCCAAGGACGCAGGCTCACATGCTATCATCTTCCAGCAGCCCATATACGTAGCAAACTGGGGTCACCTGGTGGGGTTCCACGACACCCACCTCATGATCAACTCACGCACACGACGTCCTGGAAAGCGGTCATAACTCCTAACTGGCAAGTGAGAGCGACACATACCCACGACCTCTCACCCCCAAATAAATAAATGTATATCATATATGTCATTTGCTGACCACAAAGGACGACTATGACCTGGGGAATATCCACACCCTGCTTTATTTGTCAGGATGCTCACCCTCTACGCACGAAACTTCCCAATGATAGCAAGGAGGGGGTATGATTAACATGTATATACACTATCATATATGGTATACATACATCCCACATAATAAAGATATACCATTTTATAAGGTATACCTGCAACATCATCTTTCATATTTATTATACGCCCATTGGCGCAAATTGATTAACATCATTGTTTAGTATATTTCTCTCAAGATATACTAATCGTCAATTCTCACACATATTCCCCACTTAGTATACCCTATACTATTTCTCACATGAAGTCACATATAGCTTCTAATTGTGAATTGTCTCTCAATTCTATTTGAGTTAAGGATTTTATTTTATCCCAAATGCACCTCAAATTAGCATTCATAATTCTCCATCCAAAATAGGGTTCAATTCATTAAATGAACCTTTGAAATTATCCCATTTGGGATTGGATCCTAAGATCCAGTATCTATAAGTTACTCCCATTCTCAAATCGTGAAATTGTTATTATCACCAAATAAAACCCCAAATAAAAGTGGGCTTCCCCACTTAGAAAAATACCAAAATCTCTAATCGGTATTCCTCAAATTAAGTATATACGACTCCAATAATTTCTTATAAGGGAAACTCACTAAAGTCTCCAAAACATACTCCAAATATCTTCTATAGAGATCCCCAATCGATAACCTCGAACAAAACGGGATGAAATTCCTTTTAGAAAACCAATCCCACAAAAGCCCGGTTTCCGAATCGATTCGGGCTAATTTCGAATCGATTCGGCGAGGAAGACGAATCAATTCGGCCTGGAAGGCGAATCGATTTGGGTCATCACACCTGGGATTCTGTCTCAGGTCGAATCGATTCGGCTGGTGTCCGAATAGATTCGGTCACTCAGACCTGGGCACCTGCATATTTCCGAATCGATTCGGCTAGGGGGCTAAATCGATTCGGCCTACCTGGAGGCTCGAAAATGGCTACTTTTTAGTAAGCCAAAAATCCCAAAATTCATATTTATCATTTCCTCTCCATTTCTTTTCAACCCAACCACAAATATAACATTAATAATCATTCTAGAATACATTTAAATCAATATCTATCTTCAAATTTAAGATCTACATATCAAATCTAAGATTTATACCCAAAAGTTAGGTTTTGTAAAACTAAACCTAAAACCCAAAATATCAATCCACAAATCATGCAATAAATGTACACAACAATTATTTAGCAAGTTTAATCACTTGCTTCGGGTTCGTAGCGTCTGAATCCTCCTTGAGATCGCGTATTACCCGGAAATCTCCACTTTTTCTCTCTTTTCTCCTTCCTTTTCTTCTTTCTTTCTTTCTTTCTTTCTTTCTTTCTTTCTTTCTATTTCTCTCTCTTTCCCGTAGGCTTTTTAAGCCTAATCTCCCAAGATACACATCTTTAAATGATAATACACACTTTAAATGACTCGGTGACTTTAATTCGATTCAAACGGTCCTAATTTATTTTGGAACCTAAATAGACCCCAAGTACAATCTTTTTGACTTTCTCGACCCTTCCGGAAACGATGGTACCCTCAGAATCTCCATTCGAGACACTTTGTAACGACTCTAAATTTTGACCTCAATTGCCAATTAAATTATTCTCCAATAAAATATTATTTATTTCTCCCAAAATAAATTTATTATTGTTCCAAAAGTCTTGGGGTGTTACAACAGGTAGTATCAGAGCATCAGGTTCTAGTGTCCTTAGGATCTGTATGACTCATTATGCTTCCAGCATTACTTTGTTTGATATAGAGCATTATGTTTAGGATTGTTGTTTTCTATGGTGATGTTCCGTTCTCCTGCTATAACGTATGTACATTAGTGAATTTTAATTGCGTTCGGGCGTGTTCGAACAATGAAATATGGCAGGCAAGGGATGTTGGGCAGACAGCAGGAGGCAAGGATTAGTTGACGTTGTAGAGCATATTCGAGGATGATGACCGTAGTTAAGGTCACCCCTATTAAGGCACGGGAGGCCAGGACTATAAAGACGGCTAGGGCACAACTTATGATTTCCAAATGTTTCTATAGTCGAAAGAGGTGCAAGAGTAAACTCACCCCAACGTGGCACGACTGGGAAAAGTCAAACGAAGCATTGTAGAGAATTGTCAGTGGGAATTCTAGAAATACGAGAATTGTGTGTGTTAGCCAAATGAGGTAAAATATCCAAAGGTGTAGACATAAGATGGAGTGTGGCTAACTGAAAGTGAAAATTTGGAGAAAAAATTTCTTAGCTTGTCGGAACGAAGTTATAATGGTGGGAGTCAACCACCCTTTTTAGAAGTTAAATGCTATGCCTGTAAAAGAATCTTAGGTACAGTTTGACTGCATGTTCCTTCATCAGATGTTCAGGATAAGAAGTGAACATTATTCTGAACTCATTATAGGAGGACCTAACAGAGGTCCATTTGTGAATATAAATCTAATCTATTATCGAATCTTGCATCGGAGGATGTAGATACAAATGGAGGAGAGGACTCCAAGTGGGAGATCACGTCGTAAAAATAGTTAATAACACCAAAAAGGGAATTCTGCTCGACGGTCAATTCATAAGTTATCAATGTCGTGCTTTGACAATAGAGATATTAATGCTTCTTTGTGTGGGAAGCTAAAAGAATCGAAGAAGTTAGTCAAGAATAAGACTGGATGCAACAATGGTAGTGTTTCACCACAAGGGGTTAGGGATACACGTGAGGGGACCCATTAAAATGATTCGAATAACTAAATTCTTACCAAAGGGATGGCGAATTCCGAAAGGACTATTGTAGCTAGTAGCATATTCTTTAGGGCCAACAAGGCTAAGGGAACCATGGGGGATAGACAACATGAATTGAGCCTACCAAAGTCCAAGAGAAGGACAATCCTAATATGGTTGGTATGACATGTGATAAGTGGATTATGTGTAGAGGTATTTTTATGGAGAGTGAAATCGCACGCGTTAATGTTTTCCCGAAGTGAGTAAAGGAATAAGAGTATGGTGCCTAGTAAAAGACAACGATTAAAGTAGTTTTTGGGTTGGTTGGGCAGGCGTGTTACGTCCAGAGACCATTTATGCAATCAAGACGGTTGGCAAGGTAGAAGTATAAGTTTTATCCTCAGAGGATGAGGCGTGTTTTATGTGACACGAGCGAGTCATTATATTTTGTTCATTGCTAGATTAGCATGTGAGGCGAGTTTAATGCGTATAAATACAAACGATATTATTATGTGAATATTTTTCCCTATTGTAGCAGGATTTTCCTTAGTGCTATCCGCGGAGGATGAATGAGTATATTAATAGTGTTATATACTTTATTGAGGTTACTCATTTTAGTGATGTGATATTCGAGTATAATATGGTATTGATTACAACTTTATAGAAATGGTCAGTACGATAGTAGTCAGTTATTGCAAGGCTATCGGAGTGGTTACATTAGTGCAGCATGTTTTGTTCTGGCGAGGCCTCACCTGCAAGAGGGTTGTACTCGCACTTATATATTATCTATCCTAGAGACTTCGGAGGGGATAGTGGGATCGAGATATTCGATGACGGTGTGTAGATACTTTGTTGTTATGATTCAGTATGTATCGGGTTTACGGTTGAGCGAAAAGATTTAACTCAGTATTATGTTTAGCGCTCAGGACTTGGTTATAGAAAGACTGCATTGTTATATCTATCCTTTATAGATGTGGGAGTTAAGATTTATACCCCTCATTGGGGAAAGGGATTTCGAGAATCCCGATTGTATGTATTCGAGGTTTGTGGAATGCAATTACCACCAATACTGTACGATAGTGCAATTGGCGAAATGTTCTTTGTGAAGTGTAATTTCGGGAGGAGATGTAACTTTTCTGTCAAGAGACGGAGTAAAGGGGTACATGTTGTGGACGGAGGGCCTAACATATTTTGATAACCGACAATGCTAGGTAGTAGTGTATCGGGGGGGGGGGGGGGTCCTTGTTTGGATCTTGCTTTGCGAGACATCCCACGCATGAAACTTAGCGTAAGGTTGGAAATAGGGAGATGTTTGGTCGTTAGTCCACAAGTTAAGTACCTCGATCGAAATAGGAGCAGATAATTATATCTGTAAGTTGGTAGTTCAATTATGATTTAAGGCCAGTGGAACCGATTGCGTGGTAAGAAAGCATTGAAGGTTTTGTTTTACCACCACGAGTTGAGGGGTGGAACGATGATAAGAAGGATTTAGAATTTCGATTTCTAGGGTGAGTAAGAGTACCCAAGTGTTTCAATCACGTTGTGAGCACTAGGAAAATAAATAATTGGTTGTTAGGTGTGAAGCGTATGTGATGCTTACACTAGTATGCACGGTTTATAGGGTGTGCAGACATCCTAGTTAGTTGATGTTAAAAATCATCTGAGTTGAAGGGACATGGGAATAGACGTGTGGAATATATGTTTTTGGGACTAACATAATGAAGTAAAAGTGGTAGAGTGGATTAAGCACCGTGTGAAAGATGATAAATCCATATATACGTGTGCAATCAGAGTAGCACACCGAATCTGGTTGGAAGGCTGTGGGAAGCCGTTTACAAAGGGGTATCCCTTGAGAAGGGTAGAATTTAACTATATGGAGAACACTCGGGACGGAGTTATAATTAGTGAAATATTGAGAGCGACTTGTGCATACAAAGAGTGATAATGTTGGTATGGTATAAAAGATACAGAAGTGCGCGGGACATAATGTTGGTATGTTGATAATGTCACTTAATGAGAGACATTTCAAGGAAAGTCGATGTTGAGTGGGACATAGTGAGTAGTCTCTGCATGCACCACTCATAGATAGAGATCGGTTGGAATAAGGGGATCAACTAGAGAATTTTGTGGTTATCAACAGTTCCTGTAACGAAAGAGGGCGGTAAAGTCGGTAAAGTCCTTGGATGGATTGCCATATTCAAGGTAAGATCAAGGGTCATCCGAACATGTGGAGTAAGTCCCCCACAGAAGGAAGTGATTGACATTACTTTAGGGTGATTTACAATATTAACTAGTGTGCCCTAGTCTTCCTTTGAAAGGAAGGGATCGCCCCGGTACGTGGTCCTACACAGTATTATTTTCTGAATCAGGATGAAATTTGTGAATCCCACCTTCAATATGGGATTTCAGGAAACAACGGAGATAACGTTTCGTTTTGAGTAGGAGGTATCACCCATAGCCGAGGAGCAGGTGCACAATGATTAACGAGTAGTGGAGCCGCATGAAGGTGATTTTGGAATCTTGGTGATCATTTCGTTTCCACAACGATTATAGCTAACAAGTGGAATAGTGCGGTAATTGGGGAAGGATATTACCTAATGGTAGAGTTCCGTGGAAGCACTCATACTTGTTTGTCGCGAACGAGGTGCTTATTGAAGTTTTGGTGTGGAAGAACCTTAACTATTCTCCCTCTGTGTATGTTTACAGGTGAGCGAATAATCATAATTTTGGATAGGTCGAGAATAATCCGATGACTATGGTGGAATTCCACGACTATTTTAGGCGAACAAGAGTGGTTAGATGTTCGTATGGTTTTTCTCAGAATGGGAGCTTTGTGTTTAGATAAATCCGAGTAGTTGTCATGTAGTGAGGTGCGACCTCCCAATGATATTGAAATAATGAGAATTAATAGTGTATATGCGTATCTGATGCGAATGTTATCGGATAGGAGCACAATGTGAAGTATCTTTAATGAAGAGTGTTAAACAGACTTGCTGTGAGGCGGGGGCTATAGTGATTGAACGCCTTACTATGCGGATAGGTTGCGTACTGTTAAGGTATCAAAAATGTGTTTTACCAAGTAGGCCTTATTTTTCGAATTTCGAGACGAAATTCCGTTATTAGGGGGGAGTATGTAATACCCCGTATTTTTATGGCCATTAAATTTAGGGATTTATTAAATTTAATTGAGATGAATTAATTTAATCTTAATCCTGAAAGTTGTTTTAAATATTTACTAGCGCGACGAGAGTTAGTAATTATTGAAAGTTTGTTGATTTCTTAGATATTACTTATTGAGTAAAATTAATATGTAGAATTAATTTTTGTTAAAAATTGTCACCAGTAAATAAAATGGCAATTATGGAAATTTAAGTCGGGATGCGCCTGTGTCGTGTCAGGACTAAATTACTATTATATAAAGTGAATAAATTATAAGTTGTCCGTATGATCATTTTAAGTGCCCCAATGTGTCCGAAAGGGTCGAGATAGTCAGAAAAGTGTACCCGGGGGTTTAGTTTGGGTCTCGGAGCATTTTTAGGCCTATTTGACATCCCGGGAGGGTATTATAGATATTTTGCATTTTTGGGTAATTAAAAACACGAATTTAATTAGGTTATATCAGCCATTTGGAGTGGTCTCTTAGGGTTAGCAAACACAAAATCAAAGAAAGGCCATTAGAGAAGGAGTTGGAGAGTTTTCCAAGCAACTCAAGGCCAAGGACTCACCCGTTTGCACCGCCACCACCACCAAAACGTAGATCACGCGACGAGGAACGCAACCATGCCATTTCATCCACGAAATCAAAACCTTGAATTTCAGGCAAGTATCTATCTTGCTTTATTTTTGGTTAATGCCTCACCTATGTTAGTTTAGGATTGCCAAGATCATGTTTTTTGAAAGAAATTGTAAATTTGGAGACTTTAAATCACATGATTAGAGAGATTCAATATATTCTGGATATACCCATCACATGTAGAGGATTACCCATGAATTACTTTGAGTTTAGAAACAAGAAATTTGGGAGATATTAGAGGAATGGATAATTCTTTCAAAATTAGGGTTCTTGAAGATTATGTCAATTTTACCCCATTAATTCGATATCGTTGATGTTTTTATACATGTTTCACATAGGAAATCTTGTATATATGTATATAGAACTTATAGTATCGTTATTTGAGAATTTTAGACTTGTTAATGACGTTTTATGAGAAATTCAAAGATGAAACCCGTAGGTTTAATTTGCAAGTTTCTGGGCAAGAACTGCTTGATCGATCGATCGACCCAAGAGCATCGATCGATCGATCGACCCAAGAGCATCGATCGATCGACCCCCTATCATCGATCGATCGACTACGCCTGGAAAACTACATATTTCTCATCCGTTAATTTAATCCAATTAAGATGTGTGGGATCCCTTGATTGTTATGTTTTGAGTATAATGGGATATAGAGAAGACTAGTGGGGTCTAGGTAGACCCCGTTGAATAACATTTTAGGGTAGGATGGGATGTTGGGTTAACGAGGAATTATTCATGTGAATAAGAAATCATGCATATATTTAATAAAAAGATCGGGACTTGTAAGGAAGTTAGACCAGAACGTAATTGAGTGAATGCGTACTGAAATTATACTTATAATACTTTAAGAGAGGGGAATTGAGTATGAAGTGAATAACAAATGAGAATACAAATAACGAGTCAGTTATACAAAATAATCGAGTAAAATGTGTACTAACGGATAATTATAATTATGGTTCGTGAGCGCACCTAATTTAACAATGTGGATGTGTGTGTATATATATATATATATATATATATATATATGATCGTGTGATTGTGCATATATTATGTCTGTATAAGAATCATACTCGGGCTACTTGCTATCACGGGGGTTTCCGCGCCGGGACGATCTTATCTCGATTGGACCTTCATGGAGAATATTGACTCATACCCTATAACATAGGATTCCTTGGTAAAGGCTATCTGATTAATAGTCAGACGGTCCTAAGAGACGTGAGGGTATGTGCTGACCTCTTAGTGACTTGAAACTATGCTTTGCCTCCATTTCTATGTGTTTTATGTTAATGCAGTTCGAGAGTGATTCTGAACTAGCATTTCCCTAAACATGTGTGGTACAGGGACTTGATAGCAGAGTATGCCCGCACCATAGTTTTTATTTGGGGTGCCGTTAGTATATATATTATATGGGAGACTAATATATATATACGTATATCTATATGGGAACTTTCTACTGTGCGTATAAGTATTTAAGTAATGAATAAATGTTGCAACTTTCTTAATGGGTTCGGGAACTTCATAACGGTACCGATTTGTTCTAAATAGTGTAAGAAATCTTGAAGAGAATAACTTTCTAAACTAAATATTATCACCCTGTTAATTCTCGAGATAAAACTTTATGGAGAATAAGTGAGATAGAATTTTGAGGTTTAGTAGTACGGTAGACGTGCACTTTAGATGAGAGGTGAGAATTCTCAAGAGAGTGTCGCATACTAGCATGGTTGTTACATCAGCAGTTAAGCATTATAAATACTTGCTAAACTATTTTTTTTAAAACTGTTTTACAATCGGGCTCTGACCCGTTTTCTATTATCTCTTCTCTCTTGTATATATATGTATATATTACAGGTGCCCAGCCACAGGGACGTCTTGCATTGGTTCTTTGGATTGGATGAGCTGTAGCTTATGTGGGAGTTCCAGGTCTTTGTTGTAGACAACCTCTTCATTGATTCAATTCCTTTTATAGTTCTTCATAGTTAGGGCATGTGTCGCCCATTT
The DNA here is from genome assembly GCA_949130495.1 of Sambucus nigra. Taxonomy (NCBI): domain Eukaryota; kingdom Viridiplantae; phylum Streptophyta; class Magnoliopsida; order Dipsacales; family Adoxaceae; genus Sambucus; species Sambucus nigra. Next base: position 465,327,735 of record OX422209.1, on the reverse strand, counting down.
CCCATTCAATATAGATTTGTCAGAGATGTATGTTCAGTTATTTTCAGTATTCGGTACTCTTTGAGTATTAACTCTTGTCAGGATGATTTCATTTGTAGTTTAATTTGGTTTGGTTAATCTAGATGGATTAATTCTTTTGTGTTGATTGTTATCCGTAACACTTATGTGATTCTTAAATTGTTTGTTATTTAAAAGGTTTTTAAGTTGGAATTTAATAACAATGGAAATAAAGTTTTAAATTGTTTTGACACTTAGCTTAATTATTCAGGGTGTTTAAATTGGAAAATTTTATTTTTGCGACAGTGATGCTAATAATGAACCAACTGTTCACCTTGATTTTAATTTAATAAAAGATTGATCGCCCCGTATTTAATTAGGCGGGGTGTCACACACCCCCTCTACTTCTTCCTCTCCCTCTCTCCCCCTCTGCCTCCCCCTCTCCCCTGCGCACAGGTATTATATCTCTCCCGTAATATATATATATATATATATATATATATATAGACACACATACACTATCTGTATTGATTTGTTTAGACATTTGTTATGGATTTGCTTAGATTGTTATCATATTAGTTTAGGCATTTTTTACAGTTTTGTTTAGTGATTTAATGATCTGTTTACATCTTTTAAGAAACTAGTTAGGGCTTTTTACGCATTTAACATCAGTAAGTGTAAAGCTGATTATTTTTTTAATTTATCAAAAAAAGTGTAAAGCAGATTTTTAATTATTTATAGCAAACCAGATTTCAAAAATAAAAAACGAAAATCAGATTTGATTACCGGATCGGACTACCGAATTGTTAACAAATTCAGATTTGGTTGCCAATGTACTGATCCGTGTCTGACTATCGGATCTTTTCCGAATCCGAAAATGTCAAACGGATTCTAGCTACAAAATTTATGGGTTTTAATAATTTTCTAAATCCCATGTGCCAAATGAGAACGAAGGAATTCATTTTTTTTCTAGTTTATTGTTGCTTTGTACTCCATCCATGTTTAATTAGGAATTCATGTTTATAACATTGGTACGGACACTTTTAGAACATTGACACGGACAAATGATATTGAAATGAAATTTTGTATATATTTATATATCTTTTTTTCAATTTGTAATAGGGGTTTAATAAGATCAATATGGATAAGAGTTGGATCGGAGGAGATCGTACCACAAAGGCGTACGCCGATGGAATTCAAATCTTTATTGATTTTGCATATAGAAATAAGGATATTCTTACTTCTAGCATCAAATGCCCATGTAGTACTTGTGTTAATCGTGTCTACTATAACTCACAAACTGTGAGGAATCACATAGAGATGTATGGTTTTGAAAAGCGTTACAAGAATTGGATTTATCATGGGGAATCATGGGGTGATTTTAATATCAACATAAATAGTTGGAGCAATGGTATGGTTGTTGATGACGTATTAACCGATTTGAACTCGGGGCAAGCATGATTGCAATGGTTCAAGAAGGAAGAGGGATTCCATGTAGAGAGGAAAATATGGGCAATGATGAAGAACCAAACATCGAAGATCATGACGTGCCCGACGTAGACCTCCCAGAATATTTTAGACTTTTAAAAGAGGCACAAAGTGAGTTGTATGAGAATTATCCTAAGGACATTACCGAGTTTCATTTGTTGTTGAATTATTGCACTTGAAACAACTAAATGGATGGACAAATCATTCTTTTACGATGTTGATGTTATTCTTGCAGAAGGTGTTACCGAAAGCCAAGATTCCAAAATCCTTCTATCAAGATAATAAATTGACAAAAGATTTAGGGTTTAAGTATGAAACGTGGGATGCATGTCCTAAGAGTTGTATGTTGTTTCAAAATGAGAGCGAGAATCTTGAGAAATGCAAAATTTGTGGGGAATCTAGTTTCAAAAATGAATTTGATAGTAGTGAGGGTACAAAATTAACAGCGAAAAAGGTAAGGTATTTTCCTTTGAAACCGAGATTACAACGATTGTATTGGTCATCGCATACTGCTCCACTAATGAAATGGCATGCTGATGAACGAATCGATGATGGCGTGTTGAGCCATCCGGCTGATTCCCTTGCATGGAAGACATTTGATGAAAAAAATCCATCTTTTACGAGTGATTGTCGCAATGTTAGACTTGCGTTAGCAACTGATGGATTCAATCGGTTTGGTAATATGAGCATTGCTCACAATACTTGGCCTATTGTGCTAATGATATTAAACTTGCCTCCATGGTTGTGTATGAAACAACCCCACTTAATTTTGTCTATTCTTATTGACGAACCAAAAAGGCTTGATGATAAAATTGATGTATATTTACAACCACTAATTGATGAGTTGAAAGAGTTATGGGCTAATGGGGTATGTACTGGTGAAATAATTTTTCCAGTTACATGCGGCGTTGTTATGGATAATTAGCGATTTTCCTGGTTATGCCATGTTATCAGGATGGAGCAAAAAAGGTGAATTTGCTTGTCCTTGTTGCAATAAGGACCATCAAGCTATATAATTATATAACGGTCGTAAGTACTGTTATTGGGGTCATCGTCGATTCTTACCAATGCGACATAAATTTCAGAAAGAAAAAGTTACATTTAATGGCAAGGTTGATATGAGGCCACCACCATTGAAACTAACTGGATCACAAGTTCTGCAACAATGAAATGAGCTTGACGTTGTAACTGAATATAAGAAAGAAGACGTGCTGAAAAGAATGATAAAAGACTAAAAGGAAATTGAGCTTGGAAAAAAGACTAAAGGTAATATTCCGGAAAAAGACTAAATTGGAAGAAGAAAAGTATTTCTTTGAATTGCAATGTGGGGAGCATAGTTTGATTCGCCATAATCTTGATGTCATTCATATTGAGAAGAATTTTTGTGACAATATTCTTTTTACATTGTTAGGCATCAAAGGGAAAACAAAGGATAATTTAAATGCTCGCAAAGACCTCAAAGAGATGAGTATTAGGCGCGTGCTACATCCTCAGCCGCGAGGAGCAAATCAGCAGTATGTGACCCAGCAGAGTTTACGATGAGCAACAAAAAGAAAGATATATTCTTGAAAGTGTTGCTGAATCTCAAAGTTCCAGATGGTTATTCATTGAATATTTCACGATGTGTGCACCATCAAGAGAGAAGAATTTGGGAACTTAAGAGTCATGATAAACACATTCTAATGCAACAACTACTCCTAATTATTGTACGTAGGGTATTGCCAAAGCATGTTGTCAAAGCTTTAATTGAATTAAGTAATTACTTTGCGATACTATGCTCAAGTGTAAATACTTTAGCTGACTTGGAGAAATTTGAAGACCATATGACTCTTACTTTATGCAATCTAGAGAAGATATTCCCTGTAGGATTTTTTGATGTGATGGAACATTTTCCCATGCATTTGACTGATGAACTATTAATTGTCGGGTCAGTGCTTTATCGTTGGATGTATCCAATGGAAAGGTATCTACAAACATTGAAACTCTATATGTGAAATAGTTCTCATCCCGAGGACTCAATTGCTAAGTCTATCCTTTTAGAAGAGTGCATGACCTTTTTCTCGAGGTATTTGGGTGATAACGTGGAAACCAAGTCTAGTCGACCTATTAGAATAGATGACAAAGGTAATGACTCTGGTCGCGTTGTTGGGAAAAAAGTTCAAATTCAGCTTAATGAAGAAACATTGGTTCAAGCTCATCGTTATGTGTTTTTCAACACTGATTCAGTGGCACCGTTCATCGAGTAAGTTAGGTTTTTGCCTTAACAACGTGCACAACTTTGTTACTTGTACGTTTTGCTACATTCATTACGAAATTGACATGTGTGCATTTTTATAGAAAACATCTTGTGGAACTTTCAAAAGAGTATCCTCAACTTTCACAGCACCATATTCAACGCTTTCACAATGAAAAAATCAGCACATGGTTTAAGAATCATGTAAATCGGTTTATTCCTTGTTAATCTAAATAGTGCTCTAGTATATTTCTTATATAAAATTTTGATTACCTTTTCTATTGGAAAAATATCAGGTGCGCAGTTTGACAAATAACGCCCAACTACCCGACGGAATTAGGAGTTTGTCTTTAGGCCCTCTAAAGGATGCTTTTAGATTCCACTCTTATATTGTTCATGGTTTTCGATTTCGGACAAAGGCGGTTGATCAACGTAGAAAAACTCAAAATACTGGGGTGGTTCTAAAAGCTGCACAAATGAGTTATTCTAGCCGTAGAGACAAAAATCCTCTTTTAGGGGATGCTACTTTCTATGGAAAAGTTACAAAAATCATTGAGATTCGTTACATCAACGACATGAAATTTCTCTTATTCAAATGCGATTGGATCGATAACCATATGGGTAAAAAATTAGATGAATTTAACTTTACACTAGTTAACTTTAACTATTTGTTATATAAAGATAACCGAGTTGGTGATGAACCTTTTATCCTTGCATCTCAAGCAGAACAAGTTTGGTATGTGGAAGACCCATTAGAATCGTACTGGCATGTTGTTGTTTCGATGACACCAAGAGATAAATTTGATGGATATTTAGCCAATGAAGACTTAGATGTCCATGAAGTTGAGCCATTTAGCATGCAATAACTAGATCAAGATCAAAATGTATCTTGGACGAGGCAAGGGATAGATGGCTCCATAATTGACACAACTGTTCTTGATGATGACGATGGCATGGAGGAAGAAAGGAATGAAGTTATTGAGGAATGACGGGATTGTGGTTGAAATGGTTAAACTTTTTTACCTCTGTATTACATTAGTGAGAACGTATCAGAATTACAAATTGATGATTGAAATGGATGTTTTATTAAATCTTTGTTCTCGTATTCACGTGTTGCCTTTTATTTTTTAATATTAACGGTTATCTTATAAATCTTGTGCTTAAATGTTTATTGATATTGTGATAGGAAACAATGCGGTCTTCGGTAAATTTTAATGATAATATTAAGAATGAATTAGAAGAATTTGTACATTCATCTTTTAAAGAGGGTACTCCAATTACTTTGTATGGATTTCGTAAAATTGAATTATGTCGTTACTTGTAAAAATGTGGGAAACATATATCAGAACAATATTTTTTTGAAAAAATAGTCTAGACGCTACCACCTTGTTGGGATCAAGCAAAAGAAAAGATATTTCAAAAACATAATCCAACATGTGGAGAGAAATTAGTAGAGCTACTAGAGGAGGAAGAACGAGAGTTTCATCCTTTATGGATAGAATTTGAGCAACATAAAATGGGCCTAAATTTAAATGTGCGAGATCATATGCATAACAAAGAAAGAGTATACAACATTTTAAAGAGGAGAGGTTTTTGTCCTAACATAATTGTTCTCGTGCATGCGATTGTGAGTACGCTTCCACCCACGTGGCCAATTTCATCTATTATTAAAAGGATAAAATGTGGTTGCCTCAATATGAGGGATTTGGCAGATTTTCTGGAAGAAATAGAAAGGTATTGAAAATGCATACTATCAAAGGAAATACGATGTATTATAAGTTTTCATTTTGTGTTTCATGTATAATGTTTATTCATATTTATTTTGACATATATGTTTTTATACAGATCTATCATGCCAACTAAACACCCTTATCATCCCGTGGGAGTAGGAGGGTCATCGGATTCTCAAGTAGAAATGACACCCCCATGTTCTCGGACGTCTATAGGATCACATCGGTCGCAACCAGAGTCATCTCATTCAATGATATGCCAACCCTCAGATAATATGGGTGCAGGTATGTGTCTACCTATCTAGTAGATAATTGTAAAATTCTACTAAAAATATTTTACTTTTATAATTATTCATATCATATTTTCTTTTGATTTTTTATCAGGTAGTGCTGAGGGTACGCCATTAACAACTCAAAATGGTCCCGCTACTAGTGTTAAACGTAGAGGGTTTTCCAAACCATGGAAAGAATGGGATAGTGGTAAAAAAATGATAATTGGGTGGAATAATGACTGTCAGCCAATTGAACCCAACGGGAATAAGCTTGCGAGTCAGTTAGGATATTTCGCTAGACAAGGATCGTTATTTCCTTTGGATGTGGACGATTGGAGAAGAGTATTGCAGAAAAATCTCAATATAGTTTGGGATAGTGTGAAGGTACTTGTCTATCATTGAGAATATAAATTTGAATATTTTAAAATGCTCAGTTAATACGTCAATCAAATGATCTATTTAGAATTTATTTATATTCTTTTGTTCGTAGCGCAATACAAATGCCCCTGAAGGATTTAAGCCATTTTTTTAAAAATGCTGGACAATGCTTGGAGGCTCTTTAAGTATCGTATCAAAAAGGACAATTATGAGACGTATGACAATGACAAAGATCGACTTGAAAATGTACCTCTCCATGTTGATCCCGATATATGGCCTAAATTATTGTGTTATTGGGGTGAAAAAGAAACAGTGGTATGACATATGTAGAATTACTTTCTATTTATTTTTATTGATTGTTTATATGTATCAAAATTGTAACATGATTTAACTCTTTATATAGCAAGTGGAGGCCAAAAACACCAAAAATAGGGCAAACCTTTGTGCCCACCCTAGGATTGGGAGGATGTCAATTCCTCAATGTGACACCCCGACTAATTAAATACTGGGTAGCTACTCCTTTATTAAATTAATTCAAAATGCCAAGTTGGCTCAGTTAATAGCATCACTGTCGAAAACATTTTAATATTACTAACCACCTAGTATTTAAAAAGCAAGATGCCAAATTTTAATTTAAGTCTGATTAACATGCAACAAGTGTAATGAAGAAATAAATAACACCATTCACCATACTGAAGTAAAATGAATAACCATCACATAACAGTAAATAAAGTCTGGAGGAAAAACTCCTCATTACAATCCCAAAACTGAAATAAATAACCGAACTGAAATAAAACATGCTAAAGTCTGAAAACTGGAATGTAAAAGATGTCTCTAAATAGAAATGGGCAACATGCCCTACAACTGATAGATAGTGACTCTGGAATCCAAAAGATAGAAGCGTCTACATGCAAATCCCTGTAGCTTCCACAAGCAGCTACAGCTTATCACCTGAATGAGTATCCTATGCTTGGTGTCCTTGTGGCTAGGCACCTAAAAATGGTTTTACAAGAAAAAGATTTGAAAAGCAAACGGGTCAGAGCCCGAATGTGGAGTTATATTTTAAAAACCTGCAAGTGATTTAAAAACATTTAAAACATTAAATGCAAAGTACATGTTAGGACGTACACTCACATGATATTCTCACCTCTCGTTTAACTGTGCACTCCTAACGTAAGTACCCATCTACAATGATATAACCACTAGCTAAGTGACATCATAACTAGCTAGACTGTAATAGTTCCTACCCTTATTACCCGGTTCTATTAACATATAACGCTCGTAATAAGATAGGGATTTAATGTAACTCAGATGCTCAATATGCAATATATATATATCACTAACCCCTTATGTTATTCTCGAAACAATACCGTAATATGCTTACAATATTAACATGAGGATTCTCCTTAATTAAATGTATATTATTCACATCGTAAATATACAATACAAGCACCCCGAGAACTAAGCTGCGGTGCACACATACTCTGCTATCCAACCCGGTACATCACGTACATAAGGATCACATATTCCGAATCTCTCAGGAATAGTTCAGATAACACAAATCACAAATAGTGGAGGCAAACACAGTCACCATCACGTGGGTCACGCACATACCTACGCTCCCACGGTCAGCGGACTTATTAATATCACAATAAGTCTTTCTATGACCTATGTTCATCGAGGTACCAGTCTATATCCCTCCCGTAGGCACACAAGGATTAGAGGGTCCTAAGCGAACGCAACCTCCCGTGATAGCAAGTATGGTAGGTATGTCATACACACAATCATATACCAATACTAAGTAAACACATGTCTTAGTAATACCGTATTTTAATCGTAGTACATATTGCATTCTCGTACTAAATTATAATTATCACAATTCATACTATTCCGGTTTATAATTATACGAGCCATAATTCATCCTCACGTCGTAGTAGACACTCGCGTCTCACCCAAACAGTTCATTCTAATTTAACTCTCTTGTATATAATTTCCTTCTCATATATACCCAAATGTCCCAAACCTATCACTACGTCATCATGGAAGGTTAACTAGATCCTCGAACAAGTTTACGGGACTCCAAAATTCAAAACAGTTCAAAATAGCCCAAACTGTCAGCTCGTTTGAAGTGTCGTTCGAACGAGTGTTCGAACGAGTTTGGGTTGTCAGCTCGTTAGAAGTCTCGTTCGAACGAGGCTGTTCGAACGAGATTCCAGTTCGTTCAAAACAAACTGTCCCTTCTAACGATATCTCGTTCGAACGAGATATCGAACGAAATTCCTACTCGTTAACAACGACTGGTCAACTCGTTAGAAGCTCGTTCGAACGAGTTCGTTCGAACGACCTGGGGGCTGCTTCTAACGAGCTACCAGCTTCGGCCCAGATTTTCCCCATCTCGTTTTTACCCATTTTTATCACTTCTAACCTCTTCCAAAGTTCATCCCAACAACGTTTTAGGGTCTCTAATTCATCCTAAACATATTCAAATCCTCTCCTAAGTTGTTTTCAAGGATTGAATCATCATAACATCAACCAAATTTACAAATCTCTACCCTTTTCCCCAATTTCTCTAGAACATGAACCCTAGGTTTATAACATCATCAAATCCCAGAATTTATTTCGTTTTAATTCCTTAAAATCACAATTATTATAAGGGAAATCATCTACCTATCATACTACATGCAATTCTCTTCACAATTTCTCAAGTTCTATGATCTAAACTATATGGGTTTTCATATTTATCAAGAACAAACCATAAATCCGAATTTTCTAACATGGAAAGAACATTTGCTGAAATTAAACATAATTAAACCACTTGCCTTGGTTTGATTTCTGACTTTGGTGTAGGTTTGGTGAAGATTCTGCAGAGTTTCCTCTCTCTCTAAGCTCCTTCTCCAATGGTGGCTTAAGGTGGCTAGGGTTTGATTTGGGGAAGATTGTAAACCTAATGTTAGCCTCCGTAGCTTAAAGGGTTAACATGGGTTGGTTATGGGCTTAGTGGGTCAATATCCACATCAGATTAAAACTCCCAATTTTCGTCACTTTTAATTCCCAAAAATGTAAAATTACCAAAATACCCTTTAAGTTATCGGTATGGCCTAAAAATACCCCGGGACCCAAACTATACACCCGGCTAGTGTTTTCTGACTATCTCGACCCTTCCGGACGTGTTGGCGCACTCAAAACAACCATACGGATTATAGATTTTAAATTCACTTTTATTAACAAAATATTATACCATGACGCGGCGGTCCCACGCATCTCAACAAAATTTCTAAAATGCCGTATATAAATCCCACGACAAATTTTATAATACCAAGTTCATATATAATCATATATGTACATAATCAAATACCAATTCGCATCTCATTAGTATTTATAACCCGGATTAATTTCCAATTAATACGCATTTAATTAATTAATCCCAAAAATAAATATAGACAAAAGTACGGGGTATTACATACTTCCCCCCTAATAACTGAATTTCGTCCCGAAATTCGAAACTAGAAAGTACCTGCTAAAAACAGCTCTGGATAACGTTCGCGCATCTCATCCTCGCACTCCCATGTGAACTCCTCGACATTGTGATGTCGCCACTAAACACGCACTAACGGGACTATCTTTGACAGCAGTTTCCTCTCGCTTTGGTCCAAAATAGAAATTGGCCCCTCCTCGTAGGAGCTATCCGGCTGGAGATCGATGTCCTCCATAGCAATGTGAGAATGGGCCAAATTATCTCTAAGGTATTTCCTCAGCGAGGAAATATGGAACACGTCGTGGATCCGATGCAAGTGCTCCGGTAGTCCAAGTCTATACGCAACTGGTCCGATCCGCTCAATAATAGGAAACGGCCCCACCTACCTCGGTGCCAACTTCCCCTTCTTCCCGAAATCGTATAATCCCCTTCATAGGAGATACCCTGAGCAAAACCTGGTCCCCCACTTGGAACTCCCTGAAAAATCTCTTCGCATCAGCATAACTCTTTTGCCTGTCTTGAGCTACCCGAATGCGACTCCGAATCAACTCAATCCTTGCCGAAGTATCCTGAATCACTTCCGGCCCAAGCAGTTTGTTATCCCCCACCTCCAACCAACATGCTGGGGAACGACAAGGCCTACCGTACAACGCCTTAAACGGAGCCATGCCTATCGTGAACTGATAGGAGTTGTTGTAAGCAAACTCCACCAGTGGAAGGTACTGCTCCCATCCACCCCCGAAGTCAATAATGCACATGCGTAGCATGTCCTCCAACATCTGATTGGTGCGCTCTGTCTGCCCATCGGTCTGCGGATGATAAGACGTACTCAACCGCAATTCCGTGCCCATGGCCTCCTGGAAACTCTCCCAAAATCTCGAAACAAATATCTTGTCTCTGTCAGACACGATATTCAAGGGCACACCGTGAAGTCTCACAATCTCTGAAATGAAGAGCTGGGCATACTGTCCCGTAGTGTAGTCAGTCCTTACGGGTAAGAAGTGAGCGACCTTGGACAACCTATCCACAATTACCCATACGGAGTCGTGACCCCTCTGCGACGTAGGCAACCCCGTGATAAAGCCCATGGATATGCTCTCCCACATCCACACCGGAACCTCCAACGGCTGTAGCAATCTTGCCGGTCTCTGATGATCCACTTTTACAAACTGATAAGTGGCGCATTTCGAGACAAACTCAGCGATATCTCTCTTCATACCGCTCCACCAATACTGCCGTCTCATGTCTTGGTACATTTTGTCCCCTCCGGGATGTACCGTGAACCGTGAGCCGTGCGACTCTGCCATCACATCGTGCCGCAATTCTTCTCCTTCCGGAACTACCAATCTCCCATTGAAGCGTAATCCCCCGTCTGAGCTAACGGTATAGGACTCGGCTCCCTCTGCAAGTAATTGAACTATCTGCTCCTGACAGAACGAGTCATTAGCCTGTGCTCGTACTACCTTCGTGATAATCTGCGGTGTAACGGTCATCACAGACATGAAAGATCGGGCCACTGCATCCTGGTGTCCCAATTCCTTCCACTTAGCTTTCCACACCTCTGCCACCTCATCTACTGGTCTGTGGCTCAACGCGTCTGCTACCACGTTAGCCTTACCCGGGTGGTACTGGATGTCGAACTAGTAGTCCTTCACAAATTCAAGCCACCTACGCTGCCGCATATTCAATTCCTTCTGCGTGAACAGATACTGTAGTGACTTGTGGTCCGTGAACAGCTGAAACTTCTCCCCCAAAAGATAGTGCCTCCAAATCCGTAGGGCAAATACCACTGCTGCCAACTCCAAATCATGTGTGGGGTAATTCTTCTCATGAGGCTTTAGCTTACGGGAAGCATAAGATATGGCCTGTCTCTCCTGCTGCAATACACCTCCCAGTCCTTGCAAAGACGCATCGGTGTAAACCAAATACTCAACTCCTGGTCTTGGCAATGCTAACACAGGTGCTGAGGTCAACTTGTCCTTCAATTCATCGAATGCCAACTGACAGGCATCACTCCAAATGAATGGCACACCCTTACGAGTAAGATGTGTCAAAGGACCTGCTATCTCCGAGAAACCCCGAATAAACCTCCTGTAGTATCCTGCTAGACCCAAGAAACTACGAATCTCCATTTGTGTCGTGGGCTGTCCCCACTCCCTCACCGCTGATACCTTACCTGGATCGACAGATATTCCCTGGTCGGAAATAATGTGACCCAAGAACTGGACTTCCTTCAGCCAAAACCCGCACTTCTCATATTTTCCATGCAGCTCGTTCTGACGAAGTGTCTGCAAAACCTGCCTTAAATGCTCGGCGTGCTCCTCCTCTGTCTGAGAGTAAACCAGAATGTCATCAATGAAGACAATGACAAACTGATCTAGGAAATCCCTGAACACTCTGTTCATCAAGTCCATAAACACTGCTGGAGCGTTGGTCAAGCCGAAAGGCATAACCCGAAACTCGTAAGAACCATATCTCGATAAGAACGCGGTCTTCGAGACATCCTCCTCCCTGATACGCAACTGATGGTATCCTGACCTCAAGTCAATCTTCGAGAAGAAAGAAGCTCCTCTCAATTGGTCGAATAAGTCATCGATTCGATGCAACGGATACTTATTCCGTATCGTGACCTTATTCAACTCTCGGTAGTCTACGCACAATCTCAGTGAACCATCCCTCTTCTTCACAAACAAAACTGGAGCGCCCCAAGGTGAAGTACTCCTGCGAATAAAGCCCTGCCCTAACAGCTGCTCTATCTGATCCCGTAGCTCTCGCATCTCAGCTGGAGCCATACGGTACGGTGCACGTGCTATAAGTCTCGTACCCGGTAGCAAATCTATAACGAAGTCTATCTCTCGACTGGGTGGTAAGCCTGGTATCTCCTGAAACACATCCGAATAATCCCTGACAACTGGGATCGAATCTAAAGGAATCACAACCTCCTTAGAGGTATCCTCCTCTATGTAATACAGATGAGCGGTCGATCCTCCCTCTGGGCGAGGCATCGCCACTATAAACATCTCTTGCCCCGAAATGGCAAAAACAATGCTCCCACTGAAGCAATCAATCATGGCCCTATGCTACGAGCCAATCCATACCGATGATCACATCGTGAACATGCATGTCTAACACTAACATGTCTGCAAGCAATACCAAACCACCAATCTCTACCCCCACTCCCCGGCATATAAAGAAAATAAGTGACCCACTCCCCAATGGTGAGTCGACACACGTCACTGTGCTCTCTGCCGTAGCTAACAATCCTAAAGCTTTCGCGAAGTGTGTAGCTATGAAACAATGTGTAGCACCCGTATCAAATAACACCCGACCCATAGTGCCATGGATAGGAAACGTACCCTCGATTGCGGGCGGTGCCTGTGGAACTGCAGCCTGGTGAATGTTGTAGACACATCCATACTGTAGCTGCCCCTGCTGAGTTGGGACTGCCGGAATAGGTGGCAGTGCTGCCATCTGTGGCGGTGCGGGAAGAGCGGCGGGAAACATAGGCCTTTGTGGCTCCTGGCGAGCACCCTGCTGCTTCTGCTGAGGGGCCCTGCCCCTATCAGGACAATCCTGCTTCTTATGGCCAGTCTTGCCACAAACAAAGCACTTCCCTGGAAAGTTCCCTCCCCTCTGCCCCTGCTGTCCCCGGCCCTGGTGGCCGTTACCATTCCTCCCTTGGCCCTGCTGGCCCTGATGAAACTGCTGCCCATTCTGCCCCTGTTGTCCCTAATGGCCGTTTGGACCCTGATGGCCCTGACGGAAACCTCCCTGTCCCTGCCTGTAGTTCCCCGACTGGAACCTCTTATTATCCCCCTGCTGGGTACCCTGCTCATTCTGTCTCTGCCCCTGACCAGATTGTGCCCCGCTGGCACCATGCCCTCTAGTCCTGCCCTGATGGCTAGACTCTCCCGAACGCTTGCCCTCGGCCATATGAAAACGGTGGTCCTGGCAGTGCAATAATGCAGCGTTAACCACATCAGAATACGTGGCCAACGATAGGTTCCCTAGTAGATGCTGACGTATCCTCCAATTCAACCCATCGGTGAACTTCTTAATCTTCTTCTTCTCTGTTGGTATCTCGTCTGGAACGATGTTCAACAGATTAGTAAACTCGGCCTCATACTCGGCCACTGTCTTGCCTTCCTGCCTCAGACTCATCAGCTTCCTCCTCATTTCTGTATGAACTGCGGACGGAAAGTACTTGCGGTCAAACCGCACCCAGAACTCCTGAATCGTGAGAGTATCCCTCTTTTCTGCGGTGGTAATAGACTCCCACCACTGTAGTGCAGATCCCACTAGCTTGAAAGTAGCTAGCACCTGTTTCTGAACATCTGTGCACTCATGCATCCTCAAATGCCTCTGTATGTCCTTCCTCCATTGGCTCGAGACTACCACATCTGAGCTATCTGCAAACTCTGGCGGATGTGCTTTCTGAAAAGCGTCACGTAAACGCTCCCAAGCAGACGGGAATGCATTAACCTGTGCTGGCGCGGTAATCGACGCCTGAGGCGGTGCCTGCTGAATCACGGCAATCGCGGCATTTAGCGCTTGGGCTACTATAGCAGCAACCTCAGCGGCGTTCATCATGCCCTGAACTGGAGCGGGCTGGGGTTCGGGCGTAGCATCCCTGGGAACTCGTCGTGCACGTCGTGGAGGCATCTGAAATAAGAACAAAGTCTATAAGTTCACGGTTTATAAACTTAATAAAGCTGAATAACGAAGCATACACAAAAGAGTACAACAGTCCTAAAATATAGGGCTCTATATCAAAGAAACGTAGCGGAAACATAATAGCCGTACAGATCCTAAAGGACACTAGAACCTGATGCTCTGATACCACCTGTGACACCCCGACTAATTAAATACCGGGTAGCTACTCCTTTATTAAATTAATTCAAAATGCCAAGTTGGCTCAGTTAATAGCATCACTGTCGAAAACATTTTAATATTACTAACCACCTAGTATTTAAAAAGCAAGATGCCAAATTTTAATTTAAGTCTGATTAACATGCAACAAGTGTAATGAATAAATAAATAACACCATTCACCATACTGAAGTAAAATGAATAACCATCACATAACAGTAAATAAAGTCTGGAGGAAAAACTCCTCACTACAATCCCAAAACTGAAATAAATAACCGAACTGATATAAAACATGCTAAAGTCTGAAAACTGGAATGTAAAAGATGTCTATAAATAGAAGTGGGCAACATGCCCTACAACTGATAGATAGTGACTCTGGAATCCAAAAGATAGAAGCGTCTACATGCAAATCCCTGTAGCTTCCACAAGCAGCTATAGCTTGTCACCTGAATGAGTATCCTATGCTTGGTGTCCTTGTGGCTGGGCACCTAAAAATGGTTTTACAAGAAAAAGATTTGAAAAGCAAACGGGTCAGAGCCCGAATGTGGAGTTATATTTTAAAAACCTGCAAGTGCTTTAAAAACATTTAAAACATTAAATGCAAAGTACATGTTAGGACGTACACTCACATGATATTCTCACCTCTCGTTTAACTGTGCACTCCTAACGTAAGTACCCATCTACAATGATATAACCACTAGCTAAGTGACATCATAACTAGCTAGACTGTAATAGTTCCTACCCTTATTACACGGTTCTATTAACATATAACGCTCGTAATAAGATAGGGATTTAATGTAACTCAGATGCTCAATATGCAATATATATATATCACTAACCCCTTATGTTATTCTCGAAACAATACCGTAATATGCTTACAATATTAACATGAGGATTCTCCTTAATTAAATGTATATTATTCACATCGTAAATATACAATACAAGCACCCCGAGAACTAAGCTGCGGTGCACACATACTCTGCTATCCAACCCGGTACATCACGTACATAAGGATCACATATTCCGAATCTCTCAAGAATAGTTCAGATAACACAAATCACAAATAGTGGAGGCGAACACAGTCACCATCACGTGGGTCACGCACATACCTACGCTCCCACGGTCAGCAAACTTATTAATATAACAATAAGTCTTTCTATGACCTATGTTCATCGAGGTACCAGTCAATATCCCCCCCGTAGGCACACAAGGATTAGAGGGTCCTAAGCGAACGCAACCTCCCGTGATAGCAAGTATGGTAGGTATGTCATACACACAATCATATACCAATACTAAGTAAACACACGTCTTAGTAATACCGTATTTTAATCGTAGTACATATTGCATTCTCATACTAACTTATAATTATCACAATTCATACTATTCCGGTTTATAATTATACGAGCCATAATTTATCCTCACGTCGTAGTAGACACTCGTGTCTCACCCAAACGGTTCATTCTAATTTAACTCTCTTGTATATAATTTCCTTCTCATATATACCCAAATGTCCCAAACCTATCACTACGTCATCATGGAAGGTTAACTAGATCCTCGAACAAGTTTACGGGACTCCAAAATTCAAAACAGTTCAAAATAGCCCAAACTGTCAGCTCGTTTGAAGTGTCGTTCGAACGAGTGTTCGAACGAGTTTGGGCTGTCAGCTCATTAGAAGTCTCGTTCGAACGAGGCTGTTCGAACGAGATTCCAGTTCGTTCGAACGAACGGTCCCTTCTAACAATATCTCGTTCGAACGAGATATCGAACGAAATTCCTACTCGTTAACAACGACTGGTCAACTCGTTAGAAGCTCGTTCGAACGAGTTCGTTCGAACGACCTCGGGGCTGCTTCTAACGAGCTACCAGCTTCGGCCCAGATTTTCCCCATCTCGTTTTTACCCATTTTTATCACTTCTAACCTCTTCCAAAGTTCATCCCAACAACGTTTTAGGGTCTCTAATTCATCCTAATCATTTTCAAATCATCTCCTAACATGTTTTCAAGGATTGAATCATCATAACATCAACCAAATTTACAAATCTCTACCCTTTTCCCCAATTTCTCTAGAACATGAACCCTAGGTTTATAACATCATCAAATCCCAGAATTTATTTCGTTTTAATTCCTTAAAATCACAATTATTATAAGGGAAATCATCTACCTATCATACTACATGCAATTCTCTTCACAATTTCTCAAGTTCTATGATCTAAACTACATGGGTTTTCATATTTATCAAGAACAAACCATAAATCTGAATTTTCTAACATGGAAAGAACATTTGCTGAAATTAAACATAATTAAACCACTTGCCTTGGTTTGATTTCTGACTTTGGTGTAGGTTTGGTGAAGATTCTGCAGAGTTTCCTCTCTCTCTAAGCTCCTTCTCCAATGGTGGCTTAAGGTGGCTAGGGTTTGATTTGGGGAAGATTGTAAACCTAATGTTAGCCTCCGTAGCTTAAAGGGTTAATATGGGTTGGTTATGGGCTTAGTGGGTCAATATCCACATCAGATTAAAACTCCCAATTTTCGTCACTTTTAATTCCCAAAAATGTAAAATTACCAAAATACCCTTTAAGTTATCGGTATGGCCTAAAAATACCCCGGGACCCAAACTATACCCCCGGCTAGTGTTTTATGACTATCTCGACCCTTCCGGACGCGTTGGCGCACTCAAAACGACCATACAGATTATAGATTTTAAATTAACTTTTATTAACAAAATATTATACCGTGACGCGGCGGTCCCACGCGTCTCAACAAAATTTCTAAAATGGCGTATATAAATCCCACGACAAATTTTATAATACCAAGTTCATATATAATCATATATGTACATAATCAAATACCAATTCGCATCTCATTAGTATTTATAACCCGGATTAATTTCCAATTAATACGCATTTAATTAATTAATCCCAAAAATAAATATAGACAAAAGTATGGGGTATTACACTCAAGTTGTAGAAAAGGTTAGCATCATATTTTATATTTCTTACATATTCTTTTATGCTTTTAGTTTGAGGACGATAATGTTGAGTTTCATCGTTACTATTATGAACGTAATATGTTTTTTTCTTGTCTTACTTAAAAATAATAGATGAAAAAAGCCTACTTGCCTATCGACAAGCTTAGTGTGTATAGAGAGACTCGAAGGTTGAAGGATATGACGTATAATACGAAATATGGAGCAGCTGGTATAGAGGTATTATATTTCAATGTCCATCCTTGCTACCTAATGTAAAAAATATTGCAATAAATGTTTTATGGTATTGCACACTATTTAAAACTCTTTTCTTAATTTGTAGGAAAATATACAAAGATAGTTGAATGCGATAAAAGAAGAATAACGGAATGAACCGAAAGTGAGAGATCAAATCTTTGAGGATGTCATTGGTCGTGACGGACATGGACATGCATTATGTAGGGGAGTTGGTATTCGACCGCCATCTATAAGGTCCATGCCTTCTCGCTT
Source organism: Sambucus nigra (assembly GCA_949130495.1). NCBI lineage: Eukaryota > Viridiplantae > Streptophyta > Magnoliopsida > Dipsacales > Adoxaceae > Sambucus > Sambucus nigra. The sequence continues at coordinate 465,309,819 of OX422209.1, read as the reverse complement.
TTATGAGAGCGATACCAAAAGGTTGCAAAAGAGGATTAAGGAGGGAAAGACTCGTCATCGTGAAGAGATTCAAGCGTTGAAAGAGACCAGCAACAAATTGTTTCGTATGATAAAAAATACTGGATTCCCAATACCACTAGATGATTCCCCGAGTACTTCCAATGTTCAGCCGTAGGGAATAGGTATCCTCATTTCTCATCGTTATCCAATTAACAGAAAGAAATTATTTTGGATAGGAATACTAAATTGTATAATTATGTCTCAGAAATCACAAAACAAAGAAAGACCTGCTTATGTATTAAACAAAGACAGTTGGCGCATTTGTTTCTTGTCACTTCCAGTGTGTGTGTGTGGGGGGGGGGGGGGGTACATAACTTTTGAACAAAGAATATTTAGGGTGAACACTAGAAAAAGAAGGCATTATCCAATGGATTGCCACTTTCTAATTTAAGGCGTGTCAATTTCTCTGCAATGGTCCACATTAAACTAATTGGTAACCATTTGTTTATTAGCTTAAAGCTATTCTTGATTAGTCCGAGATGAATAGGAGAGATGTGAAAATGGAAATAAAAATTAGTCAATGTGACTCATAGGAACCGACCGCGTAGTCACGGGGCTCCCGGTTTGAGTGTACGATGTAAATTTGCAAAAAGTTAGACTTAAGAATAAAAACATGCCATCAAAGGGTGAAAACATAAAACAAACACAAAACGGTCCCATAAGAGTCATGAACACCTCACACAGGACCAATGTGACTCGCAGGAACCGACCGCGTAGTCTCGAGGCTCCCGATTTGAGTATGCAACGTAAATTTGTAAAAAATTATACTTGAGCATAAGAACATGCCATCGAATGGTGAAAACCTAAAATAGTCACAAAACGGTCTAGTAAGAGTCGCGAACATCTCGCACGGGATCAATGTGACTCTTAGGAACCGACTACGTAGTCACGAGGCTCCCGATTTGAGTGTACGATGTAAATTTGTAAAAAAATATACTTGAGCATAAAAACATGCCATCGAAGGGTGAAAACATAAAACAGCCACAAAACGGTCCCATAAGAGTCACAAACACCTCGCACGGGACCAATGCGACTCATAAGAACCGATCGCGTAGTCACGGGGCTCCCGATTTGAGTGTAGGACGCAAATTTGTAAAATGTTAGACTTGAGAATAAGAAACATGCCATCGAAGGGCAAAAACATAAAGCAACCACGAAACGGTCCCGTAAGAGTCAAGAACACCTCACACGAGACCAATGTGACTCGTAGGAACCGGTCGCGTAGTCACGGCGCTCCCGATTTGAGTGTACGACGCAAATTTATAAAAAGTTAGACTTGATCATAAAAATATGCCATCGAAGGGTGAAAACCTAAACCTAAAACAACCACAAAACGGTCTAGTAAGACTCACGAACATCTCGCACGGGATCAATGTGACTCGTAGGAACCGGTCGCTTAGTCACGGGGATCCCGATTTGAGTGTACGACGTAAATTTGTAAAAAAATATACTTGAGCATAAAAACATGCCATCGAAGGGTGAAAATGCAAAAGAACCACAAAACTGTCCCGTAAGAGTCAAGAACACCTCGCACGGGACTAATGCGACTCGTAGGAATCGATCGCGTAGTCACGGGGCTCTCGGTTTGAGTGTACGATTCAAATTTGCAAAATGTTAGACTTGAGTATAAGAAAGATGCCATCGAAGGGTGAAAACATAAAACAGCCACAAAACGGTCCCGTAAGAGTCACGAACACCTCGCACGAGACCAATGCGACTCGTAGGAACCGATTGCGTAGTCACGGCGCTCCCGATTTGAGTGTACGATAAAAATTTGCAAAAAATTAGACTTGAGCATAAAAACAGGCCATCGAATGGGTGAAAACCTAAAATAGACACCAAACAGTCTAGTAAGAGTCACGAACACCTCGCACGGGATCAATGTGACTCGTAGGAACCGATCGCGTAGTCACGACGCTCCCGATTTGAGTGTACGACGCAAATTTGCCAAAAATTAGACTTGAGCATAAAAACATGCCATCGAAGGGTGAAAACGTAAAACAGTCACAAAACGGTCCCATAAGAATCACGAACACCTTGCACGGGATCAATGCGACTCGTAGGAACCGATCACATAGTCACGGGGCTCCCGGTTTGAGTGTACGACGTAAGTTTGCAAAAAGGTTAGACTTGAGCATAAAAAACATGCCATCGAAGGGTGAAAAAGCAAAATAAACACAAAACGGTCTCATAAGAGTGACAAATTTCTCGCACGGGACCAGTGTGACTCGTAGGAACCGGCCGCGTAGTCACGGGGCTCCCGGTTTGAGTGTACGATGCAAATTTGAAAAAGGTTAGACTTGAGCATAAAAAACATGCCATCGAAGGGTGAAAACGCAAAAAAAACACAAAACGTTCTAGTAAGAGTCACGAACATCTCGCACGCGATCAATGTGACTCGTAGGAACCGACCGCGTAGTTACGGGGCTCCCGATCTGAGTGTACGACGTAAGTTTGCAAAAAAATATACTTAAGCTTAAAAGCATGCCATCGAAGGGTGAACACGTAAAACAGCCACAAAATGGTCCCGTAAGAGTCACGAACACCTCGCACGGGACCAATGCGACTCGTAGGAACCGATCGCGTAGTTACGGGGCTCCCGGTTTGAAGTAGTAGTATAGCTCCCATATAGCTATTCTCACAACTAAAGCACGTAAATTGTTTTCATAATAGAACATAGCAGTTTCTAAGATGTTGCTTTTATATGCTGAATTAAGGCCCTGTTCTATTATGAAAACATGTTGTGCCAAATGAACATTTTCTAATATATATATATATATATATATATATATATATATATATATATATATATATATATATATATATATATATATATATATATATATATATATATATATATATATATATATATATATATATATATATGCATATAAGTGTATATGTATGTATGTATAATATATATATATATATATGTATTTATAAACAGTATAACAGTAGTATATATTACACACACACACACACATATATATATATATATAGTATAACAGTACGTAGTATATATTACATATATATAACAGTATTATATATTACATATATATATATATATATATTATACATACTGTTATGGGGATAACAATAGTATATATTACATATATAACAGTAGTATATATTACATATATATTATACACACTATTATATATACATATGCATATAACTGTTTATACATACATATATATATATATATTATATATACATATACACTTATATGCATATGTATATATAATAATAGATACATAGATACAATAGATACATATAATATATATATGTATCTATTGTTATATATACATATGCATATAACTGTATATGTATGTATAATATATATATGTATGTATGTATAAACAGTTATATGCATATGTATATATAACAATATGTATAATATATATATGTAATATATACAGTTATATGCATATGTATATATAACAATATGTATAATATATATATGTAATATATACTACTGTTATACTGTTTATACATATATATATATATATATAAATATATATATATATATTATACATACATGTACACTTATATTCATATGTATAAATAGCAGTATACTGTTATATACACATATGTATATGTGTATATAACAGCAGCTACTGTTATATACAGTATATGTATATGTGTGTGCTGTTGGCCGAGAGAGAGCAGGGTTGCTCATGTGTGCGTGTGTGTAGGTGTAGGAGGAGAGGGATGAGGCCGGAGGATGTGGGATTTACCTTATTATTTTATTGCAATAAAACTTTAAAAATTAATAACTTGTCAACAGTAATTCAAAAAAATGCATGGGACGTACAGTTGGAATCGCAGTGTCGTGTAGATTAATTTGATATATAAAAATATCATATTTGTTACCATTTTTAACGGAGCTATTTTTAGGCCGTTATGTCCGTTAAATGTCACGAACACTCATTAAAAGTTCCATTTATTCTCACATGAGTATATTATGATGGAGAAGTACTTAAAAAAATGGTAATGAATAAATTTAATTTATTCTGATGTGCTTTTATTATTTGTAATTGATTGTCTATTTATCTTGTTGTTAAAATATATATGAGTAATTATATATATATATATATATATATATTTATATATATATATATATATATAATTACTCATATATATTACTCATATATATATATATATATATGGCTGTGCGGGCTTTTGTTGTTAAAATATATATGAGTAATTATATATATATATATATATATATATATATATATATATATATATATAGAGAGAGAGAGAGAGAGAGAGAGATGATCATATGATATGCATATATATATGTACTGTTATATATATATATTTGCATATCATATGATCATCTCTCTCTCTCTCTCTCTCTCTCTATATATATATATATATATATATATATATATATATATATATATACATTGTATATAATAGATTGTGTTGCTAAAATGGCGTCAAGGGATGAAAGCGCAAAACAGTTACAAAACGGTCCAGTGAGAGGCACGATCACCTCGCACGGACCAATGTAACTCGTAGGTTTAAACATTATTTGATTACTGATATCTTTTTTGTTTTGTTTCTTATATTTTTTTGCAGGATTACATTTTAGGGTTATATTTTATTCGCGTGGAACACATGAACAAAGCAATGGTTTGCGACATGTAGATTGTTTATTTATTATTATTGTTGATATGCGATATTGTTGTTTTGATTTTTTTTTACTGGCCGTGCGGGCTTTTGTGTTGATTAAACATGTTGGTTTTCATGTATAAACAAAGGAGACTATCGAATTTTTTTAAAAATTGTAAAGAATTGTTGATAAGGTGATTTTTCAATTTATTTATGGCTGTGCGGGCTTTTGTGTTGATTAAACATGTTGTTTTTCATATATAAACAAAGGAGACTTTGTCGATTTTTTTTTAAATTGTAAAGAATTGTTGATATGTGAGATTCTTATAGCCGTGCGGGCTTTTGTATTGATTAAGCAGGTTGGTTTTTATGTATAAACAAAGGAGACTCTCTCAAATTTTTTTAAAAATTGTAAAAAGTTGTTGATACGATTAACTAATATATTTGGACATTTTATTTTACTTTAATATTATTTTGATAAAATGATTATTTATTGATTGCAGGTTGTGCAGAAGAAGTTGAAGATATGAAGATACATATTTTACTAAGAGAAGTTTTTGAAGTGTGACAACCATATTTATCATTTTAATTTAGGGATTATATTTTTTTGACAATTGTATATCTTATTAATTAGTATGATTTTGTACTCATTGAAACATTTCGACTTGAATGTAGTTCAATGGAAAAAATTGTTATTGGATACATGCTTCAATGAATGTGGTTGATATATTGCGTTTTTCATCGGATGATTTGATTTATAATGCAAATTAAATGTCAATTATTATTGCAACATAAAACATATAATAATATAACTATTTATGATAATTTTTTATTTATCAATTGGGACGGTTATAAACCGTCCCTAATACTCATTTGTATTAATTGAGAATACCTTTTAGGACGATTTTTACCATCCCTAATTAGGTTGTCAGAATATCAGTAGTATTAGGGACGGATAAACCGTCCCTAATACTATTGGTGGGAGAGGGAATTTTTTCGCGGGAACACCATTTGGGGCGAAAAAATCAGTCCCTAAAGCCAAATGCAGAGTGTTCATGAGTTAACGTTTAGGATGGTAAAATCCGTCCCTAAAATATTTAGGGCGCCTAGTATAAGGGACGGATTTTCGCCGTTGCGGAAACCGTCCCTAATACTCTTTAGGGACGGTTTTTTGACTTTTAGGGATGTTTTTTTACCATCCCTAATACTCATTTTTCTTGTAGTGAACTCTAGCTATAAAAAGAAAAGGGGAGGGTCCAAGACTAAGAAAAAGCCATTTAGAAAGACCCAACAAACCTTTTCTGAATCAAAAGGCCACAAAAGAATTAAAACTCGACATATTTGGATTAAAAAAGATAATCTATACCCCAGCTTAAGTGCAAAATTATCATTTCTGCTTTAAAGGCACAAAACACTTCAACTGGATGGTATTTAGACTCTGGATGTTCTAAACATATGACCGGGAACGAAACCAAATTGAAAAAAAAGACAAACTTCTTAGGAGGTAGTGTCATGTTTGGAGAGGGTGTTTCATCTCAGATCATAGGTAAGGGAACATTTAGTGATAATGGGTCTCCTGATCTAAATTATGTTCTCCTAGTTAAAGGCCTTAAAGCTAATCTCTTAAGTATATCTCAATTCTGTGATTCCAGTCATACCGTTACTTTTTCAAAAAATGATTGCAAAATTATTGATGAAAAAGGAAACTGTGTATTGACAGGAAACAGAACTCAGGAAAACTGTTACACAGTAATTTCTAAGTCTTCATCTTATCATGTTGCCAGATTAGAGGATTCTGTCCTTTGGCACAATAGATTGGGACATACGAATTTTGATAATCTTAGAAGATTAAGCTCCCAATAAATAGTTAGAGGTATACCCAAAATTAAAAATTCTTTCAATTCGGTATGTGGACCATGTTAGGAAGGGAAAATAAGTAAATCCCCTCATAAGAAATTTAAGGATGTATTAACCACAAAACCTTGAGACTTATCCATGTGGACCTCATGGGTCCCTCAAGGACTGTTAATAACTGTGGATATAGTTATATCCTTAGTTATAGTAGATGCCTATATGCGATATACTTGGGTTGCATTTATGAAACAAAAATAAGATACCTTCAGTGAATTCTTGAAAATCCTTTTGAAAATAGAGAATGACAAGGATGACCAAGAATGTCGTATTAGGAGTGATAGAGGTGGAGAGTTTAAAGACTCTGGTGTAACTGAATATTGGGTAGCCAATGGCTATAAACATGATTTTAGTGCTCCCAAAACACCCCAGCAAAATGGTATCACTGAACGTAAGAATAGAACTTTACAAGAGATGGCCAGGGTTATGCTACACGCTAAAAGTCTTCCTAGATAATTTTTGGTAGAAGTCGTTCAAACTGCATGTCATATCATTAATCGTGTATACTGTGACACCCCGCCTAATAAAATACGGGGTGATCAGTCCTATACCAAATTAAACAGGAATCTCATCTGCATCATCCTTATCATCACTGTCGAAAAACTTGTTAAAACTTACTAACCACCTAGTATTCAAAAGACGTGGTGCCAAATTTTTTATCTTTTTATTTAAGACCAAATCAACAACCTAATACGAATCCAAAACCAATGCGTAAAGTGAAATTCATTCTACTACAAGTCTAATAAAAACCAATCAACATAATGAGAAAAGAAAGTCTTGCCGAATAAACGATCAGCTACACCAAAAACCAAACCAAACTAGAAAGAGTAATAAACCTAATAAAATTTGAAAGGTAACTGAAATAAACAGTGAGCGAACATGCTCAGGATAGTCTGACAGAGATCCCTACACTAGGAACATAAAGACAGATGCATTTATCCAAATCCTGAAACATCAACACATGCTGCAGCTGCGAGTCCCTGGAATTAATATTAAGCCTGACATCCCTATGGTAGGATACCTAAAAGGTTTTGAAACTATTTTATAGCAAGGATTAGAACCCAAAACATTTGAAAATATTTAGCATGTGAATTTAAATGCAAGAAGTAAATATGCAAATTCTCTCCATATTTAAATTAGTTCAGCACACTCTCTTGAGTTCACCTCACCCCTCAACTAATGTGCACGCCTAACGTAACTATACAAGACCCATCTAGTTATCTACCCCGTAGCTAGTCTCATTACAAATATTCCACCACTTCTTACTAATCCAATCCAAACGAATCTAGTACCCAAGTTATAAGTTATTAATCTCATTAACTTCATTAAATCATTTCTCATGTAATTCCGTATAACATTCTCACGAGTTTTATCACTTACACGGTTCCCATCATGTATACGAATTATAAGTTGTAATTTCCATTAGAGTATTTTAATCAATTATCAAATTGATACCATATAACCATTTCACAAGTTATATCATTTATACAGTTTACATCATACATGAGTTATAAGTTATTATTCTCACTGACTTATGCAAACATCATTCCTCAATTGGTACCATATAATATTCTCACAAGTTATATCACCTATACATTTCGCCATGTATATATATAAATACCCGTATATAATTATGCACTATATATACGTATCATATATCAACATTCACACAAATGATGGATATACAATGCTATCATCGAATGCATAAGAGGCGACCATAGTTCCTGCCGAAAGTGTCCGCTCCATAACGTAACGGTCCCACCCCTAAGATTAAATGATGTGGCCTGGGGAATATACTCACCGTGCTCCTCAAGTCAGAGAGATCACCCACATCGCCCAACCTCCTATGATAGCATTAATATTGGCATGGATTTACTATATATATATTACTCACACAAATATATATAAATCATATATATGTACTACACATCAGCATATATATAAAACTAGGCTCCGTAGTATAATGCCCATACCCAAGCCTAAACATGCAAGTCTATGGTCTGACTTATTCCAATTAATTTTACATAAATTAATTTGTCATTATTATGGTGTCACTCTACCAATCATGCCCGGACTCTCTCTCTCGGCCCGAAATTATTATTTCCTAATTCATCATTCGATTAATCCTACCCACTTAATTAACAAGGTTTTAAATCACTCAATCATAAACCTTAATTCCATAAATTAATAAATCCTCTAATTAATTTGAATGTAATCCCACCCAAATTTAAACCCTAGTTTATAACAAATTGCAGAATCACAAGATGTAGACGCAGTAACTCATAACTACATAGCAGGTCTGAATCAGGGAAGAAGAAATCTAACAATAAATAAATCTCGTTTGAACAAAGATCCCTGTCGTTCGAACGACAATGGATCTCGTTCGAAAAAATTACCCTGTCGTTCGAACGCCAATGGTAATTCATCCTCTCTCTTTCTTCTTGCATAATCCTAGTCCACCATTGATGATTTTAAAACCCCTATTTTGAACGGGTGTATGCAGAAACGTTTTCCCCAATTCATCCTAATTTCTCCATTACAACAATCCTAGCCCTAATAGTCTCATCAATTTGCAAATCATCAATTGCATCCTTTATCAAATCATCTACATATTTATAATCCTTATTAGGAAAACCCCCCCAATTTATGCAAGAACTAACCCTAACATTCAATTTCATTATACCTCTTATGATATAAATAGATAGATACAATTTAATACTCAAATTTTAAACCACTTGCCGTAACCACGATGATCTATGGCTTTGAAAGATGAAGTTGAATTGCAATTACCTCTTCAAGATCGCCAAATTCACTTTCCTTTTGATCTTCCTTTCTTATCTCTCTTTAGTCTTCTATTATGACTTAATGATGCCTAACCCCTTACACATCTTAGGGTAAAAACACTATTCATGTTTTGGGCCTATGGGCCCGAATTAAAATGGCTCAAACTCTCTTTATTGAGTTTACATATGTGTAATTGAATCCCAATACCCTAATTATATGTAGCCACTTCTTTTGGATGAATTTTCCCTCTACCGAACTCAATCTTACACTAAAAATTGTCGTCTGGATTATAATTCTAAAATAAATCCTCACTCGTTGACTTATTTTAAATATAACCACTTTTAAATATTCCCATTAATTAATTCTCATTAATCAAGGATCACTAATTACTGAATTAGTTAATTAAAATAATTACCCACAAATTACGAGGTGTTACATACTTCCCCCCTTACAGCGGAATTTTTTCATCCAAATTCGGATAAGCCTAGTACTCCCGGTCTCAACTAGCCCCGCAATCACTTACCCTTAGCATTGTTACACAAAGTTAATGAGCTAATGTAATTAGCCATAGCGCCTATCCACCCTGTACCCGTGCTTAATGGCACTAAAAGAAGCACGACATTTGATAGCCCTTAATCCGTAATATAACTTCAATCCCATAGTTATAATCTTCCCAATACCCTCCTCTCGGCATGAAAATATGCATATCGATTCTTATGTAAAAAGACAATACCTACCACCGCACCCTTATTATCCCTAGTTTTCTTGCGCCAAAGTAAAACTCGATTTATATCTTCTTGCTCGATAATAAATCCAACCACCCTGAATTACATTAGAAATGTCCCTACTCCCTGGGATTTCAATTTCATAATATTAGTACATTAACATGCAACACATTTTATCATATATTACCGAATATATACGCTAGAACCTATCTAAGGTGAAACCTAGCAACGATAATTCATACCCTGATATCGCTAATACCCAGTCTTACTATAGCTATCCACTATAGCCCCAAACTATATCTACAGAGTTGAAACTTTGAAAAACATTCACACTACTCCATTAATCCTCGAAAGTAGAAATCTCTTGCATAATGCAACCATCCTCTTCGTGTAGTCCCCACCCTCACGTGGTTAACACCAAGGAATCCCCGTTATCCCACGGTACTTAGATATATTTATTGTCTATTTTGGTCAACACATCCACTAATATTCATCTCACTCATAAATCCCAGTGATAGAAATTTGTAGGTTGTGACGCACTCACTGTCAGTTCCAAATACAACCATTCTTAATATTTCATAATTTGGGGAACAACTTATTCCCATTCCCCTAGAATATACCCAACATCATCGCCTTTAGGTCTTCTCCCTGAATTTGCTAAGTATCTGCACAATAGAGACTCTGGCTCCTCCCAGGGTGCCCCTACACCCTATATCTTATGCGTAATTGCACAAACCTCTGATAATCACTTACGTAACCATATTTGTCTCAATTTCGGCCCCTGTATTCCTCGATGTGGCTATATCCTCCAAATACCTTTGATGGCTCTACTCATCACTATTCAATTCTCCCTGGCATTACCTCCATCTTTATTATCGATGTGAGGTCCTCAAAATATCCCCTTAGTCCCTTACCTAAGGCTCCTTGCAATGGAAAAAGAGATGAAAATAAATCTCACAAAACACATCTCAATATGCATCATACCAACTTGTGGTGCTAAAACCTCACGGTGTTTCTTTTTGCAACACCTTCAAGCACCACTATCCCTATAACTTTGTCGCTTTCCACTCAACGTAATCATCCAATGATGTCTTCAACTTTCGACATGTCATTAGTGCTTATGCATATGACACTTACCATTAAAGCGTAAAAGAACCATTTCCCCAATGCACAATTCCCTAGAATCGTCGGTCCTTGATTTCCACAAAACCCAAAGCATACCCCAGGACACTTTAACCTTGCCCCGATAATCACAAGTCTATCATAGACCCTAATCTCTCTAAGGAGTCATATACTACTTCACTCGTACTGTCACTAAGACCTCATCCCTAAACATTAATAATGAGCTAAATCTCTCCACTCCACTACAACCCTACATCCTTTGAATCTCTTTAGTAAAAATCCTACGCACCGGGATTCAACATAGCTAGATAACTGCACACTATAAATCCTAATTCACATAATATTTTCACTATAAAATTGCTCAACCCTCTTCCAGGTGAGACATCTCAAGAGAATATACATCCAAACACTCAAACACCTAACACGATAGCCTTGCTATAATCGCCCTCCATTACGAACCCGTTCGTGCCCCAGATAAAACCATACCTCAATTATCACCTCTCAAAAGAGATAGTCCTCAGAAACTACATCAACTCAATGTACCCCACACATTCCTCTTAGGTGGAACCGAAGAGTGCCCCGTTACTCTATGCTAAAAATACGCGTACTAGTGACATTAACAATACTTCCACTAAATTCATTTCTCACATGAATCTAGTACGAATACATGACTGTAACCCAATTGCATCACATAAAACATACCCCAATCATCTCTAAATAAGACTTGTAGTTTCAGTTACTCACAACACTACCGGCTCAACAGTCATTAGACATAGCACCCGTGTCCTAACCAAACCAAAAAATTCTCCAACTGATGCTCCTACTATGCATCTAACTCAAGTCCCCTGACTTTCCACGGATAAGACCTATCCATGTATTCCCACTCTTTTACACATAAGACACCTACCTACGTCATTTTCCTTTCCCCTTTCTCTGGCCCCACTAGCCATGTTGGGGTTATCTTTCTCATGAACCTCGTAGTGTTGACCTTGATTGCTACCCCGATTGTCCATTTGGATCTGCTAACCCAGTAGACTAGTTGCTGGTCTTAATGGTCCTAAGTACACTCAGCGTCACTCGATAGAAATTATATTGATCTTAATCATTAATCTGGTTCCCCTACTGGGTAATCCTTCCCTTGGAACCTTACTATCACTAAAAATATAATCTTACTCCTCTAATAAATTTTCTAACTCCCTTAGCTCCCCTCTCTCAAGAGCATTAGTACCAATTGTAATAGTACAACTTTGACGACAACTATACCAATGATCCTAGACAAATCTCATATCCAAGCTTGTACCCTCTACCCAACGGGCCTAATGTCAACTTACAAACCTTACTTGATCCTTCGTACCCATCTCATTGGATACTAAGTTTGCGAATTTCGTTAACTTTCCTTCCTATCCAGCAACTGTCCGACCCTTTTTGGAAAATTACTAAAATTTTCCCTTGAATCTCTACTTAACCACTAGTAAGAGATTTTATAATAATCTGCACCCCAAATTCCTTGTTATTCACACTATTTCCCCATAAATGTGGTGACTGGCTCCCATCACCCCATACTGCTTCTAAAAGAAAACTTCCTTGCTCAAAATTTTGACTTGAGTGACACTACACTCCCCCCCCCCCCCCCACATGTCATCCAAATTGGATGTTCTCTATCCACTGATAAATCACTCTTCCTCACCTCCCTTGAATCCTAGCGGGTTGTTCAAAATAAAATTTTCTTCGACCCTCACCCCTTGTTGTTTCCACTTAGGGTTTTAATTTACACCATCATCCTTCCCAACGGTTCTGGGGCAACTACTGCACCCCAGCGGTTTCTCCAACTTCAATTATTCTATCAATTATCACGGTGAACCCTATCGCGTCACTATTTCTAGAATACCCTAGGCTTTTGTTGAGTCCTCCCTCATGCAATCCTTCTAACATCCCACATTGGTTGTTTTCTAATATTCGATCTACCATGCTCGACCGAAACTGTATACGAATCACATGAATTATACATATTGCAGGAGAACGTAAATCACATACGTGAAGGAATACAACTATCCTATAATAAGGCTCTATATCAAAGAATGCTACGCTTAAACGTGAAAAGCCGTATAGATCCTAAGTAGAATAGAACCTGATGCTCTGATACCATTTGTGACACCATGCCTAATAAAATATCGGGTGATCAGTCCTAAACCAAATGAAACAGGAATCTCATCTAGATCATCCTTACCATCACTGTCGAAAAACTTGTTAAAACTTACTAACCACCTAGCATTCAAAAGACATGGTGCCAAATTTTTTATCTTTATTTTTAAGCCCAAACCAACAACATAATACGAATCTAAAACCAACGCATAAAGAGGGAAATTCATTATACCACAAGTATAATAAAATCCAATCAACATAATGAGTCTTGCCAAATAAACCATCGGCTACACCCAAAACCAAACGAAACCAAAAACCAAACCAAAGTAGCAAGAGTAATAAACCTCATACAATCTGAAAGGTGACTGAAATAAACGGTGAGCGGACATGCTCAGGATACTCTGACAGTGATCCTTACACTAGGAACAGAAAGACAGATGCATCTAATACAAATCATGCAACATCCACACATGCTGCAACTGCGAGTCCTTAGAATGAATATCAAGCCTGGCATCCCGGTGGTAGGTTACCTAAAATGTTTTGAAAATATTTTATAGCAAGGGTTAGAACCCAAAACATTTGAAAATATTTAGCAAGTGAATTTAAATGTAAGAAGTAAATATGCAAATGCGATCGCACACTCTCTTGAGTTCACCTCACCCCTCAACTAATGTCCGCGCCTAACGTAACTATATAAGACCCATCTAGTTATCTACCCCGTAACTATTCTCATTTCAAATATTCCACCACTTCTTACTAATCCAAACCAAATGAATCTATTAACCAAGTTATAAGTTATTAATCTCATTAACTTAATTAAATCATTTCTCATGTAATGTCGTATAACATTCTCACAGGTTTTATCACTTATACGGTTCCCATCATGTATACGAATTATAAGTTGTAATTTCCATTAACTTATTTTAATCAATTTCCAAATTGATACCATATAACCATTTCACAAGTTATATCACTTATATAGTTTACATTATACACGAGTTATATGTTATTATTCGCACTCACTTATATAAAACATCATTCCTCAATTGGTACCATATAACATTCTCACAAGTTATATCACCTATACATTTCACCATGTATATATATAAATACCCGTATATAATTCTGCACTATATATACATATCATATCTCAACATTCACACATATTTTGGATATACAATGATATCACCGAACGCATAGGAGGCGACCATAGTTCCAACCGAAAGGGTTTGCTCCATACCGTAACACTCTAACCCTAAGATTAAACGGTATGGCCTGGGGAATATACTCTCCCTGCTCCTCATGTCAGGGGGATCACCCACATAGCACAACCTTCTATGATAGCATTTGTAAGAACATGATTTTATAAATGTTCGTCACAATCAAGTATGTCGTATACTGCTATAAGTCATCAAAGAATTGAGAAGATTGCATCTACAAAGATGAATTCGAATTTCAAGTTGTCTTCAACATTCAAGCCCAACAATATGAACTTTGGTAAGATAATGTTTAAAGTTTCATTTTCATTTCATATTAAGAGTGTTGGGATATTTTTTTAAAAGAGGATTTGGAAAATCTTTTATATAGAAATGTTTTTTTATAAAAAGGTTGTTAACTATTTTCGAAAACTGTGTTTTGAAAAGTTTTGAGGAAATTTTCTATGGCAGTAAGCGTACCTCAGTTTTGATGCTTTGGTCATTCAAGAAAGATCACCATCTCTTTCGAGCGACATTGAGATGTCGCGCGATGTCGTTTGAACGACAAACATATCTTGTTCGAGTGAGATGGGATTCGTTCGAGCGATGTGACTTTTTGGCTGACACGCCTGATTCATGGTTATCCTTTGACCGACTCAAAATTCCTTTAAAAGGGGCGTCCCACTTTGCTTTTGACGCAGCGAAAGGGTTTTGAACTTTAGAGTGTTTCCTTTGGTTTATTTTGTCTACCCAGAAACAATTTGATAAATATCTTTTGGCAGAATGTTTTCTTCTCCAACAACAACAATTTGAGGGTTCAAATATTTGTTTTGTTTACAATTCACAAATAATCCCAATTACTTTTGTGTGAGTTATTTTGTGGAACCCAAGAACATATTTTTCCTTTGTTCATTCTTTGTGGGGAGAGCTCTACAACCGACAGCTGCGTGCTATTGTGGAGGGAGTCCTTGTGCAGATTTTAGAGTGTGTTTCTGGACTGCGTGTCCTGGTGGTATATATGCATACGAACCATTACTGATTTATTTCTAGCCATTTCTTTGGAGGTTTAACGAAGACAACGTGCGTTACTCTTGTGAACGAAAGCAAGATGGTATGTAAGTCAATGGTCTTGTAAACTTGTTAGAGTTCTAGAAATAAAAGGTTTTGTCCTTCGGGGATTTTTCCTGAAATTGTGTGTCGCATGCTACATCTTACCTGGTTCGATACATAGTTGCATGTTTAGGGGCTGAATTAATTTGGTTTAAAAATAGACTCTAATTAAATAAGTGTACCAAATTATAAATTTGCAAATTTAATTAATTATCACACCGTCATATTTTACAAATTGGTATACAAGCGGGTTACGATAATTTATCACGTGATCGTGATTTTTCAAGGATTTTTTTTATACAATTTGAATTCTCACGTAATCAAATTGGTATCAGAGCGGATTGCGATAGTTTATCGCGTATCCCTATTTTTTGCAAAATTGTGTGATACTGATTTTTTTGAAAAATCATTTTTGTGAAAAATCGCAATTTTTCCAATGGAACGTTCATTTAATAAGGTGCCTATTTTTTTATGGAAAAAATTATGCCTATTGGAAAGCTCGCATAAAATCTAGTTTAAAATCCATTGACAAGCGGGTTTCGTTGCTTTGCGAATATGGATGGAATCCTCCCACTATCACCATTGAAAATATCACATCTTTAAGATTGGACTGAGAACGATTTAAAATGTCGAATTTTAATTCCCGTGGACTGAGTGCTATTTCTGGAGCTGTCACTCCTGATGAGTTTCGCCGAATTATGACGTGTACCACATCTAAAGAGGCTTGGGATGTTTTGAAATTGACAGATGAGGCTCCGAACGCGATTAAAGAATTAAAATTATAAAATTTGGCCACCCAATTTGAGACTATCACCATGTCTGAGTCTGAATGCTTAGATGATTTTTATGCACGTTTTTCGAACATTATAAACACCAGTATTAATTTGGGTGAGGTGATTGATAACACGCATGTCGTTAAAAAGATTTTGAGATCTCTCCCAAAACGGTTTATTCCTAAGGTCACGCTGATAAATTCCATGAGTACTTTAAAAAATCTCAAGTTAGAAGAGTTGGTAGGAGATCTTCAAACCTATGAGATTGACATGTTTCCTGACACCCTTAAGTCTAAGGAGAGTGGAGTTGCACTTAGGACACATTCTAAGAGGAGAGAGAAGAAAAAGAAAGAAATAGTTTGTGAGTCCGAGTCTGAGGAAGATTTTGATTTTAAAGATATGGGCTTATTTGCGAAAAATTTTAAAAAATTTCTAACCATGAAGAAAAATAATTCTTCCAATAAGAGATTTTTTGAGAAAAATAAAAAGTCCAAAGAAAGCGGTGAGAAAGAGAAGGAGAGAGAAAAAGAAAAGGATAATGAAGAAAGTTTAAAAAGTTTGACGTGTTTTGAGTGTGGGGGTAAATGGCGTAAAGCATATGAGTGTGCCACTAAACTTAGGAGATAGGGAAAGAAAGTGGCTATGCCTTCCACACATAGTGATAGCGACATAGAGGTTTTTTATTCGGGTGATGAAAAAGAGCACGGTATGTGTGTTGCGTTTTTAACTAGTCGAGTTAACACACCTAGTTTGGATGGAGGTGAGGGGACTAGTTCTCGTGAGGCCCCCGAGGAGGAGGATTTGAGTGAGTGAGGGTGAAGGTGAGTGTGAAAGTGAAGATGAAGAGATTTGTATGCTGAGACTTTAAAGACAAAAAAATTGAATAAAGAGTTAAGTCTCAAGGTGAAAAATTTGGAGAGAGAGATTGAAATTTTGGGTGAGTTTGAGGCCAAGGCAAGTCAACTTGAGAAGGTGAAAGTGAGTTTGAGTGAGCAGTTGATTTCTTTAGGTAGGGAGAAGTGTGATTTGACCAACAAGGTGTCTAGTCTGATGATACGTGTATCCCAACTCCAGAGTGATCTCGAACGTGACTGGGAGGTCAGAGTCCCTTTAGAGAACGCATCTAAGAAGGTTGGAAAGATGTTTCTCAATTCTATTTTCAGTAGTTGTGAGAGTTTAGGAATACGTCATGACGGTGCTTCTACATCCCAAGTAGTACCCGAGCTGGTTCCCACTTTAGTGTTAGATTCACATGAGTCTCACACTAACCCACCTAGGCGTCCCATTCCTATTAGAAGAGCGCATCCTAGAGTTTTTAAGAGAGGTGTTCCTAGGACTATATATGTTTGTTCCCATTGCAAAAGGAGACGACACCTTAGGGAATTTTGTTTCAAGTTGGGTTATGTTTCACACTTTGCTACTACATTTGTTTCTGCCACACATGCACCCACACATGATACTTTACATGCTTGTGGAAACAACATGAGAGAGTTTGCACATCTAAGTGAACAAGTTAAGTTTTTAGTCAAAACTTCACAAAATTTAATGGAGGTTATTCATAAGTTGACACCACCTTTAGAAAACCCCTCCGCACCTAACAATCAAGGTTTGACTTGTTTACTAGTATAGGTTGATTTGCATGATGATATTATTTGCCTATTTCTAGTTTGTACCTTGTTTGTATGTTTTCTATTTTTTTTGAAAATTTTTGAAAAAATACAAAAAGATTTTATTTTGATAAAATTTTGAGAAAATCCAAAAAGAGTTTTGTATTTTGTTTTACACCTTTTATGGATAGACACTTAGGATGACCGAGTCACAACATTTTTGTAACACCCCTTATTTTTGATGATTTAAATAATTATGTGATTAATTATTATTATTGGATTAATTAAATTAAAATGAGAGAAACTAATTATTTATTAATTCAGATTAAAATAATAATTAACTAGCGTGCCAAGGGTTAATACTTATTGTTGAGAAATATTGAATATTAGTCTGTGATATGTAATATGGAATTATGAAATTTGATAAATTGTCTAAAGTGAGAAATACGATAGTTTGGTAATTTAAGCCTGACGGCGTGTTAGTCGTGTCGGGACTAATTGATTGAGATAAAAAGAGAATTTATTTTTATTATCTCATATGGTCATTTCAAGTGCGTCGTTGAGTCCGGAAGGGTTGAGATAGTCAGAAAACACTACCAGAGTATTTTATTTGGACTCCGAAATATTTTAGGCCAAATCGGCACCCCATAGGCGTAGTTTTGTAATTTGGATTTTTAGGGGTTTAATTAATGACGAAAATCAGTAATTAAATAAGAAAGGTACGTGGGTAAGACATTACCCATCAGATTCTAAACCTAAGTGAGAAAGAGGGAAAACCTAAGAGGCAGAAGAAGGACTCCATAGGTGTTCTTGGAGAAAGGCTCAAGCTTTTACACCGGAAATTCCACTAACGCGTAGATTGCGAAGAGAGGAATGCGTCTATACCAACATCACCAAAGGATCAGACCTTCGATTTAAGTCAAGTATTTATTACTTTCATGCTTTAGTAATAATTGTGTTCATGTTAGTGTAGGTGATAACCCATTAATGAAAGTTAATTTAGATGAAAATTGATGTTATGATTGGTATATTGAGACTGAGATTTCAAGAGATTAAATCCCTTCGTGTAGATAGGATTACATTCACGAATTGATGATGATTTTTCATGAACAAATCTATGTTAAATTTGGAGTTATGCTCTTAATTTAAGAACTAGGGTTCTTGTTAAATAAATTTGGGGATTTCTTATTTAATTGATGTATGGTGAGGATTTAATGATTCTAGGTTGTTGGAAATCATATAGATATGTTAGGACATCAATTGGATTTGCTGTTTGGGTGTTTGGGATTGAACAGTAGAGGTTTTAATAGTGGAAAAACGTTGAAATCAAGGCGAAAAGACGAAATAGTGCATCTCGCGCGATGTCGCGCGTAGTCGTTCGAGTGAGATAGAGATGTCGTGCGAAGTCGCACGAAGTTGGTTCAAGCGACATGTGTAAGTCATTCAAACGACTTGGCCTTCTCGTTCGAGTGATAGGTTTAAAATTATGGAAATTTCTATTTTTTGCCCAAATTAAGTTACACAATTAATTTGAGTGAGAAAACTACTATTTGATGGACATAGCCTAGTGAAGAATTTTTAGGAAGTATTTGGGAAATAATACTTTAAATAATTGGAATGGTATGTTGAACTTGGAGATTACATGAGTGATAGTAATCGAATTAAATATATTATACGTAGGAATGATAGAATAATACATATGGAATATATCTATATGAATTGGTTGGGTGATTACCTATGAATTTTAATATGATGTGTGTATGCCTATCATATGATATTATTGTTAAGTGTACTAATGGGTGATAATCCGGGGGTACAAGAATAATATCGTTAAGTGTACTAATGGGTGATAACCCGGGGGTACAAGAATAATATCGTTGAGTGTACTAATGGGTGATAACCCGGGGGTACAAGAATAATATCGTTAAGTGTACTAATGGGTGATAACCCCGGGGTACAAGAATAATATCGTCAAGTGTAATGGGTGATAACCTAGGGGTATAAGAAAATTGTTGTTAAGTTCACTAATAGGTGTTAACCCGAGGGTGCAGGATTATTATGGTTAGGGGCGCTAATGGGTCTTAGTTCGGGGGTGCAGAAATAGTATATATATATATATATATATATATATATATATATATATATATATATATATATATATATATATATATGTATAGGGATGATGTGACTATGTGTATATATCTTTGAACTTATGAATATTTTTACTGTGTGAAGCTGGTAGATATGGTGATAATAATAATAAATTGCTTTGTGTCAAGTGGTCTTAACCTAAGGGTGCATGATTAGTATATATATATATATATATATACCATTCGAACGGTGAATAATAGAACTTAGTTATGTGAGATAAACTATTTATTTAATGTATTGTATGGGCGATACGGGTATACTACTGGAGAATGTAGATTGTGATATTATGATTTCGAACTATTTAGGTCGGGTAGCATAGCTAGTCTGGGTTAGATTTAAGTTAGGCATGCATAATAGAAGAGAGGTGAGAATCTCATGTGAGAGTGCGATATCTAACATGCACATAATACTTGCTTCATTGCAGTTTAAAATACTTGCTAAATATTTTTAAAACGTCGGGCTCTGACCCATTTCTTCCAACTCTTATCTCTTTTGCTATATATATGTATTATATCAGGTGCTCATCCACATGGATACCAGAACTAGAGATTTGGATTGCTTTACGCACTGCAGCTGTTATGGAAGTTGTAGGTCCTTGCATTAGACGCATCCACAATTTTCATTCAGTTTTATCTAGACATCTCAATTGGGCATGTGTCGCCCATTCCTAATTTTTATCAGAGTTATTATTTAGTTCATCTTACAGTTCTTTTAGTTGAATGGAATTTTACTATGAGTACGTGAATTGGAGTTTTAAATTGGGAAGTTTTACCCACTTTTATTTATTTCAGTGTTTGATTCATGTTTATTATTTAGTATATTCATGTGTATGATGAATGGTTTATATTTTAATAATTAAATTGAGAAATGGTTTTATTTGGTTATATGTAAAAAGGAAAATATTTTGACGCCTAGATTAATTCTATATTAGCTGATTAAAATGTTTATAAGTTTTTCGATAGTGATGATAAGAATGAACCAACTGAAAGTTCTGTTTTAAATTGGTAAAGGACTGAGCACCCTCTATTTAATTGGGCGGGGTGTCACAAGTGGTATCAAAGCATCAGGTTCTAGAGTTTTTCAGTATCTATGCGACTTATTACATTTCAGTGTAGCGTTCTTTGATGTAGATCCTTATGATAGGATTGTTTTGTTCCTTTACGTATGCAACTTACGTTCTCTTACTGCGAATTATAATGGATGTGACTCATTATACAAAATTTTATGTGATTCGAACACCGAACATTTTAGGACGACCAACGAAGGCCGTAAGAAGGACTGTAGGAGAAGAAACTCTACAGAAGACATAAAGTAATCTGAGAATGGTGATCATGACAAATGCCACCATGAGTACTACTTAATCAAGTGATAATGAAATTATCACTCAGGAACTGTAAATTCCCATGGCACATTCATCGATAACGATGAAGTGACTTCAGGACCACCTAAC
Organism: Sambucus nigra; assembly: GCA_949130495.1. Taxonomy (NCBI): domain Eukaryota; kingdom Viridiplantae; phylum Streptophyta; class Magnoliopsida; order Dipsacales; family Adoxaceae; genus Sambucus; species Sambucus nigra. The sequence continues at coordinate 465,288,168 of OX422209.1, read as the reverse complement.
ATAGTCAACAACGGAGAAATCAGAGGGACTCTTTTTAAAACCATCAGTGAAGATGCGGAGAAGAAAGAGTGAAAGTTTAAAAGGCCAACGGAAGTAGAAAATCAGAAGGAAATTGTGTAGAGTGAAGTGTAACGGCACTCATAATTAAATTTGGAATTAAATTGGTAGCTCCTAGGAGCGATACAAAGTGATTAAAATCAATCACCACGAGTAAAAAGTGTGTTTAAAATTTAAAGAGAAATTTGGGTACAAGTTAACTGTGAGGTCTTCCATTCGATGTTGTAAAAGAGATGCAAGTGAAAATTTGAAACTTAGCACAGTGAGTAAGCTAAAGACCGATCATGAGAGAAAGGTTGAATTGCATAATGAACTTCATACCTGGAAGGGGGCATAAATTATCCAAAGGGTCTATAGTTGATAAAGGACCCGTTAGTAGAATACAAGCATGGATGAGAAATCCATCTAGGATGACTAATTTTGATGTTGTCAAGGCTATACGGTTACTAGTTATTGCAGTCTTTCCAAAAGAAGTGAGCGAGGAGGGTTAGAAAATCTGGACGAAAGGCAAAACTGAACTTAACAGTGTTAGTGAAACACCACATGAGAGTATACTCAATAGGGAACTCAGTTAGATAATTTTTTATGATTAACTTCCTACAAGGTGATGATGAAGTCAATCAGGGCCGGGGAGGCCACCTATAGTTTCGAAAGGCCAGCGTAGCTAGTGACTTAAGACTACTCGGTCCGAGAGAAGGACACTTCAAAACGGTAATCGGGACTAGTGATGGGGAAATGGTTTGTGAAGTTTCCCTATGAGAAGAGAGTAAGACTACAAGTGTTGAATGTGTCCATAATTCACAAGTGAGACTGATGAGATTGAAAATGGTAAACCATGCCAGTTAGGCATAACAGCTGGAGGAGGGAGACTTCCAGCAAAGGAATTTGGGTCAAGAGAATTAGGCCTAGGAAATTTATAACCCGAGGGTGATGGATTCAGGTTGGACCAATGGAGTCCTCCTTAAGAGTAGCATATAGTATGTTAGGGTCGACGGGGCCCGGGATGTAAATGGGAGTTCAGTAAAGCCATAATTGAGGCCTAGAGATTTTGGTCTAACGTTTCAATAATGGGCGTGAAACCAACATAATGGAAAAAATTATCCATGATGAGAAGGGACAACTATAGGATGAAATCCTAATATGTATAACAATTACAGATGTTAATGGTTCGTGTTGGCAGCCACGTGTTGAGACCCCGTAATTTAGCGAGACTGGTGAGGTTTTGATTCTTCCTTGTGAATAAAGGATTAATTCTAGTAACATGGGTGTGCCACGACGTATATGCAAATTTGAAAACCTAAAACTTGTGTGCGGGTCGAGTTGAATGGGAACGTTAGTTTTAACAGTCTTGTTACAAATGTATATCACTGTTAGCAGATCATTTTGATGTTGCCCGTGAGTGAACCGGGTGGGCCCTAAGAATATGTTTTTTTGTTATAATTTACTACTGCATTGAGTCAGATTTAGTCTAGTTTATTGTGGTAATGTGTAGTGATTAATTACCATATGATTAAACGATATTAAATTGAGTGATATGACTATCGTGTCGGATACTCCAGGAGGAGAAATATTGATTTTGTGCGGCGCCACTTGAAGTAGGGTTGGGCCCAGATATATGTTTATATGAAAATTTTCATGGTATTGTATACCTTAACGAGTATGTTGTCTAGTTATATGTGATTCCGATGCATAGGAATTTATTTGACTGATAAGACTTAGTATACATTATGTTCTTTATCGAACAATGTGATATAGCTCGTTAGGTATATGTAGCGCTGATTATTTGGGGTAATGAGAGCTCCATACTTCCTGTTATGTTTAGGGACATGAGAGTGGACGAGCAAACTCTTATGTCAACATACAAATATTGTAGAGAGGTACATAGTTTGGATTGAGGGCCTTACGGACCTCGACAACCAACTAGGTTAGATAGTAGTGTATCGGGGGGTTACTTTTTTAGATTTCACTTTACGAGACATCCCACGCATGAAACTAGCAGACGTCGGGAGTTGGAGAGAAGTTTGGTTGATAGTACTTAAGTTTTGTACATTGGTTATTGTACCTATATAAGAATACAATTGAGAGTTGATAATTCCATTATGACTTAAGGCCAGTAGAGTCGCCTAGTCTTGGTATCATTATGAATAGAGCAATGATGCTGTTGAAAGAGTGATTAGATTATGACTAGTGGGGTGGCTGATTACACCCCTATTATATCAGCACGCCGAGTGCGAGAGGATTAATTTAAGAGAAATACATTTCATGGTGCAATAATGTGCGAGACATAGGATGTGGGGGCACCCTAGGTGATCGAAGCAGATAGTGAATTATGATAGTCATGTGAATCCGACAACACATAGCTGAGAAAGCCAAAGCTTTTTCTGTAAAATCTAACAGATGCCTACAATTCACGAGAAACTAAATTTTAGAATAGGGAAAAGACTTGTGTCACGTGGTGGGGGCAAAGTCACAAGTATTACGATTAGAATTACATTCGAGAGAGTATAAAATGTATCAGGTTCCAAATAACAGTGGTGAAGGGTTATGATGTAGAGTAATATTGCAAAGTTTGTCTTGTAGTGGGTCACCTGACTGTTTAAAAAAGGGTGGACAATCGGAAACCAGTAGGGGTTTCTTCCACTAGTGAATGGGAGACTATTCACAAGGATCTTATCATGTACCTAATATGGTGAGACCACCGGCACCGAGATGCAATTGAGTACGGCCTACCATCCGCGGAAGGATGGGCAGGACAAGCGGTCTAATTGGATGCTGGAGAGCAAATTTTATGTGCACCCTTAAATCTTCTAGGAGGACGAGAGCAGTACCTTCCACTAGTGGAGTTGTGTTCAATAACTCCTATGAGTTCACGTTTGGGAAGAGTGCCAGTAGAGGTATGGCACGGTAAACTTGGTAGTTGTCCTACTTGATAGTTAGAGGTGGGGGACCAGCTATAATTGCAAATATCGGAGAAGGGTTGATATTATCGTATATATTGTATGTGAAATATATATTACACAACCAATTTACTTGTACGAACGACACGAGACGAAGTCGTATGTATCTGGAAGGAGGATAAATCTACTAAGGTGCAAAATAGTAGAAGGCTAGATAGTGAATATCTAAAATAAAGTTTAAGTAGTGGAACTTAATCGGTAAGGCTTGGGCAAGAGCCAATATGAAAGGGTAACCTGGAGTTTGAAAGAAACGCATGTGAAGTGTTCGCTAATTAAGGTTATTCGATAACGAACTATATGGATGGTACGGAGTAGTTTACTTGGGAGTAATTTACTTGGGAGAACAAGGATGCGATGCGCAACTTATGCGCATCGTTGTCTATACCTGCTATACTTTTTTCAAATTTCGGGACGAAATTCCATTATAATGGGGAAGTATGTAACACCCCATAGTTTTGATGATTTAAATGATTATGTGATTAATTATTATTGTTGGATTACTTAAATTAAAATGCGAGAAATTAATTATTCATTAATCCGGATTAAAATAATTATTAACTAGGGTGCCAAGGATTAATAATTATTGTTGAGAATTATTGAATATTAATATGTAATATGTAATATGGAATTTAAAATTTGATAAATTGTTGAAAATGAGAAATACAACAGTTTGGTAATTTAAGTCTGACGCGCGTGTGAGTCATGTTAGGACTAAGTAATTGGGATAAAAAGAGAATTTATTTTTATTAACTCATATGGTCATTTCGAGTGCGTCGTTGAGTCCGGGAGGGCTGAGATAGTCATAAAACACTACCCGAGTATTTTATTTGGACTCCGGAATATTTTAGGCCAAACCGGCACCCCGTAGGGGTAGTTTGTAATTCAGATTTTTGGGGGTTTAATTAATGATGAAAATCAATAATTAAATAAGAAGGGTACGTGGGTAATACATTACCCATCAGATTATAAACCTAAGTGAGAAAGAGGGAAAACCTAAGAGGGAGAAAAAGGACTCCATAGGTGTTCTTGGAGAAAGGCTCAAGCTTTACACCGAAAATTCCACCAACGCGTAGATTGCGAAGAAAGGAACGCGTCTATACCAACATCACCAAAGGATCAAACCTTCAATTTAAGTCAATTGTTTATTAATTGCGTGCTTCAGTAATAATTGTGTTCATGTTAGAGTAGGTGATAACCCATTAATTATGAAAGTTAATTTTGATGAAAATTGATGTTATGATTGGTATATTGGGACTGAGATTTCAAGTGATTAAATACATTCATGTAGATAGGATTACATTCACGAATTGATGATAATTTTCCATGAACAAATATTGGTTTAATTTGGAGTTATGCTTTTAATTTAAGAACTAGGGTTCTTGTTAAATAAATTTGGGGATTTCGTATTTAATTCATGTATGGTGAGGATTTAATGATTCTAGGTTGTTAGAAATCATCTAGATATGTTAGGACATCAATTGGACTTGTTGTTTGGGTGTTTGGGATTGAACAATAGAGGTTTTAGAGGTGTTAATGGTGGAAAAATGCTTAAATCTGGCCAAGAAGACGAAACAGTGCATCTTGCGCGATGTTGCGCGTAGTTTTTGAGCGAGATAGAGATGTCGTGCGAAGTCGCACGAAGTTGGTTTGAGCGACATGTGTAATTCGTTCAAATGACTTGACCTTCTGGTTCCAGCAATAGGTCTAAAATTGTGGAAATTTCTATGTTTACCCCAAATTTAAGTTACGCAATTAATTTGAGTGAGAAAACTGCTATTTGATGGACTTAGCCTAGTGCAGAATTTTTTGGAAGTATTTGAGAAATAATACTTTAAATAATTGGAACGATTTATTGACCTTAGAGAATACATGAGTGATAGTAATCGAATTAAATATATTATACATAGGAATGAGAGAATAATACGTATGGAATATATCTATATGAATTGGTTGGGTGAATACCAATGAATTTTAATAGGATGTGTGTATTCCTATTATATGATATTATTGTTAAGTGTACTAATGGGTGATAACCCGGGGGTACAAGAATAATATCGTTAAGTGTACTAATGGGTGATAACCCGGGGGTACAAGAATAATATTGTTAAGTGTACTAATGGGTTATAACCCGGGGGTACACACACACACACATATATATATATATATATACACATATATATATCAACCTATGAATATTTCTACTCTGTGAAACTGGTAGATATGGTGATAATAATAAAATGCTTTGCGCCAAGTGGTCTTAACCTAAGGGTGCAGGATTAGTATATATATATAGAGAGGGATGATGTGACTGTATTTATATTAATATACTTTGGAACATTCTACATTGTGAAATTAGTAGATATAGTATAAATGAGAAATAAATTAATCTCACTGGGTAAAAGATTAACCATTCGAACGGTGAATAATGGAACTTAGTTATGTGAGATAAACTATTTCTTTAACGTATTGTTTGGGAGATACGGGTATACTACTGGAGTATGTAGATGGTGATATTATGATTTCGAACTAGTTAGGCTAGGTAGCATAGCTAGTGTGGGTTAGATGTACGTTAGGCATGCACAATATAAGAGATTTGAGAATCTCATGTGAGAGTGCGATATCTAACATGCACATAATACTTTCTTCATTGCAGTTTTAAATACCTGCTAAATATTTTTAAAACGTCGGGATCTGACCCGTTTCTTGCAACCCTTATCTCTTTTGCTATATATATATGTATTATATCAGGTGTTCAGCCACATGGATACCAGAATTAGAGATTTGGATTGCTTTATGTACTACAACTGTTATGGCAGCTGTAGGTCCTTGCATTAGACGCATCCATCATTTTCATTCAGTTTTATCTAGACATCTTAGTGTGACAACCCGCTCACCAAAATAAGAGGTGGCCAGCCCAATACTCCAATATAACGGAATCCTAGATGGAATCATTCTCAGCATCACAATAAAAATATAGAGTATCCAGGATAACCACCCAATATTTCAGAAAACGGGTTGCCAAAAACTTTGATTTGAAAGTAAATAAGTGAAAACAAACAACCCAATTCCTGAAAGACAAGGGAAACCCCAAGACTTATATAAATAATACAACAAGAATACAATAAAAAGACCGAATATGATACCGGTCACCAACTGATACTCCAATAATACACAAGTTCAATAAGTTACTTATTACATTTCATTAGACATTTACAAAAGCTTGGGCACCTCGCCCGAATAAAAGACTTGATCTTAACTAGAATACAAAAATGAAAACGTCTATACCAATTATGACCCGTAATACCCGCAATGCATCACGGCTCGCCGAGGACATCGGAATAGGAATTCAAATCAGGCATCCCTACGGAGGAGTACCTGAGCAGAGACAAGATGCATATGCAACAAGAAGTGTAAACGGGTCAGGGCCCGGTTCTATATGATTACCAGATGAATAAAGAGTATGACAGTTATGAATATCATCATGCTAGAAAGAATAAAATCTATCTACACAATTCTAAAACATAGGTTAAGACAGTAAAGAAAAGCATGAGTTTAATTTTAACTAAGCAGGGGAAAGGAAAGATTAACATAAATAAAACTTCTATCATATACCCCGCTTCATGTCATAGTTTATTCCTGAACAGGAAAATAAATCTATAACTATAATCTCTTTATGGCTTTATCTCAATTTTAAGCTCTGTGTGGCTTTTATTTTAATTACATGTCCATCCTGGCATTACCATTCCTTAACAGGAATATTATTATCAACAAATGCTCTTTGTGGAATTTCATCGTGCTCTTTATGGCACTACATCATGCTCTTTATGGCATATCTCATACATCAAGTCCCACTTGATTATGAATAGTTATATTAATATACATATAACGATTCTAAGACCGCCTCTCCGAGTTTCCCCACTGGGCGCGCCCCTAAATGACCATCATCTTCTAGGGCCTATCTATACAAGACAACCTGGGCTCATAACGCAAATGTCGGGAAGCGGCCATATGCCTGCGGGAGAGTCAAGACCACACCCGGAATCTCCTCACCAGCGCAGAAAATATAACATAATCGCTCATATGGCCTATGGACTATATCCACCCTGCATTCACTAGCCAGGGGGCATCACCAAGCGCGCGAACTTCCCTTATGATGTCATTTAGAGAGGTGTGTAACAACCATTTTATTTATCATTTTTCAAGAATCAAGTAAATTATCATTTATCGAGTTCATGATTAAGTAAATTATCATCTACTAAAATCAATACCATTACCACGTACATGTTTCATTTATATCCGAAACCTTTTCCATTTACTTTATTTGTAAATGATATAACTTATTATCCGGAGCCATACGTATATCATAACGATATTACAACCTCAATGAATAATTGAAATATCAATTTGTTCTTCCAAGATTTACTTGTGAAGTTATTATAAACCATCAAGACGGATCATAGCTCTATTGAGCTTCTAAGGTCTCTCAAACGTAATACTACATCTCCTAGTCTTATTTTAGTCAACTATAAGAAAAGAATGCCCTAACATTAATCGGCATAACCCCGAAAAAGTTCCCACTTGATTTATTTCTAATGTAGGGTGGATAACTAATTCCTCTAGGACTCTAAAACTCTAAATTTACTTCATTCAAGAAGGATCTTAGTCCCTATTGAAGAAAATAAATCTAAGAAACAAAATATGATTTTAAAGGTGAAAAACAGGGGACCGGTCGACCAGTCCCAAGACCGCGGTCGACCGCGTCTCAAGGTTTTGCCTACGAAAGGAAGCAGAAAGCTCAAAATGGTATAGTCGATCGACCGGTCAAGGAACCGCGGTCGACCACGAAATAATTTTATGCCTTTGTGGGAAAGCAGCAGGCCTGCCCCCGAAGGCCCGGTCGACCGGTCTCGAGACCGCGGTCGACCGGTCGTAGCAGACCTAGGGTTCTTCCTTCTTCCAAAATTTAACCCAAGTGAAAATTTCACTTTTCCCAAATCCTAAATCTCTTTTATTTTGAACTCAACCAACAATCTTTATCTACCCAAAGATTATCCTACATGATTTATAACCATTATAATCCACCAATTTCATCAAAATAAAGATTAGGGTTTAAATCCCACAAATTCACTTTTGATCCATAAATGCAAATACACAACCATCATACAAATTATTCAACTTAGATCACATATTAGCAAGTAGAAAACTTGCCTTAGGGTTAAAATTTCAGATTTCTTGGTGGTAGAAGAAATCTCCCATCTTCAATCTTCATTTCTCTCTTCTTTCTCCACTTTTCTCTTCTTCTTTCTTTCTCTCTTTGTTCAAGACATAAAAATGGGGAAAAATAAGGGATTTTAGAAGACTTAAATCGTGGCTTAGGTTAAAGCTCCCAACTTAAATGGTTAATACCACATTAAGATGACTCCTAAATACGCATATAAGTTAAAACCAGTCAAAAGTGCCCGGAACCCAAAAATACAATATGGCACTTATTATGACTGTCTCGCACCATCCGGGACTAACTACACCCTCTAAACTGGCATCCAGAAATTTTATAAGTTATTTCGAGTTCCAATATCATTTAAATCAAAATGTCACTTTAAATACCTGACACTGCAAACATGCAACCCGATGATATTTACTTTCACCTACAGTAAATATGCATCAAAATAGTAAATATTAACTTCAAATTCATTAAATTAATATCTACTCCAAACCCCACATTTTATATAATTACCTTATGCGGTAAAATTAGTATAAAATGAGCCTCCCAGAATCGAGGGTTGTTACACTTAGTTGGGCAAGTGCTTCCCATTCCTAATTTTTATCAGAGTTATTATTCAGTTCACTTTACAGTTCTTTTAGTTGGATGGAATTTTACTATGAGTACGTGAATTGGAGTTTTGAACTGGGAGGTTTTACCCAGTCTTATTTATTTCAGTGATTGATTCACGTTTAGTATTTAGTATATTCATGTGTATGATGAATGGTTTATATTTTAATAATTAAATTGATAAATGGTTTTATTTGGTTATATTTAAAAAGGAAAATATTTTGACGCCTAGCTTAATTCTATATTTGGCGATTAAAATGTTTATAAGTTTTTCGACAGTGATGCTAGGAATGAACTAACTGAACATTTTGTTTTAAATTGGTAAATGACTAATCACCCTATATTTAATTGGACGGGGTGTCCCAATCAATCCAATTTTCTTGTGACTATTTGATAGTGTTTTGAGACAATATATCATGTCATCTTTGTGATTTATAATATGTGGAGTCATTAAGATGTAATTAAGTGTTACTTCCTACATGTTTGACTTATGATATCCTTTATTACACACGTGCACGGATTTGTTTGATTATTGTGCTTGTCTTATCACATGTTGATTGGGTGTTTTCTCTTCAATACTGGCTTTAAAAATGAACCAAGTGCGATAAAACTTGATAAGAAAGTTGTGCATGAAAGAGCCGTTAGTGAGTTTGTGTACTTTATTTAAAAACGGGGATGGGTAGCGAAAGGTTCATTTGGCATTTGCGAATACTAATCCACCGTTATATCAGACCTAAAAAATTGAGGAATTTTATTATCCGGGGTCCAAAGAGGTTTAAAAGAGCCCGAAAAAATTTAAAGGCGATAAAAAGAAATTCATGCCAAAAAGGGGCCATTAGGTTTTTGCACCAATTATCCAATGTTTGAGAATTTAGATTACCTCTAAACGAAAATATGCATAAGGGAGTTTGGATGGAATTTAAAATGGGTTTTCACGTCCTTGAAAGTCTTGAAAAAGCGTTAAATAGTTTTGGACGTTATTGGGGGTGGAAACCACTTTGACTTTGATTTATATAAGACGATGTCATTTAATTCAACAATTTTTACACCTAAGGATACTTTTGATATTCATTCTTTAGGAGTGCACGTATGCATCTTGCACATTTGATTGATTGAGTTTATTTACCAATCGAATGTGTTCCACCCATTCATTCCTTTTCCATGACTTGGTTGTTTTAGTTAAATCCATGGTGTGATTTTCGTATTATTTTTTTTTGCTTTGTATGAAAAATTGAAAAATCAAAAATAGTTTGTGGACGTTTTTTGAGATATACCTTTGCATGCACGTAGTTTGATTCATGTTTGATATGGATTTTATCTTGACACTCCATGTTTAGTTTGTTTATTCTTATCTGTGTATTTGGGGACATCATAAAAAGGGGGAGAACGAATCATGATTTTATGGGGAGTTTTTGCATTATGGGAGAGATTTAATTATATTAATTGATTTATTCTTATATCATTTCAAACTTGATGCATCACAAAGGTTTTTTCTTTATCTCATGTGTGTAGTTACAAAATTGGAGACTGCACACCCTGATGAGAAAAGCTTGGAGGTTTGAAATTTGAATTTGAAGATCTTTGAAGAAAAGTTTGAGATCTTGCAAATTTATTCAAGGGAGGGTAGATTTGTGTAATAACCCTCGCTTATGAGACCGTATTTTATAGTAATTACTTAGTATAGTAAGTGGAGACAAGTATTGGGTTATGATTTGAATGTTAATTCAATGTAGAAAGTTGATATTTATTGTGAGTTTGCATACATATCATATCTATGGGTAAATATTGTTATGTCATGCTTATTAATATCATCTGAATTCAAAATGATATTTGGCTTAATTATGAGACCAGAACCTGAATTGAATTTTAAAATGTCCAAATGATAATTTGGAGGTTACAGTTGATTCCAGAACGTGCGAAATAGTCAGATAATGTACCATATTGTATTTTAAAGTTTTGGGCATTTTTGACTGATTGTACCTAAATTATACAGTTGCGTATTATTTTATCGCACTATTAGTTAATTAAGTGGGACATTTGCCTTAAGCCACGACTTAAGCCTATTAAGTCTTCTAATTACCCTAATCTCCTTCCAAAACCAAAGAGAGAAAGAGAAGAGTAGAGAGAAAGACTTGGAGATTGAGAAGGATTGTGCTACTACACCAAGAAATCTGCAAGTTGTTGAATCAAGGCAAGTTTTTACTTGCTATTTGTGTCTTGAGATAGATGATTTGCTATGGTAATGATGTATTGATTTTGGTTTATCAAACTTAGGGTTTTCCTTATGTATTTATGGGTTTTGATTCACTCAAAGATGATTGGGATGATTTATGAGGTTTAGGATGGTCAATAGTATCATTGATGTTATCTTGATGTTGGTATATAAGTTTGGCTTGAAGAAATTTGAGTTGGGGTAGAAAATGGAGTCCAAGACTCCATAGCCAATTCTTGGCAAAATCGCAGGCCCGAATCGATTCAGCCCCCTGGGCGAATCGATTCGGTTAAGTCCAGTGCTCAGGTCTTGTAAACCGAATCGATTCGAAATTGATCCGAATCGATTCGGCAGTTATGCAAAAACCCAAACCTTCTGACCGAATCGATTCGGTTTCCATCCGAATCGATTCAGCAACTTTTCAGAAACTCAAATTTTCTGGCCGAATCGATTCGGCCAAGGGGCGCGAATCGATTCGGTAGCCCTGCACTTTTTCCAAAATTTTTCTTTTAAATTTTAACCCTTTTTCTTTAGAATTAGTAATTAGGGACCTTCTTAAATGAAGTAAACATAGGGTTTAGAGTATTAGTTGAGTTGGGTCGACATCCTAGACTCGAAAGGGTTCATCTAGGGTTCGTTTAAGGGGGAATTTATAGTGATGTTTAGGCATTACTTTTATCTTGTAGTTCTATAAGGGTCTAGAACATCTTTAGGTCACTTTGGAGACCTTAGGAGTTAACTTGAGTTAGATTTGACTTGAGAGTTTATATTAAAGCCTAAAGGAGGCTTTGGAAATAACATTGGAGTTTGAATTTCTTATCGGGAATGTTATGACAGTATGAAATACGTATAGTCCCGATTTAAGCCTATACATTTATTAAAATGGGAAATTGATGAGGTAAATGATAAATTACTAAATCATGTAATGGAAATAAATAAAAATGGATGTTACACACCTCTCTAAATACCATCTTAAGGGAAGTCCGTGCGAGAGGTGAAGCCCCCTGGCTAATGAATGCAGGGTGGATATAGTCCTAGGCCATATGAGCGCTTGTTTTATTTCTTTCTGCGATGGGTAGGAGATTCTGGGTGTGGTCTTGACTACCCCGCAGGCATATAGCCGCTTCCCGACGATTTCGATAGGATCCCAGGTTGTCTTATGTTAGGCCCTGGAAGATGATGGTTATTTAGGGACGCGCACAGTGGGGAAACCCGGACGGGCGGTCTTAGAATCGTTATATTTATGTTTATGACTATTCTAATTATCGAGTTGGACTCGGTGGAACATGAATGCCATAAAGAGCAAATTTATGCCACAAAGATCATGCTATTGAGATTAGTGCCATAAAGAGCACATGATGATACTTGTATTCCTGATAAGGAAAATCAAAGAAGATTAAAATTGAAATATGATGAATGATGATAAAGGCTCATAAGTACTTTTAATTATGTTTTAATATGAATCTCACTCCATGTAGTCGTTTACCAGTTTTAGTTCCTTATATGATGTTACCATGCTAGACTATCATCCTTGCTTAACTGTGCATCCTTGTCATACCTGTCATTTATCTATTGATCACATATACCCGGCCCTGACCGGTTTTCCTTTCTTGTTGTATATGTATATATATATATATATAATCCGTTCAGGTGTTCCGCCGTACGGTCGCCCGTAATGACCTTTCCTTCCACATGTTTTGAGGAGCCGTGACATTGTGCGGGTTTCACGGGATGTTTGTGTAGTCGCCTCCGTTTTTGTTTTCTAGCTATGATCAGTTTATTCGGGCATGTTGCCCAAACCGTTGTAATTGTATAATGAATCTATTATGTAACCCTCGGTACTATTTGCATGTTGTATGGTTACTCTTGACCGACGTTTTATTCGGTCCTTTTGTATCTTTTGGGTTTCTTATATACGCTTGTGGGGGTTTCCACCCTCTATTCCTACTATGGGTTGTTGAAAATGTTTTCTTCTTATTTCAAAACCAAGGTTTTTGATAACCCGTTTTCTGGAATATAGTGTGGTTATTCCTTATACTTTGCATATTGTAGTGATGCTGAGAATGATATTTATCAATGATTTCCTATTTTATCGAGGTATAGGGCTGGCCAGCCTTTATTTCGGATAGCGGGTTGTCACAATTTGTATAGGTCATTTGGTATTTGATAATTCAGATGTTTTTATGTACGTACCGGCATATACATAGGGGGGAGATTTGTAAGAACATAATTTTATAAATGTTCATCACAATTAAGTATGTCGTATACCACTACAAGTGGTCGAATAGTTACGAAGATTGCATCTACAAAGACGAATCTGAATTTCAAGTTGTCTTCAACATTCAAGCCCAACAATATGAACTTTGGTAAGATAATGTTTAAAGTTTCATTTACATTTCATATTGAGAGTGTCAGGATATTTTTTTAAAAGAGGATTTGAAAAATATTTTATATAGAAATGTTTTTCGAAATGTTTTTTTATACAAAGGTTGTTAACTATTTTCGAAAAATGGGTTTTGAAAAGTTTTGAGGAAATTTTTTAAGGCAGTAAGCGTACCTCGATTTTGATTCTCTGGTCTTTCAAGCAAGATAACCATCTCATTCGAGCGACATTGAGATGTCATGCGATGTCATTTGAAAGACACGCGTATCTCGTTCGAGCGAGATGGGATTTGTTTGAGCGACGTGACTTTTTGGCCGACACGCCTGATTCATGGTTATCCTTTGACCGACTCAAAATTTCTTTAAAAATGGGAGTCCAAATTTTCTTTTGACGTGGAGAAAGAGTTTTAAACTTTAGAGTGTTTCCTTTGGTTTGTCTTATCTGCCCAAAAACAATTCGATAAATATCTTTCGGCAGAATGTTTTCTTCTCCAACAATAACAATTTGAGGGTTAAAATATTTATTTTGTTTACAATTCACAAATAATTCCAATTACTTTTATGTGAGTTGTTTTGTGGAACCCAATAATATATTTTTCCTTTGTTCGTTCTTTTTGGGGATAGCTCTGCAACCGACAACTGCGTGCTATTGTGGAGGGAGTCCTTGTGAAGATTTTAGACTGTGTGTCTAGACTGCGCGTCCTGGTGGTATTACTTCATGCAAACCATTGTTGATTTATTTCTAGCTGTTGCTTTTGAGGTTTAACAAAGACACTGTTTGTTACTCTTGTAAGCGAAAGCAGGATGGTATGTAAGTTAATAGTATTGTAAACTTGTCAGAGTTCTAGAAATAAAAGTTTTTGCCCTTTGGAGATTTTTCCTGAAATTGTGTGTCGCATGCGATATCTTATTTGGTTTGATACGTAGTTGCATGTTTAGGGGCATAATTAATTTGGTTTAAAAATATACTCTAATTAAATAAGTGTGGCGAATTAGAAATTTGCGAATTTAATTAATTATCACACCGTCATATTTTACAACATTAATATTGATATGGCTTTACTATATATATTATTCACACAAATATATATAAATCATATATATGTACTACACATCAACATATATATAAAACCAGGCTCCGGAGTATAATGACCATACCCCATGCCTAAACATGCAAGTCTATGGTCCGACTTATTCCAATTAATTTTACACAAATTAATTTATCATTAATATGGTGTCACTCTACCAATCATGCAAGGACTTTCTCTCTCTCTCGGCCTGAAATTACAATTTCCCAATTCATCATTAAATTAAGCGTACCCACTTAATTGACAAGGTTTTAAATCACTCAATCATAAACCTTAATTCTAAAAATTAATAAATCCTCTAACTAATTCGAAGCTAATCCTTCACTAATTTAAACCCTAGTTCATAACAAATTGCAAAATCACCGGATGTAGAAACAGTAACTCAAAACTACATAGCGGGTCTGAATCAGGGAAGAAGAAATCTTACAATTAATAAATCTCATTCTAACGAAGATCCCTATCATTCGAATGACAGTTGATCTCGTTCGAACGAATTACCCTTTCGTTCGAACGACAGTGGTAATTCCTCCCCTCTCTTGCTTCTGCATAATCCCAGTCCGTCATTGATGAGTTTAAAACCCCTGTTTTGAACAGGTTTATGTAGAAACGTTTTCCCCCGTTCATCCTAAGCCTCTTTCTCTATTACAACAATCCTATACCTAATATTCTCATTAATTTTCAAATCCTCAATCATCAATTTCATCATTTATCCAATCATCTACATATTTATAATCCTTATAAGGATAAAACCTCAATTTATGTAAGAACTAACCCTAGAATTCAATTTGATTACACCTCTTGTGATATCAATAGCTAGATACAATTTAATACTCAAAAGTTTAACCACTTGCCTTAACTAAGATTATCCAGGGCTTTGAAAGATGAAGTTGAATTGGAATTTCCTCTTCAAGATCTCCAAATTCACTTTTCCTTTTGCTCTTCCTTTCTTCTCTCTCTTTAGTCTTCTATTATGGCTTAATGATGCCTAACCCCATACACATCTTAGGGTAAAAACACTATTCACGTTTTGGGCCTATGGGCCCCAATTAAAATGGCCAAAATCTTTTTATTAAGTTCATGCATGTGTAATTGAACCCCAACACCCTATATATATGTACCCACTTATTTTGGACGAATTTTCCCTCTGCCGGACTCATCCGCGCACTAAAAATTGTCGTCGGGATTATAATTCTAAAATAAATCCTCACTCATTAACTTATTTTAAATATAACCACTATTAAATATTCTCACTAATTAAGGATCACTAATTACCGAATTAGTTAATTAAAATAGTTACCCAAAAATTATGAGGTGTTACAAATACCTTAGGAAAAATTCCAAGCAAACCACTTATGAACTCTAGTTCCACAAAAATACAAACTTAAAACATTTTAGAACCTTCGGGAGAATGTGTTATGTTTGTAAAGACAGGGAACAACCTTAAAAATTTGACACCCGAGGAGAGAAAGGAATATTTCATGGTTATTCCCAAAATAGTAGGGCTTTTCGTGTTTTTAATTATCGAACCAAGACCATTATGGAATCCTTTAATGTAATTGTAGATGATACGAGTGTAGGGAGTAGTTCCAATCAATCAATGCACAATATGAGGATGAACTAAATTTCACAACCAAACGCTCACAAGACACTGATTCACTACCACCCGAGAATCCTTCAGTACCCACTTGGGTTTCTAAAGACCACCCTATTAAAACTGTAGTTGGTAATCCTTCTGAACCTGTTAGAACAAGATCCCAACTTCGAAATGTGGCAAAATTTGCATATTTTGTTTCCCTTGAGGAACCCAAAAATGTAAATGATGCCCTTTGTTACTCATTGTGGATGAATGCTATGCAAGAAGAGCTTGTCCAATTTTAAAGTCACGATGTGTGGTATCTGATTCCCAGGCCAAAAGATTCGATGGTTATCGGAACACGATGTATTTTCAAAAACAAAACATATGAAAATGGAGAGGCCATTTGAAATAATGCTAGGTTGGTAGCACAAGGTTACTCGCAGATAGAGGGAATTGACTTTGACGAAAATTCTACACCTGTCAGCTCATCTCCGTCTTGCCATATCATGTCACCTACAATTCAAATTATTCCAAATGGATGTTAAGTTCTCATTTTTGAATGGAATTTTGACTGAGGAGGTATACGTACGACAAGTCAAAGGGTTTGTAGATACATCACACCCTGACTACGTCTTTAGGCTTAAGAAAGCCTTATACAGTTTGAAACAAGCTCCTAGAGCTTGGTATGAGCGATTATATACATTTCTTGTCTCTCATGGATTTGTCCGAGGTGAAAACGATCAAACATTAATCGTTAGGAATGAAGACAAACATGTTTTAGTAGCACAAGTTTACTTTGATGATATAATATTTGGATCCACTTATTCTAAACAAGTTAAGGACTTTTTCGACATCATGCATGCTGAATTTCAGATGTCACTTATGGGTGAACTTCAATATTTTTTAGGTCTACAATTAAAACAATGTAGTGATGGGCTATGTATAACTCAATCCAAATATGCTGAGAACTTGTTAAAAAATTCGGATTAGAAGACGCTAAACCTTATAGAACCCCTATGAGTACTTCAACAAAACTATCTAAGGATGATAATGCGAAAAATATTGATCATACTCTATACTGAAGTATGATAAGGAGTCTGTTATAACTTACAGCTTCTAGACCCGACATTTCCTTTGCGGTATGTGTCTGTGCTAGATATCAAAGTAGACCTAAGGACTCCCACTTATTGTGTGTGAAAAGAATTATTAAATATGTCAAGGGTACTCTAAAATTTGGTATTTGGTACACTAAGGACACAACTAGTTATATTGTAGGCTACATTGATGATGATTGGGAAAGGTGTTCAGACAATAGAAATAGCATGTTTGGGGCGTTTTACTACATAGGAAATAACCTAGTAGGTTGGTCATGTAAGAAACAGAATTGTATTTCTCTCTCTAACGCATAATCCGAGTACATTGCCACAGGAAGTTATTGTTCACAACTACTATGGATTAGACAAATGCTTAGAGATTATGATATCACCTAAAATCAACTAACTATGTTTTGTGACAACCAGAGTGCGATAAATATTTTGAAAAACCCGGTAGAACACTCTCAAACTAAGCATCTACAAATTTGACATCACTTCATTCGTGATTTTGTAGAACCTAAAGAACTCATTATTGAATGTCTGAATACTGAAAAATAGCTAGCTGATCTCTTTACCAAACCATTGGATAACATATGATTTGAGTAGCTGTGAACAGCTATAGGTACGATAGTTCTCACATAATTTTTGTCATATTTATCATAACTTCGGTAGTCTGTCGCTAATAATTGGTTTCTGAAGTTTTAGGGTATGGAAGTCTCTCAAATGACAAAAGACGCCTCCTAGAACTAGTTTATTTAGGAGACCCTTGATTCTGCCATTGCTTATAATATGATGTGTGATTGAAACCTTTTTACATATTCCTATTTTTCTCTATTATTTTTTATCCCATTGTATATTTGAGAAAAATTGGGGGAGAAGATTGAGTATTTTTGCTGCGATTTATATATATTCCTATTCTAACTCAACTAGTATGCCATTCAATTGTTTAATCTTTTACAAGCAATCTTCAGACCCGTTGTTCTATTTAATTAGGATATTCATATGTCTTATAGTTGAGTGATGTTTTTTCACCTTATTTTCGGTTCTAGGATGGGAATGGGTAGTTAGATCTTTTGTATAGGATAACGAGGATTTTTCATTTTCACCCACGAGTTCAGAATACTCAAGGGAATTTTTTCTCTAATATCCAAATGGGGAGATTGAGAACACACTATATATATGACTTGCTTGAGTCTATATATAGGAGTTCCAACTAGTTTGGATATCGAGACAAAGTAGGTTAGTTTATATGAGTTGCTCTGTCTCTCAATGGTTCAAGCAAGAATGAAGAAATCCAGTCCAAGAATCATCAACATCACCTAAAGGGAAGTTAATTCTACCATACAACCACTTTAGGACACTTTCACTACATATTATTGAGTTCACATGTGCATATATTGTTTAAATAACTTTAACAATGTTTTTAAATTATTTTAATTCCCTTATAACATTTTTTTAAAACATTTCAAATAATTTTTGGAATTATTAAAATTTGGTTTTTAAAAGTGTTGGGGTTAAAAGTTAAATTATGCAAATTGGTTTTATTCATTAAAAGTTGTACTGGGTAGGATCTCAAAGCGCTAGAGAATTCAGGGGATAAATTTAAAATATATTTTAGCACGCATTTTACAGCTTATATCATTCAAACATGTGTTGGCACCTTAACGGTTGTTTTGTGTTTTCTATAAGACACATACTTTACATTCAATCTTAGCCCTTAGTTAAACCTTATCCACGATCTGCATGTTTTTAGAATCAATCCATGTACAATAAGTTTTAGCCAATCAACTTTAGTTATTTCCATCTCATATATTGAACCGTTATATTGACATTCAACTGGTCAAAGCTAATCTCAGCCGTTGGATTGCCTCGGGCGATCGAGATTCTTCTTTAGCTACTATATAAACCCATGTAGTCTCAACAATTTGAGATTTTTGGCTACTATGATTGGGAAAGGTGTTCAGAGAAAAAAAAAGTGAGAGTAAAAAGAAGAGAGATAGGGGAGAAGAGAGATAAAAGAACTAGAGAGAAGAGAAAGAGAAGAAACCCCAATCCTCATAGCTCAAACTCTGAGTGTTTTACCTTAATTCAAACACTAAAACCTCCAAAGTTTCATACACCAGAAAACCTAAACCTTGAGAGTTAGATCCATTTAGGGTTTTTTTGTGTTTGGTGTTGGATTTGCGAGACGTTTGAAGACCTCTTCAAGTCTTAGTTTCTCTCAGAACTCATCTCTAAGAGAATCTTGAGTTTCACTGTTGAAACTTGAGTTTTTCTTAAAGAGAAAATCACACGTTTATATTTTTATTCTCTTTTGTATCTTTTATTTTAGATCCTTTATGTTTCAAGAGATTTTGAAAAAGAAGCTTATGTTTATCAGGGTTAAATTAAATCTCTAGAACGTTTGTGTTTCTTACTTTATATTTCACGATTTGTGAAATAAATGTGTACAAAAATAAATAGAAACACATAGGACCTTGGCTAGTTTTAAAAGCAAGGTTGTTTTTCAAATCTGATCTTGAGATAGAAGTTATTTATCAAAATAATTTAAATCAGTATCTGCATGTTATATGGAACCTCTTGATTTATAGGAATTTGTCTGTATAAATAATTTGAGAGCGAGTGTTGCATAAATCTTCATTTATTTCACATCACAAACACACTCTCACACACGAACACTTAGTCACGATGGTTCTGTTTGAGAAACTTGGAAATTGAAAGAGTTGTTGGAATCAAAAATCAAAGAAAGGGAGACTAAGGAAAAGAAAAAGAAGCAACATGGTAAGATCAGTTCTAGTCATAAAACCTTTGGAGTGGAGTAGCTCATATAGGTATACATCTGAACTTAGATTTAGGATCTTTGTCTATTTTCTTAATTGTTGTAACTTGATTCTTTATTTAAGTGGATTTTTGGTTTGTGCCGTAGAGGGAACTATTGATGTTTCCCTTGATTAAAGGTTTTACCACGTTAAAATTCATGTGTTCATTACTTCGAATGTTCTTAATGTCTGTTGTGATTGGTACTACATGTTGGACTTAGTATATTGTTTTTAATTTCAAAAACCTAAGGTAATCAACTACCAAATCTAGACTACATATTCAGAAAACAATTTTGAACACATCTTGTGTTATTATTCGAAAAGATTTTTGTTCAAAAACTTTATTCGGAGTTTACTCAGCTTCTAACATTTTGTTATTAATCTAGTAAACAATTTTTTCAGGCTCAACATACGTTTTGGTCTAGGACGAGATACCAGATTTTCTCTTGGTATCAGATTTGGTTTCAAGCAAGACGAAAACGTACATGTTTGAGAGGATATGAAATTGAAAAAAAAATAAAAATAGGACTCAACAACTGGATACACACAAACACACGGTATACCAGTGCCTACGTCTCTATTAATAACATTTAATATCAAGTGACATAACTTGGTTATGATGATTGTAGGGCTTTGGTTCCTGCTCCGGATTTATGGCCACCGCAGAATGAAGCGACACAACCTATTGCAGTTTTGAATCTTATTGGTAGGATTAGTCTTTTACTTGAGTGTTTGTTGTTTAATATAGGAGAGATTGAAAATGCCCCCCCCCCCCCCCCCCCCCCCCATTTTGTTGTTAATGACAGCTTAGTTGAGTTTTTAGTCTCAATATTTTAATTCTAAAACCTTATTTATTCTCTAACTCACTCTTTTTGGTTATTAAATTTATCATAAATCATTCTTTACTGATCCTTTTCTCATTTTTCCTACCACTGTTTTTGGTTATCTTTCATATTTCTCATGGCTTCGTGTTTGGTGTGGTCCTTTGATCATATAGGTTCATAGTTGCTGCTCATTTTACTATTATGTAACCCGTGTTAATAAAAGAGGCAAGCATAATGTAGGAAATGTTTGTGCATTGATAGAAGATCCAGACATTACACTTAGAACATGCCACATACCACATACTATGTGAATTAGGGTTGAATGATATATATACAGTAAGGAGAATAAAGGACATGTGAAATTGTTCGAAGTCGCTGAAGCTTATCAGCTAATTCATAACTCGCGGTATTGGGTCAGGTAAAATGTCAGTGATAAGTGGCTTTTTATATGTGGTTGTTGTCTTCAAAAGACAATCTTAAAATCCCTTAAATACCTGCAAAATTTGTCTAAAAGAACTGGTGTTGCGGTAAGTACGGGTATCAATCCAACTTCCAAGGTGAAACAATTATTGATAAAACTTGCAATTCAATTTTTTTTTCTGAAAATATGGTCTTATTTTTAATTATTTTTATTTAAAAGAACTTCAAGGGAAAATTAACTAATAAATGCTAAAAATTACGAAATGACTAAATAAAGAAAAATAATGTGGAGCCAGGTGTGGTAAATGTGAGAAAGTCAAGAGATGAGATTACACCGTATTATCAATTATTTTAATTTCTCAATTTATTAATTTGAAATATTTCGACATAATATTAAATCGATAATCTAACTCTCGTTACAATTATAAATTTAATAATATCTTTTTCAAAAAACTAATTTAAAAATGTCACACAATGAAATAGTTAGACTATGCTATTTTCATAAAATTACGATCAATTTAATAAAAACAGTATGAATTCTCAAATTTCAACACAGAAATAATATTCAAATTTTGGAAAAACCTATTTCTAGTTTGACTCCTAAATTCAAACATTAATTTGTACAATTAATTTACTAACTCTCGTTACATAAATTAATTTGTTACAAGTCTAAATTAATTTTCCTAGAAATATAGCATTAATGAAATTAATTAATCAAATCAACATCCTACGCGATTTCATCCCACCCCTTGAACGGGGTGACTAGCCAAGCATAATGAAATAATTAATCACATTCACAAAGATGGAACAACAAATTAAAGAGTAGAGCAAGAAATACAATACACAAAAGTCTCCATTTGAATTATTCCTTGAATCACGTTCATGCACGTGTGTCCCAATGTTCTCACAAATCCAGCACTTGATTACAAAAATAAAATGAAAACTAAATCTAAAAATCTATTCTAAACTAAACTATTTTTTTTGGATTTTTTTGAATTTTTTTATGTACATAATATACATTGTCTCTCTCTCTCTCTATTCTCTCTCTCTACTCGTTGCCTCTTATGTTCTCCTAAAAAATGAACTCCTTCCCCTTTTTTATAACCCACAAAGCTTTTTTGTTGGATGAGAGATTTTTGGGATTTTTGAAACCAAGTCAAAGGTTTATTTTTTAAATGAACAACTCTCCTCATGCACGTCGTTTTTTTTAAAGATGGCTTTGAGTTCCTTTTTTCATGGAGTGGCAGGTATGGAATTCGGGTAATGGATATGTTGGGTTGTGGATTTGTGGTTTCAGATTTTGTGTTGGATTGGAGATGTCAAGCTGGATTCGCTAGTTTTGGTCTGGGTTAGGGGTAGTTATATGGAGGTTATAGTAGGTGTAGGTTCGTGGGTTTTCGGGTTTCAAAATTCGGGTTTGAGGGTTCAGAGGTATAAGGATCCGGTATGAGGTTCACAGGTGGTTTAATGCATGGGAGATGGTGCTTTTAGGGAATTTCGGGTTTGGAAGCGCTGGAAGTCACCGAATGGGTCACGGTTTATAGGTCTGGAAATGGCTGGAGGTAAAGAGTTGGGTTTTTTCGGCGATGGGGCTGCCGAATTTTAGTTACAGTTTGTGAGGTGGATTAGGTTTTGGAGTTTGTGGAGATGTAGGTGGGAGGTGATTGGAGATTTTGGATTGGTTTAATGGTGTAAGGTTTATGTTGTTTTGGGCTACGGAGGAAAGATGAGAGAAAGAGAAAGGTGTTTGGGAAGAAGATGGGTGAGGGTATTTAGGTGTGTTGAGGTGTATTGGAAAAATGGTGTGTCTATTTGTTTGTACCTATAAAATAAAAAATAAAACTATCTTACTAAAACTAATAAAACTAAAATCTAAAATAAAATTCTAATCTATAAATAAAAGACACAAAAAAGAAAAAAAAGGAAAAAAGAAATGAAAAAAAGTCTATTAAAACCAAAACCTAAAATCCTAAAATAAAACTAAACAAAAATATAATGTAATAAAAATTAATTCCTAAAAATTAATCCTAATAAATAAAATAAAATTAAAAATTAAAAACTAATAAAAATCAAAATAAAGAAATAGAAAAATAGAAAACAAATCTTAGAAAATTCGAAATAAACCAAAAATAAATCCTAAAAATTAAAACGACTCAAAATAAAAATCTGAAAATTAATGAAAGTATAAATCAGACACACACGATGTTCTGGTTCGATTTAGGCTAGCTCTCGGCTAGGTTAGAGTTACGAGATTGGCTCGGGGAATCGAAACACATCGGCACAAGCTAAAAAAATGGGCTCGAACTTCATGATGCTTTGATTTATTCCTTTCATGCTTCTGACCGCTATTTGTCACAATTACACTAATTTAACATCATTTAATACCACGACTACGTATTAACCTGGAAAATGATAAAACATGAACGTAAGGCCAATTTTATTAAAAATGAGCGACTAAAATGCATCTATTCGGGGCATAAAATATACACTTTTGGGTTCTTATCAGTAAGCGTCCTCGAGTAGCTA
Organism: Sambucus nigra; assembly: GCA_949130495.1. Classification (NCBI taxonomy): domain Eukaryota; kingdom Viridiplantae; phylum Streptophyta; class Magnoliopsida; order Dipsacales; family Adoxaceae; genus Sambucus; species Sambucus nigra. The sequence goes on along the minus strand of OX422209.1, from coordinate 465,264,383 downwards.
CTACTCCTTATGTGTTTGATGACTCGCGGTATTGTGAGGCAATGTATGTGAGGAGCAGTAGTAGTAATGGCCATCACAGATACTCCATATGTGTTTGGTACTATCTCTCAATAATAATTTTATACATTAAAGAGTGCTTCTTGATTTGATGAACTCTTATATCTATTGGAGACCATATGTCACTGTGATGCGTTGTAATATTTTTGTGGTGGCTTACTTGAACAACCTTATCATATCTCCATCTGCTTTTATTTTCATTATGCACACTGCCACTAATCTTCTAGAAAAGGACTATTTGCATCTCTCTTATAGTCATCTAATGATAAAATACATTATTTCGGGTTTGGGAACTATGGATTGAAATGAGAGCTTGGGTATAGTTGATTTATCATCGGGATAGTCGTATAATATTCATAAAGTAACGAGATGAATTCATGTCGGTCGCGCATCCGGGACGCCAATAGTCTTACTGGGATCACACATTGTGTTCTCTTTATCTTCACATTGTTGTCAAGGATGTACATGAGATACTCAATTAAGATCATATTGTGTATTTATTTTGATTACAATTTCATTGATCATATTGTATATTTTCATCTTTAAATATTTTGGTTGTTATTAATTATAGTGCCAACTAAATGTACTTTTTGGAATCGATTATGTTATTTATATGAGGACTATAACAAGGACTATTGTTGTTGTTTAAATGAGGTTTAAGATTGACTATTACTGTTGTCCTATTTTTTTAAAACTGTTTACAATTACTTACTTTTTAAATAGAGGATAGTCCTATAAACAAAGGAGTTTTTGCCCAAAAATTCTAAAATGTTGGCTATAATGTTTATGTGAGCTCTAAGACGGACTATTATTATTGTTATTGTGGACTATTTCTATATGTTAACAGGATGGATGGTCCTATAAATAAAGGTAAATTTGCCAAAAAAATTTAAATTATTTTCACATTTGTGTTGTAAAAAAAATGGACTTCAATTATTTTTGTATCGGAATGTTGTTGGACTACTTGTTATTTGTTAAGCACGGTGGATAGTCCTAGAAACAGAGGAGATTACGACTATTGTTTTTTTTTAAATTACATTGGTTTGTTGGGGAACGAAATTTTTTGCCATTTTATAATTGCACACTTAGAAAATTTTGTAGTTTTGCGATTACGTACTTTGTAAATTTTCATTATTTCACGATTATGTACTTTGAAATGTTTTTGTCATGACTTCAGGCATGGGCATACGCTACTACACACACACACATGTGACACTATAATCATAACAACATGTCAAGAATATACGTAATAACCTAATAGTAATGTGTATGGTCACGTGTATATGCAATTTTATAATTTTATTGCCAGGACTTCAAATATTTTATAACGTGCTCAATGTCATTTTATCAAAGCACATATATAATATTTAATATATTTTATAACTAAATTTTACAATATATATGTATGTATATATAGATATATGTACATTATCTATAGTGACTAACTTGATATAGTTGGTAAATTATTAATGTGACAAGATAATATTTTGTGATGTAAAAATAAAGCCTCATCGGTTACAATAAATTTGATAATTATATATTGCATTGCGTGCACTATTATAACCACTCATTTTAGTGACTATTTATATAGGATTAAATTATTCGTGTCATTACATTTATGGATGTTATAATCGTTTGTGTAAAAAAAATAGACAATAATACAATGTGAATTAATATTTTTGTTCCTATTAGTAATGAAGATATGTTGAAAAAATTTCAGTGGGTTCATTTTTAAGAGGTAAAAATTATAAATGTTAAGTTTACCTCACTCGATTAAAATTGACAAATTTTTCTTCATTTAATTAAAAAAGATGAATTTTGTGGATGTATGAACGTCATGGACATGTGAATACACACATATTTTCATCACGAGTGTAACATCAATAATGACATGGACTACACATTAAATTTCGTAAGTGTCTGATGGACACTACAAGAGATATGAGAGTCCTTTAATAGATATAAGACGAAATATGCCTTTTCCTAAGGGATAAATTTATTTTGAAAGAATTTTATACTTCGAATTAATGCATTTGTCTATGTGATTGCCAAATGTACTCCTCAATGACAACAAACTAGTGTGATGTGATTATATATCTATCCATTTCATTTATGATTTAAGAGTCAGAACCGTGCGGTTTAACAACTGCTTTCAAGATGGTAATTCAGAATCGAGTGGTTTCACGCCTGATTTAAAAAAGGGGAAATTAAATTATGGTCTCATTACAGACTTAGGTGTTGATGATCCTAGAAACAACACCACCCTTCAAGGTGTTCGTAAGCTCAAATTAGTGATAACAATGGCAGCTCAAGTATATACAAGTATAAGAGATAGAGATGAGGAGAAGAGGATGAACACAAATTTTTAAGTGGTTCAGCCAATTAGGCCTACGTCCACTGTGCAAGTGAGTGAGTAAGGTCACTGATATAAGGCACTAATAGCCATAAATACAATCTCTCAAGCTTTCTCTCTCTACTGTGTAAATTGACAGAGTTTCAGCTAGGGATGTAATTTCGGGTCCTTTTACAAGGTAAAGGATGACCTCTATATATAGTGCCTGGGGGGTGTAATGTACCCCCCAAGAATGCAATGAGCATGTGCATGAGGATTGAACCAGTATGAGAATGACACCTGGCTGATCTCATATAGATAATGATGACCTAAATATTCCCTCATGTGAGGGGAATGATTCGGTTATAACTGATTGTGTACACGTGTTCCCAATAATACATATGTCGATAAGGGCTCGGCCATCTGTGAATGGTCCCAACCTCGACTTGGAAGAGGACGAGGTGATGACCTTGGTTCAGTGGGAAAGTTGAGGTATGGCATGTTGAGCTGTGACGTCAGCCTGGGCGAGCTAATGGTGGCGTAGTAGGAACGTCGGCTGATCCCCAGCCGAGATTCGTTATGATGATGGGATAGAAACCTCGACCTGAATCGATCCGAGGTTGCAATCCTTGGATGACCAGATGGATAACCGCCCTTATGGATTATGGAGACCTCACCTGCCGAGGTAGCTAGTAACATCGGTCATGGCCGACCTTGCTTAGGACGAGATCGCTGGTTGTTGATCTAAGGTCCCTCTAACATCGGCCATCTCCATGGACGAGGTTGATGTCTCTGAGCCGATGGGATGCATTTAGGGCATATCAATCACCCCCTAGCCCTTAGTTACTTGTGTGATCAGGTGCCTAAGGGGTATATTTTCCCGAGGTTGGACTTCTTTAGGTGTTAGTACCTTTTTGACAAGTATCACCTGCTGAAGTGGCTAGCGTGCCTGGTAAATGTAATGATTGCAGTCTTTTGGGCTCCCAAGGTAATGATGGGCCTTAGGATGCGTGCATTAAGTTTTGAGGGTTATACCCCCTTCCTTTCTCTTTCTTCCCCACTTCTTCATTTTCTCGCCTGAATTTTCCCTGCTTTGTCTATCTCTCTCTACAAGAGCTTGTTCAAGGTGCATTTGGTGGATTTTTCTTGCAATCCTCTCTCTTTCTTCTTCACGAGTTCTCTCAGGTATCGTCTATCACCCCTTTCTCTCCTTTTGTTGCATTTTTCTGCCCTATTCTTCCATTCGTTGCATTTTCCGGTGAGTTTATGCATTTTCCAGTGAGCCTAAGAGTTTTACGGTGTACTGTTCTTTAATTGTTCTTGTTTAAAACCCAATTTTGATCCTTAGTAAAATTGCCAATCCTGTTTATTTAGAAGAGTCACAAATGTAGGGTCTGACACATATGCTCAGACCCCTCTATCCACTCATGGAGGAGTTCCCCTCTTTTAGGGAGAATACCTTAGATAAAATTAGGCAAATAGAAAGAGCCCAAGAGGAAGCTCGTAGGGCAGAGGCGTTCCCCCTCAGACCTATCTTTCCACCCCCTAAAGGTCATATATCCTGAGCCAGCCGAGTCAGTTAAGTTAGCAAAAGTCCCTACTCCCATGTCTGAGTCTGAGTCATCCACCTCAGACCCTATGTCTGTGGACTCCTTTCAAGAGGCTATGGATTTTTCCATTCAGCAGGATCAGGTCCCTAATCAAGCCGAGATTTCCAGTGGGGCCTCGTCTCATAAGAGTTCAAGCACATCGCACTCTTTTTTCGACGTTGAAATTATAGGACCTAGTGTGGCTGTTTCCCTAATTCTTAAAGATATTCCCCTATCGGCCACCACATGAGTTGAATTCGCTCAGAGGTTCCCAAGTGGTGCCACTTCGTCTGCTCAGGCCGACATTGAAATGGATGATGATGATGGTAATGAAAGCGATGTTGACACCTCTGAAGTGGCCGAGATAGAGAGAATTGTCAGCGAGGTTGACCTTCTAGCCTTCAGACATCTATATTCTATAAGTCCTTCCATAAAACTCAGGAGACCTCTGAGGGAAGAGAGGGCTTTCAGCGGCCGAGATGGTGAGATCTGCTTGTACGAGCAGATGTTCAAGTTAGGGTTTCGTCTGCCCATTCATCCCATCATCAGGGTTATATTGTCCTACATCAACTTGGCTCCTTCCCAGTTATCACCCAATGCTTGGAGGGTGATAATTGGAGCTATTGTCTTATGGAGGGAAGTCCATTACTCAGACCTTCCCATCCAAGTCTTCACAGGGTGCTATATTCCCTCATCTGCCAGGAACCATCTGAGCTATTACCATTTTTTTAGCTTGATAGTCAAATAAAAAGATATTAGAGGTCACCCAAACCTTGAACCATAATTGGAAACCACACTACTTCTTTGCATCAGGACCATCGGAATTTTGTCCATGTGCCCCCTCTTCTTCCCTTGAGCCGAGAATACGCCTTAGATGGGGAAAGGTTATAATGGCTGCAAGGGCCGACCATGGGCTAAGCCAAAATAATCTTCAGAAGGTCAAAGACCTTCAGGATCAGGGGGAGAAAGGTCTGCTGGTCAAGTACGAGCATTTGATGACTCCCTACTATCTTTTCGAGATTGGCCTTGGAGGGAGTCCTTTGATCAAGCTTCGTAAATTTCTTTATTTTTTCAACAAGTTATACCTCTGACTTTATGTATCTCTGATTTTCTAACTTAGACCTTTATGTTTTGCAGAGCGTCCCAAAGGGATTTCAGACGAGCTTTGGGAGATGGCAGCCCCTAGTCTCACGAAGATGATGAATAAGGCAGGTCTTAAAGCACCCCCTCCCCCTCCAACCACCTCAAGGGATGAAGCCACCAAGAAGAGGAAACCTATTGACCCTGCCCCTAAGGATCAGAGGCAGAAAAAGAAAAACTAAAAGGGGGATCGTTCCATCCCCATCTCTTCAGAGGACGCATTAATTGCTCGCTTGGAGTAACTGAAGAGTCTCATCGGTCATAGTCTGAAGGCCCTAGATGCCATCGGTGATGCCATGACTGACTCTGATAAGCACTTATGTCACTCTTTGTACAGGTCTCTGTTGGCTGAGTTCTCCCTCCATCGTTTTATCCATGTAAGACCTTAAACTTTTGCTTTTGCTGAATTATATTCAACTATAACATCGGTATTGAACTATATCGGATCTTAGAATGACATCTTTGCACGTGTTCTCCAGGGTCTCCTCACCATGCATTATTTTGTTAACTAGACCTTGGTAAAAGTTTCTGATTGAGAAGGGCCAAGAGGCTGAGAAGACAGAGGCCACTTTGAATGCTGAAGTGGATCGTCTGAAGGCCTCTTTGAAGAAGTCTGAGTCCATTGTGAAGGGGTTGAAGAAAGACATGGACAAACTTAGGGAAGATCATAGCGCTGCCCTAAAGACTCAAGATGAATCTCTTCAACATAAGGTCGATGTGGCTATGAAAGCTGCCTTGGATGATGCCTCCGAGAAGATCTTGGAGGAGTACAAGGTCTCTGATGAGTTTGTCAGCTTCGACTTTGAATAACTGGAGAGGGGTGTGAAGGCCACTAGCAAATAGGCTTCCATGAAGGAGAAGGAATTAGGGAGCCTCTCAGCCTCTGACTTCATTAGTTTAGGTTATGCCGATCCTCAATTTGCTCAGGCTTTGCAAGACGTAGAGGAGGAGGGAGGTGCACCTACCGAGATTTCCCTAGGATGACATCAGGATAGAAGATGTTGGTGTTCAGGACGAAGGGGTGGAAGTGACCACCCTCGACCAGGAATATGGGGGGATGGAAGCTAACCCCGAGGCTGTGAATACTTGACTACTTTGTGAAGATTTTTGTAATTTTAGTTTTCATAAACTGTCACCTCTGATGAAAAAACTCCGTTTTTTGTAATTTGTAACTCTCAATTTTAGTCTATGTCAACCTCTGAGGAGGGCTTTATTTCTTTAATTGCTGACTTTTTATCGAATGGTTTTCTATATCTGAAGTTTCAATTTAATAAACTAAGGTTTGGGGTCATCCAAGTATGATGTTTTACCTCAGACCTTGTCATCAAATTATGATGTTATAAGGTCTGAGGTCGTCAACAAAGATGTTATCCCCATAAATAATTTCACCAAATTAATGATGTCTAAGGTCTGAGGTCATCCAAGGATGATGTCTGAACTCAGACCTTGTCACCAACATATGATGTTATAAGGTTTGAGGTCATCAACTAACATGTTAACCCCATAAATAATTTCACCAAATTAATGATGTCTAAGGTCTGAGGTCATCCAAGGATGATGTCTTACCTCAGACCTTGTCACTAAATTATGATGTTATACGGTTTGAGGTCATCAACTAAGATGTTATCCCCATAAATAATTTTACCAAATTAATGATAGGGTCTGAGGTCATCCAAGTATGATGTCTAACCTCAGACCTTGTCACCAAATCATGATGTTATAAGGTCTGAGGTCATCAACTAAGATGATATTCCCATAAATAATTTTCACCAAATTTATGATGTCTAGGGTCTGAGGTCATCCAAGTATGACGTTTGACCTCAGACCTTGTCACCAAATCATGATGTTATAAGGTATGAGGTCATTAACTAAGATGTTATCCCCATAAATAATTTTCACCAAATTAATGATGTCTAGGGTCTGAGGTCATCCAAGTATGATGTCTGACCTCAGACCTTATCACCAAATCATGATGTTATAAGGTCTGAGGTCATGAACTAAGATGTTATCCCCATAAATAATTTTCACCAAATTAATGAAGTCTATGGTTTGAGGTCATCCAAGTATGATGTCTGACCTCAGACCTTGTCACCAAATCGTGATGTTATAAGGTCTGAGGTCATCAACTAAGATGTTATCCCCAAAAATAATTTTACCATTCGAGCACAATGAACAAAGTATTGACACAGGAACTGATCTTCTCATTAATAATCTCTTCATAAGATGATACATTTACATGAAACCCCTGGTAACATCATATGTAATACTTTTTTAGATGATCAGCATTCCAAGGGTTGGAGAAAAGTTCCATTTTGAGGTTTTCCAACCTGTAGGTCCCAGGTACAACCTCCTTAATCACTTTGTAAGGACCATGCCAATTGGGATGAATCTTGTTCGCCTTCTGCAATGTCTTGTTCAACACCAGGTCCCCTACAGCTATGGGTCTTGGTTTTACCCTTTGATTGTACAATTTTATTATTCTTTGCTAGTAAGCTACCTGTATAACTTCTGCGTCTGCCCTTCTCTCTTCAATCAAGTCTAGGTCGAGTCTTCTCCCCTCCTCATTGTTCTTAGGGTCATAGGTCTGAACCCTATGAGTCGGGAGTCCTACCTCTGTTTGTATGATGACCTCTGAGCCATGTGACAACATAAATGGGGTCTCCCCCGTTGGTGTCCTAGCCATCATTTTATAGGCCCATAGCACAGCATAAACCTCTTCGGTCCATCTTCCCTTAGCCTCTTCTAACATCTTCTTGATCCCATCGAGGGTTGTTCCGTTAGTGACTTCGGTCTGACCATTTTCCTGAGGTCGTCCAGGAGAAGAGACAAATTTCTTTATCCTAACTCTTTCGTAGTATTTTTCCAAGGAAGAATTCTTGAACTGGGTTCCGTTGTCCGAGATGAGGGTGTTTTAGAGGCCATGTCTGCATATGATGTTTTTCCAAATAAATTGGAAGGTCTTCTGCTCTGTAATCGTGATCATCAGTTCAGCCTCTACCCATTTGGAGAAGTAAGCAATGACGACTATCAAAAATAGGTAGTTATTTGTAGCCCTTGGCAGGGGTCCTATTAAGTCAATTCCCCATACTACGAATAGCCAAGGGGAACTAATTGATGTCATAGGCTGATGAGGTTGATATAGAATAGTGGAGAATCTCTGACATTTGTCGCACCTATTTACGTAGGCTGCAGCATCTTTGGCCAAGGTCGGCCACGAGTATCTTTGCGTGATAATACTCTTTGTTAAAGGTCTCCCCCCTATGTGACTGGAGCAAGACCCTTCGTGTACCTCCTGTAGGACGTGGAGAACTTCTGTGGGATGAACACATCTGAGGAGGGGTGATAGGAATCCCTTTTTATATAGGACATCTCCTACCATTGAGAACTTTGTAGCTTTGTACCTCAGTTTCATCCTTTCTAACTTTGATTCCGGTAGCTCTCCCTCTCGAATATATCTGATCAGGGGATCCATCCATGTGTCCCATAGGTTCAAATTTAAGCAAGGGTTATTAACCTCTTCTTCTTCAATGTTCGCTTTAGGCAAAATCTCAACTAGGACTGTCCTTCTGATATTTATTCTTGTCGCCGAAGCTAACCTTGCTAATGCATCTGCATGGCTATTATTTTGTCGAGGTATTCTCTTCATTTTTACCTCTTTGAAATCTTCTAATGTCACTCTTACCCTCTTTAGGTATTTGGCCATTCTTTCATCCTTAGCCTTATACACCCCCAATACTTGGTTAACAACCAACCTTGAGTCACTGTGAAGAAGGAGTCGTCTTATCCCAAGGGTCCTTGCCAAGGAGAGGCCTGCTATCATGGCCTCATATTCTGAATCGTTGTTTGATGCCTTGAAGCTAAACCTTAGGGCATATTCGATGTTGGTACCATCCGGAGCCGAGAGTATCAGGCCCGCACCGCTTCCACTTTTGGAGGAAGACCCATCGATGAAGAGGTTCCAGAGGTCTCTATCTGATGAGAAACCCCCTTCCAACATGATTCCCTACCTGAAGAGGTACCGGTCTTCCTCATTCTCGGCTACTCCACATCTGGGTCTCTTGGATACCACCTCTTCCTGATCTTAGAAGACATTACTGTTTGATCCCTCAGTAGTCTTTAGATTATTCTTAACCTCTGCCTCTTCCCATGTGAATTCTGTGACAAAATCTTCCAGTGCCTACCCTTTGATGGTCGTCTTAGGCTGATATGTAAGGTCATACTCCCCCAACTCAATGTCCCATGTCATTAATTTACCCAACTTCACAGGCTTATGGAGGACCTGTCTTAGTGGGGAGTCAGTGAGGATGACCATGGAGTGGGCTTGGAAGTAAGGCTACATCTTCCTAGAAGCATGTATCAGGGCGTAGGCTAACTTTTCCATCCAAGGATAATTTTGTTCAGACCCTTGAAGGGCCTCACTATTAAAATACACAGGCCTTTGGACCCCAACGTCCTCCCTTACTATGGCTGCACTTATAGCCGATTCAGAAACTGCTAGATAAACGTACAACTTCTCACCCATTAAGGGCCTAGATAAGAGCAAGGAAGATCCTAGGTAGGACTTTAGCTAGTCAAAAGCTTCCTTACACTTTTTGTCCCACTCGAAGGCCTTTTTAAGAACTTTAAATAACGAAAGACACTTGTCCGTCGCTCTTGAAACAAATCTGTTAAGCGCAGCCACTCTTCCAGTCAATCTCTGAACATCTTTAATACTCCTTAGGGTCTTCATATCGAGCAAAGCCTTGATTTTCTCAGGGTTCGCCTCTATTCCCCTCTGATTGACAATGAATCCGAGAAATTTCCCAGCGCCTCCCCCGAAGACACACTTCGCTGGGTTGAGTTTCATCCTGTATAATTCCATGGTATCGAATGTTCTTTCCAGGTCTGCCACATGGGTGCAAGCCTTTAAGCTCTTCGTTAGCATATCGTCTACGTACACCTCCATAGTCTTGCCTATTTGGGCCTCAAACATCTTATTCACAAGACGTTGGTAAGTTTCCCCCGCATTTTTCAATTCGAAGGGCATAACCTTATAGCAATATGTCCCTTTGTCCATGATGAAGGCAGACTTCTCTGAGTTTTCAACATCCATGAAGATCTGGTTGTAGCCTAAGTATGCATCTATGAAGCTCATGAGCTCATGTCCTACCGTTGCATCTACCATCTGATCGATCCGAGGTAAGGGATAACTGTGTTTTGGGGAAGACTTATTCAGGTCAGTAAAATCTACGCACATTCTCCACTTTTCGTTGGCTTTGGGTACAATGACTGCATTTAATAGCCACTACGGATATATCACTTCCCTGATGAATTCAGCCTCTTTCAACTTTCTGACCTCTTCTCGGATGATGTCGTACTTCTCCCTGGAATATACTTTTCGTCTCTGTTTGATGGGCTTAGCATCCTCAGTTACGTTGAGTTTATGGCACATTACCTTAGGGTCGATGCCACGCATGTCCGCGTGGCTCCAAGCGAGGACACTCTGCCTGTTCTTCAAGAAACTTATTAGATCTTCCATGATCTCCGCTTTTAAGGATTTTTCGATCTGGACAGTTTTTTTTTGGTTCGTCCTCATCGGGGACGATGCATTCTACCTCTTTCGTGGCCTCTCCTTTCTTTAAATTTATTTTATCTCTGGGGTTAAGTGTATCAATGTCATAAGTGGTAGTTGCTCTCTTATGTGCCTCTCTCTCTTCAGTCGAGTTGAAGTAGCATTCTCGTGATGTGGTCTGGTCACCCTGCACTTCCCCTACCCCATAGGGGGGCGGGAATTTTAGCATTTGGTTGACTGTCGACGGAATGGCCTCAAACTCTTTAAGGGCTACTCTTCCTATGATTAGGTTAGAGCCCGAGAAGACGTATTCATCCATAACGAAGAAATTAATCTTTCGGGTTAACCTCTTATGCCACTCATCGCCCATTCGTACGTCCATCCCATACATACCCAATGGATGGACCTTTTCACCACTGAACCCCATTAACGGATGGTGATAGGGTACCATCCTAGCTCTGCTAAGGCCCAGGCTTTTGAAGCAGGGACAGAACATCACATCTGCAGAACTTCCTCCATCTATAAGAATTTTTTGCACCTCACATCCATGTACTCTTATTGTGATCACCAAAGGGTCATCATGTGGAGCTAGGATACCTTTGAAGTCGAGTTGGGAGAACGCAACTACGAGAGTGTCCATGTCCACCTTCTTTATTTTCTGCATTGTCTCGGAAGACGTTAGATTTACTACTTTAAGTTTGGCCACTGACTTGGCCTCTTCCATATGAACCTTTCGGGCAGCCACTTCAGAACCACCCCCTGCAAGTCCTCCACATATAGTGTTAACACCAAAGGAGATCATACCAACCCTCTTCACGAGGGTGTTGTCATCCTTCGGTGGGAGGTCAGGAAAGTCTTCATCATCACGATCCGAGTCATCGCCCCTTTTTGTTAGGGTATCATCACGACACTTATCGTTTCTCCTCTTTTTAGGGTCATCTCTTCCCCTTTTGGGAGCCTTTCTATCAACATATTTCCTTAACTTTCCTAACTTCAACATCTTCTCGGTCCCATCCTTTAAGGCGAAGCACTTATCTGTTATATGACCATAGTCTTGGTGGAATTTACACCATAAGTTCTAGTTCCTCTTATGTGGAGGAGCCTTCAACTTCTCTGGCCATCTTAGGGACCGATCATTCTTGATCTTATTGAGGATGTGTTCGCAACTTACAGTAAGAAGGGTATAACGTGCAAATCTGTTATCAACTGGCCTCTTTTTTCCATCCTTCTTTCTTTGGAACTTTTCGCTGCTACCGCCGTTCTCGTCTTCATACTTAGCGGCCATGGCCTCTTCAGCGTTTATGACCTTCCCCGCAGTTTCCAGTAGCTCTGCCATGGACTTTGGAGGGTCTTTCGTAAGTTTCCACAATAATTTCCCCTTCTGAAGACCTCCTATGAGGGCGGTCATGGCAATATTCTCTTCGTAATCTTCAACCTCAAGTTTATCTTTGTTGAACCTGGCGATGTAGTCTCTTAGGCTCTCGTTCTTGCCTTGCTTGACATACAACAAATGGGTGGTATTCTTTTGAGGTCTTACCCCAAAGAAGAAATTATGAATGAACCGTTCAGCCAAGCCCCTAAAGTTCTCAATTGAATTCTTCGGAAGAAAAGTAAACCATATGTGCACAGCTCCCGTCAAAGTCCCAGAGAAGGTCTGGCATTTCATCTCATATGGTATTGAGTAAATGTCCGCTGCTGACTGATACATCTCAATATGATGTACAGGATTGGTGCTACCGTCATACTTGGGAGTTACTGTAGGTGGCTTGAACTTAGCTGGGGTAGGGAAGCTTACTATCTTAGCCACGAACGGAGAGCCCTCCGAGAAACCTCTTTACAGCGGATCTCGACTTTTGATGAGGTCTCCCATCTTATCTTCAAGACGTTGGATGGAGTCATTTCATGGTCTTGCAATGTCGTCCTGGACGAGGTTGTCCCCAGCCACATCCAAGGGGTGGACTCAGGGTTCCCCATCTGCCGCACAACGTCGGCTGTTGACCTCTTCCTGATCTCTTCCTCGTCCTTGATGAGGCCGATGTTTCTTACCTTTATGAGACAGCCGCACTTCTTGATCGTGATAATCTCTGTCTTAGATCATTTATGGGGCTGAGACTTTCAAAGGCCGACCCTCTGTTCAATCGATCAAAAGCTGATCCTCGTTGTTTGTCTTCTCCTCCTCTTCTGCCTCTACAACCTTGGCTCCATTGGATAGGACGATCTGTATTGTTTGAAACCTCATACGACTCCCAATAGTCTTTCGGGACATCTTCCGCCTCTAGATCATCATACCTGTCCTTAGGGCAAGGGGTTTTTTGCCTCCCCAGGTGCAAGCGCCTAGGGTTGGCAACGTCCCTCCTCCGTTGGGGCGTAGGGTGATCCTTTTGCGGTGCCTGTGGTGGTCCCCTGGCTTCTGTGTGCACCTGGACAGCCGCTGGAGTAATCATCTCTGGTGAGACTCCAGGTGGCGTCATCATATTTTGGCTGAGTTGTGCAAATTGCTCTTGCATTGCTTGTTGCGTTGCAGCCAAAGACCTCAAGGCTGCGGCCACCTCCGCCATTTCAGATTGTGGCGGTACCTGGGTGGATCTAGGTCCACCAGCCCCAGGTGGCGGAAGAGGTGGTGGTAATTCTGGTGCCATGTGTTATCACTAAAGAGATGGTGTAGTAAATGAGCTTAATACTTTATAGGACCTCTTTCAATGGTGAAACAGCTCCACACAAGGGGTGAGTCCTGGTTCACCACCAGAGTCTCCAGTGAGGTTAAGAGAATAATGAGGAAGATACAGCTTCTCATTTCCCACAAACGGTGCCTAAATGATGATGCTAGAAACAACACCACCCTTCAAGGTGTTCGTAAGCTCAAATTAGTGATAACAATGGCAGCTCAAGTATATACAAGTATAAGGGATAGAGATGAGGAGATGAGGATGAACACAAATTTTTAAGTGGTTCATCTAATTAGGCCTACGTCCACTGTGCAAGTGAGTGATTAAGGTACTGATATAAGGCACTAACAGCCATAGATACAATCCCTCAAGCTTTCTCTCTCTACTGTGTAAATTGACAGAGTTTCAGCTAGGGTTATAATTTCGGGTCCTTTTACAAGGTAGAGGATGACCTCTATATATACTGCCCGGGGGGTGTAATGTACCCCCAAGCATGCAATGAGCATGTGCATGAGGATTGAACCAGTATGAGAATGACACCTGGCTGATCTCATGTAGATAATGATGACCTCAATATTCCCTCACGTGAGGGGAATGATTCAGTTATAACTAATTTTGTACACGTGTTCCCAATAATACATATGTTGATAAGGGCTCGACCATCTGTGAATGGTCCCAACCTCGGCCTGGAAGAGGACGAGGTGATGACCTTGGCTCAGTGGGAAAACTGAGGTAAGGCATGTTGAGCTGTGACGTCGGCCTGGGCCGAGGTAATGGTGGCATAGCAGGAATGTCGTCTGATCCCCAGCCAAGATTCGTTATGATGATGGGATGGAAACCTCGACCTGAACCGAGCCGAGGTTGCAAGCCTTGGATGACAAGATGGACAACCGCCCTTGTGGATTATGGAGACCTCACCTGCCGAGGTTACTGGTAACGTCAGCCATGGCCGACCTTGCTTAGAACGAGATCGCTAGTTATTGATCTAAGGACCCTCTAACATCGGCCATCTCCATGGCCGAGGTTGATGTCTCTGAGCCGAGGGGGTGCATTTAGGGCATATCAGGTGCAATCTCAAAAATCCAAAATTAGTAAACTCAAAGAAGGGAAAGTAACCAAATTATGTATTTTATTTTATTATAATTTTTAAAATCCATAATCATAGAATATGTTCAAATGGGTTTGAGGTATATATAATACTAGGTTTAAACCCGCGCATTGCACGGGTTAGACGATTGGGCAACAACCGATTTCTGTATCCCTTCTTGTGAATCCATAAAAAAAATTAGTAATTTGTTCAAGTTCAATTTCAAGTTTAAATTCAAAATGTTAAACATTAGTAACTAAAACACCCAACAAAAAATTCTAACAAAAACCCTCGGGAAAAAACATTAACCGAGCATATGAGTAATCCGACACTAAATTCAACATTGTGGAATAAAGATAAATACATAAAATTTAATAGTTGTTTAATATATAAACAATTTCAAATAAATTTCAGCAAATAAAGTAAAATGCTTATTGGGACATTTCTTCAAACACATCACCTACTAAATAACTAATTTATTCTCAGAATTCATAAACAACATAGGTTTAAATCTAACTTCACACAATAACACATACTAATTAACACAAATTAATAAGAACTGCGCCATTATTTTTTTAAAAATAAAAATAAGATAATTTTATATGAGCAAATTTCACGTCCAGAAACACAAAGTATCTTGCCATTACAATCGAAACCTCCAAAGTTCAATATTATAAAGGGAAAAAAAGACCCCCATATTTACCATCCATTCCTCTCCGGTGGCGATACAAAATCGTCTGAACACCTAATAACCATCACAGTTGGTTTATTGAGAAAGACAATCGAGAACGTAAACTTACTGCCAATTTTGTTCACCAAGCAAGTGAATTGATCATTTGTAACATTACTGTGTGTTTCATAATCCAAATTCCACACCTATTTCCGTGGACATTCAAGAAATTTATAGGAAAAAAATGGTGTGTAAATTGATGCCTTATTCTTTGATAAATAACATCAACAAGAAAGACCAATTAATTTCTATAAAATAAAAAATATAGGAAAAAGTATTACCTGTACATGAACATCTCTTCCGAGAGAATATCTGAGCGGGAAGAGAGGAGTGGATGAAAGATAACTTTTAAAGAAAAAGAAGAAAAGATACGGACCTCGGCGAGCCGAAGGTGTAAGAGTAGTTCTATTCTGACTGAATTTTTGACAGAATTTTCATAGACAAACTGACGTGGTGAGAGTTTATTGGTTGGTTTCTACGTCCCACTAGTGTGGACCCCAAAAACCAAAAAATAAAAGCATGTCATGTCAATTTGTCCATCAAAATTGAATCGAAAATTTGGGGCACAATAGCATTTTTAAAGGTGTAAACCACGACAATGCACGGGTTTTTGCATATAAAGTAACAAAACAATTCAACTATATTTTTATTATACTTTAAAAAAATTAATCCGTAATTATCGCCTCATGGAAATCGAAGGCAAATTAGATTAAAAAACTAATGTAATCTCATAAAAAAAATATATATTAAACATACATTTGAAAAAGTAAATAATAAGAACTATATAAAAACTAAATTAAATGGCGCATTTTTTGTACTATTTACATTTATATCTAATCTTAAAATCATACATTTCCTTTAGAAATATCATAGCATAGAAAAACTATAATTTGATACAGTTTTTACTACTATACACAAAAGTCATTATTTATTAAGAGTGGTGATAGGGAGACCCACTTTTGGGACCCAATTTTGAAATCCATACATAAGACAAAAATGGGTACAAAATTTTAATGCACATTTTGATGCGCTGGCGGGACCCACAACAATAAGGTATAAGATTTTAAAGTAGCGGGTTTCAAAATTGGGTTTTTTCTGTGTCTCCCTAGATTTATTCTAATTATTAATACAATCTTATATGTTCGTGTGAATCACTCAATGAACTTCGAGAAAACATAAGCATAAGGATTTTAGTTAACATTTAAATTAGTTATATACTATTTTCAATATATTATTTTATACATACATCGTTTCTTGAATATATTACTTACCTAATAGTAAAATCAAATTACAATGAAGAATGATATAGAATTGAGTTGTTTCAGGGTCTCTTGTATCTCAATATAAAAAAACAAAATTAAATACCAAAGAGAATAGACACATAGGCACACACAAACCAATAATCTAAATCAGACACATCATATCTAGGGAAAAAAAAAACCTATTAAGACACATACACACAAAAAGAGAGGCTCTATACAATTTGAACCGAACATATGAAATATTCAAAATAAAAGAATAAAAATATCAAATAAAACAAATCTAAAACCCCAAAAGTTGTGTATATAAATAGGAATCCTATACTGATCTTAAACATTCGCAATCAGTGTAAACACAATCTTAATATTTAAGTCCAATAAATCAAAATAGAAGAAGAAGAAACCCATATGAATCAGTCTCCAACTGAAACCCAGTGAAAACCCAAAATTCAATAATAAATCATATCAAAACTCAAACATTTCTCTGTGGTTCTTACCCCTACTAGAGGAAACACATTAAACTCAGAGTGGACTGATTTAAAAGGGATAACTGACGCGACCACAAATGTGTCTAGGGTGCGTTCTATTGAGGCTCAAGTGTAAGCCTGTCGCTCAAGTAATAATCCGATAAGTCGGGTATCGATCCTCAGGGAAATAAGACGAACGGAGTCGTAACGACGTCAGAAAGACAAAGGTAACCTAACATTGACTTCTAAAAAGAACGAAAAGGTGATTTTGATTGTG
Source organism: Sambucus nigra (assembly GCA_949130495.1). Lineage (NCBI taxonomy): Eukaryota > Viridiplantae > Streptophyta > Magnoliopsida > Dipsacales > Adoxaceae > Sambucus > Sambucus nigra. The sequence continues at coordinate 465,247,228 of OX422209.1, read as the reverse complement.
AAATGACTACAACTAGATGCAAATATGAAAATGGGTAACTAATGAAATTATGAGTAAATGAAATGTAATTACTTCTAAAAGATGAATGACGATTTAACTAAAACTTGAACTATAAGATGAGAAAGATAGGGCGGGTTACAATCCCCCACACCCTAGTAATTCACTTCGTAGGATACAAGATTCAGAGTTGAAGCTTTAAATGAATTCGACTTTTTGAAGCCTGAAAGAGCGATAGACCCCCAGTTTTAATCTTTTAAAGAACTTTTTAATTCATACAAGTAATAATTTCCTTTTGTAGATGCGGAAGCGTTAGATGATGGTTCAATTAAAACAAATTACAAATTTTAATTTACTTTTTCAAATTAAAATTAAACCAAGTGAAATTAAATTAAAACACAAACACTAATTTAAATTTCACTTAAACACAATTAATTCAATCCAAGTCCTAGAGAATTTGCCTAAGTCATATTATGCAATTTCATCAAGTTAATCATTGGCCAAAATTAGTTAGCACCAAATTAAACAAGTAGTGATTAAATTAAACCAATTTTATCTTTTTACCTAATCATGCGTTCTAGGTGATTTTGCATGAGATAAAATAAAAACAACAAACCACTACGCCGCGATGTATGAGGAAAAACCCACAACGGGAAACAACCTCGGACGGACCTAGCCTCAAATCCACTAAGTACGAAATTTACATTTACAAGACATATGACTTACTTCCTCAACTCGAACCCTCTCAAGACTTAACGCGTCTTCTTGTAACCACCTCTTCCTAGTGGATAACCACGGAGCTCCACCGCGATGTTAGACTCACGAATCGGACAATAGGTACACCGTCAACCACACGTGGTGTCTTTTACCACATGATAATGCCGCAACAAAATGAACTCTTCTTCTTTATGGGATGTAGAAGAAAACCCAAACTTCTCTTCAAACTAATGTAGAGATAAACCGGTGCCAAACACTCCAAGCAATATATATATATGCTGAAACTTGGATAAAGACAAACATATGGGTGTATATGTGTTTTGAAAGCAATTTACTCCATAAAATTTAACACATAAAAAGGAACTTTTTCTTTAAAGTATTTTTCTCCAATAACTCTTGGAAATGTGAAAAAGTTATCTTAGAAAATGTCTTTCCCGCACTATGTAAAGGTGGTAAAAGTTAGTGGGAAAAGTGGGAAGTTATAAAAAAAACTGTCAAAAAACTGCTCGAAACTGAAATTTAGTTAGAAGTCCATTTGAACGAAACTTCTAACGAAAAAACATAAACAATTTTTGAATCTCGTTAGAAGTTCGTTCGAACGAGGTCGTTCGAACGAGATTGCAGGACATGATTCTAGATAATTTCGATACGAACGCGTGGCCGCCAGTTTCATATTTTTCTGATTTTTTTGGATTTGATTTGATTTTTCTACGGAAAGGTGTCCGAGAAAAAAACTTTAGAACTATGAATTAAAAAAAAAATAACAAGAAAATAATAACACCCAAAATAAATTTCCAGGCTCCTATATATATATTAATGCATTCATACCTTTAGGAGACATTGGAATCCACATTTTGATGACGTGAAACTTGGCACGAAAATCGGCAATGATGTTCTCTTGAAAAGTAATGCCGCAACGTCTTCAACTTTTACTTGTCATAGGCTTGAAGGATACACTTGAACAATATCCTATGACTTAAATGTTTTTGTCCGAAATTGAGCCAACACTACATTATGACTCAATTGGAGACTTGTGTCCTTACAAATCTCCCCCTTTGGCTATTCCGGGACAAAAACCCAAAAAAATAAATCTAAAGGGCCGTCAAGCTCACTAGACTCAAAAATAATTTCCCACCCAAAATAAAAATACAATGCTTGACTCAAACAACCCAAGGATCAATATCTTTGCCGATGTTGAATGTTTCCATTTAGAAGTATTCCTGCACACTTAAGCAAACTATCAAATGCATAGGGAATATCAAAATATTAAATGCAATTAAATAATTACTCCCCCTAAATTAATTCTCCCCTTTATAAAACAAATGACCTACTTCGAAAGATGTCTCCCCCTAAGATAAATCTCCCTATCATTCTCCCCCTTTTTGTTCAGGAATAGACAAAGGCTAAAGAATCAAAAACTAACTTATCGCCCCCAATAAAAACATATTACCCTTAAATTAAACAAGGGATACATAAAATGGGATAACAAGCTAAAACAGGAAATGTGCAAAAGTGATGAGGACATGGAAGCACATGGTCAACAAGATCATAACTAATCCAACAAATAATAATGGATACCAACTAGGATGCAAGAAGAAGATACCAATATGATACCTAAGTATTAATCATGTGATATCAATAAAGAATGCAATAAGATGGATACCAATTATGAATTAAAGAATATATGGACTAGAAAGCAAGTCAAAGACTAAACAAAAATATCAAATATATGTATACATAATATATACCAAAGAGACTCAAGTACACATATATAGATATGAACACACAAATGACACACACAAAATATAATAGGAGTCTTTCACACTCGTATGGCAAAAATGTGTCATATGGAAACAGAAGTGTTGAGGTGTGAACTAGTAATGACTAAATTTAGACTCAATCACTTAAAAACATGTTCACGGAGTTCTCATTTGATTGCAAACTTCATCACATTTGAATATATCCTCATGTGACAATATAGATTGAACTCAATGAACAAAATACAAAATGCATACTAGCATGTTGATGATTCTACAAACCAATAGAGTCATGACATGAAATACGCAACTTGGATTAACGGACATTGTGCAAACCGTTGATATACCATCCAATCTCCCTCAATAAGCATATATTAATTTTGAAAGAATATATCAATCAAACATAGGCATTGGCAAATTATTTTTCTTTTTAATGCCATATTTTTTGTTTTTAGGCCTTTGGACCGCGTATTTCTTTTAGGTCCATTCAAAACGGTGGCTTACAATCGCAAAGGACTATTATTCCTTTCGGAGACCTTTACCCGTGCACATTTATATTTATCATGCTTTCATTTTTCACACAAATCTCACGTGCAACGGATTTTGACATGAACTAGTCCTCCTAAGTCACAAATATGTAGATGACAAGATTGGAAGGAGAACACCTCACATAGCTCAAATATACATATGAAGTTAAAATTTCAAAAGAGCTCGTGCATGTGTGAATAGAGGCATATAAAAATAGAATCCATTTAATCAACACAAAATCCAACTACTCCATGTAAGTATGGTAAAGAACACAATAAGGATTGACAATCTAAACCAAAAGTTCTAGCCACATGAGAGAGTAAAAGATGGGATTCAAACACAAGTGTATGCCACATAAAGTGTGTCAAACTAAAATACACACAAAATAAAATCTTTGTTTGTTTTTGAAATTTGGAAACAAAAAAAAAATATACTCAAAAGACAAACAAAAATCATTTGAATTTTTCATTAAGCTTAAATTACTAAGAGATAAAATCCAATTGATAAACAAAAATCTTTTTGTATTTTTCATTTGATGCAAACAAAATGAAAGAAATATAATACAAAAGATACACAAAAATCATAATTGTAGCATGTGATAAGCATGGAGCATAGACTAGAAAACGATTAAACAAGCATACATTTAGCATGTGAATATAGCATGAAGTACAAAAGCTAAAGTATGCAAACATTAACGCATTCATCCTTTAGATTTAGCAAGGGAGGAAGCATGTGAAAGTAAATGAGAATCAAAAACACCATTTTGCAAGGCAACCAAGTCGGATTTCCTAACCCAAATTAATGAAGAATGACTATCTTGGGGTGTAGGAATTTTAACTACCTTTGTTACTTTACGTTGGGATTTTCTAGGAATACGTTTAAGATCAAAACAAAATTTCCTAAGATGACCTTTTCGACCACAATGTGTACAAGTAAAAACATGTTGAAAAGATTTACCTAAGGAGTGATCTCTAAAGACTTTCCTAGTAGATTCTCCTAAAACATTGGTTTTGGCATTATGAGTAAATTCATTACAAGTATTGAAGCCTAAACCACAAGTGACATTTTTAATTTGGACTGTTCCTAATATTTTATCTAATTTTTTCGAACGACACTCGAAATCAAATTTGACATTACTAGAGTTTTTTTATTTATTTTGCAATTCTAAAATGTTAGACTCTAATAAAACATTTTGCTCTTCAAAAGAAATAAGCTCCTTTTTCAAGGATTCCATTAAACCCCTAAGGCTATCTCTCTCGCCTTCTATATATTCAAGATTCTCTAGAAGAGCTTTCTCTCGTGTACTAAGGTCTTCAACCAACATACTATTATCAACGACCATGACACGTTCTTTCAAACTAGCTTCTAACTTCAAATTATCTCTTTTCAATTTGATAGATTCTTTATAAAGTTCTTGAAAAGTATTTTGATGTTCACTCACATTAACCTCTTCTTCATTTTCACTCTCTCTTTCTTCTCCACTCTCACTATCATCAAAAACAAGGGAATCAAAAACTTTGACCTCGGAAGTGTCATGTGTTAAAGTTTCATCAATCGACGAGTTCTCACTATCACTCACATGACTAGCCATAAAAGCCACAAAGTTGGGCTTAGTGAGGGAATCGGATCCCTCTTCCTTATCACTATCACTAAGGGTCGCATTATATGAAATGGGTCACTTACCCTCTTTCCTTAGTTTAGTGGGGCACTCAGAAGCCCTATGGCCATAACCCTCACAACCAAAACACCTATTTGACTCGTTCCTATTTAATTGTTCATTGATAGGTTTGGGGATCTTCTCGGTTTTTTCATACTTAAAAGTTTCAAATTTCTTAAAGTCATTTTTAAATTTATCTTTGTTAAATTTAAGAAATTTTCTAAATTTTCGAGCAAACAAATCCATATCTTCCGAGTCACTATCACTCTCGCTCTCTACTGCTTATTTGACCTCTTTTTGGGCTTTTAAAGCAACGCCCTTTTCAATTTTCTTTTCGATTTGAGAGGGAAACATGTCTAGTTCATAGGTTTGTAAATCACCTTTGAGCTCTTCTAATTTCATAGAGGCTAAAGTTGGTAAAGAATTTAAAACGGTCACTTTTGGAATAAATTTATCGGGAAGGGACCCTAAAATTTTCTTTACTACTCGGTTGTCGGGTATTTTCTTTCCCAATTTAAAAGATGAATTAACAATATCGGAAAGTCTAGCATAAAATTCATCAAAACTTTCTTTTTCGTTCATTTTGATAGTTTCAAATTGAGTGGTGCGGTTTTGGAGTTTTGAAGCTTTAACGACACTAGTACCTTCGTGGGTGAGTTGTAAAATATCCCAAGCTTCTTTAGTGGTCTCACACGTCATAATGCGTCGGAATTCATCCGGTGTGACAGTGCTAAACAAGGTATTTAAACCTCGAGAATTATAATTATAAAGCTTAAATTCACCCTCACTCCATCTATCGGCCGGTTTGGGAACACGCTCATTATCTACTAAATGAGTAGGTGGGGACCACCCGTTAATAACGGACATCCAAACTCTTTCGTCGATAGATTTTAGTGCTGATTTCATTCGCGCTTTCCAATACGCGTAGTTAGAACCATCGAAAATAGGAAATTTAGAAAATGGGGAAAATTCCATTTTATCTAAAAAATATTTAAAAGATCTTAACGAAGTAATTTATCGTTTTTGGATCTGATACCAATTTGAAAGAGCGATAGACCCCCAATTTTAATCTTTTAAAAAACTTTTTACTTCACACAAGTAATAATTTCCTTTTTTGTGGATGCGGAAGCGTTAGATGATGGTTCAATTAAAACAAATTACAAATTTTAATGTACTTTTTCAAATTAAAATTAAACCAAGTGAAGTTAAATTAAAACACAACACTAATTTAAATTTCACTTAAACACAATTAATTCAATCCAAGTCCTAGAGAATTTGCCTAAGTCATATTATGCAATTTTATCAAGTTAGGCCAAACCAATTTTATCAAGTTAAATTAAATGACTTGAATTAATTAACTAAACATTGCCCAAAATTAGTTAGCACCAAATTAAACAAGTAGTGATTAAATTAAACCAATTTTATCTTTTTACCTAAGCATGCGTTCTAGGTGATTTTACACATGATAAAATAAAAACAACAAACCACTACGCCGCGATGTACGAGGAAAAACCCACAACGGGAAACAACCTCGGACATCTCTAGCCTCAAATCCACTAAGTACGGAATTTACATTTACAAGACAGATGACTTACTTCCTCAACTTGAACCTTCTCAAGCCTTGACGCGTCTTCTTGTAACCACCTCTTCCTAGCGGATAACCACGGAGCTCCACCGCGATCTTGGACTCACCAATCGGACAATAGGTACACCGTCAACCACACGTGGTGACTTTTACCACATGAGAATGCCGCAGCAAAAAGAACTCTTCTTCTTTATGGGATGTAGAAGAAAACCCAAAATTCTCTTCAAACTAATGTAGAGATAAACCGGTTCCAAACACTCCAAGAAATATATATATGTTGAAACTTGGATAAAGACAAACATATGGGTGTATATGTGTTTTGAATGGAATTTACTCCATAAAACTTAACACATAAAAAGGAACTTTTTCTTCAAAGTATTTTGCTATAATAACTCTTGGAAATGTGAAAAAGTTATCTTAGAAAATGTCTTCACCGCACTATGTAAAGGTGGTAAAAGTTAGTAGGTAAAGTGGGAAGTTATAAAAAAACAGTCAAAAAACTGCTCGAAACTGAAATTTCGTTAGAAGTTCGTTCGAACGAAACTTCTAACGAGAAAATAGAACAATTTTTGAATCTCGTTAGAAGTCCGTTCGAACGAGGTCGTTCGAACGACTTTTCTAACGAGATTGCAGGCCATGATTCTAGATAATTTCGATACGAAAGCGTGGCCGCCAGTTTCGTATTTTTATGATTTTTTTGGATTTGATTTGATTTTTCTACGGAAAGGTGTCCAAGAACAAAATCTTTAGAACTATAAATTCAAAAAAAATAACAAAAAAATACTAACACCCAAAATAAATTTCCAATCTCCTATATATATTAATGCATTCATACCTTTAGGAGACATTAGAATGCACATGTTGATGACGGGAAACTTGGCACGAAAATTGGCAATGATGTTCTCTTGAAAAGTAATGCCGCAACGTCTTCAACTTTAACTTGTCATAGGCTTGAAGGATACACTTGAACAATATCCTATGACTTAAATGTTTTTGTCCGGAGTTGAGCCAACACTACATTATGAATCAATCGGAGACTTGTGTCCTTACGAAGTTCCAAAGTATTACATATATGAGGGATCGTAGCCCGCAAAGGTTGAATTAAAATTCAGTCTTTATTTCTCCTAAGTATTACATATATAATGGATCGTAGCTCGCACAATATGTAAGCAAAGATTGAATTAAAGCAGTATCATATCAATTACGATACAATTCATCTAAAATGTTAATTCCAATTTCTTTTTTCACTATCATGAATTACATCGGGTGGGGTCCATTCACCCAAATCCTTGAAAACTTAGCTGGACATATTAAAACTAGAAGAAAACATGTTTTGAAGGAAAGAAAACATTTTTACTAACTATCGAAGATGAAGAATAATGAAATTACTACTAAGGAAAGTAACTTCTACAATAATGAATGCAAGAAATGGAATAAATTTACTTGGATTGCAAAACTGGAATCAAACTAGGGTTTTTGTTGTTTCTTCTCTAAGCTAATTACAAAGCTTCTCTAAAAATGAATTAGAAGCCTCCTTATTTCTGGGAGTTCTTTTAAATTTATATCGTACGAAATTTACAAGAGTTGGATTAATGCAAAACTCTAAGAAGACAGATCAAATGTCGAACACTGGATCAATCCAGTCAGGACATACCGGACTGGTCCGGTTGATAATCAGATTGATCCATTTTCTAAACAAACCAAATTGGTCCGCCAAACATGGCGCTATGCAGTGATTTTAAGTGCCGTACTAATCCATTTTTTGGGATACCGGATTGGTCCGTTAGACGTGTTCTTATCCATTGATTTTAAGGGCCGGAGTTATCCATTTTTTTGGGATACCGGATTGGTACGGGTTGTCTTCTCAACTTCTCTTGAATATCTCTTCAAAATCTCATGATTTTCTTGCATCTTTGGGTCTTCATAACTTCTAATCCACAACTCAGATTGGGATGTCGTTTCTTCCTACGTGTTCATAAACTCGATATCTTTGACTTTTATTTTGTTCCTCAACCTGAATCCTGGTGGAAATTATATTTTTTCCCTTTTTCTTTGTCCTCTTTCTTTTCTCTTTATTATTCCGATTTCTTTCTTTCTTTCATGTGTTAAATACCTGTAAAATTAATAAGAAATAGACGCAACTCGGGATACTTGTTAGACGGATCCGTTAGCACATATATGACATAAACTAATTCATTTTACGTTGTCTGAGGTAATAAAAGTCTCTAAATTAAGGGGTAAATTTGGAAGAATTTATGCCTAATCAAACCTCCCTAATTTAAAACTTTTATCGTCCCGAGAAATGTAAAAGAATCAAAACATGATCAGCTTAAAAATTGGGATAGAATACATCTTTCGCGGGTAAGCGATTGCATTTAGAGTATGCAACAAGCCTTTAAACCCCTAGGTTACCCTCGTAGGACGAGTTGTGTCTCGTGAGGGTTTGCAGTGAATACATCCACAAAATTCGACTTAAAGAAAACTCAAAATACGCAAAAATTGTATAACTCAAACTTTTCCCAAAAATAGTCATCATGAATTCATGTTCAGAGTCTCAAATAATAGTGCGTGTGTGCGAAGCCATAAATTTAACCGTGATTTCCACCGATTGATCATTACGTTACTTTTTAAAAATTCGTTTTGATTTTAAAATCTCACGGAATGCTCTCACAAATAAATCTCTCAAAAGGGTTATTATTTTCTCTCGGTATGCGTGATTTATAAGAGTAAATACATTGGAACTAAGTTCATGCACACAAATAGAAAGACAGAATTTTATGGTAAATGGATCTTATCACCGGGTTACGGTTATAAGAAAACGGGAACATTACCTCTAGTGCATACCTATAGTCTCTTTTATTATCTTTTTGTATCTTAGCTCTCCACGCGGTAATCAATTTCACAATTCGAACTCAGTTAGGACTTTTTTTGGTTAAAGGTGTATTGGGTAAAATGGGAATGTTTGGGAATGTTGGAATTGAAAAATTCAATTATGATGTCTATTTGTGCTTTTTCCGGTCTATTGCTCATTTTCTATTTTTTTTCTTTTTCTTGCTATTTTTGTTGAGCATTCTTCTATTTTATTCTTGGCCCTTTTTATGCACTTTCTGGACTTAATTTATGGGATCATTAACTTTCGTAATTCCGAGCCAATTGGGGTTCCTCGGGTTGTCAAACGAAAGTGGAAAACTTATTCAGCTCAATTTTGGTTTACAAAAGGGGTAATTTTTCGCTACTTTTTTTGGCCAATATTTTGGGGTGACAAATGAGGGCCTATTTCATTATCCAAAATATTAATGGCGTAACCATACGCGTTTCGAGATTTATTTAGTTTAGAGATTTACTTCGCATGTTTTTCAAGGCAATATCACATACATTTTCCATAACCCATCAAAGTGAAAGAATTGAGATCCTCGACGACTTATTAGAACGCTAAAAATAACATTAAGTTAAGAATTAACCCGGATTTATTTATAAATTCTCAATAATGAAAGGCTCGAATCTCACCGGGTTTGTTAATCTCCGCATTTATTCGTTAAGTCGTTAGTTTTTGCTCAATTTCCATCTTTGGTCAATTTCGGGTTATGTATTATGTTTTTACAATTTGAGACTTTAAACCGACTTTTAATGATATTTTTGAAAAATTGAATTCCAATTTTTTTTTATTTTGAAGAAAAATATTTTTGGGTTTTCCAAAATTTAATGATTTTTTTGAAATTTCTGGGCATTTTTTAAAATTTGGGAAGTTTTAGACAGACGCAAGTGTGACCCCTCGTAACTTAGACTTTTGCATTCTCCTCAAGCAAAAAAGACTAAAACCTAACTCAAAGCGAATTAAAAATGCGAGAAAATAAAACAAAAAAATAACACAGAAATGCAGATTTTTTTATATAAAGGATAAGCATGTGATACAAACAGAAAGGAAAATCCAACAACCATGTGAAAACAACCAACAATTAAACAACCATTTTTCATAAAAACATCACCGGGGTGGGGGGTTGGAGCTTCTGGGTGCGCTGGGGTCATATGGGTCATAGAAAAAGCTTGGAGGGGGTCTACCGAAGTTGAGTTCGTACATGTGAGTTTGGAGACGATGCATCATGCTCGTGTCCCTTCGGTAGTCCGCTTAATCTCGTTGATATGCCTCTTGGTCCCTATTGTATTGTGTGATGAATCCGTCAACTTGGGTTTCCACTACCGTGAGACGCCTATTAATTTATGCGTTGGCGTGTGAAAATTCAGAATCTTCACCACTGTCATAATCTATGTCGCCCTCACCCATCAAAATGTCCTCCTAATTTTTGTCGCTGCTCTCGTCGTCATAGCTCTCTTCCTCCTCTTCATCACTATCCTCCTCCTCGATATCACTAGCCCCTTGTGATATTCGGGCTTGGATGCGGGATTGTTATCTTTCCCGTTTGGTCCGAGTGGTGGACACAAAAGGGGTTGGTAGGCCCGGGAAATCTTGCGGGGGTGCAATGCCGGTGTCGGCTAACATGGATGTGATGAGTCGGGGAAAGGGGAGAGGGGTGATTCCCTTTTTATCCGTGGAGGAAAAGAATATATCTTTGTAAATGCACGCAGTCAGGTTAATGGGGGTGTTGTGGCCAAAGAGGTGGTAGATGAGGGTGGCTTGATGCGGGCTTATCGCTGACTGATTGCCCATGGGGAGAATGTTGGCGCACACTATTTTGAAAGTAAGGATCGCTTTGTCTCTTAGCTCGCCCACCGGGTAGGTTTCGGTATTCCAATTAGCATTAGGGTCAATGCGAAACATGAACACGTCTTTTTCAAGCGTGGCAATAAGGTTTGGGTATATGTATTGCTGTGGGGATGGGACATCTTTGGCAGCCAACTTCTAGGACACAAGTTCCAAAGAGAAAGGGACGCAGATGCCACTAATGTAATCTTCGTCCGTGTGGTGGCCGGTGCGAACAATGAAGCCATACAAGGTGCGTACCGCATTGGGCCATACCACATCATGAGGTTCGTTGAGGAAATGACACCAACCTCGTACCGTTAAAAGAGCGGTGACAGAATTAGGCATGTCATTCCAAATGACTTGGTGCTCTATTTGGAGTTTGCGAGGTTGACGAAAAAAATGTTCACACCACCGTTGTTCTTGACGGGAGCGGTAATCGTCGGCTCCATCATCGAGAATTGTGATGAAATCGTATTTTTGGGGAGGTGGTTGGTTGGACATGGTGATGGGATGGAATAAGAGGGTTTGGGCAGAGAGGAGGAGAGTGAGTAGTGGTGGTGCAAAAGGGTGGGGAAAGGATGAAATATATAGGTGGTGAGGGGAGGAGGTTTGGGTAGGATTTGGTGGGAAAAGGGGGAGGGATTTGGAGGGAAAATGGGTGTTGGGAAGGGAGGGGATGAAAATGAAGGGAAATGGAAGGATTGGGGGAAAAAGAGGTGAACCAAGGGAAAACCAAGAGTTGCAAACACCGGACAAATCCGGGTCTCCAGGATCGGATCGATCTGGTCCCTGTATTTTTTATTTTGATATTTGCCAAATCGGACCAATCCGGGTGCCCGGGATCGGATTAGTCCAGTCCCCAGAATGGCTCTAGTCCACCAATGGGCTAGTAAAAACTCCTCCTATGACTTTCGCTTGCTCCTACTTACGATCCGACACCTGTTTGACTTGATTACCTCTCTTCTCAAAATTTTGGCTCTAAATTCTCGACTCGTAAAGAGTGTTGGTGCTTGAATTCCTCTTCATTTGTGATGTGATCCTACCAACTCCACTGTCCTAACCTGCATGCAACTACTATACACAATAATTCACCCCATACATGTCGGCGGTGCGATGACCTCTCAATTCAAGCTCACTCTACCCCGTAAATGGGGTTCGACAACCAAATGGTGTCGATCTCTTCTATGCACGCCTCAACATATAACTTTAGGTTCTTTCCATTAACCTTGAATGCGTCCCCCCCTTTGGGATCTTCAAATTCTACTGCTCTGTTGGGGAATACGCTCTTCACAACGAATGGGCCAGCCCATCAAGACCGTAATTTACCCGAAAATAGATGAAGCCAGGAGTTATAGAGGAGTACCTTTTATCCCGATTGAAACTCTTTTCGTCGAATAATATTATCATGTGCGAGTTTAATTCGTTCTTTTGAAATCTTGGTGTTCTCATACACATCATTGCGTATCTCCTCTAACTCATTTAGTTTAAACTTTCGACCTTCATCGGCTTTGTCCATATCGTAATTTAACCTCTTAATTTCCCAATACGCTTTGTGCTCTAACTCAACGGGGAGATGGCAAAGTTTTCCATACATAATGGGGAATGGGGACATTCCGAGTGGGTTCTTGTATGTGGTATGATAGGTCCGAATCGTTCAATCGAAGGGACCAATCTTTCTAGTCGGGATTGACGGTCTTCTCTAGTATGTGCTTGATTTCACGATTAGCCAACTCGGCCTACCCATTCATTTATGGGTGATATGTAGTTCCCACCTTGTGAATGACACCATACTTTTTCATATGTCTTTCAAATGGCTTGTAACTAAAGTGTGTGTCGTTATCACTGATTATCGGTTTAAGTGCACCGAAGAGAGAAAGTAAGTGTTCGTGTAGGAATTTTATCACCACTTTATTGTCATTAGTCTTTGTAGCTATAGCTTCCACCCATTTAGAAACATATTCTACCACGACTAGGATGTATAGATATCCAAAGGACGGGGGAAAAGGGCACATGAAGTCAATACCCCAGCAATCGAAAATCTCAATGATGAGAATCGGGGTTAAGGGCATCATGTCTCGTCGAGTAATCGCTCCCATCCTTTGACACTTATCACAAGATTTGCAATAATTGTTAACATTTTGGAACATTGTGGGCCAGTACAAACTGCATTGGAATATTTTAGCGGTTGTCTTTTTCATAGAGAAGTGGCCTCCATATACTTCTGAATGATATAATTTAATGACTTTTGGGATTTTGTCATCCGGTACGAATCATCGGATGATTTGATCAGCACAATATTTAAAAAGGAATGGGTCATCACAGAAAAACATGCGTGACCAAGTGATGAACCTTTTCTTATCTTGCAGTGTCCAATCGGGAGGGATGACTCTCGTGACAAGATATTTCACTATATCCAAAAACCAGGGCAAAGAAGAGGTGGCAAGGAGTTGCTCATCCGGAAAATACTCGTCTATGGGTGTAGGATCACTAGGTACGTCGGATGAAATCCGTGATAAGTGATCGGGAATGACGTTTTCTACTCTTTTTTTATTTAATGGAGAAATTAAACTCTTCTAGGAGTAGGATCCACCTTATGAGGCGCGGCTTTGCGTCTTTCTTCGTAAGTAGATATTTTAAAGCCGCATGGTCGGTGAAAAAAGTGATGGGAGAACTGATAAGATAGGACCAAAATTTTTCAAGAGCAAATGTAACGCTAGAAACTCCTTCTTCCTGGTGGAGTAATTGAGTTGTGGTCCGATAAGGGTCCGATTAGCGTAGTAGATGACATGAGCCTTATTGTCTTTTCTTTGGACCAAAACAACCCCTATCGCATAATCGCTAGCATCACACATAATCTCGAATGGTAAGGACCAATCTGGAACTTGCATGATGGGAGCATACACAAGCATGTTTTTTAGTATTTCCAAATCTCTTTGGCATGATTCCGTCCACTCAAATGGGGTGTCCTTCATAAAAAGATTTCTTAGGGGTCTAGCGATGGCGCTAAAGTCCTTAATGAACCTTCGATAAAACCCTGCGTGGCCCAAGAAGGAGCTCACATCTTTTAGCGATTTAGGTGGGACATCTATTTTTGCTCGATCAACCTCGATCCCTTTGGATGACATGATGTGGCCAAGAACCATACCCTCGCTTAACATGAAATGGCATTTTTTCCAATTTCGTACTAAGTTCTTTTCCACACATCGTGCTAATACTTTCTCAAGATTTTCTAAACATAGGTCGAAAGAGGTGCCAAAAAAACTAAAGTCGTCCATAAACACCTTTAGCACTCTCTCAACCATGTCACTGAATAAGCTCAACATGCACCTTTTAAAGGTCGTCGTTGCATTACACCAGCCAAATGGCTTACGTTTGTAGGAAAACATTCCAAAAGGGCAAGTGAATGCTGTTTTCTCTTGATCAAGTACATATACCTCAATTTAGTTTTATCCGAAATAACCATCTAGGAAGCAATAATAAGGGTGGACTACTACTCTTTCAAGCATTTGATCAATAAATAGTAGGGGAAATGGTCTTTCCTACTTCCCACATTAAGTTTTTGGTAATCAATGCAAACACGCCATCTAGTGGTGGTACGTTGGGGAACTAGCACTCCCTTGGCATTTTCAATCACAGTCATGCCCGACTTCTTTGGGACGACTTTAATGGGGCTCACCCACTTGCTATCCGAGATTAGGTAGATAATCTCGGCATCCAATAACTTTATAATTTCGGTTCTCACCACATCATTCATTGTGGGGTTTAGCCGTCTTTGCATTTCTCTCGAGGGTTTAATATCCTCTTCAAGGTGAATCTTATGGGTGAAATTAGAGGGCTTATCCCCTTCAAATCAGTTATGCACCAACCAAAATCACTTTGGTGCTTTCTCAAAATCTTTAATAGTTTACCCTCCTGCTCTTGATCTAAGCTAGAGGATACAATAACAAGAAATGTCTCACTTTTACCTAGGAAAGCATATTTAACATTGGAGGGTAGTTTCTTCAACTCGATAGTCGGGAATGTGTCGCTAGAGGGAACCATACCTGCTTCTCTTGATGATAACTCTTCGAATCAAGAAACCCAATTAGTATCTCTCGCGTTCTTGTCCGATGCTCTCTCATCGAGTAAGCCTCTCAACTCCTCTATCTCCCTCTCGAACTCGGTGTAGGCTCACTCACTCTCATAACTAGAATCTAGGCAATCTTCTAAGGCATCTCCATAGTAGTTTTCCTCAAAGTGTTATTCTACGATCACCTCAATTAAGCTCACTGCGTGAAGATCATCTTCTTCCCCTGCTTATTGGGCTATGTTGAAGATGTTTGTTTCTAGGGTCATGTTCCTAAAAGTTATTTGCATTTTCCCATTTCTAGGATTTATGACTGTATTATCCGTGGCTAAAAATGGGCATCCAAGGATGATGGGAACATGATTTTTAGAGGCGAAGGAGTGATCCGTGTCCCAAATGACAAAAATCCAGTGGGAAGTAGAAAGTGTCCACTTAGACTATCACATCCTCAAATATACCCCTTCGTATCTTCGAGGTTAGATCCACTAACTGGAGAGTGATCCTTGTGGGCTTAAGATCACCCAGATCAATTTTCCTATAAATCGAATATGGGAGGATATTAACACTTGCCCCAAAATCGAGTAAGGCTTTTTCGAACTTGTTCTCTCTAATGGTACAGGAAATGGTGGGGCACGAGGATCTTTATATTTAAGTGGGAGATCGTTAAGAAGGACTAAGCTCACATTTTGTGCTAGAAACAAGTTCTTCTTTACCTTCATCCTCCTTTTGACTGTCAATAAGTCTTTTATGACTTTTGCATAGGGTGGAATTTGCCTTATTGCATCGAGGAAAGGTAATCACTTCCGGCACTTCTTCACTTATGGTTCCTTTATGGACAGGAACCAACCTCTAAGGAAATGGTGCAGTGGAGGGTGGTTTTAAAACTACCTTGGGATCACTAGTGTTTTACTTTTCACTCTCATTCAAGGAGATATCTTCGACCTCTTTCGTGCTGGGCGAATTCTCCTTGTCTTTCAAAATGTCATGTGGGGGAGGTGATAAATCAACAACCCTCCCACTACAAAGAGTGGTCATCACTTGACAGTGCTCCTGCTGTTTGATAGAGGTGGATCTAACACTAGGTTGACCTTGTGGAGGTCTTTGGCCTTGAGAAGGAAACTTGCCCTTCCTTGGATGCTCAATGCGGATTGCATCTTGGAGATGTTCGCATTTATTTTGGCGAACATGCGTTCATTTCTAGCATTGGTTGCACTTTGAGAATTGATGAATAGGTTCATTGTATCCTCGAGACTCCGCCGTGGTGGAGCTACATATGGGGTTGGAGGTGGTGGAACTTGTTGGTATTGAGGAGGTGGTGGAGGTGGGATAATGTAATACCCCGTATTTTCATGGCTTTTAAATTTAAGGATTTATTAAATTTAATTGAGATAAATTAATTTAATTTTAATCCAAAATGTTGTTTTAAATATTTACCAGCGTGACAAGAGTTAGTAATTATTGGGAATATATTATTTGTTGCATATTACTGGATTAGTATAGTAATATATGAGATTTATTTTTATAATATTGTCACGTGTGAATAAAATGATTGAGATAAATTAATTTAATTTTAATCCGAAATGTTGTTTTAAATATTTACTAGCGTGACAAGAGTAAGTAATTATTGGGAATATATTATTTGTTGCATATTACTGGATGAGTATAGTAATATATGAGATTTATTTTTATAATATTGTCACGTGTGAATAAAATGACAATTGTGGAAATTTAAGTCGGGACGCGCCTGTGTCGTGTCGGGACTAAATGTGGATTAATAAAAGTGAATATTTTATAGGTTGTTCGTATGGTCGTTTTGAGTGCACCAACGCGTCCGAAAGGGTCAAGATAGTCCGAAAAGTGTATCCGGGGGTTTAGTTTGGGTCTCGGGGCGTTTTTAGGCCTAATTAGTACTCCGGGAGGGCATTTTAGTCATTTTGTATTTTTGGGTAATTAAACCCACGAAAATTAAAGGGGTTATATCAGATGTTTAGGTTATCTCCTAGGGTTAGATAACTCAAAACACTAGAACGGCCATTGGAGAGGAGAGGAGAGAGCTCTCAAGGCATTCCAAGGCTCAAAACTCTCCCGTTTGCACCGCCGTCACCGCCAACGCGTAGATCGCGAGATGGGGAACACAACCCCACCAAATTCAACACCAAACTAAATTTTTGAAAATCCCAGGCAAGTGTTTATCTTGCTTATTTCGTTGATGCATCTTTCATATTGGTTTAGGAATGATTAGGATGAATTTATGGAAGAAAAACCCAATTTGAGATGGGAAATTTTCATGTAGTGATGATTTATATGATATTCTGGAAACCCTTTGTCATGTAAAGGATTAAGAGTTTGATTAAGAAAAGAGTTCTAATCAGATACAAACACTAAAAAAAATTATTTCGGATGATCGGACCATTGGAATCGCTTGAAATTTTAGTATGTTGCAGCGAACGGCGGGACAGGACTGCTGACAAAAATTCAGCTTGATCAGACGGTCAAATTTCTAAAACTATTATTTTTACTATAAATTTTTATGTTTTGAGGACTCTTAGAGAGTTATATATTTTGAGGACTCTTCTAAGTAATAAAAAAATTCAATTAAAACTCCATTTTAATTCTGATTTTGAAACCGTTTGAAATTCTCATCTTTGAAAATAAAATTCAAAATCCTTTAATGTAAGGCGAAATCTATATTTTTGGTATATTTTGCATAAGGGATTATGTAAGTATATATTAAAGGGGAGAGACACGTAAGAGAGAGTTACGTTGGAACATAAATGGATATGTACTGGATTGTACATTTGAAAGAATATAGTCCATGAGGGTTACGTAGTAAGATGGAAAAACCCTTCGAATTAAAGTTAGAAACGAACCATTATACTTGATAAATAATAATGGGAAAATAAGGATAAATGTTGTGAATGTGGGTGATTGGATAAACCTAAATTGATATAATAAAAGTGGTATATTTATATGATTGTGTATGCATATATTATATACTTGTGAAAATCATGCCCGTGCTACTTGCTATCCCTGAGGTTTCCGCGATGGGACGATCGTATCTCGTGTGCCTTATGGGGGATATTGACTCGTACCCTAGAAGATAGAAATCCTAGGTACAGGCTATCGAATTAGTAGTCACGGTCCTAAGAGACGTGATGGTATGTACTGACCTCTTGGACTTGGAAACTATGCTTCGCCTCAATATTGTTTGTGTATGTATTTATACAGTTCGTGATTCCGAACTTGTATTCCCTTTAGTACGATTGATACGGGTATTGGATAGCAGAGTATGCCCGTGTAATACCCCGTATTTTTATGCTATATTAATTTGGGGGTTTTATTAAATTTAATGAGAGTGAATTATTTAATAAGAATCCGGAAATTAATTATGTTATAATTATTAACGTGACGAGAGTTAGTAATTATATAAAATTGTCGAATATTACTAATGAGCATAGTAATATATGATATGGGTTATATTATAAGTCACGAGTGAATGAAATAACAATTTTGAGAATTTTATATAAAATTGTCGAATATTACTAATGAGCATAGTAATATATGATATGGGTTATATTATAAGTCATGAGTGAATGAAATGACAATTTTGAGAATTTTAGTCGGGACGCGCCCGTGTCGCGTCGGGACTAATTATTGAGATATAAAAGCGAATATTTTATAAGTTGCTCATATGGTCGTTTTGAGTGCGTCAACGCGTCCGGAAGGGTTGAGATAGTCAGAAAAGTGTACCCGGGGGTTTGGTTCGAGTCTCGGGGCGTTTTTAGACTTAATTAGTGACCCGGGAGGGCATTTTGGTCATTTTACAAAATGGGGTAATTAAACCCACGAATTTCAGCCATCCTTAGCAGCCATTGAAGTCAGCCTTTTAGGGTTAGAACATTCAGAACCCTAGAATGGCCATTAGAGTAGAGAGGAGAGAGCTCTCAAGGTGATTCAAGGCCAAAACACCACCATTTGCACCACCGTCACCACCAACGCGTAGATCGCGAGGAGGAGAACGCAACCACACCAATATCAGCAGGAAACCAGACCTCTGAAATCCCAGGCAAGTGTTTAACTTGCGTATTTTCGTTGGTGCAATATTCATATTAGTGTAGGAATGATTAGGAGTGTAATCAATGGACGAAAATCCCAATTTTGATAGGGATTTGCATGTAGAAAACATTATAACCATATTCTGGAAATATTATGTGAAGCAGATGATTAACCCATGAATTTTTGATGTTATGTTAGAAGGAAATTCTGGAGAAAACTGATTAGAACAAAAGTTAAGAAAACATTAGGGTTCTTGATGTTTAAATGAGATTTTGGGTTGTTTAATCATGTTTAATGATGGATATACGCATGCTTAACGTTAAAAACATCTGGAAATATGTGATTATGTTTGTAGTAGGAGTTTTGGGACGATTAGTGTTGGAAAATATTGATTTGGGTGAAGAATTTTGGTAAAACCCGTAACTGCACTTTTGCAGGATTTCGCAGACCTGCTTGATCGATCGATCGAGCCTAGTGCTTCGATCGATCGAAGGTTCGATCGATCGAGCCCCAGACCACGATCGATCGACCCTTCCTGGCAGACTCTTATTTCCCCTTGTTTAATTAATTGAACATGATTCATCGCAAAATAGCTTTTGTGCTTTATGAATAAAATGTTTTGGGGTATAGGAGAGACCAGTAGGGCATATGACTAAGTGTTGAGAATTTTATTATGAGATGATAATTGTATTTTAGGGACAATTATTTAAAGGACGAGGAAACTACGTAATTCAAGTGAGAGATTACGTCAAATACTTACGATAGCGAATAGACATTTACCTACTGATTTTGCTACTTGGATGGATAGAATCCACGAGTGTTACGTAACTAGTGAGAAAACCCTTCGAGTTAAGGCTAGAGACGAAACCTTATACGTAATCATAATAATGGGAAATTAAGGATAAATGTTGTGACTATGGGTAACGGGAGGAACCTATATTAATATGATGAATGGGTATATTTATATGATTGTGTGTACATATATTATATATATGTGAAAAACGTACCCGCGCTACTTGCTATCCCTGAGGTTACCGCGCTGGGATGATCTTATCCTGTGTTGCTTTATGGGGGATATTGATTCGTACCCTAGAAGTTAGAGATCCTAGGTACGGGCTATCATATTGATAGTCGGACGGTCCTAAGAGACGTGTGGGTATGTACTGACCTCTTGGACTTGGAATCTATGCTTCGCCTCAACGTTGTTTTGTATATGTTAATACAGTTCGAGAGTGATTCCGCACTTGTATTTCCCTTTGTGTGAGCGATACGGGGATTGGATAGCAGAGTATGCCCGCACCATAGTTTAGTTGGGGTCCTGTTATATATATATATATATATATTATACGAGTAGTTAATATATATATGAGGTTATAAACTTTAAACTGCCTACTGTGATTTGATAAGTAGAACATGGTTGTTGACTCAAATTATTAAATACTCATTTTGTGAAAGTATGAGAAGACACTGGGAAACTTTATAATTTAATGAAGCTAAAGCGAGAGTAGTGCTACAAATTGAAAGTACCTTTTTAAAAACATTATCATCGTTCGGTTTTGAAAACTTATGAGTAAGTTAAGATAAACTAAATTATTCGGGAAGGTTAGTACGATAGGCGTGCACATTAGAAGGGAGGTGAGAATTTCTCAAGAGAGTGTCGAATTAATATGTTGTTGCATTGTCCTGTATCAATTTAAATACTTGCTTAACGTATTTTAAAATCAAACACACTTTCGGGCTCTGACCCGTTTCTTTTTCTCTCTCTCTCTCTTGTATATATATATATGTATATATTTCAGGTGCCCAGCCACAGGGGCGTCTTGCTTAGGATCCCTTGAGGAGAACGAGCTGCAGCTTAAGTGGGAGTTGCAGGTCACTTGAGTAGACGGCTTCTGTTATTGACTCCACTCCTATTACTCTCATTTATTGGGCACGTGTCGCCCTTTTCATCATTACATTTGTTGTTGGGATTTTGTATTTCATTTATTTCCAGTACTATTCTATGGGATTTATTCAGGATGGATTTGTGGTTAGTACCATTTGTTGACATTCGATTGACGAATGTATTATGTTATTTGGTTTATTGTGGTGTGATTCTTTATTGTAGAAATATTGTTTTAATTAAAATAATTCTTTTTCTTTAATTAAAATTTGGAAAGTTTTGTATGGAAAATGTTTTGACACTTAGCTTAATTATTTAGGGCGTTAAATTGGAAAAATTATTTTTACCGACAGTGATGCTGAGAATGAACCAACTGTTTACCTTGATTTAATTTAATAAAGGAGTGATCGCCCGGTATTTAATTAGGCGGAGTGTCACAGGTGGTATCAGAGCATCAGGTTCTAGTGTCCTTAGGATCTGTTCGGCTTATTTCGCTTTCAGCTCAACGTTTTTGCTATAGAGCCCTATTTTTAGGATTGTTGTATTCCTGCTTTTACGTTTAAGTCTTTAGCTATTTGAGATTCGATGATAAGTGTAGACTAATAAATTTTGTTCACGTTTCAGATGCTTATAAGACGTGCTCCGAGAGATAGGCGTACCCAGGCCGAGCAGCCAGCAGCTCCGGCACCAGGCACAATGAATGCTAATGAAGTAGCCGCCATAGTTGCTCAGGCGGTGAATGCCGCGATAGCAGTGATTCAGCAGGCTCCACCCCAGGTTCAGGCAGTGGCGCCAGTACCAGCACAGCTTCCATCTGCATGGGAGAGGGTTCAGGATGCTTTTCAGAAAGCACATCCCCTTGAGTTTTCGGCTAGCTCCTATATTGTCACGGTTAGCCAATGGAAGAAAGACATCCAGCGGCATCTTCGCATGTATGAGTGCACCGAGGTACAAAAGCAGTTATTGGCTTCTTTTAAGCTGGTGGGAGCCGCGTTGCAGTGGTGGGAGTCCACTACTACTTTGGAGGAGAAGGACACGACCCCTATTCAGATGTTCTGGGAGCAATTTGACCTCGAGTACTTTCCACCTGCAGTGCAGACTGAGATGAGGCAGAAACTACTAAATCTGAAGCAAGATAATCTTACTGGAGCAGAGTATGAGGATGAGTTCACGAGACTTCTCAACATTGTGCTAGATGAGGCACCTACTGAGAGCAAGAAGATTTTGTTGTTTGTCGACGGGTTAGCTTGGAGGATCCGTCAGCACCTTATTGGGAACTTATCCCTCAGTACGTTCACTAATGTACTCAATGCAGCGTTACTACATTGCCAGGATCACCGCTTCCATCTTCAAGGAAGCAAAAGAGTAGGAGAGTCCAGCCAGCAGGGCAGGACCGGGGGTAACGGTGCCGGTGGGGCACCATCTCATGGACAGACTCGTCAGCACGAGCAGAGTTCCCATCAGGGGGACCCTGCTAAGAGATTCCGTTCGGGTGATCCCAGGCAGGAAAATGGGGGTTATAGGCAGGGCCAGCAGGGCCAGCCTAATCAGTAGGGTCAGCACCGACAGCAGGGTCAGCAATAGGGCCAGCAGGGCCAACAGCGTGCACATCAGGGCCAACAGGGCCAATGGCGTGGAGGTAACGGCCAGCAGGGCCGTGGTCAGCAGGGACAGAGGGGAGGTAATTTCAGAGGCCGGTGTTTTGTGTGCGATAAGCACGGCCATAAGCGTCAAGATTGCCCAGAAGGCGATAGGGCCCCACAGCAGTAGGGAGCCCGTAATGAGCCACAGAGGCCACTTTTTCCACCTGCCCTTCCAGCTCCAGCCCAACCAGCCATCCCAGTAGCTCCAGTGCAGCAGGGGCAATTACAGTATGGACGTGTCTATAACGTCCACCAGGCAGCAGCTCCATAGGCACCACCCGCGATTGAGGGTATGTTTCCTATCCATGGTACTATGGGTCGGGTTTTATTTGATACGGGGGCCACGCATTGTTTTATAGCTACGCATTTTGCGAAGGCCTTAGGGTTGTTAGCCACAGCAGAGAGCACAGTGACGTGTGACGACTCACCACTGGGGAGTGGGTCACTTATATTCTTTATATGCCGGGGAGTAGGGGTAGAGATTGGTAGCTTGGTATTACATGCATACATGCTAGTCTTAGACATGCACGATCATGATGTGATTATTGGTATGGATTGGCTCGCATCTTATAGAGCCATGATTGATTGCTTCGGTGGGAGCATTGTTTTTGCCATTCCGGGGCAAGAGATGTTTGTAGTGGCGATGCCTCGCCCAGAGGGAGGTTCGACCGCTCATTTATATTACATAGAGGAGCATACCTCTAAGGAGGTTGTGATCCCTTTGGATTCGATCCCAGTTGTTAGGGAATATTCCGATGTGTTTCAGGAAATACCAGGCCTACCCCCCAGTCGAGAGATAGACTTTGTTATAGACTTATTGCCAGATACGAGACCTATAGCACGCGCACCATACCGTATGGCTCCGGCAGAGATGCGAGAGCTACGAGATCAGATCGAGCAGCTGTTAGGTCAGGGTTTCATTCGCATAAGTACCTCACCTTGGGGCGCTCCAGTTTTGTTTGTGAAGAAGAGAGATGGTTCACTGAGGTTGTGTGTGGACTACCGGGAATTGAACAAGGTCACGATACGGAATAAGTATCCGTTGCCTCGAATCGATGATCTGTTCGACCAGTTGAGGGGAGCGAATTTCTTTTCGAAGATAGATCTGAGGTCGGGGTACCATCAGCTACGTATTAGGGAGCAGGATGTTTCAAAGACTGCATTCTTGACGAGATATGGGTCTTACGAGTTCATAGTGATGCCGTTTGGCCTCACTAATGCTCCAGCCGTATTCATGGACTTAATGAATCGAGTGTTCAGAGAGTTCTTGGATCAGTTTGTCATTGTCTTCATAGATGACATCCTGATATATTCCCATTCCGAGGAGGAGCATGCCGAGCACTTGAGGCAGGTTCTTCAGACTCTGCGAGAGCATCAGTTGTATGCTAAGTACGAGAAGTGTGGATTCTGGTTGCGAGAGGTACAGTTCTTGGGCCATGTTGTTTTGAGCAAGGGATAGCAGTTGACCCGAGTAAAGTATCAGCAGTGAGGGAGTGGGGACAGCCCACGACACCGACAGAGGTACGTAGTTTCTTGGGGTTAGCCGGATACTACAGGAGATTTATTCGGGGATTCTTCAAGATAGCGGGTCCGTTGACGAATTTGACTCGCAAAGGGGTACCGTATGTTTGGGATGATGCTTGTCAATTAGCTTTAGACGAGCTGAAAGACAAGCTTACTTCAGCACCAGTCCTTGCCTTACCGAAACTGGGTGTGGAGTACCTGGTTTACACTGATGCGTCTTTACGAGGACTTGGAGGAGTACTCCAGCAGGAGGAGAAGGCTATAGCTTTTGCTTCCCGCAAACTTAAGCCACATGAGAAGAATTACCCCACCCACGACCTGGAGTTAGCAGCGGTTGTATTTGCATTGAGGATATGGAGACACTATCTATTGGGAGAAAAATTTCGTTTGTTCACAGACCATAAGTCACTGCAGTACCTGTTCACTCAGCGAGAGCTGAATATGCGTCAGCACAGGTGGTTAGAGTTTGTGAAAGACTACCAGTTTGATATACAGTATCATCCGGGGAAGGCCAACGTAGTTGCTGATGCGTTGAGCCGTAGACCGGTAGAAGATGTAGCAGACATCTGGAAAGCAAAGTGGAAAGAGCTGGGTCACCAAGACGCCGTAGCACGTTCTTTCATATCCGTGATGTCAGTCACACCCGAGATTGTTACGAGGGTGATACAGGCGCATACCACATATCCGTTTTGCCAGGAGCAGATTGTGCGACTTCTAATCGAGGGTGCTGAGTCCTATTCTGTTAGTTATGATGGAGGTTTGCGGTTTAATGGGAGATTGGTGGTTCCAGAAGGAGCAGAGTTACGTCATGAAGTGATGACTCATTCTCATGGGTCCCGATTTGCAGTGCATTCGGGAGGCGATAAGATGTACCAGGATATGAGGCGACAATACTGGTGGAGCGGGATGAAGAAGGACATTGCTGAGTTTGTGGCTAAGTGTTCTACGTGCCAGCTGGTTAAGGTGGACCACCAGAAACCGTCAGGATTGCTTCAGCCATTGGAAGTACCCGCGTGGAAGTGGGAGAGTATTTCCATGGACTTCATTACAGGGTTGCCTACATCACAGAGGGGCCACGACTCTATCTGGGTAATTGTAGACCGTCTGACCAAGGTGGCTCATTTTCTACCGGTGCGGACAGATTATACCACGGGTCAGTATGCTCAGTTGTTTATCGTTGAGATTATCAGATTACACGGGGTGCCCCTGAATATTGTGTCCGATAGAGACAAGATTTTCGTGTCGCGTTTTTGGGAAAGCTTTCAGGAGGCTATGGGTACTGAGTTGAGGTTGAGTTCAGCTTATCACCCACAGACAGATGGGCAGACATAGCGTACTAATCAGATGTTAGAAGATATGCTACGCATGTGTGTTCTCGATTTTGGAGGAGGTTGGGAGACACACCTTCCACTGGTAGAGTTTGCTTATAATAACTCTTATCAGTTCAGGATTGGTATGGCTCCATTTGAGGCTTTATATGGCAGGCCTAGTCGTTCCCCAACTTGTTGGCTTGAGGTGGGGGATGACAAGTTGCTAGGACCAGAGGTGATTCAGGAAACCTCTGCGAGGATTGAGATGATCAGGGGTCGCATGCGAGTAGCCCAGGACAGACAGAAGAGCTATGCCGATGCGAAACGGTTCTTCAGGGAGTTTAATGTGGGGGACCAAGTGTTACTGCGTGTGTCTCCCATGAAAGGAGTGATGAGGTTCGGGAAGAAGGGAAAGTTGGCTCCGAGGTACGTGGGACCATTTCCCATCATAGAAAGGCTTGGGCCAGTTGCATACAGATTGGGACTGCTGGAACATTTACATCGCATTCACGATGTATTTCACATCTCGTTGTTGAGACGATACCTTCGAGATGATATGGCCCATACTCACATCGCGATAGAGGAGATCGACTTACAGCCTGATAGCTCCTACGAGGAGAGACCGGTGGCTATCCTAGACTATAGTGAGAGGAGATTGAGGTCGAAGATAGTTCCACTTGTGCGGGTCCAGTGGGAACACCATAATGTGGAGGAATCCACTTGGGAGCCTGAGGCAGATATGCGCGAGAGATATCCAGATTTGTTCTTATCAGGTATGCCTTATTTTCCGAATTTCGGGACGAAATTCCGTTATTAGGGGGGAAGTATGTAATACCCCGTATTTTTATGCTATATTAATTTGGGGGTTTTATTAAATTTAATGAGAGTGAAATATTTAATAAGAATCTGGAAATTAATTATGTTATAATTATTAACGTGACGAGAGTTAGTAATTATATAAAATTATCGAATATTACTAATGAGCATAGTAATACATGATATGGGTTATATTATAAGTCACGAGTGAATGAAATAATAATTTTGAGAATTTTATACAAAATTGTCGAATATTACTAATGAGCATAGTTATATATGATATGGGTTATATTATAAGTCATGAGTGAATGAAATAACAATTTTGAGAATTTTAGTCGGGACGTGCCCGTGTCGCGTTGGGACTAATTATTGAGATATAAAAGTGAATATTTTATAAGTTGTTCGTATGGTCATTTTGAGTGCGCCAACGCGTCCGGAAGGGTTGATATAGTCAGAAAAGTGTACCCGGGGCTTTGGTTCGGGTCTCGGGGCGTTTTTAGACTTAATTAGTGACCCGGGAGGGCATTTTGGTCATTTTACAAAATAGGTTAATTAAACCCACGAATTTCAGCCATCCTTAGCAGCCATTGAAGTCAGCCTTTTAGGGTTAGAACATTCAGAACCCTAGAATGGCCATTGGAGTAGAGAGGAGAGAGCTCTCAAGGTGATTCAAGGCCAAAACACCACCATTTGCACCACCGTCACCACCAACGCGTAGATCGCGAGGAGGAGAACGCAACCACACCAATATCAGCAGGAAACCAGACCTCTGATAGGGATTTGCATGTAGAAAACGTTATCATCGTTCGGTTTTGAAAACTTATGAGTAAGTTAAGATAAACTAAATTATTCGGGAGGGTTAGTACGATAGGCGTGCACATTAGAAGAGAGGTGATAATTTCTCAAGAGAGTGTCGAATTAATATGTTGTTGCATTGGCCTGTATCAATTTAAATACTTGCTTAACGTATTTTAAAATCAAACACACTTTCGGGCTCTGACCCGTTTCTTTTTCTCTCTCTCTTTTGTATATATATATGTATATATTTCAGGTGCCCAGCCACAGGGGCATCTTGCTTAGGATCCCTTGAGGAGAACGAGCTGCAGCTTAGGTGGGAGTTGCAGGTCACTTGAGTAGACGGCTTCTGTTATTGACTCCACTCCTATTACTCTCATTTATTGGGCACGTGTGGCCCTTTTCATCATTTCATTTGTTGTTGGGATTTTGTATTTCATTTATTTCCAGTACTGTTCTATGGGATTTATTCAGGATGGATTTGTGGTTAGTTCCATTTGTTGACATTCGATTGACGAATGTATTATGTTATTTGGTTTATTGTGGTGTGATTCTTTATTGTAGAAATGTTGTTTTAATTAAAATAATTTTTTTCTTTAATTAAAATTTGGAAAGTTTTGTATGGAAAATGTTTTGACACTTAGCTTAATTATTTAGGGTGTTAAATTGGAAAAATAATTTTTACCGACAGTGATGCTGAGAATGAACCAACTGTTTACCTTGATTTAATTTAATAAATGAGTGATCGCCCGGTATTTAATTAGGCGGGGTGTCACAGCCCGCACCATAATTTTTATGTGGGGTGGTGTTATGATATATATATTATATGAGTAGTTCATATATATATGAAATTCTGAAATCTGGAACTGCCTACTGTGATTTGATATGTAGGAGATGGTTGATGACTCAAATTATAAATAATAGTTTTGATAAAGTATAATATGACACTGGAAAACTTTATTGATTAATAAAGTGAAAAGGAGAACCTTGGTTACAAATTGAAATCTTACGTTTTAAATACTTGTGTTGTTAAGTTGTAAATCTTGCGAATAACCTAAGATAAGTTAAATCATTGGGGAAAGATAGTGTGGTATATGACGAGATAGACCATTGGGAAGGTTAGTACGATAGGTGTGCACATTAGAAGAGAGGTGAGAATTTCTCAAGAGAGTGTCGCACTAATATGTTGTTGCATTAGCCTGTAATCAATTTAAATACCTGCTAAACGAATTTTTAAATCATATACACTATCGGGCTCCGACCCGTTTCTATTTCCTTTTCTCTCTTGTATATATACGTATGTATTATAGGTGCCCAGCCACAGGGGCGTCTTACTTAGGATCGTTTGGAAGGAATGTGCTGCAGCTTAGGTGGGAGTTGTAGGCATGTTGTTTAGACGACTTCATCCATTTGATTCTACTCCTAGTTCATCTTTATCCAGCAGGGGCATGTGTCGCCCTCTTTTTATTATTTAGTTGGTATAGTCAGAGATAGAAATTTTTACTTTCAGTACCTTTATTTCGGGATTTATTACTGTCAGGATGTTTTCCTTTAGTGTTGTAAATGTTGGGATTTATTATTGATGATTAAATTCGTGTATGTTCAATTCTATTTTTATTCTTAATGGGTGACTCTTTAGATGTTAATGGTTTAAGGTATTATAACCGAATTTAATAAAATGAGAATAAGATTTTAAATGGTTTTGACACTTAGCTTAATTATTTAGGGTGTTGAAATTGGAAAAGTATTTTTACAACAGTGATGCTAAGAATGAACCAACTGTTCACCTTGATTTTAATTTAATAAAGGAGTGATCGCACGGTATTTAATTAGGAGGGGTGTCACAGGTGGTATCAGAGCATCAGGTTCTAGTGTCCTTAGGATCTGTACAGCTTATTATGCTTTCAGCGTTGCTTTGTTTGTTATAGAGCCCTATGTTTAGGATTGTCGATTCCTTTAACGAGATTTCGTTCTCCTGCTATAATGTGTATACACAAGTGAATTCTAATTTCATTTGGATGTGTGCGTGTGCCGAGCGATAACGGATGCCAGAAGAGGACCGTTAAGCATACATCAGGAGGCAGGGCTCAGTTGAGATTATGAAATATATCCAAGGATGATGACCGTAGTCGAGGTCACCTCTGTTATGGCACGAGTAGCCACGACTAGAAAGGCGACTAAGGTGCATCAATGATTTTCAAATGCTGTTATAGTCAAATGAGGTGCGAGGGTAAACTTACCCAACGTATTACAAAAATGTGTAGAGACTGTCAGTGGGAGATTTTAGAAACGCGAAAATTGTATGTGTTTACCAAAGGAGGTAAAGTATCCAAAGGCTTAAATATAGGACAGAGTGTGGCAAACTGAAAGTGAAAATTTAGAGAAAATTTTCTTGGCTTTCGGGACGAAATTATAATGGTTGGAGTCAACCACCAATTTTATGTAATACCCCGTATTTTTATGCCATATTAATTTGGGAATTTATTAAATTTAATGTGAGTTAATTATTTAATAAAAATTCGAAAATTAATTATGTTATAATTATTAACGTGATGAGAGTTAGTAATTATGGGAAATTTGTCGAATATTACTAATGAGCAAAGTAATATATAATATTGGTTATATTGAATGTCACGAGTGAATAAAATGACAATTTTGGAAATTTGAGTCGGGACGCGCCCGTGTCGCATCGGGACTAAATAGTGAAAAATAAAAGTGAATATTTTATAAGTCATTTGTATGGTCGTTTTGAGTGCGCCAATGCGTCCGGAAGGGTCGATATAGTCAGAAAAGTATACCTGAGGGTTTGATTTGGGTCTCGGGGTGTATATAGGCCTAATGAGTACCCGTGAGGGCGTTTTGGACATTTCGCAATTATGGGTAATTAAACCCACGAAATTCTAAGGGTTATATCAGATGCCTAAGGTTGTCTTCTAGGGTTAGAACAACCAAAGACAAGTGACGGCCATAGGAGAGGGAAGGAGAGAGCTTCCAAGGCAATCCAAGGCCCAAAATCCATCTGTTTGCACCGCCACCACCACCAACGCGTAGATTGCACGACGGGGAACGCAACCACACCAAAATCATCTGCAAATCAGGACACCAAAAATCCCAGGCAAATGTTTATCTTGCTTATTTCGTTGGTGCATCTTTCATATTAATTTAAGAGTAATTAGAATGAGTTTTTATGGAAGAAAACCAAAGATTTGAGATAAGAATCGCATGTAGATATGGTTTAAATGATAATTCTGGAAACCCTTGCCATGTATAGGAATTACCCATGAAATTATGATGTTTACAAGAAGGAAATTTTTGGAAATACTTGTTAGAACCATGTTTAAGAGAATTCTAGGGTTCTTGATAATTATAATAATTTTTGGGTTATTAATCGATGTTTAGTGATAGAAATCCACATGCTTTACGTTGGACATACCTAGTATGATGATATAAAGTTAGTAGTATGAATCTTTGGACGTTTGGGAATGAAAAACTTGAATTTGGATGAAGAAATGTGTTAGAACCCATAACTGCAAAACTGCAGAAATCGCAATACCTGCTTGATCGATCGATCGAGCCCCAGACCTCGATCGATCGACCCCTCCTGGCAGACTCCTATTTCCCTTTTTAAATTAGTTGAATTCAAGTTAATGTGAAATAATTCTTGGACATCCTTAATAAAATGTTTTGGGAGATATGGAAGACCAGTACGACATATGAATAATGTTGGGGCCTTTAATGTGAGACGAGAATTGTATTTTTGGGATAATTACATAAGGGATGATGAAATCTTGTATTAAAGGGAGAGATTACGTAAAAATGATTACGATGGAAAATAGATGAATACCTACAGAATTTTATACTTGGGAGGATAGAATCCATGAGCGTTATGTAGTAAGTGGAAAAGTTCCTCAAATTAAAGTAAGATGTGAACGGTTATACGTGATAACTAAATAATGAGAAATAAATACAAATGTCGTAATTATGGGATTTGAGAATATACCCAATATTGATATGGTAATATTATAATAGTTATATTGTATGCATATGCTATCTATGTGTGAAAAACATGCCCACGCTACTTGCTATCCCTGAGGTTACCGCGCTGGGACAGTCTTATCTCGATGGGACCTTTATGGGGGATATTGACTTGTACCCTAGAAGATAGATATCCTTGGTACAGGCTATCGGAATGATAGTTCAGACGGTCCTAAGAGACGTGGGTATGTGCTTTCCTCTTAGAGACTTGGAATCTATGCTTCACCTCATATTGTTTGTGTATAGATATCCTTGGTACAGGCTATCGCAGTGATAGTTCAAACGGTCCTAAGTGACGCAGACATATGCCATCCTCTTAGAGACTTGGAATCTATGCTTCGCCTCAATATTGTTTGAGTATGTGTTAATACAGTTCGAGAGTGATTCCGAATTTGTATTTCCCTTAGTACGAGTGATACGGGGATTGGATAGTAGAGTATGCCCGCACCATAGTTTTTATTTGGGGTGCTGTTATAATATATATATATTATAAGAGTAGTATATATATATATGAAATTCTAAAATCTGGAACTGCCTACTGTGATTTGATATATAGGACATGGTTGATAACTCAAATTGTAAATACTTGTTTTGAGAAAGTATAATATGAAACTGGAAAACTTTATTGATTAATAAAGTTAAAATGAGAACTTTGGTTACTAATTGAAATATTCTTTTCAAACAATTGAATCGTTAAATTTTGAATCCTGCGAATAACCTAAGATAAGTTAAACCATTGGGAAAGGATAGTGTGATATATGATGAGATAGACCACTGGGAAGGTTAGTGCGATAGGTGTGCACATTAGAAGAGAGGTGAGAATTTCTCAAGAGAGTGTCGCACTAATATGTTGTTGCATTGACCTGTATCAATTTAAATACTTGCTAAACAATTTTTAAATCATATACACTATAGGTATCTGACCCGTTTTCTCTCTCTCTCTCTCTCTCTCTCTTGTATATATATGTATGTACTACAGGTGCCCAGCCACAAGGGTGTCTTGCTTAGGATTCCTTGGAAGCAACATGCTGCAGCTTAGGTGGGAGTTGTAGGCCACTTGCTTAGATGATTTCATATACTTGATTCCACTCCTATGATTCTCAGTTATTGGGGCATGTGTCGCCCTTTCCACTATTTATCTGTTTTGTTGGGACATTTGTATTTCATTTATTTCTAGTACCGTTACTTTGGGATTTATTCAGCATGTATGTTTTACATTAAGTTTTAAATGTTGGGATTTTGGATGTTGAATGTTTAAAGTAATTGGATTATGTTCCAGGATAATTGTTGTATGATTCTTACTTATTGAAAATGTTGTTACTAATTAAATAAATAATTTTCCTTTAAAAATAAAATTGGTCAGAAATGTTGAAAAATGGTTTTGACACTTAGCTTAATTAATTAGGGTGTTAATTTGGAAAAAGTTATTTTTACGACAGTGATGCTAAGAATGAACCAACTGTTCACCTTGATTTTAATTTAATAAATGAGTGATCGCCCGGTATTTAATTAGGTGGGGTGTCGCAGGTGGTATCAGAGCATCAGGTTTTAGTGTCCCTAGGATCTGTACGGCTTATTTCGCTTTCAGCTTAACGTTTTTGCTATAGAGCCCTATTTTAGGATGGTTGTATTCTTGCTTTCAAGTTTATTTCTTCAGCTATTTGAGATTTGATAATGACTGTAGACTAATAAACTTCTTCACGTTTCAGATGCCTCGGAGACGTGCACCGAAGGATAGGCGTGCCCAAGCCGAGCATCGAGCATCTCCGGCACAAGGCACTATGAATGCTAATGAAGTAGCCGCCATCGTTGCTCAGGCGGTGAATGCCGCACTAGCGGTGGTTCAGCAGGCTCCACCCCAGATTCAAGCAGTGGCGCCAGTACCGGCACATCTTCCATCTGCATAGGAGAGGGTTAGGGATGCTTTTCAGAAGGCGCATCCCCCTAAGTTCTCTGGTAGCTCAGATATCGTCACAGTCAGCCAATGGAAGAAAGACATCCAGCGGCATCTTCGTATGTATGAGTGCACCGACGTGAAAAAACAATTGTTGACTTCCTTTAAGCTGGTGGGGGCCTCTTTGCAGTGGTGGGAGTCCACTACCACATTGGAGGAGAGGGATACGATCCCTATTCAGTTGTTCTGGGAGCGGTTTGACCGCAAGTATTTTCCACCCACCGTGCAGACTGAGATGAGGTGGAAATTACTGAATTTAAAATAGGAGAATTCTACCGTAGCTGAGTATGAAGAGGAGTTCACGAGACTTCTCACCATCGTGCCAGATGAGGCACCCACTGAGGGCAAGAAGATTATGTTATTTATGGACGGTTTAGCTTGGAGGATCCGTCAGCATCTTATAGGGAATCTATCTCTGAGTACTTTTACTGATGTACTCAATGCTGCGTTACTACATTGCCAGGATCACCGCTTCCATCTGCAGGTAAGCAAGAGAGCATGAGAGTCTAGCCAGCAGGGTAGGACCGGGGGTAATAGTGCTAATGGGGCACCATATCATGGACAGACTCGTCAGCACGAGCAGAGTTCCCATCAGGGGGACCCTACTAAGCGATTCCGTTCAGGTGATTCCAGGCAGGGATTTGGGGGTTATAGGCAGGGTCAGCAGGGCCAGCCTAATCATCAGGGCCAGCAAGGCCAACACCGACAACATGGTCAGCAGTAGGGCCAACAGGGCCAACAGCGTGTTCATTAGGGCCAGCAGGGCCAGTGGCGGGGAGGTAACGGCCAGCAGGGTCGTGGTCAACAGGGTCAGAGGGGAGGCAACTTCAAAGGCCGATGTTTTGGGTGTGGTAGACACGACCATAGGCGCCAAGATTGTCCGGAGGGAGATAGGGCCCCACAGCAGCAGGGTGCCCTTAATGAGCCACAAAGACCACTTTTTCTAGCTTCCCTCCCAGCTCCAGCCCAGGTGCTAGCCCTACCATCCGTTTCAGCAACTCCAGTGCAGCATGGGCAGTTACAGTACGGACGTGTCTATAACGTCCACTAGGCAGCAGCTCCACAGGCACCACCCGCGATTGAGGGTATGTTTCCTATCCATGGTACTATGGGTCGGGTCTTGTTTGATACTAGGGTGACAAATTGTTTTATAGCTACGCATTTTGCCAAGGCCTTAGGGTTGTTAGCCACAACAGAGAGCACAGTGATGTGTGTAGACTCACCGCTGGGGAGTGGGTCGCTTATCTTCTTTATATGCCGGGGAGTGGGGGTAGAGATTGGTAGTTTGGTATTACCTGCAGACATGTTAGTCTTAGATATGCATGAGCATGATGTTATTATTGGTATGGATTGGCTCGCAGCTTATAGAGCCATGATTGATTGCTTCGTTGGGAGCATTGTTTTTACCATTTTGGGGCAAGAGATGTTTGTAGTGGCGATGCCTCTCCCAGAGGGAGGTTCGATTGCTCATTTGTATTATATAGAGGAGGATACCTCTAAGGAGGTTGTGATTCCATTAGACTCGATTATAGTTGTTCATGAGTATTCCGATGCGTTTCAGGAGATACCAGGCCTACCCCCCAGTCGAGAGATAGACTTTGTCATAGACTTATTACCGGAGACTAGACCTATAGCACGCGCTCCATACCGTATGGCTCCAGCGGAGATGCGAGAGTTACGAGATCAGATAGAGCAGCTGTTAGGTCAGGGATTCATTCGCAGGAGTACCTCACCTTGGGGCGCTCCAGTTCTGTTTGTGAAGAAGAAAGATGGTTCACTGAGGTTGTGTGTGGACTACCGGGAGTTGAACAAGGTCACAATACGGAATAAGTATCCATTGCCTCGAATCGATGATCTGTTTGACCAGCTGAGGGGAGAAACTTTATTTTCGAAGATAGATCTGAGGTCGGGGTACCATCAGCTACGTATTAGAGAGAAGGATGTTTCAAAAACTGCCTTCTTGACGAGATATGGATCTTACGAGTTCAGAGTGATGCCATTTGGTCTCACAAATGCTCCAGCCATATTCATGGACTTAATGAACCGAGTATTCAGAGAGTTATTGGATCAGTTTGTCGTCGTCTTCATAGATGACATTTTGATATATTCACACTCCGAGGAGGAGCATGCCGAGCACTTGAGGCAGGTTCTTTAGACTTTACAAGAGCATCAGTTGTATGATAAGTACGAGAAGTGTGGATTCTGGTTGCGAGAAGTACAGTTCTTGGGCCATGTTGTTTCTGAGCAGGGGATTGCAGTTGACCCAAGTAAAGTGTCAGTGGTGAGGGAGTGGGGACAACCCATAACACTGACGGAAGTACGTAGTGTCTTGGGGTTAGCCGGTTACTACAGGAGATTCATTCGGGGTTCTCCAAAATAGCGGGTTCATTGACGAATCTGACTCGCAAGGGGGTACCATATGTTTGGGATAACGCTTGTGAGTTGGCTTTCGACGAGCTGAAAGGCAAGCTTACTTCAGCGCCAGTTCTTTCTTTACCGAAGTCGGGTGTGGAGTACATGGTTTACACCGATGCCTCTTTACAAGGACTTGGGGGAGTACTTCAGCAGGAGGAGAAGGCTATATCTTTTGCCTCCCGCAAGCTTAAGCCGCATGAGAAGAATTACCCCACCCACGACCTGGAATTAGCAGCGATCATTTTTGCATTGAGGATATGGAGGCACTACTTATTAGGGGAGAAATTTCGCTTGTTCACAGACCACAAGTCACTGCAGTACCTATTCACTCAGCGAGAGTTGAATATGCGTCAGTGCTGATGGTTAGAGTTTGTGAAGGACTATCAGTTTGACATACAGTATCATCCGGGGAAATCCAACGTAGTTGCTGATGCGTTGAGCCGTAGACCGATAAATGAGGTAGCGGACGTCTGGAAAGCGAAGTGGAAGGAGTTAGGCCACCAGGACACAGTAGCCCATTCCTTCATATCTGTTATGACAGTCACACCCGAGATTGTTATAAGGGTGATATAGGCACAGACCCGTTTTTCCAGGAGCAGATTGTATGACTTTTAGCTGAGGGTGCTGAGTCCTACTCTGTTAGTTTTGATGGGGGTTTGAGGTGTAATGGGAGATTGGTGGTTCCAGAAGGAGCAGAATTACGTCATGCAGTGATGACCCAGTCTCACAGGTCTCGATTTGTAGTACATCCTGGAGGAGATAAGATGTACCAGGATATGAGGAGATAATACTGGTGGAGTGGGATGAAGAAGGACATTGCTGAATTCGTGTCCAAGTGTTCTACCTGCCAGCTGGTGAAGGTGGACCATCAGAAACCATCAAGATTGCTTCAGCCATTGGAAGCACCCGCGTGGAAGTGGGAGAGTATTTCCATGGATTTTATTACAGGGTTGCCTACATCACAGCGGGGCCACGATTTTATCCGGGTGATTGTAGACCATTTGACCAAGGTGGCTCATTTTCTGTCGGTGCGGACAGACTATACCACGTGTCAGTATGCTCAGTTGTTCATTGCTGAGGTTGTCAGATTACATGGGGTGCCCCTGAATATTGTGTCAGATAGGGACAAGATTTTCGTGTCGCATTTCTAAGAAAGCTTTCAGGAGGCTATGGGTACTGAGTTGAGGTTGAGTTCAGCTTATCACCCACAGACAGATGGACAGACAGAGCGTACTCATCAGATGTTAGAGGATATGCTATGCATGTGTGTTCTTGATTTTGGAGGAGGTTGGGAGCCACATCTTCCACTGGTAGAGTTTGCTTATAATAACTCTTATCAGTTTATGATTGGTATGGCTCCATTTGAGGATTTGTATGGCAGGCCTTGTCGTTCTCCGATTTGTTGGCTCGAGGTGGGGGATAACAAGTTGCTAGGACCGGATGTGATTCAGGAAACCTCCGCGAGGATTAAGATGATCAGGAGTCGCATTCGAGTAGCCCAGGAAAGGCAGAAGAGCTATGCCGATGAGAAACGGTTCTTCTGGGAGTTTAATGTGGGGGACCAAGTGTTACTGCGTGTATCTCCTATGAAAGGAGTGATGAGGTTCGGGAAGAAAGGGAAATTGGCCCCGAGGTACATGGGACCATTTCCCATCATCGAAAGGATTGGGCCGGTGGCATACAGATTGGGACTGCTAGTTTACATCGCATTCACGATGTATTCCACATCTCGTCGTTGAGACGGAATCTTCGGAATGATATGGCTCATACTCACATCGAGATAGACGAGATAAACTTACATCCTAACAGCTCTTATGAGGAGATACCGGTGGCTATCCTAGACTATAGTGAGAGGAGATTGAGGTTAAAGATAGTTCCACTTGTGCGGGTCCAGTGGGAGCATCATAACATGGAGGAATCCACTTGGGAGCGTGAGGCTAATATGCGCGAGAGATATCCAGATTTGTTCTTACCAGGTATGCCTTATTTTCTGAATTTTGGGATGAAATTCCGTTATTAGGGGGGAAGTATGTAATACCCCGTATTTTAATGCTATATTAATTTGGGGATTTATTAAATTTAATGTGAGTTAATTATTTAATAAA
Source organism: Sambucus nigra (assembly GCA_949130495.1). NCBI lineage: Eukaryota > Viridiplantae > Streptophyta > Magnoliopsida > Dipsacales > Adoxaceae > Sambucus > Sambucus nigra. Next base: position 465,209,684 of record OX422209.1, on the reverse strand, counting down.
AATCCAGAAATTAATTATGTTATAATTATTAACGTGACGAGGGTTAGTAATTATTGGAAATTTGTCGAATATTACAAATGAGCAAAGTAATATATAATATTGGTTATATTGAATGTCACGAGTGAATAAAATGACAATTTTGGAAATTTGAGTCGGGACGCGCCCGTGTCGTGTCGGGACGAAATAGTGAAAAATAGAAGTGAATATTTTATAAGTCATTCGTATGGTCATTTTGAGTGCGCCAACGCGTCCGAAAGGGTCGAGATAGTCAGAAAAGTATACCCGGGGGTTTGATTTGGGTCTCGGGGCATTTATAGGCCTAATGAGTACCCGGGAGGGCGTTTTGGACATTTCGCAATTATGGGTAATTAAACCCACGAAATTCTAAGGGTTATATCAGATGCCTAAGGTTGTCTTCTAGGGTTAGAAAAACCAAAGACAAGTGACGGCCATAGGAGAGGGAAGGAGAGAGCATCAATGGCAATCCAAGGCCCAAAAGCCATCCGTTTGCACCACCACCACCACCAATGCGTAGATCGCGCGACGGGGAACGCAACCACACCAAAATCATCTGCAAATCAGAACACCAAAAATCCCAAGGAAGTGTTTATCTTGCTTATTTCGTTCTTGCATCTTTCATATTAATTTAGGAGTAATTAGAATGAGTTTTTATGGAAGAAAACCAAAGATTTGAGATAGGAATCGCATGTAGTTATGGTTTAAATGATAATTCTGGAAACCCTTGCCATGTAGAGGAATTACCCACGAAATTATGATGTTTACAAGAAGGAAATTTTTGGAAATACTTGTTAGAACCTTGTTTAAGAGAATTCTAGGGTTCTTGATAATTATAATAATTTTTGGGCTATTAATCCATGGTTAGTGATAGAAATCCACATGCTTTACGTTGGAAATACATAGTATGATTATATAAAGTTAGTAGTATGAATCTTTGGACGTTTGGGAATGAAAAACTTGAATTTGGATGAAGAAATGTGTTAGAACCCGTAACTGCAAAACTGCAGAAATCGCAATACATGCTTGATCGATCGATCGAGCCCAGAGCTTCGATCGATCGAAGGTTCGATCGATCGAGCCCCAGACCTCGATCGATCGACCACTCCTGGAAGACTCCTATTTCCCTTTTTAAATTAGTATAATTCAAGTTAATGTGAAATAATTCTTGGACATCCTTAATAAAATGTTTTGGGAGATATGGAAGACCAGTAGGACATATGAATAATGTGGGGGCCTTTAATGTGAGACGGGAATTGTATTTTTGGGATAATTACAAAAGGGACGATGAAATCTTGTATTAAAGGGAGAGAATACGTAAAAATGATTACGATGGAAAATAGATGAATACCTACTGAATTTTATACTTAGGAGGATAGAATCCATGAGCGTTATGTAGTAAGTGGAAAAGTTCCTCAAATTAAAGTAAGATGTGAACGGTTATACGTGATAACTAAATAATGAGAAATAAATACAAATGTCGTAATTATGGGATTTGAGAATATACCCAATATTGATATGGTAATATTAGAATAGTTATATGATTGTGTATGCATATGCTATCTATGTGTGAAAAAGATGCCCACACTACTTGCTATCCCTGAGGTTACCGCGCTGGGACAGTCTTATCTCGATGGGACCTTTATGGGGGATATTGACTTGTACCCTAGAAGATAGATATCCTTGGTACAGGCTATCGGAATGATAGTTCAGACGATCCTAAGAGACGCGGGTATGTGCTTTTCTCTTAGAGACTTGGAATCTATGCTTCGCCTCATATTGTTTGTTTATAGATATCCTTGGTACATGCTATCGCAGTGATAGTTCAGACGGTCCTAAGTGACGCAGACATATGCCATCCTCTTAGAGACTTGGAATCTATGCTTCGCCTCAATATTGTTTGAGTATGTGTTAATACAGTTCGAGAGTGATTCCGAATTTGTATTTCCCTTAGTACGAGTGATACGGGGATTGAATAGTAGAGTATGCCCGCACCATAGTTTTTATTTGGGGTGCTGTTATAATATATATATATATATTATACGAGTAGTATATATATATATATATGAAATTCTGAAATCTAGAACTGCCTACTGTGATTTGATATGTAGGACATGGTTGATAACTCAAATTGTAAATATTTATTTTGAGAAAGTATAATATGAAACTGGAAAACTTTATTGATTAATAAAGTTAAAATGAGAACTTTGGTTACTAATTGAAATATTCTTTTCAAACAATTGAATCGTTAAATTTTGAATCCTGCGAATAACCTAAGATAAGTTAAACCATTGGGAAAGGATAGTGTGATATATGATGAGATAGACCACAGGGAAGGTTAGTACGATAGGTGTGCACATTAGAAGAGAGGTGAGAATTTCTGAAGAGAGTGCCGCACTAATATGTTGTTGCATTGGCCTGTATCAATTTAAATACTTGCTAAACAATTTTTAAATCATATACACTATCGGGCTCTGACCCGTTTCTCTCTCTCTCTCTCTCTCTCTCTCTCTCTCTCTTGTATATATATGTATGTACTACAGGTGCCCAGCCACAGGGGCGTCTTGCTTAGGATCCCTTGGAATGAACGTGTTGCAGCTTAGGTGGGAGTTGCAGGCCACTTGCTTATACGATTTCATATACTTGATTCCACTCCTATGATTCTCAGTTATTGGGGCATGTGTCGCCCTTTCCACTATTTATCTCTTTTGTTGGGACATTTGTATTTCAGTTATTTCTAGTACCGTTACTTTGGGATTTATTCAGCATGTATGTTTTACATTAAGTTTTAAATGTTAGGATTTTGGATGTTGAATGTTTAAAATAATTGGATTATGTTCCAGGATAATTGTTGTATGATTCTTACTTATTGAAAATGTTGTTACTAATTAAATAAATAATTTTCCTTTAAAAATAAAATTGGTCAGAAATGTTGAAAAATGGTTTTGACACTTAGCTTAATTAATTAGGGTGTTAATTTGGAAAAAGTTATTTTTATGACAGTGATGCTAAGAATGAACCAACTGTTCACCTTGATTTTAATTTAATAAAGGAGTGATCGCCCGGTATTTAATTAGGCGGGGTGTCACATTTTAGAAGTGGAATGTTATGCCTATAGGAGAACCTTAGGTACAGTGTTGACCGTATGTTCCTTCCTCAACTGTTCAGGATGAGAAGCAAACGTGGTTCTGAACTCATCGCAGGAGGGCATGACAGAAGTCCAATTGTGGATATGAATGCTAATCGTTAGCAAATTTTGTATCGATAGAGGTGGATACTAGTGGAGGAAACGACTCCAAGTGGGAGACCAACTTGTAATAATAGTTGATAATACTTGAGGAGGAAATTCTGAGGGACGGCCGATTCAGAGGTTGACAATGTCATATTTTGTCAATATAGATGATAACGCTTCTTTGTGGGGGAAGTTAAAGGAATCGAAGAATTTAGTCGAGAATAAGACTGAATACAACGGTGGTGGTATAGCACCACAAAAGGATGTGGATACACATCAGGAAAACCATTTAAATGCTTCAGATAGTTAAATTCTTACCAAGTGATGGTAAATTCAGTAATTACTATTATAGATAGTAACATGATCTTTATGGCTTAAAAAGCTAAGGGAAGAACCGGGATGGCTAACAGGAATCGAGTCTACCAAAGTCCGAGAGAAGGAAAATCCTAACCTGGTTGGTAGGACAGGTGATAAGTGGATTATGTGTTGAGGTATTTTGGTGCGGAGTGAAATTACTCGCGATAATATGTTCCAAGGGGAGAAAAAATGGACAAGAATACGGTGCCTAGTAAAGGACGACGATTAAAAATAACTTTGTTTTGGTTTGGGTAGCCGTTTTACATCCGAAAACCATTTGTGCAGTCAAGACGATTGCCAGGATGGAAGTATAAGTTGTATCCTTAGAGGATGCGGCGTGTTTATGTGACACGAGAGAGTCACCATATTTTGTTCATTGCTAGATTCGCATGTGAGACGAGTTTAATGCATATCATTATAAATGTTACCATTATGTGAATATTTTTCCTTAGTATAGCGGGATTTTTCTTTGGTGCTATCCGCGGGGGATGAATGAGTATATTAACAGTGTTTTATACTTTATTGAGTTTACTCGTTGTAGTGATGCGATACACGAGTATGATATTATCTTTGTTAAAATGTTATAGAAATGGGTAGTATGATAGTGGGCATTTATTGCAAGGCTATCGGAGTAGTTACATTAGTGCAACACGTTTTGTTTTGGCGAGGCTTTACCTGTAAGAAGGTTGGACTCGAACTTATATTATCTATCCTAAAGACTTCGGAGGAGATAGTGGTCTCGAGATATTCGATACTAATGTATGTATAGACTTTGTCAGTATGATTCAGTATGTACCAGGATTTACCATTGAGAGAAAATACTTGACTCGGTATTATGTTTAGCACTCCGGACTTAGTGATAGGAAGAGTGCAGTGTTATATTTATCCTTAAGAGGTGTGGGAGTTAAGAGTTATACCCCTAATGTTAGAAAAAGGAAATTTAGAGAATTTCGATCGTATGTATCCGAGGTTTATAGAATGTAATTACCATCAACCAATACGGGACGATAGTGAAATTGGTGAAACGTTCTTTGTTAAGCATAATTACGAGAGAAATTGTAACTATTCTGTCAAGGGATGGAATAAAGGGGTATATACTATGGACGGAGGACCTAACGGATTTCGATAACCGACAATGCTAGGTAGTAGTGTATCGGGGGGTTCCTTGTTTGGATTTCGCTTTGCGAGACATCCCACGCATGAAACTTAGCGTAAGGTTGGAAATAGGGAGACGTTTGGTCACTATTCCATGCGTTCGGTACCCTAGTCGAAATGGGATCAAGTAATTATGTATGTAAGTTGGAAGTTGAATTTTGTTTTAAGGTCATTGGAGCCGGATTTTTGTGGTAGGAAAGCATTGAAAGTTATCCCCACGAGTTGAGGGGTGGAATGATGATAAGGAGAATTTAAGAATTTTAATTTCTAGGGTGATTGAGAGTACCTAAATGTCATAACCGCGTACAGAACACAAGGTGAATAAAGAGTTGGAATGATTTTTAGCATGGATTATCTCGAAAGAACTTTATATTATACAAAAGAGATGACCTGTAATTATTTTGATGAATAGAGCGTTAGTGATTTATTTTGGTTGTTATACCTATTTGGGAAAATTATTGTACTTATCTGAGGAAGGTTGAGAATTATTATTCATCTTTTATTGTCATGGAATTTGAATTCCATATTCCTTCTATTCCGTTGAATTTAGTTAGTCCTACAGATGAGTAGCACGCCGTTCACTCTCCCAGGGCGGTCGGAGTGTTGCAAAAAATGTGGGTATCTTGGTTAACTACAGTTAAAATAGTCAGAGTCGAAGGGACGTGGTAATAGACGTGTGAAATATATGTTTGTGGGACTAGTATAATGAAGTGGAAGTGATAGAGTGGATTAAACGTCACATGAGGGGCGATAATCCATACATAAGTGTGCAATTAGAATAGCACGCCTTAACTTGATTGGAAGGCTGTGGGAAGCCATTCAAGAATTGGTATTCCTTGAATAAAGTAGAATTTAATTGTTATGAAGCACACCCGGAGCGGAGTTGTTATTAATCAAGTGTGAGCGCGACTTGCGCATACAAAGAGTAATGAGGTTAGTATAGTATAAGAGATCCAGAAGTGCACTTCGTGGAGAGAAGAGCACGGGTCGGAACTTTCGGCATACTCCAAGGAAGGAAGGGGAGTATTACGTGTCACTTAATGTGAGACATTTCAAGGGAAGAATCGATATTTAGCGAGACGTAGTGAGTAGTCTCTACATGCACTGCCCATAGGTAAGGTTTGGTTGAAAGAGGAGAATCAACCAAAGAATCAACCAAAGTCGGTAAATTTCTTGGATGGGTTACCATCCTCAAAACAAGATCAAGGGTCTATCCCGAACATGTGAATTAAGTCGCCGAGAAGGAAGTGATTGATATTCCTTTGGGCTGGCTTATAATATTCACTAGTATGCCCCAGACTTCCTTTGAAAGGAAGGATCGCGCCAGTGCATGGTCCGGCGCAGTATAAATTTCTGAATCAGGATGAGATTGGTGAATCCCACCTTTGATATGGGATTTCAGGAACAAACAGAGGTAAGAATTCGTTTCGAGTAGGATGTATCACCCTTAGCCAGGGAATAAGTGGAGCCACGTGAAGGAGATTTTGGAATCTTGGTACGATGATTTCAAGAATGCTCTGTAGAAGCACTCGTACCTGTTTGTCGCGTACGAGGTACTTATTAAGGTTTTGTTATGGAAGAACCTCGACTATTCTCCTTCCGTATGTTTGGAGGAGAGTAGATAATCAGAATTTTTGGATCGGTCGAGAAAATATCCGATAACTATGGTGGAATTCCACGACTGTTTTAGGCAGTCAAGAGTGGTCAAATGTTTGTATGATCTTCTCAGAATGGGAATTTTGTGTATGAATAAATTCGAGTAGTTGTCATGTAGTGAGGTGCGACCTCCTAATGGTAGTGAGATAATGGAATTTATAACGTATAGACGTAACCTATTCAAATGTTGTCAGTTGGGAGTGCAATGTGAAGTGTCTCCAGTGAGAATGTAAAACAATGTTGTTGTGAGGAAAAAAGCTATAGTGATTGAGCGCCGTACTATGTAGATAGTTTGCGTACTGACAAGGATATCCAGAATTGTGCTACCTGGTAGGCCTTATTTTCCGAATTCCGGGACGAAATTTCGTTATTAGGGAGGAAGTATGTAATACCCCGTATTTTCATGGCTTTTAAATTTAAGGATTTATTAAATTTAATTGAGATAAATTAATTTAATTTTAATCCGAAATGTTGTTTTAAATATTTACTAGCGTGACAAGAGTTAGTAATTATTGGGAATATATTATTTGTTGCATATTACTGTATGAGTATAGTAATATATGAGATTTATTTTTATAATATTGTCACGTGTGAATAAAATGATTGAGATAAATTAATTTAATTTTAATCCGAAATGTTGTTTTAAATATTTACTAGCGTGACAAGACTTAGTAATTATTGGGAATATATTATTTGTTGCATATTATTGGATGAGTATAGTAATATATGAGATTTATTTTTATAATATTGTCACGTGTGAATAAAATGACAATTGTGGAAATTTAAGTCGGGACGCGCCTGTGTCGTGTCGGGACTAAATGTGGATTAATAAAAGTGAATATTTTATAGGTTGTTCGTATGGTCGTTTTTAGTGCACCAACGCGTCCGGAAGGGTCGAGATAGTCAGAAAAGTGTACCCGGGGGCTTAGTTTGGGTCTCGGAGCATTTTTAGGCCTAATTAGTACCCCGGGAGGGCATTTTAGTCATTTTGTATTTTTGGGTAATTAAACCCACGAAAATTAAAGGGGTTATATCAGATGTTTAGGTTATCTCCTAGGGTTAGATAACTCAAAACACTAGAACGGCCATTGGAGAGGAGAGGAGAGAGCTCTCAAGGCATTCCAAGGTTCAAAACTCGCCCGTTTGCACCGCCGCCACCGCCAACGCGTAGATCGCGAGACGGGGAATACAACTACACCAAATTCAACATCAAACTAAATTTTTGAAAATCCCAGGCAAGTGTTTATCTTACTTATTTCTTTGATGCATCTTTCATATTGGTTTAGGAATGATAGGATGAATTTATGGAAGAAAAACCCAATTTGAGATGGGAAATTTTCATGTAGTGATGATTTATATGATATTCTGGAAACCCTTTGTCATGTAAAGGATTAAGAGTTTGGGTAAGAAAAGAGTTCTAATGAGATACAAACACTAAAAAAATTATTTCGGATGATCGGACCGTTGGAATCTCTTGAAATTTTAGTATATTGTAGCGAACGGCGAGACATGACTGCTGACAAAAATTCAGCTTGATCAGACGGTCAGATTTCTAAAACTATTATTTTTACTAGAAATTTTTATGTTTTGAGGACTCTTAGAGAGTTATATATTTTGAGTACTCTTCTAAGTAATAAAAAAATTCAATAAAAACTCAATTTTAATTTCGATTTTGAAACCGTTTGAAATTCTCATCTTTGAAAATAAAATTCAAAATCCTTTAATGTAAGGCGAAATCTATATTTTTGGTATATTTTGCATAAGGGATTATATAAGTATATATTAAAGGGGAGAGACACGTAAGAGAGAGTTACGTTGGAACATAAATGGATATCTACTAGATTGTACAGTTGGAAGAATATAGTCCATGAGGGTTACATAGTAAGTTGGAAAAACCCTTCGAATTAAAGTTAGAAACGAACCATTATACTTGATAAATAATAATGGGAAAATAAGGATAAATATTGTGAATGTGAGTGATTGGATAAACCTAAATTGATATAATAAAAGTGGTATATTTATATGATTGTATATGCGTATATTATATACTTGTGAAAATCATGCCCGCACTACTTGCTATCCCTGAGGTTTCCTCGCTGGGACGATCTTATCTTGTGTGCCTTATGGGGGATATTGACTCGTATCCTAGAAGATAGAAATCCTAGGTACAGGCTATCGCATTAGTAGTCACGGTCCTAAGATACGTGATGGTATGTACTGACCTCTTGGACTTGGAAACTATGCTTCGCCTCAATATTATTTGTGTATGTATTTATACAGTTCGACAGTGATTCCCAACTTGTATTCCCTTTAGTACGATTGATACGGGGATTGGATAGCAGAGTATGCTCGCACCATAATTTTTATGTGGTGTGCTGTTATAATATATATATTATACGAGTAGTTAATATATATATGAAATTCTGAAATTTGGAACTGCCTACTATGATTTGATATGTAGGACATGGTTGATGACTCAAATTATAAATAATTGTTTTGATAAAGTATAATATGACACTGGAAAACTTTATTGATTAATAAAGTTAAAAGGATAACCTTGGTTACAAATTGAAATCTTACGTTTTAAATGCTTGTGTTGTTAAGTTGTAAATCCTGCGAATAACCTAAGATAAGTTAAATCATGGGGGAAAGATAGTGTGGTATATGACGAGATACACCATTGGGAAGGTTAGTGCGATAGGTGTGCACAATATAAGAGAGGTGAGAATTTCTCAAGAGAGTGTCGCACTAATATGTTGTTGCATTAGCCTGTAATCAATTTAAATACTTGCTAAACGAATTTTTAAATCATATACACTATCGGGCTCTGACCCGTTTCTATTTCCTTTTCTCTCTTGTATATATATATACGTATGTATTACAGGTGCCAAGCCACAGGGACGTCTTACTTAGGATCCTTTGGAAGGAACGTGCTGAAGCTTAGGTGGGAGTTGCAGGCCTGTTGTTTAGACGACTTCATCCATTGGATTCTACTCCTAGTTCAGTTTTATCCAGCAGGGACATGTGTCACCCTCTTTCTATTATTTAGTTGGTATAGTCAGAGATTAAAATTTTTACTTTCAGTACCTTTATTTCGGGATTTATTACTGCCAGAATGTATTCCTTTAGTGTTGTAAATGTTGGGATTTATTATTGATGATTAAATTCGTGTATGTTCAATTCTATTTTTATTCTTAATGGGTGACTCTTTAGATGTTAATGGTTTAAGGTTTTATAACCGGATTTAATAAAATGAGAATAAGGTTTTAAATGGTTTGGACACTTAGCTTAATTATTTAGGGTGTTGAAATTGGAAAAGTATTTTTACGACAGTGATTCTAAGAATGAACCAACTGTTCAACTTGATTTTAATTTAATAAAGGAGTGATCGCCCGGTATTTAATTATGCATGGTATCATAGATAACCTGTGAATGTGGGTTCATCATAGCTTGTGATTGTCCATTGTTGAAACCAGGATAGTGCTCCACGAAGGGTTGTGAGGATTCCTATGTGGTGCATTTAAATTCCCCTTGAATCCTCCTATAGCATCCACGTGCTCAATGTGCATGGCCTTGTAGGTAGAAATCATCGGGCATGCCTTTGTGGAGTGTCCCACCGCATAGATAGCACACACTTTGTCTTTCGAACCATTGCTGGATCCGAAGATGTTTTTCAACCGACCATCAAACCACTCTTTTATATCTCTTTGAAAAGGATCGAATCGACGGTCTATTAAGGTATTATTATCCAAGTGGTATAGAACGGATGTAGTTTAATTGATAGATGGTTGTCTAGGTCGAGCTTGGTTGGGATCAGATGTGTCCCATGATTGAGTAGTCTCTGCGACATACTTAAGATGGGCATCGACATCACATGAGTTTAAATCCCAAAAAGGTCTTTCACACATAGTTTGAACAAGTTGTTTGGAATCTATTGTCAACCCATTATGGAAGAAATATATCACTAGGTGTTTATCAAAACCATGATGGGTGCATGAACTTACTAACTCTTGGAAACGTTCCTAACATTTGTCAAAAGACTCATTATCGTGTTGTTGGAAAGTTTGGATTGGGGTCTTAATAGAGTTGGTCTTATGATGCAGATAGAATTTTAAGACAAACTTAGATTGCATATTTGTCCAGGAAGTGACAGAGTTCGGGGGTAGAGACCATATCCAGGTCTTGGCTTTATCCTTTAAGGAAAAAGCTTAGGCAAATGACATCTTGCGTGCAAGTTTGATCACTAAATGTGTAACATGCCTCTTCGAACTCACAAATATGCATGTATGGTTTCTCTGAATCCATGTCATGGAATGTAGGGAGAATCTGTATCATCCTGTTACGAATGTGGAACTGACCGACAGTATACAAAAGTAAAATGCAACCAGGAGTGACAGTCCGCTTAGGAAATAGTAAGTCTTTCATAGGACAATAGTGGATATATCCCTCTCTAGTACCGAAACTCACTGCATCAGACATTGCACTAGCACTCTCTTTAAATGACTCTGTGTACTCACTCGGTGTCTTAGATGTGTGACTCAAAGTTCGACTCAGGGCATAGCTACCGATAGAGTTCTCGGGTGTAGGAATTGGAAACCAGAATTGTGGAATGCGAGGTGTGTGTGGGATTTCACAGTTGTATTCAATGATTGGATTTTTGTGGACTCGGTTTGGAGTGATGTGAGGAGTTTGAGTGTGTTCAGGATTTTGCATTAAAGGCTTTTGAGAGATGATGAAAATTTATTATTATTATTTTTTTTCAAATTTTTTTCTATGTTTTTAGGTTTTCTTGGTCAAAGTTTTAGATTGACTTGATCTAACCTAAGTCTACCTAAATCCCCAACAACGGTGCCGAAAACTTGATGCGACGACAAATGTGTCTAGTGTGAGTGCTATTGAGGCTCAAGTTCAAACCTGTCGCTCAAGTAATAATCTGATAAGTCGGGTATTAATCCTCAGGGAAATAAGACCAACGGAGTCATAACGATGTTGGAAAGATGAAGGCAACCTAACTTTGACTTCTAAAAGAACAAAAAGGTGATTTGGATTGTGAAATGACTACAACTAGATGCAAATATGAAAATGGCTAACTAATGAAATTATTAATAAATAAAGTGCAATTACTTCTAATTAACTTAAAGATGAATGATGATTTAACTAAAACTTGAACTATAAGATGAGAAAGATAGGGCGGGTTACAATCCCCCACACCCTAGTAATTCACTTTGTAGGATACTAGATTCAGAATTAAAGCTTTAAATGCATCTGAATTTTTAATGTCCCTTAGTATTACATATATGAGGCATCCTAGACCACACAGTATGTAAGCAAAGGTTGAATTAAAATTCGATCTTTATTTCTCCTAAGTATTATATATATGAGGGATGGTAGCCTGCACAGTATGTAAGCAAAGGTTGAATTAAAGAAATATCATATGAATTACAATACAATTCATCTAAAATGTTAATTCCAACTTGTATTTCCACTATCATGAATTACATCGGGTGGGGTTCATGCACCCAAACCCTTGAAAACTTAGTTGGACATATTAAAATAGAAAAAAACATGTTTTGAAGGAAAGAAAACATTTTTACTAACTAATGAAGATGAAGAATAATTAAATTACTACTAAGATAAGTAACTACTACAATAATGAACGCAAGAATCAGAATAAATTTACTTGGATTGCAAAACTGGAATCAAACTATAGTTTTTGTTGTTTCTTCTCTATGCTAATTACAAAGCTTCTCTAAAAACGAATTTGAAGCCTCCTTATTTCTGGGAGTTCTTTTAAATTTATATCCTACAAAATTTACAAGAGTTGGATTAATGCAAAACCCTAAGGGGAAGAAAATTTGATCAAATCTCGAACACCGGATTGATCCGGTCAGGACACACCAGACTGGTCCGATTGATAACCGAATTGATTCATTTTCTAAACAAACCGGATTGGTCCGCTAAACATGGCACTATGCAGTGATTTTAAGGGTTGGACTGATCCATTTTTTTGGGATATCGGATTGGTCCGGGTTGGCTTCTCAACTTCTCTTGAATATCTCTTCAAAATCTCATGATTTTCTCGCATCTTCGGGTCTTCATAACTTCTAATCCAAAACTCAGATTGGGACGTTGTTTCTTCCTACGTGTTCATAAACGTGAGATCTTTGACTTTTATTTTGGGTCCTCAACCTGATTCCTTGTGGAAATTACGCTTTTGCCCTTTTTCTTTGTCCTCTTTATTTTCTCTGCTTCTTTCGGTTTCTTTCTTTCTTTAATGTGTTAAATACCTATAAAATTAATAAGAAATACACACAACTCAGGATACTTGTTAGATGAAGTCGTTAGCACGGATATGAGATAAACTAATTCATTTTACGTTGTCCGAGGTAATAAAAGTCTATAAATTAAGGGGTAAATTTGGAAGAATTTATGCCTAATTAATAACCCATCTACCTCGCTTCCTCTCTCCTCCTTCAAATCCCCACTGATGCAAAGAACATTACCCAAAGCACCACATATACTCCACATATATTCGTCTAGAGCATCACATAGATGAAGAGGCTAAATCGAGATTCTGATCTGAGTTCTTTTTTCTCTTCAAACTGATCTTGTAATTTTTATGATCTTAGTTTCCTTCCTTACCCGGTCCAAAGTATATATAAACCTACTAACAATCTTCATATCTCGTTTAAGAATTTTCTCCTTTATAGATAAGAATAATCAAAAGATGGCTGACAATGGTCACACCATCATCATCATCATTGATCCATTGAGTTAACATCCAATCCAATTAGAGAGACCAAACCATCCACTGCCATGTCTTTTCCAGAACAACTCAGAAAATTCATTCATCCCAAAACAGAGATTTATCTCTTGGGACATTTTTTTACAGAAACTAGTCGGCATCGAACGGATCACATTGCTGAATGCGAGCAGAGTGCGAGGATGAGTATTTATTTTTCGGATCGTGATTTCGATCGTTAATCTCAGTGAGCGATCAAGTCACCGCCACACCACTCCCTCCCTCTCTCTCTCTCTCTCTCTCTCTCTCTCTCTCTCTCTCTCTCTCTCTCTCTCTCTATCTATCTATCTATCTCGCTCTCTCTCTCTGGATGGAGGCTTTATAAGGGGAAAAGAAGGATTTTGGGCGAAGATACAACATTATGAATATGAATATAAACATGGTAGTTTGGGGAAATGGGAAGGTCGGGTAGAGGCCGAGGAAAGGGTGAAGCATCTTTTTACAGTTGGATATTAGATAATAAGGTCTCTTCAAATACACACTTCCACATGGACAATCTCATTGAAAAGGAGATATAACTCCCATGTTTAGCATTTTATAGTATATAAAGGATATGTGACACAACTTGAGTTTAACGCTAAGAATTATCACAAGTGCAATTATAGACCTATGTAATGATAAGGAATGTGCCAATAAATGTAAAAAAAGTAGATAAACTTATCTCAGCTAACATTTCTTTAAAATGAAAACAATGATTTACCTTTTAAATGAACGCATGTGTTGGTTCAAATAAACATTGATATAGCGGCACATGATTTTATGTGTCAAATTCATTGCACTGTAAAGAAATTATAAAGCCCTTGGAGGTTAAGAATACATGTTGTAAATTTGTATAATTCTAAATTTATGTTTGAAATTGTGGAGGAAGTATTGTTTTCTGTAAGTTATATTCCCAACACATTAACCCACCAAATTGTTTTATGGGAAATGTTAAGAACCTTTGTATGAACTACAATAAATGTGGTGGTATTTTCCAAGTCAGCGATTCTTATCCAAAATAGTAACTTGACATGATTCCTATCAAAAAAAGGAACAAGGCCATTTAATGTGCATTCAATAGTTGTATAAGTGTATTTAATGTACTGTAGTATTTTCAATGTGAATCTGTTGAGAAGTGTATGTATACATGATTCATGGAACGTTAATTAATACTTAAGTACTTTGATTGCATTCTAATATTGAAAAATAACTAAGCATGTACATGAATCTTCAAAAGGATGGTAATGGATTAAATGCTCTAAAGTATAAATAAGTCGTTTCGTATCTTCGTATGGGTACAAAGATAATAGTGGAAAATTACATAAACATTATAAAATCATATATTTCTCTCAAACGAAATATATGATTCTTAATACTCGTATATTTGAGTAAATATGTTAGCACAATTGGAAGTAATAATATTGGAAAATCCTCTTAGTAATTTTTTGTACAAGATTAATGAATATGAATTTATTTCTAGGAAAATAAAGGTACCTTTGACAATTTTTAAGAGGATGATTTTAAGTAACAATTCCAATGCCTATTGTTGCATTTGACAATCATTGTTTGAGAAGTCATTAAATATTCTAACAAGTTATGATTATTAATTATGACATAAGACCATAATTAAAGCGCTCTCCGTTAGTGATAACATTACGCCTTATGAGATAACTGTGAATTCGTTAACGAGAGAGTAAGGGAAGTTCATCAAGGGGAATGGTCTCAAAGTCAATTAAAATAAAAAGAACTATTATAATTTAAATCTAACCTAAATGACTGGAGACCCCAAGAATTAGATTCAAAAGGACAGCCTATTATGTGAGATTCAGTTGGCATTGAGAAGAAACAAGTTCTTCTTCCCATTCCTAAAATGATTCGGTGCACTATCGGTCGCATGTAATAGGATAAATTTTATTTTTAATGATTTATGTATCTTGATCGTGCATGTCAACTAGGGTATTAGGAGGATATTCGTTACAGAAATCATGTACGTGAGTGATAAGGAGCAACTTCTTAGATAATAACAAGTGGCTATATTTCTAAATTCTCTAACACACTCATGAAATCAAGATTTGTCGAAGGCTAAAACGAACACAACAATGAGAACTCAGAATGTTTAGAGAAGTACTACGTGAATTATATTATCTCCGTTTACACAAGAAAGGTTCATCAATTCAAGACACCGCGTTCATAGATTGCCTAATTGATTATATAGTCTTTCATTTGGAAAGATTTAAGGCTAAAATCTATCTTTAGCGATGCAGCCCTTTTCTACTGATACTCTCTCTAATTTGTAATCATGTTCATTTGGTCCTTCACCCAAGTTTAATTCATGAGGAAAAAGATTTGTTATATCTTTATCAAATTGAAGACAAGTCTTCTATTTATAGAAAACAAAGTGTTTTTTTCAAGAAAATACATGCCTTTTCTTAACTGTCATTTTTTAAATGTTTTTTTCAAGAACATTCATAACTCATAGTGAACAATCACAACTTTAAGAGACAATTTTGAAAAAAAGTCACCACATAGATAACAATCACAATCTTTATCAATTTGTCAGAGGAAATGAAATAAATTCCCCATAATTTTCACACATAAATGGGGCACTTTGAAACCAAATTTCGGATTCATCATTTGTCTTAACAAATAAATATACAACGTGATATGTATTAATAGAAGGAACACATAGGTATTTGATTTTCACTACGTTTAAAGTGCGGATCCTACTTTTATAATGGCTCAAAGTCGAAAAATATATTAATTTGGTCAAAATATTACTTTGTGTAAAAGCACAATATTTTCCAACTTATGGTTGGGCTGGAAGGATTTCTATGCTGGATGAATGCTTTGGGTGAAAGGGAAGGATTCATACATCTCCTAACACCAATTATGTAAGTATAAATATCAACCACACCAATTCCATGTTATCAGGTGACTAGAGTTTCCACAATTCCATGTTCCACAATTCCATGTCCAATCACACCAATTATCTAAGTATAAATATCAACCACACGAATTCCATGTTCATTCAACTCTGAACACCTATGGTGAGGTCGTGATTGTGGCCTATCCTAAGAGAAAACTGACGCATTTGGCATTTTTGTATATTTTACAGGGTCGACTCTATAATTTTCGAGACCCTAGGTGAAAAAATCAAAATCGGGGTCCTTTTACATAATTTTTTTTAAGGCAAATGTGTTCTTCTCGCATTTTTCGATGCAAACCCACTTTTAATATTTCAAATCAATTTATTATACTAAAAATGAAATTACCATTTGTACCGCTCAATACAACCTAGTGTAAACCAAAACTGAAATGTGGGGTTTGCGCTAAAATTGATTTTTTTGGCAAATTTCACTACACCAAAATGGGTAAATTGGCACTCTTCCAGTGGTTAGCCTTGTCATGGTCATTGACCGTGACAAAAAAAAACATATTTTTTGTCACGATCAATGACCGTGACAAGTCCGTGATAAATGTACTTGTCACGGTCATTGACCGTGACAATCCTTATAATATTGTCACGGTCAAGGACTATGACATGTCCGTGACAAATGTCCCAGTAAAAAAAACCTTTCCCTTTCTTTTTTTCCCCCTTCGATTCTTCCCTCCTTTTTTTCTCTCTCTCTCTCTCTACGATGCTCTCCCTATCTCTCTCTCTCTACTTTCAGGTTAGTTTCTCTCTCTCTCTCTCTCTATCTTCCATTTATATACATATGTGTGTGTGTGTGTATGTGTGTGTATGTGCATGTGTGTGTGTGTGTATGTGTGTGTGTGCGTGTGTGTGGTGGGTGGGGGATGGGGAGGGGGTGGGGTTGTGTGTGTGTGTGTGTGGTGGGGAAGGGTGGGGGAAGGGGTGAGGGGAGGGGGGTTGTTTGTGTGTGTGTTTGTGGTGGTGGGGCAGGGTGTGTGTGCGTGTGGTGGGGGTAGGGAGGGGGTGGGGCTATTTGTGTGTGTGTTTGTGGTGGGGGAGGGCGGTTGGGCAGGGTGGGGGAATGGGGGTGGTGCAGGGTGGGGGGGGGGTAGGGTGTAGGGATGGATGGGTGGGTGGTGGGGTAGGGGTGGGGGGCTATGTGTGTGTGTGTATGTGCGCGTGTGCGTGTATGTGCGTGTTTGTGCGTAGTGTCCCTTGTAAACGAATTGATTGATTATTAATTTTTTTGGTAAATTAATATATGATTGCCCGTCATTGTAAATTAGTAAATCATATTATTAATTATGAAAGTAGGGTTGCCCCTTATTGTAAATTAATATATGATTGCCCCTCATTGTAAATTAGTACGGGATACACATTTGTTGTTGACATTGATTTTAGATTATAGTGGATTGCTGTCGGGTTGGTTAATTTTAAAAGTGGCATGACCACTGGATTATTGTCCATATGGGGATGGGATTTTTCACCTTTTTTTGAAAAATACTTTGTATATCGAACAA
This sequence comes from Sambucus nigra, assembly GCA_949130495.1. Taxonomy (NCBI): domain Eukaryota; kingdom Viridiplantae; phylum Streptophyta; class Magnoliopsida; order Dipsacales; family Adoxaceae; genus Sambucus; species Sambucus nigra. Next base: position 465,192,054 of record OX422209.1, on the reverse strand, counting down.
TATATATATATAGTATGATAATTAAATGAAACATACTTGAAATTACATATAGTGCGCTAGACCCAACCAATAAACATTCTTATTTACCATCTTTATTTCCATTTATAGGTTGTTTATTACCATTTTAGTAGAAAAGATACGATATTCAACCTTTTCCAAGTTTTGTTCTTTTTCAAAAGAATGAAAATCTAGGAAGGGTAGGTATTAACAAAGAGAAAGAGAGGGTAAATCGGATATTTTGTTTGGTGCACACCATCTTTAAAATGCAAAGTTTGAAATATTACTAGTACTCCGTTGGGCTACCTGCGTTTTTCCTCGTCACACTGCACCACACAATCTTCCAAAGACTTGTACTATTTCTCTTCCTCATTTTTTAGGTAAGAGACAAATGTACACTGTTCATGGTTATGTTGTGTTGTTTAGTGATGTTCTATACTAAATATTTTGTTTTTAGTTTTGAAGATATTGATAATCTAGCCTTCTCATTTTTTTATTAATTTCAGGATCAGAATCCAAACACTAACTAATGTAAACATTACATTTCATTGTGTCATAGAAAATTTATGATTGTATGTGTGGCTTGTTGTGTTTTTAAGTTTTTCAATGTTGTGCTTAATATTTGAGCATGCTATTTTGTTTTGATTAGTTGCATCAAAATTATTCCTGATTTGATGTGTATATGATAATGTCTCCATCAACTTTATTAAAAGTGGTTATAGGATTGTTTCTCCTATGCTACTCATGGAACTGCTTTCTAGGTTGTTGTTCTATGTTTGAGCTCAGACTTGTTATCATGTTATTTAAATCTATAGAATTTATTGTCTATGTGGGGGTGGGGCTTTGTGTGTGTGTGTGTGGTGGGGGACGGAGGTGGGGATGGGGAAGCGTGTATGTGCATGTGTGTGTGTGTGTGGTGGGGGGTGGGGAGGGGGTGGGGTTATTTTTAGTAATTGTACATGTTTGCATGTCTTCTTATAATCCATTTTGATCTGTACTAATAATATTTTTTTACATCAAATGTCTCCTTCAGGTATTAAGGAGAGGATGATGATGCTAGTTATGATGATGTCGTCTAGGCTCGGTGGTAACGGAGGCGACGAGGACTCCTTGGCCCCTAGGCTCCTTAAATATAGAAAATTGGGGATGGCCATTGAGAACAAGTCGGATCTATTAGCGAGATCCCTCGAGCTGGTAAAGACGATCATCAAGCCAGGGTATATGAGTTAGAAGGAGGTGCCATATGAGCTCAAGTTAGCTGTTTGGGTGGCACTACAAGTAATGTATTTATATTTATATGAATATTTCAATTTCAATTTCAATTTCAATTTCGATTTTGATTTTGATTTCGATTTCAATTTCATTTTATATTTATATTTATATTTATATTTATATTTATTCGCAACTAACATTGTATTTGTTGGACACGAACAATTCAGCCTGGATCCAAAGCTACGCGATTCCATCTTGGAGCAGTTGAGGAAGCAGCATAAGACGTGGAAGAAAATATGTGGACCTGATACTTTGGGAAGACACGAGAGTCCGTTATCCGAATGCATGAATCCATCCCGCCGATGGATCTGATCTCATTGGAAAATGGCAACAGTTCGTTGACAATGAGATCGGGGAGCGACAATTGGCATCTCGCCAATCGAGTAGGGAAAACCGAGAAAAAAAGAGGGACGTGTACTACTCCGATCGAACGTCTTACGCCGAGGTGGAGTATAGGATGATGGTAAGATTTAATTTTTCTATAACTCTAGAAATATATTATTCTGCCTTATTTTACTTTGCGGGGTCGATACTAATTTTACTTTATTTTATTTCAGGGGACAGGGAGTGGCCCTGGGGGTAGGCCACATAGGCTCGATACTTATGTGGCTCTTCGAACGAAGAAGGGGAAGGACAAGGAGGTGTCCCCGAGCATCGCGTCCAGGATTGTAAGTTATCTGACAGTTTACTTTTTGTTAATTACGTTATAATTTTTTAATTTATTTATTTTACTAATCATGTGCTTTTTGTCGTTTCAGGCAAAACTTAAGGAAGTGCATGAGTCGCAGTCTGATGCCGACAAGGCATCTTTGTCCACAGACACACCCAGCCAAGTGCTTGTCTCTGATTGCAAGGGGAGGACAAGGGGGTGAGCTCGTGGGTGGCCAAATCTAGGATCATCGGATTGGAGACGAGCGACACCGGGTTGGCTCGAACGGTGAACTCGCATGACGCAAAGCTGTCTCGTTTGGAGGCGACGATCAAAGGTATGTTCTCATTCATGAAGCATTCGTTGGGAGGAAAACGCAAGGGGAAAGGGAATGAGAAGGTGGTGGAGGAGGAGGTGCAAGAGGACGAGGTGCAGGATGGCGAAGATGTGGACCTCGCTGCTTCATCACCAAAACGTGCGGACTTTGATGATCCACTTCCCTATTTGTCTCCCTTCGACCGACCGATGTTGACACTTGGTTGGTCGAGCATGTTTATAGTGGACGTATTTAATGGCCAGTGGATAAGGCGGGGGTTAAGGGACCCGAATCTTGACCAGGGTGGACTAGTTCATGGATGTGAGCTTCAAGACATCAAGTCCAAGGTGCTCGTCACGCATGTGATACCTGGGAAGGAGAACTCCCCATTGTGGTTGCGCGAACAATGCGACACGATGTATATCAGTGGGTGTGTGAATTTGTATATCGTGTGGCGTACTCACCTCCTCAGAGTTAACCTTACCCAAGACATGTAGTGACATTATTTGAATTGAAATGTATTATTTTTGAGTTGGTACATTTGAATTTTTTTTAAGTTGGTATATTTGAATTATATTTGGAGTATATCGTGATGCATATTGTCTCTATTTTGAATGTATATTTTCACTATCTCTATTTTATTTGGATATATAATGTTTGAACAGGTACAACGTTGCTATAACAGGTATAAATATACTACTGGGCAGTGGCAGTGGCCATACTGCCCAGCAGATTTTTTTTTGAATTCTGCCCATAATTGTCACGGTCAATGATCGTGACAATTTTTTATTAAATGTCGCGGATTTGTCACAGTTTATGACCATGACAAAACTTGTCATGGTCATAGACCGTGACATGATCGTGACAATTCTAATGAACTTGTCACGATCAATGACCGTGACAAGTCTGTGACAAAAAAAGTTTTCACCCCCTGAATTATCACGGTCATTGACCTTGACAAGTCCAACTTGTTAAGGTCAATGACTGTGACAATTCAGCAGATTTGGTGTAGTGTTTTGAATTAACAATTTTTTTCTCAAATTTTCATCATATAGATAACTGAACCTTGACCAAAATAATTGAAATCCAAAATTTGAAAATTAACTTTAGGTATGGTCATTACAACTTCCCCAACTACTGGTTGAATGTATCAAAAACTTTCAAAAAAATCTAAAAATATATTAGAGTACATCATTTTTTATTTAGTCAATTTTTTAACGAAAATAATTATGTTTACCAATTGGCAGAAATAACTTAATTTTCCCAAAAAATGAACAAAAAAATAAGATTAACATTATTTTATGGGTCAAATTATTTTGACTGAAATAATAATGCATATCAAAATTTAAACTCAAAATCTCCTAATTATTTAAAGCTTAGCCTACTTAGGTTTAAAGTGAGTATGCAAGTTTATTTATAAGAAGATGTTGGAAGGACATTCCCACATCCAAGTGATGTGAGACTTCCCCAAAGCACTCAAAGATCAATTTTTTTATGATTTAGTCACTACCTAATACGAATTAACGGACGATTTGTTTAAAATAAAAAAATCCTAATAAGTACCAAAAAGTGTACATTTTATACCCCGAATAGACATATTTTAGTTGTTAATTCTCGATAATAATGGTCATATGCGCGTAAATATTTATTGTGCAGGTTGATTTTTATTTGCGGAGTTCAAATGCTTATTTCAAGGCAAATGCGCATCAAATGGAGCTAATTACCTAGCCCCGTAACCTCACCCGAGCCTAAACATGTCCCTAAACCTACCCCGAAGCCCGTGTGTGTTTAGTTTGTACCCTTTTTATATTTTTGTATATTTTTACTTTGTGTCATTTTATTTTTAGGGTTTATTTTCGATTTATTTAGAATTTTTAGCTTTTATTTTCTATTTGTATATTCTTTAGTGTGATTTTATTTTATTTTGATTTTATTAGTTTTTATTAGGATTAGATTTTTTTAGGATTTCATTTATTTTTTTAGACTTTACATTTTTTTAGGATTTTAATTTTATTTTTAATAGATTTTAATTTCTTTTTAGTTTTATTTTTAATTGAGTCTTTATTTTATTTTTAGAGTAGGATTTTATTTTTTTTAGATTTTTAATTTTATTAATTTCATTTTATTTTTAGTTAGTAATTTTATTTTAGGTCAAAATTAAACACACACATCACCCTAAAATCTATACACCTTACTACACCTAAACAACCCCCACCCAGACCTATTTTCGCTACACTCTCACCACACACCAACACTCCCATATTCATCTTCTTCCCCCACACCACCCTCTTTCCTCAACCCTCCATTAACACACACCACACTGAACTACACCCATTTCCTCTCTCATCCATTAACACCACATATCCACCACCTCACCCATGACCCATATGTCGGAGACCTGCGGCCATCCCATTTCCGGCGAACCTGCCCTGCGACCCATCCTCGCACCTCTCCAACCCTAGAAGCCTCCTACCCGCCTCTCATACCTAGCTTAAATCGAACCTTAACCCGTAACCCACGACCCATCGAATCGAGAATCCAAGCCCATAAACCGTGACCCTCGAACCCGTCACCACCTGCCTTATGCACCTACATCTTTCGACTCAAACCCGGTTCTACCAAGCTCTCCAATCGAACCTCAAGACCCGGTTTCAAACTATTTCATCCAAGCCAAATACCCACTTCTCATTTTACACCCAAAGGCAAAATCGTGTTTCTCACCTGTAAAAACAAAGACAAGCCAAATGTAAAATAAACCAAATACCCCACATGCCTCATAAATATCATTTAACCCCTTACCCATTTTGCCCCTCAGGCCTTATTAAACCCCCATTTCCTATTATATCCTCTTAAACATATCATATTTTTATTCCCTCTTCCAATTACCCCACTTCCCATATGACGTCACTCCCAAACCCAATGTTCTTGCATTTTACCAATACCCAATTTACCCCAATGCTCCATGTGCCTAGTACATAAGAAGACCATGCTCATTCAAAGGGATCCAATTAGGGTTTTAAAGAGTTGGACCGAGAAATACATTATATTTTTAATTTTTTTAGTTAGGTTTTTATTTTTATTTTATTTTTTTAGAGAATTGTGAGAAATTAATTGTTGAGTGATTCAATGAAGTGGTTGTATGTAATTAAATATCATGGAACGCTCAAATTGAATGGATGTTGCTCAATTTCAATGGAGGATTATAGTCCAATTTTGCAAATCAAGGAGTCTTGTTTGAAGATTTGTCCTCTTACCCTTCTATTTTATTTTTTTATAAACTTTATTATTAGCTCATCATGTTTAAAATCATGTTAGGCTAGATACCCTTTTAAGGGGTGGGATGAACATTTTTTGATGTTAATATTCCTTTAATTAGCCTTTTAAAATTAAATATCTCTTTGATGATTAATTTTTCACTCTTACTTTTGTATTTATGCCTCGAGAGAGGGTAAATAATTTTCGAGAGAAAATCATAATTCTAGTTATAATACCCATTTTAGATTCGAACTAGAGATAGGGGTCTCTCAAGTGTGGTGTTATGATTTGAATTTCAACTCTAAAATTTTATTTCTATGATTTAAACTAGTCTACTAGATCGATCCTAGTGGGTGATCTATTAAATGATGTTTAGATCTACTTTTCAAGAGTTGTAGGAGTGTTAAGTTTAATTAACTTAAATATTATTATTCAAATTACATTTGCAACGAGAGTTGATTTGTGAATTTGATACTAACTTGGGATAATTAATTTTAATGAACTAATTAATCTTGATTAACTAAAATATTTTGAGTCATCCTATCCTTTAATTGTTCTCACTTTTATTTTCTCACTAATCTCATATTTTAGATTTTTATTTAGTTAGATTTACTTAGTTTCATTTTTATCTCATTTTTTTAGTTAGTTTTTTCATCTCTCATTTAGTTTAGTATAGTTTCATTCACCTTTGATAATTGTTTTAATATTGAAAAAGCTAAAAAAAATAGAAAAAGTAAAAAGTCCAAAAAATAAAATAAAAATTGAATTACAATTGTTTCCCCTCACTTTACCCCTTGAAATGGATTGATACCATTACTTACCTCTACACTTTAATTTGATATATTTTGTAGGTAATTGAGGTTTTGATTAACTTGGCTTCAACAACGACATTCACACAAAAGCAAAGTTATCAAATCCCTTATAAAATGAATGTTTAGCATTAGAGTGGGTTCAGAATTTTTTGGGAACACTTTTTAAGGGGTAAAAATGTTTAGCATTGGAGTGGTTTTATTTTTTTGGAGGCCTTTTAATGTGGTAAACTATAATTTTTTTTCATAACTTTAATTTTTAAACAATTTTTTTAGTCCTAATTTTTTTATACTATTTTTTTAAAATTTCAAGGCCCTGATTAATAAGGGGTCCTAGGTGAAGACCTAATTGGCCTAATTGTCTTATCCCTATAGCCAACCCCGATAGTTTAATTCTACTTTATTGACACATATATAATTAAATATGACCCTCCTTTACTTTATAAACATGTATATATAATTAAATATTACCCTCCTTCGTATCATTGTCTTCAACAAAGTCACTCATTTGACCTCGCTATTAGATGCCACAGACTTTAATAGATGATGGTTGAAATACTTTTTGTTCTACCAATAGTAAATAACTCTTACCTATAGCAGTTACTATCTCCACCTCTCTCTCACATCATAAACAAAATTTATTCGATTTTTTAGTTCAATTGAGTTGTTGTTCGCAATAATAAGATGTGTTATATAGCATACAATACTTAAAATGAATTACTGTTATAATTGGAAACAAAGTCTTTTATTAAGGGAGTTTTTATTTAAGACCCAATTATCTGTTATAACCCCCATTTTATTTAAGCCGACACTCTTGGGCTTAAATTTATTTATCACACCAAGAGAAGGGGTTTAGTGAAGAAAACAAATATTCAATATTGAATGAACCCTTGATTAGACAACCTCCTTCACTTTATTAAAAAGGGCTAAGATCCATTTTTTCCTTATTCATACACACAAAAAATGGAGACATTTAAAAAAGATTGGTTAAAAATGAGATTTTTTTATAGCAAGTTATTGATTGAAATTATTGTTCTTCTTCTTTATAATATATATCAAAACATGAGTCCCATAAACAAGACCAAACAAACGAAACTTAAATTTCATAATAAAAAAATTGATAAAATTAAAATGAATCAATTGTTTACTAGACAAACTATATCCATAAAGTAAATGATTTAATTTGTAGGATTTCGGTGCTTCCACAGGTTTATTTAGTCGTATTCATCACATGGTTTCATTGCAGGGAGATGGTCACCATAGATGTGTATAAGGGAGGATATGTTTTTTCTTTGATAATTTGTTATTTAAAGATAATGTTAACATGTTATTATGGAGTTTTAAAGCAAACTAAACATCTTCGGTTATGAAATCAACATCATAATTTATCGGTGTGTTGGTATAGATGTCATTTTATTGGTAAAATGTGAACATATTGAACCAAGGTAACAATCCAAAGAATTATAATAAGTCCAGACACAACCAATACCAAAAACAATACTACAGCCCAAAATACAAGCCTAACACGAGCCCATAACAGATTTACAACCAAGCCTAACTAAAATTAGGCCTGTAAACGGATCGGATCAGGAAAATCCAAATCCATATCCATTTATGTTAAACGGATTCGAATCCGATCCATTTATTAATCGGATCGGATCAGGCAAATCCAAATCCATTTCCGTATATGTTAAGCAAATTCAGATCCGATCCAATTATCCGATTATCTGTTTATGTTAAACTTGATTTTCAACAATTTTTTTAACTTTTATTTTATAAATTTATTTTGCAAATGTTCTAAAAAAACAGATAATGAAATAAACAACTATTATAATAAATATTTAAAATATTATTAAATACAATATTTATTAATTAAAATTGTATTATATATATATATATATATATATATATATATATATATATATACACACACACTAGGGTATGTCCGTGCCTAAAGGCACAATAATATTCGGGAAAGCTAACATAATCATAATAAACAACGATCGACCCGATTTAATTTCAATATAAATAAGTTAAATTTAAAAAAAAATGGCCAAAGTGCGCTTTATTTGCCGGACTATCCACCTGTTTAAGGTATAAAAAAAACTATTCAACAAAGAAATAAATAGTGACTCATACGTCAACTATCTAACAATATTGAATGACAACGTAACCCAACAACATTCCAATATCAGAGTGAGCCATCCAGATAATAAACTTGCAACTGGAGTCTACAATAACATATTGCATACCATTTTTGTTGAGTGTCCCAATATAGATAATATGTATGTTCTTTTAACAGTTAATCCATATAACTGTATGAGCATTCAGTATATCATGCTTGTAATGGAGCAAAAGGTACAGAAACAACACCAACACAACAAATAAACCAAAAGCTGGCTTCTTGCACAATCAGCTATCATCATTCTTTTGTTGGAGTTGTTCAAAACTGCAGATGATCATGAAACTTGCATTTTCTTTTTCTTCAAAAACTCCAATGAGTCTTGTAATCATTGGTTAGGTGGTATCCCCTTTAAGATAACAGGTTCTAGTCCAAAACTTATGCGCTTTTTCCTTTTTGAAATATGTGTTTTATCATTATTGTCTTCCTCCGAGTCTGGTAAGTACACTTTCTTCTCCTGAGCTGCAAGCAGTTGGACAATGTCATCTGAGAGAATTCCCTTATTACGCTGAGACTCTTGCGTTTCAATTTCTTTTATATCTCTGGTGCTTTTATCCTTGTGTGATTGTCGTGGGGTATGTTGAACCTATTGCCTCCGACGTTCCTTTCCTTCACGAATAACCCTAACCTTATTTTGTGTCTGAAGTTTTGTAATCTCTTCACCTTTTAGAATTTCATGTTCTAATGTGTATTCTTCAGGGGCATCGGAGTCATCACTGCTATCTTCTTTTCTTCCCGACACTAATGTTGTTTCTCTCCTTACAATTTCTTTAAGAGAAAAAATGTTAAACATCCAAGCATAATTAATTGTATTTTTCTAATAAGAAAATCTAGATCAGACCTTATTAATCAATTTATCTTAAAAACTCTAAAACTAGTCAAATCAAGCTCAGGGCAGTGAGCTCAAACAGAACCACAAATAAGCCCAATGATCCGGTTGGAATGCAAATAAATAACCCCAATCCTCCAGTTGTACTAAGGTGGTGTTTGGAATCACTGAAGAAAAAGAAGCCATATACATAAGAAACTCATGTTTTGGTGGAGCATCCTTTACCACGGTGTTATGAATCATCAGAAGATAAAATAATGACTCAGTGTTATGAGCAGACTATCATAAGAATCATCATAAATAAATAAAAAAATTACTTAGTTTAAAACATTACCTCAGTGATGTGGGGGACCGAATGCCGATGGTGGTGGAAAATAATGATGGTATAGTGTAGTTTTAATGGACGAATGAGGGAGGTTACGGTGTTTTTAAGGAAGACAGAAAAATAAGAGTAAGAAAACATGGTGCTTGGGAAATTTGTGGTGGATCATCGCCCAAGAGAGAAAAAAAGAGAACCTTGTGTATAGGACAATCACCCCTGTCCACCTGCTGTAAATCGATAACTTAACAATGCCCATGCCCTCTAGAACTTAACACAACAAAACCTGCCTTTGATCTAGCTAAGGTGCCTTGACAGTGCATATGAAGAATTATCTATCATTGGTATTGGGAACTGCATTTTCCATGCTAAAAACTCTAGGTCCAAACACCTCAAAAACGCCATACTATAGTAATGAACTCTTGATCTTAGTATCCATGTAGATAAAGCATTCAATTTCTTATTAATGAATCACAACCTGAAAATAAAACCAAAGACGCAATACATATTTAGTAATTCTAATTTAAAATTGCTTCTACATCTCAATAAAAAATTAATCCTAAAAAATTTTGCTTAAAAAATTCGGAAACATTTTAAATAAAGGTTGGGGTTGTGGGTAAGTAAGCTCAATCGTAGAAACTCAGCAATCCTAATCTTGAGATGTTTGTCAATCATAGAAACTTCCTCTCGAATGGAAAGCAATGCATCAGCAGAAGAAATGAATGCGCGGTAGTTCACAACTTCCATCTCTTACATCTTCCTCTGAATTCTTTTAGCATTGATTCGTAAAATTTTCGGTTCCTTTTGAAGGCAATCGAGAGTGAATGCAAGTAGCTCATAAGCATAGGTTTGTTGAGCCATAGAAGCCAATGGGAGAAGATCTGTTACAAAACAAATATCATATGTTTAATACTAACACTAACAACCCAAAATAACAGAGTAAAGGTTCCCACACTGACAAACAGATCTGATGCAACCCAAAATGTCCCTTTCAATTGGCATCTGCAAGTAAATACACAATTTACATGCGATATAATGTTTTTTTACTAAGGGAAGAAAATTCTTTACTAAAAGAACATAATTAAATGGTCGAATATAAATGGTAAACTAATGCAACCCTAATTTATAATGCAACTCACAGAGACTACAATGGATGCATTCTTTTAACATTATGCCATCACCCACATGCTATGTCATTACCGAGACAAATAAAGTAGGAAAAAGTATCAAGTATAAATATATCAAGCTTGAGATCGCATAACTATGACATTCCTGGATGAGCCAACATTATACATATAGTGTATATATATACTAGAACAACAACATATATATAGTAGAACTGTAACATATATATAGTAGGAACAACAACATACATAGTGTATATATATACCGAATGTCTAAAAATCAAATCCCAACTTTCAAGTGTCAACATAATCTCATGGGCAGGTATTCTAAAGGTATTTTTCGAACATGGTCTTTAGAACATAACATGAGCAGGTATTCAAAACAGTCATGAACAAAGCATCCATGTATGAATAACCAACCATCAATACCAACAACCCCTAGTGTTAAACATCATATATGTCCTCAATTTCATTGTACTTAGGTTGAGTATGATTTTTTTTGGTGGAACAATAATTAATCTACATACCTTTGACTCCAAGAAGACTTGCATTGGCAATCATTGACCTCAAATAAATGTTTAATTTCCAGCCGAGGTTCAATAAGCAGAGGCAACTTAACCTGTATAAGAAATAAATTATGGACATAGAAATAAGTGAACGCAACTTAATGGTAAATCCCGTTCTGATAAAAGTGCACTATACAAAATATTATTTTATGGAGAAAAAAGTACATTTCATTCAAAAAATACATATGTATGTAAACTGACACGTGTGCAAATGAGTAAAGCAAACATATATTTCGTCCCTCCATTTTTCAGAAATGAAAATTACTATAACATGTTAAATATAAAGCTATAAAAGTAAGAAATTACTAACACCTGTCAAATCTAAACTAAAGCCCTAATTTTTCAAAGTAAAAGGAACTCTTTAACTACATAAATACATGATCTTGAAATAATGGGATTATGAGCACGCATTTTTTTAGTAGCATATTCATAAAATGATGCAATGCATCAAAATTATACACAATCCCTCAATTTTGATCATTGGTTCAACCAAAATTAAATATGGCAGCGAAATAGAAAATGTTTAATGAACCTTGGTTATGGATCGACATATATGTGGCAGGAACATCTCTAATTAACACCCCTCACAAGGCCTATGGTGAGAGGTGCGTGGCATCGAGCTGAGAGGTGAGGGGATGAAGGGTGTGTGGTGGCGGCAGTGAGCTAAGATGTGAGGGGATGATGGGTGGTGAGGGAGTAGTTGGAGAGATGAGGGTGAGAGAGGGAGTACAAAATTAACTAAATGCTAAGTCCCTCTTATTTATTGACACCACACAAATACGATATAAACTAGGTGACATATGTATTTGCAGGTAACTAAATGCTAACTCCCTATTATTTATTATTCATAAATTAAAAAAGAGATAATATAGAAAGTAATAAATTGCTCACACCAAAACAGTTTTATGCCCTGAAAATAGCCTAAAGAATACTTTGATTTTATAGCATGGTCCATTTATGTCTATAATATGCACCTATGTGACATGAAGACAGTCAGTCAAAAAAGTGCCAAAGAAGATCCTCATACCAAATGAAGGTTTGATCAGTGAGCCATTCTATCCTTTTATGCATCTTGTGACATGAACATAGTTTACATATGTAGGTCGAGTATGATTTTTTTTGGTGGATCAGTAATTAATCTGCATACCTTTGACTTCGAGAAGACTTGCCTTGGCAATCATTTATCTCAAATAAATGTTTAATTTCAAGACGGGGTTCAATAAGCGGAGGCAACTTAACCTGTTTAAGAAATAAAGTATGAACATAGAAATAAGCGGAGGCAACTTAATGGAAGATCCAGTTCAGATAAAAGTGCACTATACAAAATATTGATTTGTTGAGAAAAAAGTGCATTTAATTCAAAAATACATATGTGTGTAAACTGACACATGTACAAATGAGTAAAGCAACCATATATTTTGTCCCTCCATTTTTCAAAAATGAAAATTACTAAAACCTATTAAATATAAAGCTATAAAAAGTACAAAATTACTAAAAGCTGTCAAATCTAAACTAAAGCCCCATTTTTTAAGAGTAAAAGGAACCCTTTAACTATATAAATACATGATCTTGAAATAATGGGATTATGAGCACGCATTTTTTAGTAGCATATGCATACAACGGCACAATGCATCAAAATTATACTCAATCCCCTAATTCAGAACATGGGTTCGACCAAAATTAAATATGGCAGTCGAATATAAAATGTTTAATGAACTTCGGTTATTGATTAACATATATATGGAAGTAGCATCTCTAATCTACATCCTCGCAAGGGCTGAGTCGAGCAGTGATGGCAGTGAACTAAAAGGTCAGGGGATGAGGGGGGTGTGGTGGTGGTAGTGAGCTGAGATGTCAGGGGATGAAGGGTGGTGAGGGGATGAGGGTTGAGAGGAAGTAGTTGGAGATATGAGGGTGAGGGGATGAGGGTTGAGAGGGAGTAGTTGCCTTGGGATCCAGAAGAAGTTGTCATTTTTCGTGATGCCATTTTTGACCCTCTAGCTATCATAAGCCATGAAATTAGTGAGGAGATAAACATATGTAATGCCTCTAGCAAAATGGTTTCAAAAACATATGAATAACCAACCTTCCAAACCATCAAAATCAACTAACCCTTATGGGTTGGTCGAAAGCTATGCGGAAAACCACGATTCTTATAGTCTGGTAAAGCTTTGTAGCACACACAATCAAGTCTGTAGTGACCAACATGAGTGTCAATTACTCGCTGAATAAAATTAATACAATATTTTTCACTAAAATGAATCAAAATAAAAAACACATATTTTGAACATAAAATATAGAGTACAATGCAACCACCAAACCAAATGAACAACAATATAGTCATGTATGAGCATAGAAAATAAAATGCACTGGATATAAAATATTGCCTTCATCCCACATTGCTCTAATACATAGACCATAATGATTCTAAAAGGATTCATTATAGCATCATTAGTACTTTTAATTATAATAGCAGGGGTACTTTAAAACACCAATGAGAATCACCTAAGTTGGCACATAATTTGTGGATCACATAATTAGTGGATCACATAATTTGGAGAATCAATTGAGTTAAACACTAAACTTAATATATTTCACAATTGGTACATTCTAAAAAATTCAATATAGTTTAGGGATTAACAAAATTCATTCTAAAAAATGCAAAACAACTTGATCTCAACCCATAATCAATGAAATTTTGGTATTAACAATATATCAAGCTACTCTCATGAGAAAATATGGCGAAATGCAAACAACAACTCAATAAAAAATGTTGTAACCGTAATGAACCCAAAAACCCCAGAAAATCCCAGAAACCTAAAATAAAAAACCCAGAAAATCCCACAATAGCACCATTAATAGAAAATACAGTTAACATTAGCACCACTAATAGAAAAGCATTAGTAAGAATAAATAAATACAAATGCACATAATTAGTAGGATGTATTGATGTTTTAATCAAACTAACCTAGACATCAACATATGCAAGTGGATCGAAAATAATACAACTCTAATATTGAGTGCACCTCACGAGTAACCCCAACTTGAAGGTCTTGAAAATCCCTAAAAGGAAAAAGAAAAAGATATTAGAGAGAATCTTCACAAAACCCCGATTCCTGATAAATGTATAAAAATACAACACAACATTTGAACATCATTTTGAACCCACAAAACCCCTAAATATTAAAAAAATGAATTTGAAAACCCATATCCAAACATGATTTTGAACCCTAAAGAGGGTTTCCAAAAGTGAGATCTTACTGTGATGAAGGTTTGATCTGCAAAACAAAAACACAAAAATAAAATATGGAGAGATAAATAGATATAAAAGTGTAAAAAAATCAGATATAGAGACATATCTAACTGTGGCATGCTTTAGGTTGATCGGAGATGGTCAATGGTGAGTGGGAGGAACAAAAAAAAAAGCGCGGGGAAGGATAGAGGTTTGTGTGGTGGTAAACATAGAGTATACCTAGTAGTGAAATTTAGGCAACGATGGAATATGTGAGGCAGCGTCACGACAGGCGGTGGAGTGGAAGCTGATGGGATTTGTGTTGTAGGGAGGGTTTGTGAATCGGGAGAGAGGAGAAAGAGTTTTGTGTGTTGGATGTGATTGGTTTAGTCAAGTTTAATGATTTACCCTTCTTTTTGAATTTTGATGTAGAGGGGTAAATAACTATGAGGGTGGAAAAAGAGGGGGAAATCATATTCTTAAGGGGTAATAGAGGTATTGGGAGAAAAAACTCATAAAGCTGACATCATCTTTTGATCTTATGACACACATGAGTTTCCTACTTTATATATATTAAAAATATTAATCAGATTGGATTATTAATAGGTCGAAGTATATGAATCCAAAACCTCTCCATTTAATAAATAGGTAATTGGATAATCGGATAATCGAATTTTAGGCATGATATATATCCGCTTAAATGGATCGTATTCGAATAAAATCCGACCATTTGATAGCCCTAACTGACATCACCAACCAACACAACAATACCCAAACTCAACAACCAATAGCCCAAATAAAAAACCCGATCCAACTAAAAATAGTGGGCAAAAACATGAACAAAACCAGTATACTAGACAATAGGAGAAGCAACCACGTGTTAGAGACATCACCACGTTACCATGCGCATGCATCCACACGTGTAATCACCACCCAAATACCTGATCAACACATATCCATTAAATCTAAACGGAGATATCAACTACAAAATATCAAAACATCTGCCAAACTCATCTCTTAGCATCTACACTGTCAACCATAACCACCATTTTCAACCATATTCTTCTCCTCAACCATCAAAAGTTCAACCTAGAGACTCCATGGAAGAATTCATCATCACTTTTACAAAATACCATAACTTTACACTCAAACCAAATCCAGCAATACAAAATATTAAAGCTCAACATCCAAAACAAATCTACCAACATCAAACCAAAAGCAATCCATTATGAACACGAGACTACCATCCAACCTTCATATGACAGAACGTGTGCTACAATAAGACTTCCACAGAAGGCTCCATTACTAAAGAATAATCTAAAAAACCCACATGCCATTATGAAACAAGACCCACCCATAAGTCGGTTTGAGAAGGACACACTAAAGATAAATTCATGAAAGAAGGAAGATACCCCATATAGAAGCACACTTCAAGCACACAACTAGATCTTCCAAAGAATACTACCATCAAAGAATAAGACCATAAGAAATAATTAATATACCAGCATCCAAGAATCCCAAGCATCTCAAGGATCATGCATGCAAACAAGATGAAAGCTCCACAAGGAAGAACACTTCAAGCCTATAAAAGGAAATCAACAAGGAAATCACTTTTAAAAATAAAGGACCCTCAACATCAAGCCAAACACTGGGTGTATCAAAACCACAACTTCAATTATTCAGAATATTTTCATTAATTCTCCATTGCTTATATATTTCCCAATTCTTCTAACTTTTATCCATATCCTTCCATTTGCATATAGCATTTTGAATTATATTTTCAATTTCCTTATACAATTGATATTCATCAGGAAAAATATTATTGTAAATCTAATTATTCATGGACCTCCAAATTGTGTATGTCCCTGTAGAAAAACAAACTTCTTTATTAAACTCTAAAAAGATTTGCTTTTAACAAAAATGGACCTAATTTCATCACCAAAGTATTTAAGTTCCCTATTATTCCCATTAAAATGTAGACATTTAGCTATATATTTTTTGAAAACTCATAACAGAAAAAAAGATGATCCCTGCGCTCCACTTCTCTATTACACAGAATTCATGTATCCTCAGTGATAACTCCCCAAATTTTCATCATATAATTAATTATCAATTTATTAAGACAAGCTAACCAAAGCATAATAGAAAATCTAGGTATTCTCTTAGATAACCACACAACATCCATCCGTTGATTTTTCTACCTCCCATTTCTCAACACTTCATATGTGTCCTTGCAATTAAAATCCCCATTATTTGAAGGAATCCATGTAATCCAGTCTTCCCTATTCACTTAGGGTCTAACATTCGTATAATTGACCACAACTAACATAAATGATACAGGCCTCGGCATATCCCATTCTCCATTAGTAATAAACTCCACAATGGTAGCATATTCTCTGCTAACAGCATCATAGACAATTCTTCTTCCATGATAATCAATAAGGGTCCCTCTTCATTCCAATGGTCCACTAAAAATGAAGTATTATTACCTCTTCCAATATGATATTTTATTAACTTTTTAATTTCATCTCTAAGTTTTCATAGCTTTCTCCAAGTCCAAGAACAATTAGCTTTTAGTTTCACTATCCAAATTGATCCTCCCTTAATAACAAATTGATCTTCCCTTAATAACAACAAAATGAATTCAATAAACCCGTAAGGAATATATCTTTCTAGATAAATCCCATATGTATTTGAACATGCAAGATTTATTCCACTCCATTGAACCTTTCACTCCTAAGCCCCCTTCTTAGTAGGATAACAGACATCATCCCAAGCCACTTAGCCCCATATTTTATTAAATTCACATAAGTTCATATAAATCTGCTCAAAATTTGATTTATTCCTTTATCATTCCCTTAGGTAAATCAAATATACTAATTCAATATACAATAATTCTTCTTAGAACATAGATAACTTATTGAATTCTGCCAGCACAAGAAAGCTAAATGTTAGTCAAATTCCTCACCTTAACCATAAATTTATAAACCAAGATCTTACAATCATAATTCTTCAATCTTGTAGAAATAAAAGGAACCCTCAAATATCTAACAGGAAGTAACCCCTGATTCATGCCCAACATGTTACACAACCTATCTTTAATTTCATTATTAACCCTTATAAAAACGATGTCACATTTAGAGTAGTTAGGACCCAATTAGAGAGCTCTTTAAATTCTTTCAACACTTTATTTTTAATCCCAATAGAATTTTCATTAGTACCAGCCATAATAATAAGATTATTAGAAAACATGATATGAGATAGGTTCAATTGTTGACAGTGGGGGGTATACCATCCATCATCCAACCAAAATTTTCCATCACCGGTAGGAATAATTAAAGAGACATTGGATCACCTTGTCTAATCCCATTAGTACCTCTAAAAATACTACCAATTCCTCCATTGATTTTAACTGAATAACTTGGAGTTTGAACACACTCCATTATCGAATTAATAACAATATCAGAAAAACTCCATAGCCTTTAAAACACTAATAATAAACTTCTAATCAACGGAATCATAAGCCTTCATTAAATCAGTCTTCAAAGAAAATCTATAAATTCCTTTGTCTAAATAGTAACCCTTTATAGTTTCCTGCATAAGCAATATATTATCATAAATATTCCTACCTTTCGTAAAGGCAGATTTCCTATCGTTGATAGGGTTAGGAATAAAGCCTCTCAATCTTCTAACGATAATTTTGTAGATGATTTTATAGGTAGTGTTTTAACAAGATATAAGCCAGAGTCTTTCATAGTGGAAGAACTAGTCACTTTAGGAATCAGACTAATCAGAGTATTGTTCCATTCTCTTATCACTTTACCTTTACTAAAGAAATATAGAACTTCCTCACTCACACTTTCCCCAAGAATATCCCAATTTTCCTTTAAAAAAACATGTGCATTATAACCATCAGGGCCAGAAGCTTTCTTAGGATCAAGACCAAAAATAACCATTTTAATTTCCTCTTAGGTTACAGCTCTCTAAATTTAAATTTTCTTCTCCTCATTAAGCAATCTTTTTATTATCCCTCTGATTCTATCATCATCAACAATTCCTACTCCATTTTTAGAATCAAGAAGATTTGAAAAAACTTCATAACCTCATTTTGCACTAAAGCTTATCCACTGACAGTATTACCATGCTCACCTTCAATGGATAAAATTTTATTCCTTAAAATATGGCCATTAACGTTTTATGAAAAAAAAGTATTTTTGTCCCCCAAATCTAGCAATTGAACTCTAGACTTCTGTTTGTAGAATTTCTCTTCCATACCTCTCCACTGAAGGTACTTCATAAGACACTTTTTTCTGCTATTTAATAAGTTGTTATCCCTCCCTATCCATTAATTTCTTTTGAATGCCACTAAGATCCACATTTTTAGTATTAAATCTAAATGAAATGTTTCAGAACCACTTTTTATTCAATCTTTTAAAATCAACATTTAACAATTTGAGCCTCATCATCACAGTAAATATAGAATTACCAACAATTTCAATCTCCCAACACTTTTTGAGAATCTCTGAAATAATGGTTGCTTCATTCAAAACTCAAAAAATTTTAAGGGCCAATTGATTCTCTCCGTCTGATTTTGGATAGTTAACACGAGAAACTCCAGGAAGATCCACAATTACCTACATTCCATAAACATCTTCCATAAAACCTAATTGCCTATAATTTTATTAATTTTACTTTGGATATTAGCATCACCTTCTCTACCATTACTCCTACTAAACTAACTCCCCTTAATAGGAATATCTTCAACTTTAATATATCTAATTCAATCATTAAAATAAAAAAATTCATCCTAATCAACCCCATTCTCTCATAATCTTTCATCAACAATTATAATAACATTACAGTAACCTCCTATAATCCAAGACTCCAAATTATAAAGCCTAACCACTCTCCCCAAGTAAATCCATAAACAATTCCTAGGATATATATTATTGAGACCATAAACACTACTAAAACGAAGGATTTTTTAGTACTTTTAGTAGTGGATCTAACAGACATGGCTCGAACAATTTTACTAAACAACTCAACTTCAAAAAACTTAGGATTCCATCCCAACTATAATCTCCAAGGGCCATTAATGAGAGTGTTATGATGAAAATTCCGCCAAATTAATGCCCTTGCTTCACCTTCTGCGCATTATTATTCCTGACTTTAATCAAACCAAACAAAGAAAATTAATACTATTATCTTTAATATTCTTGTTGTATGTAAACATTACACTTTCACGTGGACCAATGAAGAAGGTACACAAGTTGTACCATGTGGAACCTCATCCTATTTGGTCAACCTCATGTATACTTAGTCAGTTGGAATGCCGACCAACGCTAAAAGGACGACCAACTAGAATTATAAAGGTTACTCAGCCCGAAATGCCAACAGACACTGAATCCCAAGAGACGTATTTATTATATACATATGTAAACGCTTGGCATATGAATGCATTCCATCTCTAGGGTTTCACATCCCTATAAATGTACTACAATCTCTTAGCTCTGGGGATAACTTGAATCTTATACGCACTGAGCTATTATAATCGTTAAGTAACAACAACTTACAATGGATGTAGGCTAATTTATAGTTGAACCACTTTAAACACTTCTTGTTATGTGTGTGTGATTTAAGTGCTTTCATATTATTTATCTATGATTTCAAAATTGGAATCAATCCAATTTTAGACATCAACAAATTGGCACCGTCTATAGGAACGTTTTTCTATCATCGTTCTCTACCAACTTCTTCCAATCATGAATAATCCGGAGAGTAGTGTCCAAGATGTCAACAATCCTTTCATTCCATCTCCTCCTTCTATTATTGCTGATTTAAATGGACTCCTAATGAATCTTATTAGAGGGAAGGAGGCAATGCAAGAAATCTTGAGGCAATTGGCTCAATTACTACAAGAAAGATCTGCTACTCCATCTAGACAAACCGTGACTCCATTTCCTAAAAGAGGAATGGCTCCACTCCTACTCAGGAGTGTTTACTATAATCAGTAAAGATCATATCGTGATAGATCCTATCGTCCAAGAGCAACTTCATCTTTTAGGTCCTCTAAACCATATGATGGATGATCATTCATTCTAGAAAGACCAAGCGTCTTGAAAAGGTTAGGTAGAGGATAAACGTTTGAAAGTTGGGCCCTAGAGAAAATAGAGGTCCTCCTAGAGAACTCTCTCGATCATGTGGGCATTAGGACAATCAATGTGGACAATATATTAGATCCAGATCAAGAATCCGATGAATATCACATGCCGAGAAGACTTCCCAGGATGAGTGCTCAGCGCACACACATGGTAATGCTGACCAGTAGTGTTAAACAGGTCCAATGCTGAGGATCTTGCCTGGAGAGGGTCAATATAGCGATTGGAAGATCGACTGGGGGGAAATAGCCAAGGCAAAGAATGTGTTACAGTAAAATATAATAAAAGGATCCCCTTTCATCCATGCCATTTTGGATTTTCCTACTCCAAGTATTATGGTAAGACTGATCCTGTTTTGCACATAAAATAATACCAAGCTAAAATCGACATATATGTTGTTCCCGACGAAATGAGATGTAGATCTTTCTCGAGAACCATTACTAGCCCAACCCAAATCTAGTATAACAAGTTACCCTGAGGATGAATTTCGAATTTCAGTTAGCTTGTCGAGCTCTTTATTATTAATTTTTGCTTTAGGGGTAAATCGTCCAAGGAGGTAGCACATCTTTTGAATGTGAGGCAAAGAGTTGGAGAAACTAACAGGAAATATATTACCCAATTCAACCATGAGAAGTTGGAGGTTGTTAATTATGAATATAAGACAACCATAGCTGCTTTGATGAGATAATTACTTCCTGAGGAGTTATATTACGCTTTGGCAAAAGATCCACCTAAAACCATTGCCGAACTCATGGCCAAAGAAGGGGAAATATTTAATGTCGAGGAAGCAATGACTCCTAAATAGGGACAAACATCAAAGCCACTTGATAAACATAATCCTAAAAATCTTAAGGAAGCCAAGTAGAAAAAGAGGACAAACCTAAAAGGTTTGCTGAATATACTCCCTTAACCGTGGGAGTCCATCACATATTCAAGGAGATCAGGAACAATAAAGATCTGAAATGGCCAGGGGAGATGCAAATGCCACCTCACAAAAGAGACAAATCTAAATACTGTGAGTTCTATAAAGATCGTGGACACACCATTGATAGGTGAATTTCTTTGAAAAACGACATTGAAATCCTCAACCGTCAAGGAAAAACGAGCAAACTCATTAATCGATAGGGAGACTGAGAAACACATAGAAGGTCGGAATTGCCTTGCAAGCCTAAGGACGATAGAAAGCGAGAACATGATGATTATGAAGATGATCCGGATCTTCTAAAAAAAACCCAAACAACCAAAGAAAGAAATTAAAATGATTACTTTTTGTTATTTTGATTGTTAACCTATTTCAGGGGGATGTGATGGTGGAGGAGACGAATTCACTAAAAGAAAAGCTTACCTAAAGGAAGCCTACTCCCTTATCAAATTCATCAACCTAAATGACAAAGATGCTAATAGGCCAAGGAAGGTGAATAAGGATAAGATGGTCATCGACTTCTTAAAAAATGACTTATTCGAAGTATTGTACCCACATGACGACCCCCTAGTAGTCACTATTAGGATTGATGAAGCCAGAATTGCCAGGATCCTAGTCAATAATGAGAGCTCATTCGATGTTTTGTTCTTTGATTGTTTCCTAAGTTTGGGTTTAAAAGTTTTTCAATTGGAACCATACCATAAACCTTTAATTGGTTTTTCAAGAGAAAATTTATATCCACTGGGAATCGTGAAACTAGAAGTCTTGCTCGGTGTTTGGCCGATTAGCTGACTAGAGAAGATTCATCTTTTTGTACTTGATAAAAATGTTAAATGTACTTATAATATGATCCTCGGTAGGGTTGCATTGAAAGAGTTTGAAGCATTACCATCCACCGTCCATCCGTGCTTGAGGTTTCCCACTCACTTTAGAGTTGGCATAGTCAAAGGTGATAAAAGGTGGACAGATAATGCTATTATACTTCTATCGAGCGAGGTGTATGGTAGATTTGAAGAAAAAGACTTTCACCTACCAAGTGGATACTTTATATCCCAGAGAGGAAACTAATCTATATAAAGGGGAGGTTGTGGAAACCACGAAAAGTGTGATCCTAGATTATGAAAGACCAGAAAGGACCACTCAGATTGGCTCT
Organism: Sambucus nigra; assembly: GCA_949130495.1. Classification (NCBI taxonomy): domain Eukaryota; kingdom Viridiplantae; phylum Streptophyta; class Magnoliopsida; order Dipsacales; family Adoxaceae; genus Sambucus; species Sambucus nigra. Next base: position 465,169,271 of record OX422209.1, on the reverse strand, counting down.
ACCTTAGCACCATCCCTTAAGAAGGAACTGATTGCATTCCTTAAGGAGTGGATAAGTATTTTTTCTTGGAGTCACAAAGATATGCCCGGTATCGACCCTGATTTCAGTTGTCAGAAGCTTAACATCAACCAGGATGCCAAGCCGATCAAATAGAGAGGTAGAGTGTTTGCTCCCGAGATAAATGTAGCTATTCATAAAGAAGTGGAAAAACTGCAGAAGGATCGATTCATTAACGATGTCAAGTATCCTAATTGACTGGAAAATGTATTGATAGTGAAAAAGAAGAATGATAAATGGCGAATGTGCGTGGATTTCACTGATCTTAATATGTAATGTCCAAAAGATCATTTTCCTTTACCAAGAATCGATCAATTGGTGGATGCAACTGCCGGACACGAACTACTCAGCTTCAAGGATGCATACTCTAGTTATAACCAGATTAAAATAAAACCTGAAGACAGGAAAGTACATATTTTATCACTAACCGAGGAACCTATTATTACAATATAATGCCTTTTGGATTGAAGAATGTAGGGTCTACTTATAAGAGGATGGTCAACAAAGTGTTTGAAGAGTAAATTGGAAGAAATATGGAAGTTTATGTACACTATATGCTCACAAAAAGTAAACTGGCAGCTGACCACATTACCGACCTCTCTCAGACCTTTGATCATTTAGAGAAGCATTAGATGAAGCTCAATCCGACCAAGTACGTATTTGGAGTCCGAGAAGGAATATTTTTGGGTTTTTTTGTGAATAAGAGAGGTATGGAGGCAAATATTGTAAAATCAAAGATTTTCTTGAAATGCAATCTCCAACCAGCAAGAAGAAAGTCCAAAAGCTCACTAGAATAGTAGTTGTCCTAAATGACTTTGTGTCCCGAGCAACGAATAATTGTCTGTCATTTTTCCAGGTGTTGAGAAAAACCTTTGAGTGGAATAAATAATGTGAAAAGTCTTTTAAAGAGTTAAAAAATACCTGGGCTCATCACCACTGTTGTCCCGACCAGTAATAGGAGAGAAGTTATATTTATACTTATCCATTTTTTAGTCAGTTGTTATATCGGCACTCGTTTAACTAGAAGATGGGGTGCAAAAACAAGTTTAATACACAAGTAAAGTTTTCATAAGTGCGTAGATTAGATACCCACGCCTGGAAAAGTTGTCTTTAACACTGATTGAAGGATCCAGATGAATGGGTCCCTATTTCCAAGCTCACACGATAGTGGTGTACACGGACTTACCTCTTTGGCAAGCACTTCATAAGCCAAACAAATCTGGAAGACTTATGTGTTGGGAGGTGGAATTAGGGGAATATGATATAAGTTATGAGCCCAGATCATCAATGAAAGCTAAGTGATGGATGGTTTTATTGCATAATTTACATATTCAGAACAAACTTCTTCAAATGAGAGGTCAAACCAACAGACTTCTTCGGAAGAGATTACAAAACAATAAACTTGTTCAAAAGAGGGTTTAAGGAAAATTAAAGTTGCGACCGACCAACTTGAGTAATCTATTGTTCCAGATCCTGCTAAAAAATATTTGGAGGAAATAAAGAAGATTTTCAAGCATGGAGTGTTATCTACAGAATGCTTTCATATAGAGATTCCCTACTGGAAATTATATGTGGATGGATCTTCATGCACTGCAGAAAGTGGAGTTGGTATCATTCTCAATACACCTGATAAACTTGATGTTCAATATGAACTAAGTTTAAATTTCAAGCCTCAAATAACGAGGCTGAGTATGAGGCACTAATCATAGGACTAGAGTTATATTTTTCACTGGGTGTCGAGCAAGTACTAGCCCACGGTGATTCCCCGTTAATTATAAATCAAGTTCTGCAAATATATGGAGTTAAAGGAGATTTGATGGTTAGATATTTGGCCAAGACCAGGAAAGTGATGATAAAATTTCTTGTTATCCAAATAGCTAGAATCCCGATGCTCAAGAAGATGCACTTGCTCGGCTAGCTTCAGCAACCATGATTGAGCTTAAAGAAGCATACTGGTGGAGATCCTAACATCTAGAAGTATCGAATAAGATCTTATAATCAACTTTATTACCATGGATTTGGGACCATCAATGATGGATCCAATCAACAACTACATTTATAAAGGTATTCTATCCACTGATACAAAGGAAATGAATAAAATGAGATACAAAACAACACGATATATCCTAAAAAGAAGAATCTTGTACAAAAGATGATACATTGTCTCCTTACTACGATGTGTTCATCCGTAAAAAAATGAATAAATAATAAAAGAAATGCATGAGGGCTCTTGTGGAGCTCATTCAGCTAGACGATCGTTGGTCTGATGAATTGTTATGCAAGGATATTATCAGTCGACCATGAAAGTGGATTGTAGGAAATTTACCATAAATGTGATAAGTGCCAAAAGTTTACAACAATTATTCAAAGACATGGGGCTACCTTGACACCAATTACTTAACCTTGTCCTTTTGCCATTTTGGGAATTGACTTAGTCGGACCAATGTCGACCACAAAAGGGAGATTCAAATACTTGGTAGTTGTTGTAGATTATTTTCCCAAGTGGGTTGAAATAGAGATAATGATAGATATGCCATATGGAAAGGTTTTTCAGTTCATATGGAAGATTATCATTTGTAGGTACGGGATGCCATATGCTTTCATTACCGACCATGGTACTTAGTTTGATAATAATGAATTTGAAGCTTATTTTGTCCAATCAAAGATTCAAAAATTTCATTTTGAACCTGGACACCCATAATTTAATGGTCAGACTGAAATCAGAAAAAAAATTTCTACTAGATGGGTTAAAGAAGAGACTAAAAGTAGCAAAGGGTAATTGGATAAATGAGTTTTATTCTATTCTTCGGGCTTACTGAGCAACACCGAGAACTACCACTGGCAAAATCTCATGCATGTTTGCATTTGGCACTAGCGTTGTAGTACCAAGTGAGTTAGGGCTACCTAGTCACAGGGTGCTTAACTTTTATTCTCTAAAAAGAAATTTGATAAGGAGATTGGACCTAGATTTAGTGGCAGAAGTCAGAGATGCTGCTATCAAGCTTATTGCCTACCAATAGAGAACTGCTGATTTTTACAACAAAAGGATGAAGCTAACCAATCTAAAAGAAGGAGAATATGTACTTAATAAGGTGATCCAGATAGGGAACAAGTTAGAAGAAAACTGGCATGGTCCTTATCGTATTTCAACAGTCGTCCGGCCTGGTACTTTTCTTTTGGAGACTTTGGAACGAGAACAATTCAAGAACCCTTGGAATGCTTATCATCTCCAAAAATACTACCAATAATGAAAAAGTCCATGTAATCTTTATTTCTCCTAGAATTGAATAAAATGTTTCGATTTCTAATTCATTTCAGTTTAATTTTCCTTTTTTGGAGTAGGGTGATACACATCCCCCAACTAGTATATAAAATAATTATTACTGTACTACAAGTTAGTCGATCGACCAACTGAGTTTCTGCTGACCAAATTAACTTGTTACTTACACCTATTACTAAAAACCATTACTTTTTGTATTACTTTAGGTCATGAACAAAAAACCGATTAATGATCGCTTGATACAAATGATCATTACTTCATAAATGATTTTAGGTCATGAACCGAAAGGTGATTAATGATCATTACTTCTTGAATGATTTCACCTTTGGACGAATCAAGAATGAGAAGCTTGTGAAACTTACAAGCGTTACTCAACTGAGTTACATAATAGGATATAAATATACATTCCTACTAAAGGAATACACATACACATCCCTAATAAACTCGATTTTCCACTAACAGCTAATAAAAATACTTGGATCAAAACTATGCGGTTGCTTTTATTTAAGTATATTAGTAGAATCTAAGGCCCTATAATAGCAATGTATAGTAATTAAGCATATTACTTACTCGATCAGCTGACTAACTAATCATTGTTGAAATTACAATTATCCAGATTACAAACACAAATGTGAAAGAACAAACAATAAATGAAAGATGTTTTCATTTCACTAGAAATTTTTTACAAGGTTACAACAATAGCAAATTGGAAAAAGAGATAACTATTCGGTCGAGCGCTGGACCTAAGCCTTATCCATGCCAGTTGGAGGATCATCGGTAGAATAAGGAGAATTAATAAAGTTGAAATCCTATAGCATCCTCATGTTACTGCTGCTCGACTAGTTAATTAGATGAGAAGGTCGAATTATCTCAAGTTTATCATGTAATTCATAATCCCCTAAATACTTAGATATTAAACACTCAGGAATCGAATCAGCAAGAATATAGCTTACATCCAACTTGAACGGATGGTTTTAATAGTCCAAAAGATTGGGATCATTTTAATGCCATAGTTTGTTGTTCTGGTCAACTTTCAACACAGTAATCAGATTGGTCCATCCCCATTTATAGCCATCGCGATGACTCTAGGCCAAATGATCGTCCACATGAGATAGGGATTCATTCTAACCTTCCATCCCCACCTCTCTAGGTTGTTTGTGGAACTAAAAAGTTAACCTCTCTACTTGATGCTGAAGTTTCTTGAGAAAATCGTCTTTGTTTTTCAAATGAATCACTTGGTTGGCAATAGTAGACTCCTTTGTTTCTAACCAAAGTGAAAGTTAAACAATAGCTGAAGTTTTAGCCTTTAACTGTGCAGCTTGATCGGCCAAAGTTTTGTGACTTTTTTTCTTCAAGAGTTCATAGGGCAACATTTGTTCCTTGGGATGACTGTCCAAAATTAATCTTCTTCCCTTGCAAAGATTTTAACTCTTATAATAGCCTGGCATTCTCCTCTTCCAAGAAAGAAACTCCTTCATTTGAGCCATCATTAGTAGACTTCTTCAAGCTGTCAAGTTCATTTCTCAAAGCATTATTCTCTTCCTCTAGTAAAGTTTCAATTTCTTAAGACTTTCTAACCTCCAGCTTCAGCTCAATTTCTCTCTTATTCAAATTCAAGGTATATTTCTGAATTTTTTTCTCAAAGCCATTAGCTTCACTTAGAGCTTTGAACTTGGATTCATAGTAAACATGGAGAAGAGCCTTCGATTGATTATGATTATGTTGTAGCTTCTCGATCATCTTCAAATATGAAATATTGTTAGCCATATCCAAATCAAGAAGGAATTTAAGATAAGTACACACATCCTTTACTTGATAAAAAACATTTGCGCCGCAAAAATCTGTTAGTTCTTCATCTACCAAATTCAAGTGACCAACCTTAAACAGATTGTGGCAGTGTTTGAGTAGATCGAAGTCACTAGAAGCAATATGTTCCATCTTGGCATTAAACTAAAATGATAAAATAACGTTTGATCACAAACAAAAATAGACAGAGCAACAGCTAGGCATCAGAAATGTGATGGCGATAGACAAGTTAATAAAAGAAAATGTTATTTGATTGATAGGTAGCAACGTTACAGAAAGGTACATCAGAGAAAGACAAAAGAAATAAAAAAATAAAGGTACAAAATACAAAAACTAGAATCTGAACAAGTCTACACCTTCTTCTTATACTTCTCTACCTCAGGGTTTATTTTCTGGTCAGTAAGAGGGGTAGCTAATTCAATAGGAGCATTATCTTGATCAGTTAGAGGAACACTTGATTCAATTACTAGAGAGGATTCCCCCGAACCTGCATCATCATCAATTTTATCAAGGTTCGGGGGGGGGGGGGGGGGGGGGGAGCCTGGATCATCCCCTACAAATAGATTTAAATCTTTAATAGTGCCAACTTCCCTCAAAGCTATCTACCAACCATCCTTGAAGAATTTCTTCTTGACATATGCTATTTGGGTAGAAGTAGTAGAAATGGACTTATCCCAGCCCCTGTTAAAGGATGCCTTTGTTATTTTCTTTTTTTTGTCCTTCGCAATAGAAAGGTCAGTAGACAGTTTGATGACCTTCTCTTCTGCAGCCTTTGCCCTGAGTTCAGTTTGAGTGGAGGCTAAGGTAAACACAATCAGAGCTTCATCATCTTTTTTTCGTGCTTATTCAACAGCCTTGATCTTTCTTACCAATTCTTCTGCTTTGTCTCCAAATCTTGCCTTGACTCCTTCGGGGATTTCTTAAGACCCTCAAAGGCCTCTTCTACTTATCTCAAAGAAGAACGTAGATGATCATCTTTTTTCAAAATCTGGTTGTAATCAACCAGGAATAGCAAGAAAAGAACCAAGTCAGTACAAATCAAGGAAGATATGAAAAATATCCGACCAACTTCAAATATAAAAACTTACTAAGGCCAAAATTTGAGTAGCCCTCTTCGATAGTTTTGATCGGGACATGGAGGCAGCAGCAGATTTATGGTCTGGTAGTGTACTATCCTTTATCAGCTTCCTATCCAAGCTAAGACTAAAGGGTACATACGAACTAACAACATATGGGACCTTACTAACCAACCCCTATTGATCGGCATCAACAACTGTAATACCCCGTGATTTTGATCACTCGGAATTTAATTATTTTGGAGAAAAAAAAGTTATTTAAATTATAGAATTTTAAATTTGGCGACTAAGGTCAAAACTTGAGGATGTTATAAAGTATTTCGGATGAGGATTCTAAATGCGCGGTTGATCCTGGATGGGTCGAGATAGTCAAAATGACTGTCCTTGGGTTTTATTTCGGTTTCGAAATATTTTAAGTTAGTTTGACTCGAATTTGAGTAGATGAGTCATTTAAAGTGTGTATTATCATTTAAAGTTAGGATTTAGGATATAAAGGCTTAAAAGGCTTACGAAGTAAGCCAATCTCATTTGAGAGAAAGAGAAAGTCCTATAGAGAGAGACAGAAGAGGAAAGGAAGAAGAGAGAAGAGGAGAAAAGCTTGGAGTTTGGGAATTTCGGCCCAAATCCGTGATTTCAAGGAAGATTCAACCTCTACAATTTGAGGCAAGTGATTGAACTTGCTAAATAATTCTTGTGTATCATTTATTTCATGAATTGTGGGTAAAATTATGGATTTTGAGTTATTATGTCAAAACCTATATTTTGTGGGTTAAATCTTGCGTTTGATGTTTATATACGGATTTGAGGTGGTATATTTAGTGGGGTTGAGATATATAATGAGTTTTGATATTAGAAACATATTTGGGTTGAAGAATAATGGAGAGAAGATGATAAATTTGATTATTGGAAGTTTGGGTTTTGGAGAAAAACAAGCCATTTCGTAGCTCATGAACAGGCCGAATCGATTCGGCCCCCTTCTGAATCGATTCTAAATGTTGCATACCTACAGGTCTTTAGGACCGAATCGATTCACCCCTTATGCAAATCGATTCATCATGTAGTATACTTACAGGTGCTTTGGACCAAATCGATTCCCATAAGGGGAGAATCAATTCGCCTTTGGGACCCAATCGATTTGGACCAGGCCGAATCGATTCGAAAACAGGGTTGTTTTGCGAAGTTTTTCAAGAGCGAGTTTTACTCCATTTCGATTGGGTTTATCAATTTGGAACATTCTTATATGATGCGAGATATACGTTTTGAAGGTTTATTGGGGGTTTCTCACAAGATGTGATCGTGGGGACATATCGAGCTATTTTGGGAACATATATACATACGTATTGGAGTTCGTTGCATCGATGTAGTGGGGAATTTCATTAGGGATAGGATTCCTACTTGGAGATTAGAAGTGAGTTAATATATGATGTATGGTTGAGGAATATTCGAGGGAGTTGTGAAGGTATGATGTGGAATTGATATGCTGACTTTTGTGTCGAATCATTCCAGCGATAGGATTTTATTTAGATATGATTGGTGGACCCATGAGAGAGAGGTTGTGCATCCTTAGTGATGATAAACTTAGGGCTTTAAATATAAAACACGATATTGTTAAGGTTTCATATGAGTAACTGAACCAAAATCTAAGTTTGGAAGAATTAAATAGATTATTGACTAATAGTTGTGTTTACACTATAGCCAAGATAATTATTGTACAATGGTGTGCATTCGGTTATGAGATAGTATCCATAATGTTGATTGAATTGGGAGACTATTCATATAATAAGTGAAATGGATGAATATGTTTCAAGTGAGGGATCGTATTATAAAATGAATTGGGAAAGTATGCGTTATAGCGTCGGTTAGTATAATGAGAGTTATTTATACATGTAGCCGAAATCATTACGTTTATATATATGGATGCGAGATAGTATGTGTATATATAAATATGTGTTGTGTGATGGTTTGTATATATGATGTGATCGCATATATATATATACTAGCGGAATGCCTATGCCTGAAGGCACGAAGAAAATTTTCAAAAGACGTAATCGCAAAACGATAAAATTTTTCAAAATATGTAACTGCAAAACAACAAAAATTTCGTTCCCCGACAAAACAAAGTATAATTTTAATAAATTTGGCCATAATACATTTGTTTATAGGACTATCTACCCTGTTTAACAAATAATAAATAGTCCAACAACGTATATCTCAACGACAACAATATACCAAATCTTCAAAATAATAAGTCAATCACTCATGTTCATAAACTTACCTATGTTTACCAATAACAATATACAAAATGTGCAAAAACTAAAAACAGTAAATAACTACTGATTTATAGAACTATCCACCATATTTAAGAAAAAAATATCCCAACAATAGGTCAGGTAGTCCTAATCCCAAAAACACCGGTTATAATATGGTTTCAATAGTCTTATATGAAAAAAAGAAACTCGCAATTGCATAAAATTGATTCTCAAGAAGATATACGAATTAGTCAGTTATTCGGGGAATCCACATTTTGAAACATACAATCCACATTTTCCAGCATATGTAGGATTATTAAGTATCCAATGGGTCAAGTATCGGCTAGAGTCGATGGAAGATTTAAGTTGTTTGATTGTCGTACAATTCTTATCTATCTAGATTGTGCATCTCCTAGAGTTTCAGATCATTGGTATCCATTTGATCCATTCAAAAGAGCCAATATTAACTCAGTCTTGGATTGCCATCACTCCAATTTGAGTCGTGGTGCCACTTCTCTTATTTTCAATTCAGTACTTGCACCTTTGGTTAGCCTCCTAATGAATCTGCAAGCAACTTCTGTGAGTCAAATTATTCAAGGGAAGTAGTTGGTTTTCACTAGGAAGCTTGCAACCATCCATAGCAGATCCCATATTCTAGTCGTAATCCAACTCCAATTCTTGTCGTAAGTTAAAAAAATTCACACTTTTACCCCCATTTGTTGTAGAACCTAAAAAATATAGAGATAACTTTAGATTAGATATTTCATTAATCAAACACAACACAACTTCCATATTTCATTAATCAAAACAACAAAACATAATGTTATCAACAAAACAGATATTAGTGTCAGTGCACAATTATTTAACTAATATGCACTCATAAGTGACCAACACATCATGTGTATGGAGAGAAATTGAAGTTAAAAAACTAATATCTTAACTCTATATCGGATTTTTTTATTAGACACGAGTAAAAGAGACCTAAGAGGGAAAATATATGAACAAATAACTGTTAACCAAGGCATACCGCATATGCATATATTGAGCTGTCATTGTTGAAAGCATTGTAAGGTATCGATTGATTGCACCTTGACATGGCCTGAATATCAAATCAAGAAAAATTACTCTTAACCAAGGCATACCACACATAACAAAATCCCAAGTAAATGAGTGAATTAGAAACATATTTGATGCCAAGAATGTTAGTCTTAATCTATTGATTACTCCCGTCGTATTTGCCTCTAGGCAGTCCTTTGAAGCTTCAAGTTGTCGACTTCTTTCACAGTATCGGTGTCTTGCATAATTCCCAGGCTTTCCATTTTGTCCGTCCACCTATTGTCTTCCCTTAACTTGTGCACCTATTTCTGACCAGCCCACCCTGGCCTTCCATACCCTGGATTTTCGTCTCAGTTAACGCCTATGGTTAGCGTTACTGTACCTGCCATAAGAAAAGACCAAGATTTCAGTAGATGTTTAACAGAGCTAATATGATTATCAGTACCATCAAGAGCATGGTTAATGTCATAGGCCAGGTCCCAACTGTGCTTGATAATCATATAACCTGACGTATCTTTCCCTTCAAATTTTGCATTTTTACTTTTTGACAAATTCTAAATTAAAGCGGATCAAGCCACCCTTCATTTTTCTAGAAATTAGTACTCCAAATGTTAGAACAAACCCAATAGTTAAAAGGACAAAAATACATACAATTCTCAACAAACAAATTACCCAGCTGTTACTTTTTGACATGCTTAAAAACAACCCAACTCTTCATTTACTGAAAATAAATTCTGGACTTTGATTACAAAAATTAACAAAAAAAAGGAAACATGCCATGAATTTGTTGTATTATCACATTTCACATTAAATTTATAGTTCTGACATAGTTTCCAGGTCATTTAGCACTCATGTAGATAGTGGGCACACGTGCATGAGTTGAAATAAACAAAACATTATTTATAATCCACAATCCCTAAACTATAATCCACAATCAAGTTCCAACATTATAATCAAGTTCATGTATGTGTTGAGATGAAATAAACAAAACACTATTTATCTCATTATGAAAAGTAAATGAATATAGGTTCATGTGTGTTGGATATTATGAGACTTGCATCCCTTACCCAAACATGTTAGGGACATATCAGTAATGATATGCTTAACATAAATATATACAACAATACGCATACACACACAGATTAAAATAAAATAAAAAAGTAGACTCACCAAAAATCTGTATACTATACATACATTTCTAGAAATGTCAAAGCTTGATTGAAAAATGACATTAAAGAACCAAGGTAAGTCAATGACCTCAAACAGGAACACAAACACAAAATGAGAGGTCATAGACATATCACTCAATTAGATATAAAGCTCATAATGTGCATTATTCAGATAAATAAGATTCTAAAATTGAAAATTAAGATTCTAGTCGAAATCCAAAAAGGGTGGTTATGAGTTTTGACAATGTGGTTAGTCGATATCCAAAAAGGGAGCCAGTAATTCTTCTACATGGAAAGCTATTGGTACCTGGTTATGTCTTCAATTTTGAGAAAGTAAAGTAAAAAGGGCCATTTTTATGGTTATGGAGGGATGAGACAGTGAAAACTTTTATGAATTTCCCTAGTTGTCATAGCCATGCAACATTACATCCAGAGCAGGACCGAATTTTTAGACATCATGAGTAGGCCAGGTTGCAAGTTTTTATTGATTTTGCAGAACTGTCAAAGCAAGGTATTGTCAGGTAACAACATAATCATTGGTATATCTTTATCATTATATATATATATATATATATACTCTTATCACATTTTAAACACTATACATTGGAAAAAAACTACAGTAGTTTCAGGTCTTTTCAAAGACTTCATAAAAATAATCATAAGAACATATTCATGGACCAACGAAGGAGTAAAAAACTAAACATAAAACAAAAAGTCCATATTCCATCTCACAGCCTCTCACAAAGAGAAATATGTTTGTAATTAGAAAAAAAAATATTATCATCTAAGATTAAGACAATTTTCAAGAAATATAATGCAGCATGTATTTATTATAATAGTAGATGTGTTTTTTATAACAATAGAGGTACACATAATTTATATACATAGTGGTGTTTATTATCCCTGTCTTCTGAAGTTACAATAAATATATGATATAATTAATTGGAAGAAAATGAAATATTATTTATTTTTATATAAAAGTAAAAATATACAATACATGGTAACTATTAAAACATACAATTGGATGTAACTAAAATTTTTGAAAACTTACAAAATAAAACATACAACTGGATCTGAGCTGCCTCAGCAACAGGGCAGTTGAGAGGAACAATGGATTGTATTCGGAGGATCTTGGAGCATTCCATACGTTCATTTCGATCAATATCAGAGGCCAACGCAGCCAAATCAAACTCTGAGAAGAAGGGTCCCCACAACACCATGTTCACAGAAGGAAGGACGCATAGTTTTGATTCTCGTATCGTATCGTATAGCATAAATTAGCAAACAGATTCTGTACCATTCCAATAATTAGCAAACAGAGTTCAAAGGTGATTTATTTCCGTTTTAGCTTTAGATACACATTCTCAAAGAAGTGTTATCTCCTCATTCATATCCCTTTCTCCCGAGTCTCATTTTTTCTACAATGAGAATATCTCCAACTTAAGGGCAGGTACTTCATTCTCCAAACAAACTTGGATAGCTGACTTCAGGCTGGCATTGGTTGTACCTGGACAAAAATAAAATAAAGTACGATGTTATCAAACACCTAAGATGTTATTATTTAAACATCTAAGTCATGATCATATAAACATAAAACATCCCTTTAAATTATTTCAAAAAATAAAATCGACTTGCAAAACGTAGAACAAAATAGGGATTTTTTTTTCACTATTTAACAAAAATCAAAATGGGGATAACTAATCTTATCTTAAAAAACAATACATTAATATCTAATATCAAAGTTCGCAATGTAATATATGGTATAACTATAATGTTATTAGTGATCTCTTAATATGGTTTTTTTAAAGGACTTCCATACAAATAATATGTTCACACTAAGAGCATAAGGAACTCTTAGCCCAAAACATACATTGAAAGTGTTGGTTCTAACCCTATTTTAAACTGCACAAATGATAACAGGTCACTTAAATATATGCAACATATATATATGAGAAACGTAAAGATAGAATAGGCAATGGAAGATCACATATGAAAAATCACTGCGTGTAAAATTTAATGTTGAAATTGTGAATCTGGTGTTAATATAAATAGCATGCATTTTAATTTGTCCCCAATAAATAATTTAAATAAAAAAGAGATCAACAACTTCTACTAACGTTCTTGATCACCATATAAAATCCAAAACCCAAACAAAGTTTACAAAAAATTTATATCCTCGACAATGTTCCCACTTCACTATTCAACACTCCTTCAATTCTTTACTTTCAGCCATTGATCCTAAAAAAATGGCATTTTAGTGATTCAAAATGTTATAGCTAATTTTTGGTGGGGGAAATATGGATAGTCTTCGAAAACACCATTGGAGTAAATGGTAGATTTTAGGTATTGAAGGAGGTATGGTGTTTCAAAACATAGAATTAGTTATAAAGGCTTCTTCATCCAAACTCTGGTGGAATTTAAGAAATAAAAAATCCATGTGAGCCAAATTTATGTATGCTATATAGTACAGAATTAAACATCCTAATCAGATTACCAACTGTAAAGGATCTTCAGTATGGCAGAGGATGTTTAAAATTAAGGATGGTGTGGGGAAATTATGCATATGAGATGTGGGAGAAGGGGATTTCGACTACCTTTGGGATAACTGGATTGATATGGGTCTTCTCAAAGACTGTGTATCAGTTAATAATGTGGAAAGAGTGCATGAGTTGTGGGATGAGAATACAAACTGGAAGAATGTGGAAATATTTTATCCCCCTAAAATTTCCATAGAATACAAACTGGAATACAAAATGTGAAATAGACTAACCTCATTTTTTCCCTCTATGCCCACGCGTGGATTTGTTACGAATCTTTTTTGACCCTGAAAAGACAATCATCAATTCAATACTAAATGGGGGATCTTCAGGTGGTAAGGCAGCAATTTGCTTAGCAAGATGAATGAATTTATCAGAAGGTGGGGGTTTAGGACCATACGGATCATAGATAGGAGGGTAATTATATCAATAAAATGAACATGACTTATTCACTCTCTTCTAATACTTGAACATTAATTGAATATCTAAAGTTGATTATCAATAAAATGCAGGTCATGCATGTTTTAAGAGAATCTTCACTTGTTCAGTCAAATGCTCTGTAAACCATATCAAATAACTCATATACCAAGTCAAAAATTTACGAAAATGATTTGACAATATAACCGTGGATTTTTGGTAAACACCTCGAGTGCATACACATTAGAAATATTACCTGAGTCCCACATGCAGTCTATTTTTCACCAAAGGGGAAATAGGGATGGGATTAGCGTCATTTTGAACATTTCTCGGCAGATCACTAATGATACTTATCAAGCAACGGAAATCTGAAACAATCAATAAATGACATCTTGTAAAATTGGGAATGTTGACAAAAGATAAAAAGAATTCACAAATATCTATCACCAAGAGAATTCAAATATACACTCCAAGTACTAATGAAAAATTGGAAGTTATAAATAACACAAATAAAACAATAAGGTTAAAAAACACTAATGTTGAGCAAATCATGAGAACAAAACCAAGAGAGAATTGACTTAATGAACCAGAGAACAAAACTCTAAAAAACTCACCTGTCTATTTTTTTTTCTTCCTTATATGTCGGTGTACCTCTTTTCATACCACAATTTATATCCCATGCATATACAATCACATGGTCACTCCCCCTGATCTTCAACAACCCCACCGACCAATTCAAATTAATAAAAGCCTTGATAACAAAGCATTATCAACACCTTCATAAGTTTAATATGGTTTCCTAACATAGCTAGTCATATATAAACTTTACATGATAAACCTTCAATTGAAGGTTTATAATGGCTGAGAAAGATTAGCAAAGACATATGATAAGAAGAAATAACTTCTTCTTCAAAGGCAATGCCTAAGACATCTCATAAATTTGTTGAAAACCTTATATTAGTCTCCCCAAGTTAATGAGTTCAAATCTGCGATAAAAATGAAATGCTTAATTTAGAACACACATAAAAATGTACTAAAAATGCAAAACTGATCACATTAGTTTCTAAAAATGTACTGAAAATGGGATTCTAAGATTGCCATAATTCACCAGTATATATCGTCATTGCAAATTCTTTAATTGGTGGAATATTTACTCCACGATGTAGGAATATTCATCTGGCATATATAGAATTTGCATTTAAATTATCAAGGACCAAGAGCTAATCAAAGCCTTAAAACTTAGTGTATAAGAAACCAAGATGATTACTTAGTACTTGTTCCCCTTATGGCATGACTAAAATTGTCCAACTCTTATGATTGAGAGACATATACATCTTTGATCTTATCTATACAGCAACAACAATCCTCGTTGGAAACTATCTGGTTCTACTCGACGAAAATAAGGATGTTCAGAATAAATGGAGCATGTTCTTGCGCTTTTCTAATAATGTTCAGAACATCCATCCGGAGCTATGAAGCTTCTATATAGTTTGACATCATAAGAGTTTTGAAAGATTTCTTGAGGGGAGGAGAAGGTGGGACCCTTGAGGAGTTTGCAGCAAGCACCGCAGCCCTCTACGCACTGCCAGATTGGATCACTTTTTCGGGTGCTGAAGCCAAGGGTAGTGGCGGTCTTGGGGAGTTGGTTTTTTGTTGGGGTGTTTGAGGATGGCCTCTATCTCTGGGCGATCGTACATGCTTACCATTTTGTGCCAAAAACCTGCTTGTATTTTTCTTTCCAAGACCATTTCTTAATAACTCACAAAGACCATTCCTTATTAACTCCAAGACCTGCTTGTATTTTGCAGCAAAGACCTGCTTATCTTCTTTTTTAGCCTACTTCCCCTTTTGGACCTGCTTGCGTCCCAAATAAGGCCTGCTTGCTATCATTTTTTTCCTAAGAAAAGAACTACTTAATAAAAGATATATATGATTGAATGAAAAAAAAATATAGAAACTACTATAAAAATGTATATACCCTAAAAACTAAAGCATTACGAATCGAAACCTTAAATTTGTTTTACGGAGTACATCTCGGTACTAACCCATTTTCCATATTGTGCCTCCTGTGAAATAAGAAAGAACAACCAAACCTAATTAATACTTGAAGTTTTCAAAAAGTAGCAAATGCGTTGTGTCTGGTGCCCTTGGAATTCCTGTGAGTTGTGTCTAGTGTACCTCCGCAGCAGAAACGCCCAATTTCACAATAGCATCAGCAATGCCCAAAGCAGGGGTCTGCATTTCACAACAACATCAGCAGCACCCAATTTCACAATAGCATTAGGCTAATATGATTCTAAATAGACTTATATATGCCATGTTCTTCATAAATTGAAGTTATGTAAGTAGACGATCAAATTCAAATTGAGTCCCGGGTGAAGCAAATATGGCTTGCTGCTTCTATTCATGGAGCATTTGACTGGGATAAAAAATTGTCTAGCAATGGTTGAAATGACCCAAGCAACCCACACCGCAAATATTAACCAAATGGATGCAATGAAAATCGACAGGGAAAGTATTCTCATGCAGTTACAGGGTGTGATTAATGAAGCGGGTAGAAGATGACACCTTGATCAGGAAGCAGGCTAAGCAACAAAATCTGATTTTGAGGTTCAAGAAACAATACTCACAATGTTGAATAGTAGAGACCTTCAAATGAGGTAGGATGTGAACAGGACACTTCTGACTTTGAGTGCAATCACAACAAACCAGATCCCTTCTTTCGCCTCAGGAACTACCTCCCAAACGATGATTCGAACATCGTCAGGACAGATGGCCCTAAGCTAGTGGGAAATCTGCAAACTCTAATGTCAGGTTCGTCTATTGAAGCACTTGGGAAGTTATGTACTACTGAAAATCTGCGTATGCCATTTGTGAGATCTCGCTTGGTAGAACGCTTGGAGTCTCTTTAATATGCCAGTGGCTACTACCTCTGTTTGTGGAATGCTCACAAAAATTTAATATGCCAAATGCACTCAGAGATTTTAATGTTGAGCCATGCCTTGCTAGACATTTAGTAAGGATGCATTGAGATGAAAATAATTGAAATTCTCGACATGAAGTTAATAGTTAGTTTATGATCAAACAGTGCAGCAGAAGCAATGCCTATAAATATCGTGGCAACAGTTAACGTATACTTCTTCAAATTGTTTCAGCATATTTGAAAAAAAAATATGATAGAATTCCTTGCGCTGCATTGTTTAATATCAGGACCTTAAGTATTCTAATTTACTTGTGCGAGGTCGTGTTGTTTCATGTAAAAAGATCAATTACCAATATCTTTGATATATGGTTCAAGACAACCCTGCAACTTCTTGAATTTGTGGAACAAAAGAGATCGAAAATTCAATTAATAAAATTAGTTTTTCTTAATAACAAAGAATTTTATTAGCAGCAGAGAAGATAAATAATTAACAAAGAGTAAGAGATCCAGTTTGTATAAGCTATTGAAAAAATTGTCCAAACCAACGAATAAGCTATTCATTTGATATATGATTAAACTAAAATACTCACCACAAACCAAAAACTTCTAAATTCTAAACAACATAACTCCATACTTTAACAAACATAGTAATAACATTAAAGAATTTTATGACGATGGATTTAAATAACCTTTATCAAATAAAAATTTATTGCCCCTACCTATGTCACATGTACCTAAGTATGTTTCTTGATGCGAATGAAAAGTTTCTTGATGTGTCAAAGAATAAGCACAAACATGTGACGAATCTGAAAACAGAGAATGGATATTAGACCAAACAATAGTACCTAAGGATGTTTCTTGATGCAAATGAAAAGTTTCTAGGTGTGACCCTAGACAAATACAATAGTCGCCGCCACTCTCAATCCTTAGTCCCGATATATCCATTCTTTCTATTTGGCAAATGAAGAAAAGAACATTGTATAATAAGATGGCAAGGGAAAAAAATCATTATAGTAGAGATGCATACATACAAATACATTCAAATAACAATACATTTACATGGTTTATTGAACACTTAGTATGCACCCATGTCAAACCTAGACAATGGTTAATCAGTTTACCAAAACGTATATAAACATATATATTTAATGTTCCCATCTTGCACATATGCACCAAACAAAGACAAACATATGCACCAAACAAAGCTTAATGCTTTTCCATAGTCTAGGAAGTGAAATTCTTTAAAGAGCACCAAGTCACCATCTTGCACATACTATTAGAGCCAATCAACTATCTGCACATTAAAGCCAATGCTATGAGTTTCAGCAATAGATAAACAGTATAAACCATCTAAGAAATATAAACCACGGTATTGTTCATACTATCTCTAAAATTTATAAACCACATTGAGATTTTACATACCCAAAGGACGCATGGACTAAAAAGGAGTAAAGATCAACTAAAAATAGGGTGTACGCATTTTGTGTCAATTCAATCAAACATCATAACTAAATAAACATGCTTAAAAAAACATTACATTGCAAACACTATAAATACCCCCCAAAAATCAGAAACTAAACCTAATCCCTAAAATTAGAAACTAAGCCTAAAATCGAAACCAATCAAAACCAAAAATCGAAACTATTAAACCCCAAAAACCCTAGCTGAACAATATTCGAAACCATTAAATCCCCAAAAACCTAAGTCGTAAAAATAAAAAAGCCAATCGGAGGAAAATAAACTTTCTCGATAAAATTAACCAACAACAAAAGAAAGACTTAAGGTAAAAACCTACCCCTATGAATCAATAAACAACACAAAATTAAGAATGGAAAATGAAAAAAAAAATATAGGGCTGGAAGCAACTCCAAATGCACTCAGACATTTTAATGTTGAACCATGCCCTTGTTAGACATTTAGTAAGGGTGAAGGACAAAATGTAATGCTAAATATTGTGTAGAAATGGTTCATTTGAACCGTTACCCTGTATGAAATACACATAACCTCTTAAATAAAACCTTAGATGATCCCAACATGAATCAAACATATGCTGGACCAAATAACTGAGGACTTTCTAGATAAATTAATCAACTACAATAGAAATTAACAATCAACCAACTGAGCCCCGGGGTTCAATCAACAACATCAAAATGAACCAAATATATGTTAAACCAAACATGAACTTTCTCGATAAAATATCTAAATAAAATTTAATCAACAATAACAAAATTTAAAAATCAATTAACTGAGCACCTAGAATTCAATCAACAAAAAAATGAATGAAAAAATGGAAATTGTATCCGAAAGACGGAGCTCGAGAACAGGAAAATGGAGATGGAGATCGCATGAAATAGGGAGAGACAGAAAGACGGGTCAAAAGGGGGGAGTAGTGTACTTTCGAGCAAGAGAAAAGGAATTTACTTATTTAGCCCTTCTTTTGAATTGAAGTAAGAGGGGAAAACAAATAAGTAGTGAGGCAAAAGAGGGGGAAATAAAAAATAAAAGGGCAAAGAGTAAAATAGATTGAAGCAATCTCATCCCTTCATTTTTTGCCTTGTTGGCTAAATCATGACCCCTACTTAGATTAAGAACTTATTGAATAGTGCCAACTATTCTACTCCTTAAAATGTGTGTGTGTGTGTGTATATATATATATATATACACACACACACACACACACACTTATTGTGTGAGCATACCCCTCCAGTGCTATCATGGGAAGTTGCGCGATGTGGGTGAGGCCCCTAACTTGAGGAGCAGGGAGTGTATAGTCCCCAGGTCATAGTCGTCCATTATTTATTACGTGATTTTATTTTGGGTGAGAAGTATTGGGAATGATTCGATCTCACTTTCAGGTTTGGAAATATGACCGCTTCCCACACGTTGTGTTTTATTTTATTACCAGGGCGGTGTGATAATAGTCCAGTGGATGGTAACCCAGTATAAAGTGAGTAATTCCTGGAAGATGATAGCATGGTGAAGTATATTTTATATCCTATAAGTGATTATGTTATGGATATTTAAGTACATGTTATGTGTGTTACGTGTACATGTTAAATAGGGTTGAACGATTGTGTTTTATGACAAGAGTAATGATATATATCCTATAAGTGAATGTGATATGGGTATTTCATGGTACATGCTAGGTGTGTTATGTGTACGTGTTTTCTAGGGTTGAACGATCATGCTTATTAACTAGAAGAATGATATATAGATCCTAAAGTTTTTTTGAGATATTTTATTTATGGACTTAGGGATAGTAGTTCATAATAAATAGAAGAAAGTATACGTGTGGTGTGTTGAGGGCATAATGGATCTCGACGATCAACACTGTCAAGTAGTAGTGTATCAGTGGGGTTCCTTGTTTGGAGTTTACTTTGCGAGACGTCCCGCGCACGAACCGTAGCACAATGTTGGGAGTGGGGAAAAGTTTAGTCGTTAGTGCTCGAGTTTATGTTATAAGGTGAAAGAATACTTTATAAGTATGTACATATGATGTGCAACAATTATAACGCTTATAACTTGATAAAGTTAATGAGTAGAAATTGATGAATGCTAGTAAGATATATGCATGTGTGTGTGTGTGTGTGTATATATATATATATATATATATATATATATATATATATATATATATAGAAGTTCGGGCGTAACTTCGGATATGATAGAAGGGGAAGAGTTTGGGTTATACATGAGATAGTGGGTCATGCGGGTGTAGATTATGCGGAGATTAAGATTGAACTGTCCCTAGAATGTGTCGGGTAGTTTAATTAAGGTTCATGTGCATACGTTTACGTGCACGCTTTAGTCGAAGGGTGAGTTGGAGTTCCAAGGGAGTGCGACTCCACTTTAATCATGGAATAATGCATTTATAATTATTTATGCATTTTAATGCACTTGCTGAAACTGTTTTCACACCTCAGGCTCTGACCCGCGTATATCTCTGCTATATATATATTGTATACTATAGGTGTCTCACCGTAAGGATACTAATGATACTTTTCTATCCTGTGTCTTGGGAGACGTAACAGATGCGGACAGTTGCGGGATTTTGTTATAGTCGCTTCCGACCGTTTGTAAATCTAGATATGATTCATTTTGTGTATTGGATTTATACCCAAGAGTTATATTTATCACTTTTATATTTCTCTCCTCTGGTTTGTTTTATTGTTTATGAATCGACATCATATTCAGGTATATTTATTTTGTTGTACTTATTATGTTTTATATGAGTACATCCTTTTTATAGTGATACATGTGTACATTTTATCTTGTTCACTAGTTATTATATTGTTGGTATGATGTTCATTGTATGTTTTAAAATTTTTTGGCATCCGCTTATTGTTGTAATAGGGTAGTTAGCTATTTTTGTTTAGTCTAGAAAGTAGATGATGAGAATGATCCGCTCGAGATTCCTGATTTAAATTAATATAGGGTTGGCCACCCGTTGCTATTTTAAGCGGGGTGTCCCATGTGGTATCAGAGAATTAGGTTCTAGTGTCTTATGATTTGTGCGGGTTTTCTGCGTTCTTGATGTAGATCCCTATTGTTAGGACTGTTGTGTTCACTTTGCCTATATTTTCTTTTGCGATGTGTAATCACTTGAACGGTGTTCTGATACAGTTGCTCTCATCTCAGACGTTGACAAGAAGAAGTCGTCCAGGCAAGGCAACAGAGGGGCTGAGTATATAGAATCCTAAGTGCCTCAATGGGACTCTGACTGCAGTCGAAGTTGCCAATATGGTGGCAGAAGAAGTAGATGTTACCATTGCTGTGATGGAACATCAACCTACAGCCCTGGTAGCTCGAGCCCACATAGGACCATCTGCGTGGGAAAGAGTGCGAGAAGCCTTTAGGAAAGTACATCCTCCAGAATTTTTGGGGGATAACTGATGAAATCGTTGCATGTCAGTGGAAAAAGGATATATAAAGGCAGCTTCGGATGGTTGAATTCAGTGAGGTGCAGAAGTAAATACTCGCCACCTTTAAACTAAAGGGTGCAGTTCTCCAATGGTGGGAGTTAGTCACCACATCGGAGTAGAGAGATAGAATGTCCATAGAAGATTTTTGGGTGCGTATTGATTGGAAGTATTTTCCGCAAGTCAGAAGGGAATGAAGAGGAGATTATTTGATGTGATTTAGGTGATCGAATAGTGGCTGAGCACAAAGAATAATTTACTCAATTGGAAAATTTTATACCCGATAAGGTATATACGGAGGAGAAACGAATAGTGAAGTTCTTAGGAGGTTGATATTGGTGAATTCGTCATCATTTATTAGAGAACCCGGCATTATCGACTTTTACCGATGTGATGAATGCGGCGTTGTCATGCTATCAGGAGTATCTTCTTTATTTAAAAAGGGAGTAGAAAATTTGGAGAGTTGGGTTCATCAAGTAGGACTGGAGGAGATGCTTCTAGTGGGGCAAGGTCATCACCGCAACAATGTTATGGGAAAGATTATCAAGGCACTCAACAATGTTTTGTTTCTCAGGATGGTCAGGAGGGACTTTCTGGGAGATGTTTCTTTTCTAGAGAATTGGACCATAGGAAGAGGGATTGTCCTAAAAGGGGTACAGGGAAACTTTCTGAGGAGGTTTTGGATGTGAAACTCCTACAATAGTTCATAGACCAATTTAAGCAAGAGAACTTTGAATAAGGATCCATTGATGAAGCTAGGATGTTGGAATATGGAGGTAAAATGTAGAATACCTTCCTTTGTGCTTAGGTCATGCTTTGAATGGTATTGGGAGTATCGCATGTAAGATTTTCGTAAGTGGTTAGTCGTTATAACCATATTATATATATATTTACCTTTGAGGGAGGAGTGAACAAATGTGCCACTGGGATGGTATCTTTCAGGAGAATAGATTGTTTCGAGATGTGCTAGTAGAGAGTTATGATTTTGTTTGGAAGTACGCATTGTAAAAGTTTGTGAAGTAGTAACGGATGAGCTATTGTTTTATAGTTATTCTAGATGCATGTAATTTTAATGTTCCAGTTATGGAAGGGCCTACCTTATGGCGATGCTTTAATGCGAGGTAAAGGATTTTTATTATTGAAGAGATTCAGGGTTTAACGGGTTTGTTGTTGAGCTAGAAATTTTAGCTCATGATTGTGTTAGTTCTGAGAACTAGGTGTTAGTAAGAGTATTGTAATTATTGATGCCTTGTGTCTTGAGCATAAGGTGTTTTGTTTGGGCGTCGAAAGACATAAAACTATTTTGTATTATATTATTTTATAGGCCTTCGATCAATATCAACAAGGTTCAAAATTTTAGTCCTAATTTAACAGATCTCAATTCCCGACAGAGCTACATAGTAGTGTATTGGGAGGGTTCCTTGTTTGGATTTTTCTTGTAAGACCTCCCCCGAACGAAAGTAGCGAATGTCAGGACTTGAGAAGAGTTAAATATTTGGAAATTTCAAATTTTTGTTGTGTACATAGTGCATTATGATAGATTAATTGTTGAGAGTTATATATCAGTTTAAGACTAGTAGAGCCGGGTAATGTGTGTGCAGTTGAGCTCGGGTACAGGGTGTATGGGCGCCCTGGTTAACTAATTTGATTATAAATATAGTAATTACCCATGAGAAGTGGGAGAAATTAGTATAGTGATCTTGAGGTAGGTGACGTAGGAACTATTTAAGGTTTGGAGTACTAAGCTTAACTAAATTTTGGGGATCAAATTCTTATAAGCGGGGAGTATGTAATACCCCGTCATTTTGAGGACTGAGAATTTAATTATTTTGGGAGAAATAAAATTTATTCAAATTGGAGAATTTTAAATTTGACGATTGAGGTCAAAACTCGAGGATGTTATAAAGTATTTCGGATGACGATTCTGAGTGCGCGATTGATCCCGGATGGGAGAAGATAGTTAAAATGATTGTCCTTGGGTTTTATTTCGGTTTAGGAATATTTTAAGTTAGTTTGAATCGAATTGGAGTAAACGAGTCATTTAAAGTGTGTATTATAATTTAAAGTTGGGATTTAGGATTTAAAGTCTTAAGAAATAAGTCAATATCATTTGAGAGAAATAAAAAGCCCTAGAGAGAGAGAGAGAAAGAAAAGGAAAGGAAGAAGAGAGAAGAGGAGAAAATCTTGGAGCTTGGGAATTCCAACCAAAATTCATGATTTCAAGGAAGGTTTAACTTTAACAATTTGAGGCAAGTGATTAAACTTGCTAAATAATTCTTCTGTATCATTTTTTTTCATGATTTGTGGATAAAATTATGGATTTTGAGTTATTATGTCAAAACCTAGATTTTGTGGGTTAAATCTTGAATTTGATATTCATATATGGATTTGACATGGTATAATGAGTGGTGTTGAGATACATAATGAGTTTTGTTGTTAGAAACATATTTGGGTTGAAGACTAATGGAGAGAAGATGATAAATTTGCTTTTTGGAATTTTGGGTTTTAGAGAAAATTAAGCCATTTCGTAGCTATTAAACAGGCCGAATCGATTCGGTCCCTTTTCAAATCAATTAGAAATGTTGCATACCTACATATCTTTAGGACCGAATCGATTCACCTCTTATGCGAATTGATTCGGCATGTAGCAGACTTACAGGTCCTTTGGACCGAATCGATTCGCATAAAGGGAGAATCGATTTGCCTTTGGGACAAAATCGATTCGGACTAGGACGAATCGATTAAAAAATAGGGTTGTTTTGTGAAGTTTTTCAAGAGTGATTTTTCTACATTTCGATTGGGTTTATCGATTTGAAACATTCTTTATGATACAAGAGATATATTTTGGAGCTTTATTGGGGGTTTATCACATGATGTGATCGTCGGGACGTATCGAGCTATTTTCGGAACATATAAGAATATGTATTGGAGTTCACTGCATCGATGTAGTTGGGAATATCATTAGGGATGGGATTCCTACTTGGAGATTAGAAGTGAGTTAATATATGATGTAAGGTTTAGGACTCTTCGAGGGAGTTGTGAAGGTATGATATGGAATTGGTATGCCGACTTTTGTGTCAAATCCTTCCAGCGATAGGATTCTATTTAGATATGATTGGTGGACCCATGAGAGAGAGGTTGTGCATCCCTAGTGCTGATAAACGTAGGGATTTAAATCGAAAATGCGATATTGTTAAGTGTTCATATGAGTAACTGAACCGAAATCTTAGCTTGGAAGGATTAAATAGATTACCGACTAATAGTTGTGTTTACACTATAGCCGAGATAATTATTGTATAATGGTGTGCATCTAGTTATGAGATAGTATCCGTAATGTTGATTGAATTGGGAGACTATCATATCATAAGAAAAATGGATGAATATGTTTCAAGTGAGGGATTGAATTATAAAATGAATTAGGAAAGTATGCTTTATTGCGTTGGTTAGTATAATTAGAGTTATTTATACATGTAGCCGAATTCATTACGTTTATAAATACGGATGGGATATATATATATATATATATATATATATGCCCGTGCATGAAGGCACGATGATATTCGGGAAGGCTATAATAATAACAATAAACTAACGATCGACCCAATTTAATTTCAATACAAATAAGTTAAATTTTTAATAAAATGGAAAAATTTCCCTTTATTTACACGACTATCCACTTGCTTAGGGTATAAAAATCACTTCGGCGACGAAATAAATAGTGACTCATACGTCACCTATCTAATAATATTCCAATACAAACGACAACGTAACCCAACTCTTTGAACATACAACATTTAGATATCATTATATAACTAAAGTAAGCCGGTTAATTGTACAAAAACACGGAGATCTTAGAATATAGTTCTCAAGACTCAAAACATAAATGATCCATCTGAATATAAATAATTGAACATATGCACATTCAATCTAGCTGCACCGTTTTGCACCGTTTTGGACCATTTCCAACTGCAAAAATAAAGAGATGAGAAGATGTCAATTTCATTTAACCAAAAAGAACAAAACATAGAGGATGACTAAAAAATAATTAATAAAAAGTAACAATCAAAATACACAAAATTAGAGGCAAGATAAACCTTAGTATATTCATATCTCAATTTATAATTGGTTACAAAAATATTTACTAATAACTATTTTAAATGCCATATAAGAAAATGGTTGAGTACCTTCCACGGGAGACATCATGCTTTCTATTAGTCAACATCATTTTCCATAATCAGATAGCATGTCCAAATGGAATTTACGTGGAACTCAAATTAAGAGAGTGAAAAAATTGTGAAATCATGTTTTATATTTAATCAAATGTCAATGAACAATTCTGAAGAGAAAATCCCTCCAAAGTTATTCATGGAAAAATAATATCTTACATATAGCTAACATCAGTAGCAAATTAACATAACAAAACATAACAAATACTCCAATAATATATAATGGAGAGAAAAAAGGAGAAACTATAACTTACATCTTTCCTATAAATTGCTCCGTGGAAATACACCAGTATCGGGTGTTCATCAAATGTGGATGAGTTGCTTGAAGCGACGGTCTTCACCATATGTTTGTAAGGAACAATCACATTTTTTCAATGTTTGCTATTTCAATCGAGTACCTTCCAAAATCTGCGAGCACAAACATGGCATAACCCAACCTCTTTCTTGAAACTAACATGTTATTCGGATGGTGGGCCAGATGATCCTTCCCACCTAATCGCTTCCATTCATCGCGGCCCTTTAAAAAAATAAAGTAATTCATCTTGCAACATTTTTTCCACATTGTCTTTCTCTTTTCCATGAAGCTTGGAGTGCCTGTTGTAGCTCAAAGATGAAAAAGGGCATAAATATCACATCTGCTTGGTTCAAATTTTGAATAAACAATAAGAGAAAAGGGGCACAAATATCACAGCTAAAATATTGTGCAATTGGAAGTGAGCAGCAGTACGTAAACATATATACTAATAGGGAAGTAATTATGCATTGAGTAGTTATATATTGAGTAGTTATCCATACTAAAAGCCTCTACTCAATTCATGAAGAAATTATATTAACACATGAAATCAAACTCACATTCTCTGCAAAATGCAATTTTGTCACTACTCAAACAAACAAAGATGGAAGAATTATCAACATTACTAAGACTCGAGTGAATCTGCTTCAAATAGGTGAAACAAATATCCAACTCATTACGAAAATACAAATTGACAATGTTTATGAAACTTCCAAATATCCAACTCCAGAATATTTATATACAACCTACACCACTACTTCGAATTGACAAATATCAAACTTCAGTTCATGCTAAATAGCATGAAAAGAGACAATATATAATTCTATCCAACTCCAATATGATGTCTTCTTTTATTTATGTAGGATATCATATAGGCAACATGTGTTGTACCTGAAGCTAATTTTTTGACATGACGCCGAAATTTTTTGTAAAAAAATAATATATTAACAGAGACAATATATAATTCAAAAAGTAATTAGAGATGAAATTAAAGTGAACAATTGATTATGTACATCGTGGACATTTGATGATGTATGTCGTGGATAGTTGATGGCTCGGTAGTGGTATTGCGGGTTCATTTGTGCGCTGTGGATAGTTGATGATGGTAATTAGAGAACTTTAATTTTAGAGACCTAAACAATAACGAAAGCACCAAAAATATAAATTCATCATCTAAATCAATAGATGGTTGAATTTATCCAAACATAATAATCATTCAAATAAACAGAGATCAAAATTAGCTACGAACGATAGCAGGTCTGCTATCAGTTATGAATGGTAGTGTTAAATGGAGCCTTAAAGCTAATGGCTATTATTCTAGTAAGTCTGTTTGGGAGGATATTGGATCTCATAAACATTTAAGGTCTCTAGATGTAATCTGGTCTAATATAAACCTGAAGTGTGCAGTTATCTTGTGGCTTGTGTGTGTAAGAGCAGTGAAAAATTAAAGGAATGAGGGAGTATCAATGAGGATGGTTGTGTCCTACCTATGTCGAAGGAACGGGGAGAACAAAAACCACTTGTTTATCAATACCTCTAGTACAAATTTAGTAAATTCTGATTGATATGTCTTTATCCAAAACAACATTAATGCCCATATCTCTGGCAGCAGCGAGTCTGGTGGCTCACAACCCTATGATCTCTAGTAATGTCGTATGTGCAGTGGAAGGGCCAAATAGTCTATCATCTACCCGAACAGTATATCAGCCAACCGTTGAATCTGGTAAAAAATAAAAAAAAAATAAGAACATATGAAAAACTTTAGTAATATTATAAAATTGATATGGATCAAATTTTTAAGAAATTAAAGGAATGAGATAGTAAATATAATTTTACCAAAAGCTCTAAAATACCTCAAAATGGGAGGGCACTGCAGGGTGGGGAATCGACCCAGATCGTCCTAAAATCCGCTGATACCATAGCATGCAAGGGTCATCCAGCGGCATGTCACCATCGTATGGGTCTCCAGCTAAAGCAATATTTCTCATATCGCCCACAACCTAATGTATCTGGCATGAAGTCGAGAAAAGTCATTACGCGTACATCCTTTCATTTTTTATACTAAATAAAAAGAGAGTACATGTGAAGAAAAAATGATGCATCAAATCTTTAAACGGAACTTTGTTCCCTATATCTAACACTAAAACTTACGAATCAAATCTTAAGAAATCTCTAAATGCAACAAAGTAATAAGAATGAAAACTAATACTCAAATTCAACAGTACACATAAGAACTATACTCAAATTATAAACCTTTTGGCAATCGATGTAGGCGTGGAGTGATCTCCATGTAATTTTATCAAACACATGGTATTCACAACGCAAAATAATCATACTTTCTCTAAATCGACGTGCTTCTAGTAGTGATATCCATGAAAATAAAAATAAACCATCTAGGAAACTAACAAAATTGGTGACCAAACAAAACCCATATTAGATAATCAAAATATGAAAAAACAAAAGATCAGAAGTGTTTCTAATTTGAAATGCAATGTTAATCTACATCATTATCAAATCGAAACAGAAATAGTAACAGCAAAAATCCTCGCCAATAAATTTCCTTTTGCTAAAAAATGACACTCTGAATATAGAAGTGACATTGTTCCACAATAGAGTCCATTAGCTAACATTATATTTGTTACAACTAAGCCGAGAAGTTTACGACATAAGATTCCCAAAACCTAAGTTTTGAGTTATAAATGATTTGAGCAAATTTCCATTTCATAGGTATATATACAACAAAGGTTTTTTAAGAGAAAAATAGAATTGAAATACCTAGGAGTTTTGAAGGGAAAAAATAGAATTGACATTACCAAAACCTTGATGTGACGTCCCATTTTTATTACACAATCTGATTTTGAAGAGACTCATCCAAAAATCCATATTATAAATCAAGGATTTAAAGTTTGATTTTGAAAACAAAGAAAAACAAAACTAAAGTGAGGGAGATATTACCTGTGTAGCTAGTGATAAGAGATGAGAGCTGTGAAAATGAGATGTAAAAATGAGATAGGGTTCAACTCAGCTATTTGGTAGTTGATTGTTAGTTTCTGCCTCATATACAATGTGGTTCAGTGGTTGAAAAGGCTACTGGAATGGAATCAACATCGCCTGCTAAACTTGTGACATGTGCGCAGTCAGTGAATTGCATCTATTTTGTTTTGTTCTTGAAAATATGCCTTTTTGTTTCGTCTACTTCATGTTAAAAGTCTTTTGAGGCTGAATCAGCAAGATCATTTGCGCTGGAATCACACATCTCATGGAACATGAGCTTCACAATAATAGACGGGGTCATTTAATATGAATTAAATAGTGAATAACAAAACATTAAGAACATTAAGCAATCATATACCTCGATGCTTGGAACCATTGTACTTCCATCATAAGTACCTAGTACGTACAGTTTTTAATTCATAATAGACAAAGAAGTTGAAATTAAATCGAAGTTGAAATTAAAGTCATAATTAAAACTAACCAAATCATTGAAACGCTATTTCTAAGAGTAAACACCAAATAGAAAAAATAAAAAATTTGAACACTTGCTTCAACAGTAGGGCTTCAAAAGTAGTTATGGCTCCAATGATGGGGATACTAAAAAAACCTATGGATTTTTATGAACACCTGCTTCAACAACAGAGCTAATACTCCTAGCAGGATTCATGTAAGCTCCAGTGATAGGCCTGCTAAATAAAAACAAAAAAGAAATTAAAGTTGACCTAAAATTGATTCACACGCTTTATTTCTTGAAACTAAATAAACAAATTTAATACAAAAAATGGGAACAAAAAGAATTGACTGAACATTAAACTTTTAGGATAAAAGTATAATTTTGTCGACAGAGAGAGGGGTTGGCTGTTTCTCCTCCACCGAATGCTGCAACGACATTGTTTCATGGCTCCCACATATCTAGTGTTTTATCGAAGTGAAATTGAGGGAACACACATAAAAGAATGTCTATGATCAGGACTTCTGAAGATCTAAAGTAACTGATTCCAGGTTCTTTAAGTGCGTTACAGTTGGTGACGGCGTAGTCGGTAACACCTCTCTTAATTTCCTATACCAACAATACCTTCCCCATGGACTACGTACCTAGTGTGTTCCACAATTTATGTTCAAATGTGGTTGTTAATTTGGTCTTGTGGGACACTACTGGGCCGTAGGATTACAATAGATTAAGACCTTTGAATTACTGTGGTGAAGATGCATTCAATTTGGCACTCTCTCTATAGCAAGGCTAGGTGTGAAAATGTCTCCAATAAGCGATTCCAGAATTGAAGCATTATGGCCCTAGCATACCATAAGGTATAACCATCAATACATAGAGGATTCCAAGCATACCATAAGGTATAACAATCAAAAATTAAGAAATGATGAAAATTAAATAAGATACCATAGGATGAAGAGCCTTGAATCGTCCATAATACAACTTGGTATGATTTATGTTGATCAACATTCTCTACAATGCGGAACCAAAATAGGTAACCAAAAGAAATAAAAGTGGCACATTGCTTTTGTAAAAAAATATCAAAATAAACTTTAGTGAAATGCATTAGTAACACATTAGAGGAATACTCAAAACCATAATCCGTAAAGTACTGCAAAAATTAGAAATCAAAACCTTACTCAAAAATTAAAATCGTAAAGGACTCCTCACGTAAGACCACCAAATGCCACAATAACCAACATTTTAAAACCTTAAGTAAAAAAAAATTAATCCCGCTTTAATATATGATAAAAAAAACCTGAAAATCATTTAAAAAGAAATATGACATCAAGATAATTAGTCCCACTCTTTCCGTTGGGGATTCTAACCAGAAATCCAGAGCCCCTCTCCATGCTTCCTTTTTTTACCTCCTCTTTTTTGTGTTTTCTCTTCAAATTTATAACATAATAATACAAGACCTATGCAACAAAACACATTTGAAGAATACCCCAAAGCTAATAATGCAGCATGTCTAAGATTTATAAAGGCAACATATGCGAAAATACAACGTTCTCCATACATGCTCAATTTATTCTCCTCATTCTTATGCCTGAATTTGTATCATGATTATGCCACACTCCGTAGATTTAATATTTACCTGAAATTCAATCCGATAATTAGTCTAAAACATAAATAAAAAATACCTAGACCTCCAAAACCTAGATATGAACAACCCTGTAATTAAAACCACACACAAAAATTGAAGCAAAACATCTCACATACTCACCCGGATTGTGATTTCATCCCAATCACCATATGCCAAATAGAAAGTTCAAATCTGTAGAGTTCAAATATTGTATTAAACAGAGTTCAAATCTCTACAATAAACTAACCAAAGAATAAAAGATCCATAAAAATCCCTAATTTGAAATTAAAATCAGATACTAAAATTGAAGGTTAATTGCATTTCAAACTTAAATAAAAGGTTAAACAACACATATAGAAGGTTAAACATTTGAACCGTACCTGAGAGGAGAAACAATGTCGTGCAACGGTGTGAGAACTACGACAACGGCATGAGACATAAAGGCCCTAAACAAAATCTTCAAAAGATCCATATTACAATCATGTTACCTGCAAAAGACAAAATAAATAACATACACAATAGATCTTAGATGAAATCTGTAAACAAAATATACAATCAAAATCTACAGATATTAGTCGAAATCGAAATAACTATGTGTGTTTATGTGCATGTGAGTGTGTGTAAGAGAGTGACCTATAAGAAGAAGACGGATGAGAGAGGGAGAGGATGAGGGAGGGGGAGCATCGGGTGAGTGAAAGGACTGAAAGCGTGAGAAATGAGAGAGGTTTTAAGGGGGTTTCGTATGTTTTTACCAAAATAGTCTTCTGTTTGAATCAAAGTGGAAGAGGGGAATTGAGTAGTGGGAGAAAAAGAGGGGGAAACTAAAAATTTGAGGGGTAAAATAGGAAGTACAAAACAAATTCATATTGATGACATCATGGTGCTATCTTATGACATACATAAGTTTTGTACTTTATTTTATATATATATATATATATATATATATATATATATATATATATATATATATATATATATATATACTTAGTGTGTGAGCATACCACTCCAGTGCTATCATGGGAAGTTGCGCGATGTGGGTGAGGCCCATGGTTTGAGGAGCAGGGAGCGTATAGTCCCCAGGTCATAGTCGTCCATTATTTATTACGTGATTTTATTCTGGGTGAGAAGTCTTGGTTATGATTCGTTCTCACTTTTAGGTTCGGAACTATGACCGCTTCCCACGCGTTTTGTTTTGTTTTATTACTAGGGCGGTGTGATAATAGCCCGGTGGTTGGTAACTCGGGATAAAGTGAGTTATTCCTGGAAGATGATAGAATGGTGAAGTATATTTTATAGCCTATAAGCGATTATGTTTTGGATATTTAAGTACATGTTATGTGTGTTACGTGTACATGTTAAATAGGGTTGAACGATTGTGTTTTATAACTAGAGTAATGTTATATATCCTTTAAGTGAATGTGATATGGGTATTTTATGGTACAGGCTAGGTGTGTTATGTGTACGTGTTTTCTAGGGTTGAACGATCGTGCTTATTAACTAGAAGAATGATATATAGACCCTAAAGGTTTTGTGTAATATTTTATTTATGGCCTTAGGGATAGAAGTTCATGATAAATAGTGAAAATTATATATGTGGTTTGATGAGGGCATAATGGATCTCGACGATCAACATTGTCAAGTAGTAGTTTATCGGGGGGGTCCTTGATTGGATTTCTCTTTGCAAGCCGTCCCACGCACGAACCTTAGCGCAATGTTGGGAGTGGGGAAAAGTTTAGTCCTTGGTGCTCGGGTTTATGTTATAAGGTGAAAGAACACTTTATAAGTATGTAAAGATGATGTGTAACTATTCTAATGCTTATAACTTGCTAAAGTTAATGAGTAGAAATTGATCAATGATAGAAAGATATATGTATGTAGATATATACATATTGATGTAGAAGTGCAGGCCTAAACTTAGGATATGATAGAAGAGAAGATTTTGTGTTATACTCAAGATAATGGGTCACGCGGGTGTTGATTATGCATAGATTAAGATTGAACTATCCCTAGAACATGTTGGGTAGTTTAATTAAGGTTCATGTGCATACGTTCAGGTGTGAGCTTTAGTCGAGGGGTGAGTTGGAGTTCCAAGGGAGTACGACTCCACGTTAATCATGGAATAGTGAACTTATAATTATTTATTCATTTTAATGCACTTGTTGAAACTGTTTTCACACCTCGGGCGCTGACCCATTTATCTCTCTCTCTCTCTCTCTCTCTCTATATATATATATATATATATATATATATATATATATATATATATTGTATACTACAGGTGTCCCACTGTAACGATACCAATGTTGCTTTTCTATCTAGTGTCTTGGGAGCCGTAGCAGATGCAGACTGTTGTGGGATTTTGCTATAGTCACCTCCTACCGTTTGTAAATCTAGATAGGATTCATTTTATGTATCGAGTTTATACCCAAGAGTTATATTTTGTACTTTTATATTTCTCTCCTCTCGTTTGTTGTATTGTCTGTGACCCGACAGCATATTCGGGTATATTTCTTTTATTGTACTTATTATGTTTTATATGAGTACATCCTTTATATAGTTATACGTGTGTACATTATATCTTGTTCACTAGTTATTATATTGTTGGTATGATGCTCATTGTATGTTTGAAATTTTTTTGGCATCAACTTATTCTAGTAATAGGGTAGTTAGCTAGGCTTATTTAGTCTCGAAAGTAGGTGTTGAGAATGATCCACTTGGTATTCCTGATTTAAATTAGTATAGGGATGGCCACTTGTTATTATTTTAAGCAGGGCTCACAACAACCTTCTCAAGCTGCTCATCAGCAGGACCTGTACTTTGCCTCTTAAGAGGAGACTCATCATCTTTATTGGAAGGGGGATTCTTGCCAGCCTCAACCTTCTACTTTTAGGAAATAGTGTCAATTGGTTTCTTGTCACTGATAGTGGATTCCTCCTCCAGAATATTGGGAATTTTCATTTTTCCCATGCTGACAGAAATAGGAAGATCAGAGTCAGAAGAAGAAGAAGTGCCACCAATAGAAACTTCAACACCAGCACCAATAAACTCAGTAGCAAACGAAGTAGACACTGGATCCCTCTCCAAATCAATCACAATTGAAGGTACAACAGTTGTGGGCCGAGATACAAAAGAGTTTATGGAGCTCTTATACTCTAGAAATACAAAAGCTGATCGTGGATGCTCTTCTCCTGTCCTTTGATTAAGGCCCCACAATAATTTGAGTTCTTTCAAGTTTACTTCACTCGGTTTGGGGCACTATTTCTTGCATTCTTCTGCAGCAAAATAATAAGCAGTAGTAGTTAGCATACATCAAAAATTAAATCAATAAAAAAAGGCAAGAGCTAAAATAACAACCAATCCTATTCCCTAATGGAGGGCATTTGAGACCATTATAAGACACTCCAGTACCAAATGGAGCATGTTGCCAATTCTTAACTATAGAGCATGATCCCAATAATCCTTATTAGAATCAGGAAAATTCAATACTATAGCCCTATTGGCTTGTCTGGTTTTCAAGTAATATGTGTTATCCCCTTAAATAGCGCATTTATAGCAGAATATGGTCTCTGGAATCTCGATGTCAGTTCCATAGATTTCATTCAATTTATTCACACCAAGACAATCCTCTAGGTGTTAGGGGCTACTCTTCCTGGAACGATGTCTATGTATTGGCTAAAACGAAGAAAAAAACGATTTGGGGAGAATGTGAAACCACACTCAGCTATAAATAAGGTTGGGATACAATGACCCTCAACTAAAGAATATACATCTATAGGATCATAGGGTATTTCTAAATCAACATAATATGGGATTTTCCTTTCTTCCTTAACATCCTCTAGAGAATCATCATCGACTATATAAACCATGAATTATAAAGAAAGGAAATAAAGAAAAATAGAGAGAAAGAAAGATTTCTTATAAAAAATTAAGGATTTAACAAGAATATTGAAGAAAATGATGAATAGAGGCAAATAATCGCATCAAATCTCAGAAATAGCTTTTACAGTTCGAAGATTTGGGGCAAGGAAAAATCTGGAAAAGACTCCCACCTTTTATAGCTTGTCTCAAAAACAACAAAAATAATGATTAAACGTACCAATGATTGAAGTTCTTACGGTAGACTATTTCAAAAATGGGATAATAGAGACTTGCCCTTTGGACAGTCCTATAAAATTCAAATTATTTAAAAAAATTACATCTTTAAACAGTATCGGTAAAATTTTACAAGTGTGGTAGGTCTCTGCCGACCAGTCACCATGAAGATATGTCGAGCTACTTCCAGGATTGAATGCTCCACACTTTCATGCAAGCATCAAGCATAGAGAATTAGGGACTTCTGTTTTATGTAAAGGTTTTACTTCCACGTGGACCAATGAAGAACGTACACATGTCATACAGCGTGGCACCTCATCCTATTTGGTCAACTGCAAGTATACTTAGTCCGTTGGAATGTTGACTAATCCCATAAGGTTAACTAACTATAATTGTAAAGGTTACTCGTCCCAGAATGCTAATAGACATTGAATCCTAAGAGGCATATTTATTGTATACAGATGTAAACGCTTGGGATATAAAAGCGTTCCATCTTTCACTATAAATGTAATATAATCCTTCAGCTCTGGGGACAAATTGAATCTCATATGCACTGAGATATTGTAATCGTTAAGTAATAACAACTTACAATGGACATAGGCTAATTTGTAGCTGGACCACTTTAAAAATTTGTTGTTCCGTGTGTGTGATTTAAGTGCTTTCATATTATTTATCTTTGATTACAAAATTGGAATCAATCCAATTATAGACATCAACAATACTTATTTAGTTCTTTCTACTTATTAGGGGCATTATAACCCCCCTTATTTTTTAGCTACTAAATTTTAACATTTATTATTGCTTAATCTCCCTCTTCCTCTAACTTTCTTACTCCTAATCGCATTTCACCCCTTTTTAGCAGTTATTGGAACTTTATTTAGTGCATTCTTCAAGTTCTTCCCCTTATTACTATCCAAAATTTCCTCCACCATATCATTAATGTTGTCATCTTCTTGTAAAATACTTACGTTATTTTTAATATCAATATCTTCTTTAACTATTACAAATGATTCACTGGCATCATTAAATTGTACAACTAAATTCCATTATTCCTAAACTCTTGTATCATTTTTATTCCTAGTTTCTCCCTCTCCCATAGTATCAATAATAGTATTCATGTTTACATTTATGGCATTGTTAGTAACTCCATCACTTGTTGTACTATTTACCCTTTTCATATTTTCATCATTCAATTCCTTAGTATTCTAAACTTTCCTCCAAATTGGTACCATCTTCTTAGCCGTTAAACAATTTTCCTCCTTATGACCAAACATCTTACACACATTAAATTTAGTAGGTATCCATTCATGTGCAATCCCTTGCATCACAACAGTCCCATTATGACAATGAATTGGAATACATTTAGGTAAAACATCATTCAGCCCAATTTCAACACATATCTTGCATAAGTCAATCTTTCCCTTTAGCAGTCATTCTATCTATGAAAAGAGGCTTTCATGGTGTATTAGCAATCTTGCCTAGACTTTATCAAACCACATATGCAAATTTAGTCCTGGAAATCTAATCCATATAGGAAGAGGCTCTAAACCCTCCTTTTCCAAACTTACATTAGTTGACCGAGGTTTAACCATGAGAGGCTTGTTATTAAAGGAATAAGGATCTAATTCCAACACCTATTGCTAAACTTTAAAGTCATCAAAAGCATTAATGAACACCCCTGTTTGAAGAAGGTACACATTATCTCTACAAAATGTTTTCCATCTTCTATTCACATAACCTTGCATTGCACCAAAAGAGACTTTGGATCCCAAAACATTAGTAACAATAACATTTTTCCATCTATTTACTTCATGTTGAATATCCTAAAATTCAATTTTCATAAAATATTTTCCTTCCTCATATGTACTAAATGGAATGAATTGTAGACTATTCCCTTATAACTTATCACGATTTAGAGCCACAATGTTAGACCGTGATTTTTTATTTTTAGTACCATTATTAACCCCATTTATATTATTAAAATCAATCGCCTTCCCCTTATTTTTAATATTTCCTCTTAGATCTCGGAATTGATGATGGAATTCAACCTAATTAATATCATACACACCTGAATCGTTAAATTATATATATGATCTGATCTCTTCTTCATTTTTCTTTTTCATTATGGCTAATGGGCCCATCGAATTTTCCAAGATCTGAATCTCTACCACCAATAATTTCATTTCATATTCTTTGTTAATCGTGTTGCCCTTATGTTTCTCTCCAAAATTGTAAAAAGTACTAATAGGCATTTGAAACTTAGCAAGGTTTTCATTCTTCAAATTTTCCTCCATATATCGTGAAATTCTTAAAGCGTGCCACTGTTGACCTACAAAATCATTATTAATGGATCTAGATGGAGGAGCTCTATCCCTATTAGATATTCTCATAAGCGAATTTTGAAAGGTTTGACATTAACAATGTTATATTTAGGAACAAAAAGAGGAATAAAGACAAAAGAGAAAACCTAGAGAGGAAACTATAGAAAGAGAAAGTGAGACATTTTACGTTTTAGTCACCTTGGTATAGATGTCTTTCTAAAACTTCATTCATGAAAACACATGAATTTCTTAAGCAGGGTCTGTAGATCAATTTACTGGGTGTCCATAAAAACACCCTTTTATTAAAGACGGCGTACTATTGGTAGTAAGCTGTGTCTCTATTCCTTAGAATGTAAGTTCAAACTAGTAATAATGAACTTTTAGTTATTTACCAACGTAAAAATGAATGTATATCTATTATATACGTCTAAAACGATAGATTAAAGGTTTTAATAGATCATTATTGCATCTAAATTTAAGCAATAACTCAAGAAAGCTTGACTCTTCATTTTCTAAGGCAACCGAATTGGAGCCATTTTTCAAACTTGACTTTGGGCTTCCCAAGGCAACAACTCTTTAGCTACATCTGTTCATACATAAGTTATTGATCTTCTTGCCTCTCAATTAATTTTTTTTAACTTTTAGTCTCAATTAACTATTCATGCGCCTTTTTTTGGACGATAGCAGGTATGCTCTCTCTATCTCCCCTTTTTCCGTGTCTTTTATTCCACGGTGAACCTCATAACCCCTATGCTTGTAATTTGTGTGGTAGATAATTATTTACTCTCTGTTATGATTTTATGCCGAATGAAAATTTGGAGGAAAATTTACATGGTAAGTTTCTTTCCAATTCGTACTTTTTGTTCAGTCAATTTTTTAGAAGATACAATCTAATTACAAAATTTTTGTGATGAGGTAATAATAAAGATAAATCTACACTATCATGCGGGGACGGAGCCACTTGGGGCAGAGTGGGGACTTGAGTCCCCACGGATCTTTTCTTGAAAAAAATTACACAAGCAAGTCTGTTAAAGAAGCTATATGTACATCTATATGCAAAAGGTGAGTTGCATAAATAGATAATGATTTTAACTTTGACTTTATGAAACATAAACATGTACACATTTTTCTCCTATAGACATAGATCCCTCTTGTGAGTAGGGATGGCAACGGGGCGGGATTTTTAAAATCCTAACCAACCCATTTAATAAACGGGGCGGGAAGGGAGAGGTTTATTTAAATTAACTCATAACCCGCCCTATTTAATAAACGGGCCAGGGCGGGGCTCCTACGAGTTGGGTTAATTTTAAAATAGTAAAATTAACATTATTACTTTATAGTCGTAGAGGTCTACAATGGTTCGTAATTCAATACGTGAGACAATCCTCCAGTTGTCAATCCATGTTTCCACATTGATCTTGTACAAAATTAACATGCATATAAAAGGATTTTTTAGTGTATGTGTATATATATATGGTTTAATTGTAATTAACATAGATATAAAGGGTAACTATGTAGGCATAAGTTAAACGGGGCGGGACGGTTGTATTTAGATTGACTCCTAACCCGCTCCATTTAATAAACATTTTTTTTATAAACCCATACCCGCTCCTAACTTACTAACTGGGTTTTAAAACTCGCCCCATTAGGGGAGGGGCGGGACAGGACTCCTATGGTTCGGGATAAATTTCCATCCCTATTTGTGAGTTTGGAGAGGACTTCATGCTCAGAACCATAAGGCGTGATGGGTCAAATGTTGTCTGGATTCATTGGGAAAAGAATTTTGTAGTAACCACCCATTATTGCTCCAAAATTGCAAGTTTCTGTAACCTTTGGGATCTGTCAAATATATTAAAATTCAATACTTAGAAGATGTCACAGGTTTCAACACATTTTCTATTACTACGAGAATGCTCATAAATAAAAAGAATGAGCTGTTCTCATTGTACTTTATAGGTATTTACAAAAATAGGTCTAAAAAAATTATTTTCAAAGTGTTTAAGGACATATATAGAAATAATCAAAACTTTCATTTAACTTGAATTGAATTAACGTGTTAAAATCTGAGATTTATTTTAAGGTTATAATGTTTATTTTGTTAGAGGTTTCTTTAATGTTGTTGTTGGTTTATATTTAGGATTAACTTTAGGCGATAATGAGAAATATTGTTGGTTTAAATTTGGGAACGAAATGTTGATTTAAATATTTGTTTCTCATTTCATTAGATTAAATAACGTACGTTATTTTTTTGGTAAATACTAAAAAAAAATCTCCAAAAAATTCGGCGGGCTCCCGCCCTCGAATCCGTACATCAGGTATCATTTGAGAATTTTATGTTCAAAATATTTAGGTGACAGTTAAATGGGGCAGCTGGAAATACTTATGTAGTGGTTGCACTATTGAAAATGAAGCAAATTTTTCAATAGTTTCAATTGATAGGAATATAGTAAGAACCTACTCCAATCTGGTATATTGCACAAGCATTGCGGTAGAGAAAAATAATGTTTATTCGTTAAAGGTGAGAGAATCCAACATTACAAGTATAAATAAATATTAGAATTATATTAGACAATATTCGTAATATATAGTTGCGCTCACGCATTGCGCGGGTACATCTCTATATACTATAAAATGTAAAACAAGGCATTTATGAACATTTAAGACTCCTCCTCATTGAGAGTGTCCACATGGAACTCTAATTTTAAGAGTATTTCCTCTCTCCTCTCTCGGCAGCAAGTAATACACACAAAACTTTTCATTTTTCCATTACCTTTACGATTACCAGCGGTGCTTAGTGAATGTCATTTTTCCTCGGACACTTAACCGTTGAACTGAAAATAAAATAATTCAGCAAACTTCTGGCTTTCCCTTCACTATGATCACTCCAACTTTTGATTTTCCCTCTCTCTCCTTAACTCTCCAAATATCCATTCGGATTCACCATCCAAAGTTAATATATATAATTTAATATGGATTCTAGACTTATAT
The DNA here is from genome assembly GCA_949130495.1 of Sambucus nigra. Classification (NCBI taxonomy): domain Eukaryota; kingdom Viridiplantae; phylum Streptophyta; class Magnoliopsida; order Dipsacales; family Adoxaceae; genus Sambucus; species Sambucus nigra. The sequence goes on along the minus strand of OX422209.1, from coordinate 465,128,794 downwards.
AAGGTTAAGATTCATGTTTCTTATGTACAGAGTTATTTCCTCACAGAAAGTAGGTTTTTATCTACCTATATAAGACTTTGCGTTCATGTATGGGTAAGTGAAATTACTACTGGTCGGTTTGATATGCAGGACCACAACCCAAAAAGGGTGTTCATTTTCCCTTTTTATCTCATAGAAATTACTACTCGTTTTTTCATGCCGGATGGATGAGCGGGTGAGTTTTCTTTGGTTTTTAATTTCAGGCTGACATTAGAAATCGTTTGTGATTTCACAAATACATGTATTCATTCCAGTTAATTAAAAATTAATTTTATTTTTTACTTTTTTTTTGCAGATTTCAGGTAGGAGTTTTCATGAGATTTTTAATTCTATAATTATTTGTTTCTTATAATTAATGATTAATATTAGTCCCTATTCGGTTTTATATTTTGTTCTATGCTTCATTCAATTCAATTTGATACTTTTACAAGGAAGAACATTTTTTAGTGGGAGATGTGTGATATGGGTTTATGGTATAGTGGATGAACTGTAATATATTATTTCTTCTTTATATACCGACCGTGAAGTGTTTGATAAAATTTGTATGGCAGTATATTTAGTCTATAAAAGGGTTGTATATTACTGATATGAACTTAAATGGGTTCAGATCTGTGTTGCAACAATTATGCAATATTTTGATTCGACATCAATTTTACACCCGGGTTGTCAATTTATTAATGAATTCGCAGGTTTTTTTCCACACGGCTTGGATCATACTATGATCTAACGATTCAAAGTCTAATAATATTGATATATGGCCCCTCTGATCCACAGTTTCATTCATTAAATTCTGGATCGTCAAGTTTGATCCATCTAAAATGTTTTATTTTATGGGTTCTCAGAGATACGTATAAGTTGTTGAGATAAACAGTCAGGTTGATACATCATTTTTTGTGTTCGGGGTCGGTGTAGAATCAAGATCAAAGCCATAGTTTCATCTCAAGTATACCTTCAGTGATTAAAGATCCTCATTTGATATGGATCTGTTAAATTTCAAGATATGATTTTTTAATAGGATCAATTGTTTTTCAATGTAGCCAGACTGGTTCGGTTCATCATTAGGATGACGGAGTTATCGATCGTGTCTGTGTCTTCTAGAAGCATTTTCCCATCACTTATCTTTTATGTAATCTGATGGCGATGAAGTCTTCGGTTGGACGAAGTTGACTATCCGATGTCGAGTCCAAGGAGTTTGGATCCAATCAGTATCAATGTACCCACCAATAACAAGTATGAGAAATGATTCATTAAATTAATAAATCCAAATCCTTTTCTCTCTCTCTCTCTCTCTCTCTCGATATTTCAAAAATGAAAAGTTTTTATTCTTAATTTTCGTGCTGTCTAATTTGTGTATCTTTGTAGAAAAATATCCGGTGGTCAGGAAGCATCAGATGTGTAAAGGTTTTTTCTTTTTCTTTTTCTTTCTTTCAGGGGATAACTTCCATTTTTTTAGTTTAATATTGTATTTGTAATTGATGTAGTATAGGGGATTTCAAAATGGTGGGTTTTGATGAAGTTGGGATGTTGAGTAAAGCAACTTCCTTTTTCTAGTTTAATATTGTATTTGTAATTGATGTACTATACGGGAATTCACGATGGTGAGTTTTCATGAAGCTGGGATGTTGAGTAAAGCTCATGAGAGATATATAGTGTTTAATCAAATTGTTTTCTTTTTTATCATTTATAATTGGATTAAATATCAAAAAGTTCCTCAAATATTTTTTGATACACACTTAGTTCAAGTCTTTTATTTTGTATAAAAAAGTCCCTTATCTCTTATCTTTAAAGGTCCGCGTCAGAGGCATGGTAAAATATTTTTATACGGTGAAGGACTTTTTGGTGCAAAATTAAAAGGCTTGGACTAAACGTGTATTAAAAAAAATTCGAGGGACTATTTGGTATATGCCCCTTTATAATTTAGGATTTTTTTAGAAATTAGTGTTTTCTTAATAATAAAAAAAAGAACATGTTGAATTGAGGGTAGTTTAATCTTTTTTTTTCTGTAAGTTAATGTTTTAATCATATTTTTAAAGGTATTGTGTTAGTTGTGGTGGGTCAGTATTTCAAGGGGATCGTTGTCGGGTTTTTAAAATAAGAGAACCTGTAAATATAAAATAATCTCGGGGGTTTATTGGTATTTACACTTATTTTTAACAAACATAAAACTATGTTAAATAAATTAAATCCATTAAACCCCAATATGACCAATTATCAAGCCGAATTATTATATTTTGTCGGTCATAATTGATTTTGTTTGATGGAGTACTTTACCCTCCACTACATGTAAAACAATTTTTATACTTATTATTATTATTTTGGTGCATATTTTTAATAGGCACTCTACTTCAGTAAATGTTATGAACAAATTGGAAACATTTTTCTATTTATTTATGTGCTTTTATATTTAACTCCCCCCATTCTCAGTGCTTATTTTCCTTTAATTTAGATTTATTTTTTTAAAATTTGATTAGGGAAATTTCTAATTTAACTTATCGAGTATAAGTTTTAGGATCATTCGATGAAAAGTCCATTAACATTTTTTAAAAACAAACTCACATTGAAACTAAACATCTATACAAAAATTGTTATAATTTAATAATATGCTATCTTGCCTCAATAATGATGACACTTTTTCAAGAGAATTTTTATTTTTAACTTTGTATACACGTTCCCATAATTCGAGCATCGCATGGGTTTACACCTAGTGCTAGTTATAACTCTAATACAATAATATTAGAGGTATAAATGAGACTTTAATCTCTATATACTATAAAATGCAAAACAAGGCATTTATAAGCATTTAAGACTCATCCTCATTGAGAGTGTCCACGTGGCACTCTATATTTTATATTTCTATAAAATACTATACAAGCAATTTAATAGATGCATTGAACTATTGAGTTTTCTCTCTCTCTCCTTCAATTTAATCCAACTACGAGACCAAGTCAAAAGCAATTAAGAATGATACATTTTTTCATCCCAATATATAAATATTATTTTTAACTGCTGCCAACCACCATGGTTATCACCATAGACTTCCCCAAAGACCCCAAACTTTCTCCTGAACAAAGGGTTGCACGTATGTTAAATCGCCGCCAAAGTTCTCGGCAGGTAATTTCCTTCTTTTCTTTCATTGATTAATTTGTTAGTTAAGATTAGTAAGGTTTGGAGGTTCCCCACTATTGATAAACCATTTGCTTTCTCTCTTTTTTGGGTTATTTCTTTAACACTGTTTTTTATAACCATTAAATTATATAAAAAGCAATGTTTTTCTAAAAAAAACAGTTTATAATTGTTAAAAGGTTCTTTTATAAACTGTTTTTTTAACTTTTCTATAAAATTAATTTTTTACATAAAACATTAAAAACATTAAAAAAAAGTTGATATAAAAACGTTCAAAACACTATATTTAGCTGTTTTTTTTATAAACGTTAAAAAATAGTTTATATAAACCACTATTTTTTTTTTAAAAAACGCCGCTTTTAAAAACGTTACAAAACACTTATTTTTTAATTGCTGTTTACAAATTGTCAAAAACATTTTATATAAAAGCGCTTCTTTTTTTAAAAAAAAAACACTGTTTACTAAAAACATTAAAAACACTCTTTTTAAAAATTTTAAAAAAAAATTAAATAAAAACACTTTTTTAAAAAAACCGTTTATATAAGAATAATGTTTTTAATTTTTTTTTATAAACGTGAAATGTTTTTTTATAAAACTTTTTTAATGTTTTTTTATATATCAATTTTTTTTTATAAACATGTTAAAAAACAGTTTATATAATAACGTTGAAAAATACTGTTTTTGTAACGTTTTTAACATTTTATATGAAAACTGTTCATATAAAAAGTTGTTTTAAATAGTTGATAAAAACTTTTTTTTTTAAACATTTTTGATGTGTTTTTATAAAAAAAAATTGATTTTATAAAAAACAGTTAAAAAGAGTTTATTAGAAAACCTTTTGATGTTTATAACTGTTTAAAAAAAAGGGTTTTTGTATAAGCAGTTTTTTAACGTATATAAAAAATCGTAAAAAAAATAGTGTTTTTTTAACCTTTTTAAAAAACAGTGTTTTTAACAAAAAGTGATTTTATATAAACTATAAGAGCTTTTCTCTCTCTTATTCTTACTTTCTCTCTTTTTTGGATTATTTTTTAAACGTTAAAAAAACACTGTTGTTTTATAAACATCAAAAAACAATTTATATAAAATCAATGTTTTTAAAAAAATCAGTTTATAATCGTTAAACGGTTTTTTTATAAACAATTTTTTTAACTTTTTTTATAAAATTATTTTTTTACGTAAAACATTCAAAAACAGTTGATATAAAAATGTTAAAAACACTATTTTTTTATAAATGTTAAAAACCTGTTTATATAAACCACTATTTTTTTAAGGAAAAAACACTGTTTTTAAAAAAACGTTACAAAACACTGAATTTTTAACTGTTTTTTATAAACATTCAAAAACAGTTTTATAATTCTCTTTAAAAAAATGTTGTTTTTATATAAACCATTTTTTAATATTTTTATAAAATAGTTCCTTTTTTTAAGAACAGTGTTTTTACATATTTTTTTAACGTTTATACAAAAAACTATTAAAAAAACAGTGTTTTTAATGTTTTTATATTAAGTGTTTTTTACGTTTTTAATTTATTCATATAAAGAATTGGTTTTATGAAAAAAGTTGAAAACAATTTACAAAAAAACTTTTGACATTCATAAACTGTTTTTTATAAGATTGTTTTTATATAAAGTTTTTCAACGTTTATAAAAACAGTTAAAAACCATATTTTTTAATGTTTGTAAAAAAAAGTGCTAAAAAAAGTTTATAAAAAAACCTTTTGATTTTGTAAAACTTTTTGATTTAAAAAAAAATACTTAATAGAAAAAGTGTATAAAACTTTTTCATTTTATAAAACTTTCTCATTTTATAAAAAAGTGTTAGTAAAAAAAGTTTTACTATTTAAAACAATAAGATATAATGTAAAATTTGTTTTAATACACTAATAAATACTTATACTAATGGGTAAAATAGTCTTTTTGATTGGAAAGTGAGTCAACTGATCATCAAACTAGCTAACTAACGTTTTTTGTCGATTTTGAATCCTAAACGAGTAGAATGTAAACAAATGGAATAAAACTCTAAATAACTATTGGACCCCAAATATTAAAAGATCCTTACAAAATTGACAAGGAGCCATAGAATAGACTGTGATTTTGTTTAAGTAGAATGTGTTATGTGAGGATTGAAATAGTGTTTTTCTTAAGATAATTTCGATTCAATCTTTATATAGAAATGTGAGTTTAATTAGTTAGAAGCATATTATGTGAATTTAGTTAGTTAGAAGCATATGGTGTATGTTGCTCTATTTTAAAGGAAGTGAGGTATACTTCCATGTTTAATAACATTGTTTTTAAATAAAATATATAATATTCCTTTTTGGATTTTTCTCTTTTTATATTGTGATTGGACAATTATTTTTGTGCTTTGTTATAAGGTTTGCTATTTTTATTTTGACTCATTTTCAGATTTTTTTATACAAATTATAACCTTTATGCTTTATTTTCTTAACACACAAGTTCTAATTGTTTGTCATTTCTGTCTATCATGTCCATGATACTATTCATTATATTTTTCTAAATTTAGGGGTTAGTATAATTTATGTAAAGTTGATTAAGTGCCGAAGTAATATATTTTGAAATATATATATATATATATATATATGATAGTAATTATCGTGATTATATATGAGTGTCCATTTTCTCTCCGTCTATTATTAATTAATACTTATATAATGTGTCAAATAGACATAAAAATATAATTATGTCTTAAATAAAAAAAGTATCTCGGTGTTTAGTGTATACTAATCATAGAACTACCATCTCTACTAAAAAATATAAATATGTAGTTGATTTGTAATTTTAAATAGAGGCATGTTCATATGTCCCAAATTTTTTATTCATTTTTTCATCTCATATTAACATTAGTTTAAATGTAATGATAATATTATTTATGTGGCATATATTTTACGAATAAAATTATACCACGCTCGTGCATCGCGCGGGGTTTAAAACTAGTATACTATAAAATGCAAAACAAGTCATTTATGAACATTTAAGATTCCTCCTCATTGAGAGTGTCCACGTGCCAATCTATATTTTATACTTCTATAAAATACTAAACAATCAATTTAATAGATGCATTGAACTATTGAGTTTTCCCTCTCTCTCCTTCAATTTAATCCATCTACGAAACCAAGTCAAAAGCAATTAAGAATGATACATTTCTTTCGTCCCAATATATAAACATTATTTTTAACTACTGCCAATCACCGTGGTCATCACCATAGACTTCCCCAAAGACCCAAAACCTTCTCCTGAACAAAGGGTTGCACATATGTTAAATCGCCGCCAAAGTTCTCGGCAGGTAATTTCCTTCTTTTCTTTCGTTGATTAATTTATTAGTTAAGATTAGTAGGGTTTGGAGGTTCCCCACTATTGATAAACCATTTGTTTTCTCTCTTTTTTGGGTTATTTCTTTAACACTGTTTTTTATAACCATTAAATTATATAAAAGCAATGTTTTTCTAAAAAAAACAGTTTATAATCGTTAAAATGTTCTTTTATAAACTGTTTTTTTAATTTTTCTATAAAATTAATTTTTTACATAAAACGTTAAAAACATTAAAAAAAGTTGATATAAAAACGTTCAAAACACTATATTTAGCTGCTTTTTTTATAAACGTTAAAAAATAGTTTATATAAACCACTATTTTTTTTTAAAAAACACAGCTTTTAAAAACGTTACAAAACACTGATTTTTTAATTGCTTTTTACAAACGGTCAAAAACATTTTATATGAAAATGTTTTTTTTTAAAAACACTGTTTACTAAAAACATTAAAAAAACTCTTTTTAATAAACTTAAAAAAATATTTTATATAAAAACACTTTTTTTTAAAAAACAGTTTGTTTAAAAATAATGTTTTTAAATTTTTTTTTAAACGTGAAATGGTTTTTTCTAAAACTTTTTTAACCTTTTTTTTATAAATCAATTTTTTTTATAAACATGTTAAAGGCAGTTTATATAATAACGTTGAAAAATACTGTTTTTTTAACGTTTTTAACATTTTATATGAAAACTGTTCATATAAAAAGTTGTTTTTAATAGTTTATAAATACTTTTTTTTTAACATTTTTGATGTATTTTTATAAAAAAAAAATGATTTTATAAAAAACAGTTAGAAAGAGTTTATTACAAAACCTTTTGATGTTTATAACTGTTTAAAAAAAAGGGTTTTTGTATAAGCAGTTTATTAACGTATATAAAAAACAGTAAAAAAAATAGTGTTTTTTTAACCTTTTTAAAAAACAGTGTTTTTAACAAAAAGTGTTTTTATATAAACTATAAGAGCTTTTCTCTCTCTTATCTCTCTTATTCTTACTTTCTCTCTTTTTTGGATTATTTTTTAACACTTTTTTTAAACGCTAAAAAAACACTGATTTTTATAAACATCAAAAAACAATTTATATAAAATCAATATTTTTAAAAAAAAATCAGTTTATAATCGTTAAACGTTTTTTTATAAACAATTTTTTTAATTTTTTTATAAAATTATTTTTTTACGTAAAACATTCAAAAACAGTTGATATAAAAATGTTAAAAACACTATTTTTTATAAATGATAAAAAACTCTTTATATAAACCACTATTTTTTTAAGGAAAAAACACTGTTTTTAAAAAACGTTACAAAACACTGAATTTTTAACTGTTTTTTTATAAACATTCAAAAACAATTTTATAATTCTCTTTAAAAAAATGTTGTTTTTATATAAACCATTTTTTAATATTTTTTTAAAAGAGCTTTTTTTTAAGAACAGTGTTTTTACATAATTTTTTTAACGTTTATACAAAAAACTGTTAAATAAACAGTGTTTTTAATGTTTTTATATTAAGTGTTTTTTACATTTTTAATTTATTCATATAAAGAATTGGTTTTATGAAAAAAGTAGAAAACAATTTACAAAAAAACTTTTGACATTCATAAACTGTTTTTTTATAAGATTGTTTTTATATAAAAATTTTTCAACTTTTATAAAAACAGTTAAAAACAATATTTTTTAATGTTTGTAAAAAAAGAGCTAAAAAAAGTTTATAAAAAAACCTTTTGATTTTGTAAAACTTTTTGATTTAAAAAAAAATACATAATAAAAAAAGTGTATAAAACTTTTTCATTTTATAAAATATATAGTATTCCTTTTTGGATTTTTCTCTTTTTATATTGTGATTGCACAATTATTTTTGCGCTTTGTTATAAGGTTTGATATTTTTATTTTCACTCATTTTCACATTTTTTTTATACAAATTATACCCTTTATGCTTTATTTTCTTAACACACAAGTTCTAATTGTTTGTCATTTATGTCTATCATGTCCATGATACTATTCATTATATTTTTCAAAAATTAGGGGTTAAAGTATAATTTATGTAAAGTTGATTAAGTGCCTATGTAAAATATTTTGAAATATATATATATGATAGTAATTATCGTGATTATATATGAGTGTCCATTTTCTCTCCATCTATTATTAATTAATACTTATATAATGTGTCAAATAGACATAAATATATAATTATGTCTTAAATAAAAAAAAATATCTCGGTGTTTAGTGTATACTAATCATAGAACTACCATCTCTACTAAAAAATAAAAATATGTAGTTGATTTGTAATTTTAAAATAGAGGCATGTTCATATGTCCCAAATTTTTTATTCATTTTTTCATCTCATATTAACATTAGTTTAAATGTAATGATAATATTATTTATGTGGCATATATTTTACAAATAAAATTATACCACGCTCGCGCATCGCGCGGGGTTTAAAACTAGTAGTCTTTAATTTTCTTCTGCAAGAAATAAAGTTTTTTGAACCATCCATGAGTCTTCCACATACGTTGTATTTGACGAATTCATTTAATGAATGAGACTCTATTTTCTACCTCTATTTCTTGCTTTTTCTTCCATACAACTTATGTATGGTCTTCTCAGAACATAAATCTTCCAATATCCTTATCAACTCACTAAAACAACTCACGATCGTCAATTTTGGCCTTTCAACTATTCCTACAATTGCATATATGAGCTCAGAACGGATCACTTCCAACACCGGTATGTACGATGATATCTGGAGTTTAGGGGTAGGCATTCTTGAATATTATTTAGGCAGGTGTCCTTTTCAGTAATGATCAAGCCACCATTTTGTCACTCTCATATCTTTGTCAATTTCTCATGTATCTAAGACCAATATTCTACGCATTTTCTCAAAAAATGTATGGAAGATAAGAAGCATACTTAGTGGGAAAAGAACTCAACTTGCATCTCAGTCAGCATGCCTCAAATCTACTTGGGGTAAAGGGTGTTAGCAAAGAGTCACCAGGCTCAAATTCAAGGCTCTTGGCCACCAATATAGCTACTTCTATTCTAGCTGGAGAGTTGTCCCTTATGTCTGCCATTGTCGCAAGTCAGCTGGTTAATAGCCACACAAACCCCACAACACCATATTTGTTTTATATTAGATTTTTTTTAGCCCCATTCCAACATTTTTTTATGTATCAGTGATGATTTTTTATGTTTATCATTCAAGTATATTTGCGTCCTCATCCCATTAATAATTATTTGTGGAATTAATTTTATTTTATCGCCCAAGAAAAACTGAATATTGGAGCTTGCCCTACAATTATATGCACAAAAACCTCATGGGAAATAACGTCCATTACAAAATATTTGTTTTATAATTTTTTTTTAACTTTATAGTCCACTACAAAGTATTAGGTTTAAGGGAATGTTATAAAAATGTTTCTTACATCTAACTTACATTTATTTTTTTAATATTTAGTTTGAGAAAAATTATAAATAAAATTTGTTTTTCAACAATGTTTTAAAAATATTATGTCCAGAAATTTTAAAAGTTGGAAAATAACATCTATTAAATTGTAAACGGCCTTTTTCGTTCTTAAGTTTGTATGAATATTACGTTTTATGTCCAGCTACTTTTTTTAAAGTTGTTTTCCTTCCTGTTACTCTTAAAAATTTTGTTGAACTATTTAAAAAAATATCCATTTTTTATGAACATCCAACTATTTTTTTTAATACTAAACAGTTTCAAGAAATAAAAAAGTAGTATTTTAAATATTTAAAAAATGTAATTTTAAAGGTATTAAACACTGTTTTGTAAAAACAAATATATAATTGTGTTTTATGAAAAGTTACAAAAAATCGGTTTGTAAAAAGGTTAAAAAAATCTATTCCGCTATATATATATATATATATTGTAAGGACACACATTTCTAATTGAGTCTTATATAGTGTTGGCTCAATTCCGGACAAAACGATTTGAGTCATATGATAGAAGCTTTCCCTATGAAGCCTATGACGTGTTTGAGGAGTTAAAGACGTAGCGGCCCAAAATTTAAAAGCTTCATCATTGTCGATTTTCGTGCCAAGTTTCACGTCATCAACATGTGGATTTCAATATCTCCTAAAAGTATGAATGCATTAATATTTATATAGGAGCTTGGAAATTTAATTTGGGTGTTAGTATTTTTTTGTTAATTTTTTTTAATTCATAGTTCTAAAGATTTTTTTCTCGGACACCTTTCCGTAGAAAAATCATATCAAATTAAAAAAAAATCAGAAATATACGAAACTAGTGGCCACGTGTTCGTATCGAAATTCTCTAGAATCATGGCCTAAAATCTCGTTAGAAAGTTCGTTTGAACGATCTCGTTCGAACAAGATTTCAAACGAGATTTCAGTTTGTCGATTTTTTGTCTGTTTTCATTTTTGACCCCCACTACTTTGTACCAGTTTTAATAAGCGTGGAAACCAACTTTTTCCATCTCTTAGAGAGTTTTTGAGAGCCTAATTCTTCCAAGAAAAAGTTCCCTTGGTTTTTGTTAAAAATGCTTAATCTTTAGAACAAAACCAATTGTTTTACAACCAAAATATTTGTTTAGTTTCTATCCAAGCTCTCTATATACATATCTTTGTTTCGAGATAGTTTTACACGTGTTTTATTCTCAATCATTTAAAGGAGATTGTTTGGGTTTCTTCACTTCCCTCAAAAGGAAGACATTTATCTCGCTGTGGTGTTCTCACGTGGTGAAAGGCACCATGTGTGGTTGACGGTGGGTTGATTAACACCCCATAATTTTATGCATTTAATAGTTAATTAATTCGGGAAAAATTTAAATTACTAGTGTGTCGTAATTTAATAGAATTAATTATGGAATTGTTATATAAATATTAATCGGGAGAATAATTGGTTAATATTCATGAGAAATTAATTTACTAGGTAAATAGTAATATTTAATTACATCTTAAGAGTATTAATGACGTGGGGTTTACTTATCTCAACCGGGAGTCGGTTCCAGACTAAGTTAGGTGGAGATAAGAAATTTTATAAACTTATTCGGATGAAAATTTTGAGTGCACGGTTGAGTCCGAAAGGGCCAAAATAGTCGAAATAGAGTATCCGGGGGTAGTAAATAGGTCTCGGGACATTATTAGGCATAGTCGGGTCCACACGGGGGTATTTGGGTTACTTGGGCTTTGCCCATTAGGCTAAAAATGGGATTAAGCATAATTACTTAATTAAAGAAAAAAGGAGAATGGCAGATTTCACTGTGGAAAACCTAAAGTTGGAGAGAGTACCCTAGGGAGCAGTTAAAGGCACTGGGAACTAATTTGGGAGACAAAGGCAAGAACCAAAGGGGATTTCATCATCAACCTTGAGAATCAAAACTCCAGATTAGACCCTACAAAACCATAAGGCAAGTGGTTAACTTGCTATAGTATTTATTTGTATTACAATTCATATTTGTGTGAAGTGAGAACAAAATTCGTTTTGGGGTAAAGAGGGTACAACAATGGGATTTTTGTAAATAAATCTTCTGATTTAAAATTATTGTAGAGATTCATTATATAATCTGAGATTGATATGTACTTGTCAGATATGAAAACTCAGACGAATTATGAACGAATTTGACATGGTAATTTGGTGTTAAGACGTGATTAACGAATAACCGGGGTTTTCCCCAATTCAGAAAATAGGAGAGAATGGAAATTAAACGGAGTTTGGAGACTTTAAGGGGGTTCCTTATAATGTTCTTGGTGTATTATATTGATGATAGGACCTGTGTTAGAGTGTATACGAAATTGGACATTTAAGGTTTTCGTCCATGGGAGAAACAGGCCTTCGGAGAAGACGAAGACCTGCTTGATCGATCGATCGATGGATCGGATTGATCGATCGATGATCGAGGATTTTTGACAGGTTGACCAGTTTTATTATATGAGGAAAATTTATTTAAAATTCTTTTCCCACACTTTATTTAGTGATAAATAAATATAAGACATAAATTCTTAACAATTATGAGGTTAAGTAATTGGGATTTGGAGGGAATTTATGGGTGACACATTGTGGTTAATTTTGGAGAAATATATTCTAAAATATTAAATTTCGAACTAAGTGGGCAAGTCCGGGTATAGTGGTTGAGCGATACCAAAGTAATTAAATTAATTAATGTGCAAATTAATTAATAATCTGAGTTGGACCATAAACTCAAGTTATGACGTATAGGCTAGTGTCACAGGTTTAGTACACGGTAAAGCCGAGGTTATTTTAATTATATATATATGGTGTGTGCATTAATATCAGTGGCTAGATATTATTATAATATATACTATAGTGCTATCAGGGGACGTTGCGCGTAGAGGGTGAATCCCCTAGCTTGAAGAGTAGGGCGAGTATATCCCTAGGTCATAGCGTCCATTATATGGGTGAGGGGCACCTCACTTTTTGGAAAGTAATATGACCGCCTCCAATATTTATGTTGTTAACCAAGTTAGTGAGTGATCCTGACTTGGGGTAACTAGGTTATATGAATACACCTAGTGGGATAACACTTAAGAGAATATACATTCGGTGAGTTATTACTCGGGAGGATAGTTATTATCATTTATTATTTATTATTTCAACATAGGTGTGAATATTGTAATGTGATTATACGTATATAATGAGATAAATAATTATATACGGTTAATTTAATATAGGCCATGAATTGTATTATGTGCATAACGGGTGTGAAAGTTATATGAATTTAAATGGGAAAATGATTAATTAAGTTAATGTTGATAATAACTTAGAAATCATAATTATTGCATATTCGGTTAAAGTAGGGTTGTTGCAAGGGGTTATATCGGTTATCTAGTCATGGGATAAATAACTAGTGGAATTAATTAAGGCGTTAGTCGTGCGCATTAGAGGAGGGGTGAGGATGTCCTCAAGGGAGTGCGACATTAACTAAAATATGAAGAGCATGCATACATATTTACTATTGCAAGTTAATAATTTGCTAAATATTTTCCAAATGTTTTGGGTTATAACCCTTGCTATAGATATTTTTAAAAATCTTTTAGGTTTCCAGCCACACGGACACCAGACTTTACTCATTCCAAGGATCCGTTGCTGCAACATATGTGTATGTTCCGAGAGTTTGTTAAGCGTCTCATTCTTTTTCATTTCTAGTATAGAAATTTCTTATCAGTTGCTCACAGCTTTATTTAGTATTTATGTCAAACTTATTATTGAGATTTATCATTATCTGTCTTTACTTTTGTTGGATTTTAGCCGATGGTTTATTCAGTCAGATTATTTAGATGTGAATGGTTGATTTCAGTTAATTGTGATTGTTTAAATTATGTTGTTTCATCATGAGTGTTCATTAAATTAATGAAAGATAAAATTTGGCACCCGTCTAATTTCTCACTTAGGTGGTTAGTAATGAAAAATCGACAGTGATGCTAAGAATGAACCAATTGAGAAACATGTTCTAAATTAATTTAGGACTGATCACCCGGGGTTAATTAGGTGGTGTGTCACAGATGGTATCAGAGCATCAGGTTCTAGTGTCCTTCGGATCTGTGTGGCTTACTACGTTTCAGCGTAGTGTTCGATTGTTATAGAGCCCTATTATTAGGACTGTTGATTCATTTTCCGCTTTTGAGATGTCATTTTTCTGTTATTAGATTTTTTGTATAAATTGCGTACTTATACGATTCAATCTATTTTCAGATGCCACCGAGGAGACAAATAGTGGAGAGGGCTGAGGCTAGGGATGAGTTAAGGGAGGCTCATCAGAAGCCACAGATACCCCCACTTAAGTTGATCTCCAGTACTCAGGTGGCGGTGATGGTGGCCCAAGTAGTTGAGATAGCTATGTGAGCTATGGCAACCCATTTTCTAGAGCCCCAAGCACCGCCTCCAGTGGCACCAACAGTTCAGGCTCCAGTAGGACCACCTTCTTTGCAGCGAGTTAGGGAGACCTTTCAGAAGGGCCACCCACCAGAGTTTCGGGGTAGCATCGATGCAGTAGAAGCCTTTGATTGGAAGAAAAATATTCTTTGCGCATGATGGAGTGTACTGATGTGCAGAAACAAATGCTTGCTACCTTCCGTTTATCGGGGGCAGCCTTACAGTGGTGGGAGTTAGTTACCACCGCTGAGGAGAGAGATTTGATGATGATATCTGAGTTCTGGGTGCTGTTTGATCTCAAATACTTCCCACCGGTGGTAAAGGAAGAAATGAGGAAGAAGTTTAGTGAGTTAGTTCAGGGTGACCGTTCAGTGGCATATTATGAGGAGGAGTTCACTCGTTTGGCAAACTTTGTGCCAAATAAGGTGAGCGACGAGGAGCAAAAGAAGTCGAGGTTCATGGATGGCCTAGCCTGGAGGATCAGGCAGCATTTCATTGGTAATACAACATTGGTGATGTATATAGATGTCGTCTATACCGCTCTTGTACCTTGACATGATCATCGCTTCCATACGAAGGGGAGCAAGAGGGTAGGAGAGCCGAGCCAGCAGGGCAAGGAAGTTGTTGGTGGTGACATAAGTGATACTCAATAGCAGACTAGCAGTCAACAAGGGAATCAGGTTAAGAAATTTAAGCCTGGTAAGTTCCGACTAGGAGGATAGGGATTTAGGTAGGGTCAGTCGGTCCCAAATCAGCAGCAGCAGGTTACTCAGGGATGTCAGGCCAAGGGAATAACGGGGGAGGCCAGCAGGGCCATCCACGTCAGGGCCAATAAGGAGACGGTCAGAGACGCTATTTTGTTTGCAGCCAGACAGGACACCTCAAGAGGGAGTGCCCGCAGAGGGACAGAGGCCAGCAGCAAGGTGCCCAAGAGGGACAGATGCCGCCAGCAGCACCGGCTCCACCATCCCCACAGTAGTAGGGGAAAATGCACTACGAGAGTGTGTATAACATCTGGGATGTTCCCAATCCTCCATCACATCAGGCACCGCCAACGGTTGAGGGTATTTTTATTATCCATGGTCATGAGGCAAGGATACTTTTTCATATGGTAACATCTCATTCATTCACTAAATATAGATTTGCTAAACCTGACAGGGTTACTAGAGACCACGGGTAGTCTCCGTATGTGTATAGAGTCGCCAGTAGGAAGCGGGGCATTGATTCATTCTATGTGTCGAGAGGTGGACATTTTGATTGGGATACTTATGTAACACCCCGTAATTTTGAGGATTTAGTATTTATTTATTTTTGGTAGAAATAAAATTATTTAAATTGGATAAACTTAAATTGATGATTGGAGAATTTATTTGAGTGGGAAGAATTATTTATATTTGGCGACTTAAAGTTTAATTGTTCAAAATATTGTGTGTCGCACTTTTGAGGTCGAAATTTGAAAACGTGATAAAGTACTTCGGATGACAATTCTGAGTGCACGGTTGAGTCCAAATGGGTCGAGATAGTAAAAAATGAGTTCCGGGGAGTAGTAATCGAGTCTCAGGGCATTTTTGGGCATAGTTGGGCCCAGACGGGGGACTTGGGCCATTTTAATTAGGCCCATGTGGCAAAAATCGTGATTAGGGATTATAAACCTAATTGAGAAAGTGTTGAATGACAGTTAACAAAATTCTAAACCAAGGGTTTGAGAGATAAATAAAGGAAACAAATAAAGAGCAAATTGGGGATCTTTTGGAGACAAATCGAGGGACAAATTGGATGTTCTTGATAAATCCTTCCTCTACACCAACGGATCAGACTCTACGAACAATTAGAGGCAAGTGTTTAACTATTGTGATTCTTAAATAGATGATAACCAATTCATATTATGGGAGGTGTAAATCAAAATTCATTTTTGGGTGTGGGATTTACATAAAAAGGGGTTTTTAATGAATTGGGAAAATTATGTGGATTTGATACTCAATTACTGTTTGTATATGGTAATGAAATCATGGAAATTTTATTGTAGTATAAACCAGTGTCTATTGGGCATCTGATTTTGAACTATGATGATGAATTAAAATTCGAATGAGTAAAACCCAGAAAATACCCGAATCGAGAAAGTTCAAAATTATGAAAACCAATTATGAATTTAAGGTCTCTAGGAGGTTTAGAACCGTTTCCATGCGTTAAATATTATTGGTTGTGATGGCATAATAGTGGGAGAGTGGATAAAAAGCTTGGTTGTACATTAATGGTAGAAACAAATTCGTGGAAGAAGATGAATATTTGTTCGATCGATCGATCGACCCCTTCAGTTATTGAAAAATATTAGGTTGTATATCTTTTTGTCACGGTTGCATTGGCACCAACCACGTATTTTTCTGATTTCTTTTTGGAATTTCTAATGATTTTTCTACGAAAGGGTGGGCGAGACCGACAACTTTAGGAAGAAATAAAATCGGGTTATTTGGAGATAACCATAGATGAGTGAAGGACTTTGGAAAAATACTGAGGAACATTATTTTATCCTTGAATTAGATAGGGATGACACCGGGGTATGAATTTGGTAGTATTTAGAATGAACGACACACGAAAATATATGAACGTATTTGAATGGGAATTTCTGATGAATTTAGCATACGGGCTGGTATCTTAAGAAGGAATTTAATTGATTGAAATTGAATAGAATTTAATACTTGGAGTCTTATGGGATGAGTATTAAGGAATATTAAATTTAATAAGAGTGTCGAACTTATTAAGGAAATTTGGTGAAATAAATTTTAAAGGGTTAAATTTCGAACCGAGGGAATATGATCGGGTAATGTAGTTGAGCGACACTACTTTAAATTAATTCATTGTAGTGAAACTAATTAATTAAATTAGAGTCGGACCATAGACTTGGGTATATATAGGCTAGTGTTACGGATTTTTAGTACACGGTAAAGCCGGGGTTTATAATATATATACGGGGTGGTGATAGTATATATATATATATATATATATATATTGTGTTTGCTATTAAATATCAGCGACTAGATATTTATTTAATTTATATACTCTAGTTCTATCAAGGGAGGTTGTGAGATGTGGGTGAATCCCCTAACTTGAGGAGTAGGGAGAGTATATCCCCAGGTCATAGCATCTGGTATATGGGTGAGGGGCTTATCTCACTTTCAGGGAAGGAATATGAACGCCTCCACTACATTGATATATTAAGGCAAGTTGGTGAGAAATTTCGACTTGGGTAACTAGGTTAAGTGAGCATGCCTAGTATGATAGTACTTTAGAGGAAATCATCTGGCGAGGGTATACTCGGAAGGATGGATATACAGTTGAAATATGTGTGGATCTTGTAGTAAAGATACCTATATAATGGTATTACATATTATATGCGGGTAAAAATATAGTATGTGATGTATTTACTTATATAACTTGTGTCACGATTATATGATATTATTTAAAAGGAATTAATTAGGTTAATTGAAGAGATAACTCATAACCCATGAATAATAATACTCGGTTTAGAGTAAAAAGGAAAGGGAGGATTATACTAGGATAGTTGGACGGGGTAGTACAACTAGGTGGGGTTAAAGTAACAGTTGGGTGTGCACATTAGTGGAGGGGTGAATATGTCCTCAAGAGAGTGCGACACTAACTTAAATATGAAGCGCATTCATACATTTTTAATTACTGCAGTTAATTCACTAGCTAAATATTGTCAAAATGTTTTGGGTTCTAACCCTTGCTATGAAACTACTTTCAAAACCTTTGAAGTGTCCAGCCACAGGGATGCCATACTTGATATTCTATTCCAGGGATACGTAGCTGCGTCACATGTGGATGCTAGATGGAGCTTGGATTATACGCATCATTAATTCCTTCCTAGAGTAGGAATCATCTATCAGTTTCAGTTTTACCTAGGGTCTTGTCGCCCACCCTTTTCAGTACAGTTTTCAGATTTATTTATTCAGTTGTTAGATGATTATTTTTGGACTATTTACTTTGGTGGCCGATAGTTTATTCGGAAAGTAGTTTAATTATTTATTCAATTGATTTGATTCAGTTTTTGTGAATGGTTTACGTATATTTCCGCATGTTATTGTCTGGTTTAAATAAAAAGTTAAAATTTGGAACCGGCTTTTTAGAATATTAGGTGGTTAGTAAGTTTTAAAAAGGTTTTCGACAGTGATGCTAAGAATGAACCAACTGGGATTCCTATTTTAATTTGATATGCCTGGTATTTTATTAGGCGGGGTGTCATAGATGGCATCAGAGCATCAGGTTCTAGTGTTCTTAGGATCTGTGCGACTTTTCACGTTTCTGCTTAGCGTTCTTTGATATAGAGACCTATCATAGGATTGTTGTATTCTTATACATATGTGCATTTACGTTATTCTGCCAATTAATTTATATTTGATGGTAAACTCATACGATTCGATACTTATTTCAGGTGCCGCCCAGGAGAAAGAGAGCAGCCAGGGCAGTAGGGGGAGATGAGACCAGAGAGGCTCATTAGGAGACAGAGTTACCACAACTATTGCCAGAGATGATTTCGGCTGCACAAGTGACCGAATTAGTGGCACATGCAGTTTAAGGGACGATGATCGCAATGGTAAGGTACTTTCCACGAGATCAGCCACAAGCGTTAGTGGTACCAGATGTTCAGTCCCAACAAGGGCCGTCGGAATGGCAACAAGTACGAGAGGTCTTTAAAAAAGGCCATCCACCAGAGTTTCGAAGGGGTTCATATGTTGTGCTAATGTGTTAGTGGAAGAGAGATATTCAACGTAACCTACGCATGGTAGATTGCAATGAGGTTCATAAGAAAATGCTAGCCACTTTAAGGTTAGTGGGAGCAGCGCTACAGTGGTGGTAGTCGATCACCACCGTTGAGGAAAGGGATACATTAACTATTGCAGAGTTTTGGATTTAGTTCGACCGCCAGTATTTCCCGCTAGTAGTTGAGACCGAAATGAGGATAAAATTCAGTGAGGTGACTCAAGGGGACCGTTCAGTGGCCGATTATGAGGAACAATTCACTCATTTGGCAAATTTTGTATCGAATGAGGTAAACAATGAAGAAAGAAAGAAGTCAAATGTGACACCCCGCCTAATTAAATACCGGGCGATCACTCCTTTATTAAATTAAATCAAGGTGAACAGTTTGGTTCATTCTTAGCATCACTGTCGTAAAAAGAAACTTTCCAATTAACACCCTAAATAATTAAGCTAAGTGTCAAAACCAATTTTAAACATTAACTTCCAAATTTTATTTAAAGAAAAGATTTATTGAATTTATTAACAAAACTCAATGAATAAGATTCACACCACAAGAAACTGGAACGAAAGAAACCAATATATAAAACATTCATCAACGAATGTCAACATGCGAGAAAATAAAGTAATACATCCGTCCTGAACAAAATCCCAAAATAACGAACTAGGAAATAACTGAAATAACAATGTCCCAACATAAAGAAATAATGGAAAGGGCTACACATGCCCATCTGAATGAAAATGCTAGGAGTGGATCTGAATGAACGAAGTCGTCTAATCAAAAGACCTGCAACTCCCACCTAAGCTGCAGCGCGTTCCTTCCAAAAGATCCTAAGCAAGACGCCCCTGTGGCTGGGCACCTGAAATACATACATATATATATATACAAGGGGGAGAGGGAGAGATAAAACGGGTCAGAGCCCGAAAGTGTGTATGATTTAAAATTAGTTTAGCAAGTATTTAAATTGATACAGGCCAATGCAATTACATATTAGTTCGACACTCTCTTGAGAAATTCTCACCTCTCTTCTAGTGTGCACGCCTATCGTACTAACCTTCCCCAAATGGTTTAACTTAACATATTATCATACTAACCTTCCCAATAATTTAGTTTATCTTAACTTACTCATAAGTTTTAAAAACCGAACAATGTCAACGTGTGAAAAGGGTACTTTCAAAGTGTAGCACAACTCTCGTTTTAGCTTCATTAATTTATAAGGTTTCCCAGTGTCATATTATACTCTCATAAAACAAGTATTTCCAATCTGTTTCATCAAACATGACTTTCTTACCAAATCACAGTAGGTAGTTTCCAAGTTTCAGGACTTCATATATATTAAATACTCGTGGAATATATATATTCTAATGGCACCCCACATAAAAATTATGGTGCGGGCATACTCTGCTATCCAATCCCCGTATCAATCGTACTAAGGGAGATACAAGTTCGGAATCACTCTCGAACTGTATCAATACAACACAAACAATATTGAGGCGAAGTATAGTTTCCAAGTCCAAGAGGTCAGCACATACCCTCGCGTCTCTTAGGACCGTGACTACCGATTCGATAGCCTGTACCTAGGATTCCTATCTTCTAGGGTACGAATCAATATCCCCCATAAGGCAACACAGGATAAGACCGTCCCAGCGCGGTAACCTCAGGGATAGCAAGTAGCGCGGGTACGTTTTTCACATGTATATAATATATGCACACACACAATCATATAAATATACTACTTTCATCATATTAATATAGGCCACTCTCGTTACCCATAATTACAACATTTATCCTTAATTTCACATTATTCGTATTACGCATAAGGTTTCGTCTCTAACCTTAACTCGAAGGGTTTTCTCACTAGTTATGGAACACTCATGGGTTCTATCCATCCAAGTAACAAATTCAGTAGGTTGACATCTATTCACTATCGTAGGTATTCGTCATAATCCCTCACTTGAAATACGTAGTTCATCATTCCTTAATTAATTATCCCTAAAACACAATAATCATTTCATAATAAAGTTCTCAACACTTAATCATATGTCCTACTGGTCTCTCCTATATTCCAAAACATTTTATTTAATATGCCCAAGGATTATTCCATGATAAATTAATTCAACTAATTAAACATGGGGAAATAAGAGGCTGCCAGGAAGGGTCGATCGATCGACGTCTGGGTATTGATCGATCGAACCTTCGATCGATCGACGCTCTAGGGTCGATCGATCGATCAAGCAGGTCTGCGAAAATTCTGCAGAATTGCAGTTGTGGGTTTCACCAAAGTTCTTCATTCAAATTCATATTTTCCAACCCTAATCGTCCCAAACTTATAACATATTACCAGATGTTTCTAACGTTAAGCATGCGTATAACCATCATTAAACATGATTAAACAACCTAAAATCTCATCTAATCATCAAGAACCCTAAGTTTTTTTTTTTTTTTTTTTTTAACTTCTGTTCTAATCAGTTTTTCTCCAGAATTTCCTTCTACACAATCATCAAAATTCGTGGGTCAATTATCTACATCATATAAGACTTCCAGAATATGGTTTTAATCTTTTCTACATGCAATTTCCTATCAAAAAGTGGGGTTTTCTTCCATAGATTATACTCCTAATCATTCCTAACTAATATGAATATTGCACCAACGAAAATACGCAAGTTAAACACTTGCCTGGGATTTCAGAGGTCTGGTTTCCTGCTGGTATTGGTGTGGTTGCGTTCTCCCCCTCGCGATCTACGCGTTGGTGGTGACGGCGGTGTAAACGGTGGTGTTTTGGCCTTGAATCTCCTTGAAAGGTCTCTCTTCTCTTCTCTAATGGCCGTTCTAGGATTTTGTAGGTTCTAACCCTAAAAGGCTAACTTAACCAGCTGATAAAGGCTGCTAAAATTCGTGGGTTTACTTACCCTATTTTGTAAAATGACTAAAATACCCTCCCGGGTCACTAATTAGGCATAAAAACACCCTGAGACCCAAACTAAACCCCCGGGTACACTTTTCTGACTATCTCGACCCTTCCGGACGCGTTGGCGCACTCAAAACGACCATACGAACAAATTATAAAATATTCACTTTTATATATAATAATTAAATCCCGACGCGACACGGGCGCGTCCCGACTAAAATTCCCAAAACTGCCATTTCATTCACTCGTGACATTTACTATAATCAATATCATATATTACTATGCTCATAAGTAATATTCAAAAATTTCATATAATTACTAACTCATGTCACGTCAATAATTATAACATAATTAATTTCCGGATTTTTATTAAATAATACACTCTCATTAAATTTAATAAATCCCCCCAAATTAACATAGCATAAAAATACGGGGTATTACATACTTCCCCCCTAATAATGGAATTTCGTCCCGAAATTCGGAAAACAAGGCATACCTGGTAAAAACAACTCTGGATATCTCTCGCGCATATCTGCCTCACGCTCCCAAGTGGATTCCTCCACATTATGATGTTCCCACTGGACCCCCACAAGTGGAACTATCTTCGACCTCAATCTCCTCTCACTATAGTCTAGGATAGCCACCGGTCTCTCCTCGTAAGAGCCATCAGGCTGTAAATCGATCTCATCTATCGCGATGTAAGTATGGGCCATATCATCTCGAAGGTATCGTCTCAACGACGAGACGTTAAATACATCGTGAATGCGATGTAAATGTTCTGGAAGTCCCAATCTGTATGCAACTGGCCCAACTTTCTCAATGATGGGAAATGGTGCCACGTGCCTCGGAGCCAACTTTCCCTTCTTCCCGAACCTCATCACTCCTTTCATAGGAGAAACACGCAGTAACACTTGGTCCCCCACGTTAAACTCCCTGAAGAACCGTATCGCATCGGCGTAGCTCTTCTGCCTATCTTGGGCTACTCGAATGCGACTCCTGATCATCTCAATCCTCCCAGAGGTCTCCTGAATTACCTCTGGTCCTAACAACTTGTTATCCCCCACCTCAAGCCAACAAGTTGGGGAATGACAAGGCGGTCCATACAAAGCCTCAAATGGAGCCATGCCAATCGTGAACTGATAGGAGTTATTATAAGCAAACGCTACCAGTGGAAGATGTGGCTCCCAACCTCCTCAAAAATCAAGAACACACATGCGTAGCATATTCTCTAACATCTGATTAGTACGCTCTGTCTGTCCATCTGTTTGTGGGTGATAAGCTGAACTCAACCTCAACTCAGTACCCATAGCTTCCTGAAAGCTTTCTCAAAAACGCGACACGAAAATCTTGTCTCTATCTGACGCAAAAATTCAGGGGCACCCCGTGTAATCTGACAATCTCAGCGATGAACAACTGAGCATACTGGCCCGTGGTATAATATGTCCGCACTGGCAGAAAATGGGCTACCTTGGTCATACGGTCTACAATCACCCAGATAGAATCGTGGCCTCACTGTGATGTAGGCAACCCTGTAATGAAGTCCATGGAAATGCTCTCCCACTTCCACGCGGGTACTTCCAATGGCTGAAGCAATTCGATGGTTTCTGGTGGTCCACCTTAACCAGCTGGCAGGTAGAACACTTGGACACAAACTCAGCAATGTCCTTCTTCATCCCACCCCACCAGTATTGCCGCCTCATATCCTGGTACATCTTATCGCCTCCCGGATGTACTGTAAATCGGGACCCATGAGAATGAGTCATTTCTTCATGACGTAACTCTGCACCTTTTGGAACCACCAATCTCCCATTAAACTGCAAACCTCCATCAGAACTAACAGAATAGGTCTCAGCACCCTCGGCTAGAAGTCGCACAATCTGCTCCTGGCAAAACGGGTTTGTGGTCGGAGCTTGTATCACCCTCGTAACAATCTCGGGTATGACAGTTATAACGGGTACTAAAGAACGGGCTACTGCGTCCTGGTGACCCAACTCTTTCCACTTAGCTCTCCAAATGTTCGCAACATCCTCTACCGGTCTACGGCTCAACGCATCAGCAACTACGTTGTCTTTCCCCGGATGATACTGTATATTGAACTGGTAATCTTTCACAAACTCTAACCTCCTGCGCTGACGCATATTCAGCTCTCGCTGAGTGAACAAGTACGGCCGTGATTTATGGTCTGTGAACAAACGGAATTTCTCTCCCAATAGATAGTGTCTCCATATCCGCAATGTAAATACGACCGCTGCAACTCCAGGTCGTGGGTGGGGAAATTATTCTCATGCGGCTTAAGCTTGCGGGAAGCAAAAGCTATAACCTTCTCCTCCTGCTGGAGCACACCTCCAAGTCCCCGTAAAGACGCATCGGTGTAAACCAGGTACTCCACACCCGGCTTCGGTAACGCAAGGACTGGCGCTGAAGTAAGTTTGTCTTTCAGCTCATCGAAAACCAATTGACCAGCGTCATCCCAACCATATGGTACCCTTTTGCGAGTCAGATATGTCAATGGACCCGCTATTTTGGAGAATCCCCGAATGAATCTCCTGTAGTATCCGGCTAACTCCAAGAAACTACGCACTTCTGTCGGTGTCGTGGGCTGTCCCCACTCCCTCACCGCTGACACTATGCTCTGGTCAACTGCAATCCCCTGCTTAGAAACAACATGGTCCAAAATCTGTACCTCTCGCAACCAGAATCCACACTTCTCGTACTTAGCATACAACTGATGCTCTCGTAGAGTCTGAAGGACCTGCCTCAAGTGCTCGGCATGCTCCTCCTCGGAGTGTGAATATATCAAGCTGTCATCTATGAAGACGATTACAAACTGATCCAAGAACTCTCTGAATGCTCGATTCATCAAGTCCATGAAAACGACTGGGGCATTGTTGAGTCCGAACGGCATCACCCTGGACTCATAGGACCCATATCTCGATAAGAAGGTCGTATTGAAACATCCTGCTCTCTAATACGTAACTTATGGTACCCCGACCTCCGATCTATCTTCGAAAAGAAAGTTGCTCCCCTCAACTGGTCGAACAAATCATCGATTCGAGGCAACGGATACTTATTCCGTATCGTGACCTTGTTCAATTTACGGTAGTCCACACACAATCTTAGTGAACCATCTATTTTCTTCACAAACAAGACTGGAGCGCCCCAAGGTGAGGTACTCCTACGAATGAAGCCCTGACCTAACAGCTTCTCAATCTGATCTCGTGGCTCTCGCATCTCTGCTGGAGCCACACGGTACGGTGCGCGTGCTATAGGTCTCGTATCTGGCAATAGGTCTATAACAAAGTCTATCTCTTGACTGGGCGGTAGGCCAGGTATCTCCTGAAACACATCGGAATACTCCCTGACAACAGGGATCGATTCTGAGGGAATCACAACCTCCTTAGAGGTATCCTCCTCTATAATACAAATGAGCGGTCGAACCTCCCTCTGGGCGAGGCATCGCCACTACAAACATCTCTTGCCCCGAAATGGCAAAAGCAATGCTCCACCGAAGTAGATAATCATGGCTCTATAAGCGGCGAGCCAGTCCATACTGAGTATAACATCATGCTAATGCATATCTAAGACTAGCATATATACAGGTAATATCAAACTACCAATCTCTACCCCCACTCCCGGGCATATAAAAAAAAATAAAAGACCCACTCCCAAGATGGTGAGTCTACACACGTCACTGAGCTCACTACCGTGGCTAACAACCCTAAGGCTTTCGCAAAAAAAATTAGCTTATAAAATAGTGCGTTGCACTCGTAACAAACAAATCTCTACTCATGGTAACATGGATAGAAACACATACCCTCAACCGCGGGTGGCGCCTGCGGGGTTGCTGCCTGTGGGAAATTATAGACATGTTCGCCCTGTAGCTTTCTCTGCTGAACTGAGGCTGTTGGAAAAGGTGGCGGAGTTGGCTTCTGAGGTACATTGTCAGCACATTCCTGCCGTGGGGCCCTATTCTTCTCTGGACAATTTTGACGCCTATGGCCATGCCTGCCACATTGGAAACACCTCCCCCGAAACTGCTTTCCTTCCTTACGGTATTGACTAGCCTCTCTTTTTCCCCGGTCTTGCTGGCCTTGAGGGGAAATCTGCGGAAAAACTATGTCAGGGCGAGGACAATCCATCCATTTGTGACCCGGTTGTACACATTTATAGCAGAGTTCCGAAATTCTTTGCCGGTCAGGTTGTAGTTCATCCCCAGTCTGATTCAGACAAGATTTACGTTTGTGGTCCTCCATTCCACAACCGAAACACCTCTTGGTGATTTCATTCTGAACCTGGCTTCGTTGTCCCTGACACTTTTGTCTCTGTACATAAACCTCGTTACTACTGGAGCTGACTCTATCTTGATTATTTTGTTGTCGCAGATTCGGTGCCTTCGCACAGTTCTCAACGTCAGTCACATGCACTAGGTTAACCTCTCTAGGTCTTTTGCCTCCTTTAAGTTGTAGGCTGCGTTCTTGGTATTGTAGAACTGCAGTGGTAACTGCTTGTGCCACGATACCTGCTAACTCGGCGGTTGATACTCTTCCTGGGGATACCTGAGGTGTGAGTCGATCTTGCTCGATGACTCCCTTAACCGTCTTAGCTAGTTCTCCTTAACGATCCATCTGAAAATTTAAGTAAATTTGGATGAGTTCATCATTCAAATAAACAAATCGCAGAAGCACGAATTCCCAAAGTATAGAGATGAACACAACATTCCTAGTATTAGGGCTCTATATCAAAGAAAGCAACGCTGAAAGCATAAAAATACGGGGTATTACATCAAAGTTCATGGATGGGTTAGTCTGGAGGATCAAGCAACATTTGATTGGTAATTCTGCATTAGTAGCCTATACAAACGTCATTAATGCAACACTCCTACCCTGCCAAGAATATCGCTTCTACATGAAAGGAAGCATGAGGGGTGTGGAACCTAGCCAGTCGAATTAAGAGGGAGGTAACAGTGCCAGTGGGGTATCCCAGCAGCAGATAAGGGGACATCAAGGGCAGGATTTCCGATAGGGGAATCAAGCCAAGCGATTTAGATCTGGGGGCTATCGACAGGATGGCCAAGACTTTCGACAAGGCCAGCAAGGAAGGGATCAGTGGTAGGGTGAATTTATTAGGAGCTATTTCGTTTATGGGTAAGCCGGACACGTGAAGAGATATTGTCCTAAGTGAGGAAGGGGTCAACTACATGACGAGGTCCTGGATGTACAACCACTACAACAAGTCATTGGTGCGTTCAGGCAGGAGGAAGCCACCGAGGAATATAAGGATAATCCATTGCAGCTAGAGTATGAAGGTAATTATATTTTTATCCTATGGGCATGGGGTATGTTTTGAGTGATAGTGAGGGTGTCACAATATAAAAATTATTTTCACTAGAGTTCGGGGGTAAGTCTAATTTAGTGGGTGCGCTGGCTATAGCAGCCATATTACATATATATATATATATTTCTATGGGGTAGTGAATTTCTGTGGTGTTAACCACAAACGAGTGGGGTGTACACAGAGAGAAAGCTTGATTTGTACGAGGGGTCACTACTTTCAAGAATTATGGGAGTAGGGTAGATGATTCTTCCAAATATCGGTTGGATAGCGATGGATTTGAACTATTGTGGATAGTGAGGGTCAGTTTTGGTGTTCGCGACACCAAGGTATGAATGACTTTTACTAGGTGTTACTTGAGAGGGCGTCCAGCCTATATATATATGTGTATATATGTTGTATTGTGTGGTGCGATAGACATATAATGAGGTCTTGTGTTCTCATATTTTATCCCAATAAGTAGGGTGTCTACTGAAGTGAATCAGGGTGGTTAGATTTATTTTTGAGTAGGGAGAGATAGTGTAACACCCCGTATTTTTAATGATTCAAATAATTATGTGATTAATTATTATTGTGGAAATAATTATGTGATTAATTATTGTTGCTGGATTAATTAAATTAAAAATGCGAGAAATTAATTTTTATTAATCCGGATTGAAATAATTATTAACTAGCGTGACAAGGGTTAATACTTATTGTTGAGAATTATTAAATATTACTGTGTGATATGTAATATGGAACTATGAAATTTGATAAATTACCTAGAGTGAAATATACGACAGTTTGGTATATTAAGTCGGGACACGTGTGTGAGTCGTGCCGGGACTAATTGAATGGAATATAAAAGTAAATTATTTTTAAGTAACTCGTATGGTAATTTCGAGTGCGTCGTTGCGTCCGGGAGGGTCGAGATAGTCCGAAAACACTATGCAGGTATTTTATTTGGACTCCGGGTATTTTAGGCCAAATCGGCACCCCGTAGGGGTAATTTTGTAATTTCAATTTTGGGAGAGACTAAATGGATGAAAATTGGAAGTGTATTATATCAACCTTGTGGGAGGAATTAGATCTCACAAACATAAAACTCAAGAGAGATTTTTAGAGAGAGAGAATCCCGAAGAGCCAAAGCCTCTCGCCATCGTCTTCCAGTACCGAGACCGTCATCGCGTAGATCAGAAGACGAGGAACGGGTCTATACCAACATTACCAACGGATCAGATCGTCATATTCGAGGCAAGTATTTATTACTTATGTGTTTTGGTAATAATTGTGTGCATGTTAGAGTAGGTGATAACCCTTCAAATTTATGATAATTAATTTGATGGAAATTTGATGATTCGATTTATTTTTAGACTAAAATTTTAAGAGATAAATTTCACGGATATCATTCATGGATTTATGATAATTTTCCCTGAACAAATCTGGGTTAAATTGATTCTTTAAATAAAATTGGAAGAACTAGGGTTTTAATGGTTTAATTTGAGGATTTTAAAATTAATTGATGTATGAGGAAGATTTAATGATTCTAGGTTGTTAGAAATCATCTAAATATGTTATAGCATCAATTGGATTTGTTGGTTGGGCGTTTGGGATTGAAAAATAGAGGATTTTGGAGTAAAAATGGTGGGAAAATGAAGAATGGAGTGGAAGAAGACGAACAGTAGGGTCTCGCGCGAAGGGTCGTTCAAGCGAGATCCATATCTCGCGCGATGCCGTTCGAATGACATGTGGCCGTTATTCGATAGACATCTCATTCTCGTTCGAGCGACAACCTGAAGTTTAGGAAATTCCATTTTTACCCCTAAATTTAGTTATGCAATATATTTGGGTGAGAAAACTGCTATTCAATATATTTGGGTGGGACTTAGTCTAGTGCAGAATTTTTGGGAAGTATTTGGGAAATAATACTTTAAATAATTGGAACGGTATGTTGGCCTTGGAGATTACATGAGCAATAGTAATAGAATTAAATATATTATACGTAGTGATGAGATTAACATACGTATAAGAAGTACATAATTAGGTTGGACGAATACCTATAAATTTTAATAGGATGTGTGTATGCCTATTATATGCCATGATTATTCAGTGTAAAAATGGGTGATAACCCGGGGGTACAAGAACATGTGAGAGATAGTAATTGAATTAAATATATTATACGTAGTGATGATATTAAAATACGTATGAGAAGTACATAATTAGGTTGGGTGAATGCCTATGAATTTTAATAGGATGTGTGTATGCCTATTATATGCTATGATTGATAAGTGTACTAATGGGTGATAACTTGGGGGTACAAGAATATTATTGTTAAGTGTAGTAATGGATGATAATCCGGGGGTACAAGAATATTATTGTTAAGTGTACATTGTTAAGTGTACTAATGGGTGATAACCCGAGGGTACAAGAATATAATTGTTAAGTGTACTAATGGGTGATAACCCAGGGGTACAAGATTATGATTGATAAGTGTGCTAATGGGTGATAACCCGAGGGTACAAGAATTACTTGAGTGATAGTAATTGAATTAAATATATCATATGTAGAGATGAGATTAAAATACGTATGAGATGTATATAATATAGGTTGGGTGAATACCAATGAATTTTAATAGGATGTGTGTGTCCCTATTATATAATATTGTTATTAAGTGCATTAATGGGTTTTAACCCGAGGTTGCAGGATTATTATTGTTAGGGGCGCTAATGGGTCTTAGCCCGGGGGTGCAGAAGCAGTATATATATATATATATATATATTTAAACTTGTGAATATCCATACGGATTGAAATTGGTAGATGTAGTGATAATAATAAAATGCTTGGTGCCAAGCGGTGTTAACGTAAGGGTGAAGGAGTAGTATATATATATATAGCGAGAGATAGGTGATGTGACTATGTATATATGAAAACAATTGGGAACATTCTACTTTGTGAAATTAGTAGATATTGTATAAATGAGGAATAAAATAATCTTAGTGGGTAAAAGATTAACCATTTGAACGTTGAATAATGTAGATGATGATATTATGATTTCGAACTAGGTATATATATATATATATATATATATATATATATATATATATATATATATATATATATATATACAGAAAGTCTCATGTAAGGACTCCTTATGGTGCAGACCCCGGTACATACCATTTTTTTAAAATAGTAAAAAAATGATTTTTTTGATGAAATTTCATGGATATGATCTCCATTGTAATAAGATCATCTCCAATTTTTTTCGTCACAAAATTCAATAAAAAACCCGTTGAGATGAGGTGATATGCAAAAAAATGGTATAAATATTCATTTTCAACCGTTGAAATGTTGGGTCGACGCCAACCACTTTATTGATTGAATTTTTTTATTAAACTTCATGGATATGATCTTCTTACTATCAATATCATATCCATGAAGTTTCATCAAAAAATTCAATCAAAAATTGGATGAGAAGATCGCCAACATTTCAACGGTCGAAAATGCATATTTATACCAATTTTTTACATTTCACTTCATCTCAACGATTTTTTATCGAATTTTTTGATGAAAACAATTGGAGATGATCTTCCCACCATGGAGATCATATCCATGAAGTTTCATCAAAAAAATTATTTTTTGACTATTTAAAAAAATGGTATGTACCGGAGTCTGCACCATAAGAAATCTTTACAGGAGAGTGTGTGTCTCTCTCTCTCTCTCTCTCTCTATATATATATATATATATATATATATATATATATATATATATATATACGGGATGGATTAAATGTGGTATGTACTGAGGGCCTAATGGATCTCGACGATCAACATTGTCACACAGTAGTGTATCGGGGGGGGGGGAGGGGGGGTTCCTTGTTTGGATTTCACTTCGTGAGACACCCCATGCACGAACGTAACGTAATGTTGGGAATGGGGAGAAGTTTAGTCCTTAGTACTCGGATTTATGATAATTTATAGAGGATGAGTGAAATACATTAGTTAGGCTGGGTAACTTAACTACTGTGGGTTAGATGTACATTTGGCGTACACAATATATGAGAGGTGAGAATCTCATGTGAGTGCGATATCTAACATGCACATAATACTTGCTTCATTGAAGTTTTAAATACTTGCTAAATATTTTAAAACATCGGGCTCTAACCCGTCTCTTTCATGTCTTCTCTTTTTTTCTATATATATGTATCATATCAAGTGCTCAACCACAGGGATACCAGAACTAGAGAGTTGGATTGTTTTACGGGTTGAAGCTGTTGTGGAAGTTACAGGCCTTTGCAGTAGATGCCTACATCATTTCCATTCAGTTATATAGACATCTCAGATGGGGCATGTGTCTCCTATTCCTAGTTTTTGTCAGAGTTATTATTCAGTTTACTCTACAGTTCCTTTATTTGGATGGAATCTTACTTTGAGTATGTGAGTTTGGAGTTTTGAACTTCGAGGTTTTTACCCAGTCTTATTTATTCTAGTGTTTGATCCATGTTTAGCATATTCATGAGTATGATGAATGGTTTACATTTTCATAATTAAACATAGCAATGGATTTTATTTGGTTATATGTAAAAAGGAAAAAGTTTTTGACACCTGGCTTAATTCTATATTAGGTGAATAATATGTTTTTAAGTTTTTCGATAATGATGCTAAGAATGAACCAACTGAACATTCTGTTTTAAATTTGGTAAAGGACTGATCACCTTATATTTTATTGGGCGGGGTCTCACAAATAGCTCAGGGTTTATTTTGCGCAAGAGCTAGTGATAGTAAGGGCACGATATTTTATGTTGTCTTTTGTAGAAGACGAGTAGGCATGTATACTTTTGTGTTAAGAGACGAGTATTTGGAGGTATGTGCTATGGACTGAATGTTTTACAGATCTCAACGACCGACAATATTAGGTAGTAGTGTATCGAGGGGGTTCTTTGTTTTGATTTCGCTTTGCAAGACGTCCCACGCGTGAAACTTAACGCAACGTTGGGAGTGGTGAGATGTTTGGTCGTTAGTACATGGCTTGGGTACCCCGGCTATTATTCATATATGTGATATGACTACGGTTCGGAAGTTATACTATGGGTTACAGCTAGCATAGTCGGGTAACTTTCGTGCGGTTAAGCACGGGGAAAGGGTGTATGGGCTTCCTAGTTAATTAGGGTAACTTTTGTGTGGTTAAGCACGGGGACAGGGTCTATGGGGACCCTAGTTAATAAGGGTAACTTTCGTGTGATTAAGCACAGGTACAGGGTGTATGGGCTCCCTGGCTAATTAAAATGCATATTTGTGTAACTCATAGTTAGAACGGGAGAGATAGATGTAGCGAGCTTAAAGGAACAAGACTAGGGAGTGATATTCGAAACTTGGAGCACTAGGCTCATCTTAAATTTGAGGACGAAATTCCTTTGTAGGGGGGAGTATGTAACACCCCGTAATATTGAGGATTTAGTATTTATTTATTTTTGGGAGAAATTAAATTATTTAAATTAGAGAAACTTAAATTGATGATTGAATTTATTTGAGTGGGAAGAATTATTTATATTTGGCGACTTAAAGTTTAATTGTTCAAATTATTGTGTGTCGCACTTTTGAGGTCTAAATTTGGAAACATTATAAAGTATTTCGGGTGACAATTCTGAGTGCACGGTTGCATCCGGATGGGTCAAGACAGTCAAAAAAGAGTACTCGTGAGTAGTAATCGGGTCTTGGGGCATTTTTGGGCATAGTTGGGCCCACACGGGGGACTTGGGCCATTTTAATTAGGCCCATGTGGCAAAAAACGTTATTAGGGATTATAAACCTAATTGAGGGAGTGTTTAATGGTAGTTAACAAAATTCTAAGCCTAGGGTTTGAGAGAGAAATAGAAGAAACAAATCAAGAGAAAATTAGGGAACTTTTGGAGACAAATCGAGGGACAAATTGGGCGTTCTTCATTAACCCTTCCTCTATACCAACGGATCAGAATCTATGAACAATTATAGGTAAGTGGTTAATTATTGTGATTCTTAAATAGATGATAACCAATTCATATTATAGGAGGTGTAAATCAAAATTCATTTTTGGGTGTGGGATTTACATGAAAATGGGTTTTTAATGAATTGGGAAAATTATGTGGATTTGATTAGTATATGGTAATGAAATCATGGAAATCAAATTTTAGTATAAACCAGAGTCTATTGGGCATCTGATTTGGAACTATTATGATGAATTGAAAATCGAATGAGTAGAACCTGGAAAATACCCGAATAGAGAAAGTTCGAAATTATGAAAACCAATTATGAATTTAAGGTCTCTAGGAGGTTTAGAACACTTTCCATGTGTTAAATATTATTGGTTGTGATGACATAATAGTGGGACAGTGGATAAAAAGCTTGGTTGTGCGTTAATGGTGGAAATAGATTCGGGGAAGAAGATGAATATCTGGTCGATCGACCCCTTAAGTTAATGGAAAACATGAGATTATAGATCTTTTCGTCACAGTCGTGTGGGCGCCGTCTTCGTATTTTTCTAATTTTTTTTAATTTATAATGATTTTTCTACAAAAGTGTGCGCGAGACCGACAACTTTAGAAAGAAAGAAATTCGGGTTATTTGGAAACGACCGTAAATTAGTGAAGGACTTTAGAAAAATACTAAGGAACATTATTTTATTCTTGGATTAGATAGGGATGAATTCGGGGTATGAATTTGGGAGTATTTAGAATAAACGACACACCGAAATATATGAACGTATTCGAATGGGAATTTTGGATGAATTTAGCATACGGGTTGGTATCTTAAGGAGGAATTTAATTGACAGAAATTGAATAGAGGATTATAAGGAAGTGAAAATGTCCGGGTAATGTAGTTGAGCGACGCTACCTGAAATTAATTAATTATAGTGAAACTAATTAATTAAATTAGAGTCGGAGCATAGACTCGGGTATATATAGACTAGTGTTACGGATTTTAGTACATGGTAAAGCCGGGATTTATAATATATATACGGTGTGGTGATTATATATATATGTTGTGTGTGTTATTAAATATTTGTGACTAGATATTTATTTAATTTTTATACTCTAGTGCTATCAAGGGAGTTTGCGCGATGTGGGTGAATCCCCTAGCTTGAGGAGTAGGGCGAGTATATCCCCAGTTCATAGCCTCCGATATATAGGTTAGGGGCTTATCTCACTTTCAGGGAAGGAATATGACCGCCTCCACTACGTTGATATATTAGGCCAAGTTGGTGAGCGATTATGACATGGTTAACTAGGTTAAGTGAGCATACCTGGTATGATAGTACTTTATCTGAAATCATCCGGCGAGGGTATACTCGAATGGATGGATATACAATTAACATATGTGTGGATGTTGTAGTAAATATACGTATATAATGGTATTAAATATTATATGCGGGTAGTAATACAGTGTGTTATGTATTTACTTTATATAACTTGTGTCACGATTATATGATATTATTTAAAAGGAATTGATTAGGTTAATTGGAGAGATAACTTATAACCCATGAATAATAATATTCGGTTTAGAGTAGAAAGGCAAGGGAGGATTATACTAGGACTAGTTGGATGGGGTAGTACAACTAGGTGGGGTTAAAGTAACCGATAGGTGTGCACATTAGTGGAGGGGTGAGTATATTCTCTAGAGAGTGCGATATTAACTTAAATATAAAGCGCATTCATACAATTTCAATTACTGTAGTTAATTCACTTGCTAAATCTTTTCAAAATGTTTTGGGTTCTAACCCTTGCTATAAAACTATTTTCAAAACCTTTTAGGTGTCCAGCCACAGGGACGCCATGCTTGATATTCTATTCGAGGGACACGTAGCTGTGGCACATGTGGATGCTAGCAGGAGCTTGGATTAGACGCGTCGTCCATTCCTTCCTAGAGTAGGAATCATCTATCAGTTTCAGTTTTACTTAGGTCTTTTCACCCAGACTTTTCAGTATAGTTTTCAGATTTATTTATTCGGTTGTTTGATGATTGTTAATTGACTATTTACTTTGGTGGCCAATGGTTTATTCGGCAAGTAGTTTAATGATTTATATAGTTGATTTGATTCAGTTGTTATGAATGGTTTACATATATTTCCGCATGTTATTGTATGGTTTAAATAAAAAGTTAAAATTTGGCACTAGATTTTTAGAATACTAGGTGGTTAGTAAGTTTTAAAAAGGTTTTCGATAGTGATGCTAAGAATGAACCAACTAAGATTTCTGTTTTAATTTGATATAGGACTGATCACCCGGTATTTTATTAGGCAGGGTGTCATAACTTAGTTTAACGGTGGACCTCTTAGTGTTAGATATGGAAGGGTACGATGTCATCCTACGTATGGATTAGTCAGCAGTATATCGAGCGATAGTAGATTGTTACGAGAGGACAATCGTTGTAAGGACATAATTTTATAAATATCTGGGGTAGAATCTAGGAATTTTCTGTTTGTCCTAGATCACAGTATGTATGTCTGATACCGCTACATTCGGGACGTTAACACTATCATCCATGATGGCCTTGATCTGAATCCATACATCCACATCTTCACACGTGCATCATGCTACATGTGACGTGCTGCTCAACCGTTCCCACTACTCCACTTCGTGTTACTGGTAAAATGATTTATTGGAGTTGTTTATATTTTCATAAATATTTGGGAATTTTTCAGAAAATATTTTTCGAAGTCTGATTTGTTTTTAATTCAAAAGTAGAAAATTTTCTAAGTGTAGAAGTGGAGTTGACTCGATCGATGAGCTCATAAGATCTCATTCGAACAACATCTCTCTGTCGTTCAAGAGACATAAGATGTCGCACGATCTCGTTCGAGCAACATGTGTACTTTGTTCGTGAGACATGCCTATCTCGTTTGAACGACGTCACTACCTCGATTTTTGTATAAATATCTGGGTTCATTCTACACGTTTTCTAAGTCTTTTTCGTACACGATTTCTGCATTTTACAGCCCAGAAAACAGACTTCATGTTTTATGGTTTCATGCCTTCTTTATTCACATAAACACTCCTATATATTTATGTGAATCTTTAAACCTTCAAGAGGATCGTTTTTACTCATCTAGAGTAACTTGTGGAGAAGCCGTCTCTTTTCCATTGCTGCCCATCTGGAGTTCTTGCGGGAGATTCTAGCCGCCGACATCGGAACCAACACCTGAGGGTATTTCGTATGTCACTCTTGTTTTCATTGTAATTCGTGTAAACCATTCTTTACAAATTATAGTGAAAATAAAAGGTTTAGCCCCTTGGTGGGATTTTTCCTCACTTGTGTATTTTGTTTGTTATTGAATGTTCTTGCATAATCATATTGATTTCAATCACACCTAGATGCATGTTTTAGGATTTAATTGAAAAATTGAGTTTAATTAAATAATTTATTCGTTTGAACAAACGCGCACTCTTTAAATTGGTATCAGAGCCAATTACACAATTATACCATGTAATTTTCCGAAAAATTAATTTTTGAAAAAAGGCGTGTTCAATATGGAGAAATTATATAATAAAATTCTAGTTTTTGATGGGACAAATTATGCTTACTGGAAAGCCCGCATGAAATCTGATTTAAAAGCTATTGATGAAAGAGTTTGGATTTTGGTTGAAAGAGGGTGGACACCTCCCTCTATAACTATTGATAACGTGACTAATTTATAATCTGTGACTTCATGGAATGAAGAAGAATTTAAATGGTCATCTTTTAACTCTAAGGGTCCAAATGTTATTTTCTGGATCCGTTACACCTGACGAGTTCTGACGGATAATGATGCGTACCACGTCAAAAGAGGCATGTGATGTTTTGCAACTTACCCATGAAGGAACTAATGCCGTGAAAGAATCAAAACTGCAAAACTTAACAACTCAATTTGAAACTATCATCATGTTTGAGACTGAATGTTTTGATGAATTTTATGCTAGGTTATCTGATATTGTAAACACTAGCTTCAATCTTGGTGAACACATTCCTAATGCTAGAGTTGTTAAAAAGAGTCTAAGATCACTGCCTAAGGTTTTATACCTAAAGTCACTGTGCTAAATTCTATGGATAATTTAAACACGCTTAAATTAGAGGAACTTGTAGGAGACTTACGAATGTATGAAATTGTTATGTTTCCTAAGTTTTTCAAGCCTAAAGATAAAGGAATTGCACTTAATGCCCATGATAGGAAGAGTGAGGGGACAGTAAGAAAGAGAGTAGAGTCATCTAGAAGAAGGGAGATAGAAACGTCTGATTCTAAGTGTGACTTTGATTTAGATGATTTGGCACTGTTTGCTAAAAATTTCAAAGATAAAAAGAATTTTGAGAAAAATAAGTTTGAAAAGAAAAATGAAAAAGATTTTAAAGATCCTCCTAAGAAAGACGGTGAGAGATGCTATGAGTGCGACGGTAAGGGTCATATAGCCTTTGAGTGTGCTACGAGGATGAATAGACTTGCCTAAGAAAAGGGCAAATCTTTCCTTAATGCTACCCTTAGTGACAACAGTGAGGTCGAGTCGGTGGACTCTAGAGACGAGTCATCGCATGAGTGTAAATTCACCGCATTCATGGCCAGTCATGTGAGTATCTCTAGTGCTTCTCACGACGATGAGGATGCTAATTCATAAGGACGCCTCGATAGTGAGAACGATATGAGTGAGGGGTAGGATGATGCAAGTGATAGAGAGAGTGATCTTCAACGCGCCTACGCTGAGTTATATTTTGAGTCATTTAAAACCAAAAAGTGTAACAAAGTGTTAGTTCTTAGGATCACCTCTTTAGAGGAAGATTTAGGAAAAGCGAGAGAGAGAGAGTCCTACACCTGCACTACCATGAGAGAGAGAGAGAGAGTCTATCTGTGTTGAGAGATAAAGTTAGTTTAGAGAGAGAGAGAAAGACTGTTTGGAGAGAGAGAGTGTTATTTTGAGAAAGAGAAAGGGGACTTGACTAAATAAGTAGATAGTCTTACGAGTGAGCTCCATTCCTCCCTAGAGACTCAGAAGAAACATGAAGCCCTTGTAGCCCAGCTTACTCATGATCTTAAGAGAGCACGGGAAGTCAAGGTTCAAATCGAGGACAGATCTGGAAAGATGGGAAAGATGCTCCTCGATCCCGCTTTAAGTTTTGGTGATAAGAAAGGAATAGGTTTTGATGATGCCTCCTCATCCCAAATCGCACCAGGACGAGTTACTGAGTTTACTACAACTCCATATGGCCATCGTTAAAAACCACGAATGAGAGTTCGACCACGAAAAGCAAACCAAAGCCTACCTAAGACTGTGTTCTTTTGTACGTACTGCAAAAAAAAAGGCCACCTTAGGGATTTTTGCTATAGTTTGGGTCGGACATGACGTACTACTGCTCCACCACATCGTACTGATGATTTTACTAGTCTGAGAGAGCGTGTTGAGTTTTTAGCCTCCACATCACAGAGTTTGATGGAGGAATTTCGACGGATGTCTTTCTTGTCAATGAATGCTTCCCGCATTCCGACTAAAATCAACAACAAGGGTAAACAAAAGGTTACCACTTCTTAGGTACCTAAGAAAGACAAAAAGGCCCTTGTTGTTCATATCTCTCTCAAATCACGTAATACCTCACAGTGGTATTTCGATAGTGGGTGCTCCAGACATATGACCGGTGATGTCTCAATTTTTACCTATCTAGAGGATTATAAGGAAGGTAAAGCCACCTTTGGAGATGGGAGCAAGTCTAGCATTGTAGTACGAGGTAAAGTAGAGTTACCAATATTTCCTAAGCTAGAAAATGTTTTGTACGTCAAAGGTTTGAAAGAAAACCTTCTCAGCATTAGCCATATGTGCGATGCTGACTTTGCTGTAAAGTTTGATCGGGACGCTTGTAATGTCTATAATCAAGCCGGTAAACTTTTAGTGCAAGGGGTAAGGACAGAAGATAACTTCTATGGGACTATGCCTAAATCCTCACTTATCTGCAATAGCACCATGATCACTCATATGGATCTGTGGCACCAATGTCTAGGTCACGTGAACTTTAGATATTTGACACGTTTAGCTAAAAAGGACCTAGTACGTGGCTTATTAATACTTGGAAAGCCAACTTCCACAGTTTGTGGACCCTTTCAGTTGGGAAAGAAAATTTGTAGCCCCTTGGTATCAAAATATTTTGCTCACATATTTCACTATGATTTATATCATTTGTTGCGCCATACTTAACTGGGTATTTATACGTTTTATGTGTGTAGGTATGCTTAAGAGATTCGAGATTTCAAGTCTACATCACATTCAGACATTCATAGACAATTCATGCTTACCGGACCATCATTTACTAGTCTTGTCCTTTAATTTTTAATTTTGGATTTATGGGTTGGAAGTTAGGCGTCATACGGCTTGACGACCTGGGTTAGGCATTTTACTGTTGGTTTTGTCCCGAAATAGTCAAAGGGGGAGATTTGTAAGGACAAAATTTCCAATTGAGTACGTTGTATAGTTTTGACTTATTCCTAGAACAAAACACGTTTGAGTCATAGGGAGATTTTTATTATCATGATCCCACACAAAGTATGACGTGTTGAAGTTTATTGAGGACGTTGTGCCAAAGCTTCAAGGAATTAATTATGCCGAATGTTTAATTGGTACAGGTTTATTCTTCTTCAAGTTCAATTGCATTCCGAGATCACTCAGGCATGAATGCGTAATTTTAATGGGACTTGGAATTTAATTTTTATAAAGATAAGGATCCTACTTTATTAAATAAATGGTTTTAAATTTTTTTATAAGTGTTTGAAATGTTTTACACTCCGTTTAATTATGATAAGGACGGATTAGAGTAGAGTTTTATTGGGACTCTAATTCATGCGTCGCTCAAACGACATCAAACATCTGCGAGCGAGATCACCATGTCGTTCGAACGATATAGGCATTTCGTTTGAGTGAGCCACTGCCTTAGAAAAAATATAAATAGGAATGTTTCCTTCAGATTTCGAGAATGTGCATTCTGGAAAAACTGTTTACGAACGAGAACGTTTTTGCGCAAAACTTTTCTAAGGTTTGCCAAAGTAAATGCATCCTTAGAGTTTCAAAGATCCGAGTAATTATTAATATATGCTATAGTGATCTTTGTGGCACCAAATTGAAGTTTGTTCTCCTGAACATTGTTGGTTTTGCGGTAAAGATTCGGTGGAGTCTGGTTTCAACGTGTAGACATTACAAGACATATCGGTGGACACCGATACATACGTGGACGCGTGTGTTGTGGACAGGTATCGTGGGAGAAGGAATTTATGCATGTGCATTGTGAGAAGAGCAGTTGAATATTAGAAGAGCGTAAAGTCTCTTGGGTATCGATTCATTGAGTAAGACTTGTGTTTATTCATTTTCATTCTACATTCGTATTGATTGTTTGGCTTGGGTCGTCCGAGATTTTTTTCCATTATGGTTTCCTCGTACATCTGGCGTTGTGAGTATTCTTTACATTATTTTACTTTCTTTAATCACTAGATGGATGTTTAGGATTAGTCAAGATAAAATTTGGTTAAGTTAAAATGTGTTCACAACTTGGTTCGAATTAAAAATAAAAAAAAGTTTTTTCATAAAAAAAGAAATTATTTTTGTCATCCTTAAGACACTTTCTGCATTAGAAACAAAAAGGGACCATCAAATCACGATATATACTATGAAGTAATAATAACTGTCTGAAGGAGGGAAATCACATGGGTGCAGTAGATATTGACATCCATGTTGATTGATGCATTATAGAAAACCTATTACCCGACATGTAAGGAGATCGAGATCTCGAGATGTTAGCCTATAGATAGAAAGCAGGGATCTTTGTGAATCCATACATATCTATCTCAATAAAATATCGACCTTTTAATAA
Source organism: Sambucus nigra (assembly GCA_949130495.1). NCBI lineage: Eukaryota > Viridiplantae > Streptophyta > Magnoliopsida > Dipsacales > Adoxaceae > Sambucus > Sambucus nigra. The sequence goes on along the minus strand of OX422209.1, from coordinate 465,087,597 downwards.
AAGTAAAAAAATTGGCTGAAATTCTTTCAAGAGTACTGCTGATGTAGAATACATTAAATGAGAAAAGTATATAAGAGAAAAAAGTAGAATCTTTATCCATGGAGATTGATCGAACAACAAGATGGATAGATCCAATAAACACCTTTATCAAAATGAAGATCTCTTGACTATAAGAATGAATCTCATATAAATGAAAATGAAGTCGGCCCATTTTTTGTGTTTATTAAGATGATCTCCTTTACCCACGATCATTCACTAGACTGTACTCATATATATGCATCCATACCATGAAGAAAGATATGAAGAACACGTCAGATGATGATCATTAGTTCATCGGGTGATCTCACGGGGCTATTCGTGTACCACCATAAAAAAGGCACAATTATATATGCCCAAATGTGTCCCAAATTCTATCACTTTTCCCTGATAATTAGGTAGCCAACATGAGACTTGAATCCTCTTATAATTCCCTATTCATTTGCCTAGTGGGGAATGTATAATCCCGATCCACTCCTATAGGATCTAGGTGACCATATGTTTTTTTGTTATGGTGATCGATTACATAACAAAGTATATTGAATTACGGCCGTAAAACCACATCAAAGAAACTGCCACATGAGTTTTGTCATTACTCTACTTAGGATTCCTAGATCCCTTGTCTTGGAGAATGGGAACCAACTATATAATTATAATTTTATACATTTATCTGCAGAGTGTGGAATGCTCAACCATTACGCTTTAATAGTCTTCCCACAATGCAATTAATAGGCTTAAATATCAAGCAATACTCTTGTAATACCCTGCAGTGTCATTGAGAATTTTAAATAATTAATGTGAAGAAATAAATTTCTTAATTGGTAATCTAGATTAATTTTATAATTCAATTTATTAATTAAAATTCGATTTATTAGAGTTTAAAGTTAAAACAAATTAAAATGCAATTATAGAGGTTATTTGGTAAGTTATTAATATTTTGTTGGTTTAAGTTTAATTAGATTAAATATTTGGGACCAAACTATAATTATTATAAGGTATATATTGAATGAGATGAGTGGGGAGTTTTGGGAGAATGTTGAGTGTGAGTTGGTCTTTGTGTTGTACTTGGAGAGTAAATTAGGGGTTTCGATATTTGAAATTTTCATATTCGTCAAGCCGCTTAAACCATCCCTAACCTATGACTAGATTTCTATGGCGTCTATTAGGGACGCTATTATGGGGTTTAATGTTGCGGACGTTACAAGTTTTCACCCAAGTAATAGCTCATGATGCCTTCTATATTGATGTTTCATTTATTATATATTTTGTCTCGTTTATAATGTAGACACCCTCATTTTTACTCACTTTTTTTCATAAGGAAACCCTAAATACTCTCTTAACCCTTACATAAGAAACCATTATCATGAACCAAATAAAAAAACTTAGAAATTACCTAGTGCTAGGATATATCAAATTTTAATTTTTTATTCAAATTACTGATCAAGAGAAATTAAACCTATTTAATCTTCCCACCAGTTTAACCAAAGTTGTATAAACAATTAGTCTAATTTTACCTTTCCTAAAACATGTGTATCGGTGTTATAGAAAGAATAAAATAAATTGCCACAGAATGTCGTAATGTGAGAGGAAAACCAATAACGGGAAAAACCTCAGATGGCCTAGCCACACAATTACACTATGATATAGGTCTCATAAAAATAAAACTTAAGCTTACACTAAGGATGGACACTTTAAAGCCTTGATGCGTTTTATGATCCTTGTCACCTTGTTCAGAGCCACTATTGGATGCCTTCCAATGGATATTAAAATGTAGATGCTTGCCACATCTCGCTATCCACTGATCCTACTTGCTTCTTGGCTAGTCCAACCATCACCCAACGCAACACGTAATCCACCGTAACAAACAAACTCAACAAGATTGAATATAAATCTATCTTAGTGCTCTAATGTGAGATCTAAAACTAATGTATCATGTAGATTCTTGGATCGCAAAACATAAGGAGTAAACTAGGGGTTTGGAGGCTCTTGTTTTGTCTTTGAAAATCATTTTCACAAGCCATCTCATTTAAAACTCTTCGTAGTGCCTTGTATTTATAGGAAACAATTGAAAAAAATAATACGTAACTTGAGGCGAGTCATTGGAATGAAAAACACTAATTCGTTCGAACGATAATGGTTACATGGTTGAAATAGAAACAAACTCCTTCAAACGATATCCTAATTCTCGTTTGAATGATGATCGAATGACCTTTTTGTGAGATTTTTTTATCAAGCATAATGTTTTCTCTCGAGGCTCATTTGAAGCTTGTTTTAATGAGATGCCTAAACTCATTTGAATGAAAACATAACTCATTCGAACGAAACCACTATATGAGTTATGTTTTATTTGATAAGGCATTTATAAGGGGATTTAGAGGGTTAAATGATAAAATAAAGTGAAGAAGATTAGGAGACAAGTTAAAACGTATTTTTGATGGTTTTAGGATGATTTTGAACATACCTACAGATATATAAAACATTCTTATGGTTTGTGGCCTTTAGACACCTTTTAGTGAAAGAATTCAGAGAGAAAATGTTAGAAAATTAGATTCATTTAAGAATATATAGGAGGCTAGATGATATCTAATAAGAATAAAAAAGCCTAAAGTTTCCAGTTGATTTCAAGTAGAATAAAGAAGGAAGGATGTACATAATTCAAAATTAAGGCAAGAATACAATACTTTTGTCCTTTACTACCCAGATGATTTAGATATGTCCTAAACCTATATGTTAATTCACTTAAAATAAATTAGAAATGTGATTAGGTCAAGATGAACCAAATTATCCCCGTGTTGTTATTTGTTGACATTAAAATTTGAAATACTAGGACAGTAAGAACGCCTAAGAAATGATAATAAAAACTAAATTGTGTAGAAGGTCTATTGTAATAGTCGTCATTTTTTAAGAATAAAAAATAATGAAAAATCATGCCAAATTGAAGAATTATAAAAGAAATCCCCTTTATAATAAAGAATTTGCCAACTAAAATAACAATTTATAAATAAAAAAAAATAAGTGAGGTCCTTGTTCATATTCAGAGTCTTTTTTACAAATTACAACGGAAAATTGAATACAAATTTCTTTAAAAAATGCATAGAGTATATACAATGTCCCATGCGGCTCAAATAATCAAAATATATTTTAAAAATCCAGTATGTGCATATCTTGAAATACAAATATAAAACTATGAGGGTGAGCGAGCAACTCATTATCTCATATACTAACTATAGTAGTGCATGAACATATATGAAGTGTATTCTATATGATACTCATTCTAAGATCCCAAAATAACAATAATCAATCTTATTTACTCATAGTGTCTCTGCTCAATTCTTGAGCCCACGTATCGAATCCCCGACTAACTTCTTGTGAGACAGTGTGGACTCTCGTTATTCTTTCCCATCAATTAGCATCTGAATAGTACATGAGCAAGAAGTAAAAAACATTTTTACAAAGGAACGATAGGAAAATCATCTTCATCTCCCGAGCATAACAATCCTAGAGTAACCACCAAATCGGACCCATGGCCTAGTTCACCAGATAAGAGATAAAACCGTAGCTTTAAAGCACACCCCATGTCATGGGTTATTAGGATAAGGGATGCCTATGCATCCTAGAATAATTTCAACAATTAAAAATTACTGTTCTTCCAATTTAATCAACATATAAATCAATTTTCACAATTTAGGGATAAAACCTCTACCCAAATTATAGTCCCAAACATACTCATAAATCAATTATATTTACGTTAACCCCACTACATGACATGAAATCAAGTCATACAATAATAGCGAAACAAAATGAAAAATATATACAAAGTATACACAAAAGATTCATAAGTACCATTTATAACATATACAATCATGGGTGAATATGAGTAGCACACGAATAAAACCAAGGGAGAACGAAACTACCTTGAACTGTAAAAGTTGAAAATGCATACTCGGAGCACCAAAAAGACTGAAAATCTTTATTTTTTAGTACCTGTCATTGTCTTCTTCCACTTATTCAGATAACAAGTCATTTTATTCTCATCTAAAAATTTCTCTAGAGTTCTTTTTATTTTCATTCAATTTCTCTCTCAATTCTCTATAATTATATTACTAAAAGGTGTCTAAAATCCAAAACTCTAACAAACTTCTATTTATCAGTAGATAGGTTTAATAACCATAATTCCTTTAAACTGACATTAATATTTGTCCCCCATACTTCCTCCCTTCAATTTCCTATTAAACCTTTAAAACCCTCTTAAATTCCCTATTAAATGAATCTTAACTCCATTATTGATTATATAACTACCAATATTACTCCTAATTTAATTTTCGTTATTTCTAATCGTAATAAATGTTGCCCAGAAAAATACCCAAGAGGGGGTAAATTGGGATTTTAAAAGCCTTTTTGGTCAAATTAAATTTTTTGAAAATATTTAATTTAATAATACTTAGCCAAATTTTAGATTAATAACTCTTTAATGATAAAATTCGGGAATATAAATTGAAAGTTAACAATTGATTAAACAAGTTAAAGTTATAGATTGTAACACACAGTAAACATATAATCAATTTTCGTATTTAATGTTAATTAATAGTCAAAATTAATTAATTAATTCAAAAATAATTATTTTAATCTTAAAAAAAAATTCGTCAAATTTTGAAATTAATTTATTTGAAAGTTTGAGTGCTAGAAATATTAAATCAAGCAAGCATATTCACATGAATAAAAGTACATAAACTAAATGGCATCAGAACTTAATGTGGTTCGGCCAAATCCTGGCCTACGTCCACGCGCCTAGAGCCCTCATCTCTCCTTTTCTCTTCACTACCGTGATCCACTTTAGGGTAGGATAAAACCACCTCGTACAATCTCTTGAAGCTAACACCAAAATTCAAACACATTGGTCCAAGTACGGTTAGGAACCAATCACCGTTTACAATCCGAGTAACTTAAACCCAGGTACTAATTACAATTGAAGATTCAAACAAAGCTTCCAATAAATCTGAGTTTGTAGTACAAAGAAGAATATTAAAACTCTCCAAAAATACAATTTGTAATCTGAGTTTCTTCTTTAATGATACTTCAATAATTGATTATTATTTTTAGCTTTAGTCTTCTCATCAATGAGTATGAGAAAAATTAAAATTAAGTCCTCTTGTTGATTAGTATATATGAGTAATAAATTTAGATGCTCTTGAATAATTTCTATAGTTTCATATTCATCGGTCATAGTCTTCAAAGAAACACTTAAATGTTTTAAAATGTAATGTCAAAAATAAGCTGTTAGACACATTCTTTTATAAAATTAAATACTTATCATTTTGTTAAGATGAAAATGTCTTGAAAATAATCTCTAAATCTCCATCCATCTTGTCATTAAAAATATGGTTATTAAGACATGAAAATGGAATCTTGAAAAGATTTAGTCAAAAAGTGTTCCTCTCAGTATCCTCATGTGTGTATAGTTGGATCTGTAAAAACTTATCTTACATGAATAGAGAGAAATAAAATATTTTGATATAAAATGAACTATAAATTATTTTCGTGTTTTTTATGATAGAATGTAACAAATACATTATTTAGCTTCTCAAAATAAGAAAGAGTGTATTAGATAAAAAAATATTCAATGACCAAACAATAAAAAGATATGACTGAAAACATAGCAGGTATAAGAGGTCTTAATAATTTCACGCATAAAACATGTGAGTAGCTTTTGTCAAAAATTAAGGTTGATGGGTCTAGTCAATCTAACAACCCTTACTTTTGAGAAACTTATTTTATATAAAATTTACTGTGTGAAGTAATTGCATAAAATGTTGGAAAATTGAGTAAATATTAATTAAATGAGTTGAAAGATAATATTTACCAGATTGTTGCATATTTAGTGTAAGTGTATGTAAATATCATCATGTTGCGTTTTATAGTGTCGCATGCTTTAAAACGACATTTATGGTTTAAATAAAACCGAGACTTGAAATGACTTAAATATTTTTAGGATGCCAATTTAGAAGGCGTGGTTAGTCCCGAAATGTGAGAGATAGTCAAAATAAGTGTCATATTGTATTTTTGGGTTTCGGGCACTTTTGACTGGTTTTAACATAAATGTGTAGTTGTCAGTCATTTTAATGTGGTATTAACCATTTAAGTTGGTAATTTAGACTAAAGTCACGATTTAGTCTTGCTAAGCCTTACATTTCTCTTAAGTGTGTATTTACTAACCTAGAGAGAAAGAGAGAAGAATATAATTATGGAGAAAAGAGGAGAAAAGAAGAAAATTAAAGATTTGATCTTCCTTCCATCTTCCAAGAATCTGAGATTTTAACCTCAAGGCAAGTTTTTTACTTGCTAATATATGGTTTAAGGTGAATAAATTGTATTGATTGTTGTGTAGTTGTTATGGTTTATCAACTTTGGGATTTTGAGGGATTTGTAGGTTTTAAACCCTTAGAAGTTTAATTAGATGTTTATTTGTGTAAATGATAGTAGCTAGATTCATTTATGATTTAGTGGGTCGGATTAATGATTTTGGTTCGAGTAGAAATGGGATTTGGTGAAAATTAGGGTTCATAACCCGTAGCCCCTTTCTTGTAAAATCTGCCAGGCCGAATCGATTCGGCCCTAGGCCGAATCGATTCGCTAAGGGGTAAGGCTACAAGTCTGGGGACCCGAATTGATTCGGGTTAAGGCCGAATCGATTCGGTTGAAACAGAAAGTTGGGTTCTTTACCCGAATCGATTCTCTTTTGGGCAAATCGATTCGCTGCTTGGGGAGAATCGATTCGGCCCTAGGGCGAATTGATTCGGAAATCATGTTGTTTTGAGTTATTTTTCTAACTCAATTTTCACCCTTTTTCTTTAGGCTTAGGACTTAGGAACCTTCTTGTATGAAGTAAACTTAGAGTCCTAGAGTCCTAGATGAGTTAGTTAACTACCCTACATTAGAAATGGATTAAATGGGGCATATTCCGGGGGTGTCCAAATTGATGTTAATGCCTTCTTTTCCTTTAGTTAATGATTATGAGACTAGGAGTTGTCAGGTTATATTGGGAGACTTTAGAATCTCAATTGAGGTATGATATACTTGGTGGTTTCTAGTGACACCATAAATTCTCTGAGTATGAATAAGAGGTTCATTAATCATTGAAGTTATAATGATGGCATGAAATATGCATGGCTCCGGATATAATGTGATGTCTCTATTAAAATGGAAATGAAAATGGTAAATAATAATTTACTTAAACACACCTCCCTAAATGCTATCATAAGGGAAGTACGCGCATGAGGTGAAGTCCCCTGGCTAATGAATGCAAGGCGAATATTGTCCTCGGCCATATGACTGGTTAATATGTATGTTGTATTTATTGTGTGATGTGGGATAATTCTGGATGTGGTTATGACTCACTCGCAGGTATATGGCCACTTCCTGACATTGCGTTAGGATGCCCAGGTTGTCTTGGTTGATAGGCCCTAGAAGATGATAGTCATTTAGGGGCGCGTTCAGTGGGGAAACCTGGACGGGCGGTCTTTGAATCGTTATGTATAGATGAATATAACTATTCTTATTCAAGTTGGACTTGATTTACGATAAATGCCATAAAGAGCAAATAACTATGATTATGTTTCATAATGAGAAATCAAACGATGAAATGAAATAGTGTAATGTCTGGAGATTTTAATTAATGATATTCATTCACAACCTCTTGTATAACTAAATTAAACTTATGATCATTAAATTGCCTTAGTTTATGCTTTGAGTGGAGTAGGTAGATTCTTATTACTATAAATCATGATAAACTGTTCATAACTGTCATACTCTTTATTTATCTGGTGATCATATAAAACCGGGCCCTGACCCATTCATATTTCTTATTTTTAATGAATTGTTAATTCGCTCAGGTGCTCCGCCGCAAGGACGCCCGTTCTGACTTTCCTATTTCGGTGGTTTTGGGAGCCGTAATACTTTGCGAATATTACGGGATATGTTGTTATAGACACCTTCATTTTTGTACTCTAGTTACTATCGGGTCATTTACTCGGGCGTGTGGCCCAAGCTTTTGTATTTGCTTATTGTAATGTATTATGTAACTTAATGAACTTGTTGAATATTGTGTAAGAGACTGTTGACCGATAACATATTCAGTCCTTTTATTGTAAACTTGACGCGGATGTAGTATAAGCCCTTCTGGTTATCCACTTTCTTTTCAATTTGCGTTGTTTAAATTCTTTCTTTAACTTACAAAACAAAATTTTTGGCAATCCGTTTTTATGAAATATAGGGTGGTTATCCCGTATACTTACTATATTATTGTGATGCTGAGAATGGTCCATCTATGATTCCCATTATTATTGGAGAATCGGGTTGGCCACCCATTATTTTGATGAGCGGGTTATCACTGATGGTATCAGATAATCAGGTTCTAGAGTCTTCAGGATCTATGCGGACTTGTCACGTTCTACCGTAGCGGTCTTTGATATAGAGCTTAATGTTAGGACTATTTTGTGGCCTATGTTTGTGACCTTCTGCTAATTAGATTGTTTTATATAGCAATTTTAACTCTATTATTTCTTCATCTCAGATGCCGCCTAAGAGAGGTCGCCCCGTTAGAAGGAATAGAGTTGTATAAGAGGAGGTAGGTCCTCCCCCGCCGCAGCAGGGAACTATAAATGCTATTGAGGCAGCAAATATTCTGGCCCAAGCTATAATGGCCCCACTTTATATATATAGTTTGTTTTTACACTCCTATATTACTTATTATCTTATAAATTTTGTATTATTAGATATGTGGTATTATTGGCTATCAATATAACAAACCCCATTTTTAATTACGAAGAATCAACTATAAATTGGATCAAATCGAAGTCTTATGACATATCTTAAGGTAAATAATAAGTTTTGGGGTAGAAAATATAATTTTATGAAACTTTAAGGACTAAAATAAAAATATAAAATGGGCCATTTTATAAATAAAATATTTTCAAGGACCTCTAAGAAATATTCAAAATATATAATATGAAATTACCAAAATACCCTTCATGTGTGAAATGACCCTTATAACCTTATCACCTTTCCACCACGTGTTGGTCACTTCCACCTTACACATGTCGTCTTTAGAGAGAATGCTAAAACAGTTGTCATCATTTGGTGATATTAACACCGCAAGACCACTATGGATCGTGACACCTCACTGTCGAATCACCACTCCAAAAAGCCTAGTTATTAGACACGTGCCAACACCGTAATACTTTTGGAAACCTATAAATAGGGCCTTAGGGTTCATTTGAAACTCACACCAATTCCTTGAGAATTATAGTAAGAAAGAGTGATAGAAAGCTTGGGAAATATCATAAGAAGGAGTTCTATAATTTCGAAGGAAGAATTCGTTTCGTAGGTATGATTTTATTTTAATGTTATAATGTATTTTTATAATTTTAATTTTGTGTTTTATAGCTTTACTTAGTAGTTATGCTGGTAAAATACACTAAGGACTTCACTAATCAAAACTTAAAGTTTAGAAGAAATCCAAGTTGATTTTATATAAACTTGTTTGAAATTATATATACGCTTTTAAAAAAATGATTTTTAAATGTAATTACTCGTTATTATGGAATCCCATTTAAGTAATTCCAAAGTCAGGCCCGGTGAAATTCTGTCTAGATGAGATGGTATTTAAGTGGTGCCCCTGTGACCCTCCATCTCTACTGGTGATGAATCCAGAAATGTTCTGGCTAGAGGAGATGGTATTTAAGTGGTGCCCCTATGGTCCTCCATATCTACTGGGAACCGACTGATTAAGAAGAACTATGAATTGAATCCTTTAATTACGATCAATGAATTTTAAAAGTTAAGAAAATGGTTTTTAGTAATCCTTTGAAACAAGTTAGTAATAAAATACAATATGTATATTGGAACTTGTTTAGAACGTATACTTAAACCTTTCTCGTATTTGTTAGATTAACGTGCAATCGAAGACTCATTATCTATAATTTCGACCTCTATTTTAGGTGAGTACTCTATGCAATTTCTTGCGCATTTTGATTATATTATATTATGCAAACTATGTATATTTTGTGAAATGCTTTTAGTCTCAAAATGCATCTGATATCGATGATTTCGTCGATTGTTATATGTTCATATTTCTCCATATAAACATCTCATTTGAATTCTAAAATTATTGATTCGGCCTATGGAAACTCTCTTACTATGTTAGCCTTGACTACCGGGTGTAAATATTTGGGTGGTACCTTCCCAGCTGGTGTATCACTGGTGTGCCCTAAATAAGGCGTTGTTCCAGAAATCATGATTCCCTGTCTGTGATGTTACTGGGTGGAAACATTTGGTAACACTAACTGTCTGGGTATTAGAGCGTACATGGCCACTAAAACTGAATAATTGACATATGCTCAATTATTTTATCTGATCTGTTCTGAAATGTTTATTCTGAATATATATATATATATATATATATATATATATATATATATATATATTGTCATTTACTTTATATATTACTTGAAATTCCTATCTCTATGTATATACCTTCTGTTCTAAATTGAATAGGTATCCATTTTCTGAAAAACCCTGCAATGTTTGGAGATTGAATCTCATTCGACTTTTAGCTGACGTTGTATAAATAACCATTTTTCAGGAAAATAATTAAGCTCGTGGATGGAACGAAAAAGGACTATGTTGAAGATTTAGCTTTTAAAGATCTTTTTGTTACCCTAGGTAGAAGTTTGTTTAATTAGATAGAGCATGTTTAGCTCTTTGTATCAAGTTGTAACTCGTTGATATTTTAATACAAATGAAGTTCCCTTTAGAAAGCTCTGATGATGTAATTCCTTCACTTTCAGTATTTTATGATTTATAACCATGTGATTATACTTCCTCTACATTATTTTAAAAGAAAAATTTTAAGGCCAGAATATTGGATGCCTTGGTGGCATGTCAAGACACTCGTTCCCTACTATTTTCGAGTCGGGGTCATGACAGAGGTGGTATCAGAGCATAGGTTATAAACCCATAGACTACTAAGCATAGGTTTCGAATGTTATATATTTTATGTTTCCATCCTTAGGAGATAGTATTAAAAATCTGATTTATGTGATAACCCTCCCTATGTGTTATATTATATATAATTGGTCTTTTAGTTTTCAATATTGATATAGTATAGTAGATCTTACGTTTGGCCATGACTGTAGAAAATGACCAAGAGAAGATCCTCAATGGGAACTAGTGATTAGAGTATAGAAGGACTGGAAGGTGCATACAAGGCAATTGAAAGTCTAGCAAAGATAGTGGAGCAGCAGGTAAACAATGGAGTACCAAAGAATCTTGAACTAAGTAGATGTACTATTTAATAGTTCAAGAAGTTGAATCCTCTATCTTTTAAAGGTACTCCTAACCCCACCGAGGCAGAAAGTTGGGTGATGCAGATGGAAAAGATACTCGATGTTCTTAAGTGTACCGATGAAAAAAGGGTGTAATTTGTAACACTTATGTTATAAGGGGAGGCCGAACATTAGTGGAGAATGACTAAGAGAATACATGGGGAAAGGAATACTTACATAGGTTGGAATGATTTATTAGTAATCTTTTATGAGAAATATTTTTTGAAAACGGTGAAAGACGAAATGGCAGCTGACTTCATGAGTCTAGTGCAAGGGAATATGACAGTTAGTCAATATGAGGCAAAGTTTATTGTTTACTGAGTTATCCCATTTTGCACGTCATGTTGTAGCAACTGATGTTTTAAGAGTGAAGAAGTTTGAGCGTGGGTTAAGTTTGAATATTCGTAGTCGAATTTCCATACTGAAATTAACATCATATATTGATGTCGTGACTAGGGCTACAATAGCTGAGAGGGATGGTGAGGAGTACAATCGAATTAGAGATGGAAAGAGGAAGTTTGGAGAACAAAAAGGAAAGAACCCGAATAATAGAAATTTCTTTAGGAACATGTCCAATGTTGGGGGACCTAGTGATAACAAACAGTATAATAACCAGATATGCCAACAATGTGGAAAGATGCATGGAGGATGACCTTGTTATAAGGATTGAGGAGCTTGTTTTATATGTGGACAGAAAGGATATCAGATAAAAGACTGCCCAAACCCAGCAAGGGTTCCGAGAAAGCCTTTAAGTGAAAACAAGGATCAAGGCAGACACATTATATATTTTGCACTTTATGATACCCAAGCTTCCAATGCGGTAGTGTCGGGTACACTTTCTATATGTGCACAACCTTTTAAAGCTTTGATAGATCCCGGTTCTACCCATTCATTTGTATCTATACATGTATTAAATCGCTTTCATAAATTGCCTGAACCCTTGAATTATAACATGCACATTTCTACTCCTTCGGCTGAGTTATTGATGGGTAAATCAGTATACAAGGCTTTCCCCATAGACATTGATAGTCATAAACTATTTATTGATTTGATAGTTTTAGACATTAGAGATTTTGAAGTCATTTTGGGGATGGACTGTTAGCATCATATCATGCTAAGGTGGATTGTTTTGAGAAGAGTGTTACTTTCCAAATCCCTTACCAACAAAAATTTAGTTTTGAATGAACTGGCATCATATCTCCGATGTGTATTAATTCTGTAATGCAAGCCTATAGTTTTCTTAAAAAGGGATGTCAAGGATTTCTTATTACTATTACCAGTTTGCAGACGATGGGGCCTAGCTTAGAAGATATTCCTATCGCTAAGAAATTTACAGATGTTTTTCCAAATGATTTACCAGGCCTACCTCCTAATAGAGAAATAGAATTTACCATTGACCTTATTCCTGGAACTATACCAATCTCAAAACCACCATATCATATGGCACCTTTAGAATTAAGAGAGTTAAAAGTTCAATTAGAAGACCTTTTAGACAAGGTTTTTATCAGACCAAGTATATAGCCTTGGGGTGCTCCAGTGTTATTTGTGAAAAAGAAGGATGAGACAATAAGACTATGTATAGATTATCGTGAACTGAATAAGGTAACCATTAAGAATAAATACCCCTTACCTTGTATAGATGACTTGTTTGATCAATTAAAAGGTGCACAAGTATTCTCTAAGATTGACCTTAGGTTAGGTTATCATCAATTAAAGATTAAGGATGATTATATTTCAAAATCAACTTTTCGTACTAGATATGATCACTATGAATTTCTTGTAATGACATTTGGACTAACTAATGCACCAGCCGCTTTTATGGATATGATGAATAGAGTCTTTAGGAAATATTTGGATCAATCTGTTGTTGTTTTCATTAATGACATTCTCATTTATTCTAAGAGTATTGAAGAACACGAGAAGCATTTAGAGACAATATTACAAATCCTTAGGAAAGAGAAATTATATGCAAAATTAAAGAAGTGTGAGTTTTGGATGTGTAGTATTTCTTTTCTAGGACATGTCATATCCAAAGAGGGAGTTTCAGTTGACCCTCAAAAGATTGAGGCTATACTAGATTGGCCAAGACCAACTAATGTGAGTGAGATTCGAAGTTTCTTTGGATTAGCAGGTTATTATCGAAGATTTGTTGAAGGATTTTCTAGCATTGCCAAACCTCTATCTTGGTTAACGCAAAAGAAGGTAAAATATGAATGGTTTGAGGAAGTCGAGAAAAGTTTTCAAGAACTTAAGAATCGATTAGTGATTGCCCCAATTTTGATTATTCCTTCAGGTACAAAAGGATTGGTGATTTATAGTGATGCTTCAAAAAAATGGTTTGGGATGTGTGCTAATGCAAAATGGAAAAGTAGTAGCTTACGCCTCGAGACAATTGAAAACCCATGAGCAAAATTATCCAACCCATGACCTAGAATTAACAGCTGTAATTTTTGCTCTTAAGATTTGGAGACATTATTTTTATGGTGAGACTTGTGAGATTTATACCGATCATAAGAGTTTGAAGTATATGTTTACTCAGAAAGAGTTGAATATGAGACAAAGGAGGTGGTTAGAATTGATGAAGGATTATGATGTAAATATTCACTATCACCCGGGGAAAGCTAATGTACTAGCCGATGCTTTAAGTAGGAAGTCTACACCAAATTTCATGTGTCTTATTACAAGCCAGGAAGCACTGTTAATGGATTTGAGAAGAATGGAAATAGATGTACGTATCTATAGAAAAGGAGGAATAATTGCAAACTTACAAGTACAACCCATGTTGATGGAAAGGATCAAAATTGCACAAGTAAATGACCCATAACTGAAGAAGATTAGAGAAGAAGGGTAAGAGAACTGCATTTGCGATACGAAATGATATATTGAGGTTTGGAAATAGAGTGTGTGTGCCTTGTGATGCCCAACTAAAGAGGAAAATTTTGGAGGAAAGTCATTACTCAAGATTCACATTTCATCCCGGATGTACAAAAATGTATAGGGATCTTCGAGAAGTATTTTGGTGGAATAAGATGAAGAGGGAGATAGCAGAATTTATATCTCAGTGTTTGGTTTGTCAACAAGTAAAAGCAGAAAATCAAAAACCATCAAGATTACTGCAACCCCTACCTATCCCTGAGTGGAAATAAGTACATATTACTATGGATTTTGTTACAGGTTTACCGAGGAATTAAAATGGTAATGACTCTATTTGGGTAATTATTGATAGGTTAACTAAATCTGCTCATTTTCTTGCCATTAAGATTACCCATTCTTTAGAAAAGTTAGCTAAATTGTATGTGCGGCAAATTATTAGGCTTCATGGAACCCCAATTTCAATTATTTCTGATCGTGACCCTAGATTTGTGTCTCGCTTTCGAAAAAGCCTACAAGCATCCATGGGAACACAATTGAATTTTAGCACCGCTTTTCATCCTCAAACAGATGGACAATCTGAGAGAACCATTCAAACCTTAGAGGATATGCTTAGGGCATGTGTACTTTATCTGAAAGGGAATTGGGATGATCATTTACCATTAATGGAATTCGTGTATAATAATAGTTATCAAGAAAGTATTCAAATGGATCCGTATGAGGCACTCTATGGTAGAAGGTGTCGTTCCCCTACATGTTGGGTAGAAGTTGGGGAAAGAAAATTATTGGGACCAGAATTGATTCAGATCACAACAGAGAAGGTGAAATTAATACAAGATCGACTTTAAATCGCTTAAAGTCGTCAAAAGAGTTATTTTGACAATCGACACCGACAGTTAGAATTCCGAAGATGATATTATGTGTTCTTGCGAGTATCTCCTGCAAAGGGAGTAATACGATTTGGGAAGAAAGGGAAGTTGAGCCCAAGATACATATGACCTTTTGACATCCTTGAAAGGATAGGAGCTGTTGCGTATAAAATAGCATTACCACCCGAACTCTCTAGTGTACATAATGTGTTTCACGTATCAATGATAAAGAAATATGTCCCAGATCCAAAACATATCTTAAGTCATGATCCTCTTCAAGTTAGAGAAGATTTGTCGTACATTGAGCATCCTGTGGAAATCTTGGACCATAAAGATCAAATATTATGAACCAAGGTTATTCCACTAGTCAAAGTATTATGGCGGAATCATTCTGCTGAAGAAGAAACATGGGAGCGGGAAGATGAAATAAAGGAGAGATATCCATACCTTTTTGGGAATTAATGTAAGTAAATTTTGGGGACCAAACTTTTTATAAGGAGGGTAGGATGTAATGACCCCACTTTTATATATATAGTTTGTTTTTACACTCTCGTATTACTTATTATCTTATAAATTTTGAATTATTAGATATGTGGTATTATTGGCTATCAATATAACAAACCCCATTTTTAATTACGAAGAATCAACTGTAAATTGGATTAAATCGAAGTCTTATGACATATCTTAAGGTAAATAATAAGTTTTGGGTTAGAAAATATAATTTTATGAAAGTTTAAGAACTAAAATAAAAATATAAAATGGGCCATTTGGTAAATAAAATATTTTCAAGGACCTCTAAGAAATATTCAAAATATATAGTCTGAAATTACCAAAATACCCTTCATGTGTGAAATGACCCTTATACCCTTATCACCTTTCCACCACGTGTTGGTCACTTCCACCTTACACATGTCGTCTTTAGAGAGAAAGCTAAAACACTTGTCATCATTTGGTGATATTACCACTGCAAGACAACTCCGGATTGTGACACCTCGATGTTGAATCACCACTCCAAAAAGCCTAGTCATTAGACACGTGTCAACACCATAATACTTTTGAAAATCTATAAATAGGGCCTTAGGGTTCATTTGAAACTCACACAATTCCTTGAGAATTATAGTAGGAAAGAGTGATAGAAAGATTGGGAAATATCTTAAGAAGTATTTCTATAATTTCGAAGAAAGAATTCATTTCGTAGGTATGATTTTATGTAAATGTTATAATGTATTTTTATAGTTTTACTTAGTAGTTATGCTAGTAAAATACACTAAGGACTTCACTAATCAAAACTTAAAGTTTAGAAGAAATCCAAGTTGATTTTATGCAAACTTGTTTGAAATTATATATAAGCTTTTAAAAAAATTGATATTTTGAAAGTAATTACTCGTTAATATGGAATACCATTTAAGTAATTCCAAAATCAGGCCCGGTGAAATTATATCTAGGTGAGATGGTATTAAAGTGGTGCCCCTGTGACCCTCCGTCTCTACTGGTAATGAATCCCAAAATGTTCTGTCTAGAGGAGATGGTATTTAAGTGGTGCCCCTATGAACCTCCATCTCTACTGGGAACCGACTGATTAGGAAGAACTATCAATTGAATCCTTTAATTACGATAAATGAGTTTTATTTTTAGTAATCATTTGAAACAAGTTATTATTAAAATACAATATGTAGATTGGACCTTGTTTAGAACGTATACTTAAACCTTTATCGTATTTGTTACATTAACGTGCGATCGAAGACTCATTATCTATAATTTCGACCTCTATTTTAGGTGAGTACTCTATGCAATTTCTTGCGCATTTTGATTATACTATATTATGCAAACTATGTATATTTTGTGAAATGCTTTTAGTCTCAAAATGCATCTGATACCGACGATTTCGTCATTTGTTATATGTTTATATCTCTCCATATAAACTTCTTTTTAGAATTCTAAAATTATTGATTCGGCCTATGGAAACTCTCTTACTATGTTGGCCTTGACTCCCGGGTGGAAATATTTGGGTGGTACCTTCCCAGCTGGTTTATCGCTGGTGTGCCCTAAACAAGGTGTTGTTCCAGAAATCATGATTCTCTGTCTGTGATGTTACCGGGTGGAAACATTTGGTAACATAATCTGTCTGGGTATCAGAGCGTATATGGCCACTAAAACTTAATAATTGACATATGCTCAATTGTTTTATCTACTCTGTTCTGAAATATTTATTCTAAATATATATATATTATCATTGACTTTATATATATTACTTGAAATTCCAATCTCTATGTATATACCTTATGTTCTAAATTGAATAGGTATTCATTTTCTGAAAAACCCTGGAATGTTTGCAGATTGAATCTCATTCGGATTTTAGCGGACGCTGTATAAATAACCATTTTTCAGGAAATAATTAAGCTCGTGGATGGAACAAAAAAGGACTATGTTGAAGATTTAGCTTTCAAACTCTTTTTGTTACCTTAAGTAGATGTTTGTTTAATTATATAGAGCATGTTTAGCTCTTTGTGTCAAGTTGTAACTCGTTGATATTTTAATACAAATGAAGTTCCCTTTAGAAAGATTTGATGATGTAATTCCTTCACTTTCAGTATTTTACGATTCATAACTATGTGATTATACTTCTGCTACATATATTTTAAAAGAAAAATTTTAAGGCCAGAATATTGGATGCCTTGGTGGCATGTCAAGACACTCGTTCCCTACTAATTTTGGGTCGGGGTCGTGACACAAGAGGTCAACGCAGGGATGACTGCCGTGGTTCAGTAATTAACATAAGCACAACCGCAATGAGCTCAGGAGGTACAATCTCCTGCGGGACATTCTCCGTGGGAGAGAGTTACGGAATCTTTTTTAAAGGGCCATCCCCTAGAATTTTAGGGAGGTTCCGATGTCATAGTAGCTAATCAGTGGAAAAATGATATGCAGCGCCATCTGCGCATGGTGGAGTGTAGTGAGGAAAGAAAAAAAATCCTTGCTACTTTTAAATTAGTTGGAGCTGCACTACATTGGTGGGAGTCGATGACTACGCCAGAGCAGAGAGATGCTATGACCATCAATGATTTCTAGGTTCTGTTTGATCGAAAGTATTTTCCTCCCGCAGTTCAAAGGGAGATGAGAAGAAAACTTCAATGCTATGACCATCAAGGTGAACGTTTAGTTGCAGAGTATGAAGAATAATTCACTCGATTGGCTAGTTTTTTACCTGATGAGGTGACTCCGGAGGAGAGGAGGATATCCAAATTTATTAGAGGTTTGCACTGTAGGATACGACAACATTTCCTGGGTAATCCAGCCTTGCAGGCTTTTGGAGATGTGATGAATGTGGCGTTACTCCATTGTCAGGAACATCGGTTTTATGTTCAAGGTAGTAAGAAGGCTTCAGTTTTGGGGCATGCTGGGAAACCCGGAGGCAATGGGAAGGGAGGAGGAGCATTTCCCTCATCCAAATATTCGGGAAATAAATAAAAGACAGGGACCCCCAGCAAGGGGACTTGTCTAAACGATAGCGTTTTGGTGGATTCAATGTTGGTGGCAGTAATATAAGGCACGGTCAAGGTGCCCCGCAACAGCAACAAGCAGGTCGGGCTGGTAATCGAGGTAGAGGCCATCCAGGCCAAGGAGTTGGGTAGTTTAGAAATAAACGGGGCCAAAATCAGGAGAATATGACGAATTGATGCTGTCAATGTGGAGAGTCGGGTCACTACAAGAGGGCATGTCCTCAGTTGATTAGGGGACAACTTCCTAGGATCCCACAACATCCACAGGCTCAGTTACCGCCACAAGTGCCTAATCCTGTTGTCCCTCCACAACCGGGACAACTACAGTTTGGTCGTGTTTAACACATTCAGGATGTTATGCTTCCTCCGGCCCAGCCTGCGCCACCAGGTATTGAGGGTAAGTTTTTCATCCATGGGCATATGGATCGTGTATTATTTGATACGGTTGCGACACACTCGTTTATTTCTAGAAGTTTTGCTCAGTCTATAGAGTTGATAAAATCTGCAGAGAGTACCTTCACTAGTGTTGAGTCTTCTATGGGTGATGGTTCACTCATTGTCTTTGTTTGTAAACAAGCAGGAATAAATCTTGGTAACTTGTGTTTTGAGGCCGATTTGCTCATCCTCTATATGGTCGGGTATGATGTAATCCTGGGTATGGATTGGCTAGTGAAGTATCGTGCGATAGTTAATTGCTGTGGGAAGAGTATAGTTTTTGACATTTCGGGGCAAGAAATGTTTTTAGTGGCTATGCCTCATTCAGAAGGAGGTTCTAGCACTTACTTGTATTATATAGGGGAGGAGACTTCTCAGGATGTAGTAGTTTCCTTAGATTCTATTCCGGTTGTTAGATATTTCCAAGATGTTTTTCGAGAAATATCGAGTTTGCCTCCGAGTAGGGAGATTGAGTTTACAATTGATTTAGCTCCGGGAACAATACCAATTGCTAGAGCTCCATATCGTATGGCTCCTGTTGAGATGAGAGAGTTAAGGGATTAGATTCAGTACTTGCTAGAGCAAGGGTTTATTAGGCGAAGCACGTCATCGTGGGGCACTCCGGTGTTATTTGTGAAGAAAAGGGATGGTTCTCTCCGGTTGTGCGTTGACTACAGAGAGTTGAATAAAGTCACCATCCGGAACAAATACCCGTTGCCTCGAATTGATGATTTGTTTGATCAACTTAGGGGAGCATCGTACTTATCTAAAATAGATTTGAGGATGGGGTATGATCAAGTGAGAATGCGGGAGAAGGATGTGTCCAAAATCGCTTTCCTAACTAGGTATGGGTCCTACGAATTTCTAGTTATGCCCTTCGGACTAACCAATGCTCCTGCCGTGTTTATAGACCTCATGAATAGAGTGTTCCGAGACTTCCTGGACCAATTTGTCATCGTGTTCATTGATGATATTCTAGTGTATTCTCAAATAGAAGACGATCATGATACTCATTTACGGTTGGTCCTTCAAAGGTTGAGGGATCACCAACTATATGCCAAGTTCGAGAAGTGTGGTTTTTGGTTGGAGGAAGTATAATTTTTGGGTCACATTGTGATAGCCCAAGGTATTTCAGTGGACCCAAGTAAAGTTGTCATGGTGAGGGAGTGGGGTCAGCCCACAACACCTACCGAGATTCATAGTTTTCTTGGTTTGGCGGGTTATTACCGCTGGTTAATCAAGGGTTTTTTTAAAATTGCTAGCCCTTTGATAAATTTAACCCGAAAAGGGGTGAGGTTTGTTTGGGATAATTGTTGTCAGTCGGATTTTGATGAGCTCAAGGATAGGTTGACTTCTACTCCAGTCCTTGCATTACCAAGGCTAGGATTGGAATATTTAGTCTTTACCGATGCATCTATGCAAGGATTAGGAGGTGTACTACAACAAGAGCAGCGGGCTATTGCTTATGCTTCTCGTAAATTAAATCCCCATGAAACAAATTATCCGGTGCATGATTTGGAACTTGCTGCAGTAGTTTTTGCCTTGAAGATTTGCAGGCATTATCTCCTAGGGGAGAAATTTAGTCTTTTCACGAACAACAAATCGTTGCAATATTTGTTTTCCCAGAGAGATTAAAATATGCAACAATGCCGGTGGTTAGGGTTTATGAAAGACTACCAATTTGGCATCCACTATCACCCGGGCAAGGCGAATGTGGTGGCGGATACTTTGAGTAGGATGCCCGAAGGGGAGTTAACGGAGGTATGGAAAGCCAAATGGAAAGAGCTTAGTTAGGAGGACGCAGTTGCTAGGGCGTTTATATCGGTGTTGTCCGTTACGCCTACGATTGTGGCAAAGGTGGTGGAAGCTCAAGGAAGGGCCAAAAGCATCCAGGACCGTATACTCCAATTATTAACTGAGGGAGCGAAATCCTACTCTATAAGCTCAGAAAGTGGGTTACGTTTCCACGGGAGACTCATTGTCACGGACGAAGGGGATTTAAGATGGGCCGTGATAACAAAATCTCATGGGTCTAAATTTGCAGTGCATCCCGATAATGACAAAATGTACGAAGACATGCGCCGTCAATACTGGTGGGCGGGCATGAAGCACGATATTTCTGAGTTCGTTTCCCAAAGTACTACTTGTCAATTGGTCAAGATAGATCATCAGCGACTGACGGGATTATTGTAACCATTGGACATACCAATATGGAAATGGGAAAGCATCTCGACAGAATTTATCACGAGATTACCAACGTCGCAGAGTGGTCACGATTTTATTTGGGTTATTGTTGATCGTTTAACTAAGTCAACACATTTCCTACCAGTACACACTGATTATAATACTGCTCGTTATGCTAGGCTATTTATTGCGGAGGTTGTTGGACTCCACGGGTTGCCCATAAATATAGTCTTCAATAGAGATAAGATTTTTGTTTCTCATTTTTGGGGAAGTTTCCAAGAAGCTATGGGAACTGAATTGAAATTGAGTACTTCTTATCACCCTCAAACAGATGGGCAGACAGAAAGAGTCAACCAATTGTTGGAAGATATGCTCTGAATGTGTGTGCTTGATTTCAAAGGTGGTTGGGAACAATATCTCCCTTTAGTCGAATTTGCTTATAATATTCACCATTGGGATGGCACCCTATGAATCCTTGTATGGACGGACTTGTAGATCGCCCACTTGTTGGTTGGAGGTGGGGGATAATAAAGTTCTTGGACCTGAAATGATCCAGGATACTTCTTCCAAGATTGAACTCATCGAAAATCTCATCTGAATAGATCAAGATCGCCAAAAGAGTTACGCCGATGCGAATAGAAGGCATGTAGAGTTGGAAGTTGGAGATCAAGTCTTGGTACGTGTATCGCCAATGAAAGGTATAAAGCGAATTGGGAAGAAGGGAAAGCTTGTGCCGCGCTATGTTGGACCTTTTCCCGTTATTTCTATGGTAGGTACAGTGGTGTATCAACTTGCCTTACCGGAACACTTATAACAACTCCATGATATATTTCATGTTTCCTCTTCAAAAAATTATAAGAGGTGTGAAGGAGACCTTTGGCATATTCCATTGGAGGATATCGATTTGCAACCCGATATTTCGTATAAAGAACAACCGATTGCAATCTTAGAGCACGGAGAGCATAGATTGAGATCTCAAGTGGTGCCCTTGGTGCGAGTTCAATAGGGTCATCACGACGCCAAGGAATCAATGTGGGAGCATGAGGACGATATGCGGGAAAAGTATCCGCATCTCTTTATACAAGGTACGCTTGAATTTTGAGGGCAAAATTCCCACATAAGGGGGGGAATGTAACAAACCTCATTTTTGAGAAACTTATTTTATATAAAATTTACTGTGTGAAGTAATTATATAAAATGTTGGAAAATGGAGTAAATATTAATTGAATGAGTTGAAAGATAATATTTATCAGATTATTGCATATTTACTGTATGTGTATGTAAATATCATCATGTTGCGTTTTATAGTGTCGCATGCTTTAAACGACATTTATGGTTTAAATGAAATCGAGACTTGAAATGACTTAAATATTTCCGGATGCCAATTTAGAGGGCGTAGTTAGTCCCGAAATGTGCGAGATAGTCAAAATAAGTGCCATATTGTATTTTTGGGCTTCGGGCACTTTTGACTGGTTTTAACATAAATGTGCAGTTGCGAGTCATTTTAATGCGGTATTAACCATTTGAGTTGGGAATTTAGACTAAAGTCACGATTTAGTTTTGCTAAGACTTACATTTCTCTTAAGTGTGTATTTACTAACCTAGAGAGAAAGAGAGATGAATAGAATTGTGGAGAAAAGAGGAGAAAAGAAGAAAATTAAAGATTTTGGATTTGATCTTGCTTCCATCTTCCAAGAATCTGAGATTTTAACCTCAAGACAAGTTTTTTACTTGCTAATATATGGTTTAAGGTGAATAAATTGTATTGATTGTTGTGTAGTTGTTATGGTTTATTAACTTTGGGATTTTGAGGGATTTGTAGGTTTTAAACCCCTAAAAGTTGAATTGGATGTTTATTTGTGTAAATGATAGTAGCTAGATGCATTTATGATTTGGTGGGTTGGATTAATGATGTTGGTTGGAGTAGAAATGGGATTTGGGGAAAATTAGGGTTCATAACCCGTATCCCCTTTCTTGGCAAATTCGCCATGCCGAATCGATTTGGCCCTAGGGCGAATCGATTCGCTAAGGGGTAAGGTTACTGAAAAGACAAGACCATGTGATAATTGATTAACTTCGCAACTTTCTAATATAGCATACTTATTTAATTTCAGCCCCTAATCATTCATCTAAGGTGCGTGTGTCAACCGATAAATAAATAAAGCATGTGACACAAAAAATATGCTGAGACACAGAATTCAGGAAAAAAACCCCTTTCGGGTAAAACCTTTATTTCACTATGAATATACAAGCCGCAACTTACAATTACATAGAGAAATCTGCAATGGACCAACACGCATCCAACCCCCAAAGACATGCAGTCTTGAACTCAGCAAGAGAATACACGCATCACCCTCCAAGGACTCGCAGCCCAAACAATGAAGGAAGAACCGCAGCTCTCCTTACTGACATGCAGCCATAAAACTTTGTAGAGACTCCCTCAGCAATGACACGCAGCCCTCGGTTGCAAAGATCTCTCCACAAAGATGAAAAACAAAAAAGTTTGTGTTCTAGGGTTCCAAAAAATTCACAAAAGTAATTGGGATTTTTGGTGTGAATCAAAAAGATGTTTTGCACATCAAAAAGGTGAAGACTTAGAGTATTTAGGACTCTGAAAATCGTCTTTAAAAGTCTTAGAAAATAACTCCCCGAAGTTGGATTTAAATAGGAAAACTTTGATCCTAAAAAATCTGCAGCGAATCTGGCCGAATTTATCCCAGTCGGACCGGTCCGGTTCTGAGGCGGATCGGTCCGGTCAAGAGGATCGGTTCTTTTATTTTGGCCTCCATCGGTTCGCTTGCGGTCCGGGGTATACTGGATCTGCAGCAAGCGGATCGGTCCGGTTGAGGGACGGATCGGTCCGGTTGTGGATCGGTCCGATTTTCCGAGAAAAATAAAATCCTTTTAGAAGCCTCATTTTGCTTGAAAAAACTTACTTCTTATTTTTATAAAAAACATTTTATAAAAATTTCCCAATACTAAATATGAACTTTAAGGAACGTAAAAACAAAATTTTACCAAGTTCATTCTCGCAGAGGCTATGATGTTGAAGACACTTTGATATTCGGATCCATTGATGTAGATGCGATCTTGAGTTTCTTCAACGGTGTAACGGCGTACGACATATAAATTGATAATGGACAAAAATGTCCTTACAGTTACAGGTCTGGGGACCCGAATCGATTCGAGTTAAGGAAGAATCGATTTGTCTTAAACATAAAGTTGGGTTCTTCACCCGAATCAATTCGCTTTTGGGAGAATCGATTCATTGGTTAGGGCGAATCGATTTGGCCCTAGGGCGAATCGATTCGGAAATCATGTTGTTTTGAGTTATTTTTCTAACTCAATTTTCGCCCTTTTTCTTTAGGCTTAGGACTTAGGAACCTTCTTGTAGGAAGTAAACATAGAGTCCTAGAGTCCTAGATGAGTTAGTTAACTACCCTACATTAGAAATGGATTAATTGGGGCTATTTCGGGGGTGTCCAAATTGATGTTAAGTCATTCTTTTCCTTTAGTTAATTATTATGAGACTAGGAGTTGTAAGGTTATATTGGGAGACTTTAGAAGCTCAATTGAGGTATGATAGACTTGGTGGTTTATAGTGACATCATAAATTCTTGGAGTATGAATAAGAGGTTCATTAATCATTGAAGTTATAATAATGGCATGAAATAGGTATGGCTCCCAATATAATGTGATGTCTCTATTAAAATGGAAATGAAAATGGTAAATAATAATTTACTTAAACACACCTCTCTAAATGCTATCATAAGGGAAGTATGCACATGAGGTGAAGTCCCCTGGCTAGTGAATGCAGGGCGAATATAGTCCTCGGCCATATGACCGGTTATTATGTATGTTGTATTTATTGTGCGATGTGGGTTAATTCCGAGGGTGGTTATGACTCACTTGCAGGTATATGGCCACTTCTCGACGTTGCGTTAGGATGACCAGGTTGTCTTGGTTGATAGGCCCTGGAAGATGATAGTCATTTAGGCGCACGCACAGTGGGGAAACCTGGATGGGCGGGCTTAGAATAGTTATATATAGATGAATATAACTATTCTTATTCAAGTTTGACTTGATTTATGATAAATGCCATAAAGAGAAAATAACTATGATTATGTTTCATAATGAGATATGGAACGATGAAATGAAATAGTGTGAAGTATGGAGATGTTAATTAATGATATTCATTCACAACCTCCTTCATAATTGAATTAAACTTATGATCATTAAATTGCCTTAGTTTATGCATTGAGTGGAGTAGCTAGATTCTTATTACTATCAATCATGATAAACTGTTCATAACTATCATACTCTTTATTCATCTGGTGATCATATAAAACCGGGCCCTGACCCGTTCATATTTATTGTTTTGCATGAATTATTCATTCGCTCAAGTGCTCCGCCACAAGGACGCCTGTTCTGACTTTCCTATTCCGGTGTTTTTGGGAGCCGTAATACTTTGCGAATATTACGGGATATGTTGTTATAGACGCCTTAATTTTTGTACTCTAGTTACGATCGGATCATTTCCTCTGGCGTGTAGCCCAAGATTTTGTATTTTCTTATTGTAATGTATTATGTAGCTTAATGAACTTGTTGAATATTGTGTAAGAGACTGTTGACCAACAGCATATTCGGTCCCCTTATTGTAAACTTGATGCGGATGTAATATAAGCCCTTTTGGGTATCCACTTTCTTTTCAAATTGGGTTGTTTAAATTCTTTCTTTAACTTATAAAACAAATTTTTTGGCAACCCGTTTTTTCTGAAATATAGGGTGGTTATGCCGTATACTTAAAACATTATTGTGATGATGAGAATGGTCCATCTATGATTCCCTTTATTATTGGAGTATCGAGCTGGTCACCCCTTATTTTGATGAGCGGGTTGTCACAGTCAAGTGGATGCTTGAGACTGAATGCAGATATATTAAAGATATGAATAGATAAATTAATAGAGATCAACAGTTTTGACTCGATAAAATAGAAATATTAAACGTTAATTAAAATCAAATAAAGTAAATATATTGTAACACCCCGCTCAAAATAATAACGGGTGGCCAACCCTATACTACATTAAATCAGGAGTCTCAGATGGCTCAGTCTCAACATCAACTGGCAGTACTAAAATAATATAAAACTAACTACTCGATATCATATAAGTGAGATGTTAAAATTAAATAAAACATACAACAGACAACAAACCAACACGAGTACAGGATAAATGAAGTGCTAGAATAAAATGAAATAAGTATATACAAATGAATATACCCGAATAAGCTGTCGGGTCACAGACAGTACAATAATAGAAATAAAATAAATACAAACATCTATAAATATCCCTTGGGTATAAACCCGATATACAACGATGAATCCTATCTAGATTTACAAAGAAATAAAAAGCGACTACAAACTAAATCCCGCTACAGTCCGCACCTATTATGGCTCCCAAGACTCTGGATAGAAGGGAATCCGGCATCCATGCGGTAGGATACCTGTAGTAATATATACATATATATATATAGAAAAAGAGAAATACAAACGGGTCAGAGCCCGAGTTGTGAAAATATTTAGCAAGTGTGTTAACCGTGCATAATAAATATAAATGCACTTATTTCATAATTAAAGTGGAATCGAACTCTCATGAAACCCCAACTCACTTCTCATCTAACGGCGCGCACCTATTCGCGTCCTGAAATCTTAATTAAGTTATCCCACCCATAAGTGAAACCTAACATCTAACCATAACATGGAATCCTTTCCATACCAATTACACTTAATTTAATTTACGCATATATGCCATACTAGGCTTTTTTGATTACCATTATTAACTTAAGTAGTTACCAATCGCAATACATTACATATTAACATTAAGATTTATTATCAGAGTTTATTTTCCAATTATCATACACCATTTGATAAGGACAAAACTTCTCTCCACTCTCGACATGGCACTGTGTTTCGTGCGTGGGGGGTCTCGCAAAGCGAAATCCAAATAAGGACCCCCCCAATACACTACTCCATGACCATATCGATAATACGGATCCATTATGTCATACACATAATTTCTACTATTACAACTACTGAAATTAGATTACCATCTAAGAACAACTTCAAAATCTCCAATAATATCCTTGCGATGATGTAACCGAAATATTCCTTAAATACGATACATCAACCCCGAACAATCTAGTACACCATAATCATCCAAGATGTACTCCATAAAAATTCCATATCCTTTCACCTATAGGATATATAAATATATATATATAGGTATTTATTCTAACCATATATATATACATAAATTTATCCATTCCCGTAGCCAAGTGTACATACTACATATGATGTACAATGGGCATGCACATAATATACCCGGCTATATATATCGTCGATAACTGCACCATGCTATCATCTTCCAGGGCATTACTCATATC
The DNA here is from genome assembly GCA_949130495.1 of Sambucus nigra. NCBI lineage: Eukaryota > Viridiplantae > Streptophyta > Magnoliopsida > Dipsacales > Adoxaceae > Sambucus > Sambucus nigra. Next base: position 465,059,880 of record OX422209.1, on the reverse strand, counting down.
CATCTGGGGATCACAGTCGGACTCAATATCACCGACATCAGGGCCAACACACACACACACGATGCCCCGGGAAGCGGTCACAGCTCCTAACCGGTCAATGAGATGAGACATACCCACCACGTCTCACCCCAAAAGAAATGCATATCATATAATAACACAATGGACGACTATGACCTGGGGAATATCCACACCCTGCTCCTCGAGCCAGGATGCTCACCCTCTGCGCAAAAACTTCCCAATGATAGCATGCGCGGGGTATGCTTAACCACATAAGTATATATATCATTCACATGCACAATATATATACATCCATATGAGTGCATCATATAATTAAACCATCACATACGGTTTAGATATTCATAACATGTGTATACATTTTTATTCATTTCTCTACAGATATATATTCACATATCCATATATATATATACACACACTACCGCTTGTTTGTATGTATGATATTTATGAACTTGTCTATAAGAATATATAATCCTCAATATACTAGCCTTCATCCCAAACTCATTAACTTACCTCGATATGTGAATATGATCCTTCACTTGAGGCATATTCATTCATTTCTCCTATGATATGAATAGTCTCCCAATAGATTAAACATTAAGGTTTTCACCCCAAAATTAAATGTATATATGTTAATCGCTACACATCCCAACTAAAGGTATACCCATAACCTATAGTCTTCAACCCACAATCTTAATCCTCAATTCAATTCACAATCTATTCAAGTATTGGAATCCCAATTGTTATGCATACAATTGATAAGCCTCAAGCTTAATATTACATTTATTTTTATGATCTCATGATATATTGGGACACCCTAAAGTTAATCACACACTGATATTTATATAACAACTATCCCAACTAGATTCGCAACACCCCTAATCTAGTTGATAAACTAATCCAACTATTATCAAAATCTCGCCTACGGTTCCATCGTCCTAATGAACCCTTAATCTTATTACATTGCATTTTATTCCTCAAGTTAAACCTTACTAAGGAAGTGTGACCGTTCTCTCTCTCAATAGTCCCTAATCATAACTTAAATAGAATCCTATCGCCATAAGGATTCGTTGCACCCGTAGACTTACAATTTCATTTCGTATCCTCACTACTCTTACAAAGGGTCCTAAGCCTTGCATCCCAATTAAACGCACTACCAACTTCTAAATACAACTCCCATTCATAATGAGGTTTCTCACTACCTCTATATACAACTCCAATGCATACATATATATATTTATCCCCAAATTGTTCTAAGAAGCCCCCAAAATCATAACGTGTGCGGAACCAACCCCCTTATATGTCTCCTAAACATATATCTTACATCATATAATCATGTCCCAAATTAATAAACCCAACCAAAAAGGGTTAGAAATCACTATAGAGAAAATTCCTCAAAATGCCCTGTTTTCGAATCGATTCGTCCCCTCCGAATCGATTCGGCCCCAGCAGCGAATCGATTCGGCCCATCCAAATCGATTCGGTCCAAAGGGATAAAAGACAGTCTGCTACATATCGAATCAATTCGCTAGGGAAGAATCGATTCGGCCCTAAAGACCTGTGGCTTTTGCAACCTGGCGAATCGATTCGCTAGGGGCGAATCGATTCGGCCAGTTCAGAAAGCCACGAAAATTGCTGATTTCTCCTAAACCCAAATTTTCCAAAATTCGATTTGTACCTCTTCCAACCTTTAATCTTCAACCCCAACATGTTTCCAAACATCAAAACTCATCCTATATCTAATCTCATCAATTTATATCCCTTAAACCCAATTATAAACTTCAATTTCAAGATGTAAACCAAAAATTAGGTTTTGATAAATATACCCAAAAAAATCCAATTCTTTTATGCCCAATTATGAAATGAACTACACAAATGACTTATTTAGCAAGATTAAACACTTGCTTTGATTTGTAGAAGTTGAATCGTCCCCGAGATCTCATTTTGTCTAGAGTTCCCAAGCTTTTCTCCTCTCTCTCTTCCTTTATTCTTCTTTCTCTCTTCTTTCTCCCTCTAGGGCTTTTTCTCTCTTTCTCTCAAATGAGAATGCATTAATCCGTAAGCCTCATAAACCTTAAAACATAAGTCCAAATTTTAATTGTTAATACACTTTAAATGACTCGTTTACTCTAATTCGAGTCAAACTGGCTTAAAAATAATTCGGAACCGAAATAAAACCCACTGACAGTCATTTTGACTATCTCGACCCTTCCGTGATCGACGGTACACTCAAAATCATCATCCGGAATACTTCGAAACGTCATAACTTTTTGGACCTCAATTCCCAAATTTTAAAATTCTCTAATTTAATTAAATTTTATTTTCCCAAAAATTTAATTTCCCAGTCTCCAAAGTCACGGGTTGTTATATATATATATATATATATATATATATTAGACAAAAGAATTGAAATATAAAAAATAGACAAAGGCACTACCTTAGAGCAACTGTATTGGTGGAGACCAACGAAAGGTAGTACACAAACTCTAAAAGGTAAGTTTCCTTTCCTTCGCACAGAACATGTATAGTGGGGAAAAGTAATATAAGTTCCTACGAACTATATTAGTTCGTAGGAAATTCTTACGAATTAATATAGTTCGTAGGAACCCAAATTTAGATTTTTGATGTTGTAATAATACTTCTTACGAACTTCTGAAGTTCATAAGAATAATTACGAAAAATGAAGTTTGTAGGAACCCTTACGAACTTCAGAAGTTCTTAGGAACCCTTTACAAATTCTCCAGCCAATTTGTATCCTTACGAAACCCTTATAAATTAAACAACGGAATTTGCGTGCTAAACTTCACCAGTGCAAACACTCCAATTTGTAAAGATACAAATTTCCTTGGCATCTTGTATCTCCATTGTGGATGCTCTTGCACGATAATCAAAATTTGCATGGGCCCAAGAATTCCGCCCATGCATTTGCATAAGTATAGATAAAAAAAATCTATGCAAAATCAAAGATATCTTAATATATAAATAAAATATAAAAATACAACAAAATATATGCGGCACGAGGTACAGAATAGATGGGGCAGAACAAGATCGTAGACAGAGATAAAACGCAGGTTAGAGTCAAATAGGTATGATGTTTACGTGGATCGAGATAGGACTATATATATATATATATATATATATATATATATATATATATATATATATATATATATATATATATATATATATATAATAAAGTAGAAAACTTATGTATGTCATAAGATCAAAAGATGATGTCATCTAGATATTTTTATCATGTACTCCCTATTCTGCCCTTACAATTTTGAGATTCCCTCTCTTTTGACACACTCTAATTTATTTGACCCCTTTGTTCAAAATTCAAAAGCATGGGTAAGAAAGTAAATTTCACCCTCCAAAACTTCTCCCCATTCCTTTTTACCGCACATGCACACAAACCCGTTCTCCGTCTACTCACACCACAAACCCTATTCTTTCCCTCTGCCTCTCCCTTCCGTCCCCTCACGCTCATAAGCCTCTCTCTCTCTCTCTCTCTCTCCCCCCCCTTATGTAGATCTGTTGGTATGGATTTGGACATGCGATCTGAAAAATATATGGTTCGATTTTGAAGTTTCCTTATGTAGATTTGTTTTTAGGGTTTTTTGTGTACTCGGCTCACATTTAATGTTGAATGTTGACACATTTATTGTTTGTTTTGTAGTAATAGGCTGAGATTTGAGATTTGCAATCTGAAAATATATGGTTCGATTCTGAGTTTTTTTTGGGCTTTGCCTCAAACAACCCGACTCTATTCACTGTCATTCTCTCGACTACTCCTTTTCATATTCCAGGCGTGTGTATATTAATGGCTATTTTGTTAGGGTTTTATTAAATTCAGGGGTTGTGATCTTAGGGTTTTATGTTTATATTTATTATATTTGGGGATCTAGTTATTTTTTGTGTTTGTTGTTTATTTTTTCTTTTTCAGATCAAGACCTGATTATCTAGGCACTTATATCAGGTATACATTTTCTCCTTGCTTCTAGATTTATATTATGAGTTTTTTGTTTTGAATTTTTTCTTTTTTGTTGTTCTCCATTTTGTATATGACCGAAAACCTCATCACGAACTATGGTACATCAAATGGCGACTCATAATGTAGATGCAAGTGTAAGTGGAGCTAACACATTTGTGGGTTGGTGATGTTATATTTTTGTTTTGATTATAAGGGACTTTTTTCATTCTTTTAAAGTCTGGGGTTTTATACACAAAAGTTTTTGATTACTTAATAAATGTTTGTTATTGATTTAAAAAATGTTTTAATGTACAGGTTGTAATATATTGGTGGTCCTAAACTCTTGACACTTCTATTGCATCATGAGTCAAGGTTCTATAAATGATAGCAGATGTAGTTTGTTTCTCATCAACATTTATGTTTGTTTGGTATTTTACGATTTATTATATACACTTATTCATGTTCTCTTTAAGTCTATTATGAACTCGTGTGTTTCGATTATAGTTAGTGACTACGTTGAATTGCATTTTGAAGACATAGGCTACATAAAAAGTGCAGTTTTTGTGGATTCAAACTCAGCTACAATTCTTACTGGCTGAAATTCTTATTTATCACTCAGGGATTCAGATGGAATAATGAAATGGCTTATTTAGTTTAGGGGTGTTGGTTGTTTTGTCTTAGGTGGTGTTTATACATGAATCTACAAATTTTGAATTCACGGGAATCATACATCAGGAGTGAGCTTGGTGCTTTGTTTTGCGATCTGTTCATTGGTGCTTTGTTTTGCGATCTTTGAGCTGGAATGTTTCCCAGGTTGGAATCATTATTTTGGTAATAATAAACAATGTTCAAAACCGGGTATGAACATTTTTTGAATCACTCATCTATTAATGTATTTTGGCTCCCATTCTCTCTTTGTTCTGTTTCAAACACTAATAGTACTAATATTTTGCACATTCGATTTTTCATTACATTAGTAAGTGATATAATAGTTTATTTAGATCATCTTCCCAGGTGATCCCATATTAATGTTAGACAATCTCAATTTTTTTAATGCATAGTGGTGTTTTAGACAAATGAAGTGAAATAGTTAAGATATTCATTATTTTGGCCAACACTTTTATTTGTTTTATTGCAGTTTGGCTACCCCTGAATAACATATTATGTTTATTTAATTAAATTAAATGATGATATTCCTTTCGCTTTATTTCAATGTTTCTCCCAAATTCATGTTCTTTCATTTCAGCCATCTACTTGATGCAACTATTTGAAGTACTCCTTGGCCTTTTTAGATCATTGGAAATAATTATGATTTTTTTTATCTTATTTTTCATTTTATTTGATATAATTATATTTTTCTTGAAACATTATACAATATTAAAAAATATGTTCTCTTCTTTCATTGTAGTGAGCTTTGGTTTCAATGCTGTTCATTGATCAAAATATGTCCCATGTTATATTCATCTTACCCCATATACAATATTAAAATTATTTCCTTATTCCAGTTCATCTTACCCCATATGTAGTAATAGATGTGATCAATTGTGCTTGAGTGTACTTTATACAGCAATCTCGGCCTTTTGTATTTTTTTTTTTCCATTATCAAATGTAGTAATAGATGTTATTTTAGGCATTCGGGGCTTTAATTTCTTAGGAGGAACTCATTTTTTCTTAACTTATTTTGGTTCAACATTCTGCTCATAGAAAACGTTATTTTCTATATTTTTTTAACAGAAAATGTACTCTAGTGTTATTCCAATATCAAATGTGAGTGTGCTTTATATGGTAAGAATTGGTCATCTTTTATTCTTTTATTCTGTTATTAAATGTGCTTGGGTGTGCTTTATACAAACCACTTTAACTCTCCCTACAACAGGAATTTGAGACTTATAAGCATCCAAAATGGCTGAAAACCTTTAAATATTATGGCTATTTGGACCACCATCCTGGTTTATATAATTGGAATCCAGCAGTTTCTGATAGTGGCAGTAGTGGTGAAAGTGTGAAGAAGAAAAAATTATCGGCTCAGAGTATAGGTGCTAGGCTAGGAGAAGGAACATAAGTGGCATGACTCAAAAACTTGGGAAACTTATTCCTGGTGCCAACAAATTGAATATTGCTGATATGTTTCAAGAAACTTCCATGTATATCAAGTATTTACAGGTCCAGATTGAAATTTTTTAACTTATGGGCTCAATTAAGGTAACTCAAGCTCTCTCTCTTGCCTCCTATTTTTATGGGTGATATAGTCCTCACAACCTGTCATGTAAGGTTAACTCTAGGTCTCACACAATCTGTCATGTTGTGTCTTGATGCAGCAGTACTGAGTTGTGTCTTTATTCAACAACAGTAACCCTCTTGATTCAGCTCCAAACTTCACAAACCATTGGCCATGAAACGTTTTTCTACTTGGTTACCCATTATATTGATGATTTAATATGAATATTCACATTGGCCTATAATTGATTGATGATAAGAAGCTACTGAACATGTACAAAAAGTTGCAAGCGTGAAAATGCATTAACTTCAGGGACAAATATGACATGGCTACAAAGAGGTAAGATTACTTGAAACTCAGAAATGGTTCAATTTTTTAGGCATTCAGGGATTTAATTTCTTAGGAGGAACTCATTTTTGCTTAACTTATTTTGGTTCAACATTCTGCTCTTAGAAAACGTTATTTTCTGGTTTTTTGAACAGCAAATGTGCTCGACTGTTATTCCAATATCAAATATGAGTGTGCTTTATATGGTAAGAATTGGTCATCTTTTATTCTTTTATTATGTTATTAAATGTGCTTGAGTGTGCTTTATACAAACCACTTTAACTCTCCCTACAACAGGAATTTGAGACTTATAAGCACCTAAAATGCTTCAAAACCTTTAAATATTATGGCTATTTGGACCACCATCCTGGTTTATATAATGGGAATCCAGCAGTTTCTGATAGTGGCAGTAGTGGTGAAAGTGTGAAGAAGAAAAAATTATCGGCTCGGAGTATGGGTGCTAGGAAAAAGAGAAGGAACATAAGTGGCATGACTCAAAAACTTGGGAAACTTATTCCTGGTGCTCACAAATTGAATACTGCTGATATGTTTCAAGCAACTTCCATGTATATCAAGTATTTACAGGTCCAAATTGGAATTTTTGAACTTATGGGCTCAATTCAGCTAACTCAAACTCTCGCTCTTGCCTCCTATTTTTATGAGTGATATAGGCCTCACAACCAGTCATGTAAGGTCAACTCTAGGCCTCACACAATCTGTCATGTTGTGTCTTGATGCAGCAGTACTGAGTTGTGTCTTGATTCAACAACAGTAACCCTCATGATTTAGCTCCAAACAACACAAACCATTGGCCATGATACATTTTTCTACTTGGTCACCCAATGTATTGGCGATTTAACATGAATATTCACAATGGCCTCTAATTGATTGATGGTAAGAAGCTACTGAACATGTAAAAAAAGTTGCAAGCGTGAAAATGCATTAACTTCAGGGACAAATATAACATGGCTGCAGGGAGGTAAGATTACTTGAAACTCAGAAATGGTTCAATTTTTTAGGCATTCGGGGCTTTAATTTCATAGGAGGAACTCATTTTTGCATGACTTATTTTGGTTCAACATTCTGCTCTTAGAAAATGTTATTTTCTATTTTTTTAGTAGTTAAAATATGCTTATTTAAGATGTGTTTTTTGTTTCAGATCGATGCTTAGATTTGGGTTAGTCACTTTTTCACACCTGCTGGCATGCAACATAACAAATCACTTTTTCAGATTGATCCTTAGATATGGGTCAGATCGAGGCTTAGAGGGGGTAAAAAAATTGGCTTGCCAATAATATACATACATAGATATGGGTTGGTCACTTTTTCACATTCTTTTTTCTCTTTTTCAGTTTTGATTATTGAATTGATTCTTTTTCTAAGCATGTATATAGTGGTTGGGTTAGTTTCACATTCTTTTTTCTTTTTTTCAGTTGTGATTATTGAATTGATTCTATTTCTAAGTATGTATATAGTGGTTGGGTTAGTTTCACATTCTTTTTTCTCTTTTTCAGTTGTGATTATTGAGTTGATTCTTTTTCTAAGTATGTATATAGTGTTTGGGTTAGTTTACGTGTGTGTGGTTGAATCATTTTTACTAAGTTTAAGATCCATTTCTATGTATTTATATTGTTGGCAAAACATGAAGAAAAGAGACATTTGCAAATAGTCTTGGAATATTGATTTAATTTATGTTTTCTTTATGTATTCATGATTTTAATTTCAATGATGACGCGCTTCAATCCACCATTCCTATGGCGCTGAAGTTTAACTGTAGATATGTACTCTTTTTTTTAACTATAGATCTCTACGTATTAATATATCTTGCAGATTTAATGTTTTTTTTCTAGACTATAGATCTACACTATGAAGTTTGCAGTTTCCATCCCTCATTGAATCCAACGTTAGATCTCTTTATATATCTGACTTTGTGTGTTTCTCTTGAATAATATATTAGGTTCTCTTTATATATCCCTCATTGAATCCAACGTTTTTTATGTCTGAAACTTGGCTTTTTTTCTCTGCAATCCCAACTCTTCTATCAGGACATAACTCAAGGTGTTAAAAGCTCAACTCGATCCGTCCACTTGGCAGAGGAAAGATTGTGTCGTGTGATAAATATGTCCCCATTAGCATCTCTTCAGGAGTTGTCCCCAACAGGAACCAAGACTGAAGGACCGGTGTTAGCTAAAACTGCAAGGGGAGTAAGGGATGGAATTATTAAGGGACGCTCAATCCTATAAATTTTTTCCACCTTCATAAAATTTTCCAGGATTGCCTTCTATTACCTTAGGTCTCGAACTAAGTCGGAGATTCAAAAGTGCAAGCTACATGGTGAGAGTGAATTTTCGATGAGAGTGCACCTTCACAAAATCCATCCATCGTACTACATGGTGCAAGCTACCTGGTGAGAGTGCACCTTCACAAAATCCAAGTTCTGATAAAAAAATAGTGCAGCAATGTGTGTGCATTCTTTGTGTAAAGCACATTATATTTGGACTTTCCACAGTCCAAGTAGTACGATGGACGGACTTTTCACTCGAAATGATATCTTTATCTTTTAGTTTTTTATATGTGTGGTCAAGTTATTTTTCCTTTTGTTTTAAGACATGATTTGCTATGAAAAAATAAAAAAAATCCCACGTGGATAACTATTTTTGTGGATTCTTTGGCCACTTTAGGTGGATTACTATTTAACTCTCTACTTCTCTTGGGAGGTGTTATATATTCTCATATATATACATCAACAATATTTTGTGTGTCGTATATATGATTTGCTCTCTACTAGATCGGCTTATTTTATAATCTTTAACTGTTTTGTAACCTCTATGATTAATATTTTATCAGCAGTATGTAGTGTGTCATATATATGTGCTCATTTCTCTACTTTGAATTGGCCACAATGATTTCGAGATTGATATTATTATACCGTGATGAGTTCGAGAAACTAATGGCCTCAGATTCTTCTTCTGATTGGGTTACAATTTCTGAAATGTTACTTGAGAAGAAAGTGGCTGATTTTAAGCACCATCGATGTATATATCATTGATTCCCTCATATGTCCTCAGTATTATAAATACTATTACATGGATGCTAATGGCGGGCCTGCATTATCACAACTGCACAATGTCAAAGAAACTATTACATAGGTTCGACCTACAATGATGCTGCGAGGCTGTCTAATTCAATTGTAAAAAGTGATGGCCCAACATCTAAAATGGAGGGATGGATATAATTACCTTCATTTTGTCAACTGATGGAAATTAAAACTAATGCTCTATCTCATTTTTTCATCCTTCAGTTATTTTGCATCTACATTTGTTCTTCTATAGGAAGAAATTAGGCAGGTGAGGTCAGTCAACTGATCAAATGTTTCTCCAACAGTTATAAGTTGGGTTTGAACTAATGCGCTATCTCATTTTTTTTCGGAACAACCTTAAATGTTGCATTCCTTTTTATTGTCACTTAAATGTTGCATTACTTTTTATTGAAATTAAACAACTCCTTTATATTTAGCCATATGAATACTTCTAGAGTGTCATAGGAAGACTGGTGAGTTTACTTCAGTAAACTAGTAAATTTTGATTAACACTAAGTTTTCAGTTTTTTCAGTTTAACATGAATTTTTTCCCTATTTCTAAACCTTTGATTTTTACAAAGCAGACCCAAGCCCGAGATATTTGCGTGCACAGTTGGACGAGAGTCGAGCAAGGCAAAGTATTACCTTGACAATACATCATATGTGAGATTTCTTCGAGGCCTTGCTGCTTCTTAAAGTCTAAAGCCTACACATACAGTTCATTTCTAGGTTTCTTTTGACTGCGTTTTTTGACATCATCAATGACGTATTGGTTGGTGTGGGAAACATCTTTGGAGAACATTTTTTTACTTAGTACATATTTGCAGATGTTAAAAATGGATGAAAGGCGAGGAACAAACAATTTGTTTCGTCAATAAATCTGGACGGTGACCACAAGTTGTTCTTCCATGTCATCAATGATAGCTAACTTCCGCGTAATCCCCACATAGTTGAAATATGAAATTTGTAGTGTAAACATGAAGTTGTATTGAAGATTATTCACTTCGTAGTTCATGCGATGAGTTGTTCTGATTCTTTTGCAAATTTACAAAGTAATTGATTTGGCAGTTGATTGTTCATCCTTAAATACATATATGTAATCTATTTTGGTTTCTAATTTCATTCACAAAAACATTTGACTACACGGGTAACTGGTTATGATTCTTATATGAGGTTCATGACGGATTATTAGTATTGTTGTCGAGTTTGTTGTATTTTTTAAACAGGGTGAATAGTCCTATAAACGAATGAAACTTTGTCTATTTTTTTAATTGTTTACACATATTTGTGTTGAAATAAAATATTTATAATTTATGATTTTATGCTTTTCAAAATTATAAGCGTGCCTTCAGGCATGGGCATATATATATATATATATATATATTACAATTACAATTAGAAGCTTGTCTTTCAACGTGGGACCCCAGCCCAGCCTTCTACAACTTCACGAAAAGATAACAGACAAGGAAGTCTTTAAAAAATATACGCATGCTAGGTTTTTATAAAAACAAATTTTGACTAAGGTTCTTTGCAAAGTGATAATGTTTACAACTAAATATCAAATGAAAACCCTGTCCAATACAAGACAATACTTCATGGTTACACATTCAATAACTAATAATAGAATACATGATAAAAGCTATATAAAGTACATAATATACAGATAACAACAATTATATAACATATAACCAAAATAAGAAAACTAACATATTGACAATAAGAGTATAATTATAAAAATAATTCTTCTGCGTATATTAATAAAAAAGGTTTATGTTGTATATTTAAATAAATAGTAATATTAATAGATACAAGAAACATATATATATATATATATATATATATATATATATATATATATATATATATATATATATATATATATATATATATATATATATATATATATATATATATATAGTAAATTTAAAAAAATAAATCTTCATAGCACCTAATATATATTTGTTTGGGATCATCAAAATCAATGTATTGCATTAAACAAAAATGTACATTAATTACAGTTAGGCTAATTCAATATTTAATTAATGATAAATTATATTTTCATTTAACATTCCCCCACTTTTCAATGATGACAAACAATGATTCACGAAGATCCATAAAATAAATAAATTAAGCACAATTAGTTAATCATAAAAATTTCTCCCCCTTTGACATTATTAGAAAGATTTTTTATAGATAATTTGACTGTTAAGGATAAAATGTGAATCTCCCCCATTCAAAAAATAATATATGCATGGGATCCATCTATAAATTATAAGAGTCCTATATGAAATATCATGAAATTTTTAATAGGCAAATGTTTTATTATAAATAATCTCATAGCATGTATTTAAATTTTCGGATATATATGAATATGATCAAACAACGCATAAGTCACCAAGATGATGAAATTTATAATTTCAAGCACATAATGGTGAATATTTCGTAACTCAATATTTTCAAATAATTTCAATGAAGCACACCATATGCGTTCAAATATAGCGATATATATATATAACGATAAGAATTTATCATTTTGTTAGTTCTTTGTCGTTTTCAAGATACGAGATGGATAATCAATCATATTACTATATCCATAGTAATGTTAGCGAATATATTAGAATTCAAGATCAAGCAATTTTCTAATATATGATTTTCAATAAACATATACCACCATACGAGAAACTAATAAAGGCATATATGCATATAACAAATAATGTGCATCTTTTTCATGAGATAAAATATTTTCAATATTTGCTTCCAACTAATCTCAATATATTCAAGAATCATTTTTAATAGAGTAATCATATTGTTTTTCAAATAAAACAAAAATACACAAATCTTACTTTTTGTAAAAAATTATACTCTTCATGAATATCACTAATATTCAAATAATGGGATTATTCATGTATCAAGTCGTAAAGCTAAATCACAAAGACCAATATGTTCATATAATCTAAAATTAATGAATGCATATCACAATATCAACTAGTAACACATATAACTAGCAAAATTTTCAAATAACATTTTCATTTAAAAACAATATTTATGAACGTCACAAATGAATTCAATATTATCAACAACAAATATATGTCTAGACATAACACAAAATAATTATTGTGAATTTTCATCTCAAAATCATCAATGTACAAATTTATCATGTGAGGATTGAATTGCTAAGAACAAATTTCTATACATTAATAAAGAATAATCGAAGCATAACATGAAAGGAAATAATACCAATTAAGAGCATATATCAAGAAAGGTGTTTCGTACAACCTTACCGATACAAATGATAATTTTCTTAAAGCGCGGCATTTTTCTCTCTTGGCAATGATTTATGAAATATCAATTTTTTTTCTTCAAATGCAAAATCACATTCATTGAAAATTCACAACTCCTCTTGAAATGCAACCTACGCAATTTTGAAGATTTTCTTTTTGATACTAAGAATGTATTTGGTCCATAAAGCAATATTAAATTACAAATTTTTTAAAAGTAGTTTTTAAAAATTTCAAGCATAGTCGTAATAAATGGTAATCATAAAGATTAATAATGACATGCTGTCATATATTCATTAACATCGATATCATATTCAAAAATATATTATTCCTCAAAATGTATTTAAAAATTAATTCATCATCTTTAATATGCTTTAACTTAGGCAAAAAAAAAAAGCTTATTCATATTTTCAACCTATTAACACATTTGTGATTATGATGAAATAAATCAAATTATAAATCATCGTTCACTAAAATATTTTCATGTAAAGAATTGTGTTTAACTTAAATAAACATATAGACATGAATATAATATTTCACAATTCTTAGAAATAATAATAAAAAATATAGAAATACAAGTTCTTAATCTCATTTTTTTGTTCTTATACCAACACTAATCTTGCATCTAAAAATTTTTTCTTCAGGAACCCAATATATGTGTGGTTGATTGGGTTAGCATGCATGATTTTCTCTTTAGGAATCCAATCTAATTTTGTATTCTTATACTAATAATAAATTTTATAGTATTGTGTACGTCTACTAAAATATTTGCATAAAGGTTAAGAATGACTACGTGAAGCATCATTTTGAAATAAATTGGAATAATTCTTTTTCTCATTTTCTTCATTATATCCAATACCATTTTTATTAAACTGAATTCTTTGATTTTCAAAAATATTATGAAAATATTCATTTCCTTTAGTAAATGTATTGACTAATTTCATTAAATAATCAATCTCTCTTTTTAATTCATTATTTTCACATTCAAAAGGGTTAGTATCCATAATAGAATTTTCATTTTTCAAGAACATAATTTTAGATTTTAAAGATTTATTTTCTTATTTCAAATTATCAAATTCATTTGATATGAAATCATATTTATCATGAGTTGTAACACCCCGTATTTTTTAGTAATTAAAAATTAATTAATTCAGTAATTTTTGAAATTTCATGTGCGTCGTGATTTAGTGGAATGAATTATTACGTGTTGATTAAAATATTAATCGGTAGAGGTGATGATTAATGTTTATGAAATATAATTACTAAGTGAATAGTGACTTCTTATTTTACGTCATAACGAGTAATAGTGGCGTGACTGTGTTAGATCTCAACCGGGAGTCGAGTATAGGCTATATGAGGTTGAGATGGTAAATAATGATAGGGTGACTCGGATTGCAATTTTAAGGTCATGGTTGATTTCGAATAGACCAATATAGTTAGAGTAGTGTACTTGGGTGTGCTGATTGAGTCCCGGGACGATTTTTGACCAAACCGACACTAAATAAGAGCGTTTCGATCATTCGAGAGTTTGTGGTAGATGGAACTGTGAAAGTTGAAGAATTATATCAGCCCATTGGAATGGGAGTCTAGGGGTAGAACACCTTAGAGAGAGAGAAGGCCATAAGAGAGGAAGATGAGAAGGAAACTAGGTCTTCACACACCGTTTTTCACCACGGACATTGATGGAATCGAGATCGGAGCAAGGGAAGAGTAACTCAATCATATTAACAAAAATAAGAACTACTGGACCAAGGAAAGTTTTTATCTTTCAATTTTTAGCATGTTATAATACCCATGTAGTATAGGTTTTACAATTTCATAACTTCAATTATGTTCTTGGGATTTATGGGAATAACAATCGTGATTTGGAATGGCATTGCATGTAGAATGAATCCACATATGTAAAGGATATGAAATCAGAATATATGTTAAAATAATTATGGTTGAAATCTGGGAAAATTGATGTATATGCATGAAGAACACCTAAACTAGGGTTAGCAGATATTATGGGTTTTGATCCGTTCTTGTGTAGATTTTTTGTAGCCTTGATGTGTTATTTACGTTGAAAACTGTCCCTACACATATATTTGATGTTATATTATGGTGGCTGGGAGTTTGGGAAAGATCTATAGAGGTTTTAAGTGTTAAACATGGAGAAAGATGACTTGGGGACAAAGTTGCCAAAACCCAGGATCAATCGATCCATCGTGGGATGTCGATCGATGGATGGATTTGGGTTGATCCATCGACCAAAGTTGTTTCTTGTTTATTTACATAATTCCTTGTCGATGAATGTGAAGGGGACTTTGTTGATGTTATAGTGACTATATATAGACTTAGAGGAAATCAGTAGAGATATGGTTAAGGTTAGGCTTATTGTTAATAATAGTGAATTGCAATTTGGACCATCGAGAGTTAACCGATAGAGAAACGTATAGAGAATTTACAATTTGAGGTTACGAGAAGGGTGAACGATCACCTAAGACTTAAACTAGTAGTATAGTGACATATAAGCTACTGAATTAATAGGTGGAACCCTTCTGGTAGTGAGTGATTCACGAATAATATGAAAGAAATATTTTGTTGGAATTATTTAGTACGTTGAGTATTTGAGATATATAACTATGTACGAGAAATATTGATAAGTGGTGTGTATACCTATACTGGCTATATTTATAGGTTGTATGTATATCTATATTAGGCATACTTATAGGTTGTGTATATACATATACTGGATATATATATATATATATATATATATGTTGTATGAATACCTATGTTGTGATTTGCTATGTGTGTGAACATACCTATGCTTCCTGTTATCACTGGATGTTTCGCGCAGAGGATGATCCCACCTTGGCAATTCTAGAGAGGTATGGATTTGTGACCCCAAATATATAACTTACAGTGACTCACTATGTGATGTGTATTAGTGGTATTGGTAGGTCATTTGGGTACGTTAGGTATGTGCGTAACCCAAAGGCTTAACACTATGTTTGCCTCTATTATGTGTTGTTTTATTGAGGGTTCAAGGAGACATTTCGATTCGATTGTCCTTGATTGGTATGAGAGTTACATGGACTTGATAGAAGAGTTCGCATGCATTGCGGTGGTCACTCCAGGGGGATGCTATAGTTGTATATATTATAGTGTGATAAGTGTATGCAAGTGTGATTTATCTACTTATGTATGATGGTAGAAAAGATAGATAGTGTATATATAAAAGCAACTTAAGTGTGATGAAACTTAATTAGTGGTGTCATAATAAAGTGTGTTATTCTACTTATGTGATGGTAGGAAATCTAGATAATGAATACCTATAAAGTTATTTAAGTATGGGAAACATAATCAAAATGAATCAATAATAATTTGTGTGAAATACTAGCTATTGGCAGTACGGTAGCGTATTGTTTGGGCAGTACCGAAGATTTGAAAACATGTGGTTAGTTAGATATGGATGTCTAGTTAGGCTGTTTAGCATAGCTAGGTAGGACGCTTTAGGTGTGCACTTTAGATGAGAGGTGAGCAACTCAAGGGAGTGTACATAGAACTAATATTTATATCTAATAATTATTTTTAAATTGTGATTTAATTAATTGCTAAATATTTTCAAAAGGTTTTGTCGGGCTATGATCCATATCAAATATATTTTTCTATATTTTTTGAAATATTTTAGGTGTCCAGCCATAGGGACGCCAAGCTTGATGACTCATTCCATGGATGTGTAGCTCCAGAACTTTTGGAGGCCTGCAGGATTTGATATAGATGCTTTATTTATTCATTCCTAGATAGGATTTCGTTTAAATATATTTATTTGGGTGTGTTGTCCCTTATGATTAGTCGGCATTTCATTCCAGTATTCATCAGACTTGGTTATATTTACTTAAGACTTGTAAATGAATTTTGGTTTTGGTGGGATCGACGATTTATTCGGCATTATTTTATCCAGTTATTTATCATCTGATGTTTTAGACTATATTATTTAGTGGACGGTTTAGATTATTTTATTTCGGTCCTTGTTGCATGATTAATGAAAGATAAAATTTTGTGTGACACCGCGCCTAATTAAATACCGGGTGATCAATCATTTGCTAAATTAATTCAGAATATCCAGTTGCTTCAGAATATGCATCACTGTCGAAAACTTTATTATTAACATTAACCACCTAATATTTAAAAAGGGTTGATGTCAAAATCTTATCTTTTAACTAATAAAAAAAATCAAATTAACCAATTACTAATCATACATCATTCAACCAAATCTCATATGAAATAAAATGACCCAGGTAATAAATTAATTGGAATAACCACTTCCAGCTTAAATCCCAAATACAATAATCCGATAAAGAAAACCAACAACTGAAAGAAGTAATAAATGAATAGCTAACTCAAAATGGAGAAATGAGAATCATCAAGGCGTCTACTACCAAGTCCTGTAACTTCGACAATAGCTATAGCTCGTCAAATGAATGAAACTCCAATCCTTGGTGTCCCTATGGCTGGGCACCTAAAATGATTTGACAAAAGAAAGAGATTTGCAATAAACGGGTCAGAGCCCGAGTTGAAATCGGTTTAAAAATCAGCAAGTGCTTCAGTGAAAACAATAGTACATATAATATACATGTTAGATCCTCTTATTGTCACTTAAGATACTCATATCTCATCTAATGTGCACGCCTAACACGTATATTTAACCCATATTAGTTATGCTACCTCACCAAACTAGTCAGAGGCTAACTATTATCACACCAAGAATCTCATGCATTTACCCGTATCATCCGTATCCCGTATTACCACATGTTTATGGATTGTTATTCACATACATAACCGTTATTCTCATTGGTATTCCTCTTTCTCACTAAGAATATTTTAAAGTATCATTATTCGAGGAGAGTATGTGCTTGCGTTCAAATAAGAAATTATATAATTAAATTTAGTTTAACCCAAATAAAACCTAAACATGCAACTATGTGTGATTGAATTAAGAAGTAGATCACGAAGATTAATCAAACACACACAATTGAGGAAAAATCCCCCAAAGGAGCAAAACCATTTATTTTCATTATAATATTGTAACTGTACAATCTCAGATTACAATAAAAATACAAGTGACTAAGAATTACCCTCAGGTGTTGGATTATGTAGTCGGCGGCTGGTGTTATCCCTTTCCAGAAGGGCTGCAATGAAGAAGAAGAGAGGTCGTCTTCACAAGGGTTGAACAGCAAAGGATTGTGTTCTAGGGTTACAAACAGATTCAAAAATGTATGAGAGGTTTTGTGAATCAAACAAAACTAGAGTCTTGGGACTCAATAGGTGAAGACTTAGAGTTTTTGTACTCTGAAAATCGTGTAGAAGTCTTAAAAACAAACTCCCCGTAGTGGGATTAAATAAGAAGTCCTGGGCCTTAAAAATCCGAACACGATCTGTTCAAGTTTATCCAGGGCGGATCGGTTCGGATCTGAGGTGGATCAGTCCGGGTAGGCGGATCGTTCATTTTAATTTTGGCATAATCGGTTCGCTTCCGGTCCGAGGTGTACTGGCTTTTCAGCAGGCGGATCGGTCCGTCTGAGGGGCTGACCGGGCCGGCCTGTCAGACTTTTGATTCCTCCTCTTCTTTGATATTCGGACCCGTTGATGACAATATGAACCTTGAATTACTTCAACGGTGTAACGACGTATGACATAACAAATGATAATGGACAAAAATGTCCTTACAAATCTCCCCCTATGTCTATGCCGGTACATACATAAAGAACAAACATCTGAATTATCAACCAACAAAAATGCCTATACAAGTCTACCCTTCCATGAACCCAAAACTGGAAAGATACAAATGAATAAGACTTCATTGTTTGCTCTTTGAATCTTCAGGAATCTCGACACCTTTCTCATTAGGGTGTGCAATCATCAGATGGTACCTACACACATGAGATAAAGAAAAATACCAAGTGACGTATCGAGTTTGAAATGAGATAAACAGATATGCCAATATACTAATTGGTGATAAACAACTCAACACTTCAAAACTCCCCCTTAATGTGATAATTCTTTCTCCCCCTTTTTATGATGTCCCCAAATAGACAAGTTAGAAGAAAAATCAACCAATCAAAGCAAGGATGTCACAAGGAATAAACAACTATTTTTGAATTTTTCAAAATTTTTTCATACAAAGAATATATACAAGGAAACACACCATGAACGAGTACAAAACAACCAAGTCGATGATAGCGTAAATGAATGGGTGTGATCAAATTCGATAGGAAAATCAATGCATACAAACATGACATATGTGCACGATGAATATCGAATACTCCTAACGAATGAACTCAAAGTCTTCCTTTGGTGTAAAAAAGAAGGAAATATAATACATTGACTCAATCAAATCAACAAATCAAAGCTAAAAATGATTTCTACACCAAAAACGTCCAAAACTTTTTATGCTTTTTCAGGACTTTCAAGGAAGTGCAAACTCGTTTATATTCTCCAACCAAACTCCCTCAGATATTAATTTTGAATAGAGGCTTTCTAAATTCTCAGACTTTGGAGAATTGATGTTGAAACCTAATGGCCCATATTTGGCATGAGTTTCTTTTTATTGCCTTTCAATTTTTTTCGGGCTCTTTTAACCTCTTTGGACCCCGGATAATAAAATTCCTCCATTTTTTAGGTCCTTTTGAACGGTGCCTTTTGCGCAAAGAAGAGTTAATTACCTTTCGCAGCCCCTCCCCATTCTTAAACAAACACTCAGTCTCACAAAAACGATTTTTACATGCATTCCAATCTTGCCAAGTTTTATCGCATATTGTAAGCTGTATAGACAAAATTGAGATGGAAACACTCAAGCCAATATGTGATAGACAAGTGCAATAATCAAATAAAGCCGTGCATATGTGCATTAAAGGAGATAGGAGTCAAACATGTAGAAAGATATCACTAATCACATCTCAAAGACTCCAATCAATGTAAAGCACACGGATGAAATGGTGTAGCGTCTCAAATCTCTATCAAATAGTCACATGGATCAATGGAATGAAGGTGTGACTTGGCTATCTTAAATGGTCATCCATAAAAAGGTGCATAAAAAAAACAAAAATCTTTTTGGGCTTTTCTCAAATTTTTATATACAAAAACAATAAAAAAATCTTTTTGGATTTTTCAAAAGAAGAAATAAATAGTTGTACAACAAAAGAATGATACATATAAAACATACTAGAAATAGGAAGCATATGATATGAACATGAAAAAGCATCCTATTCTAGACATGGACCAACCCCTCAGTCAACTGTGCAAATCCCCAAAGACTTCCTAAGACTCTCAAATCTAAGGGCATCTAAAGGTTTCATGAAAATGTCGGCTAACTGATGGTCGGTAGGAACAAAACTCAGGGATACGACTTTCTCCTCAACTAGCTGTTGTATAAAGTGCTCGTGTATCCTGATGTGCTTTGTGCGCGAATGCTGGACTGGATTGCGAGATATGTGTATCGCGCTCGTGTTATCACAGGAAATGGTCATGGTGTCCAGTGAAATCCCATAATCCTCCAGCATTTGCTTCATCCACAAGATTTGCGTGCAAAAACTCCCAGGAGCTATGTACTCAGCCTCCGTAATGGACAAAGAGATGGAATTTTGCTCCTTGCTCAGCCAGGAGACAAGAGTAGAACAAAAATAGAAACACTCGCCAAAAGTGCTCCTATAACCATCTACATCCCCAGCCCAATCGACATCTGAATAGGCAGACAAACGATCATCAGTATCAAAGGAATACCAAATATCGTATGAGAGAGTCCCACTCACGTATTTAATAATACGTTTTAGAGCAAGTAAATGTGACTCTTTCGGGGATGCCTGATATCGCGCACAGGATCTAACACTAAAGGCGATGTCGGGACGACTGGCAGTCAAGTAGAGAAGACTATGTATCATACTCCGATACAAGGTTTTCTCTACATCCTTGCCTGAAGTGTCCTTACTAAGCTTGGTAGTGGTACTCATAGGTGTACGTGCATGCTTAGAGGAGTCTAAACCAAATTTCTTCACTATGTCTCTAGCATATTTGGATTGGGAGAAGAACATCCCATCCTCTAGATGACGAACCTGGAGACCAAGGAATAATGTAAGCTCACCAACCATGCTCATCTCAAACTCACTTTTCATCTCCTCCTCAAAGTGGTGAGCATGCTGGGAGCATGTGGATCCAAAGACTATGTCGTCCACATAGACCAGGGTAACCAAAATAGCACCGTCATTTCTCCTGACGAACAACGTCATATCTACTCCCCCTCTTGAAGCCACGAGCTAAGAGATAGGAAGTAAGCCTCTCGTACCAAGCACGGGGTGCTTGCTTCAAATCATAAAAGGCTTTCCTCAGATAATAAATGTGCTCAGGGTGCTTAGGGTCTTCAAACCCTTTTGGTTGTTCCACATAAACCTCCTCCTGTAGAATTCCATTCAGAAAGGCACTCTTGACATCCATCTTATATAACTTGAAGCGCATATGACATGCGATGGAGAGTAGTAGACGGACGGATTCAAGCCTCACAATAGGAGGAAATGTCTCCCCAAAGTCTACACCCTCTATCTGTGTGTAGCCTTGAGGGACCAACCTAGCTTTGTTTCGGATTATGGTACCATTTTCATCCATTTCATTCTTGAATATCCATCTTTTACCTATCACATTTGTCTCACTAGGTCAGGGGACAAGTTCCCAGACATTATTCTTTTTAAACTGAAGCAACTCTTCCTGCATAGCAGATATCCAGTGTTCATCCTTGAGTGCTTCTTTATGATTCTTGGGCTCGACTTTGGACGTGTAGCAAAAGTGGCTAACGACGTTCTCTAGCTGAGCACGAGTCTTGACCCCAAGAGTGGGATCACCAATAATGGCAGAAGGGTCATGACTCTTGCGAACCCAAGCAGGTGTGTCCCCTAGCCTAGGAGTAGGGTCCACAGAGTGTGAGAGAGGGACACGTAGATCATTGTCAGAAAAGTCCTCATCCTCACACTGAAGGTTTGGATCAATAACCGTCGGAGGTTTGTCATCTTGCACAGTGACGTTTATTGATTCCATAACCTTAGAGATCTTCAGGTTATAAACCCGGTATGCTCTACTAGTTGATGAATATCCTAGAAATATTCTCTCGTCGCTCCGAGAGTCAAACTTTCCTAATTGCACTCTATCCCGTAGGATGTAGCATTTACTCCCAAAAACACAGAAATATGCAAGGTTGGGCTTCTTGCCAGTCTACAACTCATAAGGTGTCTGAAGTGTGTGTGGACGTAGGTAAACCCTATTCATCATGTGGCATGTAGTAGACAGTGCCTCTGCCCAAAATCTCCTAGAAACTTTACGACCTAGAAGCATAGATATAGCCATCTCCTGGATCGTTCTATTCTTTCTCTCAACAATCTCGTTTTGCCGAGGAGTCTTCACAGAAGAAAACTCATGTTTGATCCCATGGCTATCACAATAAAAATCGACCTTTGCTTCCTTAAATTTAGTGCTGTTGTCACTACGTATCCTGTTAATAGTGACTCCGTGTTGATTTTGCAGGACCCGGCACTTGGTCGTTAAAAACTCTACAGCATCGGATTTTTCTCTCAGAAAACCTACAATGGAGTATTTGGAGAAATCGTCTACCATCAATAGGATATACCTCTTACCACCCAGGCTCTCGGTACGATTGGGACCCATAAGGTCCATGTGTATAAGCTCAAGAACACGAGAGGTGGTAATGGAATGAAACTTCCTATGGGGACTATGAATTTGTTTTCCCATCTGACAGGGTCCACAAACCGTCTAAGTTCGCCTTCCAAGAGATGGTAAGCCACATACTAGGTCCTTTCTAACTAAGCGAGTGAGATCTCTAATATTTATGTGACCTAGACGTTGGTGCCACAGATCCATAGAAGTGATCGTGGCGCTGTTGCAGACAAGTGAGGATATGGGGTCAGTCCCATAGCAATTATCCTTTGTCCTCACCCCTTGCACAAAAAGTTTAGCAGCTTGATTATAGACCTTACACGCGTCCCGGTCAAACTTTACGGCAAAATCAGCGTCGCACAGCTGGATAATGCTGAGAAGGTTTTCTTTCAAACCTTTGATGTACAAAACATTTTCTAGCTTAGGAAAACGTGGTAACTCGATAGTACCTCGTCCTATAATGCTATACTTGCTCCCATATCCAAAGGTGACTCTTCCATCCTGATAATCCTCAAGAGATGTAAAAAAATAGGCATCACCTGTCATATGTCTGGAGCACCCACTGTCAAAATACCACTGTGAGGTATTATGTGCTTTGAGAGCAATATGAACAACAAAAGCCTTTTTATCTTTCTTAGATACCCAAGAAGTGGTGACCTTTTGTTTGACTTTGTTGTTGTTGGTTTTAGCTGGAATGTGAGAAGCATTCACTAACGGTAAAGGCATCCGTTAGAATTCTTCCATCAAACTCTGAGATGTGGAAGCTAAGAACTCAACTCGCTCTCTCAGACTAGAAAACTCATTAGTATGACGTGGTGGAGCAGTAGTATGTTGTGTCTGATCCATGCTATAGCAAAACTCCCTGAGGTGTCCTTTTCTTTTGCAATAAGTACAAAAGAACCCAGTAAAAAGGCGAACCTTGGTTTTCTTTTCTTGGTCGAACTCTCCTTCGAGGTTTTTGACGATGGCCATAAGGAGTAGTAGTAAACTCAGGAACTGGTCCAGGTGCAATTTGAGAGGTGGAGCCACCATCATAACCAATTCCCTGCCTATCACCAAAACCTAAAGCGGGGCCGAGGAACATCTTTCCCATTTTCCCTGATCTGTCCTCGATTTATACCTTGACTTCTCGTGCTTTCTCAAGATCATGAGTCAGCTGGGCAATAAGGGCTTCAAGTTTCTTCCGAGTATCCATGGAGGAATGGAGCTCACTCGTAAGACTAGCCACTTGTTTAGTCAAGTCCCCTTTCTCTTTCTCAAAAATACTCTCTCTTTCTCTAAACAAACTCTCTTTCTCAACACAGGCATAATCTCTCTCTCTCAGGGCGGTGCAGGTGGAGGACCCCCTCTCTCTCGCTTTTCTTAATTCTTCCTCTAAGACGGTGATCTTAAGGACAAACGCTTTGTTACACTTTTTAGTTTTAAATGACTCAGAATATAACTCGGCGTAGGGGCATTGAATATCACTCGTGATCTCACTTGAGTCATCCTCACCCTCACTCACATCGATCTCACTGTCGAGGTGTCCCTGTGAAGCATCATCCTCATCGTCGTGAGGAGAAATAGGAGTGCTCACATGATTGGCCATGAATGCGGTGAAGTTACACTCATGCGGTGAATCATCTCCTGAATCCACCGTCTCGACCTCACTGTCGTTGCTAAGAGTAGCATTAAGGACAACTTTCCCTTGCTCTCTATTCAGACGAGTGGCACACTCAAAGGCTCTATGACCCCTACCGTCGCACTCAAAGTATCTCTCACTTTCTTTCTTAGGAGGATTTTTGGAATCTTTTTCATTTTTCTTTTCAAACTTATTTTTCTCAAATTTCTTTTTATCTTTAAAATTGCCATTTTTCTTCAATTTGAGAATCCTCTTGAATTTTTGTGCAAACAGAGCCAAATCATCTAAGTCAAAATCACAATCAAAATCTGACGTGTCAGTCTCTCTCTTTCTAGATGACTCTACTCTCTTTCTAGCCGACCCCTCACTCTCTCTCTCTTGGGAATTAAGTGCAATTCCCTTATCTTTAGACCAAGCAGTTTAAGGGAACATATCAATTTCATAAGTCTGAAAATCTCCTACAAGTTCTTCTAATTTTAGCGTATTTAAATTACCCATAGAATTTAGCACAGTGACTTTAGGGATAAAATGCTTAGGCAAAGAATGAAGAATCTTTTTAACAACTCTAGTATTAGGAATATGTTCACCAGGATTAAAGCTAGTATTAACAATGTCAGAATGTCTAGCATAGAAATCATCAAAACATTCAGTCTCATGCATGGTGATGGTTTCAAATTCAGTTGTCAAATTTTGCAATTTAGACTCTTTCACATCATTTGTTCCTTCATGGGTGAGTTGTAAAACATCCCATGCCTCTTTTGACGTGGTGCACATCATTATGCGTTTGAACTCATCAGGTGTGACATACCCAGAAATAGCACTCAGACCCTTAGAATTGAATGATGACCATTTAAATTCATCTTCAGGCCAAGAAGTGACAGGTTTTAAATTGATCACGTTATCAACAGTGACGGAGGGAGGAGTCCACCCTCTTTCAACTAAAATCCAAACCCTTTCATCAATGGACTTTAAAGCATATCTCATGCGGGCTTTCCAATATGCATAGTTTGTTCCGTCAACAACTGACATTTTATTATATAACTTCTCCATAATGAACACACTCTTTTTCAAAAATCAATTTTTTGGAAAATTGATATCTTAGAAAAATTTTGCGGAAAATTATGAATAAGCGATAGATTAGCGTAACCAACTCTGATACCAATTTGAGGAGAGTATACGCTTGTGTTCAAATAAGAAATTATATAATTAAATTTAGTTTAACCCAAATAAACCCTAAACATGCAACTAGGTGTGATTGAATCAAGAAGTAGATCATGAAGATTAATCAAACACACACAATTGAGGAAAAATCCCCCAAAGGGACAAAACCATTTATTTTCATTATAATATTGTAATTGTATAATTTCGGATTACAATGAAAATACAAGTGACTAAGAATTACCCTCAGGTGTCGGATTCTGTAGTCGGCGGTTAGAGATATCTCTTTCCAGGAGGGTTGCAATGATGAAGAAGAGCGGTCTTCTTCACAAGGGTTGAACAACAAAGGATTGTGTTCTAGGGTAACAAACAGATTCACAAATGTATGAGAGGTTGTGCGAATCAAACAAAACAAAGTCTTGGGACTCAATAGGTGAAGACTTAGAGTTTTTGTACTCTGAAAATCGTGTAGAAGTCTTAAAAACAAACTCCCCATAGTGGGATTAACTAAGAAGTCCTGGGCCTTAAAAATCTGAACACGATCTGTTCGAGTTTATCTAGGGCAGATCGGTCCGGATCTGAGGCGGATCGGTCCGGGTAGGAGGATCGGTTCGTTTTAATTTTGGCATAATTGGTTCGCTTCCGGTCCAAGGTGTACTGGCTTTTCAGCAGGCGGATCGGTCCGGCTGAGGGGCGGACCGGTCCGCAGGCAGATCGGTTCTTTTTCTCTGGGCGGAACGGTCCGGCCTGTAAGACTTTTAATTCCTCCTCTTCTTTGATATTCGGACCCGTTGATGACGATATGAACCTTGAATTATTTCAACAATGTAACGGCGTATGACATAACAAATGATAATAGACAAAAATGTCCTTACATTATTTCCACATCTACTAAAAACATATGGTAGAATTAGTAACAAGTATACATATATTTATCTCTCTTTCTCTCTCTCTCTCTATATATATATATATATACATATATACTATTTTAGAACCCCTGGTTAAGTCCCCCTTGGTGCAATGCATACTCTGCTATCATCTCCCGGTGCATCGCTTATTGCATAAGGGCCAATAGGTTCAGTCTTTAGCGAACCATAAAAAAAAACACATATTGGAGGCGAACATAGTTCCAATCCCATGGGATACACACATACCAACGCACGCATATGACCGTCAACACTATCATTATCATTGATATCCCGTACCAAGGCTCCATGTTCTAATAATACTAATCAAAATCCCCTCGGGAGGCTCCTCAAGATATGATTGTCAATAACGTGCAACCTCCCCCCAATAGCAAGTAGCGTAGGTATGTAATACACACGATAATTCAATCAATCGGTACATACACACAACCTATAATAATGATTAGGTATTCACATAACCTAGGTCCCCAAATTTATACGCAGTATTATTATATCTAATAATCACGTTATTCTATTCGTACGATTAAATCTATATATCGTATATATTCCATAAGGCCCTCTTATTTGAACCTATTTCTCTTTGTAGCTCCATAATCATATCCCGACTAGTCAATGTGATGTAGTCACTCATGAATAGCATAGGTCATTTTCTCTCAATTGATTTAACCTCTTAAAATTTTAACTTGTTCGAGCAGAAATTAAAATTTATGAAATCTCGTTAGAAGTCGGGAGAATCTCGTACGAACGAAACTTTGAAGGAATTAAGGGTTGGATTCTTTTGGAATTCTCGCTCGAACGAGGTCATTTGAACCAGGTCGTTGGAATGAAACTTCGAATGAATTATTCTTTGAATTCTTGTTAGATGGGTTATTGGAAATCTCATTCGAACGAGGTCATTTGAACAACTCAGATCGTTTGACCGAGAAAACCACAATTCATCCCTATCATATCTAATCCTACGTTTTTCCATCTTTTCATCAACCAAATTTCTCAAAATCTCATTTTAACTCAAATCCAACGATTTAAAACTATACCCACTAGTAATACGATTATTCCTAACATATTTTTAACATCAAATCCTTAAAATTACAATACGAATTCAAATTTATTCCCCCAATCATTAAAACACCCTAATTTCACGTAATTGCTAGTAATCCCAACTAAAACCAGATTTAAATTCATGATTTCAACATATAAAATTCAGATTTATAATCCTCAATATATTGTTATTCATCTACATGCAAAACCAATACCATAATCAAATATTTAAAGCCCAATTTCAGTCCCAATTCCATAATAGTATGAATAAACCACCAACTAAATTAACATGGACATTATATAAAATTTAGTAAGATAAACACTTGCTTTTTCATGAATGTCTGATTCGTCACTTGAAACGGGTATAGATTTGTTCCTCTCTTCCTGATCTACACGTTGATGGTGTTTTTGGTGAAAGGTGATTGGGTTCGGCCTTGGAACTCCTAAGAAACTCTTCTCATTCTTCCTTTGGGACTCTCTCTATTTTTGTAGAACATAACCCTAACTGCTACTATGTAAAGGATGATATATTAATATAATTTTAGTCCATTAATTATTCCCAATTTTCCAAAAGATAAAAATACCCCTCCGAGGTGCCAGGTTGGCCTAAAGTTGCCATGGACTCCAAACTAAACACCTGAGTAGGCTTTTATGACTATCTCGATCTTTTTGGACACATTGGTGCACTCAAAATGGCCATCTGAATAACCAAAAATAAAATTACATTAATATTCCTCATTTAAGTCCCGACACGTCTCATTTGCGCGTCCTAACTGGGTTTATTGTAACTTCCGTATTTTCACTTACGACAACTTTAATATTTTCATAATCATATTACTTTACTCACTAAGTAATATTTAACATAACTCATATAGATAAATACTAACTCTCATCACGCTAGTAATTAATTACTTAAATTCGGATAAATTATAAAGTTTCCCATTTAAATTAATTAATTCCATAATTAAAATTAAATCTTTCAAAAATACGGGGTATTACATTTTGACATCGATTTAATTTAACATAGGTGGTTAGTAATTTAAAAAGTTTTTGACTGTGATGCTAAGAATGAGCCGGATGAGATTCTTGTTTGTTTTAATAAATGACAAATCACCCTTGGTTTAAATAGGTTGGGTGTCACAAATGTTATCAGAGCTTCATGTTCTAGTGTCCATAGGATCTATACAGCTTACTTTCAGTATAGAGTGCTTTAACATAGAGAGTTATTTTAAGGACAGTGGCATTCGTGGTAATGTATTTGAGATTAAGTTCTTCTACTCATTACTTTGTATTTGATTATGAGATTATGCAAACATCAATCTCGTTTAATATGCCACCAAAGGGGACTCTTCGGACGAGAGCGAATGCTGGGGAAGGATACCCATAGGGAAACATTTTCGTAGGAGAGGTGGTTGAAATCATGTCACAGGCACTTAACGCGGGGATGATCCCAATGGCACAAAATTTTTCAACCACCAATAGCACCGATTGTTCATGCCCACCCGGGGCCATCCGATTGGCAGAGAGTGAGAGAAGCATTTCAGAAGGGCCACCCAATGGAGATTCAGGGTAGATCAGATATAGTCATGGCAATTCAGTAGAAAAAATACATGCAATGCCACACATAAACAGTTCTTGTCAATATTGAAGTTAGTGGGTGCAACTTTACAATGATGGGAGTCTTTGACCACAACAAATGAGAGAAATGTGATGATCATTGGGTAGTTCTGGGCACGTATTGAGGGTAGGTATTTTCCATCTACTATTCTAACATAAATGCGACATAATTTTCTCGATGTCACTCAGGGGACCGAACTGTACCATAATACGAGGTGGAGTTTACTCATTTAGAAAATTTTATAAAGGATAAATTGAACACTAAAGGGAATAGGATGCGAAAATTCATGGATGGACTTAACGAAAAATTCGATAACACTTGTTGTATAATTTTGCATTAGATACGTACGCGGAGGTTGTTGATGCTTCCCTTCCTCGTTGTCAGGATCAGTTCTTTCGAATTAAGAGGAGCCAACGAGTAAGGGAGACTAGTCAGACTGGGAATATAGGTGGGAATGGTGCCAATGGGGCACAATAGCAACATGAGCGAGATTTTCAGCAGGGGTTGGGGAAAGATATTTAGATATGGAGGTTATCAACCTGAGAGTTGTGGATTTGGGTAGGACTAATAGAGTCCTCAGTAGCATTAGCGGCAACAGCAGTATTCCATTTCTTAGGGCTATCAGGACCAAAGGAATAGTGGGGAAGGACAACAAGTCGAAGGCTAGATACAAGGAGGTTTTGGGGGCAGTTGCTTCAGTTGTGGAGAAACGGGTCACCAGAAGAGGGGTTTCCCAAAATGAGATAGGTGCAAATCTTTTTCCAGTTTCGATGCAAGAATTACGTTCAAGAACCCATCGACTAGGCAAGTGTAACAACCCGCGTAATTTTGGGCTATTTTAATTAATTTAGGAAAATGGAGGAAAATAAAGTTTTTGATAAAATTATTTTTATTGCTCAAATATGTTGGTTATTATTTTTTAAGGCGAGAATTTCAAACGGTTTCAAAAACGGAGTTAAAACGGATTTTAAAATGATTTTAAAATATTTTTAACTCTTGGAGTTGTTTTGACTTCCAACTCTTCATTTATTTGCCTTATTTAAAGGAGTCTTTTGGATTCCAACTCTTCATTTCTTTGCATTATAAAAGGAATTCGCGGGCAACCTTTTAACCTAATTTTGGCATAAATTTTGGCAGCAAATATATTTTATATTCCTCTTCTTTTTATATATATTTTGTCTCTTGATATTTGTGAGTTCCAACCTTAGATTAGAGGTGTTCTTGGGGCTATTTTGTTGGAGGTTCTTAGAGGAGATTTTGTAGATCTTTTTGTGTTGATCTTGAGGATGTGATCATTGGTTTCTCATCATGGTTTGAGGTATGGGGTTTTACACATTATGCTCCTTAAATCTCGTGAGTGTCATTCTCTTTGAATTCTTGTTTAATTGAACTCATATTTGAATTGATAAATTCATTGAAATCTGGAAAATAATTGTTGAAATTATTTTGATTCATGTGATATCATTATATTGTTGATGAGCATGTTGTCATGAGATTTTAATATGGCACGGATGTTGGGCACCTGCCAAAATTCCTGTTTCCCGGGCTATGGCTTGATAAAGCATATACGGATGTGGTGAGGCCTAATGACCCGGTTAAAGTGTTGTTGAGAAATTATATTGATAAATGCTTTGAGATTTGCATTTTGATTTGAATATTTGTACTCGTGTTGTTACGTTTTATTCATCGCTAATATATATTTGCTGAGCACCTTTCCTGTCGTATTGTGTACTTCTCCATATTTTCTTTTAGTGGCAGGTTAGCCTGGATTTTGGGGCGCTGTGGAGGTTGATTTTAGTGAGGATTGTTTGGGAAAGATTTGCATTATTTTGATGTATAGAGCTTTGGAGATTTGTATTTTTATTCGAGTTAGATAGTTGTAAATTTAATTCGAGAGACTTGTTGTATTTGAAGAGATAGAGATTTGTAGTTTCTCTTTTGTTGTTGTGGGACTTAGATGCTCTATACCTTGTCACTTGTGGATTTGGATTAATTTTATCGCATTAGCGCTCCGTTCTCTCTCCCCGAGCGGGCGGGGTGTTACAAATGGTATCAGAGCTTAGGTATATGGCAACCCTCGGGGCTTGGGTTTTGAGTTCATTGTGTGGTTAGTAATTTTTGAAGATAGAGAATTTTAGGTGATAATGGTGATAGGTTTAGAGATTAGAGGTGAGGAATTATTTTTGGAGACGATATTATTTTTGGAGGTTGTTAGCCTGATTTTTGAGAGTTACGCATTCGGCGAATTTTGAGGGCGAAATTCCATTGTTAGTGGGGAAATGTAACAACCCGCGTAATTTTGGGCTATTTTAATTAATTTAGGAAAATGGAGGAAAATAAAGTTTTAGATAAAATTATTTTTATTACTCAAATATGTTGGTTATTATTTTTTAAGGCGAGAATTTCAAACGGTTTCGAAAACGGAGTTAAAACAGATTTTAAAATGATTTTAACTCTTGGAGTTGTTTTGACTTCCAACTCTTCATTTCTTTGCCTTATTTAAAGGAGTCTTTTAGATTCCAACTCTTCATTTCTTTGCATTATAAAAGGAATTCATGGGCAACCTTTTAACCTACTTTTGGCATAAATTTTGGCAGCAAATATATTTTATATTCCTCTTCTTTTTATATATATTTTGGCTCTTGAGATTTGTGAGTTCCAACCTTAGATTAGAGGTGTTCTTGGGGCTATTTTGTTGGAGGTTCTTAGAGGAGATTTTGTAGATCTTTTTGTGTTGATCTTGAGGATGTGATCATTGGTTTCTCATCATGGTTTGAGGTATGGGGTTTTACACATTATGCTCCTTAAATCTCGTGAGTGTCATTCTCTTTGAATTCTTGTTTAATTGAACTCATATTTGAATTGATAAAATCATTGAAATCTGGAAAATAATTGTTGAAATTATTTTGATTCGTGTGATATCATTATATTGTTGATGAACACGTTGTCATGAGATTTTAATATGGCACGGATGTTGGGCACCTGCCAAAATTCTTGTTTCCCGGGCTATGGCTTGATAAAGCATATACGGATGTGGTGAGGCCTAATGACCCGGTTAAAGTGTTGTTGAGAAATTATATTGATAAATGCTTTGAGATTTGCATTTTGATTTGAATATTTGTACTCGTGTTGTTACGTTTTATTCATCGCTAATATATATTTGCTGAGCACCTTTCCTGTCGTATTGTGTACTTCTCCATATTTTCTTTTAGTGGCAGGTTAGCCTGGATTTTGGGGCGCTGTGGAGGTTGATTTTAGTGAGGATTGTTTGGGAAAGATTTGCATTATTTTGATGTATAGAGCGTTGGAGATTTGTATTTTTATTCGAGTTAGATAGTTGTAAATTTAATTCGAGAGACTTGTTGTATTTGAAGAGATAGAGATTTGTAGTTTCTCTTTTGTTGTTGTGGGACTTAGATGCTCTATACCTTGTCACTTTTGGATTTGGATTAATTTTATCGCATTAGCGCTCCGTTCTCTCTCCCCGAGCAGGCGGGGCGTTACAAATGGTATCAGAGCTTAGGTATACGGCAACCCTCGGGGCTTGGGTTTTGAGTTCATTGTGTGGTTAGGAATTTTTGAAGATAGAGAATTTTAGGTGATATTGGTGATAGGTTTAGAGATTAGAGGTGAGGAATTATTTTTGGAGACGATATTATTTTTGGAGATTGTTAGCCTGATTTTTGAGAGTTACGCATTCGGCGAATTTTGAGGGCGAAATTCCATTGTTAGCGGAGAAGTGTAACAACCCCCGTAATTTTGGGCTATTTTAATTAATTTAGGAAAATGGAGGAAAATAAAGTTTTTGATAAAATTATTTTTATTGCTCAAATATGTTGGTTATTATTTTTAAGGCGAGAATTTCAAACGGTTTCGAAAACGGAGTTAAAACAGATTTTAAAATATTTTTAACTCTTGGAGTTGTTTTGACTTCCAACTCTTCATTTCTTTGCCTTATTTAAAGGAGTCTTTTGGATTCCAACTCTTCATTTCTTTGCATTATAAAAGGAATTCGTGGGCAACCTTTTAACCTACTTTTGGCATAAATTTTGGCAGCAAATATAGTTTATATTCCTCTTCTTTTTATATATATTTTGGCCCTTGAGATTTGTTAGTTCCAACCTTAGATTAGAGGTGTTCTTGGGGATATTTTGTTGGAGGTTCTTAGAGGAGATTTTGTAGATCTTTTTGTGTTGATCTTGAGGATGTGATCATTGGTTTCTCATCATGGTTTGAGGTATGGGGTTTTATACATTATGCTCCTTAAATCTCGCGAGTGTCATTCTCTTTGAATTCTTGTCTAATTTAACTCATATTTGAATTGATAAATTCATTGAAATCTGGAAAATAATTGTTGAAATTATTTTGATTCATGTGGTATCATTATATTGTTGATGAGCACGTTGTCATGAGATTTTAATATGGCACAGATGTTAGGCACCCGCCAAAATTCTTGTTTCCCGGGCTATGGCTTTATAAAGCATATACGGATGTGGTGAGGCCTAATGACCCGGTTAAAGTGTTGTTGAGAAATTATATTGACAAATTCTTTGAGATTTGCATTTTGATTTGAATATTCGTACTCATGTTGTTACGTTTTATTCATCGCTAATATATATTTGTTGAGCATCTTTCCTGTCGTATTGTGTACTTCCCCATATTTTCTTTTAGTGGCAGGTTAGCGTGGATTTTGGGGCGCTATGGAGATTGATTTTAGCGAGGATTTTTTGGGAAAGATTTGTATTATTTTGATGTATAGAGCTTTGGAGATTTGTATTTTTATTCGAGTTAGATAGTTGTAAATTTAATTCGAGAGACTTGTTGTATTTGAAGAGATTGAGATTTGTAGTTTCTCTTTTGTTGTTGTGGGACTTAGATGCTCTATAACTTGTCACTTATGGATTTGGATTTATTTTATCGCATTAGCGCTCCGTTCGCTCTCCCCGAGCGGGCGGGGTGTTACAGCAAGGCAGGTAGAAATTGGAGGTAAAAAAATTTATTTATCCTTATGATTATGAGGAAGGTTTGTGGTGACATGGGTGCGTCATGATATAAATAGTAACAGTAAAACTCGTCGGTGATTCGGGTTTAGTGGGTGTGACCGTAGTATCAGACTTATATTTCTAGATGTATTCACCGTTGGGTAGCGAAACTCTTTGATGTTTATATTGTGTGGTAGTTTTTTCTCCTTTTGAGTGTTATGATAGTATAGCATATTATTTTCTCATGTAGAGATTGGATACCGACAGTTTGAGCAGTAGTAGACTGTATGGTAAGGCTATCATGCTAGGTATTTCAGGATGAGATATATTATTTTTCAAGGTATCACCTAAAATAGGGTTGATCCTACATATATATTGTATTATAACGTATATTTTAGAGAGTATCGTTGTCTTGATTACATTTGATGCCGGTGCATGGGGATTTTTAATGATGTGATTCAGGGTATATCGGGTTTAACGATTGAGCAAATAGATTTAATGCATTATTAATTTAGTGTTAAGAACTTAGTGATAGTGATAGCACAATGTTGTATTACTCCTTGAGTGTTAGGGAGTGAATGATTTGACTTATGAGCCGAAGGATAGGATTTGAGGTATCTTAGTTATATGCTTTAGACCAATGGATATTGATGATCGACAATGCTAGGATGTAATGTATCGACGGGTTCCTTGTTTGGATTTCACTTACGATATGTCCCATACATGAACCTTAGAGAATTTCAAAAGTTAGGAGATGTGTGGTCTGTCGGACATGAATCTAGTACACTGTGGTTTCACAAATGTGTAGTAAAAACCATGAGTTGAGAGAATTTTATGAATTAAGGCTAGTAGGAGTCTGGTAGTATTTGTGTTGTTATGCGCGATATATAGGGTGTATGGGCGTCCTAGTTGGTTGAATTTCAAGTATCGTCCGTAGTGAGAAGATGTTGAAATGTATGAGTTGAACGTAAAAATAGATAAATAAGGGAGTTGGCACATGGGAATGTTGGATCTTTCCCCAATAGAGGAAATACATTATCTGTTAGTAGATAGGCTCATCGTAGTGGAAATATTTGGGGAAAATTATAATATAAGTCACCGATAGGATATGGTAGATAATAATGGGAAATTTTAATGTAAGGTGACTAGAATGGGTTGGTCACTAGTATTGGATAAGGACTACACCGTTGGACTGAGGAGTATCATTAGTTGAAGTGTAGGGGGAAAGAATTATAAGAATATTAGATTTGGGGGAAAGATGGACGTTGTGCAAAGCGATATCCAAAGCTATTAATTCCGAACTTATCCTAATTTTGAGGAAAAAATTCCTTTATAAGGGGGGAAATATGTAACACCTCGTATTTTAGTAATTAGAAATTAATTAATTTGATGACTTTTAGAATTTCACGTGTTTCGTGATTGAGTGATTGCTTGGAATTAATTATTACAGGTTGATTAAAATATTAAATAGTAGAGGGGATGATTAATGTTTATGAAATGTAATTACTATGTTAATAGTGATTTGTTATTTTACTTCATAATGAGTAATAGTGACATGACTGTATTAGATCTCAATCGGGAGTCGAGTGTAGGCAATATGAGGTCGAGATGGGAAATTATGATAGTTTGACTTGAAAGGTGATTTTGAGGTCAGAGTTGGTTCCGAATGGGTCAAAATAGTCAGAATAGTGTATATGGGTGTGTTGATTGGGTCCCAAAGCGATTTTAGACCAAACTGGCACCAAATAAAGGCATTTCAGTCATTCGGGAATTTGTGGTAGTTGGAACTCCGAAAATTGAAGAAGTATATCATTCCATTGGAGAGGGAGTCTAGGGTTAGAACACCTCCAAGAGATAGGAGTCCATAAGAGAGGAAGAGGAGAAGGAAACTAGGCCTTTCCTCACCGTTTTACACCACAGTTATCACTGGAATCGAGATCGAAGCAAGGGAAGAGAAACTCCATCATCAAATAATAAAAATAAGAACTACTGGACTAAGACAAGTGTTTATCTTGATTTTTTTATGATGTTATGATACCCATGTAGTGTAGGGCTTACAATTTAAAATTTTCAATTATGTTCTTGGGATTTATGTGAATAAAACTCATTATTTAGGTTGGGATTGCAGGTATAATGAATCCATATATGTAGAGGACATGAAATGAGAATATATGTGAAAATAATTATGAGATAAATCTGAGCAGATTGATGTATATGCATGAGAACACGTAAACTACGGTTTTGGGATATTAGATCTTTTATCCGTTTTAGTGTAAATTTTTTTGTAGTCATGATGTGTTATTTACGGTGAAAACTGTCCTTACATGTATATTTGATGTTATAGTATGTTGGTTGGGAGTTTGGATAAGATTGCTGGAGGTTTGAGGTGCTAAGCATGGAGAAATACGACTCGAGGATGCGGTCGTAAAAACCCAGGATCGATCGATCGATCGTGGGATGTCGATCGATCGATGGATGGATGGATGGATCGATGAATTTGGGTCAATCGAACGACAAAATTTGTTTTGAGTTTATTTTTTTTATTTACATAATTCCTTGCCGATGAGTGTGGGTGGGACTTTGGTGATGTTATAATGACTGTATAGAGACTTAGAGGAGATCATTAGATATGCAGTTAAGGTACTCCTTGGTCTTAATAAGAGTGAATTGGGATTTGGACAAACGAGAGTTAACCGATTGAAATACATATCTGGAATTTACAATTGGGGATTACGAAAAAGTTTAACGCTAACCTAAGACTTAAAATAGTAGTATATATAGTGATGTATAACAGACTAAATTAACAGATAAAACCCTTAGGATAGTGAGTGATGCCCAAATAATATGAAAGAAACAATGTTATGAGAATTATTTAGTGAGCTGAGTATTAAAGAGATATATACTACATACAGGATATATTCATAGGTGGTGTGTAAACCTATACTCGCTATATTTATAGGTTGTGTGTATACCTATACGGGGCATTGATGCTAAGGAAACCGAGTGTCCATGTAGACACACTGGTCGTTGTTATGGGCTAAAAAAGCGATACAAAAAACATAAACTCTTACTACACTCAAATGGAGTATAGATGTGAGTTCGGGTATTAAAAATCCACAGGGAATGTAGGACAGATTGTAATCGATTTATTACTTCAAGAATAAAAGGATAAACATTGATGAGTTGGAAATAAGGAAAGTGGAAAATAAGAAGTTAACACTAAATAAGAATTAATAAAATGAGAGTTACGATCACATCCCTGCCATGGGATAAACAATGCATAATTAGAATTTTTGTTCAAAAGCATTTAACTGAGCATATTCAATTAATTATAAACAACACACTGAAGGACTTTAATCCAAAAAAGCGAGATAAAACATTTAACCGAAAATGGTCACACGTGGATTAAATTTGTAATATCGCTTTAAACACTAATGTTGCATGACAAAGAAAGTTAAAAACATAATAGTCCAACTTTAATACACGAGGTTTCAATTAAATGTGATTTTACACAAAACCTAACTTTTGGAGCTCAAGACCCATTAATAGAGGAAACATGACCCTAACCCTTTAGCTAAGGACTAGACATGAATAAAGTAATTAAAATAACTAAATACAAAATTAAACAAAAAATAAACTGACTACAACTAATTATCTAGGCAAGAAAAATAAAGACATAATGGAAATAAAGTGTAGGCAAGAGGTAGAAGACAATGAATAGTAAAATACTTACATAAATGGGCAAACACCCAAGAAAAAAAGGGGAGAATGTGGCTTCCAATAATGAAACCTTAAAAAACGAAACTAAAATGAAATATTATCTCTTCAAAAATGAAGAGAGAGGCATTTATATTAAAACGCTAGATGGAAAACTAGTAAATAAAGAAAACAAGGAAAACAAGGTCGAATCGATTCGGGTGCCAAACCGAATTGATTCGAAAAGGAAAAACTTCGTAGTTACCGAAAAAGCAAATCGATTTGGTATATATCCAAATCGATTTCAAAATGAAATCTTGGCCACTGTGTTCAATCGAATCGATTCGGCATAGCGCTGAATAGATTCGGACCTTCTAAATTTGGATTTTTCCCCTATTTTTATTTGCTTTTAGTTCCCTTCAGCGAAAAATGCAGTATGCTCATCGTTATTCGGATTCATGCCCCATTTGCAACCACGCGAAGATGACAAATAGGGCTTCAACTTCCGTGAAGACATTGGGCATGATACCTAAATGCTGAAAATACTAAAATGCCCTTGCGCGCGCGATTGTCGATAAAAATTTTCTGATATGATACCGAACTTCACACTAAGCACCGTAATATCTACAAAAGCTCAATTATAACTCATATATCATGTTAACATATAAAACAAAGGTATTCTGGTTAACAAGCATAAATATAGAAATTAAGGTATCCTAGGGGGCTAAAATGCATAAGAATAAAGGGTGAATAAATGCAATATTCGTGCCAAATCACACCCCCTAACTTACATATTGCTAGTCCTTAATAATGAAATAGGAAGCAAAAAGAACTACAAGTAAACCAAAAGACAAGAGAAATGTACAAAAAGGACAAATGTCACTTTCGCAGGCGAACGATTACATTTAGCGTTACAATAAGCCGTTAAACCCCTAGGTTACACTAGTGGACGAGTGTTGTCCCGTGACGGTTTTCAGGGATGAAACCCACAAACATCATTTGGTTTCCTCAAATGTATGCCCAATAAAAAATGATAAGCCCAACAATAAGGAAAAAGATTTCAAACACATTATTAGCAAAGTGAATGAGTTCACTCAAATGTCTGTTGTTATTAACATTATTGAACGAACTTCATAGAATTTAAACCTTAAAAGTGGGAGAGGAGTGAGCAGATGCAAAGTAAAATTTGTCATAAACTTAGATAAATCAGATAATAAATATTAAAGCATGCAGATAAATCAATCATCACCGGCTATTACACTCAACAAATGAAATCACTATGAAAAGGGAGATAATATACGAGACATATGGACATAAATAGTAAAGGTAAATGGAAACTAGGCCGTGCACATGTCGCTAATGAAGAACGCTACATCTAAAATGAAAAATTCTAATATCAATGAAGATATCACCCATTAAATGAGGCAAAATGTATTTTCATAGATTATAAAAAATATTACGACCATTAAATTAAATTCACCCTAGGATGACATTGTAATAACCCATATTTTTATGGCTTTTAAATTTGGGGATTAATTAAATTTAATTGAGAATTAATTTAATAGTAATCTGAAATTTCATTTTAAATATTTACTAGCGTGACGAAAGTTAGTAATTATTGGGAATTTTTTGAATATTACTAGATGAGTAAAGTAATATATAACATTGATTTTATCAAAATTGTCACGAGTAAATAAAATGGCAATTATGGAAATTTAAGTCGGGACGCGCGTGTGTCGTGTCGGGACTAAATTATTATTATGAAAGTGAATAAATTATAAGTCACCCATATGGTCATTTCGACTGCGCCAACGAGTCTAGAAGCATCGTGATAGTAAAAAAAGTGTACTCGGGGGTTTAGTTTGGGTCTCGGAGAGTTTTTAGGCCTAATTGGCATCCTGGGAGGGTATTATAGTCATTTTGTATTTTTGGGTAATTAAACCCACGAATTTCCCTAAGTATATCAGTTATTTGAGGTTATCTTTAGGGTTAACAATCACATAAACATAATAATGACCATTAGAGAAGAAGGTAGGAAGCTTTCCAAGAAATCAAAGGCCAAGAACCCATTCGACTGCACCACTACCACCGCCAAAACATAGAACGTAAGACACAAACGCATCGGCATCTGCATCCTCATCATCGTCAAATCAGACATTAGAATCTGAGTCAAGTATCTATCTTGCTTTTCTTTTAGTTAATGTCCCACCCATATTAGAATAGTATTGTTAAACACATGTTTCATGGAAGAATTTAATGATTTAGAGAATTAAATCACATGTTTTAGAGGAAATAGATATATTCTGGAAATCTCAATTACATGTAGAGGATTACCCAAGAAATTGTATGGGTTTAGTAGCAAGAAATCTGGAAAAGACTTAGAAGAATGGAAGTTTTATGAAAAAAATTAGGGTTCTTACTAATTATGATGTTTTACCCCATTAATTCAATACCCTTGATGAATTTGTAGACGTTTCACGTAGGAAATCATGTATATAAACCAGTAGTAATGTTGTTTGGGAGTTTGGGGATCGTTAGTTGTGATAACCCGAATATAACTATGATAAATTATATTTAAATCATGCTTAGCTTGTGTGATATTAAGAATGTGTTATTAGTATATCTAATGTTAAGTGATTATGTTTAGTCTAATCCTACTTTCATAAATCATGAAATGTCGAATTATTTACAAACACAAAAATTTGTTGTTTTTGATAGAAATGTCCCCGTTTAAGACTAGTTTTGACCTTTATAACGTAACAATTGACTTGAGGTGAAAACTATAAAATTGTAGAAATATGAGTTAGGGTTGTAACACAACAAACGGTGCATCAAACGGATGTACGAGTAAGAAGTTAAGCCAAAATTTACGAACAAGGGGCAAATATATCAATTCCCTTTAAGTGGTAATTTGTCTTTTATTCAACCAAATGGTTTAATTTGATTGGTTGGCTTGGGAGGTAGACTCGGACAACTTACACCTCTCCCTTTAACTTATTTCCTAAGAAAATATAACCCTGGGTTCAGTTTTGCGAGATTTAAGCATAAGGAAAGAGAAAGTGGAAGTTTAAGGAAGAAAGATTACAAGAAAAGCTAGGAAAATTCCAAGAAAATCCTCAAAGTGTTTCCAGGGTATAAGTTTGTGATTAATATTATTTTAATCTTGTATTATCCTTATTTAAAAGTATATAAATCGTTAATTATGGATTAAAATTCCATCACCCTTTGTGATAATATGTATGGGTTGATATGTGAGGCAGGTGGTGTTTACAGGCCATATTGGTTTGTATTGAAACCCCTTGTATTAAAACTTGCATATATATATTTGTGTGCTTACTGGAATTGAGAATTCCAATTGGATATGAAAGTAGACTCATATATTCATGTCATATCCTAAAATTAGAATTTAACTCGTAGTAGTTGGGCCTTCGTGATGGTTTCAAGTTGGCACATAGTTGCTGTTTGGATATTTAATTTCGGTATACCCTGAGTTTGGTCAAGCGTTTGTCATAGCAAATGAAGTCAAAAGATTATGAAACTTTAATTTTGTATTATTAAGTACGTTTATTGAAAATGGGTTGTAAATCATGGAAAGTTATTCTGTAAAAAAATTATGAAAATTCTTGTAAGTTGAAGGAACAATAGAGGAGTTTGGAGGGAAGATTTCTTGTATTGTAAAGAAATGGCCATAACTTGCTCTAGGAAGCTTGAAAAATTACACCGTCACTTGTAACGAAGAGTATATTCAGATATATTTTCATATTGATAAGCTTGTACACCTGTATGTGTACTATTTATGAATATGGGATTGTTAAGTATGGAGGACAATAATTTGAGGCCATATTGGATACCCCATAAAAGAATGTTTTTATCTGCTCTTTTCAAAGAGTATTTTGAGTACATGTTTCATGTGTATATACATTGATAAGTATGCTTTAATATTTACTTGGGTTTAATTATAAACTCCGGATATGTATATGGCCTAATTTGGCATAGAGATGGATATATATTGATATGTTGAGATGTTAAAATAGTACTTTTACTATATAGAGATGTAGTACATTCACTGAGTTTTTAAACTCATGGTTTTATATGTTTACATTTTCAGGTTCTAAAGATGCCACTTCCAAGTC
Organism: Sambucus nigra; assembly: GCA_949130495.1. NCBI lineage: Eukaryota > Viridiplantae > Streptophyta > Magnoliopsida > Dipsacales > Adoxaceae > Sambucus > Sambucus nigra. Next base: position 465,018,116 of record OX422209.1, on the reverse strand, counting down.
TAGGGGGTTGAGTGAATAATAGTGGAGTCTTGTTAGTTTCGTTTATACATTGTACTAGTTTTAATTACGTTAAATGGTATTTTAGTTATGTTTAAATTATGTCTCCCTAAAATGATTGGATTTTTAGTATTCCGCCTTTTAACCTTTAAGTTGTTTCAATATGTATTACTAAATAAATAAATAAATAAATAAATAAATAGTAATTGTGGTTTGTGAACTATTTTGTTAATTATATCCTAATGGGGTTAGGGGGTGACAACTTGGTATCAGAGCTTTTGGTTTTTATATTCTGGGGTTAGAGAGTCTAGATGTGGCAGTGGCAGAAATAGTGTGGTGTGGGTCATTTATATTAACTTGTGAGAAATACTAACCATTATGTTAGAAATAAAGGTTGTATTCTTGTTTCTGTAATTGTGGTTTATGACAGATAGTAAGATATGGAAGGAGAAAATGTTCATTAGAGGGTGGATGAGGAGTCTTCAAATACAGTAAACCAACAAAATCCAAATAATGTAGAGGGGGCTCCTGAACAGCTTACATATATGTAAAAAATGGCTCGTGCCATGACTATAATGGCAGAACAACAAAACATGTTTATGGAGCAAATAGCAAAATAACAAGACAAATACTTAGAAGAGCAGACTTTGGCTAGAAGAGAAAGAGAAATACAACAAGAGGAGAAGAATACTTTGTATGAGAAGTTTATCAAATTGAACCCCCAGCATTCTTAGGTTCTGTAGATCATTTAGAAGTTGAGGCTTGGGTTAGAGACATAGAAACTATCTTTGGGGTGATGAATGTACCTAGTGCGCAGAAGGTGATTTTGGCTACTTTCATGTTAAAGGGAGAAGCTAATTATTGGTGGGAGTCTTCCAAACATTTATTGCTTACTCCGGAGGGAGGTGAAGTAATTACTTGGGATTCCTTTATTAAAGTATTATATGAAAAGTATTTTCCTCGCATGTATCGGAAGCAAAAAGAGAGAGAATTTTTATCATTGACTCAGGGGAATATGTCGGTCAGGGAGTATGAAACTAAATTTATATCTTTGTCTCGATTTTCATTACGTTTCATACACAATGAGGAGGACAAATGCACCAGATTTCAGGATGGGTTGAATTTGGTTATCAAGTCTAGACTCACTGCACTTGAAATGGTAGATTATACTTCTTTAGTTAACAAAGCTATGATGGTTGAAGGAGATGTTAACGATGTAATAAAGAATAGGGAACAAAGGGGAAAGAGGAGTAGATTTGATCCATCTCAACAAAAGGAAGGCAATGTAGAATACTCAAAATAAGGGAGTCAAAGATTTCAGCGCGGTAAAGGGACTGGAATTTATGTCCAGAATAGGGCACCAAGCAGTTTTAGGGGTGCAGGATCGATAGGCCAACAGGATAGACAACATGAGAATGACAATGGGCAGTCTAATCCTGTTACATGCTATTTTTGCAAAGCTGAGGGCCATATCAATACAAATTGTCCCAAGTTAAAGGGGGTAGAGGGTTATCACTGTCATCAAATTGGTCATACCAAAAGAACTATCCTATGTTACTGGGAGCGATTCAATCAGCTATTACTAGTCGAGGTTCATCACCTGGAGGCATAGGGAGAGGAGTAGGTAGAGGACATGCAAGTGGTTCCAGGGATAATGGAATAATATGTGCTATGACTTTACAGGATGCTCAGGCTACTCCAGAGGTGGTGACAGGTACATTTTATGTCATGAACAAACATGCTTACGTGCTTATTGATCCAGGTTCTACTCATTCATTTGTAGCACTGTCATTTACCATGCATTTGGTTAGACCATGTTCTTATCTAGATTGTGGTTTATATATTTCTACAACTATGGGGGATGTGATGTTAGTGGAGCTTGTGTATAAAAATTGTTTTTTGTATGTGGGGGAGAGGGAGTTGACCATTGATTTAATTCCACTAGATATTCGAGATTTTGATATTATCTTGGGTATGGACTGGTTATCTTCCTACCATGCATTAATTGACTGTTTTCGCAAGGAGGTTACATTTAATATGCCGGGGGAGGAAGAATCCAAATTTAACGGGGAAAGAAATGTGCATCCGAACTATCTTATTTTTGCCGTTCGGGCGAGGAAATTGTTAAATAAGGGTTGTGAATGATTTTTAGCATATATTGTGGATACAAATAAGGAATTGCAAAAATTAGAAGTTATTCCAGTAGTTAGGGATTTTGCAGATGTATTCCCATATGAATTACCCGGATTGCCACCTAGCAGAGAGGTAGAGTTTACTATCGATTTAGTGCCTAGTACAACTCCAGTTTCTATTTCTCCATATAGAATGGCACCTGTGGAACTAAAGGAGTTAAAGGTTCAACTACAAGATTTTCTAGATAGAGGTTTTATTCGATCTAGTTTATCACCATGCGGTGATCCGATATTATTTGTGAAAAAGAAAGACGAAACTATGCGACTTTGCATTGATTATGGGCAGTTGAACAAGGTATCAATTCGAAATAAATATCCATGGCCTTGTATTGATGATTTTTTTGATCAATTACAGGGTGTTAAAGTGTTTTCAAAAATTTATTTGAGATCGGGTTATCATCAATTAAGGGTGAGAGATTGTGACATTTCAAAATAACTTTTCGGAATCGATATGGGCACTATGAGTTTTAGGTGATGCCATTTGTATTAACAAATGCTCCTGCAGTGTTTATGGATTTAATGAATCGGGTATTTCATCCTTTCATAGATTCATTTGTGATTCTCTTTATCGATGATGTTTTGATATACTCACCTAGCCAAGAGGAACATGAAAAGCATCTAAGAGTTGTATTGCAAGTTTTGTGAGATAGTCAATTGTTTGTTAAGTTTAGCAAATATGAGTTTTGTTAAATCAGGTAGTATTTCTGGGGCATGTTATTTCGGGAGATGGAATTTATGTTGACCCTAAGAAGGTAGAGGAAATTGTGCAATGGGAGAGACCAAGAAATGTAACGGAGATAAGGAGTTTCCTAGGATTGACTTGATATTATAGAAGATTCATAAAGGGTTTTTCATCGATAGCCTTATCATTGACTAAATTAACCCAAAAGGAAGTGAAATTTGTGTGGAGTGATGAATGTCAGCACAACTTTGAAAAGTTGAAAAATAGGCTACTATCAGCTCCAGTTCTCACTGTTCCATCTAGTGGAGAAGGTTTTGTGATTTATACTGACACTTCACATCAGGGTTTGGGTTGTGTTTTCATGCAACATGGAAAGGTAATTTCTTATGCATCTATACAATTGAAGACGCATGAACGTAATTATCCTACACACGATTTAGAAGTTGTAGCTATTGTTTTTGCCTTGAAATTATGGAGACATCTTTTATATGGGGAGACGTGTGAAATTTTCACTGACCATCAAAGTTTGAAGCATTTATTTACACAAAGAGACTTGAATTTGAGATAGAGGCGTTGGATAAAGCTGATTAAAGACTATGACTGTTCCATTCATAATAATCCAGGAAAGGCCAATGTAGTAGCAGTTGCTTTAAGTCGAAAATCATCGAGGATTCTAGGTTGCATATAGTGTGCACATGTGGTAAATATCATTGACTTGACATCGATGGGCATTGAATTAAGTTTTTCAAAAAGGGGAGGCTTATTAGCACATGTCATAGTGAGACCTTTATTGGCAGAACGCATAAGAAATTTGCAGGTCAGTAATCCATTCCTTGAAAAGAAGAAACAAGATGTCTTAGATGGTAAAGAGAGTGACTTTGAAATTAAGAGTGATGAATCGTTGTGTTATAAAAATAGGATTTGTGTACCGAATGATCCACCCTTAAAGAAGGATATATTGGAAGAGGCACATAGTTGTATTTACTCTATGCATTCGGGAGGTACCAAAATGTCCAGAGATTTGAAAGAGTATTTCTGGTGGAACAATATGAAACATGATATTGCAGAATTTGTAGCTAAATGTTTAGTATCTCAGTAAGTGAAAGTGGAGCATCAGAAGCCGACAGGATTATGGCAGTCATTACCTATTCTGAAATGGAAGTGGGAGCATATAACGATGGATTTTGTTATTGGATTACCACGACCACCAAAGGGGAATAATTCTATTTGGGTGATTGTAGATCGATTGACAAATTTGGCCCATTTTCTTCCAGTTAAGACCACTTACACTGTTGACAAGTATGCACGCATGTACGTTGATGAGATTGTCCATTTACATGGGGCACCAGTGTCAATTGTATCAGATAGACATCCAACGTTCACTTCTAAGTTTTGGCCTCGTTTGCAGAATTCCATGGGCACAAGTTTGAAGTTCAGCATTGCATTTCATCCACAACCCGATGCGCAATCTGAAAGGACGATTCAAATATTAGAAGACATGTTACGAGCTTGTGTATTTGACTTCAAGGGTATTTGGGATGATCATTTTCCATTGATGGAATTCTCGTATAATTATAGTTGTCAGTCCACCATTGGTATGGCTCCGTATAAAGATTTATATAGGAGGAGATGTGGAATGCCTTTATGTTGGGATGAAGTAGGTGAAAGGAAACTTTTGGGTCCTGAATTAATAGATATGACGACTGAAAAGATCAAAATGATTTAGGAATGGATAAAGATAGCGCAAAGTAGGCAGAAATTTTATGCAAATAAGAGGAAGTATCCATTGGAATTTATAAAGGGGGATTTTGTATTCCTACGCATTTCATCAAGGAAAGGCGTTATGAGATTTGGGAAGAAGGGGAAACTAAGTGCAAGATATATTGGACAATATGAGGTGTTGGAAAAAATTGGGAACCTGTCATTTAGGTTAGCATTACCTCCAAATTTATCTCGTTTACATGATGTGTTTCACGTACCGATGCTTCGTAAGTATTTGGCGGATCTATCTCATCAGTTAAAAATTCAGCCAATTGAACTGAAGGAAGGCTTGTCATACATCGAGGAACCAATGGAAATTATTGATCGTAAGGAGAAAGTATTGAGAAATAAAGTTATTACCTTAGTTAAAGTTATGTGGATGAGTCATGGAATTAAATAAGAAACTTGGTAAGTGGAGGATAGCATGAAGAAACAGTATCCCCATTTGTTTGGTAAGTGACCTTTATATTAAATTTCGAGGACGAAATTTTCTAAGGGGGGTGAGTTGTGACAACCTGAATATAACTATGATAAATTATATTTAAATCATTCTTACCTTGTGTGATATTAAGAATGTGTTATTAGTATATCTAATGTTAAGTGATTATGTTTAGTCTAATCATACTATCATAAATCATGAAATGTCGAATTATTTACAAACACAAAATTTTGTTGTTTTTGATAGAAATGTTCCTATTTAAGACTGGTTTTGACCTTTATAACATAACAATTGACTTGAGGTGAAAACTATATAATTTTAGACATATTAGTTAGGGTTGTAACATAACAAACGTGCATAAAAGGTATGTACGAGTAAGAAGTTAAGCCAAAATTTACGAACAAGGGCCAAATATGTCAATTCCCTTTAAGTGGTAAATTGTCTTTTATTAAACCAAATGACTTAATTTGATTAGTTGGCTTGGAAGGTAGACTTGGCCGACTTAAACCTCTCCCTTTAACTTATTTCTTCAGCAAATATAATCCTAGGTTCAGTTTTGAGAGATTTAATCTTAAGGAAAGAGAAAGTGGAAGTTTAAGGAAGAAAGATTACAAGAAAAGCCAGGAAAATTCCAAGAAAATCCTTAAAGCGTTTCCAAGGTATAAGTTTGTGATTAATATTGTTTTAATCTTATATTATACTTATTTCAAAGTATATAAATCGTGAATTATGGATTAAAATTGCATCACCCTTTGTGATAATATGTATGGGTTCATATGTGAGGTAGGTGGTGTTTATAGGCCATATTGGTTTGTATTGAAAGCCCTTGTATTCAAACTTGCATATATATTTGTGTGCTTACTGGAAGTCATAAATTCCAATTGGATATGAAATAAGACTCATATATTCATATCATATCTGAAAATTAGAATTTAAATCCTTGTGGTTGGGCCTTGGTGATGGTTTAAAGTTGGTACATAGTTGGTGTTTACATATTTAATTTCGGTATACCCTAAGTTTCGTCAGGCGCTTGACATATCAAATGAATTCAAAAGATTATGAAACTTTAATTATGTATTATTAATTATGTTTATTTAAAATGGGTTAAAAATCATGGAAAGTTATGTTGTAGAAAAATTATGAAAAGTCTTTGAAGTTGAAGGAACAATAGAGCAGTTTGTAGGGCATATTTCTTGTGTTGTAAAGAAATGGCCATTACTTGCTCTAGGAAGATTGAAAAATTACACCGTCACTTGTAACGGAAATTATACTCACATATATTTTCATATTGATAAGCTTGTACACATGTATGTGTACTATTTATGAATATGGGATGGTTAAGTAAGGAGGACAATAATTTGAGGCCATATTGGATACCCCATGAAAGAATGTTTTTATCTGCTCTTTTCAAATAGTATTTTGAGTACATGTTTCATGTGTATATACATTGATAAATATGATTTAATATTTACTTGGGTTTAGTTATAAATTACTTATGAGGTATTTCCTATGATTGAATGTCCATAACTTTATCAACATGTATACCACTGTTTTGTCGTTACATACGTTTTACAGAATGTGACTTTAGGAGAATTATATTGTTATTGTATAGTCATTAAAAGTTACATAGGTATATTAAAATAATACTTATGATTGAGATTCAGTACTGATTTAGTTGGATTAATAGGTGTAAGGTCAAATGAGCCTAGTTCAGCTCCACCAGAAGGAAACGGGAATACATAGTTAACGACCCAATGTGAGTGTACTTATTGAGTTGATTATGGATATGATGTGTATGTATTATATATTGCGATGATATGGCTTATTAAAAGTCATGAGATGTTGATATGTTATGGCTTGTTAAAAGTCAAGAGATGTTGAGATGTTATGGCTTTATAAAAGTCAAGATATGTTGAGTTGCTATGCAATTCAGGAGATGTTAGGTTATTAAAACCTATGGATATGATTACTGCCTACGGGCAGGAGATGTGGGGTTTATTAACTTTGGATATGTATATGGACTAATTTGGCACATATATGGATATATATTGATATGCTGAGATGTTAAAATAGTACTTTTACTATATAAATATGTAGTACATTCACTGAGTTTTTAAACTCATGGTTTTATATGTTTACATTTTCAGGTTCTCAAGCTGCATAGGAGGTTGAGTGAATAATAGTGGAGTCTTGTTAGTTTATATTTATAAATTGTACTAGTTTTAATTAAGTTAAATGGTATTTGAGTTATGTTTAAATTATGTCTCCCTAAAATGATTGGATTTTTAGTATTCCGCGTTTGAACCTTGAAGTTGTTTCAATATGTATTACTAAAAATATAAAAAAATAGTAATTGTGGTTTGTGAACTATTTAGTTAATTATATCCTAATGGGGTTAGGGGTTTACATTAATGGAGTTTTGGTTGAGGTTGGAGTAAGAAACCAGTAGTTAACAATAGCAAAATTCAGAATAACTTCTTAATAGATCGATCGACCCCTTTCCTCGATCGATCGACCCCTCCTAGAAAACTGCATATTTTTTCCTTTTTTGCTTAATCAGTGTAAAATACATAGAAACCCTTGAATATCATTTAAATAGTACAATGGGTCATGAAGAGGACCAGTAGGGTCTAAGTAGACTCCGTTCGGTGAAATTTAATATGGGATGAAATTTTAGGTTAATGGGGGGTTTAGTCATACATTGGAAATTATGCGTACGTTCACTAAAGGATTTATAGACTCGTAAAAGTTTTAGACTAGAAGGTTTGAGAGGGTGTACCTACTGAAATTATATTTTAGTAAGAAGGAGTACTTTGAGAGAATAGAAGCAAGTTTGAAATAAATTATAAGTGAGAATAAAAGAGATGAATCCTTTATGCGAGATAATTGAGTAAAATTGTGCTAAGAATGGATAATAATAATTATGGGTCGTGTTCGAACCTAATTTGGAAAATATGAATATCTATTTATATGACCGTGTGACTGCGCACATATATTAAGTATTATATTTGTAAATAATCATACCCGCACTACTTGCTATCACGGAGGTTGTCGCCCTGGGACAGTCTTATCGCGATGGGACCTTTATAGGGGATATTAACTTGTACCCTAGAACATAGGATTCCTTGGTATAGGCTATCTGAGAATGATAGTCAGACGGTCCTAAGAGACGGGAGGGGTATGTGCTGACCTCTTAGTGACTTGGAACTATGCTTCGCCTCCATTTTGTGTGTATTGTGTTAATACAGTTCAAGAGTGATTCAAACTAGTATTTCCCTTAGTACGAGTGATACGAGGACTTGATAGCAGAGTATGCCATCACCATAGATTTTATGTGGGGTGCCGATAGTATAAATATTATATGAGTGACTAATATATATATATATATATATATATATACTTATATATGGAAATTTTTTACTGTGCATATAAGTAGTTAAGTAATGAATAAATGCTCTAACTTTATAATAAGTGTTCGGGAACTTGTAACGGTACAAAGTTGTTCTAAGTAATGTAATAAATCTTGAAGATATTGATTTTGCTAAAACTAAATATTAACCTTTTTACTTCTCGGGATAAAACTTTATGGAAAAATTAGTAGATAGACTAATGAGTTTAGTTGGACGGTACGCGTGCACACTAGATGAGAGGTGAGAATTCTCAAGAGAGTGTCGCATACTAACATGGTTGTCACATTAGCTAGTAAGTATTTTAAATAATTTATAAACTATTTTAAAACTATTTTACACTCCGGCTCTGACCCATTTCCTATTATTTTTCTCTCTCTTGTATATATATGTATGTATTATAGGTGCCTAGCCACAAAGGCATCAAGCATAGATTCTTTGGACTAGACGTGCTGCATCTTATGTGGGAGTTGCAAGACCTTACTTTAGATGACCTCTTCATTGATTCAGTTCTTATTTTAGTTCTTCATAGTTAGGACATGTGTCGCTCGATTTCCTATTCCATTTTGATTTATCAGATATTTATGTGTATTTACATTTTCAGTATTCAATACTCTTGGGAGTTAACTTTTGTTAGGATGATTTATTTTATGGTTCTTAAACATGGTTTGGTTTATCTAGATGGTTTAATTCTTGTGTGTTAATTGCCATCCTTTGTATTTATGTGATTCTTAAACTATTTTTTATTAAAAAGGTTTACATATTGGAATTTAATAAAATGAAAATAAGATATTAAATTGTTTTGACACTTAGCTTAATTATTTAGGGTGTTTGAATTGGAAATAATTATTTTGCGATAGTGATGCTAAGAATGAACCAACCGTTCACCTTGATTTTAATTTAATAAAGGACTTATCACCCGATATTTAATTAGATGGGGTGTCACAGACATAGGACTTTTATAAGGTTATAATGTAGGTTAGGGGTTCGTGGTACGAAATGAAAGGAATATGTACGGATTCAAAGTTGTTTGGAAATGAAAAACTTGGGATAATGGAAAACTGTGGGCAATTTCAAAATTGGAAAATGATTTCGATAAAAAGCATTAAATATGAAATGGGAGAGCAACAAGGATTATTGAACAGTATATACAACATATACAACTTTCTTTTTCATTTCTTTTCTTTTCTTCTTTTTCTCCTTTTCTTTTCTTTTTTTTTTTTAAACTTTTTTTCCTTTTTCTTTTTCTTTTTCATTTCATTCTTTACTTCACTTTTTTCACTCGCACATGCGTAATTGCAAGCACGTAGCATGAACATCATCAATCCCAAGTATCATTCCAAACAAAGTTATGGAAGGTAATATGTATGGCTTATAACTCCAATGTGGAGTTGGTCATGGGATTTGGGTAATGAAACAAAAGGCTATATTAAGTCTCAAATGGGTTGCCTAGGGAAATATATAAAGTGAGGTCAAGGTCAATATGAGTGATATAACAAAGAGGGAATATGACCATTTACTAAAATTTATGCAATTCTAGAGTTCAAACAACTTTGAAAGTCATGCTGAAGTAACACATTTCAAAAGTGAACTCAATTAATAAATGATCAAATGAACAAATGGTGAGATTACTGACGAATTTAACGTTTTCAAGGAGGAAAGAGTAGTGTATAACATTCAAAAACCAATAAAAGAAAAAATCTCACTAGGTGTAAGTATATTCAATGCAACAAAAGATTATCGAGGTTTACAAATCTTAAACGAAATCAATAAAACAAGGGATGCGCATGTGCTCATGGGTTAAAGTTTAATTCATGAAGTTATTCATAATATCAATGGTTTGAGGACTAAAGTCTAATAACTTCTCAAATTGACTTATCTAACTTACCCCTCCTAGTCACGCTATCTGACTTATCTAACTTAGCCCAAGTCCTTTACTGAAATGCCTAAGTCATTGTACCGAATCATAATACCCGAATAATACATTCTTATAATTATAAAGCTAGCTTAATCGGATTCAACTAAATCATTTATCATTCAAGTTCTCACATTATTGATTAATATTGAATACTGTAATCTTTCTAATCTACTAGGCAACATAGTAGAACAATCTCAAGTGTGTGTGTGTGTGTGTGTGTGTGTGTGTGTATATATATATATATATATCACTATCATACATATATGTACTAATACGGCACCCCAAAAGGCTAAACCTACGGTGCACACACACTCCGCTATCAGTCCTGGTACATCACGCACGTAAGGACTACAAATTTCGAATCACTTTGGAATCGCATCAACACATATCACACAAAATGGAGTCGAGAAAAGTTCCTAGACCTATGTCCTGAGTTGGCAATCTAAAATCCCCCCGAAGGCTCATCAAGATAAGGTTGTCGTCATCCTAAGACCTCCTACGATAGCAAGAATGGTAGGTATGCCATACACTGTAATACCCCATGATTTTAGAGACTGAGAAATTAGATTTTTGGGATTTTTTTTTAATTATATTAGAGAATTTTAAATTTGGGAATTAAGGTCCAAAAATAGAGAATATTTAAAGTATTACGGATGATGATTTTGAGTGTACCATCGATTCCGGAAGGGTCGAGATAGTCAAAATGACTGTCATTGAGTTTTATTTCGGTTCCGGATTATTTTTAAGTCAGTTGACTCGAATTGGAGTAAACGAGTCATTTAAAGTGTGTATTAACATTTAAAATTGGGTTTATTGTTTTAAGGGATTTAAGGCTTACTAATGAAGCCTTCTCATTTGAGAAAAGGGGAGAAAGAGAAAAGAAGAGAGAAAGAAGAGAGAAAAGAAGAAGAAAGGAAGAGAGAGAGGAAGAAAAGCTTGGAGATTCCGTCCCAAATTCGACATCGAGGACGATCCAACCTATACAAATCGAGGAAAGTGTTTAATCTTGCTAAATAAGTTATTTGTGTAATTGATTTCATAATTTGTGGGTTAAAGAAATGGATTTTTGGGTATTAATATCAAAACCTAGATTTTTGGGTTTAATTTTGAAATCAATGTTTAAATATGGGTTTAATGGTATAGAAATGGTTGGGATCAACTTTGGGTTGATTTATGGGCTTAAAATCATAAATTGATGAAGGTTTAAGAGTTAGAAATGAAAATTTAGGGTTTAGAATTCATGGGTTTTGATGAAGAAGAAGAACCCTTCAAAATCTGCAGGCCCGAATCGATTCGCCCCCTAAGCGAATCGATTAGGTTTAGGGAAATTGGTAGGTCTGCATTGATCGAATCGATTCGGACCCAATCCGAATCGATTCGGCCTGTGACAGAAGCCCAGGTCTTTGGACCCGAATCGATTCTCTTTGGAGGCCGAATCGATTCGGGAACATGGCATTTTGAGGTATTTTCTCCATAGTTATTTCAAACCCTTTTTGGTTAGGTTTATTGATTAGGGGCATTCTCTTATGAAGTAATAGATATATTTTGGAGACTTATAGGGGGGCTCTCACCAAGTATGATAGTGGGGACTTCTTGGAATTATTGGAGAAGAATATATCCATGTATGTATTTGGAGTTGTGTATAGAGATTTTGGGGAATCCTCATTGGGATTGAGAATCCTACTTATAGACCAAAAGTAAGTGTAGATGTGATGTGAGGTTAAGAACTCTTAAAGATAGTTACGAGGGTATGTTGTGAAATTCTAGGCCAACCTTTATATCGAATCCTTATAAGGATAGGATATTATTAAGATACGATTTGGGGAAAAATGGAAGAGTATAGTTGCATACCCTTAGTAATGATAAAACTTTAAGAAATAAATCCGATAGGTCTTAGACTAGGGGATTCACAAAAGTGATTGAACCATAGTCGAAATCGAGAGCAATGGGATCATATTACCAACTAGAGTAGAGTGTGTAAATCTAGTCGGGGTAGATGTGGTTTATCGGTGTGTGATTTACAACGGATACTTTCCCTAATAAATGGGATTATTTGATAAAGGTAAGATTGAGCTTGAGGCTTATAGACTATTAGTTATGTGTATACCGGTATTCAAAATGATTGCTAGATTCTTTAATTTTCTCTCGGATATAGAGGGTATGTGTAGTAATGGTTTCCTAGACTAAACTTTGGGTGATACCCCTAATGTTGGATATACATATATATATGTCCGTATGTTGTTTGGGAGACTATTAATCATAGGAAAAATGATTGAATATGTTTCAAGTGAGTAAATTAAATGACTTTGTGGTGACGGCCTGTATATCGAGGATTATGTATACCTACAACCGAGTGTATATAGATATCTTATACACATGATCGAGAATTAGTTTGTATATATAGATATATGGGTATGTGAATATATTTGTATATATATCTATATAAATATCAATATATGGATATATTTATGTTGTGGTCATACATGGTATGGATATTTAAACTGAATATGATGGTTTAATGTTTAATTATATGATTGGATCATATGAATGTATATATATTGTGCATGTGAATGATATATATAGTTATGTGGTTAAGCATACCCCGCTCATGCTATCATTGGGAAGTTTCCCCGCAGAGGGTGAACATCCTGACTAGAAAATCAAGGTGTGGATATTCCCCAGGTCATAGTCGTCCCGTGTGTTATTATGTGATTTACATTTTTTTTTGGGATGAGACGTGGTGGGTATGTTTCGTCTCACTGCCGGTTAGGAGTTATGACCGCTTCCCGGGAAGTCGTGTGCGTGTGTTTACCATGAAATGGGTGTCGTTTAGTCCCACCATGGTGGCCCTAGTATTGCTACGTGAGCTGAGCACTGGGAAGATGATGCATGATGCAGTTTTATCGGCAATATATATAACCGGGTATATTATTTGTGCATGGCCATTGTACATCAGATATGATATGTACCCTTGGTCATGGTTATGGATGATGATGGTATATATATATATATATATATATATACGGTTAGAATAAATGCCAATACATATATATTTATATGTCCTATAGATAAACTGATATGGTATCGTTGTGGAGTACATCTTGGATCATTATGGTGTACTAGATTGATGGGGGTTGATGTATCGCATTTAAGGAATATTTCGGTTACATCATCCTAAGGATATTATTGGATATTTTTAGTTGTTTTCATATTGTAGTCTAAAAATTTAGTTGTAGTGGTAGTATTCAATGGTATGTATGGCATTATGGATCTCTAGGATCGACATTGTCAAGGAGTAGTGTAACAGGGTGGTTCCTTGTTTGGATTTCTCTTTGCGAGACACCCCACGCATGAAACGTAGTGCAATGTTGAGATTGGAGAAAAGTTCTGTCAAATATTTATGTGTGGCATTATGGATCTCTAGGATCGACGTTGTCAAGGAGTAGTGTAACGAGGTGGTGCCTTGTTTGGATTTCTCTTTGCGAGACACCCCACGCACGAAACGTAGTACAATGTTGAAATTGGAGAGAAGTTTCGTCAATAAAAGTTTGTATGCATGTCCTTTACTAATTAAATCATATGATTCAACCCAAATATAAATGGGTAATGTATTAAGAATTATAATTAATTAAATTATAAACCGGAATCCATTAAGCCTATTATGGCATAATTGTTTGTAAACATAATCTAGTATGATTAGAAAAGGGGTGGATTCTTGGGTTAAGATAGGAAGGCAAATCTCGTGGGAATAGGTGGGGTCTAGGTCAAGTTAGGTTGTCCTTATATATGGGGGTAATTTAACTAAAACTTGAGGACGCGAATAGATGTGCGCCGTTAGATGAGAGGTGATTTGGGAATTCACGAGAGTGCGAATCCACCTTTAATTATGAAATAAGTGCACCGATATTTATTATGCTCGATTAACACACTTGCTAAATATTTTTCTCACTCGGGCTCTGACCCCTTTACTTTTCTCTCCTGCCTGTATATTATATATATATATATATATATATATATATATATATATATATATATATATATATATATATATATATATCGCATTGATGCCGGATGACCTTCTATCCAGAGTCTTCGGAGCTGTGACAGGTGCGGACTATTGCAGGACGTATCTTGTAGTCACTTTCTACTTCTTTAAAAATCTAGGTAGGATTCATGTTGTATATCGGGTCTATACCCAAGGGATATTTATAGTTGTGTATATTTATTTCATTTCAATCATTGTATTGGTTGTGACCCGACAACTTATTCGGGTTTACTTCCTTGTGGGATGATCAGTTGTAGTCATTCATCTCATTTTATTCCAGCATTTCATCGTAGTTCTTTCATGCATCTTTCTTTCTTTTATTAGTAGTGTTATTTTGCTAGTTGTTGTCTGTTGCATATTTTAGTTAATTTTAACATCTCGTTTAGATGATATCGGGTAGTTAGTCCTATATTATATAGTACCGACAGTTGATGTTGAGACTGGACCATCTAAAACTCCTGATTTACTGTAGTATAGGGCTGGCCACCCGTTATTATTTTAAGCGGGGTGTGACAGATGGTATCAGAGCATCAGGTTCTAGAGTCTTTAGGATCTGTGTGGGTTTTCTATGTTCTTCCGTTAAGCGTTCTTGAGATAGAGCCCTATTGTTAGTATTATTGTGTTCCCTACGTTTATATTCTTCTGTGAAGTGTATTCACTTGAATGACGTTCTGACACAGTTGCTTTCATTTCAGACATCGCCTAGATTATGTCGTCTAGGAAAGGACAAGATTAGAGATGCAATACCCATAACAGATTTTGGGTACGCTTTAATGGGAGGTATTTCTTTCCTTGATTCAGGCAGAGATAAGGTAGAGAATCTCATGATCGATAAGGTAAGATGAGGAGAGAGTAGGGAGGCCTTGGGAGGTTAGGTTGAGAAATTCTTCAACGATTATTGGGAAACCTAATGTTGGTGACTTTTCCTTAGGTGGTGTGTGGAGTTGTCCCAATATCGGGAGTATTGCCTTCTGGGAAGAGGGGGTGAGAAATTGGAGACTCGGGTTCGTTGAGTAGGACCGAAGGAGTTATCTGGGGTCGCAATCGTGTTTCGTCCTTCAAAATGGTTAGGAAGGATTTTGAGGAAGATGTTTCTTTTATGGAGAAATAGGTTTAGGAAGAATGATTGTCCTAGAAGGATTAAAGGACTTTAAAGAAGGATCCAAGGATGAGGTGAAACCACGGGATTATGGAAGTATAAGGTAGAATACCTTTCTTTGGGTTTAAGTCATGCTTTATGCTATGTTGGGAAAGTCGCGCGTAAGGTATGATGAGTAGTTAGTCACTACACGGTTAGGGTGTATAGAATTTCCTTGGAGGAGGGAGTGAGCAAGTACGACCTTTGTATGGCATCTCTTGAGGTGATAGACTGTCTTGTGAAGAGATAGTAGGAAGTTGTATTATTGTATTCCGGAAGTGTGGAATGTCAAGGTTTGTTGAGTAGTGGTTATAAGGTTATTGTCATATAGATAGGCTAGGATAAGAAAGTTTTAGTGTTCCATTAAGGGAAGAACTTATCTTGTGGAAAGGTGTTGATGTGATGTAAGGGATTAGTATAACTGAGAGGTTTAGAGCTTAGTGGATTTATTTTGAGTGGAGAATTTAGTTCATAGTTGTGCTAGTTTTGAGAACTAGGTAGTGGTTAGAAGTGTTGTATTTGTTGAGGACTTGTGTTTTAAACATAAGGTGTTTGTTTGGCGTGTCGAAAGACGCGGAATAGATTTATATTATGTGTTGCATAGGCCTTCGGGCAATATCTAAAATACGAAAATCTTTTTATAAAATCTTAACCCTCGTTCAACTAATCTCAATCCCTGACCTAGCTACACAGTAGTGTATTGGGAGGGTTCCTTGTTTGGATTCCGCTTGCGAGACCTCCCCCGCACGTAGGTGGCTAGCGTCAGGAATTGAGGAGAGTTCAACCATTGGGAATTTTTCAAACTTGTATAAAATTAATATGTTATTATAGATTTCATTGGTGATAGTATACTACGATTTGAGGCTAATGGAGCCTGATTATAATTATTCGAGTTAAGCTCGGGTACGGGGTGTATGGGCGCCCTGGGTAGTTAGTTTATCTTATTAAGCTATGTGGTTCGACGTGAGAACTAGAAAGGATCCGTATAGTGATCTTGAGAGTTGATGTAAGGACTAGATGACATTGAGGTCTTAGGCATATCTTAAATTTCGCGGGTAAAATTCTTGAAAGGGGGGGAAGTATGTAATACCCCACGATTTTGGAGACTGAGAAATTAAATTTTTGGGAAAATAAAATTTAATTATATTGGGGAATTTTAAATTTGGGAATTAAGGTCCAAAAATAGAGAATATTTTAAAGTATTCCGGATGATGATTTTGAGTGTACCATCGATTCCAGAAGGGTCTAGATAGTCAAAATGACTGTCATTGAGTTTTATTTCGATTTCAGATTATTTTTAAGTCAGTTGACTCGAATTGGAGTAAACGAGTCATTTAAAGTGTGTATTAACATTTAAAATTGGGTTTATTGTTTTAAGGGATTTAAGGCTTACGAATGAAGCCTTCTCATTTGAGAAAAGGATAGAAAGAGAAAAGAAGAGAGAAAGAAGAGAGAAAAGAAGAAGAAAGGAAGAGAGAGAGGAAGAAAAGCTTGGAGATTCCGGCCCAAATTCGACATCGAGGACGATCCAACCTATACAAATCGAGTAAAGTGTTTAATCTTGCTAAATTAGTTATTTGTGTAATTGATTTCATAATTTGTGGGTTAAAGAAATGGATTTTTGGGTATTAATATCAAAACCTAGATTTTTGGGTTTAATTTTGAAATCAATGTTTAAATATGGGTTTAATGGTATAGAAATGGTTGGGATCAGCTTTGGGTTGATTTATGGGCTTAAAATCATAAATTGATGAAGGTTTAAGAGTTAGAAATGAAAATTTAGGGTTTAGAATTCGTGGGTTTTGATGAAGAAGAAGAACCCTTCAAAATCTGCAGGCCCGAATCGATTCGCACCCTAAGCGAATCGATTCGGTTTAGGGAAATTGGTAGGTCTGCATTGATCGAATCGATTCAGACCCAATCCGAATCGATTCGGCCTGTGACAGAAGCCCAGGTCTTTGGACCCGAATCGATTCTCTTTGGAGGCTGAATCGATTCAGAATAGGGCCGAATCGATTCGGGAACATGGCATTTTGAGGTATTTTCTCCATAGTGATTTCAAACCCTTTTTGGTTAGGTTTATTGATTAGGGGCATTCTCTTATGAAGTAATAGATATATTTTGGAGACTTATAGGGGGGCTCTCACCAAGTATGATAGTGGGGACTTCTTGGAATTATTGGAGAAGAATATATCCATGTATGTATTTGGAGTTGTGTATAGAGATTTTGGGGAATCCTTATTGGGATTGAGAATCCTACTTATAGACCAAAAGTAAGTGTAGATGTGATGTGAGGTTAAGAACTCTTAAAGAGAGTTGCGAGGGTATGTTGTGAAATTCTAGGCCAACCTTTATATCGAATCCTTATAAGGATAGGATATTATTAAGATACGATTTGGGGCAAAATGGAAGAGTATAGTTTCATACCCTTAGTAATGATAAAACTTTAAGAAATAAATCCGATAGGTCTTAGGCTAGGGGATTCACAAAAGTGATTGAACCATAGTCAAAATCGAGAGCAATGGGATCATATTACCAACTAGAGTAGAGTGTGTGAATCTAGTCGGGGTAGATGTGGTTTATCGATGTTTGATTTACAACGGATACTTTCCCTAATAAATGGGATTATTTGATAAAGGTAAGATTGAGGTTGAGGCTTATAGACTATTAGTTATGTGTATACCGGTAGTCAAAATGATTGCTAGATTCTTTAATTTTCTCTCGGATATAGAGGGTATGTGTAGTAATGGTTTCCTACACTAAACTTTGGGTGAGACCCATAATGTTGGATATACATATATATATATATGTCCGTATGTTGTTTGGGAGACTATTCATCATAGGAAAAATGATTGAATATGTTTCAAGTGAGGGATTATATTCACATATCGAGGTAAATTAAATGAGTTTGTGGTGACGGCCTGTATATCGAGGATTATGTATACTTACAGCCGAGTGTATATAGATATCTTAATCACATGATCGAGAATTAGTTTGTATATATAGATATATGGGTATGTGAATATATTTGTATATATATCTATATAAATATGAATATATGGATATATTTATGTTGTGGTCATACATGGCATGGATATTTAAACCGAATATGATGGTTTAATGTTTAATTATATGATTGTATCATATGGATGCATATATATTGTGCATGTGAATGATATATATACTTCTGTGGTTAAGCATACCACGCTCATGCTATCATTGGGAAGTTTCCGCGCAGAGGGTGAGCATCCCGACTAGAAAAGCAGGGTGTGGATATTCCCCAGGTCATATTCGTCCCTTGTGTATTATGTGATTTACATTTTTTTGGGGATGAGAAGTGGTGGGTATGTTTCGTCTCATTTCCAGTAGGAGCTATGACCACTTCCCGGGATGTCGTGTGCGTGTGTTTACCACGAGATGGGTGTCGTTTAGTCCTACCATGGTGGCCCCAGTAATTCTACGTGAGTTGGGCACTGGGAAGATGATGCATGATGCAGTTTTATCGGCGATATATATAGCTGGGTATATTATTTGTGCATGGCCATTATATATCAGATATGATATGTACCCTTGGTCATGGTTATGGATGATGATGGTATATATATATATATATATATATATATATACGGTTAGAATAAATGCCAATATATATATATTTATATGTCCTATAGATAAACTGATATGGTATCGTTGTGGAGTACATCTTGGATCATTATGGTGTACTAGATTGATGGGGGTTGATGTATCGCATTTAAGGAATATTTCGGTTACGTCATCCTAAGGATATTATTGGATATTTTTAGTTGTTTTCATATTGTAGTCTAAAAATTTAGTTGTAGTGGTAGTATTCAATGGTATGTATGGCATTATGGATCTCTAGGATCGACATTGTCAAGGAGTAGTGTAACAGGGTGGTTCCTTGTTTGGATTTCGCTTTGCGAGACACCCCACGCATGAAACGTAGTGCAGTGTTGAGATTGGAGAAAAGTTCTGTCAAATATTTATGTGTGGCATTATGGATCTCTAGGATCGACGTTGTCAAGGAGTACTGTAATGGGGTGGTTCCTTGTTTGGATTTCGCTTTGCGAGACACCCCACGCACGAAACGTAGTACAATGTTGAAATTGGAGAGAAGGTTTGTCAATAAAAGTTTGTATGCATGTCCTTTATTAATTAAATCATATTATTCAACCCAAATATAAATGGGTAACGTATTAAGAATTATAATTAATTAAATTATAAACCGGAATCCATTAAGCCTATTATGGCATAATTGTTTGTAAACATAATCTAGTATGATTAGAAAAGGGGTGGATTCTTGGGTTAAGATAGGAAGGCAAATCTTGTGGGAATAGGTGGGGTCTAGGTCAAGTTAGGTTTTCCATATATATGGGGGTAATTTAACTAAAACTTGAGGACGCAAATAGGTGTTCGCCGTTAGATGAGAGGTGATTTGGAAATTCATGAGAGTGCGAATCCACTTTTAATTATGAAATAAGTGCACCGATATTTATTATGCATGGTTAACATACTTGCTAAATATTTTTCACACTCGGGCTGTGACCCGTTTACTTTTCTCTCCTGCTTGTGTATATATATATATATTACTATAGGTTTCCTACCGCATGGATGCCGGATGACCTTCTATCTAGAGTCTTAGGAGCTGTGACAGGTGCGGACTGTTGCGGGACGTATCTTGTAGTCGCTTCCTACTTCTTTAAAAATCTAGGTAGGATTCAAGTTGTATATCGGGTCTATACCCAAGGGATATTTATAGTTGTGTATATTAATTTTATTTCAGTCATTGTATTGGCTGTGACCCGACAACTTATTTGGGTTTACTTCCTTGTGGTATGATCAGTTGTAGTCGTTTATCTCATTTTATTCCAGTATTTCATTTATCGTAGTTCTTTCATGCATCTTTCTTTCTTTTATTAGTAGGGTTATTGTGCTAGTTGTTGTCTGTTGCATATTTTAGTTAATTTTAACATCTCGCTTAGATGATATCAGGTAGTTTGTCCTATATTATATAGTATCGACAATTGATGTTGAGACTAGACCATCTGAAACACCTGATTTAATGTAGTATAGGGCTGGCCACCCGTTATTATTTTAAGCGGGGTGTTACATACACATAAGTATTCATACAATAGGTACACACAACTCGTATAATTAATAGGATCACACCACCTATATATTCCAGATTTGTACAGATTGATATTCTTTACAATATTCATGATGCTTCTCAATTACGACTATTCTCTCTATCGTATCACACTACTTATAATGGGTATCACTAATGGGTCCCTCTAATCTTTATATTCTTCTATACTCAATGTTACTAGCCCAAGAACTACGGTTACTTTAGATAACCTTAAGTCGTTCATTATTCTCTAATTATTTTCACCAAATTCCAGCTCGCCCTGCAAATTTCTAAAAATCTAAAATTTCTTTTGAAGTTCCCAGTATCTCGTTCGAACGAACTAAATTCTGAATTCTCTTTGGATTCTCGTTCGAACGATGTCATTCGAATGACTTTCTAGTTCGCCAGGTCATTCGAACGACCTTTGCCCAGTTCGTCTTCTACCTTAGGAAATCTATGTTTTTACCCATTTTCATTCACCCAATTCACATCAAACTTTACCCAAATCACAATTAATAGTCCCTAAGCCAATTTACATGCATATAGATGGTCCCTAATATATTTTAACCATCAAACCTAATTAAATCTCATATATGAGTGAAGGATTTTAATCAAATGTCAAAAGCCCTAGTTTCACATCATCAATAATTTTTTCCACCCAAAACCCAAAATTAAATTCGTTTTTCTTCATGTATCAACGCAGATTCAAAGCCTCTACATATGGTAATTCATCTACATTTAATTTCCTACATAAAAGCTTGATTAACAATACAATTTCAACCCAGATTTGTGTATATAATCAATTCTACACTAACATGTATAATATATGCACTAATTTAAAGCAAGATAACCACTTGCCTTGATGGGAAGGTCTGAATCGTAGAATGAAAGTGGTATAGATGCTTTCCTCTCTTCCCGATCTACCCGTTGATGGTATTTTTTTTGAAAGATGGATGGGTTTGGGCTTGGAGCTCATAGGAATCTCTTCTCCTCCTTCCTCTCGAACTCTTTATTGGGTTTGTCAGTTGATTTCCCTAACTGACCCACGTATGTGCTGTTTTATTATCCTAATTTATGTCCATAATTAAATCGCCAAATTTCAAAATTCTAAAATACCCCTTCAGGGTGTCGGGTTGTCCTAAAACTTCCCCAAACCCCAAACTAAACACCCGAGTTTGCTTTTCTGACTATTTTGACCCTTTCGGACACGTTGGCCCACTCGAAATGACCATTTGGGTGATGTATAAAGAATTTTACCTTTTATTCTATTAATTTAGTCCCGATACGACTCTCACGGGCGTCCCGACTTAAATTCCATAATTGTCGTATTTCTCTCTCGCAATAATTTTATAAATTCAAAATCACATTCAGAATCATATATTACTTTATTTGCTCAATAATATTCAATGTAATTCCCAAAACTAAATACTAACTCTAATCTCGCTAGTTAATATTTATTTTATACCAGATTAATTTTTAATTATTTTTTCTCACATTTAATTCAATTAATCCCACAATTAAAATCAATAAAAAAATTATGGGGTATTACATAATTCCCCCCTAATTGCGCAATTTTGTCTCGAAATTTTAAAATAAAAGGTATACCTAGTAAGAATAACTCTAGGTATCTCTCGCGCATATCATCCTCGCGCTTCCAAGTCGACTCCTCGATATCGTGATGTCACCACTGTACCCGAACTAACGACACCACCTTCAACCTCAGTTTCCTCTCACTTCAGTCTAGGATAGAGATTGGTCCCTCATCATAAGAACTATCAGGATACAATCAATCTCCTTAAAGAGGATATGTGAAACACATCGTGAATCCTATGCAGGTGCTCAGGTAGCCCAAGTCTGTAAGCCACTGGCCCAATCCGCTCAATAATTGGGAAGGTCCCGACATACCTCGATGCCAACTTCCCTTTCTTCCCAAACTGCATTATCCCCTTCATAGGAGATACTCCAAGCAATACCTAGTCCCCCACACTGAGCTCCCTGAAGAACTTTTTTGCATCAACGTAGCTCTTTTGCCTATCCTAAGCAGCTCGTATGGGACTCCTGATCATCTCTACTATGGATGTTATATCTCGAATCACTTCTGGACCGAGAATTTTGTTTTCTCCCACCTCTAACTAACAAGTGGGATAGTGGTAAGGCCTACCATACAACGCCTCAAATGGGGCCATTCCAATGGTAAAGTCATAAGAGTTGTTATATACAAACTCTACCAGCGGAAAGTACCTCTCCCAACCTCTCCCAAAATCAAGAATACACATACGTAATATATCCTCAAGCATATGATTAGTTCACTCGATCGTCCCATCTATCTACGGGTGATAGGCCGTGATTAAGCCCAACTCTGTACCCATAGCCTCCTCAAAACTCTCCCAAAATATGGACATAACGTGTTGGCTGCCTGGGCCTCTATTAATCTTGTCACAATCTGGGGTGTACTGGTTATGACATACATGAATGATCGGGCTACTGCATCTTGGTGTCCCAACTCCTTCCATTTCACCTTCCACACCTCGACCACATCACTAGCTGGCCTCTGGATCAACGCATCATCTAGTACGTTAGCCTTCCCCGGGTGGTAATGGATATAACACTGGTAGTCCTTCACAAATTCAAGCCACCTATGTTGATGCATGTTCAATTTGCTTTGAGTGAATAAATACTATAGTGATGATCTGTGAACAAATTAAACTTCTCCCCCAACAGATAGTGTCTCCAAATCCAAGGAGAAAACACGACTGTCACTAGATCCAAGTCACGAGTGGGGTAATTCCTCTCATAAGGCTTAAGCTTACGGGAGCCATAAGCTATAGCCTAATCGTCCTGCTAAAGTACACCCCCAAATCACTATAGGGATACATTGGTATAGATTAAGTACTTCATTCCCGGTCTAGGAAGTGCTAGAACTGGTGATGAACTTAGCTCATCCTTCAGATCATCAAAAGCCAATGGATGGCCATCATCCCAGAGGAATGTCACTCCTTTGCGAGTCAAGTTAGTCAATGGACTCGCTATTTTTGAGAATACACGAATAAACCTCTTGTAATAGCCTTCCAACCCCAAGAAACTATGCACTTCCGTTAGTGTCATGGGTTATCCCCACTCCTTCATCGTTGACAGCTTGCTGGGGTCCATCGATATTCCCTGTCTAATATGATGTGTACCAAGAATTGTACCTCTCACAGCCAGAATGCACATTTATCAAGTTTATCTACAACTCATTCTCCCGTAAAGTCTCCAAAACCATACACAAGTGATCATCATTCTCCTCCTCAGTCTGTGAATAAATCAGGATGTCATCTATGCAGACAATGATCTAAGAACTCTCTTAACACTAAGTTCATTAAGTCCATAAATACTATCGGTGCATTGTTTTTCTCGAATGGCATAACCTAAAACTCAAAGGATCCATACCTCGTCAGAAATGCAGTCTTAGACACATCCTGCTCCCTGATCCTCAACTGATGGTACCCTGACCTAACGTCTATCTTCAAGAAGAAAGAGGATCCCCTCAGCTAATCAAATAAGTCATCGATTCTAGGCAATGGATACTTATTCCGTATCATGACTTTATTCAACTTTTGATAATCTATGTATAGTTATAAGGATCCATCCCTCTATTGCACAAATAGAATCGGGGAACCCAAATGTGAGGTACTCAATCGGATGAAACCCTATCCCAATAACTATTCAATCTGATACCTTAGCTCCCCCATATCCTTAGGATCCATACAGTAAGGTGCATGAGATATCAATCAAGTGACCGATGCTAAGTCAATCACAAACGATATCTCTCTACTCGGCGGTAGCCCTAGTATATCCTGAAATACATCGGCGTACTCACGGACAATCAGAATCGAATCAAGTGAAATCACAACACCCGTAGAGGTCTCCTCCTCTAAATAAAATAAGTGGGTGGATGATCTTCCCTTGAGGCGCAAGGCATCGCCACTAAAAACATCTCCTGACCAAGGATAGAGAAAACTATGCTCGTACTAAAGCAATCGATCATGGGTCCATACTCGACTAACCAATCTAACTTGATGAGGGCATCATACTTGTGCATATATAAAATAAGCATATTGACCAGTAGGATCAATCTCCCAATCTGTACGTCCACCCCTCAACATATAAAGAAAATCAATGACCCATAGCCCAACAGTGAATCTACACTAGTGATTGTGCTCTCCGTCGTGTCTAATAATCTAGTGGGGCATGCAAAACTAGTGGCAATGACACTATTTAAAGACCCCATGTTAAATAATATCTGCCCTAAATTACCCTCAATAGAAAATGTACCTTCAATCGGGGTGATGCTTGTGGGACTGTGGCCTGATGGATGTTGTAGACACGCCCGTACTGTAGTTACCCATACTGAACAAGAACTACTAGAATGGCAGGCAAGGATCGAACTGGTGCTGGCACTAGAAGAGCGGCTAGGAAGATCAGCATCTGGGGCTCCTGTTAGCACCCTGCTGCTGAGTATACTTCCCCTTATCAGGGCATTTAAATCTTCTATGGCCAGTCTTTCCACAAGTAAATCACTTCCCAGCAAAATTTCCCCCTTTCTTCCCCTATTTTCCTCAGCCCTGTTGGCCGTTACCACCTCTCCCTTAGCCCTGCTGAAACTGATGTTGGCCCGAGTGGCCCTGCTATCCCTAATGGCAATTCTAACCCTGGTGGTCATGTATGAAACCTCCCTATCCCTAACGAAAGCCCCTATATATGAATATCTTATCAGAATCCCCCTGTTAGGGCTCACTCTGCCTCTGCTGCCTTTGAGATGCTTGTGCCCCACTAGCAGTACCTCAACCTATCCTACCCTACTGGTTGGAGTCACCTACCCACTATCTACCCTTAACATGGAAATAGTGATCCTGGCTGGGTAGTAAAGAAGCATTAAGTACATCGGTATAAGAGTGCAAAGAGAGGTTACCCAGAAGATGTTGTCGAATCGTCCAGGTCAGACCATCGATGAACATCTAGATTTTCTTCTCTTTAGTAGTCACGTCGGTTGGTACCAAATTTAACAATCTGGTAAACTCCTCCTCGTACTCGACTATAGTCTTCCCCTCTTTGGTGAGGTCCAGTAGTTTCCGCCTTATCTTAGTCTGAACGGTGGAAGGGAAATATTTGCCGACAAATCGCACTCAGAAGTCCTGTATAGTCATAACATCACTCTCCTCTATGGTAGTAGTGGTCTCCCACCATTGTAATGCTGCCCCTACTAGCTTAAAGGTAGCTAATACGTGCCTATGCACCTCCGTGCACTCGTGCATCCTCGGATGCCTTTGGATGTCTTTTTTCCATTAGCTAACTATAACCACATCGGAATCCCCTATGAACTCTGGAGGATGCGCCTTTTGGAAGGCATCCATGACTCATTCCCATGATGAAGGGAATACATGATCTGGTGCTGGAGCCACCGCCCGTGCTCGTGGTGGGGCCTGTTAGACCACAACTAGTGATGCGTTAACTGTCCGAGCAACGATGGCAGCAACCTTGGATGAGGCTCGAGTTGGGTATTTATGGCACTAGGTGCACATTTGGGAGGCATCTGAAATGAGAAAGAATTTATAAGTCCACATTTATGAAATCTCAAATAGCTAAAGTTGTAAACACATAACCAAGAATGCAACAATCCTAATAATAGGGCTCTACATCAATGAACGCTAAGCTGAAAGCATAATAAGCTGTACATATCCTAAAAGACTCTAGAACCTGATGCTCTAATACTACCTGTGACACCCTGCTTAATTAAATACAGGGTGATCTGTCCTTTATTAAATTAATTCAGAATATCCAGTTGGTTCAGAATATGCATCACTGTCGAAAACATTATTATTAACACTAACCACCTAATATTTAAAAAGGTTAATGTCAAAATTTTATCTTTTAATTAAGATAAAACTAAATTAACCAAATACTAACCATACACCATTCAAACGAATCTCATATAAAATATAATGACAAAGGTAATAAATGAGACTGGAGTAAACACATCCATCCTAAATCCCAAATAAAATAATCCAACAAAATAAATCAACAACAGAAAGAAGTGAGTAAATAGATCCAAAAATCTCTGACTGTCTGAATAAGTAAAAAGGGGAAACATGCCCTAACTGCAATAAAGAAACTCAAGATGTAGGAATGAGAATCATGGAGGCATATACTACCAACTCCTTTAACTTCCACAGTAGCTACAGCTCGCCAAATGAATGTAACTCCTATATTTGGTGTCCCTATGGATGGGCACCTAAAATAATTTGATAAAGAAAAGAGATTTGCAATAAACGGGTTAGAGCCCGAGTTGAAAACACTTTAAAATTAGATAGTGTTTAAAATGCGTTAAACAATAAATATTATATCCATGTTAGTTCCTCGTTCCCTCACTTGAGATTATCACCTCTCTACTAATGTGCACGCCTAGCTTAGACTCCTAACCCTTCCTAGTCACGCTATCCCACTTATCTAACTTAGCCTAAATCCTTTATTGAAATGCCTAAGTCATTATACCCAATCATAATACCCGAATAATACATTGTTATAATTATAACTCTAGCTTAATCGTATTTAACTAACTCATTAGTCATTCAAGTTCTCACATTGTTCATTAATATTAAATATTGTAATCTTTCTCATCTACTAGGCAGCACAGTAGAATAATCTCACATAAGTACTACGGTGCACACATACTCTGTATATATACGTCACCTTATATCTATATAATAAAGTATGAAACTTATGTATGTCACAAGTTGAAATGATGATGTCATGATATGTTTTTATTGCGCATTACCTATTTTACCCTTGAAAATTATGAATTCCCCATCTTTTTTAATACTCACTTTGTTTCCCCCTTTTATTCAAAATTCAAAAATAAGGTCAAAATAGTATTATACCATTCTTACACAATTACCCACACCCAATTGCCAAGAAAACTCGCTTCCTCTTCGAACATCCCCACCCCAGTTTCCCACCGAAACTCTCTCTGCAAAGAAATACCTGCTCTCCTCTCTCCTTACCCACTGCTCTCTCCATGCTCACGATGTGATGTTATTATCTCTATTTGATTTTGAAATTCTTTCATCAAATCCTTTGTTGGTTCATTTGGGATGGAATGAGAAACGATATCCTTAGTATCTCGTTCTCTCTCTGTAATGAGAGTGTCTAAGTAGTGAGTATCTAAATATTTACTTCTTTTTTACCTTATTGATATGAGTCTTGGATCATTTTTTTTCGAAACATGGTTTTGCCTTTAGGTTTCTTTAAATTAGGGTTTTTGAAACCTAATTTATAAATCTATCTATTGTGATTTCATTTTTATGGTTGGTCTTCCTCAAATTAATTTCTTTGAAACCTAAATTTTTAGATACCTTAGACTAAATTTATTGTTTTTGATGTTTTAATTTTAGGCACCTCACCCGTGGATTGAGCTTCAACATTAATTCAAAGGTACTCTCTCTCTCTCTCTCTCTCTCTCTCTCTCTCTCTCTCTCTCTATATATATATATATATATATATATATATATATATATATATATATATATATATATATATGTGTGTGTGTGTGTGTGTGTGTGTGTGTGTGTGCGCCCGCGCGCGCGCGCGCCCGCGTGTGTATTTAGGTTTTAAGATTTCCAGAATAAGGTTCTAAGAAAGAGTCTTAGTTTAATCATGTTGAAATTTCAGGTTTAGGTACATAGCATGGGCTCTCATGGTGCCTGATTTGAGAAATTTTGGTTTTAGGTACACAACTTGGGTCTTATATGTGTTTTCACATTTTGGGTTTGCATATATTATATATGTCATAATTGGTTCTATATTGATTTGGTTCTTGCATTTATTATTTCTATTCTCGATCTGTTATTTAAGGCTTTTAGGGGTTTTGGATATCAACTGTGTCTCACGTTATAAATGTTACTAACAACTTTATTTTGGGTTTGATGAAATATCTCATGTTGATTATGGAATTTTTCATACTTTTTTGGGTTTGCTAAAAAATGTAACTATTATAAAAAAACTAATGACATAAATTTTTATATGGTTTTATGTTAATTGCTTTTATATCGAAATGAGGGGCATGTCTTCTCATTATATATTTAGTTAAGAACTGTGTTGTTTTGTTTAGGAATTAATTTGATGTTGGTACTAAGTTTATGTATACTGAATTCCCCTCATTTATAGATTGTAGATTTGGCTCGCATATTTATGAAATTGAACCCAAAGCAACACGTATCCAGTTGAGCCCAAAGAAACACACATATTCAACTCCTCGATGAATGGTTTACTTTGGAGGAGTACTCAACTTCTTTGCCTGGAATGACTCATGCTCTATTCAACTCCTTGCTTCGGCTTCCAATTGGTACATATGTTCGACCATCAAAGCATTCATGCCACATTTGTTCAACTGAATGAACTATGATTGTCACGGTGTGTAATGCCTATATTATCTAACCTAATTGTATATGTATGTTTTTCATGTTGTAAAATCCGTGACAAATAATACGGGTTTTTCCCTTTTCATATTGTGGCCTACTTTGTTAGTTGAGGAATATTATTCTTAAAAATCTATACCTTTTCTCTATGATTGTAATGCAACTGAAGTATGTTATTAAAAAATGTTGTCTTTATGTCTTTTTCTTCATAGTTGTTCAATATTAGTTGTCATTAATTTCATTGAATGTCCATTTATTTGTTAGTTTATATTGACTTGAAACATATTCTTATGTTTCAGCATTGCAAGGTACGCGAAGGCGGAGGCGTCGATTTGGGCTCAAAGAGTGGAAATGAGAGAAAGCTCTATCAAAAGGGCTTTGAGGTTTTTGTACTTATTCCAAAAGAATTATGCTAGATATTGTGATTAGTTCTGAGATCCCACCAAATTTTGAGAATATGAGCTTTGCACAAATATTCTAAAGGCTTAAATCCTAAACCACCTTCCACTGGATGGCATATTAGTCCACTTTATCCAATGGTATTTTGAGCCATTTTATTTGGAAGAACCCTATTAGAAATTACTGGAAATTTTATGAATAATATGGATGCGTTTTTTAGGAGGGAATAGGGCTGGTAGGGTGTGGATTGGGATAGAGGATAAAACTGAGTTTATGAGGGTTCTTTTGCCAGCAAAGGATAAAAAATTGGTCTTCCAAGAGGAAATTTTGATTCTAATTTTTTTAATGTCTTGAACATTAATTATCATAACTTGACGAATAAAAGTTAATCAAAATTTGTTTCCTTTTTTATGTATTATTCATATATAGGTGGAGACTAGCTTAACAATTTCTATTATGATTGTTTGTGTCTGTGTTGCAGCCTTCACCTACTTTATCACCAATTTCTGATACTCTAGCTTAAAAAGCACGTTCATGGCGCATGTGTGAGGAATTGATACTCCAGCTTAAAAAGCACGTTCAAGATTACTCTGTTTGGAACTACATTTATAGTTTATTTATGTCATTTGATTCCCCTCTTTTATTACATGTCATTGTTCTAGCATGGGTTTTATACACAAAAGTGTATTTCAAGCCTTTTTGATTCCTTAATAAATGTTTGTTATTGATTTAAAAAATGTTTTAATGTACAAATTGTAATACATTAGTGGTTTACTTCCCAACTAATGGTGGTCCTGAATTCTGGACACTGTTATTGCATCATGAGTTGAGGTTGTATAAAGGATAGTATCTTCATGATTTCAAGTTTATTGAAGGCATTCCCAACTGTGGATGTCACAAGGCTGTTTGGACTAAAGCAGAAACATTACTTCTTTTAGAATCTGTTTTAAAGCATGGTGATGCATGGGCCCAAACAATTACAGTTGCTCCCAACAATCTAAAGAGAGCACACAAACACAGGATCAATGTCACAAGCTTAATAATGAGAGTGAGTTGAATGGAGATGTTGAGAACGAAGGTCCTCTAAAGATGATATGCATTTCCCCTATTTCAGATGCCACAAGTTCAATGATGAAACAAGTTTCTCGCATATATACCATGGTTGTCCCACGTGTCACAGATTGTTCTTCTGAGAAGAATGAGATCTGCAACCTCAACAACTCTCGGTAACACATATAAAATTTTACTTTTATTTATTTATATTATGTCTTAGTTTTCAAGGAGAGAGTTTGATTTGATTTGGGTAAACTTAATACTAATTTAAGAAAATTGTTGTGATATTTCTTGGCACATGTTTTCTTTTTAAACTAAAACATATATTCACAGATTTATGTACCATCTAGAAAATTTTATATGTGTTTGTATGATTCATATTTATTTTGATGGGTTTAGTATAGTGTAACATTTCATATATCCTAAATGTTATGAACCTTGATTATATTCTGATTAGATTTTGCATTTTCTATATATTGGTTATATTAGTTGTTTTCAAATTGGAGAAATGTTTGTGAAATTAGAGTGATTTTGGGGTCCCATTAAGAACTAATTTTCCAATAGGTTGGATTTTTATCGCCTCACTATGTTTAATTACTTCTTTCTCTTTTATGATTGATTTTTAGTATATTAGGGCATTCGGATTTTGTTTGAATTTTCCTATTCATGTTTGGATTTCATATATTAGGTTTACAATCTGTTTACAAAATGTGCACGCATTCAATCTGTATTCGCGTTTACAATCTGTTTGCAAAATGTGTACGTATTCAATTTATATTCGTGCTTACAATCTGTTTTCATTTTCATCATTTGGAGTTTGTATCACAATCTGTATTCATGTTTGGATTTTGTATTCATGTTTGCATTACAATCTGTTTACATAATAAATCTTCAAAATTTACATTAGTTTTGGTTGGCTTTAATGGTAACTTCAACCCATATATAAGTACTCCTGCTTTGGAGTTTTGAATTTTCACTTCTTCTCAATTCTTTTACTGTTATAACAACATTGCAAAGCCCCTGACCAACCTTCTCAAGAAAGATAACTTTCGTTGTGCTGGAAATCTCTTCATACACTTTGGTATTGATGTTACATTGGGTTGCATTAGTATTTTCACCCATACCCTATGTTGGTATTGATGTTATATTGTTGGTTTCTTTTACTGAAATGCATTTTCTTTTTCATTATAGTTGTTACATCAAACACTTATGTGCATCAGCTGAATTCTTTTCGTGTCTCCACCATGGCATGTCCTAATTCTTTTCATTTTTCCGCATCTATTTGTCCGTGTCATGTTGGATAAACACCGATGAGTAGATAGGAATATGGTAGAAGCCATTGGGTCAGCACTTAGGCCTACTGCAGCACTTAGGCCTACTCCACAAGTTGACTAGAAACCGATTCTTTTTTACGAAAGGAATATGGTGGAAGCTACAGGATAATTTTCAGGGTTGTTTGGTAGGCTACACAAACACAAAGACATTCGCGCTTAGGTTTTAGTTCCATCCACGTTGTTTTGGCTTTCCTCTAAAAATTCCCCGCTCATTCCTCTAAAGATGCACCATTGGGTCAGCACTTAGGCTTACTGCACATTTTTTCTATTTCTTGGTAATTCTAGATGAATAATGTATGCCATTTCTATCGGGTTGACTCTTTCAGTGTTTTTAATGTGAGATATAATGTAAGGAAAACTAACTCAATTTTAAGTATAGTTACAAATTTGATTCAAATTGTTCTGTTCTGTTCAAATTTGAAGCTTCATTGTTCTGTTCAAATTTGATTTTTTTCCCAATTGAAAACAGAATCTTTGATGTTCAATGTTTTTCATTTTTATAAATCAAATTTGAAATCTTGAAAACACCATGTTTTCTTCTATTTTTGTTTCAAGTTTAGATCTTGAAATTTGATTTTTTTTTCCCAATTGAAAACATAATCTTTGATGTTCAATGTTTTTTATTTTTATAAATTAACTTTTATCTTGAAATTTGAAATCTGGAACAGTCGTTGCCCTAACTATTTTTTCAAGTCAATGTCGTTGCCCTTACTCTGTTTTTTCATTTCTTATTTTAATTTATGATAGTTTACTTGATTTGGTTATATTGGACTATATAGATTTGTTCTTTGAATGAGATTATGTTTTGAAGATCTACTAAGAGGTTTGGGTTATATACGAGAGCAGTGATTTCATTTTTCAAGATCATTCAGTGAG
Organism: Sambucus nigra; assembly: GCA_949130495.1. NCBI lineage: Eukaryota > Viridiplantae > Streptophyta > Magnoliopsida > Dipsacales > Adoxaceae > Sambucus > Sambucus nigra. The sequence continues at coordinate 464,985,279 of OX422209.1, read as the reverse complement.
GACTACAAGAGCAGTGATTTGACTATTGAGATTTTAACTCTCATGCATCTATTGTTTGTGGAAATTTTTTACTGCAAATATTTGTTGGTCCTTCCTTCATATTGATTGTGTTTCACAAGTCAATAATAGACTATGTTGGCCAAAAATATAATTAATTTTGCTTATAAAAGAATTAGTCATCATGATGGATACTGTGTTGGCCAAAAATATAATTCAGTTTGTTGGTTAATAGGTGTTTGATAAAAGTCACAGATCATTGTTTAATATAAGGTGTTTTTTTTGTCAAGTTCTGTCTCTGCTAAAATTGTAAGGTTTCATTTTTTTTAATTGCATTAGTTTTGTTTCTACTAAACCAATAGTTATTGTATGTTTTTAATTTTGCACATTTTCTATACAATTGTTGATAAAAATAAGCAAGTTTATGAACATGGCAGATTTTGTATACTGTTGTTACTTCATTTTTATTGGTTAGTTGCTCTGGTAACTTTGACCCTACTCCCATAGATGAATGTTCTCATATCATTGATGCCAATCCATCTAACAACATCTTTTATGCTAGGATGATACAGAAGCATCTGACCGCTCTTGACAATGCGTTCCTTCAGGTATGACCTTCCTCGACATCACAGTAGTGCAAGAGCTACAAGTTTGAGTTCATTAATTTGGAGAACATCCATCTACGGGTTGGCAGCGACACAAATCTCACAACCAATATCAATACAATATTTATATTTCAAATTTCATTATACTAAACAAATTTTTGCAGATTATTAACTTCAATGAGTAGCATTCAAGATCAATTATATATTAAATAGATTTCATAAATTGTTTTGTACTTTTATTTCTGGATGTTGTAGTACTATATATACATATACTTTGTAGTAGTTTATACATTTTCTCTGATTTTGCTATATCTATGCTTTGATCTCTATCTTTACCTGTTTCGAACTTAATTTTTATTTTTGGTTTCATTGTGTTGATATAAAAATTGTAGAACTAAGTTTTCTTCATTGTATATAGTTAACTATCTTCTTTTGCAAATTGTTTTGTACACACACCTTTACAAAATTGCATTGTGTTGGCCCATTATGAATGCCCTCCATTTTTTAGTTTGACCTATTATTAATCAAATTGTATTGACTTTTTTGGCATCATAGGAGAATTTTGGGTCACCAACCATGCAATTTGTTTGGAGCACACTTCAATAGAGAAATAACTACGAACGAATTTCCTGCAATATTGTTTAATGGTTATGTTTTTATCATTGTTATATAACACTAAATTGATGCTTGCTCGAGAGATAAAAAAGGGTGACTCAGTTATTGTTTACGTTAATTCTAATGGTAAGGTGACTGTTCTCAATGGTAGAAGTGGTTCTCCTCCCGAGTCATTACCAAAGCCTGAGGTAGAGCCGATCGCTATTTAGAAAAAGTCCCATCTGTGTTGGTCTTTACAAAAGTGTTATTTCTACTGCTGCTTCTGAATTAGGATTTGGTTGTAAATGTGGGGAGTTTTTTTGTATTGATTGGTAGCAGACTGGAGGCCATTATAGTTGAAGGCATTGTGAATTGTCTAACCACTTTGTATAAGAATCAACAGGTATCTTGATTATTTAATATCATTTTTTCATGTTTCCACTGTTTGAAGTTGCAATGCTTTGGTGAGATTCAGATAACCATCTTCATGATGTTCAATTGTAGCTGGAATGCTTTCGTTATCTCTCTGTTTTCTGCACGCTGCAATCATTTTTGTATATTTTTGTCACCACTTCTTACCAAGTTCTTATTATATCATGATGTATATATATTCTAATTCTCAACTTTCTCTTATCTGCTTTTGTAGTTATGTGCGTGCTATACACTAATTTCATTGATTGTGTCTCTATTCCTTGGAAGCTAAGACGATATCTAAAACCTGTGAATCATAGCCAATGTCTATATTCCTTGGGGAAGGAACCTGTAGCATCACTGTCTCTATTCCTTGGGGAAGGAAGCTGCAACAACAATGACTGCTATTGAAGCTCAACAACAAAGGTTGACACTCGAGTGACTTATTGCAATGGTCAAATATGTTCACTTATAATCAAGTTCGCTTTTACACATACATAATAATTAATAATTGAATTTTTTTTTTCGTTTTTCTTCACTGCTAAAGGTTGAATCAGAACGTGGCAACCATCAGAGAGTTCTTCAGACACCTGATCAACTTGAAGGCGAGGTACGTGATTTTGTTGACAATGCCTTTATTTATAATATCACATAACTTCTTTGGAGGCTTATGTGGGGTTGTTGAAATACATAAGAAATCCTACAAATACAATTATATAAACATTGTTTAACCTTTTAATATTGGGCAGGTTGTTGGATGAGGGAGAACAGAGAAACCTATGTTGAAGACTGGGAATGCATATCACAAATATAGTGTGAAGTGGGAATGCATATAAAAAATATAGTGTGAAGCGTAATTGTTGGCCTAAGGTTTAGGGTATTGCTACACCACTAATATAATTATCACGCCAGTACTATTTTTCGCGATTCTCCAAGAGGACGAGTCGTCTCCGTTGACAAGATGCTTCTACGGGATGTTTTTCTTGTTAGCTTATTTGTCATCATCATTGTGTTTGAGTCATATTTTTCATGTTCACGGGAAACATTGTGGTTGGTTTTGAGTCAGATTTAAAAATTCACCATTGTGGTAGGAAATGGTATGAAATCAAGATGGGGTTGGTTTTGAATTTCTCTCTTTAGTCTATTAAAAATTAAGTAAGTCCCAGAGTTTTATCTTCTGATGGGTTGAGATTTATTTGTAATATACTTGATATAAATCATTTTAGAATCAATGTTACTTTCTATCTTTGCTATGATGTTCACCATTATACAAAATCAAGACTCCTTTGTGGGTGCATTTTCATGGGTTATTGACCGATTTGGATTTCAAATATGTAACCATCATTATACACCACCTTACTCATCGAACACAATTATAAATTATCAGATTTAGCGTTAATAATAATATAGTTGATATTTTTATTTTTAATCATGATGGATTGTCTCATAAATGAAGGAAATTTTGGCCAATTTTTTTAAATTAATAGGTTCGTACCATAGGTTATTTAAAATATTATTTCTCTTTTGAGAACTAAATATGATGTATGTTCCTATCAACGACGTATATTTTTGAAAATTAGAATCGCACCTTCAGTCAAAGGGAAGTACGCTTAACTGCGAGATATTGAGGAGGAGGATGTCGGTTATCTTTTCCCCATATATGAAGAGTCTGCTCCCATATCTCGAACCCCAGACCTATTGTAGCTTTGGTGAGGGCACTTTCCATCACACCAAGGCACGACTTCATGCTTTTAAAAATTATGAACGTGCCTTCAGGCACGGGCATACCCTAGTGTGTGTATATATATATATACACACTAGGGTACCCTGAGTACAAATCTCACATCGCAAAATTTGGAAAGATAAATCATACTGGTAAGGTCAACTCTGAGTACAAATCTCACATCGCAAGTAATCTATGTCGTACCGCCCACACATTATCAAAAATCCCCCATTGATGTTATACGCCAAGCCTCACCATATAGTTTCAACTGAATTGAATTTAAAATTTTCGCAATCTTCCCTATACCATCCCCGTGACAAAGTTTGGGAAAAATTACCCTTAATCATTAAGTAAATACATCTTGAAGTCACAACCACTACGTTCCGTAATCTAAAAATACTTACTGTTTCACAATTATGAAAACTACTACAATCCAACCATCCAGGGTGCCCATACACCCTTCTATTAAAAAAAATGGATATGGTTACCCACATAATACCTAACTTATTTCCACTCCCAGCATTTATTAGTTTCATGCGTGGGGTGTCTTGCAAGCGAAATCCAAACAATGAGCCCCCCCGATACACTACTACCTAAAGTAGTCGGTCATCGAAACTCCTCAGGTCCTTAGTCAATAGTTTATAACCTCTCTACAGGTTATATCAATTTCAAATAGAAGTCTACTCATCTATTTTCTTATTAAAGACAAGGTGTTGATTATAGTAGTACATACGTTCTCATATACCACAAGTCAATCCATGCCGATAGTCACATCATGTTCGTACATGCCCAAAGTAAGTAATTCCGTGATAAAAATCAAACCCACATAATGGCATGAAAATATAGGTGTCCCACACTCCTCGGGGATTCTACGTAAATAACAGTGCCAAAGGCTAAGTTTAGTAACCCTATTGTCCACACAATATTAATTGCTACAATAAATATGAGATCCTCATGTAAATCATTATGCGCCTAATAACTCCTTAGATAGGAAATATACCCTCAATCGCGGGTGGTGGTTGACTCCACTATTATAACTTTGCTCCGATGAGTCAAGATAAATTTTTACCCCAAATTTTAAGTTCTAGTTAACCACACTCCACTATATGTCCAAGACTTTGAATATATTTCCTTCGTTAGGTAACACACACAATTCCTGCATTTCAAGAACTTCTACTGATGACTCTCCTCAATTTTCCATAATAGGGGTGACCTCGACTACGGCCATCATACTCGAACATACTTCATAACCTCCTAAGTACGACCTCTGCTACACGTCCAAATGCAAATAATATTCACTAAAATATACGTTATAGAAGGAGAACGAAATCTCACCAAGGAAATCAATAATCCTAAACATAGGACTCCACATCAAAGAATGCTAAGCTGAAAACATAGTAAGCCGTACAGACCCTAAAGGACACCAGAACCTGATGCTCTGATACCACCTGTAACACCCCGCCTAATTAAATATCTGGTGTCCAGTCCCATACCAAATTAAAACAGAATACACAGTTGGATCATTCTTATCATCACTGTCGAAAATATTTACAACTCACCCAATACCCAATTAAGCTGGTGTTAAAAACTTTCCAAATTTTAATTCAACAAAATCCATTTTTAGTTTACAAATAACACTACACATATTACTCTACAACACTAATAAATGAATAGAGAACACAAAAGAATTTAAATGCAATTGGAATAAACATTGCTAAATAATAATCCAATACAGTATTCCCAATAATATTAAATGTATGAAAACGACACGAATACAAGAGTATTTGACTCAGATAGAAAAAAGATAACTGAATTCCTATGAGCAACATGCCCTAACCAAAAGAATACTATGAATCAAATGAAGATAGGTGTCTAAGCAATACTCCATAGCTCCATAGCTCATCATAATTCCCTAAGGTTGGCATCCCTGCTGCTGGACACCTGATATAAAAGGTACAATAGAAAAGAAAATATGCAAGGAAACGGGTCAGAGCCCGATGTGAAAATGATTTTGAAAACATCAAGTATTTAACAAGTGCAATAAAGCATTTATTATGTACATGTTAGTATCCAACTCTCACTTACTATTCTCACCTCTCATCTAGAGTGCACACTTAACGTTTCCTATTAACCTCCTAGTTAATGGTTCCATTTCACTAATTTCCATAATATGATTCCATTCCATATCATAACCCCGTATGTCCCACACCATACGTCGTATAACCATTCATATACATTTCTCATTATAATGAATCGTTTCTCATTAATATGAATTAAGCTCTTCAATAAATATTCATTAACTTATTTTAATTCTTTTATCAATTCACCGTTATCTACAATTATCACATAGTAGATGTATTTAACCACTATATACAATCATTTATTATATATATACACATATATAATACGGCACCCTGAGTCACGACTTCGGTGCATGCATTACTCTGCTATCACGTCCTAATATCGCAGGTCGCCGAACAGGTGACAAAAGGTTCGGTCAGGATTCCTCGAACCACAAACAACACACAAATTGGAGGCGAACATAGTTATCGTATCCATGGGTCACGCACATACCTACGTACCCACATTTAGCAGACTTATCAACTCCCCGATAAGTCTTTCATAGACCTATGTTCTCGAGCGACAAATCAAAGATCCCATGGATTCATAAGGATATGACTGCCCTCACGCGCAAACCTCCCGTCGATAGCATGTAAGCTAGGTATGTCATACACATAAATCATCAATCAATCAAATAGGCATTATCATCTACCTATAATATAATATCAACAAGGTAATCACACTACCCTAAGATACTTCCCATACATAGCATTATATCTCTTTAAATCCTACGTATTAAAATATTATGGCTTCACTTCTTAATTTAATCACCCTAGAGTCTCACTCATTACTCAATGTTCAAATAGGTTTTCCTCAATATATTTATTCAGTAGAAAATCACTAATATCCTACTGGTCCATATCATCTTATCTCCCGAATTACTACGAATTAAACTCCCCTTAAATAGGGTTAAAATCGATTGTTTCACATCTTCTATCAACTAGGATTGAATACCATCACCACATGGCTCATAGTCTATAGTGTTTCATTTACACTATATGACTTATCAACAAAATCAACATCCTTGCATCCTATAACATCTCTTCACTCCCGATGTCATTAAGGTTCATGCGCGGAGCGTCTCGCAGAGAAATCCAAACAAGGAACCCCTCCAATACACTACTACTTAACTTTGTCGGTCATGGAGGTTCGTCAACTTCAAATATGCAACCGGGATAACCTTATTCCCTCTTTCAACCAAATGTGGTCTGAACGCCCATCTCTATTAAGGAGCCATACCACTAAGCTCTTGTACTACACTGAGTCCTTGCGCAATCAATAATGAGCTTAAACTCAGTCCTTGATGCTCAAATTGTAACCCTAAGACTACCCAGTTGTTATATTAAATCTCCCCTACTCGAACTATCCTTAATCCTCATGCATACCAATTAGAATCAAACACATGAATCTAGCAACCTAAATTTCTTCCCAATTTAATTATCATAATTCTAATCAATTAAATCCCAATCACATTAATTCGATTCTTATCTAGGGCTGACTGATCTTCTCTAAATCCCATTATATCCAATTAATAATCACCAAAGATTTAGAAAATTTTTGGGATAAGAACTAGCATTAAAAGAAACAACTTCAAAAATTCTGGGGAGGTCGATCGATCGAAGCAGGGGGTCAGTCGATTGATCGCCCAGATAACAACCCAGTTTTCTACATTTCTTCTACTACGGGTTTCATCACTTTTAATCATTCAAACCTTCCTATTAACTTTCCAAATTACTTACAAACCTTACTAAATGATATATCAACATATGTGAATGATTTCTAATGCTCTAAACATCCTAAAATCATCAAGAGTTTGAATTAAAAGCATATGTTTATCCTCTTTTTGCAGAAAATTATAAACATGATATCTTCAAGAACACACCATAGATTCTAAGAATTTCTTCAACAGATTTATGGTTATTTCGTGGATTACTATCTACCTTCAACATGAGTTTGATTCCTATAAACTTCCATTTTTCAGAAATCTATTAACAACTCTTCTTTATCTTCCAAACATGAAAAATCCCATCTTTTTATAACTATTCTAACATGGACAATATGCGAACTTAAATTTTAATCATCAAATACTTGCCTCTAATGAAGATCTGATCCTTTGGAGTTAAATAACATAGGCGGTTCTCCCTTTCTTCTGCCAACTTCGGGTAGTGGTGGCCTTTGACCTTTGGTTTTCCTCATTTCCAAGCAAGCTTCTCTCTTCCCTAGCAACCTTTCACTCTCTCAAGGAAGATGACTTCTCAATTTTGTGTAGAAGAGATGAAATGAACCCACGTACAATTAATCTCCAAATACTTATAATAAGACAAAATCCGAAATCACTATTCATCCCCTTGTAAAAATGACCAAAATGCCCTTTTTGGGTGTCTTTTCATTTCCAAATGAACCGATACTCAAAACCAACATCCAAATAGACTTTTCTGACTATTTCAACCCTTTCGGGTGCAACGACGCAGTCAAAATGACTATAAGGTTGAGTCCCGACACGTCCCATACCGCGTCCGACTAAAAATTTAAATTACGGAATTAATAACTCACCGCAATATAACATCACATTCATATATTACCTAAATATCTTTAAGTAATATTCAGAATCAATCATTTTAATATCCACAATTCGGATAAAACCCAAATGAATTAATTTATAGTAAAATACAATTAATCCATTAATTTAAAATATAACACATTTTAAAAGTCATTAAAAATCATGGGGTATTAGAACTTAGTGATATTGCGAGTGAAGTAGTATACGACTCCTTTAAAGATGAGGGAGTCAATGATTAGGCTTATGAGTATATGGAGAGGGTTTGAGTGTCCCTGATATATGCTCTGGGTTCTTTGAAAATCGAGGACTAACAATGCCGAGGAATAGTGCATTGGAAATAGCTCTTTTGGTATTTGGTGTGAGATGTTATACGCATAAGCCTTAATAAACCTCAGGAGTGGAGAAACATCGTTGGATGCTATGATATCGAATTAAATGATAATTATTGAAAGCGTGGAGAAAACACATTGAACTGGGAGATATTACGAAATAGGGTCAGTGAAGTCGAGAAATGCTATGGAAGAAACACTCGAAAGAACTTTTTCACCACAAGTTGATGGGTGGGACATTATTGAAAAAATTAAATAATAATTGGATGGGTGATAAAAAAAATACCCGAATGATATAGCTAGGCAGAGAATACGGGGGCCAAATTTGAGATAAGTATGTTACATATGTGATGTTGTGAGTTTTGTGCAAATATGCACTGGTTATAGGGTGTATGGGTGCCCTGGGTGGAGCAGAGTCTCACTTAGTTAGATTCCTAGCAGCTTGGGGAGAAAATGCAAAGGCCATGATTTTAGGTATATTTTGAAAAAAAGGGGAGTAATATGTTCCTCGTAATATGAAATATTAGGCGTATGGATCAGTAAAGAATAGTACATAGTGGAGTTGTCTTCAAGTTACACCATTTAGGAATGGAAAAAGTTTGATCTAAGGTTATCAACTAGGCTATGGTAATTTTGATGTTGCCAGTGATGGGATTGATGAGCATGAGTGATAAAATTCACATTTGGGACATCCAAAATTATAGAGAGTTCAGGGTTTCCATCGAGTTTGCAGAATGGATTGACCAGAGTGGAATATTCGTTATTTTGGAGTGCGATATAATATCAAGTAGTATACCCAACTTTTCTCTTAAATAAAATAAGTGAAACGAAACTAGGTGTTGTCCAAAATTGTTGTGAATTAGGACAAGACCTTTCAGTACCACCTCTAATATAAAGTGTTAGGAGGCGATGGGGATGAAGTTGCATATTGTTCTAGACATGTCACCCATAATACAATGGTATACAAAAAAGACTAGGTTGTTGGAGGAATTGAGAAATTCTTAATTCCATATTTTTGGGTGTTCACAGAAGTATTATTTACCACTAGTAGAGTTACGTGTGATACCTCATGGAAGTTTATTATCTACGTAACATGTTTTGAGACTTTTATGGGGAGATTTTGTTATCCACCCTTTGGTTGATAAGAAGTGGGGAGTAACAAGCTTGTAGGTCCCGAAGTGATTTATGGTCCATCGATAAGAATTGAGTAAACCGCATCTTTTCTAGATAACTCAGAAACATAAGGAGAATTAAGTCATTGGGAGTTAAGGGTTTGAAGTCTGACATGAGTAGTCAGGGATTATTGTGGGTATTTACCCTGAGGAGAGTCACGAGTTTGGCAACAAGAAATTGGCACCCATAAAGGTGGGGCCTTTTCTAACATAGAGATAATAGAGCCGATGGAGCACAGGCTCTTCCTTTGAGGCACTATATGGTCGGAGACCATTGAGTTCGAGATTGATGACCATGAGTTAGTTAGGGTGTCTCCCATGAAAGGGGTCATGAGGTTCAGAATGATAGGGAAGCTAACACCGAGATTCGTGGCGCCTTTCTCTATCATTGAGAGGGCAAGACCTGTAAATTATAAACTTGGTTTGCCAGAGCATCTTCGGTGGATACACAACGTGTTACACGTAGCATCATTGACAAAATACAAGAGAAGCGAGAGGATTTTTGGCACGACCCACATGAGGAGATTGACTTGTAGCAGACGTGTCATATAAAGAGAGACCCGTATCTATTTTGGATCGTATTGAGCGCAAGTGGTCTAAAGTGGTACCAGTAGTGAGAGTATAGTGGGGTCATCATATCGTTATCGAGTCTACTTGGGAGAGGGAGGATGATATGCACGAGTAGTATCCAGAGTTATCTTCTGCAGTTATGACCTAATTTCTAGGACTAAATTCCTTTGTAAGGGGGAAGTATGTAACACCCCGTATTTCGTGCATTTAAAATTTAATTAATTCGGCTAATTCTAAATTTCTTGTACATCATAAGTTAATTGAATTAATTACTATTAGTGTTTATTAAATATTAATCTGGAGAGTAAATGTTTAATATTTATAGAATTTAATTTATTGAGTGAATAGTAATAATTTATTTATGTCATAACAAGTCATAGTGACATGACATTACCTTATCTCAACTGGGAGTCGGGTACAAACTATATTGGGGTCTAGATAAGGACTTTTAGTAAAATGATTTGGACAACAGTTTTGAGTGCACGGTTGATTCTGGATAGGCCGAGATAGTCATAAAAGAGTATCCAGGGGTGGTGAATGGGTCTCAAGATATTTCTAGGCATACCCATGTCCACACGGGAGTGTTTGGGCCATTTTAATACAACCCACAAACCGAAAAACAGGATTGGCATAATAAAACCTGAAAGTGAGAGGGTGTGGAAGCTAGAAATAATTTTAGAAAACCTATGTAGGTGAGAAAAGAGGGAGAAATTGGAGAACCCTTGGGAGCTAAAAGAAAGAATAAGTGTGTGTGTTCTTCATCAAATCACCATCTACACCAAAGGAATTCAGACCCTAAGAATCTTATAAGGTAAGTGGTTAAACTTGTGTTTAAATTAATTTGAGCCTTCAATTAATATCATAGTGGGTGTGATAAAAACAAATTATTTTTGGTGGGGTTGTTATATAAATTTGGTTTCCAATTTATGGAATATTACGGATGAATTATTTATTATGGATGATAAATATTTCATATGTATTGTTGAGGAATTTAGACATATGAATTTACATCCAGTGGTGAGATTGTTACACTACTGATCTGTGAGACCAATTTAACATAGAGTTGTTATACACTTTGTGAGAATTGACATATAAATTAGGAATAATTTATATATATTGTAAAGCATTTGGGAACATCATACTAAATCTCTTATTGGTTTACAAGATTACATTAAGGTTGGGACTTAAGGTTTAGGTTTGGTGTTAATTTTTTAAAGGTTTACAATTGAAAAAATCAGGGAAATAAGGTTTGAGCTTCTTATCCATGGCGGATGAACTGAATGAAGAAGAAGAGAGAGAAAAACCCAGGGGTCGTTTGAATGACATGGGTTCTCATTCGCACGATTTCCCTTGTTGTTAAAACGACATGGTGATTCGTTTGAACGTTGCATCGCCTCGTTCGAGCGATGTGGTGAAATTCGTCGATTGTCATTTGCTTCTATTATTTGTCGTGATACTTAATTGAGGGGTTGAATTAACGACAGTAGGTTCAACGATTTTAGCCTTTGTTTGTTTGAGGCTTTAATGGGACAAACAATACAGTGTTATATAGGATTTAATATTGTTGAAATATGAACATTAAACTAAGAACTGTGTCAAACTTATTAAGGGGAATTTTGGATAATAAATTCTGAATATTAATGTACGGGCCAAGTGAATGAGTGAGTTCGAGCAGTTTGGTTGAGTGACACCTAAATAAAGAGTCGGGACATAGACTTGGGTATATTTTAGGCTAGTGCTATGGGATTTGGGTACGAATTAACCGGGTTTAAATTATATATATATATATATATATATATATATATATATATATTTACGTGCTTTATAAATATTTGTGTGAAAAATATTTATAAGAATACATACCCCTCTAATGCTATCACAGCATGTCGCGCGATATGGGTGAAACCCCTGGCTTGAGGAGCAGGGTGAGTAAAATCCACAGGCCATAGTCATCCAGGATTTTATTGTGTGATTTATTTTCAGTGGTGAACCACTTTTGGGTATGATTCGTTTTCACTTCCGGTGAAGGAACTATGGCCTCCTCCGCTACGTTTTTTTTGTTTCACTTATTCGGGGAGATAACTGAGTCGGGTTGTCCGGGTGTATGAGTATACTTAGGGTGATAGCATTGTAAAGAACATATGGTTAGTTTCTACTCGGGAGGATGGTTATATATCTATGACACACGTGTGAATGTTGTGATATGATGATACGTATATATGGTGCAGATAATTATATAGGGGTAAAATACAAGAAGTGAACTGTATTAATTATATACGACTAGTGAGAATGTTATATGTACTAAAATGAAAAATGATTAGTTAAGTTAATATTATAAATAACTTCTAAATCATATATTAGACATAATCGAGCTATAGTGTGACATGAAGGACTTATAACAAGAACTAGTTACGGGGTGGATGACTACGTGTGTTGCAAAGACAAGCGTTAGGTGTGCACAATAGTTGAGGGGCGAGCAGGTTCTCAAGGGAGTGAAACCCTTGCTTAAATATGAAAAAAAGCATGTAACATGTGGGAAATTAAATGAATATTCATATACAAAAAGCATAACAAACATGTATCACATATACAAAATGCATAACAAGCATGTATCACGGGAGAACAAACTACTGTAAAAGTTTAAAATGCCAAATAAAAGGACCAGAAAGCTCCCAAATATTTACATGTAAATCATTATCATCATTTACATCTTATTAGTCTAATAATAAGTCATTTTATCTCTCATGTGATATCTATTTCAAACTTTCATTTATTTGTCACATTTTCTCACTTATTTTTTTCTCTCAAAACTTTTGAATTGTCTCACTAAAAGATGCCCAAAGCCCACAACCCTAACACACTTTTATATATCATTACTTAGGTTGGAAATAACGTTAATCCCTTTAAAAACATGTTAAGATTTTTCCTTCACTCTTCTCCCCTTCATTTTCCCATTTAACCTTTGAAATCCGCTCATCAATGTCTGATTAAGTTGGCTAAATACTCGTCAACCAATTAATATTATTTCTTAAATAATTATTTATGATTTTTAATTAAAATAAACTGAAATAAATGTTAAATTAGTACCAATATGATTTATGTCATCTTCTTCACTCAATTTCTCTCAATTATACAATATAGGCGATTAAACTAGGACACTAGCTATTACTAATGGAAATATAACAAATTTCCATTTAAAATAAATTATTTTATTATAAAAAATAACCTAACATATATCCAAATTATATCCTGTATAATTTACAATACTGAAAACTAAAAATAAATATTGATATCTACATGTTTTAACGGGTAATGTATAAACTAGTTTACAAAATTCTATCTAATAAAACTTATGAAAATTGCACAAAAATTCAAGTTAATTAAAATATGTTCATAAAAATTGTTTCATACATAATTTAAACGAAACCACTACACTCATGTGAATGAAATGAAAACCTCGTTCGAGAGAAACAGTGAAACTCATTTGAATGACATATAATACTCGGTCCAACGAGTTTAAAAATAAAAAATATTTTCTTTGAAAATTCATTTTTCAAAAATGGCAAAAATATAACTTTGAACACCCAAATATAATATCCGTGGATCAAACACAATATATATTCATACATTTATTGAGATATCATGGATGAAGAAGAAACTAGGTATAAAACTCATCATATATTTGATGTCGCTTTAACTTAGCCACTACAGTCTTCAAAATGAATCATAGTCTGGAAGGATAAACTGAAGTCAAATTCCATCCTATTACTCAAACGGTTTTTTCCAAACGTAATAAAGCCAATAAACATTACAAATGAACTTGATGTGAAATTTTCCATTACATAAACTTTCCAGGACATTTTAAGTGAAGATTCAAGGATTTTCAGGAAATTTTGGAAAAGGATTCATGGGGTTTCAAGTTCTTTTTCTCTCCCACTTAAATCAAGTTTTTTTGGTCCATTTTAGAAAATTACTTGACTACTCCTATCCTTTTATATATAGATCGTCACATTTCGCCAAAAACCAATATTAGGCCTAAAATTGGTTTGTAATATTATGGTCTTGAGATACATTATGTTATGAACTTTTTTATGAAATTGGAATATGAAATCCGTTGAGGATTTGAATTTAGCCTAAATTGATTTATGAAATGTGAAATGGAAAAATTCACTACCAGACTTGCATGTTATTAGGGTTTGATATTGATATTTGAATTACGTCAATTAGAATTAAAAATGGGTAGTTAAGACTTAATTGGGGTTTAATAAATGTTATTAATGAATAAGTTAAATAGGGTTGTACTTCTAGCTTTATGAGTGGTAACTTTAGTTATAAATGTCCAATTAAACTATTTCAAAGAATGTTATTTAATAGTTAGAGTTTAATTCCTAATGTAAATGCATGAATTTTGAATAGCCCCATGCTGATAATCTAGAATTATAATGAGAATCTACTTTAACTGGTTAGGCTCTTGGAAAATAGAAATTTAACCTAATTAAATACGAAATCGATTAATCCCTTGATTACTATCCTTATTCTTTTGGTAGAAAGTAGATTTGTAGTTGGATTATAAAGTACAAAATTAAGTTTATTTCCTTATGTTTGTTTGGCGTTATTTTTTGTTATGTTAGACGGTTGTGGTTGAAGGGGGAAATTGGATACTTAATACCTTTTCTTTAAAAAAAATACACGCTACTAATTCTTTAACTAATATTAGTCTTTTAATGACTTCCCTATCTAAAGTAAAGTGTATCATGGAGGTCCCTTGTTTTCATTTCATTTATGAGATGTTCCATGCATAGAGTCTAGAGTCAGGTTGGAGTGAGGACTTAAGGAGTCTTATATATTAACATGTCCCTTTAATTAAAATATTTAGATTGATGAGTAATCCTATGATAAATATATCCTCGTAAGTGATTCGAGAATCCTTTTAAATGTTAATGAGATAATGTAACGAACTGTTTAGGGTCTAGTTTAGAATATTTGAAAGCATGATATTAATGAAAAGTAATAGTGTTGGGAAAAGTGATAAACTAAATCTGAAATATGGAACGGTAATAACTTGTTAATTATATTGGTTTAAATGAGGGTTTAAAAAGAATGTGGGTATGGTCGTGAGGCGATAAATAAAACTCTTACATGTGTGTACTGAGGAAGCCAGGTGGTTCTTATCCCGATGATTCCATCACAAGGTACTAAACTATCAACATGATGATATGTGGTTTTGTAAATACCCGAAAGATCGTATGTGATACTAATTCAAATCAACTGGCAAAAATCAAATCACAAACTTATTTAATTAGAGTCAATATATGAATCAAATTAATTCATCCCACAAACAGAAATATCTACGTGCATGCATGTGTTAAACCAACATAAATAAAATATGCGAGAATTCAGGGAAAATCCCGGAAGGGAAAAACCTTTTTATTTCACTATAATTGTAAATCGCAACTTACACGGCTACAATGAAATACATTTGTTTGACACACAAATACCCGCCGGCATCGGTCGCCGTCATCAACGATGAATTACGTGCAACAATCCATAAGAACTGCATTCCTATCTCAACAAAGATCCACATGCAGCGAACCTTAAAGATCTCAGCCTTAAATCAGCAAAAAGACTCCCTCAAGTGATCCTCAATGACACGCAACCATATGATGTATAAAATCTCTCCACAAATATATGAACAGTAGTAAGATTGTGTTCTAGGGTTCCAAAAGATTCACAAAAGTATATGGGAATTTTGGTGAATCAAAACTGAGTTTTTGAACTACAAAATATGAAGAGTTGTTGAATATGGACTCTAAAAAATGTCTCTCAAAGTCTTAAACAAATACACTAGGGAAATAGATATATATGAGATATTGGAAAATATAAGGCGACGTAAAAATTTATCAGGTCTGGACCGATTCATTTTTTTAATTATCAGATCGGTCCGGTTAGACACAATTCTCTGTACATAAATGCCATCCGGATCCTTTCGTTTTTCTTCTTAAATGGGTTGGACCGGTCTGTAAAAAAATATTTCTTCCTTAAATCGCGTCATTCTATAAAAACATTTTAGTAAAAATTTTGCAACACTAAAATGAAACCTTAAAGAACTTATAACCCAACCTTACCAACGTTATTTTGTCGAGGCTTTGTTGAATATTTCTTGACATTCGAATCCATCTTGATTCTTGTATGATCTTGAACATTCCATCGACGGTTGTAGCGGTATACGACATAATAACATGTAAGTGAACATGAGAAAAATGTCCATACAAATCTCTCCCTATGTCTATGCCGGTACAAAATAAAAAAATCCATATAATCAACTTAAAATTACCTTTACAAAGCTACCCTCCCAGAAATATTAGTGGAAAGATAAATTATCAAGTCTTCAAAACTTTTGCTTCAACAATCAATTTTTCAAAACTTCAGGCTTTTCTTATTAGGGTTTGTAACATAATGATCTTCTATTGTACCTACACATATGAGACAAAGAAAATACCTCGTGACGTATCGAGTTTGAAACGATATAAGCACAAACATGAAAGCATAATCAATTCTCCCCCAAACTTAAACTCCCCCATAAAGTCATAACTCATTCTCCCCCTTTTTATTTGTCCGAAATAGACAAGGAAAAGAATAAAAAAATATAAATCAAATCGAGGTGTCATGGTAAAACGAGGCAAACAAATTATTTTTGATTTTTCATATTTTTTTATAAAAAAAAGGCAAAAAATTGATGTTACAAAAATTACACACCATGTGTTTTCACTAAGACAACCAAATCATGGAAATGGAATGAATGAGTGTGAATAAATTCAATAGGAAAATCGACTCAATCATGACATGTGTGCAAGATGCATAAGTGTACTCCTAATGAATGAACATCAAAATAGTCCTTATGTGTAAAAAATATTGAATTTAGATGACATCGTCTTAATCATATCAACAAATCAAAGTATAAATGATTTAATGCTTTTTCATTAAATTCAAGGACGTGCAAACTTCTTAAATTCCATCCTAACTCACTCATTAAAAGATAATGCTTTTTATTTTTCTTCTGAGGTGATGAAACTAAAATCTATTAGCCCCCTTTTTGGCATAATTTTCTTTTTATTGCCTTTCAATTTTTTCGGGCTCTTTTAAACCTCATTGGACCCCGGATAATTCAATTCTTCACTTTTTAGGTCCATTTAAATGGTGGCTTTATCGCAAAGGAAAAAATAAAATACCTTTCGCGACCCTTTTTCCTTTTTTTAGAGTAAATCACACATACACACAAATGGTTCATATCATGCACTACTTTTTGTTAAATTTTACCGCATTTGGTTCGTTATATAGACATAATTGAGATGGAAACACTCAACCAACATGTGATAGATAGGCATAAAAGTCAACCAAATACATGCATGTGTGCAATAAAGGACATTATGAGTCAAATATGTAGGTAGCAACATTATATCATCTCAAAGACTCCAAACTTTATAAAGCACATGAATGACACAATATATTATCTTAAAAACTCTATTAAATAGTCACATGGATATGGAATTATGTTGTGACTCGGTCATCCTAAATGTCCATTCACATATGGTGTAAACAAAATACGAAGATCTTTTTTGATTTTTCAAATTTTCTCAAAAAACGAAAATCTTTTTGTATTTTCCCCAAACTTTATCAAAATAAAATCTTTTTTGTTTTTCAAAAAATGTATCAAAAGGAAAAATATAAATATAGAAATGATACATACTAGCAATAGGCAAAAAATTGCATCATGTAAAACATCCTATGCTAGCAAATAGTCCAAATTAAATACCGGGCGATCACTCCTGTACCAAATTAATATAGGAGTCGCATAAGGTTCATTCTTAGCATCACTGTCGAAAACCAAATTAATTACTAATAACCTATTAGGCTGGCATCAAAATTTTACTTAACTAATCTTTTTAAACAATTTTGAATTAAAACATTCACACAGTTTGAATAAATCAAACTGAAATGAAATGAAATAACCGAACATTCGATTTACCATAATACAACCATAATAAATGGCGCACTCAAAGGCGGTAAAAGAATAAATAAATGAAATTGGGCTTCTGCCCGAGTGTTTATACAGTACCTCTTATCTAGATTACAAGGATAAAAGCGTCTACAGTGAATTTGCATGCATCCACAACTGTTGTAGCAGACGTCTGACTCGAAGGAATCATTTTCCAGGCATCACTGTGTCTGGACACCTATGTATATATATATATATATATATATATATATATATATAGAGAGAGAGAGAGAGAGAGAGAGAGAAAGAAAAAAAATAGGAAAACGGGTAAGAGCTCGAGTTGTAAAAATATTTTGCAAGTGCATAAATGCTTATTTTAAAAAGAAAATAGGTTTTGTCTCATATTTAAATTGGTATCTGACTCCCATGAGATACCCCTCACCCCTATTCTAATAGTGCACACTAACGCATTCTTTTAAAACATCCTAGTTAAGATACCCCGCCTAACTAATCCAATTCACCCGTTAGCTAGAAAACTCGACAACTCGAGTACTAAGGCCTAAACTTCTCTCCCTTCTCAACACTGCACTGCATTCGTGCATGGAGTGTCTTGCGAAGCGAAATTCAAACAAGGAACCCCCCCGATACAGTACTACTCAGCAGCGTCGATCGTCGAGATCCATTAGACCCTCAGCACATGATGTATGTATAAGACTCATATAAACATGTAATAATAATATATATATTCATACTAAATCTCCATATTCATTGTCATATACATCCGGATCTAAATTTCCCAAAAAGGGGAAAAACATGCCTTATTAGGCTTTTACTTTATATGCCTGAGTGTACTATATGATGGCTTGTCTTCATATTCAAACAATATACTATACTCATCCAGTATATAATTATACCTATTGCACACATAAGTATAATAACCATCCCAACGAGCTATAACTCGAGGATGTGATTTCTCAATGCTATCATCTTCTAGGGCATCAGTCACATACCATCAAGGGGATCACCGGTAGGGCTAAATATCTCCTACTTCGTGGTTATAGGTCACAACGTATGGGAAGCGATCATAGTTCCTCCCCGAAAATGAGACGAAACATACCCACCACGTCTCACCCCTAATAAAAATCACACAATATAACAATGGTCCCCTATTACCTGGGGACTGTATGCTCCTTTCTCCTCAAGCTAGGGGCCTCACCCACATCGCGCAACTTCCCATGATAGCATTAGAGGGGGTATGCTTCACATATATATACCATCCACGCATAGGTATATATACATATCTGTACCATATCATATATATATACCGGAGTCACATCGTTATATATATATATATATATATATATATATATATATATATATATATATATATATATATATATATATATATATTACATCATTCCTCAAATATATACATGGCTAAAATGGCCAAACTCATAATAATATTTAAGTATCTTTCTACTTAAATATGCCTCACACCTTAATCGTTGTTTGGGATTGATATTCTCTCCAAATATCGTGATTCATAATCGTATGATAAGTATACTCTCAACTTCCCTTTAACCTATAACCCAAATTTCATCCTAATCGCCTCGTAGGAGTTACTCACTAATTCCATACACACTTACTTTTTCATATTCGCACGATTATTTTTCTATAATCGCTCGCTAAAATACTCCTTCAGGTGACACTCACTCCGAACATCCATAATTAAATAAGTCTTGGATTTTACCCAATTAATCCAAGGTATACATTTCAATCCAATAATAATTATTTAAAAGTCTCCTCTTATATTTCTAGAAATTCCAATTGTCTAATCCCTCAATTTATTTATTTTCTTCAAAAATATACCTTAGTGCCACACAATTATAACACTCTCCTAGGCCCTATAAGTTCCCTCCAAATGGCTGGTGATAATTTCATAGATAAATACGTATTTCCTCAAATAAATAAACTAGGAATAACTAAATGGAATTTATCCCATATAATTAACCCTAGGAAAAATTACCAAAAATCCTGAAGGGTCGATCGATCGACCCTTGGCCCTCGATCGATCGATGGCTTTAAACAACTTTTTCTCCGAGAAGTTGTTTCGGACATTAAAGATTCTCCCAAGCTTTTATCTCCTTCGCCAACGTTCTCTAACCTCAATCAACGACATATACACATATAAAAAGGTTTCTAAACATCATAGATCCCAAAACCAACAAACGATTTCAATAATTTCCTAAGTTTCTCGAATTGGATATAATTCAGGGTTTACTCGTTTAACTTCCAAATACCTATTTTAATTCACAAAAACCCATACCAAAAATCTTTGTGGTTTATCACTACCAACTATAATATGAGATTTATGCTTTAAACGAAATAAGAAAGTAAATACTTGCCTCGTGGATAAAATCGGACGATCCTGAGTTCAGTCCCGTGGAGTTTTGTCGGAACCTCCATTTTCTTCCTCTTTTCTCTCCTCCTTTCCTCTCTTGTTTCTTTTCTTCCTTTTCTTTCCTTCTCCCATCCCTTATACAGGGAGAAATAAGGCTTTATCCCTTTAAACCCAAAAATGATTCGTTTACTCAACTACGAGTTCCTTTTAATCCCAAAAATTCTCGAAGCCTAAACAATTCCTCCGGATACTCTATTCTAACTATCTCGGCCATTCCGAGACCAACTGCGCAATCGGAATTTCCATCCGAGGTACTTGACCACAATTCACTATTTTAATCCAACACTACTTAATGTGGGTTTTCCCATTAAAATATCATTCTTTGTCGCTTTTCCCAACGACGACATATAATAAAATACTTCGAATCATTTACTTAATCCTAAAAGTAAATATAACATACATAAAAAATCATTAAATCCTTGAAAACCTCAAAAACTACTATTCATGATAATTTCTTAAATTCCTAAATTGCACTTAATTATTAAATTTAATTTCCCTTAAAAGTGAGGGGTATTACATACTGCCCACTTACAATTAAATTTCGTCCTCAAAATTCAAATACAACCGATGCTAACAACACTAACCGAGGATCGCTTCAAATCCTAATGCCTCAAGGGGAACGATACTAACCCAATGGTTCTCAACCATACACTCATTTAGCATTTACCTCTAACTAGGTTTATATGATACTATATTGCTACCACAGTCGTAAGGTGACTCTAATAACGTCACATCGCACCCATTGTTTCTAGTGCCCCAAGTAGAAAAATAAGCCTACAGCCTCCGCTCTAACGTCCAAACACGATTCTAAACGTCCGCTCGTCTACATCTAACGACGTTCCTTTCGACCCATACAAATTCCACTTATACTGCCTGACGATATAATCTTCAACTTATATACTATACCTCTTCCATATCAGACGGTATATAAAACTAATTTACCAATGTGCCCATACACCTTTTTTTAACCTGTGACTGTCAGCACAACCATTGTAAACGTGACACCCGTAACACTCTCTCTAAATATGGTCCTTATTTCCTCGGTGTAATACTCACACATGGGTCCTCCCAACCCGCAAAATTCAATTCTTCTCATGGTTAATCAACCAATCTTCTTTACTTCCCAAAATTTTCCTATATCGGCGCTACCAACTCTATTGAACTTAATGCCTAATTATCCTACGATCTGTGCGTTACCCTACCCATGAGAAATGATTATAATCATAAGTATATCCTTAGTTACCAAGGCCTCTCTCAACTTCCGACATTTGCTCGGTTTCATGCATGGGACATCTCACAAAGCGAAATCCAGACAAGGAACCCTCCCGTTACACTACTCCCTCGCGTCGTCGGTCACCGAGATATAACGGCCTAAGGCACATCAGTGGAATGCCCTAAATCCTGCCTCACTAACCTACCCACGTACATCTACCACTCCACCCTTCATCTTGGAAAAAGGAAAGTCTAACTAATCAAGGTGCCTACTCCCTTCAAACCTGTTTTGAAACTCACACCCAAAACGTACTATATTCGAATTTTCATTCTCATCAAGGCCTAGCGATAAGATTTAAATCAATTTCCTTTACCTTGCCTCACCTATATACTTGTGATGAGAGAAACATTTTAGTGCTTTTCCATAGCACTTCCATCTCTAAGCACACCATCATCACACGACTCTCAGTCTATAATGTTTCATCCACACTATATGACTTATCCACAAAACCAACATCCTTGCATCCTATAACACCTCTCCACTCCCGGTGTCGTTAAGGTTTATGCGCGAAACGTCTCGCAAGCGAAATCAAAATAAGGAACCCCATACACTACTAAACAACTTTGTTGGTCGTGGAGGCCCGTTAACTTCGAATATACAACCGGGATAACCCTATCTCCTCTTTCAAAAAAATATGGTCTGAATTCCCATCTCTGCCCAGGAGCCATACCACTAACCGCTCGCACTAACACTCAGTCCTTGCGCAATCTATAATGAGCTTAAACTCACAACTCAATAATTACCTTGTATACTTTAAACCGTCTCTAAAAGATCGCCACACACTCAAATCATAACAATTAAACCTTTTCTTACAAAAGTTCCATCTACCCATAATAACAAAGGGGAACTCAACCTGTAACCAGGTGAGATATCGCAACAATAACCTGTTCCACTCTGGAACCGCAGACACGATAGTCTTGCAGTTATTTTCCTAGTATCGTTCCAATCAACAAAAAACATATTATACTCAGAAAAATACTATACTCGTATATCACACATAGAACGAGTAATACAAACCATATATATATATATTAAAAATATCAACACCCACTTTTATAGTGAATGAAGGAAAATATAGCTCCGCTACTGCGAAAAACACATAGACATGCACTATATTAATGTTATCGATACTACCACAAAGCTTGAATTACACACACGAATCTAGGGTTAGTGAAATACCGCGACTTTATCTAGTCACACAAAATATACCCCCGTCATCTGAGGTAAAACTCATAACGATAACTTCGCTAATCAGTCAAACCAAACTATTTTAATCGATTCCCCACCTCGGCACCCTATTCTTGTCCTTTAATTTCTATTAAGTAAGGACTACCCGTGTGGTTCTATACTCCACATAGCGACCTTTCCCCATCTCTGGCCACCCTGACCATATTAAGATTATCAGTATCTCGAACTCTATAGCCTCGATCCTGACAATTACCTACATAGTTCCCTTAACTTATTCGTTAGAAGGGGACTCTACTACCGGCTTCAATAACCCTGGTTCTATGGATACAAATTCTCCACAAGTGTTAGCAACACTTATTAAGCAAGCCTATCATCCCACTGAAGGACCCTATTCTTCATTGTACCTACCTTACTTCGGTACAAAGCTTACTTATCCTTATCACTCTTCATTCACAGTCGACATCTAACCAATCCTTATGTGAATGATCCAAACACTGCATTCTCTTCATTACAAATAAACCAAAGGAACTTGCGGTTTAAACTGTCCGTAAGATTCCTCTACGAGCAAAACATCCTGCTCCCCCGAATATGGTGACTACCGTTCCCACCATTTCAACATTGCTCCCATGAGTGAAAAATTTTCCTCAAATTTTCACATATGGTTATTATTCCATAACCTGCTCTAAGCCAAATCTCCCGAGCCTTATGCTTCCACTGAGTAAAACTACACCGACTTCATATAAATTTAAATCTCAATGTATGGTCCTTATCGAAGACCCTTCGAACTTCTTTCTAACTCAACTTTGTCGGGTAATTCAAGTTTAGCACCACTTCCTACTACAGTGGTACTTGGATACTCATGACTACTATACTCCAGTAGTCGTCATAATAAACCTTAGCAAATGCCACAAGGGGAGTGAACTCTGATGCGGTCCTAGTCCCTGACTTAACTAGCTGTTCCAGTTAAGGCCCGCCTCCTGCTGCCTTCATCACGGCCTTTCCTGGTCGCCCTTCCTCGATCAGCACAGGAACCTCAAACGAGCGAGCAAAAGATTAAATATAATCTTATGTAATAGCAGGAGAACCAAATCCCACAAGAGGAATCAACAATCCTAATTCTTGTTGCTCTATATCGAATAGAAGGCAATGCTTAAAGCGTAGTACGTTCGCACAGATCCCTAAGGACACTAGAACTTGATGCTCTGATACCATCTGTGAAACCCCGCCTAATTATATACCTGGCGATCACTCCTGTACCAAATTAAAACAGGAGTTGCATATGGTTCATTCTTAGCATCACTGTCGAAAACCAAATTGATTACTAATAACCTATTAGGCTGGCGTCAAAATTTTACTTAACTAATCTTTTTAAACAATTTTCAATTAAAACATTCACACAATTTGAATAAATGAAACTGAAATGAAGAAATGAAATAACCGAACATTCGGTTTAACATAAAAAAACCATAATAAATGCCACACTCAAAGTCGGTAAAAGAATAAATAAATACAATTGGGGTTTTGCCCGAGTGTTTATACAGTACCTCCTATCTAGATTACAAGGATAGAAGCATCTAGAGTAAACCTACATGCATCCACAACTACTGCAGCAGACGTCTGAGTGGAAGGAATCATATATATATATATATATATATATATATAAAGGGAAAAAAATAGGAAAACGGGTCGGAGCCTGAGTTGTAAAAATATTTTGCAAGTGCAAAAATGATTATTTTTAAAAAAATAGGTTTTGTCTCATATTTAAATTGTTATCGCACTCCCATGAGATACCCCGCACCCCTCTTCTAATAGTGCACACCTAACACATTATTTTAAAACATCCTAGTTAAGATACCTTGCCTAACTAATCCAATTCACCGGTCTACTAGAAACCTCGACAACCCGAGTACTAAGGACTAAACTTCTCTCCCTTCTCAACACTACACTGCATTCGCGCGTGGGGTGTTTCGCGAAGGGAAATCCAAACAAGGAACCCCCCCGATACACTACTACCCGGCAGCGTCGATCGTCGAGATCCATTAGACCCTCAGCACATGACGTGTATATAAGACTCATATAAACATGTAATAATAATATATATTTTCATACTAAATCTCCATATTCACTATCATATACATTCGGATCTAAAATTACCGAAAAGGGGAAAAACACGCCTTATTAGGCTTTTCACTTTATATGACTGAGTTTACTATATGATGTCTTATCTTCATATACAAATAATATACTATACTCATCCAATATATAATTATACCTATTGCACACATAAGTATAATAACCATCCCAACGAGCTATAACTCGAGGATGCGGTCACTCAATGCTATCATCTTCTAGGGCATCACTCACATACCATCTTGGGGACCACCTGTAGGACAAAATATCACCTACTTCGTGGTCATAGGTCACAACGTATGGGAAGCGGTCATAGTTCCTCCCCGGAAATGAGACGAAACATACCCACCACGTCTCATCCCCTAATAAAAATCATACAATTTAACAATGGACGCCTACGACCTGGGGACTATACGCTCCTTGCTCCTCAAGCCAGGGGCCTCACCCACATCGCCCAACTTACCGTGATTGCATTAGAGGGGGTATGCTTCACACATATATATACCATCCACTCATAGATAAATATACATATCTGTATCATATCATATATATACCGTAGTCACATTGTGTATATATATATGTACTAGGGTGTACCCGTGCCGATGGCACGACGATAAATTTGTTCCCCTTATATTTTTTACCCGTGTCGATGGCACGACAATAGATTTGTTACCGTGTTAAATTTGTTCCCGTGTCGCCAATAGTGAAAATATAAATATGATTGGTCATCCCATGAGAGTATGATTACGATTTTAAAATGGTGCATTTGTGCACTCGTGCCGATGGTCCAGTGAAAATTGGTGTATTTAAATTTTTTGCAAGTGGAATTTAAAAATGTAGTTAATGCCCGTTGATTCATTAAAAAGCCAAATATATGAAATCTAAGGAGAGGTTGCATGACTCGTCACTGTCATAAATTTAATCTGGCGTAACACATGACCCGATTAAATTTTACCTTGTTAACACATTTAACTTTGACATTCCAACTAAAGTCTCGACCCCCTCGTGCAACTAAAAACACATTGCAATGGGATTCATTTTTTATATACCAAACCAGTATTCTAATTCCTTAATTGAGAAAATTTGAGACTGTTAGTTCAAACCATGTATATTAGTATAATAGAATAGAATTGTGTTCATAGTATCTACTTGCAATGTTCAATGATAGGTAAATTTGTTTAGATTACTTAGATTAATTGGCACATTAATATGTTTACAACATCTTCGTGAAAATAAACACGCCTCTAATTCATCATTAACTCATCTTTGTGTCGAGATAACAGTCCTATGACATGAACACCTCTTAATCATAGGTACAATAAACCTAAATGGGTAGGATAAAAAAATGAGTGACAGACGTGACTATGTACAAAAAAAAGAGTAGCAGACATGACTGTTAGGATTATGGGTTCTCACCCCACTTGTACATTAGTTTTTCAATCTTGTTGAACTAATTTTTTTTATTCTTCACACCTTAACCCTATATTGTGATATGTTCTTTCTTTGGTAATTTATCCTCTAGCTCAACAATAGCATTAAGTATTTGACAACATTGAGATTGTTTGTGTAAATAACAACAATTCTCGAGTCTGCGTATGAATTCTTAAATGCGCGAGGCACATTTTTTGCATAGATTTATGAATTCATAATGGCCATTAGTGGTATAGTTATATTTTGAAGGATTTATCAATGCACAATAGTCGATACTCAGTACGAATTTATTAATAAAAATTAGGTCAGTGAACAATGGATAGTATGTGAGTTCCAATGACAGTATTAAAATCATCATTGAACTTTTTCGAACATATATTGAACTCCAACTACTGAACATGATCCAAAATAAAGAAAGACACTAAATGTAAATATGTTACCTTAATCGTTAAACTTTAAGTTTTGCATACTAACACAATAATTCCCAATGAAACATGATGCAACAATCGGGACCTCAAACTATTGCTAATCTTGATAATATTAGTCTAAAATTCGGCTTCAATGTTCAAACTAAGACATTATTATTTATGTATGAACCAACTAACAAATCAAAGCTTTGAGGAAAACTGAACTAAAAACCAACTTATATGTATCCAAAATTAGGTTTTCAACTCTTTCATTTTTACAGAAAGACCCAATACTCCCACCTTTACAAGTTTCTTCCCTCCACTTTGTATCCACTTTGATTTAATTTTTTAATTTTTTTAGTAGTATGGCCAACTACAATAAATTCTTAGTAAACACACACTGTGACAATACTATTTTCAAATATGACAGAGTACAGAGAGTGAGACTTTAAACCCCAAATAACCTATGAATAACCTCCACAAACCGTGACAAAACCTTGTTCAGATATGGGAAAAGTAGGGAGTTAAATAGTATGGAGAACCCTAAATAAAAATGTTTAAACAAAAAACAAATTATAAATATGGAATAGAAACCAAAAGAAAGAACCTTAAGGGGAGGAGAGAGAGAGTATTGTATACCTATAAAGTGGAACCAAAAATGGTTAAATATGCAAAATAGATAGGAAAAAAAAAGAAATTAGTTCGTAAGAATCTATAGACATTTATGAAGAAATAAAATTCAAAAAATAGAAACTCAGATCCAATTTGTACATTTAACAAATTAGAACTACCTACATAATTCATAAAAATGAAAAGGGGAAAAAAAGAACTATTGAGTGATGATAAGGTTTTTTAACACATAATGGGTTTTGAATCTCTTCTATCAAAGCAAAAATTATATTTTTTTCAACAAAAATATAAATTTATAGCCATAAATGCCTATTTAAAAAAAAGTTAAATCAAACAATAAATATATGACACCTAAAACTAAAAAATAAGAAAACCTCAAATCACACGACCTGTTGAGCTTGTTAAGTAACCTGCACAAAAAAGTTAAGGTTACAACTTACACACCAAATGGGTCCGATCTGCAAATAAAATCTAAAGCCCCCCAAACCTTATTCTAATCCCTCAAAACCATTATAAACAAAATCATATTTTAAAAGGGAAAAAAAAAGTTTAGAAATGAAAAAAAAACAAATAATGAAAAAAACGTTGGTCGTTGACGGGGTCCATCAATGGTGACGAACGGAGCCAGGGGCGGATCCAGCCCGGGCCGAAGCGGGGCGGCCGCCCCAGTTCATTTTTCAAAAAAAAAAAAAAAAAAAATTTTTTTTTGGTAAAAAATTGAACCTGGAGGTGACTTGTAATTATATTAAAAGTTCAGGGAAAAATATGTAATAAACAACAAAAAAAAAAACTTAAAATGGTGCTCTCTCTCCTCTCGTACCAAAGTAACAGAAAAATCCTATTTTCTAAAGAGTCCGTCGCTCTCTCCACCCGTTGCCCTCCACCCGCCGCTCTCTCCACCACCGCCCTGCTACTCTCCACTCGCTGCCTTGCTGCTTTCCACCCGCTGCCCTGCTCTCCATAAAATTTTTGCATCTATGTGTGTTGAAACCCTATTTCATCATTTATTTATTTTGTGTATATTTGTTTATATGTGTCTGTTTATATGTGAAATTATATTTATACTACTGAAATTATACTAAAATTATTTATACTAAAATGAAATTAAATTTATAATGTGAATTTATAAATTTATTTTGTGTATTGTTTATATGTGTCTGTTTATTTATTTTTGTGTAAATTTATATAAATTTATATGAAATTAAATTTATATGTGAAATTAAATTAAATTTGTAAATATTGGGAATCAATAGAGAAATTTTTTAAACGAAAAAGAGAAGACAATGCACCAACCGTATCTGAGCTGAGGTTCAATCATCTCCCACTTCAATCAGTGTTGAAAATAAATATAATGCCCAAAAAAGTAAAAACAACCCAAAAAATGCTCGAAAAAACTCGACCCCCCCCAAAAAAAAATCGCCTCGGGGGCTCCCGCCCCCGAACCCCCCGCAACTATTGAAACTTTCGCCCCAGTTCACACAAAATCCTGGATCCGCCACTGAACGGAGCTATTGTTTATGGTGGTGGGTCATTGATGGGGAATTTACGGCTATGGGGGTATAAAAGATGTTAGAGAGCCTCTCATTTATTGAAAACCAAAATTGGGGAGAATAAGTCATTGTTGAAACCAAAAGTAACTCATTTATTGAAAACCAAAATAAAAATCTAAAAAAATGTTGTTGAAGTGCTTTCTTTATCTCAACTCGGATCTTATTGTGGAGATGCAGATTTTGGAGATACAGACTTTATTGTTATAGACTTTATTGTTATGGAGTGAATTATTAACTGTTGGATTCATTACATATCATCTATTTCTGTAAAAACACACCAAAGGAGATGTAAAATATGGAATTCATGGCCCATATCAATAACTGTACCACCATCATCTCCACCTCATCATCGAAAATCAGATCTGAAAACATAAGATAGCAAACTACATTAAACATAAACAACACCACTATATATGCACTTACATACAACACATAAAACATAAGAAAGCAGAGGAGATAAGACGCGTAAGAAAACCCAGAAATTGAATCCTCACCAACCTTTCAAACACTTTTGAAAAGTAAAAACAAAATAAGGAAATGAAGGGGATAAGGCCATCGCATAGATAGAGTACCGTTATGTCTACTATTTATAAATAACAATTGTACAGAATTATGAACAATTAAAATAATGACAGAATAGAAACAGAATAATAGAAATGAAATACTTACTAGAATTTGCAGAAATAATAATAATAATTAGAAAGAAATCCGAGCCCTGTTGAACAGTCTCCTTCAGACAAAATTATTCCTCCAACGTGCTTGAGTTTAATGAATAATTGCCTCCCAAGATAGAACGGATTTTCGGATTTAATCAAGCAGCACAGCAATGAATAATCCCAGCGAACACAATTTATGTGTTTGTACTCAACAGAACCAAGAACATGCAATGCAGAAATGAAGAAAATAATTTTCTGGGCAGAGGAAAAAATGCAGTAGCAATTTCGGAATTTTTCAGTTCTTAAAACTGAGGGGGTAACATTTTATTTATAGTAAATGTCTTGACTGTTGGGAACAGTCAAAACCGAAATTAACTGTCAAAGCAGCTGACTCTTGGAATTAACTGATTATCAGTTAATTAAAGATTAATTAATTCCATAATTAATTAATTAAAGCCCAGAAAGTTAATTAGATTCGGCCCAAAAATTTAAGAATTTTTATAAGCCCAAGCCCGAACCGAACCGAGCCGAGCCGGCCGGCCGGACGCGCGCGTGTGGACTTTTGACCGAAAGTCAACCCGAGCATAGCTTAGGTCATCTCCCCTTCAAAGAGTTGGGATACCCCCAAGGCATCCAAGCCTTAGTCCATACTTGGGGTGTTATTAACTCATCAAAATTCCACTACTCTTCCAATGTGGGACAAGAGTTAAAACACACCCAATTCATTAACTTTCATTGCTTTGTGAGTCACTTTGGGGACATAATTATCATTCATAACTTATTGAAATTGGACATATGAATATACTACGTTAATCTCCTTGCGGAGGTGAACGCGTTCGTATATGGTCCCACAATTTCCGTAGTGTGGGTCCCACCTAAATTTGAGCTCAAAGTTGCTCAAAAATCTGTCTAGAAAATCTGGACAGCTTTAAATACCCATTTATATTCCAATTTTCCAACAAGCCACAGATATAGGATATATATTCGTGGACCATCTTCGCCACCTCATCGTCGGAGATGAGATCTGCAAAAATACTCTGTTATGTATTTGAGGACCATCTTCGCAACCTCATCGCCAGAGATGATATCTAAAAAAAATTATGTTATGTATTTGAGGACCATCTTCGCCACCTCATCGTCGGAGATGAGATGTGAATAAAAACTCTGTTTGGGAAAAAACCCTGTTAGACAGATATGGGTTTGTCTCCACTGTAACGATACCTGAGTAAATATGAAATCCCACATTAAATGTGAAACCGACATAATAATGAGGGAGAGAAAGATTGGCTCGCTTCCACTGCATAAAAATGAGGGAGAGAAAGATGGGTTTGCCAAACAACTTCTCTGCATAGAAACGAAGGAGAAAGATGGGTTTGTACAAAAAAAGGAAGAAAAAAGTGAATATGAAGAAAGCAGTGGTGAGAGAGTACTGTTAGTGCAAGTTTCGAGTCTTGTGATCTTATTTCGAGCCTTGTGCTCTGACTCCACCTCCTCACCAGGCGTTCACACCCTATGACAACCTAAGATATGGATAAAAATTTTGTGTAAAATGCTCAGATGATTCAAAGGTGTTTGAAGGAATCTAAGTCATTGGATTCAAAACTCAGTAGATAGTTTATTAAATCCGAGCCATAAGTTGATAAACACTAAGGGCCTGTTTGGTTTGCAACTATAATTCTGTTTTCTGTGTTTTAATACAATTCTGATAAAAATCTTTGTTTGGCAACCTGTTTTTAAACACAGAATTATAATATTCCTGTGTTATAATCAAGTTTTTCAGAAAACAGATTTTGGGTGTTTTATAACATCTGTTTTTTTTTATTTTTCAACTCAGAATTATTCATTCTTAATATTTTAAAGCAATTATACCTTAATATATAATATACATACATAATACATTAATGTGTGTAATTCTTATAAATAAAAAATATATATGTACATATACACAAAATTACGTATGGAATAATATAAAGTTAAATAATATTATCAATAGATACAAGATACTTATATATAGTTTTATACATATATTATTAATGTATGGAATAATATAAAATATACATATAGTACATATGTATTAAAAAATATTATCAATTCATGTATGTATATAATTTTATAGTGAATTATATATGCGACATATATATATATATATAGAGAGAGAGAGAGAGAGAGAGTTACCCTAACATACCTCATTAAATATACCTAAAAATACATGATATTAAATGTACGTGTATATAATTTATGATGTATGTATGTATGTATGTATACGTATACATTCATGTATCATGTATGTATGAAAGTTTAATATATATATATGTATATATATATAAACTCCACAACATACCTCATTAAATATACTTAAAAATACATGTTATTAAATGTACATGTATATAATTTATGATGTATGTATGTATGTATACATTCATGTATCATGTATGTATGAAAGTTTTATGTATGTTTATATGTACATACATATATATATATATATATATATATATACACACACAAACACACACACGCATATGTATGATATAAATGTACATATTTGTCAATTTTGTCAAATTTTCAAAAAATTGTATTTAAAAACAACTTTACCAAACGCACACCAATAATTATAAACACAAAAAATTGAATTTTAAAACTGTATTTAAAAACAGTGTTTAAATCTAATTTTCTGAATAGAGAACCAAACAGGCCCTAAATTTATCAACTTTTGATTTGAGCCATCGGTTAGAGACGACAAAAAGTCCCTCCTCCTTTATTATATATATATATATATATATATATATTACATCATTCCTCAAATATATACATGGATAAAATTACCAAACTCATAATAATATTTAAGTATCTTTCTACTTAAATATGCCTCACACCTTAATCGTTGTTTGGGATTTATATACTCTCCAAATATCCCGATTCATAATCGTATGATAAGTATACTCTCACCTTATCCTTAACCTATAACCCAAACTCCATCATAATCCCCTCGTAGGAGTTACTCGCTAATTCCATCCACACTTAATTTTTCCTATTTTCACGATTATTTAGCTATAATCGCTCGCTAAAATACTCCCTCGGGTGACACTCACTCCGAACATCCATAATTAAATAATTCTTAGATTTTACCCAATTAATCCAAGGTATACATTTCACTCCAATAATAATTATTTAAAAATCCCCTCTTATATTTCTGGAAATTCCAATTGTCTAATCCCTCAATTTATTTATTTTCTTTGAAAATATACCTTAGTGCCACACAATTATAACACCCTCCTAGCCCCCATAAGTTTCCCCCAAATGGCTAATGATAATTTCCTAGATAAATACTTATTTCCCTAAATAAAAAAACTAGGAACAACTAAATCGAAATTTATCCCATACAATTAACCCTAGGCAAAATTGCCAAAAATCCTGAAGGGTCGATCGATCGACCCTTGGCCCTCGATCGATCGATCCTTGGCCCTCGATCGATCGATGGCTTCGGACAGCTTTTTCTCCGAGAAGTTGTTTCGTCCATTAAAGCTTCTCCCAAGCTTTTATCGACCTCCCCAACGTCCTCCAACCTCAATCAACGACATATACACATATAAAAAGGGTTCTAAACATCCTAGAACCCAAAACCAACAAACGATTTCAATAATTTCCTAAGTTTATCGAATTGGATATAATTCGGGGTTTACTCGTTTAACTTCCCAAAACCCATTTTAATTCACAAAAACCCATCCCGAAAATCTTTGTGGTTTATCACTACCAACTACAATATGAGATTTATGCTTTAAATGAAATAATCAAGTAAACACTTGCCTTGTGGATAAAATCCGACGATCTCGAGTTGAATACTGTGGAGTTTGGCCGGAACCTCCCTTTTCTTCCTCTTTTCTCTCCTCCTTTCCTCTCCTCTTTCTTTTCTTCCGTTTCTTTCCTTATCCCGTCCCTTATATAGGTAGAAATAAGGGTTTATCCCTTTACACCCAAAAATGACTCGTTTACTCAACTACGAGTTCCTTTTAATCCCAAAAATTCTTGGAGCCTAAACAATACCCCAGGATACCCAATTCAAACTATCTCGAACATTTTGAGACCAACCGCGCAATCAGAATTTCCATCCGAGGCACTTGACCGCAATTCACTATTTTAACCCAACACTACTTAATGAGGGTTTTCCCATTAAAATATCATTCTTTGTCGTTTTTCCCAACAGCGACACATAATAAAATACATTGAATAATTTACTTAATCCTAAAAGTAAATATAACATACATCGAAAATCATTAAATCCTTGAAAACCTCAAAAATTACTATTCATAATAATTTCTTAAATTCCTAAATTGCACTTAATTATTAAATTTAATTTCCCAAAAAATTGTGGGGTATTACAAGTAGGTGCAGGGGAATTTTCCAAAGATGGTGACAACTTTTGATACAACTCCATTAAATTACATGAACTCTTGACTAAAAACTATTCTTGATCCTGAATACGTGCAAACTCTCTATCATTATGTGCAAGAAAAGTATCAGGAGTGGGTGCATGTGTGCGAACAGATGTTGTGGCATAGTAGCGCACGACACATAACCCAATTCAAAGCAAAAGTCTTTAAGGTGTCCTCTTTTCTTGCAGTGTTGCAAACATAAACATTCCTAGTAACAACTCTTTTAAAAAATTTCATATGTTCTCTCCTCACAGGTACGAGATGCCTAGGTGGGTCGGGTCGAGAGCCATGCGAATATCTCATTAAAGTAGGAACCGACCCGGGTGCAACGAAAGAAATGGATGCACCGTTATGACCTTTTCCTAAACTCTTAGCACTGCCGAAAATGGGATTAAGAACCATATTTTCAACCTTCTTAGATGCATTCTCCAAAGGGACTTTGACCTCCCGGGCATGTTTGAGATCACTCTCGAGTTGGGATACATGTGTCATCAGACTAGACAACGTGTCGGTCAAGTCACGCTTTTCCCTTCTTAAACCTTCTTTTTCTCTCTCCAAATCTATAACTCGATGACCTTAATCCCTATTATACTTATTTTTTTTCAATGTCTCGATATACAAATCCCTATAAGATTTTTGAAACTCACTTTCATCTCCACTCTCAAACTCGCTCTCATGTCCACTAAAAAGACTTGACTCATCATCGTCGCTCTTTTGACTGGCTAAAAAGGCAACAAACTTTCCTTGTGAAGCTTCATCCTCAGAATCTTTTACATATTCCTCACTATCACTAAGGGTTTCTAGCATAACAACTTTCTTACCTTCTCTCTCAATTCTAATGGGACACTCAAATGACTTATGTCATCTACCCCAACACTCATGTCACTTTTTCGAAATATGCTTCACCCTCTTTCTCTTGCTGATCGCTTTCTTTGGCCTTATCTTTCTTTTTCTCAAAAAAACTTTTATTGGAAGAATTTTATTTTGGAAACTTGAGAATTTTTTTGAAATTCTTTGCAAGTAGGGCCATATCAAAATCAGACTCGTCCTTAGACTCGGACTCATAAAATCTCACTTTCTTTTTCTTATTACTCGTGGACACTTTCTTTCCCTTCCTAGTTTGGGCAATAAGCACTATCCCTATATCCTTAAGTTTTACAGTGTCGGGGAACATGTCAATTTTGTACGTCTAGAGGTCTCCTACCAACTCTTCTAGATTCAGACGACTCAAATTTCCTAAGGTTTTTAAAACTGTCACTTTCGGGATAAAATGTTTAGGCAGCGATCTTAAAATCGTTTTAACCACTCGTGCATAGGGTATAGGCTCATCAAGATTAAAACTAGAGTTGGTAATGTCACAAAAACTTTCATAAAACTCGTCAAAACAATCAATCTCTAACATAGTGATCGTCTCAAATTGAGTGGTCAAAATTTTAATTTTAGACTCTTTGACCGCGTTAGTGCCTTCATGGATGAGTTGTAAAACATCCCATTCTTTTTTAGACGTGGTGCATGTCATGATACATCGAAACTCGTTGGGGGGATGTGTCCAGAAATTGCACTAAGCCCCCGTGAATTGTAAGTGCTCCACCTAAACTCTTCCTCAGTCCAGTCTGACACAAGTTTTAAATTCGTGACATTATTTGCAGTGACAGTGGGAGGAGTCCAAACTCTTTCACAATTGACCCAAACTCTTTCATCGATTGCTTTTAAATGGGATTTCATTCGGGTTTTCCAGTACGCATAATTAGACCGGTCAAAAATTGGCAATTGATTATATAAGTTTTTGTTTCGAAACATTACGACAAATTTTCAAAAATCAGATTTTTCAAAAAAATCAATATCACACAAATTTTGCGAAAAAATAGGAATACGCGATAAACTAGTGCAACGTGCTCTGATACCAATTTGTAAATGGCTGAAAGGATATGTGTGATACTGAACTCGCAAACATCCAATCACAAACTTATTTAATTAGAGTCAATTTATGAATCAAATTAATTCAGCCCACAAACTCGAATATCTACGTGTGTGCATGTGTCAAACAAACATATATAAAATATGCGGCGTAGAATTCAGGAAAAATCCGCGAAGGGTAAAATCATTTTATTTCACTATAATTATAAAGCGCAACTTACACGATTACAATGAAATACACTTGTTTGATACACGCATACCCGTAGGTGTCGGTCGGCGTCATCAGAAATGAATTATGCACATCAATCCACAAGAAACGTAATCCTATCTTAGCAAAGATCCACATTAAGAAAATCTCAAAGACCTCAGTCTTAAATCAACAAAGGAACTCCCTCAAGTGCTCCTCAATGACACGCAGCCATGTGATGCATAAAATCTCTCCAAAAATATATGAACACGAGTAAGATTTTGTTCTAGGGTTTCAAAAGATTCACAAAAGTATATGGGAATTTTGGTGAATCAAAACTGAGTTTTTAGACTAAAAAATATGAAGACTTGTTGAATATGGACTTTAAAAAACGTCTCTCAAAGTCTTAAACAAATACACCACCGAAAATAGGTATATATAGGATTTTAGAAAATCTGAGGCGGCATAAAATTTTATCAGGTACGTCCTAGTCACACAGAATTCTATGTATAAAAATGCAAGATGGATTTGTTTTCTTCTTAAACGGATCGGCCCGGTATGTAAAAATATATTTCTTCCTTAAATTGCTTCATTTTTATTAAAATATTTTAGTAAAAATTTACCAATAATAAAACGAAACTTTAAAGAACTTAAACCCCACCCTTACCAACGTTATTTTGTCGAGGCTTCGTTCAATATTTCTTGACATTCGGATCCATCTTGATGCGTGCATACTCTTGAACATTCCATCGACGGTTGTAGCGGTATACGACATACTATCATGTAAGTGGACATGACAAAAATGACATTACAGGTTTTGATGGTTTACGATCTTGCTGCATCACACGGATTATTTATGTGCACAGTTCAGGTCAAGAAAGAGAGAGATCTTTTTATGAGAACATTTTTTCTAGTATTGTTCATATCATATATTTAGGCTAGTTTGGCTTATCTCGTTACAAATCATCACGCACCATCAAGATTAATCAAACACAAGCATCTTCATGCTTGAAGACTTCCCGACTACCCGATGAGGTATAAAACAATTTGGAGCATGAATTAATTTACTAGAATAATTTTTGGGATGTTTATTTTTATTAAAAACAAACATGAATATTTTATTTTTAAAAACATGTTTCTGAAATACTATAGGCGGAGTTTTTAAAAGATTAAGTTTTCAGTTATGCCATTCAAATGACATCCATATGTTGTTCAAACAACATCAAGAATTTGTTCAAATGACACCACAAAGTCGTTATACACCTCATTTGAATCTTGGATAGATTTTGGATCAAATGACATGCTACTTGATTTATTTTATTTAGGTCATTACTAGCGAGATGAGATCTCGTTCGATCAACATGCCTTTATCATTAGAACGAACTCCTCAACTTGTTTGAACGACACACCACCTTGAATTTTGTATAAATACCCGATTCGTGATTAAGATGTTTAAGACTTTTGCAAAAAAGTATATGCATATTTGATACAAAATTTCTTCAAGTGTTCTATTGAAAAATACTTTTTTAATTCACAACGAAACACCCTGCAATATTATTCTTATAAATTAGTTGAGAACCGTAGATAATTTTTTTTTATCTTTTCATACACCTTTTGTGGAGAGGAACTCCATTGATGACATGTGATACCTATGGATATTCATTGTTGAAGACGAAGGTTGAGGCTGACCAAGGGTTGTGTTCCACTGTGGTTCTCGAGGGAATCATGGCTAATTTGAAGATTGCGGTCCTTGTGACTTATTGAGGCAATTCATTGGTGTATTTCACTTGTAAGTCCACAAGTTACAATTTGAAATTTATTAGTGTAATAAAATATTTTTACCTTGCTGAAATTTTTTCTTGAAACTTAGCCATGTCATATTTGCTTATTTGATTTATCTATCTTATCACCATAGATGCATAATTTGAATAAAAATATAAAATCATTTTCAAATTGGCTTCAGCATTTAAAATTCGTATTACAATTTTTTGTTGGTTTCCACCCTTGTAATTATTTGCGTTTACAAATTGGTATCTGAGCGGGTTACATTAACTTATTGTGTTTGATCATGTTTACTGCTTTTTGGGTGGTTATTCATTATTCTCTCCTATGCCTATTTTTTTTCTTGGGAGATTCTCATTTGAATTTGAAGTTTGCCAAAAGAATTGAATTTGTTGAAAATAGTTTTAAACATGTTTTGGAACTTTTGCAAAATGTACGATATCGTTCGTGAGAAACTTGGTGCTTTATATGATGACTTTAAATCCTTAAAATTTGCCAAAAAAGAGAGTCATGATAGATTCCTAGTTTTAGAAAAAGAATTAGAGGACTTGAAAATTTTCCAGGGTTTGTGTTTGCGCCAAATACGATAAAAATAATATGATTAATGATTTTAAGGTATGTGAGAAGACTCTTAGGGAAAAGTTTCTTTAATTAAGGACAAGAGATATAACCTTTTAGGGGTAATTGAAAATATAAAGAAGGACTCCCTAAAATTGGAGGATTCAAATTCTTTGTTTCAGCAAAAAAATTTGAAGTTGAGAAATGATTTAAAAGACTCAAGTTGTGTTGATAGTGACGGTAATGGTCCGACTTGTTCTAGTGCTTCGAATGTTAAAGACGAAACCATTGATTATTTTATAGGGTCGAACCAAACCAAGGACATCACAAAAGGTCAACCCATAGGTAATATTCCTCCAGTTTACACATGTTCACATTGTGGTAGGAAAGGTCACCTTAGCCATTTTTGTTTCGATCTTGTGAGAAGTCCTAGGAAAATTAAGGATATTATCCCATTGGTTCCCATAACTCCTTTCTTTAGGTGCACATCGGTTTGGGTTAGGAAATATATTTTGGATATGCTAAATGTTAGGTTGGTTCATTCTTACATGCTTGCACATGATGCGTCACATGCTATTTCATATCGTTGATTACTTACATGGTTTGTTTGTCATACGCTAGTTGTGTTTCATGATATATGTTTGCTAGTGTTATGACATGTGTACCTTTTGTATTATATTTTTCTTTTATATAGTATTATTAGATAGATACAAAAAAAAATTTGGCTTTATATTTTTCAAAAATAAAAAAAAATATTTTGTTGTTTGAAAAATACAAACAAAAATTTGGTTCTTTGTGTATTTTTGTTTTACACATTAGTGTAGCATATTGGTGTGTTTTAATCCAATTAACTCAATAATTCCATGTGTATAGGACATTTGTTTATGACTTTCGATATTTAGATTGATCTTAACCACATTTATGGAGTTATTTTGAACCTGACTTGCTTTATGGATTCGACTTTGTTTATGCCTACACACACGCATGAACGAGCTTATTGGATTTTGACTTCATGATTTATATTTGAGCTCGGTAAGATGTTCTCCTATCAATTTTTCCATATACATGTTTATTTGACTATGGAAGAGTTGTGCATGTAAGAGGCTGTGACACCCCGACTACTTAAATACCGGGTAGCTACTCCATTATTAAATTAATTCAAAATGCCAAGTTGGTCCAGTTAATAGCATCACTATCGAAAACATTTTAATGATTACTAACCACCTAGTATTTAAAAAGCAAGTGCCAAATTTTAATTAAAGTCTGATTAACATGCAACAAGTGTAATAAAGAATAAAAACACCATTCACCATAAAGAAGTAAATAGAATGACCATCACATAACGTAAATAAAGTCTGGAGGAAAAACTCCTCACTACAATCCCACAACTGAAATAAGTAAACCGAAAACTAAAACAGTACATGCCAAAGTCTGAAAACTGTAATGGAAATGTAACTCTAATACAAATGGGCAACATGCCCTACAACTGATAGATAATGAATCTGGAATCCAAGTGATAGAGGCGTCTACAAGCAAATCCCTGTAGCTTCCACAAACAGCTACAGCTCGTCACCTGAATGAGTATCATATGCATGGTGTCCTTGTGGCTGGGCACCTAAAATGGTTTTACAAAGAAAAATAGATTTGAAAAGCAAACGGGTCAGAGCCCGAATGTGGAGTTATATTTTAAAAACCTGCAAGTGCTTTAAAAACATTTAAAACATTAAATGAAAAGTACATGTTAGGACGTGCACTCACATGATATACTCACCTCTCGTCTAACTGTGCACTCCTAACGTAAGTACCCATCTATAACGTTACAAATCACTAGCTAAGTACCATCATATCTAGCTAGACTGCCATAGGTCCTACCCTTATTACTCGGTTCTATTAACATAATAACGCTCGTAATTAAGTAGGGGTTTAACGTAAACTCAGATGCTCAATATGCAGTATATATAACTATCAGTTAACTCGTTATATTTCTCGAAACAATACTGTAATTATATTCACAACATTATCATGAAGGTTCCCATTAATTAAGTGTATATTATTCACATCATAAATATACAATACAAGCACCCCGAGAACTAAGCTGTGGTGCACACATACTCTGCTATCCATCCCGGTACATCACGTACATAAGGATTACATATTCCGAATCTCTCAGGAATAGTTCACAGATAACAACATCACAAATAATGGAGGCGAACACAGTCACATCACATAGGTCACGCACATACCTACGCTCCTACGATCAGCAGACTTATTAATATCCCAATAAGTCTTTCTATGACCTATGTTCATCAAGGTAACCAGTCTAAATCCGGGCAACACAAGGATTAGAGGGCCCTAAGCGAACGCAAACCTCCCGTGATAACAAGTATGGTAGGTATGTCATACACATAATTCATATTCCAATACTAAGTAAACACATATCTTAGTAATCCCGTAGTTTAATCGTTGTACTATTCTCATTCTCGTACTAATTTATAATTATCACAATTTATACTATTCCGGTTTATCATCATACGCGCCATAATTTATTCTCACATCGTAGTAGACACTCACGTCTCAACCCAAACCGTCCGATTAATTTTTAACTCTCGTATATAATTTACTCCTCATAATAACCCAAAGTCCCAAATCCATCAATACATCATCAAAGGAATGTTAACTCTACCCTCGAACAAGTTTACGGAACTCCAAAATCGAAACAGGCCAAAAAGGACCAAACTGTCAACTCGTTAGAAGTCTCGTTCGAACGAGACTGTTCGAACGAGATTCCTCTGTCAACTCGTTATAAGTCTCGTTCGAACGAGGTTGTTCAAACGAGATTCCAGTTCGTTCGAACGAACTGTACCTTCTAACAATATCTCATTCGAACGAGATATCGAACGAAACTGCCCCTCATTAGAAGCGACTGGTCAACTCGTTAGAAGCTCGTTCGAACGAGCTCGTTCGAACGACCTGGGTTAGTTTCTAACGAGCTACCAGCTGCGAACCCAGAATTCCCAAAATCATTTTTCACCCAATTTCTACTTCTCAAATCTCCTCTAAACTTCGTCCCAACTATGTTTTAAGGTCTCTAATCAATCCTCAACATATATAGTCACATCCTAACATGTTTTTAAGGGATCAATCCATCCTAACATCCATCAAATTTACAAATCTCTACATTTTTTCCCAATTATTCAAGAACATAAACCCTAACTTTATGAATCATGAATTAATCCAATATAAATCCGTTTTAATTTCCTCCAACCACAAACATCATGAGAATAATTATCTACCTATCATTCTACATGCAATTCTCCTCAAGGTTTTCAAGTTCTAAATCCTAAACTACATGGGTTTTTCATATTTCACCAAGAACAAATCATAAATTTGAATTATCTAACATGGAAAGAACATTCTCTGAAATTAAATGGAATAAAGTCACTTGCCTTGGTTGTCTCTGAGTTTGGATGATGGTTTGATAAAGCTTTCTGCAGAATTTCTTCTTTCCAAGCTTCTTCTCCAATGGTGGCTTAAGGTGGCTAGGGTTTGATTTGGGGAACTTAGAAAACTCTTCTAATAACCTACGTAGCCTTCTAGGTTAATATGGGTTGGTTAGGGGCTTAGTGGGTCAAATCCACATCAGATGTAATTAACCAATTTTCGTCACTTTTAATTTCCCAAAATACGAAATTACCAAAATACCCTTTATCATGCCGGTATGGCCTAAAAATACCCCGGTATCCAAACTACACCCCCGACTAGTGTTTTCTGACTATATCGACCCTTCCGGACGCGTTGGCCCACTCAAAATGACCATACGGTTTATAGATTTTAAATTCGCTTTTATAGTCAAAATATTACACCGTGACGCGGCAGTCCCACGCTTCTCAACAAAATTTCTAAAATGACGTATATAAATCTCACGACAAATTTCATAATTCCAAATTCATATATAATCATATATGCACATAATCAAATACCAACTCGCATCTCGTTAGTATTTTACTCGGATTAATTTCCAATTAATACGCATTTAATTAATTAATCCCAAAAATAAATATAGCCAAAAGTACGGGGTATTACATACTTCCCCCCTAATAACTGAATTTCGTCCCGAAATTTGAAACTAGAAAGTACCTGCTAAAAATAACTCTGGATAACGTTCGCGCATCTCATCCTCGCGCTCCCATGTGGATTCCTCGACATTGTGATGTCGCCACTGAACACGCACTAACGGAACTATCTTTGACCGCAGTTTCCTCTCGCTTCGGTCCAAAATAGCAATCGACCCCTCCTCGTAGGAGCTATCCGGCTGGAGATCGATGCCCTCCACAGCAATGTGGAAATGAGCCAGATTATCTCTAAGATATTTCCTCAGCGAGGAAATATGGAACACATCGTGAATCCGATGCAAATGCTCCGGTAGTCCAAGTCTATACGCAATCGGTCCGATCCGTTCAATAATAGGAAACGGCCCCGCATACCTTGGTGCCAACTTCCCCTTCTTCCCGAAACGCATAATCCCCTTCGTAGGAGA
Source organism: Sambucus nigra (assembly GCA_949130495.1). Taxonomy (NCBI): domain Eukaryota; kingdom Viridiplantae; phylum Streptophyta; class Magnoliopsida; order Dipsacales; family Adoxaceae; genus Sambucus; species Sambucus nigra. The sequence goes on along the minus strand of OX422209.1, from coordinate 464,942,064 downwards.
CACTCTGAGCAAAACCTGGTCCCCCACTTGGAACTCTCTGGAAAATTTCTTCGCATCAGCATAACTCTTCTGCCTGTCTTGAGCTACCCGAATGCGACTCCGAATCAACTCAATCCTTGCCGAAGTATCCTGAATCACTTCCAGCCCAAGCAGTTTGTTGTCCCCCACCTCTAACCAACATGCTGGGGAACGACAAGGCCTACCGTACAATGCCTCAAACGGATCCATGCCAATAGTGAACTGATAGGAGTTGTTGTAAGCAAACTCCACCAGTGGAAGGTATTGCTCCCATCCACCCCCAAGTCAATAATGCACATGCGTAGCATGTCCTCCAACATCTGATTTGTGCGCTCGGTCTGCCCATTAGTCTGCGGATGATAAGTCGTACTCAACCGCAATTCCGTGCCCATGGCCTCCTGGAAACTCTCCCAAAACGTCAAAACAAATATCTTGTCTCTGTCAGACACGATATTTAGGGGCACACCGTGAAGTCTCACAATCTCTGAAATGAAGAGCTGGGCATACTGTCCCGTAGTGTAGTCAGTCCTTACGGGTAAAAAGTGAGCGACCTTGGACAACCTGTTCACAATTACCCAAACGGAGTCGTGACCCCTCTGCAACGTAGGCAACCCCATAATAAAGTCCATTGATATGCTCTCCCACATCCACACCGGGACCTCCAATGGCTGTAGCAATCCTGCCGGTCTCTGATGATCCACTTTTACAAGCTGACAAGTGGCGCATTTCGAAAAAAACTCAGCAATATCTCTCTTCATACCGCTCCACCAATACTGACGTCTCATGTCTTGGTACATTCCCCTCCGGGATGTACCGCGAACCGTGAGCCGTGCGACTCTGCCATCACATCGTGTCGCAATTCATCCCCTTCCGGAACAACCAATCTCCTATTGAAGCGTAATCCCCCGTCTGAGCTAACGGTATAGGACTCGGCTCCCTCTGCTAGTAATCGAACTATCTGCTCCTGACAGAACGAGTCATTAGCCTATGCCCGTACTACCTTCGTGACAATCTGCGGTATAACGGTCATCACAGACATGAAAGATCGGGCCACTGCATCCTGGTGTCCCAATTCCTTCCACTTAGCCTTCCACACCTCATCCACTGGCCTACGGATCAACGCGTCTGCTACCACGTTAGCCTTACCTGGGTGATACTGGATGTCGAACTGGTAGTCCTTCATAAACTCAAGCCACCTACGCTGCCGCATATTCAATTCCTTCTGCGTGAACAGAAACTGTAGGGACTTGTGGTTCGTGAACAGTTGGAACTTCTCCCCCAAAAGATAGTGCCTCCAAATCTGTAGGGCAAATACCACTGCCGCCAACTCCAAATCATGTGTCGGGTAATTCTTCTCATGAGGCTTAAGCTTACGGGAAGCATAAGCTATGGCCTGTCTCTCCTGCTGCAATACAACTCCCAGTCCTTGCAAAGACGCATCGGTGTAAACCAAATACTCAACTCCCGGTCTAACTGTGTACTCCTAACGTAAGTACCCATCTATAACGTCACAAATCACTAGCTAAGTACCATCATATCTAGCTAGACTGCCATAGGTCCTACCCTTATTACTCGGTTCTATTAACATAATAACGCTCGTAATTAAGTAGGGGTTTAACGTAAACTCAGATGCTCAATATGCAGTATATATAACTATCAGTTAACTCGTTATATTTCTCGAAACAATACTGTAATTATATTCACAACATTATCATGAAGGTTCCCATTAATTAAGTGTATATTATTCACATCATAAATATACAGTACAAGCACCCCGAGAACTAAGCTGTGGTGCACACATACTCTGCTATCCATCCCGGTACATCACGTACATAAGGATTACATATTCCGAATCTCTCAGGAATAGTTTACAGATAACAACATCACAAATAATGGAGGCGAACACAGTCACATCACATAGGTCACGCACATACCTACGCTCCTACGATCAGCAGACTTATTAATATCCCAATAAGTCTTTCTATGACCTATGTTCATCAAGGTAACCAGTCTAAATCCGGGCAACACAAGGATTAGAGGGCCCTAAGCGAACGCAAACCTCCCGTGATAGCAAGTATGGTAGGTATGTCATACATATAATTCATATTCCAATACTAAGTAAACACATATCTTAGTAATCCCGTAGTTTAATCCTTGTACTATTCTCATTCTCGTACTAATTTATAATTATCACAATTTATACTATTCCGGTTTATCATCATATGCGCCATAATTTATTCTCACGTCGTAGTAGACACTCATGTCTCAACCCAAACCGTCCGATTAATTTTTAACTCTCGTATATAATTTACTCCTCATAATAACCCAAAGTCCCAAATCCATCAATACATCATCAAAGGAATGTTAACTCTACCCTCGAACAAGTTTACGGAACTCCAAAAATCGAAACAGGCCAAAAAGGACCAAACTGTCAACTCGTTAGAATTCTCGTTCGAACGAGACTGTTCGAATGAGATTCCTCTGTCAACTAGTTAGAAGTCTCGTTCGAACGAGGCTGTTCGAACGAGATTCCAGTTCGTTCGAACGAACTGTACCTTCTAACGATATCTCGTTCGAACGAGATATTGAACGAAACTGCCCCTCGTTAGAAGCGACTGGTCAACTCGTTAGAAGCTCGTTCAAACGAGCTCGTTCGAACGACCTGGGTTGGTTTCTAACGAGCTACCAACTACGAACCCAGAATTCCCAAAATCGTTTTTCACCCAATTTCTACTTCTCAAATCTCCTCTAAACTTCGTCCCAACTATGTTTTAAGGTCTCTAATCAATCCTCAATATATATAGTCACATCCTAACATGTTTTTAAGGGATCAATCCATCCTAACATCCATCAAATTTATAAATCTCTACACTTTTTCCCAATTATTCAAGAACATAAACCCTAACTTTATGAATCATGAATTAATCCAATATAAATCCGTTTTAATTTCTTCCAACCACAAACATCATGAGAATAATTATCTACCTATCATTCTACATGCAATTCTCCTCAAGGTTTTCAAGTTCTAAATCCTAAACTACATGGGTTTTTCATATTTCACCAAGAACAAATCATAAATTTGAATTATCTAACATGGAAAGAACATTTTCTGAAATTAAATGGAATAAAGTCACTTGCCTTGGTTGTCTCTGAGTTTGGATGATGGTTTGATAGAGCTTTCTGCAGAATTTCTTCTCTCTAAGCTTCTTCTCCAATAGTGGCTTAAGGTGGCTAGGGTTTGATTTGGGGAACTTAGAAAACTCTTCTAATAACCTACGTAGCCTTCTAGGTTAATATGGGTTGGTTAGGGGCTTAGTGGGTCAAATCCACATCAGATGTAATTAACCAATTTTCGTCACTTTTAATTTCCCAAAATACGAAATTACCAAAATACCCTTTATCTTGCCGGTATGGCCTAAAAATACCCCGGTATCCAAACTACACCCCCGGCTAGTGTTTTCTGACTATCTCGACCCTTCCGGACGCGTTAGCGCACTCAAAATGACCATACGGTTTATAGATTTTAAATTCACTTTTATAGTCAAAATATTACACCATGACGCGGCGGTCCCACGCGTCTCAACAAAAATTTCTAAAATGCCGTATATAAATCTCACGACAAATTTCATAATTCCAAATTCATATATAATCATATATGCACATAATCAAATACCAACTCTCATCTCGTTAGTATTTTATTCGGATTAATTTCCATTTAATACGCATTTAATTAATTAATCCCAAAAATAAATATAGCCAAAAGTACGGGGTATTACAGAGGCATTGCCCGTGAGTATTTTTTTATTAATGAAAAAATGATAAGTGTACACAAAAAAGGACTGCGAGAGTATAATGAACTGATCATGAAATCCACCATTTGAAAAGATCCCAAGAAAAAATTAAGTCAGTAAAAAGAATAATATGCCAAAAAGGGGACAAATAGCTTAGTCTAATATGATCCTAGCTTGCACAATGACAATGAATCCTTGTTATACTTAGTTTGTCACGATGCTATTGATTTGTAGAATCATCAATATTCAAGGTTTGGGTGCATTGTTCTTGTTTTGTTCATTAAAGTCAACGTTATTTCTCACTTGAGGCTAAAGCTTAGTTTGATAAAATTTTACGGTCAATTAGAACTTCTTGAACATATTTGAGTACTTGGGTTATAATTTTTTGTTACTAATTCACACCCACTCATTACATTCCACATATTTGGACACATCGATACTATGCTAGTATATAAGGATTATATATTTTGTGTCATCTTTTGTGATCGTTTATACCTGTATATATGTGTCGTATTTTCTTTGATACATTTGCATATATTATATATGGTATTGCATGTTGTATTTGTGAAATTTGCATTTTTTTGAGAAAAAAATAAAAAATTTCAAAAATAGTTGGTTGTGTTTTCCATTAAGATAATCATTACACATGCTTTATTCATATCTTTATGTGATGATATCTTATCTTTTGCGTGATGCTTGGTCTTTGATGTTTATGTATCTACTTCTTTGCTTATTTATCTATTTCGAATAAAAACAAAGTGGGAGAGCAAATTAAAATAGAGTTTTTGATGAGTTTGAAATATGAGGGAGGGTTCATTTATTTATGATATTTATTTTGTTTCAAAATGGATGTGTCACAAGGTTGTATGTTTGTTTTCTCATGTGTGAAGGTACTTAAAGAGGAATTCAAGACACACGAATGGAGACAAAGATTACAAAAAGCGAAGAAGGAGAAGTTAGAAAATAAAGAGACTTATTCCATTCCGTTCTAATGTTGGGAAGGGTGTTAGTACTCTTGTCTTAGGAGATTTTCTATTTTAATTTGGTGTTCCTTCATGTTATTTGTTTTGTAGCGGAATAGCCAAAGGGGGTGATTTGTAAGAACAAAATTTCTTTGATTATTTATATCATAACTTTGGGCTAGTTTGGCGTATCACGTTACAAATCATCACGCACCATCAAGACAAACCAAACTGAAGAATCTCCAGGTTTGAAGACTCATCGATAGGCTGATGAGGTATAAAACACTTTAGAGACTGAAATAATTCATTGACTAATTTTTGGGATGTTTATTTTTACTAAAAACGAACAGGATTATTTTGTTTTCAAAAATATGTTTCCTGATGTACTATAGGTGGACCTTTTAAAAGATTAAGTTTTCATTTATGTCGTTCAAATGACATCCATATGTCATACAAAAAAATCAATAAGTTGTTCAAACGACATCACAAAGTCGTTAGATACCTCGTTTGAAGCTTTGATTGATTTAGGATCAAACGACATGCTACTGGATTGATTTTATTTAGGTCATTATTAGTGAGATGAGATCTTGTATGAACGACATGCATATGTTATTGGAATGACCTCCTCAACTCATTTGAATTACGCAACTCATTAAGTTTAGTATTAATACATGTTTCGTGATTCAAATGTTTAAGAATTTTGCAAAAAAATGTATCTGCATATCTGATACAAAATTTCTTAAAGTTTTGTGTTTAAAAACACTTGTTTAATTCACAACAAAACATCCTTCAATATTATTCTTGTGAATTAGTTTATTACCCAAGAATTTTTTTCATATTTGCATGCACCTTTTATGGATAGGATCTCCATTGTTGACTTGTGATACCTGCGGGGATTCACTACTAAAGACGAAGGCTGAGGCTGATGGAGGGTTGCGGTCCATTATGGTTCTTTAGGTAATCATTACTAATTTAAAGACTGAGGTATTTGTGAGTTCTTGAGGGAATTCGTTATTGTATTTCATTTGAAAGTTTTTAAGTTGTGATTTGCAAGTTATTAGTGGAATAAAAGGTTTTTGCCCTACGGGAATTTTTTCTTGAAATTTGGCTTGGTCATATTTTCTTTGTTGATTTATCTGTTTTATCACCATAGGTGCATGATTAGTATAAAAAGATAAAACTAGTTTAAAATTGGCTTCAACATTTAAAATAAGTAATGCATTTTTTGTTGCCTTCCACCCTTGCAATTATCCACGTTTACAAATTGGTATCAAAGCTTCCTTGCATTTACAGTGTTCGATTTTTTGACGGGATTTATTTGTGCCTCAAAGAGTTTTGTTGATATTTCAATGTCCATGTAAATGAAAGGTGGAATCTAGATGTGTGGGAGTGTTTATATGTGTATAACACAAGTTCTTGAAATGGTCATGGAGAAAGATGGCATGTCGAATAAAATTTTATTGATTAAGATATTGTTTAATTATCGAAACTAATGTGTTAATTAAAATTAAATGTGAGGTTCTATTTCACATGGTTGGTTATTGTGGTAGGCTAGATAATTGTGGAATTGTCTATTATATATACATCTCTTTTGATTGCGTAGCTTTGGTAACTTGTTAGGTATTTACCTATTTTATTCATGGTAACCTTTCAACTGCTAGTGTTGTTCGAGGATGGTATATTTCCTATCCAAATAGCACAAATTATGATTTTTTTCTCCTCTTTGGACACCATCATCAAGAGCATCGATGTTTGTTAATCTTCTTGGTATAGTATCTTTTATTTCATTTGTGTGAGTTGAGTATTTTGACAAGTAGTTGGATTTTATATTCAAGAAGGACATTTGATAATTTTAGTTGATTTATTTTATAATGAGACTCTGTATTAGCATATTTTTAAACTTTTGTTGTTGTTGTAGAGATATCTTTCATATTTTCTTTATTCATAATGCATTTATCAGTTAACTTATTTGAGGTTTATCATATTATATTCTTATTTTGCCAATTATTTAACTTGTGTTCCATACATTCTAAGAATATTTACAAGTTGTAATTTTAATGTTTGGAAGTGAAAAAACCTAATATTAAAATATATGGGTTGTAGCAACTCTTTGATGGAATAAAATTCCAACAAGACAATCCCAACGTAAAATGGGTTAATAAACTACCCTTTATTACAACTCTCTTTGTCGAAATAAATTGCTAACAAGAAAATTCCATGGTATCACTAGAAATTGGAATATAGGTTGCCTTGGCTAAATATATTAATTGCTAATAGATAAATAGATAAAACACTAAATTACTAAAATACTAACAAAAGAATAAATGAGAGTATACAGAGACAAATTAGAAGAAAAAGATTTACATGGGGCGAACCAACTTGGAGCCTATGTCCACAAGTTCTAGTGTTTGTATTCATTATTAGGCAATCTCCGTTGAAGAGTGCATGTTACAAGCTCTCAAATTCTATCTAGAATTTGATAGCCTAATAGTAAAGTAAAGTCTCATAATCCCCTCACATAAAATGAGTATTTGATATTTATAGTTTGTTAGAGGATAGAGAAAAGAATAGGATATGTGTTTCACCTTGATAGATTATGTGAGTAAACATTTTGCAATCATAGTGATAGAATAATATTTTTTTTATTATGGGGACACTAGGGGACAATATGTTCATATCTTCTATATGTGTACTTATACTAAACTACTGGAATCATTCAGTCCAAAAGTACATGATTGATTTAATGGTGTTAGCTTATAATGTTAACTAACAATGTTAAATTTTTCTATCAAGTATGTCTGTGTCGATCTCAATATGAGCTGACCTTACTCATAGCTCTGGGTGACAACATTCCCAATTAGCATGTGTGTCTATGTCTTATCTTCTAATCGACTCATCCTATATTTATGGTATAATAATTTCCCCAAGACTTTTCTCACGAGTGTAGATTATAGTAGATTCTCGATAGAGTATCATCTTCTGAATTGGTTATAAGAAAACTGAGTAAGTGATGTTTTAACTAGAGGATGCCATGGGCTTGTCACTACTAACCACATCTACATGTTGATCTCTAAATGGACTATGAGGCAATAAGTATTGTGCATGTACATTGGGCAGTGTCCACACAATTTTGAGATGCCAATCCTTTCCCACACCCTTACGTCATGCTTTTTTTCAAAAAAGGTAAGGGATGTCATTAATTATGTACAAAATGTTGTATTTAACATAATTTCAACTTTTTCATCCTAAGGCTTCAAACTTTCAACTTAGATCATGAAAAACTTCCCACTTCTTTCACTTCCTTATCTCCTGGACAATTCCTCACCAATTTCTCCCATTTTTAGTCATGCGTATGCCTAAATCCATTATTTCCTTAAATACACTCCCTTCCCTATCATTTCTAGTATGCTTTAACAACCTTTGAAATCTCTGCCATTTTTTCGGGGTGCTAGGTACCCCTTTGGCCCCTTTCCTCTAATTTGTAGGATTTGTTAAAATTTTCTTTTCTTTTCATAGTGATTCTTCTAAATAGAATTAAATATTGTTGCTTTGGTTGGTTTTGTGTGGTTTCAATGAAGGATTAGGTGTTTATATGACCATTGAGTTGGTTGGCCATAGGGATTTTTAGTTTTTAGGTTTTTTTATTTCACCTAATTTATTTGATCACGATAGATAATATATCACATTCTATCTCCTTTGTAAGTATCCATCCTTTATGACTCTTTCTTCGTGGGTATAGACTGTGCTGAGGAAAATTCATGAGTACAATGAGAGCCAATCTCCTGAACCCTTGAGACTTATTCATTTGGCCATTGTTTATGTTGGTGGCGGAAATATAAATATAGTTAACCTGTCCATGTTGTTTCTTGTTTAGTTGGTTTGACTTCTTAACACCTAGACATTTAGTATAGCACGTCATAGTTCTAAGCCAATATCTATTTCAGATGATGGTAAAAACTTATAGATAGGTGGGAGGAATTACCCTGACTAGGCCTCCAAGGATTTTTTTATTTATAATTGGGTATTCCTTCGAAGAAGCCATGCAGTCATATAAGGACAGCCACCTTTAAAACAATTATCTCCCCAGTAGTAGTAACATTGGAATCATCAGGACAGCTATATAAGGGTACTCCTAAATGTTTTTGGAGTTCCTATGATCCCTCAACCACTAAGGCAATGTATTTTGCATGTGACATATTTGAGTTCAAATTGATGGAATTAGAATATTTTTACAGTATCCCCATAGGTTGAACTTCTAGATTGGTTGATAGCGCATACTGAGTCTATGTTCGGATTCGAGATGACGAGATTTGATTTCATGTATAGGCTTATGAGTGGGATGCCATTTTCCTCTACACCCTATAATTAGGGTAATTTAAAAGGGTTATGTAGTAGATCCGACCCATCTCACCCAAATGCCGACAGGAAGATCTGAGGTTCTATGGTTTGTGGGATGGAGCATTCTAGGTTCGATGTAAATTAAGAGATCTTAAAATATATCCACGAGATAAAGGACAACGCCAAATCCCCATTGTATTTTTACTTATCTTCTCGAAAGTCCCATATAATGTTGACGAGGGTTACTTAGACAATTAATATCTTTTGGAAATACAAGTTCCCATAGTTGATGGGAGGTTAGGAGTTCCACCCAAATGAATGGAGGATAACTGTATGTTTTCGTTGCGACTGTAGAGGGACAATCAGAATAGGTGTTTACTTGTCATACTTATAATGTTTGTCTTTTTAAACAAGTTTACCTTTAATCTCCTTTAAACAATTCGCGAATAAAGATGCCCCCAAACTCTTTATCTCCATGGAGAATTTGATGGATAAAATTTGTGTGGATCAACCTCTAGTTTTTTATGACGTCTTTTCTTTAGGAAAATTCAATAGGTTTGGCTATTACAATCCCCTAATTCCATACGAAGCTAAAGACCTAACCCTAGGTACATTCAAAGATGAGGACGAAGATGAACAGTAAGTTGAGAAAGGTATGTGGAATTTTCACAAGTTTTAGTTTAGTTTCCTTTCAATCCATTATTCTATTTACTATTATGTTTTACCTATGCAGCCTCTACCCCTTCCACTTTGGGTTTTCATATTAAACCAATTTTGGAAATGGCACCAAAACTATAATCTCATGCCCCTATCGAACAAATTCATTCAAGACATGCTATGACTATCAAGAAGAATATTAAGGCCTTTTTGAAGCCAAAGAAGATGACAAAGGTCATGGATGACCACAATAATGCTCGATGATGATACCAGAGATATCACCAATTAAACTTATGATGAGATAAATATAGTAATCTATAGTAATGGAGATAAGTGAAGTAAAGTAAATATAGAAGGAGATGATGAGAAGGGGATGAATTCGATCATATAAGTTATCCGCTATTGGCCTACTCCATTGTCCAAGTGTTTATGTGTTTTTATACTTAATAATGGATCTCTAATGGCTCAAAGTACAACTCTCTAGCACTTTCTCTCTCCAATATGAGTTTGATAGAGCTTGGTCTAGAGTATTAGAATTTTTTATCCCCCTCAAGGAAGAAGATGTTATGTATTTATAGCCCATGGGGTGCACATTGTACCCCCAAGTGTGCAATAAGCATGCATAGGATAGAGCAACCAATTAGAGTCAGTCACCTATCCATGTCACATATATCTCGTGATAATGTAATATTCCCTCATGTGCTCATAAAGATCTTGTTATTACTGTTTGTCCACATGGGATAATGACTCATTGAATCCAAGTGTGTTATGCCAGGTGTTAGGGTTCAGGCATTATGGGCCAGGCCAAATTGAGTCATCAAGTCACTCTTCTAAAGGGATGGCCATCAGTATGCTTAATTGAGTTTGGGTTTGCATATGAGCCTCGACCCCCATTATCATATATGAGTTCGTGGACGTGTGGAAGAAAACTGAGATATGTACTATGCCATATGTCTAAGTAGTGCCCGAAGATGAGGACACTTGTTCTTGGGCTTCTATCGAGTCATCCCATATTTATTTCCCTTAGTGATCTGCTAGGGTTGGCCTTAGTCGATTTGAGATCTATTGGATATGAGACCACACTTGTGGACAATAATCATCCCAATACTTTATTCTTCAATGTTCATGGAAGGAAAATGGGTATAGTTAGTTATCTTCCTACAAGAGTATCCTCTCGTCGTTTGAGGTTGTTCTGGTGGGTTGCCGTTCTTGCGAAGATAGGGCGGCAGCATGCCTAGTGAGTTATGCCAAGTAATGATTTGGTTATTGGATAATAACGCCCAATCATTATATGGTTTAGATAAGAAAAAACCATACATATCCTCTTTCTGCTCCAAACTTCTCACCTTTGTGCCCAAGGGGTCCTGCTAACCTTATCACTTTTCTCTCTCTACATTTCCAGGCATTTAAGCATGCTTCTATGGGTTCTCTAATTTTCTTAGTCTTTTGTCTTCACTCAGGTAACACTCCGGTCCCCTTTATTTGAGTTTTCTGGCATTAACTACCCAAATTCCTTATTTTCTATTTTTTCGATCACATTTACATTTATTCGTCGGTTTGTCTAGGTGTTTTTAAGGATATCTTTAAGATATTAAGTGGTGTCATAGTGACTTGGTGTTCGTTAGGGGTTTTTATCGACATTTTTAGATGGTTTGCCTTTATGTTTATCCACTGTTATTTTTACTGGAATAACTCCAATCAACTTCTCCGATGAGGTTTATTCTTTAAGTTCTTAGTATTCTTGAGTAAAAACATTTAAGTTCTCCCCTAAAATTTTTTAGTCATTTATAGTCAAACCGTTGGATGTTTAGGGTCATTTACTAACTTATAGACCAATATAACGTTTTAAATGATAATATCCTTAGGGAGATAAGGAATGGTGCGGCAAAGGCCGGGGCAAAGGTAAAAACCAAAGCCGACCTTACACATCCAATCTTCCCAATCCCCTTAGTTATCTTCCCTGTTCCAATAGTTGAGGTTAGTGGCGACGAGATGTATGATAGATATTCCACATTTTTTGAGGGATATAGTCCCTCTCCTTCTTGAGTTTCCTCACCGTCTCACTATTTTCAAAATTCTCTTTATGTTGCCTCATCTCGTATGGTTGAGTCTGATGCAGCTGATTCCTCATGAATCAACTAATCATATGCCTCCGAGTCCTCTGAGGAGTCGAGGGTAACTATGAAAACATCCTTATAGTCATTCCCTTATCAACCATGATCGAGTAAGAGTTCCACGAGAGGTTCCCAAGTGGGCCCCGATCATTGAGGTTCCCGATGATGATTCTAATTCCAAGGTTGGGGAACCACTTGATGTTTCTAATCCCTAAACTTTTCCTTTCAGTGTTAGAGAGTCTGACTTTCCTTTATGGAGGCACATGTACAACATTAAATCAGATATCACTATAAGAGTCCCGAACGAGGATAAGAGAGCCTTTGATGATTTTCAAGGTAAAATTTAAATCTATGATTAGATGCTCAGGGTCATCTTTTGCCTTCCTTTTCACCGTTTTATATGAGCCATCATGTCTTGTATGGGGTTTATTCTAGCCCAACTATCACTAAACTTTTGGAATATTATACTCAACTTCATCTTTTTTTAAAGTCAAAGTATGAAGACGACCCTTCAGTAAGTGTCTTAAAAGATTGTAATAATGTAGGGCCTAGTATGGCTATTACCATTTGGGAGGAAGAAATCCCGATAAGAAAATTATTCACCTTAGACAAACTTCAAACCATCACTAGAACTTAAGGTACTTTTTCATCTCTGATGCTTGGGACTTCGTTGCCAAAGATTCCTGTGATGATGGTGAGCTGAGGGTTCCTTTCATTTAGGATAATCCTTCCATGTCTACCAAGTTTGACCCCCTCCTCAGTGTTAACAATAGGACAAGGATGGACTTCTTGATATCCCAGGGGAAGGACAAAGGTTTAGCCGAGTTTGAATAATTAATGACCCCTAATACGAGTTGTGTAAGTTCTCTATACTTTCTATTTACATAATTATTTTCTCTTCTCTGAATATCCTTATTAATGATCATCTTCTCTTTCTTACAGATAATCCTACAAACATCCCAGATCATATCTGGAATATGATGGCCCCTAACCTTCAAGCAACTTTGAGCTAAAAGGTCACCAAGTAGACCATCAATTCTGATGGTAAGAAAACAATAACCAGTGGCTCAAGCCACATCGACGCCGAGGAAAAGAGAAAAGAATCGTTCAACGGGGGAACCTCGCCTAACAATAGTAGATGAGGTTGAGGCAAAATGACTCCAATACGACGTCGGCTCTTGGCTCCCACAGCACCATTGATACTTCCATTATTACTCATCTTGCTCAATTTAAGGGGATATTATATTTTCTCATCACAACAGTGTGAGATAAAAGTTATCCATCCTTTCTTTCTCGATCGAGTCCTAAAATACTTTTCGGAGTCAATAGATGTGCCACAAGTTTTTGTCTTCAATCTTCATCACATGGCCCAAGTATGCCGACTTTACTTTCTTCTAAGTCTTTTGCTTCCACTAAAGTGTTGCATCATCTTGTACTAACTTTTGTCATTATTTATATTTTCAGTCCATGCGTTCCTTTTCCCGTGCCATGGAGTGGATGAACGAGAAGTTCCCCCAAGTTCAAGAGGCTGAGAGGGCCCTTTAGACCTATATGGACCTAAAGGATAAGTAGAGTTCCATGAGGTTCAGCCACAAAAATACTCGCTGACTTGAATAAGGAATATGACGATGCTCTGGATGCTTTGACAACCAAACATGCGACCACAATAGCTCAAGTTGTCCAAAAGGCCAAGAGGAGGCTGTGGAGGGCTAGTAGAACTCAGAGGAGTTTGAAGACTTTCGCTGCTAGTATCTTGAAAGAGGTGCAAAATTGGCATGTCGATGGGATATTTTGAAAATCCCTGAGGCTGTTTACTCTATTCAGCCAGATCTGAAGGCCAATGACATGTAAGACCCTGTACTTATTACAACATTAGACGAGGTTGAAATAGCGGCTGCATCCAAGAGCCTAGTTCAAATTATTGATGAGGTTGGTGGGGCAGGAGCTGGAAATGAGGCTATTCAGATAAGAACTTGGGATTCAGTCGACACCAATGAGCCTAATTCTTATGGTGGTAGGTTGTGACCCCCTATTCCTCGTGTATTTTTGTTTTATTAACTTTTTTTTTAATTCTTCGTCTGTAATATTAACATTTTCCTCTTTTTACATATGTAATCATTTTCCCCATCAATGAAGATCATTATTTTTGCCAAGTCTTGTGTTGTATTGTTGATGATATCTTTACCATACGAATGATTTTAACCATGTGAATGATTTTAACCTTAAATTATCTCTCGTAGATTTTTTAATTGTGAGGATGACATTTAATATAGCATGTAGTGATGTTCAAAATAAACATAAATAAAATGATTCTGAATTTAAAGCTACCAGATTAATGATGTTAATTACAAGTCCACTCTTATCATTTTTGTGAGTGTATGAACGAGTCTCATCTCTTCATACACTCTTATCTTCCTGAGAGAGTTTTAACTTGAAATCTCCACTAAATGATGTTTGTATAATTATATTTAAATGATTTTCAATTCAAATCCACCAAATTAATGATGTTAATAACTCCCCTCTAATCATTTATGGGAGTGTATGAACGAGTCTCTTCTTTTCATACACTCTCCTCTTTGCAGAGTATGTTTGAACTTGAAATCACCACGTAATGATGCTTGTATAATTATACTTAAATGATTTTCAATTTAAACCCACCAAATTAATTATATTAATCATAATTACCCTCTTGTCATTTTTGGGAGTATGAACGAGTCTTATCAACTTCACTGAGAGAGTTTTAAATTGAAATCACCACGTAGTGAAGTTTTTATATCCATGCTTAAACGATTAATATTAATTTTTTTTTTGTGTTTTCACCATCGAAGTCATGTGGTGACACTATTCCCCCCTCTTGTGGTTATTGAGAGTTCATGGACGAGATGAGTTTCCCATGGTTTCTCATATCACTGAGAGTGTGTCAAAACTAATTAACCATGAGAATGATCTTTTTTAGTTTAGAGAAATTCAAACCACACATTTGATAATTAAACACAAAGATATGAGGAAACACTTGCACTTTTTCATTCATTACTTCACAATATTCTAAATATAAGTAATCTATGTACATAAAGAGGATGACACACAAATGGCACCCATACCTGTTGATAATATATTTTCAAATGATCTGCGCTCCATGAACTGGACAAAGGCTCTCCCTCTAGGTTCTCTAGTCTGAAAGTTCTAGGGAAAACTTCTTCAGTGACTTTATATTGGCCATGTCAGTTCGGATGAAATTTATTTCCCTTCTGCCAAAAAAATTTCAATACCAAATCTCTCATCGCAAGTTCCTTGAAGGTTAGGGGCCATCATATTCCATATATGATCTGGGATGTTTGTAGGACAATCTATAAGAAAAATAAGACGATGATTAATACGGATATTCAGAGACAAGAAAAAAAAATATGTAAACAGAAAGTATAGAAAACTTACAAAACTCGTCTAAGGGGTCATTAATTCTTCAAACTCGGCTAAACCCCCGTCCCTCCCCTGAAATCTCAAGAAGCCTATCCTTGTTATATTGTCAACACCGAGGAGGGGT
This sequence comes from Sambucus nigra, assembly GCA_949130495.1. Taxonomy (NCBI): domain Eukaryota; kingdom Viridiplantae; phylum Streptophyta; class Magnoliopsida; order Dipsacales; family Adoxaceae; genus Sambucus; species Sambucus nigra. The sequence goes on along the minus strand of OX422209.1, from coordinate 464,926,643 downwards.
CCAACTTGGTAGACATGGAATGATTAATCGAAATGCAAGGAACCCTCGGCTCAGCATTCAAATGATATGTTCTCCACAAATTGGACAAAGGCTCTCCATTTAAGTTCTCTAGTCTGAAATTTCTAGGTAAAACTTCTTAAGTGACTCTATATTGGCCATATTAGTTCAGATGCAATTTATTTGGCTTCTACCAAAAGATTTTCAACACCAAATCTCCTATCACAATCGGCCTAGCTTTGACCCTCTAATTATAGAATTTATCTACCCTCTATTGATATGTTGCTTGTCTGAACTAGGCATCCTCTTATATTTCCGCTATTACTTCTAGGTTGATCCTCCTTTACGCATTCTTGGTCTCAGGGTTGTATGTCTGGACTCTGTAATTGGGAAGGCCGCGTTTAGTGGGGATTAATGCCTCTGACCCATAAGCTAGCATGAAAGGTGTCTCCCTTGTAGGTGTCCTCTTCGTCGTTCTGTAGGCCCATAGGTGTCCATGTAATACGCCCATCTAATTGACCTTTTCATCTTTTAAATTCTTCTTGATTTTGTCTAATATTGTCCTATTGGTGACATCGGCCTGGTCATTGTCTTGGGGTTGCTCGACCCTGAGTAAAAAATTTTGATGCCGACCCTTTTTTAATACACATCTAAGTATTTGTTTTTGAACTATTTTCCATTCTCAGAAATTAAGGTGTGGGGTAGACCATATCGACAAATGATGTTCCTCTAAATGAACATGGAGGTGTTCATCTCATTTTTTAAAATCATGTCCTTAGCCTCTACCCACTTTGGGAAGTAATCGATTTCCTTAATTAGATTCCTATAATTGCATGAAACTTTAGGTAGAGGTCCTAGTAAGTAGACTCCCCACACTACAAATGGCCAGGGGGCTTTGATAGATGACAAAGGTTGATGCGGCTGATGGGGGATGCAAGCATATTTTTTACACCGATCACATTTCTTTACATGGTCGATCGCATCCTTGGTAGGGGTCAAAAACCAGTAGACCTGCTTCACAATCCTTTTTGCCAAAGATCGTCCCCTATATGACTTGATTAATACCCCTCGTGCACATCTCGTAAGGCATACTCAACACATCAGAGCAAGGAAGTTAAAACCCCTTTTTGTATAAGACGTCGAGTATAATGTTGAACTTGTTCGCTCTATATCATAACTTTTTCCTCTTGGAATTATTATTTGGGAGCTCCCCATCCCAGATATATTTAATGAGAGGATCCATCTATAACTCTCTACGATTCAAATTTAGGCAAAACTACCATCCTCGCAAATACTGGGCTTGTATTGTATTTTGACTGCGACGGTCCTATTTTCTCTGTTCTGGTAGTAGAGGCTAACCTTGATAGAGAATCGACCCTACTATTCTCCAGTCGAGGGATCCTTTTTACTTTGACTTCCGCAAGATTGTCCATCACCTTTTTTATCTCCCTTTAAGTACTGGCTATATTTTCTTCCTTGGCTTCATAGATTCCCAACACCTGGTTCACAACTAGCTGGGAGTCACTATGCATAATTATTTAGTTGACATTCATTGCTTTGGTGAGGGATAGAGGGCCTCATACTCTGACTTATTATTTGATTCTCTAAAATTGAATCTGAGAGCATACTTGATATTTGTTCCATTTGGGGACGAGAGTATCAACCCGAACCCCTTTTCTATTTTCATAAGATGATTCATCCACACAAAAAAACAATTCATACTAGGCCTTCTTTTGAGAAAGGACCCTCCATCAATATACGTTTTTGGAATAAAATATTTTTTTGTCACATTGATTTTCTTTGTGGTGGCCAACGGTTAACTTATCATAGCTATTTCTAGCTCTACCATATCATCCCCTGCTATGGTATCGGCCTCGGCCCAAGTGATTTCAACCAGAAAATTAGCCAATGTCTACCCCCTTGATTGTAGTTCTCATCTAATACATAATGTCAAGCTCTCCTAATTCAATTAACTAAGACATCATTCTATCCAATTTCTTGAATTTATGGATAACTTGCCTCAAAGAACAGTCAATGAGTACCACCATGGTATGGGATTGGAAATAGGGATTTATTTATCTAGGGGTAAGGGTCAAAGCATATGCTAGTTTCTCCATATTGGGACATTTATGCTCGGCCCTTTGAAAAGACTTATTGTTGAAATATATAGACTTTTGAACCCGTTATCATCTCGTACAATTGTAGTGCCGATTGCTAACTTAGATACTACTAGACATAAAAATAGCTCCTTCCCCTGAATCGACCGAGATAGAAGCATTAGGGTTCCGAAATAAGTTTTCAAATATTTGGAAGACTTTTCACATTCCTCTTCCCATATGAATGTTTGTTTTAGATCTTATAGAACATCAGATACTTATTTGTGGCGCTAGAAATGAAGCGGTAGAGAGCAACAACTCATCTTGTCAATATCTGCACGTCCTTTATAGTATTTGGTGTCTTTATACCGAACATGCACTTTTCCAGATTCAACCACATCATGTAAGGATCCATGCTGTCCAACGTCCTCTCAAGGTTAGCTAATAATTTTCCCAATTTGATCTTCGAAAATTTTATTGACCAACCTCTGATAGGTTGCCCCTGTGTTTTTAAGTTCGAATGGCATGACCTTGTAGTAGTAGGTTCATTCATTAGTGAGAAAGGAAATCTTCTCGACGTTGTCCTTGTGTGTGAAGATCTGATTGTACCTCGAAGACGCATCCATGAAGCTTATTAGTTCATGCCCAGTCGTGGCATCCACTATTTGATCTATCCGAGACAGAGGGAAGCTATCTTTTGGGAAGGCCTTATTTAAATCTTTGAAGTCTACACATATTCTCCATTTTCCATTGGGTCTCGGGACAATCACAACTCAGTCAATTGGAGCTTTTTAACCACATCCTAGATGACCTGGTACTTGTCTTTGACATAGTTCCATCTCCTCAACTTCACTGGCTTGGCATCTTTATCAATCCTTCACCAATGGAAGATAACTTCGAGTTAATCCTCAGAATATCCCTATGCCTCTATGTGAAGATGCTTTGTCTCTTCCTTAACATCTCTTTCTTTAATGATGAGCCAACTTGGGTGGTTTTTTCATCATGTCCTCATTTAGGACGATGGATTCTACCTCCTCTGTGGCCTCTCCCTTATTTAGTTCCCTTTTGCACCTTGGGTCAAGAATGTCAATATTATAGGAGGTTGTGAGCCTCTCGTGGGCCTCCTTTTATTCTATCGAGATGAAGCAAAACTCTCTTACTTCTACCTACTAACCTTGGACTTCCACTACCCCAAAAGGTGCCAAGCATTTTACCATTTGGTTTATGGTGGAGGGAAACACCTCAAATTCTTTGGGTTCTTATCAACCGAGTATGATATTATAGGTCAAGAATGCGTTCTCATCCATCATAAAAAGGCTTACTTTCTTCGTTAGGCACCTTGGCTAGGTACCCATACAGACATCCATTTCAAACACCCCAAGTGGGCGCACCTTATCTCCAGCGAAACGAATCCATGGTTGATGATATGTAACTAACCTCTTCTTATTAAGTCGTAATCCTTTGAGGGTGTCCCAAATAATGACATCGACTAAGTTGCATAGTACACCCCGTATTTTTGAACAATTATGGATTTAATAAATTCTGGTATTCTAAATTACACGTGTGAAGTAATTTTTATTAATATGAAATATTACGTATTTAATATATATAAATTTGTGGAAATAAGATTAATATTTATGTGGTAAATTTCATAAGTGTGTTTACAGTAAATAAAATATGGTGAATTGCTAGTATGTCGTATTGAGTGAGAAAGGCATAATTTTTTACGGTATAGAAATAAGGGGCTTGTGAGTAGATTATTTTAAGGATGAGATATGAAATTTATGTAGAGTTACTCGGATGGAGAATTCGAGTTCATTACTGGTTCCAAATGGGTCGAAATAGTAAAAAATAAGTACCTCGGGGTAGTAATTGGGGTTCAGGGACTTTTTAGACTAGTCCGGACTCACGTAGGGGCATTTCGATCATTTGAAAATAACATGTTGAGCTAATTTCGGGACTAGTGGGTTAAAATATAAATGTTAGGTGTTTGAGGAAGCCATATCATTATTTCTAAACCCTAAGGCCTCGTTTGATGTGCCGTATAAGAGATTCGTATTTGATAAAATTATCCTATCCAATGTTTGGTGTAACTTAGGATGGGATATGAGATGGAATAAGTTATCCAAAGTGATCTCCTTATCCCACAATGAGTGGGATAAAAAAAATCCCACCTCCAAGGTCGTATAAAATTATACGACATCAAAATTTGATTAAAAATTACTACTCTACCCTTATTAGGTTATTAAAAAAACTCACGCAACTTGCACTATCTCAAGTACTAGATAGCAGTCGACGATCCATTTGATTCACATAACTCCCCATCATTATTTTTCATCACCATAGGTAACCTCCTCATTTTTTTTCTATTTGTTACTTTATCATGAACTACTATTTTGGGTTAAATCGATGCAAATATTATGTTAACTCCCCTAATAGACAAGTTAAAAGTTATGTGTTGTTAATTCACCGCTAATATTTTGTTACACATATGTTTTTTAATGTATTATTAACCTATATGCTAGACAAGTTGAAAGATTTGTACAATTCAATTTATTTATTTCTCTATGTTTTCGATGACTATTTTGGGTAAAATCGATTTTATTCAGTTGCGACTTCAAGAAATTTTCTGCAACTGATTTGTTTTAACAATATATTTTTATATATTTTTATTATTAAATACAAAAGAAGGGTATTTTTGGAAAACTAGAGATCAATTAATCTTATCCGAAGCATTTCAAACACATGACTGTATTATTATATCCTATCCCGTCTTCCTATTCAGAACTGTTCCAAATGCAGTATTGGAATAAGCCTTGTACGGTCCATCCTTATCCTATCCAATTTTACTCTTATCCTATCCTATTCGGACCCCCTGTACGGCGTATCAAATGAGGCCTAAGAGAGAAGGAAGAGGGGAGAAAGAAGAGAAATCAAGGGAGAAAGCTAGAGGCGGCCAATTCAGGAAGGATTCGAGAACGATCCGTCGTCTACAATGGAAATCAAACCCTACAAATATCTAGAGGAAAGTAATTACCTTTCTTTAAATTAATTTGAGGTGATTCATGTTCATATCATGGTAGGTGTAGAACAAAACCATTTTTGGGTGAAGGTTTACATGTAAATGGAGTTTTGGGATAAATAAATTCCATAAATAGCGGTGCATATTTATGTAAAATGTCACTGAATAAATTCCATCTTGTAAATAGAATATTTTCATAAATATTTATAGGTTTTATCATAGGTAATTGGGTAATTGAAGCAAGGTTAACTAAAGGTATTCATAATTGAGACTCATAAGTATGGATTAATCTGATGATTGTTGATTAAATAAATTTAATTAAGATGATTAATGGGTGATAAAATCATGTAAAAGATGTCCCTTTATTAGTTTTATTGAACAAGTAATTTAGAAAAAATGATTTAGAGGGTGATTGGGATTGAAATTGGGAAGAACATAGGTTGGAGTTCGCTGAATCAAAACTGCATCGTTTTGACTAACAAAGCGAACCGGTTCGCCCTTGGTCAAATCGGTTCAGTTTACCTGCTTGTCCATGATATGGAATTCTAGATCTTTTCGTTACAATAATGTGGGCGCCGACCTTGTATTTTTCTATTTTTAAAATTAGTTATGAATTTTCTACGGAAGGGTCCAAAATCAAAAATCTTTAATTAGAAATTAAATCAGGGTATAAAATTATTTATGAACCATATGAGGAATTTGGGAATTTCAATGGACATATATTCAAGGCTTAGGCTTAGTCATCATAATGGTAACATTAGACTATGGCCTAAGAGATTTAAATTATTGTGTTAAGAATTGAGAATTTAAAACAGGTTACGAGATTTAGGGTTTGATTTATGGTTCTACTCCGGCTTGAATCGTAAATGCATGCACCTAAAACCATAAATCAAATCAACACATATTGGAGGAAAACATAGTACTAATCATTTGGACTACGTACGTACCTAACGTATCCAAATGACCATCCACACTATTCTACACTCAGATAATGATCATCCCTAAGTTCTATATCCTAAGGAACACATCTAGACCTCTTTGGCATCGCCAATGTGGGATCGCCCACTGCCCATGACCTCCCGTGATAGTAGGAAGCATATGTATGATTACACACACATATAATACGTATACACACAACCTATAAGTACATCCATCATATTTATACACACAACATATAAGTATGTCCAGTAGAGGTATACACACAACCTATAAATATATCACTACAGGTATATACACAACCTATATGTATATCCAATACGTAGTATATATCTCTCGAATATCAAAAGTACTAACGATTCACACGTAATATTTGTTTCTTATTTTCTTGAGTATCACTCACTAATAGAAGGGTCCTAGTTCTCCCTTAATTATTTTCAGCAGTTAATACACCACTAACCTACTGGTATAAATTCCGGGTTATCATATACGCCTCGTAACTCCTTTTAAATTCACGATTATTAACACAATCGTTTAAATATCATATGACCTAGTTTAATATCACCATCATTATGACTAAGCGTAAGACTCCAATATAGGTCTATTGAAATTCCCAAATTCCTCTTATAGTTCATAAACAATTTTATACCCTATTTAATTTCTGGATAAATCTTTCGATCTCGGACACCCTTCCATAGAAAATTCATAAAAAATTCAAAAAAATTAGAAAAATACAAGGTCATTGTAGAATCGTTCGTAATAAAAATATATACAACTCCATATGAACAGATTCTCTTTGTTAGTCAAAACGATGCATTTTTTGTTTAACGAACACCAACCTATGTTTTTCCCCAATTGCAATCCCAATCACCCTCTAAATCATTTTTTCTACACAACCCATTCAATATTAATAATAAAGGGACATCTTTTACATGATTTTAACACCCATTAATCATCTTAATTCAAAGGATTTAATCATTAATCTTCAAATTATTCCATACTTATGTGTCTCAATTATGAACACCTCAATTTAACCTAGTTCCAATTCAACATCCCAATTACCTATGATCAAACCTCTCAATATCTTCTCTTTATAAGATGGAATTCATTCAATAACACCATACATCCACATACATCTCTATTCATGGAAATTATTTCACCCCAAACTCCATTTACATGCAAACCCTCACCCAAAAATGGTTTTATTCTACACCTAAATTGATATGAACATGAATCGCCTCAATTTAATATAAACCAAGTTAATTACTTTCCTCTAGATATTCGCAGCGTCTAATTTCCATTGTAGATGATGGATCGGTTTGGAATCCTTCCAGAATTGGCCTCCTCTAGCTTTCTCCCTTGATTTCTCTTCTTTCTCCCCTCTTCCTTATCTATTAGGGTTTAGAAATAATGACACCTAACTTTATTTTTTAATCCATTAATCCCTAAATTAGATTATCATGCTTATTTAAAATGACCCAAATGCTCCTACATGAGACTGGACTAGTCTACAAATTCCTCGAAACCCAATTACTACCCCGTGTACTTATTTTTTACTAATTGGACGATTCGAAACTAGCAATGAACTCAAAATATCCACCTGAGTAACTATACATAAAGTTCCTATCTCAGCCTTAATATTATCTACTCACAGTCCCCGATTGAGATACTGTCAAAAATCTCGTCGTTCTCACTCATTATGACATACTAACTCGTCTTTGAGAGAAAAAAAATTATCTGTCATATAGCCTTAGTCTTGGTCGAAGTAGCACCACTTGCATTTATCCCTTTTGTGAGGAGGGGATGTAAGCTTTTCATGCCATCTAAGAGCTCTGTTATCTTTAATTTCATTTAAGATTTCGTCATGACTTACTATCAATGGGGTATGATTGGTAAACGTATTGTTGGATGACGTTTTCTTTCCATCTTTTCCTTTTGGCTTCTAAGACATTCCCGTGCTCATTTTTTTCTCGTCTTCCACTTTGGCAGCCATGGCCTCCTCGGCGTTTATGACTCTCCCAGCCATAGCCAGAAGTTCTGTCATGGAATTAGGAGGATCCTGAGCTAATTTCTAGAGTATCTGGTCTTTATGCAACCCTCTCATGAGGGACATCATTGCAATATTTTCATCCTATCCCTCCACTTCAAGTTTCCCCTCCTGACTAGTGTTGAGCAAAATTATATCGCCAGAAACCTCATATGGTTCCCAACCATAATCCTCATCATAATCCTAGTCTTTTGGATCCTCTTGCATTTTTTTTCCTAATCAGAGTCTCCTGGGGTCGGCCATGTCTCTCCACCTATGGTGGTATTACATTTACTTATGTGGGCTCGGGGGTGGTCCCCTTATTCCCGCGTCCATAACATCGCTGGCAGACGTAGTGATGATATTTTCCGCATCTTCTGGACTCCTGGAGATCCTTATTCGTCTCAATGCCACAAATTGTCCTTGCATCTTTTGTTGGCCGGCTACCAGCAAGCACAGGGACACCACCACGTCAACCATTTCTGACTGAGATGGTGCCTAGCTAGAGCTGGGCCAATGCCTGGGGGCATATATGAAGACCTCTCTCGGGTGAGAGTATATATTAACTACATGAGCTAAAAAAAAGCTTGAAGGTCCCAACTATAACTCTTTCAATGGTGATTTAGGTCCAGCAATGGTGGAGCTAGATCACCACTAGATATTCATGTAAGATCTAAGCTAAAAAATAGAGAAAGGAGATAAAATCCCTCTTCCCATAAACAGTGCCAAAATGATGATACCAAAGATATCACCACGTAAACTTGTAATGATGTCAAGCTAGTAATCTACAGTAATGGAGATAAAAACGGTAAAGTAAATATAAAAGGAGATGAGGAGAAGAGGAGGAACACAACTATATAAGTGGTTCAACCATTAGACTACTCCACTGTGTAAGTGTTTGTATGTTTTTATACTAAACAATGGAGCTCTAATGGATCAAAATACAAATCTATAGCACTTTATCTCTCTAAGATGAGTTTGACAGAGCTTGGGATAAGGTTACGAATTTTTTATCCCCACTTAAGGAATAATATGATTTGTATAGATAGCCCATGCGGTGAACACTGTACCCCCTAAACATGTAATAAGCATGAACAGGATGGCACATATATGTCCTGATGATGAAATATTTCCTCATGTTCTCATGAAGATCTAATTATAACAGGTTGTATACATTGGATAGTGACTCATTCAATTCACATGTGTTTCGCCAGGTGTCAACGGTCAATCGTTATGGGACACGTTGACTTAAGGCTTCAGGTTAGTCTTCTGAAGGGATGTACAAAGTGTGTTTATTTAAGCCTGACAATGAATATGATCATTATCCCCCATGCTAATGGACGAGGCCGAGGAGGTATGGAATAAAATCGAGATCGTTGTTGTGTTATATACTGAGTAGTGACCGATGACGAGGCCACTTTTAGTTGGGCTTCTGTCGAGTCGTCCCATGTTTGTTTACCTTGATGATCTACCAGGGTCGACCTTGGATGAGTTGATATATGTGGGAGATAAGACCAAATTTGTGTATATCATTCAAGACGACCCAAAAAATGACATGGATACCTCATGTTCCATAAAAAAGCAAATTAGTCCCTTCACTTCCTAACCTAAGTTGAAATAGCTGACTTTGGAGGATGATAGGACAATAAGAGTTGGGAATACACCTATTTTCATCCATGATCGTCCAGATCAGGGTTTGGAAAGGTCGAATGCATCTACCTATGTATATCCCATTGTAGACTACTGAAAAGGGGATTTTGACGTCTCTATAATATGAGTGGACAATGTTTCTCTATAGGTCGACTCCACTACACTGGCTAAGATAATAATGACTAATCCATATCTTCCAAATTCTTTTGAGGTGGTGACCCAAGACAACCTTCAAAACATTTAAATGGTTGATACTGAGGCTGACAACCCTTCACAAGACCCTTTTCTTTCTTGAATTTTTTTCCTCTTATGTAAATTTCTTTGTAAGTTTTGTCATTATTTTCGAACAATCACATTGTAGCCTTATAACTTGAACATATTATCGATTTCTTTACTAGAATGGATATCTCTATTTCAGTTGATTGGAAGTTATTTCTAACCTCATCTATTGTTTGAATGCATATGTAGCATTTTTTTTGCAAGATGCATATTTTCTAAGTTATTCTATTTAGCTAAATTATTAGCCCACTTACATAACTCGTGTTTATGAGATTTATTTTGCCATGCAATAATATTTTTTGCAAAATTAATGCAGAAATAATTTTAAAATAGTGCTTTATGTTTATTTAGGCCTTCCAATTATTGGCTCATTTCATGGTCCTGTCGTCGAATCTTAGCCAACCTGGCCTGACTAATAGCGACCATTTGATGAACATGTGTTGTCCAGGTGGGTTTTTTTGAGGTACTTACGTTACATTACCCTACAATCTTTATATGTGAAACCTTTTATCATTATTTTTAGAAGTCCTAACTAAACATTCCCTTACCATCTAAATATGTAAAATCTTTGATCGAGGCTAGTGGCATTCCCATATGTATTTATTTTTTCAATGCATTCGTTAACTTAGTTGTCAATTAGGTTGGCTTTTATCCAACCCTATCTTCTGATAGCATTAGTTTCCCCTAGTCGACCAACTTCTTGGTTATGACGTATCAAATTGACTAGGCCCCTCATGAAGAGTGGTCTCGTCATAGTCAACTTATAACTTTTAGTCTCCTTGAAATATCTTCGGCCTAGGCTTCTTGGCCATCTCTTAAAATGGAATTTTTTTTGAGTAAATAATAGAACAACTTGAATTACAAAAATATGGAGAGAAAAGTGATTTTTCATTATTGGTAGGAAACTTTTTACATGAATTTCTTTTGTGTACATTGACTGCTTTCTCAAGTTTATCAGGTCAGCCTAATGATAAATTTCCTTTGCATGGATGTTTAAAGGGTTCTGTTTTTAGCGTTCAAATCATGTATGTGTATGGTAATATAACTACAATGATTACGTAAAGTCCATGGTAGTTCGGCTCCAATTTATTCTTAACATGGATTAATTTTTATCAAAACTAAGTCACCTTCTTTTAGCCTACTCATCTTGACTATTATATTATAGAATCTAGTTATCCTTTGTTTATATGATGTGACTCTAAGGGTTTTCTTCTCCCTTACTTTATCCACCAAATATAATTCAATTATAAACAAAAAGTCACTCTTTGTTGAGTTGAAGTTCAAAACCCTATGGATCGATAAGACGATCTTCGTAGGTATAACTTCTTTAGTGTTGAATGCTATCATGAATAGGGTTTCCTTTGTGGTGATTCTAGGGGTATTCCTATAATCCCATTGGATGATTTGCAACTCATTATTGCAATTTTACAATGAGTCATCAAGTTTTTTATTCATTCCAACAAGCAAACTCTTATTAGTGGCCTCGATTTATCGATTACACTAAGGATGACTAAGTGCAAAGTCTAACTTTCTGACTTTTGACCTGATGCAATATGCTTCAAACCAAATCTTTTCGGATTAGGTTCCATGGAATATGATGACGTCAAAGGGCATTCCATAATGACATATAATATTATTCCATATAAAATTAAAGACCTTCGCTTGTGTCATCTACAGTAAGGGTTTAACCTCCACCCGCTAGGTGAAATAATCCATTTTTATGACTAGATATCTAAACCTCCCATTGGTCTTTGGAAGTGGACCAATGAGGTCTATTCCCCACATATTAAAAGGCCATGGGTACATAATAGGTGTCATGGATATAGACAGAATTCGATAGATAACTGTAAACCTTTAAGATTTTTCCCAATTTCGGGCATAAACTACATAGTCCTCTGTCATCGTCAGGCAATAACAACTTTTGTCGCCACTCTATTCATTAATAACTTACCAGTCGAGTGCGCACCAAATGATCCCTCATCAAATTTATTTATCAGGTCTAGAACCTCCCTAAATGGATGCATCATATGAGAGTCAAGACAAATTGTCTTTTAAATAGGATTCCTTTTTCCACAACATATCTTGTCACCTTATACTTTATTCAGTGAACCTCCTTTTGGTCATCCGAAACTTCTCCAGTTACCAAGTATGACCCGATGGGTTCCATATAGGATGGTCCCATATATAACGTCTTCACTTACATTTTCTCTTCTTTAATTCTGCACCGCAACAGCATTTATACTAGCACCATTCCTAAGAGCTCATCCTTAGTTGTCGTTGATCGATGAGCCATTTCATCAGCTTGAGAGTTTTAAATCCTCGATATTCTCACCATTTGAACAACACTAATCTTAAGTAGATGAATTTACATCTTTTACAGATACTTGGACATTTTCTCTTTTCTTCGTATATGCCCAATACCTAATTCACAATTAGCTGGAAGTCATTATCGGCCGACAGTGTTTCAGCTCATAGCAATGAGGCTAACCCTAAGCCTACAAATAAGTCTTCTTATTCAACCTCATTATTATACTCTTCAAAATTCAATAATGGGGCTTACTCAACATTTCTCCTTTATCGTGTGGTGACTATCATTCCTACTCTACTGCTATTAGCGTGAGAGGAGCCTTCACAAATAACTTCCAAATATGAGATTCTTATCAAAAATACCTTCAATAAACGATTCATTCCTGAATATTCTCTTCATTTTTTGCAAGTTGATAGACCATTCTATTGGTCTCACCGATGATTCTTCTTTGTCATTGGTCTAAATTGTTGCAACCTCGTCTTCAACTCGATTTTCCATAATTCCTTAGTTATAAGAAAAATATGTTATAAAAACTGCTACTTTTTTCCCTTTTATGGTTTTTCTCGACTCATATACGATATCACATTCCCCTAACCTCACAACTTAAGCCATCAATCTTCTAGACTTCTCAAATTTATAAATGTCTTGTTATAGGTGTAAGTGGGACACCCATAAATTTTATAATAGATTGATCAAGTCTAATACAAAAATCATGGCAATAAAAAATATGGGTAAATTCTTTACATAAACTAAATAACTAACAAGGAATAAGTAATGTAATAAGGTAATGAAATACGTAATAAAAGAATACCAAGTCTGGTGCCATATAATTGTGGAGGCATAATAAAACCAACCCTAAAATATAAATTCATCTAAAATTTAAAATCCATACAATTGCATGTATTGCAATATACAAATATATAAGAACTAGAATAGAAACATGCTCGACATTTACATCCTAAGAAGAAGAAAGAGAACATCACTAGATAAACTTCTGCAAGGAAGTCAACCCAAGTTTATGGTAGAAACAACAACCTATGATATGTAAAAAAAATATTCAAGAACAAAGTAAATAACAAGTATACGGAGAATAAAGATTTAACCAAATTTAATATACAATGAAAATTTGAACATTTTCCTCCCATCTTTTACTTGTTTTTAATGTTATCCCAACCCAAACAACTATAGATATCACTTGCGTCTAATACCATACCCCTGTGAGCCCCATATTTAATTATTTTCATCTTAATTCAACATAAATAAAGTTACAGAATGTAGATACTAAATTATTCATCTCAAGTATTAATAATACCATCTCAAGTCTAATATCCATATAAGTATGATCCCAACCCATACAAAAATTTCGAACAGTGTCTATATAGGTACAATCCCAACATGTACGAGAAATTCAGAACTAATATTCATAAATTATAATCCCATCATATACTATACATTTGGACTAATATACATATATGTACAACTCCGACATGTACTAGAAATTTGGACTAATATCCATATAGCTACAATCTCGACATGTACAAGAAATTTGAATTAAAATTCCTATAAGTGCAATTATGATTGTACTAGAAATTTGAATTACTATTAATATAAGTACAATCCAGAAATTTACTAGAAATTTGAATTAATCTTTATATAAGTACAATCCCAGCATGTACTAGAAGCTAATATTCATTTATGTACAATCCCGACATGTTCTAGAAGGGGTATGATAGCATATAAAAATGTTGAGTAACAAATATAATCTATGACTAATTAATGAGTCATATGTGAGAACCGTATTATTTTAACCACGAGTGATCAGTCCTTTATCAAAATCAATAGGAATCTCATTTGGTTCATGCTGAGCATCACTATCTAAACTTTTAAAATTTCTAACCACCTATGTTAAATTAAGTCCCTGCCAAATTTTATCTTTCATAAATATATAACATCATGAAGAAATTTAAATAATATAACTCAACCATTCACACAATTAATAGGAGTCTAAACCATCACAAGATAAATATATAGAAATAAATACCGAATAAAACATCGGTTCCAAAGTAATATCCAAACTATAAGTCTACGAAAAAAACTGAATCCTAATACGTAGTCTGATCAATAAAACTAATAGAATGTATCAACTGAAGGGATAGAATGACAACAAAAGACTAAATCATATATTCCAATCTAGGAATAAATAATTGAAAACCTTTGAAAAAAATTAGCAAGTATTTAAATTGCAATTATAAAAGAAGTTATTAGATACACACGTGAGTATAGCGTACACTCCCTTGAGTTCCTCACCGCTCATCTATAGTGCACACCTAACGTCTCTTATTATACCCACCTAGCCATGATACCCAGCCTAACTAGGCCTAAGTATCTAACTAACCTCACTAGGTTGAGCTCCCCCATACCACCCATACGATACACTACTTTTAAGCCAATAATTCATGTTAACCGAATGTTATCATAAAATCATCTATTTAAGTTTTATCGTACTTAAATTACTTTTATATGTACACCATATATCTTTTCTACGATTACACATCAGTAGAATAATTTCACTTGTATATATGTCACACTATAATATATATAACTACAACATCCCCGGAATAACCATCGTGATGTGAGCATACTCTATTATCAACTCCATGAACCTCTCGTACCAAATCAGGGACTATCGATTCAGAATGTCTCATCGAACAACACCCAATGGAGGCGAACAACACCCAATGGAGGCTAACATAGTTCCAAGGCTTTTGGTATACGCTAAGTTCTATGTTCTAGGGCACACATCCAACCTCGCTACAATTGCCAAGGTGGGATCGCCCTCTGTGCGGAACCTCCCGTGATAACTGGCATCGTAGGTATGTTCACACACATAACCAATCACATAATAGGTATTCATACAAACTATATATATAACATCACTATATGTATACGCAGAACCTGTAATATATCCCGTACGTAGTATTTATATCTCTCAAAAACTCGATGTAATAATAGTTTACACTTATTATTATTCATGTATTTTTTTAGTGTCACTCAATTCCCGAAGGGTCCCAGTTATCCCTTAAGTTATTTGAATAGTAACATATCACTCTACTACTAGTGTTTTCCTTAGGTCATGGTTTACTCTTCCCGTTTTCCAATTTGTAAATTCCCTATAGGCAGATCAATTGGTTGACAATTCTTGGTCCAAATCCCAATATCACCCTTATTAAGATTAACCGAGCCTTTACTATATGTCTATTGACCTTATCTAAGTTTTTATACGATTTCCAAATCATCACCATAGTTTCCCATAATTTATTTCATGAGGAAATTTAACATAAAAGTCAAAACTCATCAAAACTGGGCAGCCGAATCGATTTGGTAGGGATTCTGAATCGATTCGCCCCCTGAATCGATTCTGTCTTTAAACCAAATTGATTTGCACCCCAAATTGTATCATCTTCTTCGTTGCTGTTATGAGTTTACATCATTAAACTTGATCCAAACTCCATAATCCTTACCCAAACTCCCATCCAACAAACCCAAACATTAAATATACACGCAAGGATAATTTTAACGTAAATAACACATCAAGACTACACGAAATCTACCGAAGAATAGATGAAAGCCCATATTTAATCAAAACTCTAGTTTGTACGTTCTTCATGTATATGCATCAATTTTCCCAGATATTTTTTCATGGTAATCATTCCATATCCACAAATTTTGTGCTTTCTACATACATGAAATTGTTCTACATAAATTCTTACTCCAAATCATGAATTCTACCCACCAAAATCCTAAGAATCGTCATTTAAATCATAAAAATTTTAACCCTACACTACATGTGTATTATAACATGCTCAAAGTAATGCAAGACAAACACTTGTCTTGATCAAGTAGGTTTGATTTACATTCTAAGATGAAAAGAATGTCTTTTTCTTGCTTCGATCTCGAATTCGACAATGTTCGTTGTGTGAAACGGTGTGGAATGGCCTAGGTCTTTTCTCTTTTTGCTCTTGTATGGACTCCTCTCTATATCAAGTGTTGTAAGCCTAGCCCACAACTCAAAGAGGATGATATAACACTCTAATTTTCGGAGTTCCTTCTATCCTAGACTCCTAAATGATTGAAATGCCATTACGTCATGCCAGGTTGATCTAAAATCACCTAGGACCCAAATTGTACACCTGACTACACTATACATACTATTTTGACCCATTCAAAATCAACCATGACCTAGAAATCTCCATTCGAGTCCCTCTACATAAATTTCCTATCTCGGCCTCAAAATAGTTTACACGCGACTCCCGATTCTGATATAGCATCGTCACGTCGATATCACTCGCTATGGCATATAATAATTATCATAAGTTATTTACTATGCCTTTAGTAACTTTATTCCATAAATATTAACCATTATCTCTCCCGATTAATATTTTAATAAACACATAATATTTAATTAAATTAAATTACGTCACACGTGTAATTTAAAATAATCGAAATAATTAAATTTAAATACTCTAAAATAAGGGGTGTTACATACTTCCCCCTTACAAAAGAATTTCACCCTATAAATTAGGATGTACCTGCGATGAATACGTCTAGATACTATTCGCACATGTCATCCTCCCTCTCCCACTTTGCCTCGTTAAAATTGTGGTGCCCCCACTAAACTTGAACAAAGGGTACCACCTTAGACCGCAACTTATGCTTAGTACGATCAAGTATCTCCATCGGCCTCTCCTCGTAAGTGATATACGGATTGACTTCTATCTCCTCTAATGGAACGTGATAAAAATCCCTCTTGCTCCTCTGGTACCTCTTTAGTGACGACATGTGGAACACATCCTGAATCTGCTGTAAGTGCTCTGGTAGACCCAACCTATATCTAACTGGTCCCACCCTCTCGACAATCCCACACTGTCCCACATATCTCAACGCTAGCTTCTCTTTCTTTCCTAACTTCATGACCCCCTTCATAAGAGATACCCATACCAAAACCTAGTCACCAACATCCAACTTTATATGCCTCCTGTCTGCATCGACGTAACTCTTTTTCATGTCCCGAGTGATAAGCACCCAAAACTGTACATTTTATACCCCGAATAGATGTATTTTAGTTGCTAATTCTCGAAAATATGGGTCTAATGAGCTTAAATGTTTATCTTGTAGATCGAATGTGCATTTCAGAGTTCAAACGCTTAAATCAAGGAAATTATGAAAAACTAGTGCTAAATACCTTGTCCTATAACCCTAGCCTACCCCAACCCAAGCCTAAACATGTCCCTAAACCTACCTAAACCCTATCTCGACCCGTGTGTGTTTGATTTGTTCCCTTTTCTATTTTATTTTATATTTTTAGTTTGAGTCATTTTTTTATTTTTAGGTTTTATTTTAGATTTATTTAGGTTTATTTTCTATTTTTCTATTTTATTTTAATAATTTTAGTTTATTTTTATTTTTATTAGTTTTTAGTTTTATTATGATTAGTTTTTTTTAGTTTTATTAGATTACTTTTTTGTACTTTATTTTTCGTTTAGATTTTAAGTTTTTATATCATTTTACTTTTTATATAGCATAGGATCTTATTTTTTTATGTTTTAATATTTTTATTGTTTTTAGTTTGTGTTATTTTTAGTAAGATTTTATTTTTAGTTTTAGTTTTATTAAGTTTAGTTGAGTATTTATTATTTTAGTTGGGTCCAAATTAAACACACATACAACTCACTCACACCCCAATTACCACGCACTCCCATACACCTAAACACTCCCTCACCCACACCTCACACCCCTACACCCTCATCACACACCAACCCACCCCCACTTATCTTCTCCAACAAACCTCCTACCTCTTTCTATCTCCTCTTACCAAACATCCAAAAACACCATAACCACTTTCTCTCTCCTCCATTAACAATCAAACCAAACTCCACCTCCATTAACATCCCCATGGACGGAATATCTTCTACCCACGCCCACCAACTCCGGCCAGCCAAGACTCACCCCCTCTCTGGTGCCGAACACAGCAGCGCAACACCCATTACATGCCGAGCCCCGATCCAGCCATCTAAACCACGCCCCAAACTGTGACCTGAACCTTATCCGCGGGAAACTACCCCATCTCGACCCACCTGCCCGAAAACCATCTCGCCACTAACTCGGCGAACCAACCGGACCCCCTAAAACCGGATACCCCCTCATCTTCTCTGACCCGAACCCGCGACCTAGCGTCCACCGCCGACTCTCCAACCCGAACAACACTCAAATTCGACCTCCTTTCCAAATTCAAACTTTCCAACCCATTTCAACTTAAGCCACACACGAATTTCATTCACCTACCAAAAGCCAAGCCAAACCCATATGCCCACATGTTTTATTCCCCATTTAAACCCATTTTACCAAAATGCCCCCCAACTACAAACTTTAAACCATTTCCAAAAATAACCCTTAACTAAATCTGATTTGCTTTATTCCAATCCCCTCACCCACATGACCTCACACCTCTCTTACCTCATGTGTACACACCCCATTTCCATGCACATTAAACCTTCCCAAAATACCCCTTAGCCCCATGTGTGCATGCATCTACTATAAAATAAGACTCAAGTCCCCCTTTGAGAAGGAGATCATATCATCAAATAGAGAGAGAAAATTCTACAGAAAAGTAGTGAGTTAGGTTAGAATAAATTAGGTAGAAATATTTGTAAATAGTTTTTATTTTATTTTATTTTTAGAGATTTGTGAGGAGAAATTTTGTATGAGATTTAATTGAGTGAATATTATTGCAAACTACTTGGATGCTCAATTAAGAGGGTTGTATACTTCAAATTGGAAGATTGGAGTCATTTAAATTCAAGATATTGGTTTGATTATTCTTCTCTTTTCTCCTTTATATTAAATGGCTATTGATTATTTGATTATCTTGCTTTGTATTATGTTAGGCTAAATCTCCTTTCAAGGGGTGGTGAGAAACCCTTATTTGATGTTATTTTAGTTTAATTAGTTTGATCACTTGAAAATTTCCCTTTGAATGTTAATTTTGATTCCTCACCCTTAATTTTTTGCCTCGAGAGAGGGTAAATTATTTTCGAGAGAAAATCGAAATTCTAGTTATAATACCCATTTTAGATTCGAACTAGAGATAGTGGATTCTTAAGTGGGGTATTATTACTTGAATTTTAACTCTAAAATTATTTTCTAAGATTTACATAAATTTTAATTGATCGATCCTAGCGGGTGATTAATTAAAAGGAGTGTAGATCTATTTTCTAGAGTTGATGGGTGTTAAACTTAATTTTCTAAAAGGTTACTATTCAAATTACATTTGCAACGAGAGTTGATTTGTAAGTTTGATATTAGTTTGGTAAAATTCAATTAATTTAATTAATTAATTAGAATAGATAAAATTTGTGATGTAATCCCACTCCTCGATTGTTCTCAAATTTATTTACCTCACTTTATCTCTTATTTTAGTGTTATACTTTAGTTTTCACTTTTAGTCACTTTCTAGTTAGTTCTTTTCATCTCATAATTTAGTTTAGTCTTATTTCACATCCTCACCCTTGAATTGTTTTTTAATATTTGAAAACCTAAAAAAAATAGAAAAAGTAAAAAATTACAAAAAGAAAATAAAATTGAATTACAATTGAGTTTGTCTCTAGCTTACCCCCTTTATGTGGATTGATACCCTTACTTACCTCTACACTTGAGTTTGTTATATTTATAGGTATTTGAGGTTTTGATTAGAGGATCTTTTCAAGCAACGACGAAAAAAAATAAATACATGTAATTATCCCTAAAAATATAAATACACAAAAAAATACACAAAAAAGTTCTTTCTATCACCGAGCTCTACGGATGCACCTTCGAATTAGGTCAGTCATGGTTTTAGTGTCCTGAATCATCTCTAGGCCTAATAGCTTGTTGTCCCCCACCTCTAACCAACTAGCGGGTGAATGACAGGGCCGTCCATATAGTGCCTCAAATGGTTCCATGCCGATAGTGAACTTGTAGGAGTTGTTATACGCAAACTCCACCAATGGAAGATACTGTTCCCATCCTCCACCCAAGTCAAGTACGCACATCCTCAGCATATCCTTCAGAATCTGATTAACCTTATCCGTATGCCCATCTATTTTTGGGTAATACGTTGTGCTCAAACATAAATTCGTTCCCATGGCCTCCTGAAAGCTCTGCCAGAAGTGGGACACAAAAATTGTGTCCCGATTTGACATAATTTTAGTTGGAACTCCATGCAGTATCACTATATCAATAATAAACAATTGTTCATACAAACCAACAGATAATGGGCCATCTTCGTCGACCAATAAACTATCACCCATATGGAGTCATGACCTCTCTGCGATACTAGCAACCCGATAATAAAATCCATGGATATACTCTCCCACTTCCACAATGGAATCTCGAGTTGTTGTAACATCCCCATAGGTCTCTAGTGGTCTACCTTTATTATCTAGAAGGTAGCACACTTCGTGATAAACTTCACTATGTCCCACTTCATATTGTCTTTGCGTATCTAGGTACATCTTATCCCCACCGAGATGGTCTACAAACCTCAACTTGTGAGACTCTGACATCACTGCATGTCTCAAGTCCTTATCCTCTGGAACAACGAGTTTCCCATTAAAGCGCAAACCTCTCTCTGAACTAATCAAGTAAGCCTCCGACCCATCATCTAACACATGACGAACTTTGTCATGGAAATAATGATCCCCTACCTATGATTTCACCACCCTCATAATAATCTCGAGCGTGATAGTCAATTTGAACATGAAGGCTCTGGAAACCTCATCGTCATGTCGAAGCTCTCTCCACCGCGCCTTCCAAAGATTAGCTATCTCCCAAGTAGGTCATCATCTCAATGTGTTTACAACCTAGTTATCTTTCCTAAGATGATACTGAATATCAAACTGGTAATCCTTAATAAACTCTAACCATCTCCTCTACCTCGTGTTTAAATCCATTTGTGTGAACGGATACTGAAGTGAATATGGTCCGTGAATAAGGTAAAGTTCTCCCCCAAAAGGTAATACCTCCAAATTATTAAGGCAAACAAAATCTCTACTAACCCCAAGTCATGCATCGAGTAATTTCTCTCGTGGGGCTTAAGCTTGTGAGATTCATAAGCTATAGCCATGTCCTCCTACAGTACTACACAGCCAAGCCCTGTAGGGATGCATCTCTGTAATATGGTACTCCACTCATCCCCTAGGCAATGCAAGTTTAGGTTATGAGGTTGATTTTTCCTTTTTGTCAATGAAAGATAACTGACAATGGTCATAGCAAATAAATGGCGCCCCCTTGCAAGTCAAATTCGTCAACAGACCCACAATCTTAAAGAAACCCATGATGAATCAACGATAGCATTCGCCCAGCCCCAAAAAACTAAGAACCTCGATCGGGGTCATGGGTTGGCCCCACTCCCTCACCATCGATACCTTACTCAGATCAATAACAATACAACTGTCAGACACAATGTAGCTTAAAAACTACACCTCCCGTATCCAAAATCCACACTTCTCAAATTTAGTGTACAATTGGTGATCCCATAACATCTATAGAACCATTCATAGAAGCTATGCATGCTCATACTTAGAACAAGAGTAAACCAGAATATCATGGATGAACACGATCATAAATAGGTCAAGAAACCCTCTAAAAACCCGATTCAGTGGATCCACAAACATTGTTGGCGCATTAGTGAGCCCAAATGGAATTACCCTAAACTCGTATAACCTATATTGTGTCAAGAAAAAAGTCTTATGAACTTCCTACTCTATGAAACGCAACTGATGATATCCCAACCTTAGGTCTATCTTGGAGAAGTAAGATGCCCTCCTCAGCTAGTCTACTAGGTCATCGATCCGAGGCAGCAGGTACTTATTTTGAATCATGACATTGTTCAACTCCTTATAATCATTACTTAGAAGAAGTGATCCAACCCTCTTCTTGATGAACAACATCGGTGAACCCCAAGGTTATGTACTCCGTCTAATGAACCCCCCCACCCCCCCCAAAAAAAAAGCTATTGAATATGCTCTCTCAACTCCCATATTTCTGAAGGGGCAACGCAATAAGGTTATTGGGAAATCGGCCTCACACCCGGAGCTAAGTTATTGACAAACTCAATTTCTCAGTTGGATGGTAACGCGGGTATCTCTTGGAACACATTCTGGAACTCCCTCACCACTGGGATCGAATATAAAGAAATAACCACCTCCAGTGAGGTCTCTTCCTCAATATAATACAAACGTGTGCTCAACCCTCCCTCAACATAATACAATTGTTTAAGAGGTAAATTTCATTTAACAACCAAGTTCTCAATTAAACCTTATTTACTAATAAAGTTTCTTAGTAACATATTATACTTTTCAAACACTTATTCCCAAATTGAAATAGTTATTACATTCTTACTTACCATAGACACTGCAGGTAGTTCCCAAATTCCAGATTTAAATATATATATTCTAATAGCACCCCACATAATAATTATGGTGCAGGCATACTCTGCTATCCAGTCATCGTATCACTCGTACTAAGGGAAATACAAGTTCAGAATCACTCTCGAACTGTATAGAAACAAACACAAACAATATTTAGGCCAAGCATAGTTTTCAAGTCTCTAAGAGGTCAGCACATGCCCTCACATCTCTTAGGACCGTCTGACTATCGATTCGATAGCCTTTACCAAAGGATTTCTATCTTCTAGGGTACGAGTCAATATCCCCCATTAAGGTCCCATCGAGATAAGACTGTCCCAGCGCAGTAACCTCAGGGATAGCAAGTAGCGAGGACATGATTTTTACATGTATATAGTATATGCATAAACACAGTCATATAAATATACTACTATTACCATATCAACTTAGGTACATTCTCACAACCCATCATTATGATATTTGTCCTTATTACTCGTTATTTAGTTATCAAATATAACATTTGCCTCTTATATTAATTTGTGGGATTATCCCAACTTATCAAGTGACACTCGTGGATTATTATACTCCCAAGTGTAATTTCAGTAGGTACTCATTTATTTTTCAACGTAACTACCTTACGCGTCTCCCCCTTTAAATACATAGTTCCATCGTCCCTTATAGGTAAGCATCCCCGAAAAATGTAAATCTCGTCTTCCATTAAAGGCTTCATATTTTCAATAAGTCCTATTGGTATTCTTTATCTCCCAAAATATTTTAATAAGGATGTCCAAATATTATTACTCATTTAAATTGAATTCAAATATTTAGAAGGGGAAATATGAGTCTGCCAGGAGGGGTCGATCGATCGATGGCAGGAGCTCGATCGATCGATACTCCTGGTTCGATCGATCGATCAAATAGGTATGGTGAATCTGTCGAATACCAGTTACGGGTTCTATCATCCAACATCAATAAAATCCAAATTCTTAACTCCCAAACTCCCAAAAATTTATACCACAAATATTCTAAACCTAGGCCTAAAAACGCCCCGAGACCCAAAATAAACCCCCGGGTACATTATTTTGACTATCTCGACCCTTTTGAACACTTTGGCGCACTCGAAATGACCATACGGGTGACTTCTAATTTATTCACTTTTATTAATCAACATTTAGTCCCGACACGACACGGACGCGTCCCAACTTAAATTTCCAAAATTGTCACTTTATTCACTCGTGACATTTAATAGAACAAATATTATATATTACTTTTCTCATTAGTAATATTCAATAAGTTTCCAATGATTACTAACTCTCGCCACGTTAGTAATTATAAAAATAATTAATTTTCAGATTTATATTAAATTAATAACTCACATTAAATTTAATAAATCCCCAAATTTAGAAAGCATAAAAATACGGGGTATTACATACTTCCCCCCTAATAATGGAATTTCATCCCGAAATTCGTAAAATAAGGCATACCTGGTAAGAATAATTCTGGGTATCTCTCGCGCATATATGCCTCGCGCTCCCAGGTGGATTCCTCCACATTATGATGCTTCCACTGGACCATTACAAGTGGAACTACCTTCGACCTCAATCTCCTTTCGCTATGGTATAGGATAACCACTGGTCTCTCCTCCTAAGATCTGTCAGGTTGTAAGTCAATATCCTCTATCGCGATATGGGTATGGGTCATGTCATCCCGAAGATATCGTCTCAACGACGAGATGTGGAATACATCATGAATGTGATGTAAATGCTCTGGTAGTCCCAATCTTCATGCTACCGGCCCAACCCTCTCGATAATGGGAAATGGTCCCACGTACCTCAGGGCCAATTTCCCTTTCTTCCCGAACCTCATCACTCCTTTCATAGGAGATACACGTAGTAATACTTGGTACCCTATGTTAAACTCTCGGAAGAACCGTTTTGCATCGGTGAAGCTTTTCTGCCTAGCCCGGGCTACCCGAATGCGACACCTGATAATCTCAATCCTTGCGGAGGTTTCCTGAATCACCTCTGGTCCGAGCAACTTGTTATCCCCCACTTCTAGCCAACACGTTGGGGAACGACAAGGCCTTACATACAAAGACTCGAATGGAGCTATGCCAATCGTGAACTGATAAGAGTTATTATAAGCAAACTCTACCAGTGGAAGATGTGACTCCCAACCTCGTCCAAAATCAAGGACACACATGCGTAGCATATCTTCCAACATCTGATTAGTATGCTCTGTTTTTCCATCTGTCTGTGGGTGATAAGCTGAACTCAACCTCAAATCTGTACCCATAGCCTCCTGAAAGCTCTACTAGAAATACAACACGAAAATCTTGTCTCTATCTGACACAATATTCAGGGGTACCCCATGTAATCTGATAATCTTCGCAATGAACAACTGAGCATATTGACCCGTGGTATAGTCTGTCTGCACCGGCAGAAAATGGGCCACCTTGGTCAAACGGTCCACAATCACCCAGATGGAGTCGTGGCCCCGTTGTGATGTAGGCGACCCAGTAATAAAATCCATAGAAATACTCTCCCACTTCCATGTGGGTATTTCTAATGGCTGAAGCAACCCCGACGATTTCTGGTGGTCTACCTTTACCAGCTGGCAGGTAGAACACTTGGACACAAACTCAGCAATATCCTTTTTCATCCCATTCCACCAGTATTGCCACCTCATATCCTGGTACATCTTATCTCCCACAGGATATACCGTAAATCGGGACCCGTGGGACTGAGTCATCACTGCATGACGTAGGTCTACTCCTTTTGGGACCACCAATCTCCCATTAAACCTCAAACCCCCATCGGAACTAACAGACTAGGACTCAGCACCCTCAGCTAAAAGTCATACAATCTGCTCCTGGCAAAATGAGTCTGCGGTCTGCGCCTGTATCACCCTCGTAACAATCTTGGGTGTCACTATCATGACAGATATGAAGGAATGGACTACTGCGTCCTGGTGACCTAACTCCTTCCACTTTGCTTTACAGATGTCTGCTACATCGTCTACCAGTCTACAGCTCAACGCATCGGCAACTATGTTAGCCTTCCCCGAATGGTACTGTATGTCGAACTGATAGTCCTTCACAAACTCTAACCACCTGCGCTGACACATATTCAGCTCTCGCTGAGTGAACAGGTACTGCAGTGACTTGTGTTCTGTGAACAAGCGAAATTTCTCCCCCAATAAATAGTGCCTCCATATCCTCAATGCAAAAATGACCGCTACTAACTCTAGGTCGTGGTGGGTTGATTCTTCTCATGCGACTTAAGCTTGTGGGAGGCAAAAGCTATATCCTTCTCCTCATGCTAAATTACTCCCCCAAGTCCCCGTAAAGTGGCATCAGTGTAAAACAGGTACTCCATGCCCGGATTAGGTAAAGCAAGGACCGGTGCTGAAGTAAGCTTGTCTTTCAGCTCGTCGAAAGCCAATTGATAAGGATCGTCCCAAACATATGGTACCCCCTTGCGAGTCATGTTCGTCAATGGACCCACTATTTTGGAGAAACCCCAAATGAATCTCCTGTAGTATCCGGCTAATCCCAAGAAATTACGTACTTATGTCAGTGTCATGGGTTGTCCTCACTCCCTCACCGCTGACACTTTACTCGGGTCAACTGCTATCCCTTGTTCAGAAACAACATGTCCCAAGAACTGCACTTCACGTAACCATAACCTGCACTTCTCGTATTTAGCATACATCTGATGCTCTCATATGGTCTGAAGAACCTGCCTAAAGTTCTCGGAAATCTCCTCCTCGGAGTGTGAGTATATCAGGATGTCATCCATGAAGAAGATGACAAACTGATCCAAGAACTCTCTGAACACTCGGTTCATCAAGTCCATGAATACGGCTGGAACATTGGTGAGTCTAAATGGCATCACTCTGAACTCATAGGACCCATATCTTGTCAAGAAAGCAGTCTTTGAAACATCCTGCTCCCTAATACGTAGCTGATGGTACCCTGACCTCATATCTATCTTCGAAAAGAAAGTTGCTCCTCTCAGCTAGTCGAACAGATCATTGATTCGAGGCAACAGACAATTGTTCCGTATCATGACCTTGTTCAGCTCCCGGTAGTCCACACATAGCCTCAGTGAACCATCTCTCTTTTTCACAAACAAAACTGGAGTTCCCCAAGGTCAGGTACTCCTGCAAATGAAGCCCTAACCTAACAGCTGCTCTATCTGATCTCATAACTCTCGCATTTCCATTGGAGCCATACGTATGGAGCTCATGCTATAGGTCGAGTATCTGGTAATAAATCTATGACAAAATCTATCTCTCGACTGGGTGGTAGGCGTGGTATCTCCTAAAATACATCGGAGTACTCCCGAATAACTGGGATCGAGTCTAAGGGAATCACAACTTCCTTAGAGGTATCCTCCTCTATGTAATACAAATGAGCGGTCGAGCCTACCTCTGGGCGAGGCATCGCCACTACAAACATCTCTTGCCCCCAGAATGGCAAAGATAATACTCCCACCGAAACAATCTATCATGGCTCTTTAAGCTACGAGCCAATCCATACCGATAATAATGTCGTGCTCATGCATATCTAAGACTAACATGTCCGCTGGTAATACTAGGCTACCAATCTCTACTGCCACACCCTGGCATATAAATAAAATTAGCGATCCATTTCCTAGTGGTGAGTCTAAACACGTTACAGTGCTCTCTGCTATGGCTAATAACCCTAAGGCCTTCGCAAAATGGGTAGCTATAAAACAGTGCGTCACCCCAGTATCAAATAAAACCTGACCCATAGTACCATGGATAGGAAACATAGCCTCAATCATGGGCGTTGCCTACGGAGCTGCTTCTTGGTGGACTTTATAGACACGTCCGTACTATAACTACCCCTGCTGCACCGGAGCGGCTGGAATGGATGGTAGGGCTGGAAGGGCGGCTGGAAAAAGGGGCCTTTGTGGCTCATTATGGGCACCCTGCTGCTGTGGGGCCCTATCACCCTCTAGACAATCCTGGTGCTTATGGTCATTCTTGCTGCACACGAAACATCGGCCCCTAAAATTTCCTCCCCTCTAACTGTGCTGACCATGGTCCTGTTGGCCGTTACCACCCCGCCACTAACCCTGATGAAAACGCTGTTGGCCCTGCGGCTGACCCTGCTGCTGGCAGTGTTGGCCTTGTTGGCCCTAATGATTAGGCTGGCCCTGCTAACCATGCCTAAATCCCCCAAAACCCTGCCTGGAATCACCCGATCAGAACCGCTTAGCAGGGTCCCCCTGATGGGAACTCTGCTCATGCTGACGAGTCTGCCCCTGAGATGTCGGTGCTCCACTAGCGCCATTACCCCTTGTCCTGCCCTGCTGGATGGACTCTCCTTCTCGCTTGCTTCCCTACAGATGGAAGCGATGATCCTGGCAGTGTAGTAAAGAAGCATTGAGTACATCTGTGTAGGTACTCAGAGACAGATTCCCTATAAGGTGTTGACGGATCCTCCAAGATAATCCCTCCACAAACAACAGTATTTTCTTGCTCTCAGTGGGTTCCTCATCTGGCACTATAGTGAGAACTCTTGTGAACTCCTCTTCATACTCAACAACAGTAGAATTATCATGTTTCAAGTTCAATAACTTTTGCCTCATCTCAGTTTGCACGGCGGATGGAAAGTACTTGCGGTCAAACCGCTCCCAGAATGACTAAATGGGGATAGTATCCCTCTCTTCCAAAGTGGTGGTGGACTCCCACCACTGCAAAACGGCCCCCACTAGCTTAAATGAAGCCAACAACTGTTTATGCACGTCTGTGCACTAATACATATGAAGATGCCTCTGGATATCTTTCTTCCATTGGCTGACGATGATGATATCTGAACTACCCGAGAACTAAGGGGGATGCGCCTTCTGAAAGGCATCCCTAACCCGTTCCCATGCTGATGGAAGCTCTGCGGGTTCTGGCGCCACTGTCTGAACCTGGGGTGGAGCCTGCTGTACTACCGCTAGCACGACATTCACCGCCTGAGCAATGATAGCGGCTACCTCATTTGCATTCATCGTTCCCTGAGCCGGAGCTACTAGATGCTCGACTTGGGCATGCCTATCCTTTGGTGCACATCTCAGAGTCATCAGAAACGTGAAGAAATTTATTAGTCTACAGTTATTATCAAATCTCAAGTAGCTGAAGACGTAATCGTAAAAGCAAGAATACAACAATCCTAAAATAGGGCTCTATAACAAAAATGCTATGATGAAAGCGAAAATAAGCCATACAGATCCTAAGGACACTAGAACCTGATGCTCTGATACCACCTGTGACACCCCGCCTAATTAAATACCGGGTGATCAGTCTTTTATTAAATTAAAATCAAGGTGAACGGTCAGTTCATTATTAGCATCACTGTCATAAAAATAACTTTTCCAATTTAAACACCCTAAACAATTAAGCTAAGTGTCAAAACCATTTTTATACATTACTTTACAAATTTTATTTAAAACCAATACTTTAAAACTTTACATAATTCATAATTTAAGAAAAAACCAACAAATATACTGGAACAAACAATCCAATTAATTAAACATCCAACTAAGTAATTCCAACATTAAAACTTAAAGCAAAACATCCTGACAGTAATAAACCCAAAAGTACAAATACTGGAAATAAATAAATCCCAATATCCGATAAGCAACTGAATAATGGAAAAGGGCGACACATGCCCAACTGAATAATAGTTCTATAAGTGGAATAAACAAATGAGGTCGTCTAAACAAAAGGCCTGCAACTCCCACCTAAGCTGCAACACGTTCCTTCCAAAGGATCCTATGCAAGACGCCCCTGTGGTTGGGCACCTGTAATATATACATATATATACAAGAGAAAAAAGAGAATGGAAACGGGTCAGAGCCCGATTGTAAAAATGACTTAAAATTTGTTTAGCGAGTATTTAGAATGTTTACTAGCCAATGCAACAACATATTAGTGCGGCACTCCCTTGAGAATTTATCACCTCTCTTCTAATGTGCACGCCTATGGCACTAACCTTCTCAACGGTTTAACTTATCTTATCTTAGGTTGCTCGTAAGATTTAAACTGACAAATTCAATTGATTAAGAGGTAAATTTCATTTAACAACCAAGTTCTCAATTAAAACTTATTTACTAATAAAGTTTCTCAGTAACATATTATACTTTTCAAACACTTATTCCCAAATTGAAATAGTTATTCCATTATTACTTACCATAGACACAACAGGTAGTTACCAAATTCCAGATTTAAATATATATATATATATATATATATATATATATATATATATATATATATTAAATACTCATATAATATATATATTCTAACAGCACCCCACATAATAATTATGGTGCAGGCATACTCTGCTACCCAGTCCCCGTATCACTCGTACTAAGGGAAATACAAGTTCGAAATTACTCTCGAACTGTATAAAAACAAACACAAACAATATTGAGGTGAAGCATAGTTTCCAAGTCTCTAAGAGGTCAGTACATGCCCTCACGTCTCTTAGGACCATCTAACTATCGATCCGATAGCCTGTACCAAAGGATTTCTATCCTCTAGGGTACGAGTCAATATCCCCCATAAAGGTCCCATCGAGATAAGACTGTCCCAGCGCGGTAACCTCAGGGATAGCAAGTAGCGCAGGAATGATTTTTACACATATATAGTATATGCATAAACACAGTCATATAAATATACTAATATTACCATATCAACTTAGGTACATTCTCACAACCCATCATTATGATATGTGTCCTTATTACTCGTTATTTAGTTATCACGTATAACGTTTGCCTCTTATCTTAATTTGTGGGATTATCCCAACTTATCAAGTGACACTCGTGGATTACTACACTCCCAAGTGTAATTTTAGTAGGTACTCATTTATTTTCCAACGTAACTACCTTACACGTATCCCCCTTTAAATACATAGTTCCATCGCTCCTTATATGTAAGCATCCCCGAAAATGTAAATCTTGTCTTCCATTAAAGGTTTCATATTTTTAATAAGTCCTACTGGTCTTGTTTATCTCCCAAAATATTTTAATAAGGATGTCCAAAGATTATTACTCATTTAAATTGAATTCAACTATTTATAAGGATAAATATGAGTCTGTCATGAGGGGTCGATCGATCGATGGTAGGAGCTCGATCGATCGATGCGTCGATCGATCGATACTCCTGGTTCGATCGATCGATCGATCAAATAGGTATGGTGAATCTGCAGAATACCAGTTACGGTTTCTATCATCCAACATCAACAAAATCCAAAATCTTAACTCCCAAACTCCCAAAAATTTATACCACAAACATTCTAAGCCCAGATTAGCAACATTCTTTGTAAAGCGTGCGAGTTTTCGTCAAGATTCATGGATTAAAAGGGCCTAAACTTATATAATTCCCATGAACCCTAGAAATTTCTTTAACTTAGTTATTCTTAATCTTTTTCCAAAATTTCTACTTCTAAACCAATATAAATTCGTGGTTCAACCTCTAATTGCGAAAGGGATTTCCAGATTATTGTTTATATCACTACAACATGCGATTTCTAATCACCAACATGGGTTTTCTTTCATAAAAACTCATCCTAATCAACCCTATACCAATATGAATGAAGCATTAACGAAATTAAGCAAGATAAATACTTTCCTGGGATTTTTTGTTTCTGATTTGTGGATGAAATCGGTGTGGTGGTGATCCTCGTTACGCGATCTATCGTTTAGCGGCGACGGCGGTGCAAACGGAGGAGTTCTTGGCTTAGAAATCTTGGGCAAGCTCTCTCTTTCCTTATCCAATGGTCGTCACTTGTCTTTGGTTGTGTTAACCCTAAAAGACAACTCTAAGAATTTGATATAACCTTACAATTTTCGTGGGTTTTCAGGCCTAAAAATGTAAAATGTCGAAAATGCCCTCCCGGGGTGTTAATTAGGCCTAAAAATGCCCCGAGACCCAAACTAAACACCCGAGTATATTATTTTGACTATCTCGACCCTTCCGGACACTTTGGTACACTCGAAATGAACATACGGGTGACTTATAATTTATTCACTTTAATTAATCGACATTTAGTCCCGGCACGACACGGGCGCGTCCCGACTTAAATTTACAAATTTGTCATTTTATTCACTCGTGACATTTAATAGAACCAATATTATATATTACTTTGCTCATTGGTAATATTAAACAAGTTTCCAATGATTACTAACTCTCGTCATGTTAGTAATTATAAAAATAATTAATTTCCGAATTTATATTAAATGAATAACTCACATTAAATTTTATAAATCCCCAAATTTAGGCATAAAAATACGGGGTATTACAACCTAGAGTTATAATCTTCACACTGCGATTTTCCACCACTGATAATGCTGAAACCCAATTTAGAATCTTCTAAGCATCCTCAAACCCCATTTCTTTTAAGTATAAATGTTATATCGTCAGTATTAATGTATCTCTAATGATTTTAGTCAAACCTAACATAGTTTAAAGGCTTAAATCCTAAAAGAATCTCAAAAACCCAAGTTTATATTTTTCCCAAATTCAACTTAGATTCAGATTAATTCATGAAATTAATAAACGGATATCAATGTTATCTGCTCATGAATCTATACATATCAAATCATATAATGAACTAATCTATTTCAAGAGGTTCAACAATAATATTCTTGTTCATTGTAACACAACATTAAGGGTTAAACTCACATAAATTAAATTACTAAATTAATCTAATTCAAATTTCTAAACATCAATTTAATAGATTCAAATGAATAATTATCAGTATAACGCAAACTCTAAATTAAATCTTTGGTATAGGTAAACTCGCCTTAGAATTTTAAGATGTATCCAAGCTAATTTCCCACAAATTCTTTTTTCCTCTTTAGTGTTTCCTCGTTCCAGCTTTCGGGTTCTTCTATCGAGACCCTAGGATGGATAAGGTTAACCCTAATGGCCTCTTAAACTATTTATCCAGGAAATTATCTATATAGCCCATATAAACCTCAACCAAATTGGTTTAATTACTAATCCAACATGCACAAAACCTATCCCTAGACATATACTAACCCATAGGGCTTAAAGAAGTCCCAAACAGACATCTTACATGTACCAAACTTCCACTCGGATTATGAGATAAAATAACCAATTAAATTATCCGGTACTAGTCCAAAGTCAAATCATTAATTAATTAATTAATTTAATGAGTACCGTGTAATAACTTTGATTTCAAATTTGAATTATATAACGTATATAATTCATAAATAGTGTTATCACATGTGACTACTAGCACACATAAACAATGTGACACCCCATAATTTTAAAAAAGTATGTTGATCAAGTCTAATTATTAAATAAAATAGTTTTTCTAAACAAATTGAAATATCATTCTTAGCACAACATAATTCAACTAATATATAAAATATAAGTGGAGTGTGATAAGAGAAATCCCATAATTTAAATGACTAGAAAAAATATCACCACTAACTCCAATATAATAACTAAAATCCATACATCTAACCTAAATCCAAACCTGCATACTAATTAAACCTCCACACGCCAAAACTAAAATAACTTGAGCTCAATAGAGTAGAATACCAAAGTCGTAAATCCTTAAACATCTCTAGACATAAAAATTGAATTAATAAAATGAGACCTACGTTGCCATAATGGTGATGGAACTTGAATAGGACTTAAATCAGCAAGACTGAGAATCTTAATAGAGAACTCACGAACACCTAGAGGTCGGGTAAACAACAATGGTCAAGCCATCCCAGGTAAAAATCTAAGCCACTCAGTGGCAGTTATGAAGATAAAAAATAACTTTACAGTTGAGATTTTTTAATCCCATAACGAATATTGTATCTCACACGTATATAATAAACTTAATCTTTCATTTATAAGTAGTAAACGTCACATGTAAATGTAGAGTATAAGCCATGATTTAAATAAATTCCATCACAAACATAATAGAATTTCCACACCTTATCCACCCTAATACCCCATCAATAAACAACATTACATAACCACCCTTTATCCACCGCAAAACATCATCAATAAGTAGTAGTAGTAATAATAATAATAATAATAATAATAATAATAATAATAATAATAATAATAATAATAATAATAATAATAATAATAATAATAATAATAATAATAATAATAATATGGTGTGGTCGTCGTAGTAGTAGTAGTTTTAGTAGTAGTAGTAGTAGTAGTAGTAGTAGTAGACGGTGTAGTCGTAGTAGTCGTAGCAGTAGTAGTTGTAGCAGCAACAACAGTAGTAGTAGTAGTAGTAGTAGTAGTAGTAGTAGTAGTAGTAGTAGTAGTAGTAGTAGTAGTAGTGGTGGTGGTGGTGGTGGTGGTAGTATAGTAGTAGTAGTAGTAGTATTATTATTATTATTATTATTATTATTATTATTATTATAGTAGTAGTAGTAGTAGTAGTAGTAGTAGTAGTAGTAGTAGTTGTTGTTGTTGTTGTTGTTGTGTAGTTTTAGTCGTAGTCGTAGTCGTAGTCGTCGTCGTAGTAGTAGTAGTAGTAGTTGTTGTGTAGTATTAGTAGTAATGGTGGTGGTGGTAGTAGTATTAGTAGTGGTAGTAGTAGTAATATTGTAATTGGGACTACCTCTGAGTCCCCTTTGGGGTCACCAATCACCACGATACGTTCCAACCTTATCCACCGCAAATATATACACCATATTATTCTTAAATAATTGTGGTCCAGGCATAAGATACATAACATAAGAATTATGTTGTGTACACTCCCGATATAAGTCCACAATGGAACCCACAAGTCATTAGTATATTTAAACATCTTTTATTCTTAACTTTCAAATCTTCAATGTTCAGTTTAAAACAATTCTAGTAATTTTCAAATTTAAAGTAGAACGTATTTTTATGGAAAATAACTCAAACTCATCACAATTAGTGAATTATGAAATGATTGAAGTCAAAACATTTTGAAAATATTTAGCAATAGTTTATAACAACTCAAAAATCTGTTATTAATTACACATGTTAGGTTAGCGTACACTCTCTTGAGTTTTCCTCACCTCTCAACTATTATGCACGCCTACCATTTCTAGTTAGCCCACTTAGCCATACTACCCAAGATAACTAGCCAAGAGCATCTAACTAGACTATTGACACCTCTAAGTCCTCGTACCACCCATATAGTATGCTAATTGGTTTAACATCCCTCGTATGTTATAATCATTATAAGAAACATCTCTCACATGCCATCTTTTCCTTTAATTTAATTAAGTTTCTCTACTTAATTCGTTGCTCAGATATATATCATCTATTGGTTTACTATTGGACGTAAGTAGATTATTCGTATGGTATATATTTCACATACAATATATACTATAAATTGCATACTTTTCTATAATGTCCTCGTATCTCAAATTAAAGACTGTTAGTTCGGATTTTCCCCTCGAACTACTTCGGAATGTCACATCAAACATTGCTCTAACTGTCACATCGAACATGGTTCGAAATGTCTCATCGAACATGGTTCAGAATGTCTCATCGAACTTATCAAACAAGTATATAATTGGTATTCACTCCACCTATAATTAAATAGTATGCATACACACAACCTAATTATTCATACTTGTACGTGCTATATCTCTCTTGAACACTCACCGTACATACTACTTTACGATACCTCACTATCGTATTTATTTGAATACTCACACAACTCTAAGGGCCCTAGTTACCCCTTCGTTAATTTTAAGCAGTTAAATCAATATTTACCCTTTTGGCATACTTATCAATTCATTTGAAATTACCGTAATTCATTATCTTTCACTCCAATCCATATCGACATTTTTTCATCCCATTTATTACTTGTCTTAATCCCCTCAATAAGACTAATCACTACCCTAACCTAGGCCCTCTGCAATATAATAAATCCCATTATGATATTATAATAAAGTCCCATGAGTTTAGCACAAAAATTGTGTAGGAATGCTAGAACAAAAAGGGGGATTTCATGTATTCTCAAAAATCGAATCGATTCGCCAGGAGGCCGAATCGATTCGAAATGGTATAGATCGTCATCTTCTTCTATGTTCATGCGTTTTCCCTATTTTTCTTTATAAAACTCATATGATAAACCACCAAACTCACATACAATTGTCCCAAAAGTGTACTATGTGTATAGGGAATGATTTCTAACATGAATAACTCATCAAAACATTAAAAATCCTAATCATTCATGGATCTAATCAATTATTCATCCAATAAACTAGGTTTTAATATCCTCCATTAAAATTCAATATGAACCCAGATTTAATTCGTGAACATGAATGCATAAACTTTTTTTTTATTGTCCTTTATAGATGTTAATTCGTACTACATGAAATTCCTACCCAAACATGCATTAAAATCTTCCTTTTCTTTCAAGAATCATTGATTTAATCCAAATTATTTTGAAAATCCTACACATGGGTATTATAACTTCAAAAAGCTTGTATATAAACACACGCCTTAACAGATTGGGTCTAATTTCATGATGGTGATTTTGGATTACTGATCTTCTCTTCGAATCCACCCTCCTTAGATGATTAGGATGCAAGAACAAAGTCTAATTCTTCAAGAACACCCCCTTAAGGTTTGATTAAGGTTTCTCTCTTCTCTCTAATGACCTATCTTAAACCTTTTGTGTTATTAATCCTAACCACAACCTATAATCATAAGATATAGGACTCCAAATTTCGTAGGTCCCTTAACCTCTATTTTCAAATGACTAAAATGCTCTCGATGGGTGCCAGTTTGGTCTAAAATTGACCCGGGACCCACACTATACCCCCGGGTATAATATGTAATCAAATACGCCCATATCACTCGCTATGACGTAAGTCAATAATCATCAATTATTTACTATTTACACTTAGTAAATTCATTCAATAATATTAATAACTATATATCTCTCAATTAATATCTAAGAGTCATATTTCTTAATTAATCACATTAAATTACCCCACTCGCCTAATTTAAATAAAACGTATTTTTCCACTTAATTTTTGAATTAATTTAAATTAGCCAATTGATATCTTTTTTCATTTGTTAAACTGAAGAATTGAAATTGGTCTGGAGTTGTGAAAATCAAAAATGTCATAAATCAAGTCCAAATGGTATATAAAAAGTGTCAGAATATTAGAAAAAATACTCAAATGAAAATAGAAAAAAGATGAAAAAAATGGGGAAAATATAAAAAAAAAATCAAGGAAATAAAAAAGAAATAGAGAAAAATGAGCAAAAGCCCGAAAAGTACCGACAGAAAATTCATAAGAAAACTTTTCAAGTCCCAAATTTTCCAACATTTCCATTATTACCCAAAACACACCTTAACTTGAAAAAAATCATAACCGAGTCCGAATAACAAACGATAATAAGAAGATAATACGGTGCGAATCGAGAATGTTATTTTTCCATTTTTCAATGACCGTATTCCATTCATGAGATCGTATTCACCATAAAAAAAAATTCTTTCAGTTTGTATGGTGTGAACTCATGTCCAATTACATTTACTCTTAATTTCATGCACACCGAGAGAAAAAGTCACAATTCAAGTGATTCGTTTGTGACAGCATCCCGTAAGAAATTAAATGAAAGAGAATTTTTTAAAAGTAATGTAATGATCAATCGGTGGAAGTTAGCAGTTAATTTTCTACTTTGCACGCGCGTGCACGCACACACACACACACACACACACACTACGAATTGAGATTTCTCGAATAAAAATTTGCAGTGATTATTTTTATGGAATTTAAATTTTAAGATTTTTAATTATTTTCTATGTGTCGTACCATGTGGTAAAAAATAAATTTTGTGGTTAAATTCTTTGCAAACCCACACAAAACACCACTCGTCCAACTATGGTGACCTAGGGGTTTAACGTCTTTTTGCATATGCTAAATGCAATCGGTTGCCTATGAAAAAGGTGTTCTATCCCTTAGTATTTAAATATTCCCTTAGACCCTAATTCACACACTTTTACATTGCTCAGGACTAGAAAAGTTCTATGTGAAGAAATACTCCATATTTATTCCCTTAGTTTAAGTATTTTTATTGTCCCGAACATTGCATTTATCTCACAATTATCCCATATTTGTGCTACTTGTTGAGTATTTCATGCTTTGTACATTTCTCTTATGTTTTACAAGAAAATCATGAAATTCAATGGAAGAGAAAAGTTAAAACAATGAAAGGATTGTGATAAAGGAAAGTCAGGGGAAAATTTATAATTTTTCAGCAATAAACAAAATGAGGAAGCAACAAAAAATTTGAAGAGCTTGAAGTTGTGAAAATACTGGAAGAAAGAAAACCTCATCCGAGCTACAACGAAAACGTTATTACTAATTGAAGTTGTAAAGAAATCCAGGGCCAAAACTATAATTATGAATAAGATGGAAAAGTTGAGACAAAACCATTGACCAAACCAATTCAGTCAGAGAATAGGTTTAACTTTGAGGGTTCTCCGAAGGGTTTGGTTGTACTATGGTTTCGGTTCGAGGTAGGATTTTTTTTATCTCTGCCCAGATTCTTGCTAAAGTAATTTGGATCTTTCGAAACTAGTTTGGACGAGTTTTGACATATGCTTAGAGTTGTTAATAGTCTAATTAACATAATTCAAGTCATATTTAGGCAACCAATGAACAAGAACTAATTGGAGAATAAGTTTTTACATCTTTCATCATCAGATCAATCCAAGATCTACTCTTTTTCCAGCTTTCTTCAATTAGTGTGGATTCATTGTATGAGATTTGTTTTCGTTAAGCTTGGTAATATAATTTCTTCTCTTTTTTCTTATTATTTCAAACATGCTTTCTTGAACAACAATGATTAATTGGATATAGATTAATTACATGTCTAGATAAACTCATAGTGAGTTGCGAACATTAACCCAACCCAGATTTTCAATGTTAAATATAATATTCAAAATAATTATATTATTAATTCTTAGAGTTTGATAATATAGTCGGAACTAATGCCATAGATCTTTTAACTATGTTTGTCGAAGGTAACTGAAATGTTTAAGAATACAATATATGTATTCGTGATTTTATCATTCGCGTAAATTAATTTGGTGAATAAATATTGTGCGGATTAACACCCACACATGTTTGGTACATTGAATTAGTTTTTGTTTTCCTTCCAGTTAATTAAATAGTCTTCGAGAATTTTATATTTAGTGGAGATTTTCTACAATTTTGGGGATTGAATCCTAACTCCATTATTTCAAGATTGTTGTCGAAACCAAAAATTCCTTGTTACTTCTTTCATTAGTTTAAATTGCATTTGCTTATCTAAAGTTTCTTAGTCTAATTAAAAATTTGCTGAAAACAAAATCGTTATTTTATTTCTTTCTTGAGTGGAAGCCTAGATCTTAGAATCCAACCCTGCATGTTAATCCTTTACGACCTATTCCCAGAGGATTCGACCTCGACTAACCGGGTATTACTTAAGCGATCGGCTTGCACTTGATCCCTAGGTACACACATAGCACACACATTATGTGCCGCGCCAAGTTTTTGGCTCCATTGTCGGGGTCTATGTAG
The DNA here is from genome assembly GCA_949130495.1 of Sambucus nigra. Lineage (NCBI taxonomy): Eukaryota > Viridiplantae > Streptophyta > Magnoliopsida > Dipsacales > Adoxaceae > Sambucus > Sambucus nigra. Next base: position 464,887,319 of record OX422209.1, on the reverse strand, counting down.
ATTGTAGGTTAGGTTGAATTTATCTTAATTTGACTCTAAATTCTAAAAAGCCAAAAAAAAAATTCATAAATTCCAAAAATCCAAAAAATAAGAAAATGAAAATATCCAAAAAAAAAGGAAAAATCAAAAGAAAAATAAAGTATTCTCTAAAGTCTTTTAATGAAAAATTGTCAGCCCACTCCAAATCCCGAACCAATAGTAGAACTCCCTCCTTCTAGCACTAACACTCCAAAAAGTCCAAATTTTTGGGTACCACCTCCTACACCAAATAATCACACATGAGTAAAACGTCTAAAAAGTCCTATGAGGATAGTGATTCACCAAGTGTGAGTGTGATATCGGATAACGCTAGTTTCAGAATGGGAAAGGGTGTAATGTCGTACCACCCTATAAGAGACCTTTTATACTCTAAGAGAACTGTCCCTCCGGGTGAATTATATTCTCATATAATGAGAAGAATTTCACTTTAGGAACATGATGATTTTAATTCTTCATACTTTTATTGTTATGGAGTCGGGGAATCCGTATCTCCACATTCGAGAGTTTTAGGAGGCGTGCAAAATATTTAACGATTAAGATTGCACCCAAGACATCTTACGTGTGACACCCTGCTTAAATTAATAATGGGTGGCCATCCCTATACTAAGATAAAATATGAATCTCAAGTGGATCATCATCAACATCACTGCCACACAGACTAATATCTGACTAACCACACCAAATAATAAAATAAGAGGGTGCCAAAAAAAATTCCAAAACATGAAAGGAACTACAAACCAACATATATAATGACTAAAATCATGCCAATAAATACACGAGTACAACAATAGATATATCCAAATATGTTGTTGGGTCACAGACAATACAACATCCAGACGATAAAATCATAAAAGAGCTACATATATCAACCCCTGGGTATAAACTCGATACAAATATGAATCCTTAACTAGAATTACAAAAATGGGAAGTGGCTACAACTCCAAGGACTCTGGATAGAATAGGCATCATTGGCATCCTTGCATAGGGACACATAAAATAATACAATATATGTGTAGCAAGAGAAAAGATATAAATGGGTCAGATCCCGAGGTTTGAAAATAGTTTTAGCAAGTGAATTAAATTGCATAATAATTATGAATGAACAATTTCTTAATTAAAGTGGTCTCACACTCTCTCTTGCGGCTCAACCTCACTCCACTTCCATAGAGTGCACCTAACTTGTGCATATGAACCCCAATAAGCTACCCAACACATTCTAGGGATAAATCCTATGAAATCTATGCATAAACCTCATTCGTTGTTGATGTAAAAAACTAGATCGCTCTAATTTTTCAATAACAGATAAATAAATAAGACAAAGATTTTTAAAGTGGTTCGGCTAGGAATAAAGCCTACATCCACTGTTATGTTATTGCTGAGTGTTTGTGGAATTCTTGATTACAAGTTCTCTCAAGAAATTCCGGTCCCCTTGAATGAGGATGATACAAGGTATTTATAGCCTTTAGGCTGTACATGAAAGGTCCAATACATTAAATGATATACATATGAAAGGGTAATACATTTAATGCAGCGTGTGCGTCAAGAATATAATGAATAGTTGAACAGTTGTCCGTCTGGTAATTAATGATACGGCCGAGATGTAGTTCGGACCGCCTTAGTTGCTCGTTGACCAAGAGTTCCTCGGAGTGCTTAGAGTATCTCGGGATGATAGAGTTCCTCGGGGTGTCCTCCTCGTTGCTCGGAGAGAACATGACTTGGTCGGGGGAAATAAACTTCCTCGTTGTTATTGTGCCATGTAGATTGACACGTGTCTTCTTATTATTGGTCCACGTCAGTAGATTAAATTTGGTATCAACAGAAGCCCCCAATGCTTCATGCTTGATGGGTTACTTGAAAGGATGGAGTATTTATTCTGCAATGTTGCTCGGTGCTCATGAAATTCTTGATCTACCTTCTTGATTTGTTCAACATAAAGTTCATTATCTCCTGAACGAAGTATAATGCAGGCTGATCAATGATTGCTAATCTTTCTTTTGAGTAACTTCGTGTGCTATGTATCACCCCTGGGAATTTGGATGTAGCCATGCCATAGTATGCAGCTTGTAGCTTGTCATAATCTTCAAGTATGTTGATTGGTTTGCCAGCCGACCAACTGCTTCCTGTGTCGAGCAACTGAGTGCTGACTTCACGTGCTTGATTTTTCTGATTTATGCTCCTCTGAATACTTTGTCGAGTAACATATAGCTTTTGAACCCAACTCTTCAATCTGATTAGTACCAAGCTAGTGGTGGACTTCGAAACATTTTCATATAAATTCTTCTTCATTATTCGTCGAGACAGTAGTAGCAAAAGATCTCAGTGTTGCAGATGCTGATTTTGACTTCTACCTCTGCTCGGGGACGAGCAAGAGGTTCTCGGGGACTAACAAGTGATTCTCAAGGACGAGCAAGTGCTTCTCGGGAATGATCTAATGCTTCTCGGATAGATCATCTGTGATGAATATCAGAATGTTGAAAGGTCTTAACTTCATAAACTCCCCTTATATTTTAGATGATCCTCCTGCTGGCGAGGAACCTGTTTCAAAAGTAGAAGGAAAAGAAACCAATAGAATAGGAATTTCAATGTAATAGTTAGTATACATTTTCATTCTCAATGTATTTTGTTTTTTGAATTTAACGAAAGACTTTCATTTTTATTCGCAATCTTAATTGCTATTGTCTTGTAAAATACTTTACATGTGTGCATATGTATAACAATATTGTGTTGTTCATCGACCAACTTAGTAATAAAGAAGTTACAAGTATTAGTAACGTTGCTCGATCACTTAATAATAAAGTAATGAGTATAAAAATGTTAAAATTTTTCCAACCAACCAAGGTTGTTAAATTATGCTTGTCGACCAACTACAGTTGATGGGTTTTTATCCCCAACCAGCCATACTTGGTTCAATTTCAAATATTTTCATAAAAAGTGTCCGACCAACTAAGGTCAATAATTTATCCTTGTCGACCAACTACAGTTAGTGGGTTTTTATCCCCGACCAACTATACTTGGTGTATTTTGGAATATTTTGTTCTTCAAAGAACGTTTTGTAATAATCTTACCTCCCGACCAACATAAGTTGTAATGTGAGAGTATATTTTTATCTTACCAATCGTAATTGATCATGCTGGTGTACACCTCTTAACCAAAGGAATATTTTTGGCTCCTTAGAGCTTTTGGCTCCTTAGAGCTGTCCTCCTAACCAAAGGAGGTTGGCTCCTTAGAGCGCTTTTTGGCTCCTTAGAGCTGTCCTCCTAACCAAAGGAGGTTGGCTACTTATAGCACTTTTGCTCCTTAGAGCTGTCCTCCTAACCAAAGGATGTTGGCTACTTATAGCACTTTTGCTCCTTAGAGCTGTTGGCTCCTTAGAGCGCTTTTTGGCTCCTTAGAGCACTTCAAATGTTTGACTGATGATAATAGGCAGCAAACTCCTCGTTATCAAATTGTTTTCCATGGTCTGTGATGAAGGCATGAGGGAGACCATATCGGCAGATGATGTTCTTCCAAACAAATTGGTACACCTTCCTTCTCCTATGTCATGTCAATAAGTGGCTCAACTTCTATCCACTAAGTAAAATAATATACTGTGATGACGAGGTATTTGAATCTTCCTCGAGTCGTCGGCAATGGTCCAACCAAATCAATCCCCACATGGAAAATGGCCAAGGATAAATGATGGGTGTCAACAATGTTTGTGAAGTTCTTCGGATGGAGGAAAAGCGTTGGTACTTGTCACATTTCTTGGCATAAGCTATACAATCAGCCCTCATCGTCGGCCAGTAATATCCTTGTGTCATCACCCTTTGCAAAAGAGTCCGACCAGCTACATGAGCTCCACAGGATCCTTCATGGATTTCCTCAATCAATTCCCTGACTTCTGATGGATGTACACATCTTTGCAAACCTGCCATAATTCCTCGTCGAGCAGCTTTAAACTTCCATTTCTTGGCAGAGAACTTATCCTCCGAATACCATTATACCGAGCAGCTTTAAACTTCTATTTCTTGGCAGCGAACTTATCCTCCGAATACCATTAATTAGTACATACCGAGCAGCTTTAAACTTCCATTTCTTGGCAGTGAGCTTATCCTCCGGTAATTCTTCCTCCTCAATATATGCTCCGATGGGATCCATCCAAGATGGTCCTAAATCAAGGGTAATAATATTCATCGTCAGGTCTTCATCTATGCTCCGACTTTCTAATACTTCAATTGGTATCGTTCTTCGCAGCTCGGTACGAGTAGCTGATGCTAATCGGGCCAAGGTGTATGCTCTCACATTCTCCATTCTTGATATTCTTACCAGTTTGAACAGCAACAAACTCTAATACCAACTCCATCACCTTTGCTTGATACTTGATCATCAATTCTCCTTTGGTTGCATATTCCCAACATTTGATTTACGATCAATTGAGAATCACTGAAGATAATAACCTGATGTGCCTCCATAGTATTTGACAAATTAAGACCTGCAACCATGGCCTCATACTCAACCTCATTATTAGAAGCTTTGAATTAGAAACGTATGGCGTATTCCATGTCGACCTCGTCTGGGCTGTTCAAAATGATCCCTGCCCTACAGCCTGTAGTGCAAGATGAGCCGTCTACATATAGCCTCCATATAGGCAACTTGTCTTCTAATTTCTGGTCTGACAGAGTTCCTCGGTGGAATACTTGTCGCTTTCTTTCATCATGTCCTTCTGAATACACCTCTTGAATTTCAATATACCTCCTGAGCTTCAATATTCCTCCTTAACTTCAATATTCCTCCTGAACTTCAATATTTCTCCTGAACTTCAATATTCCTCCTGAACTTCAATATTTCTCCTGAACTTCAATATTCCTCCTGAATTTCAATATTCCTCCTGAACTTCAATATTCCTCCTGAACTTCAATATCAAAAGTAATTCCTGAGAAAGAAAAATAACTCCTGAATGATGATTAGTCGGGGTTGAATTTGATGCTCGACTGCATGATGATATAAGAATGTGCCACCAAATATATCTGTAATAGAAGCCCCCAACTGTGGAATGTGAACTTTGAATGAGATTTATCGACCAATACCAACCGGAGTTGGATTTTATCTACCAACCGGAGTTGGATTTTGTCTACCAACCGGAGTTGGATTTTATCTACCAATCGGAGTTGGTGGTAATTGATAATAAATGATGAAGACTTCCTCGGAGCTGACAAACAGATTGTTGGGAATAAGATAATATAAATGCTGGAGACCTCCTCGGGGATGACCAACAGATTGTTGGGAATAAGATAATATAAATGCTGGAGACCTCCTCGGCGCTGACCAACAGATTTGTTGGGAATAAGATAATATAAATGCAGGATACCTCCTCGGCGATGACCAACAGATTGTTGGGAATAAGATATAATATAAATGCAGGATACCTCCTCGGCGATGACCAACAGATTGTTGGAAATAAGATAATATAAATGCAGGATACCTCCTCGACGATGACCAACAGATTGTTGGGAATAAAATATAATATAAATGCAGGATACCTCCTCGGCGATGACCAACAGATTGCTGGGAATAAGATATAATAAATTCCGGAGATATCCTTGGAGCTGAATAAGATATAATAAATGCTAGAGACATCCTTGCTGAAATGAGAATAGAATATGCATCCAAATAGATATAAAGAATAATTAAAAATAATAAATTGCCTCGCCGATCCGTCGAGGTAGAATCATATAATGCCGAACAAGAATAAGATCTTTCAGAACATAAGAATATGGCCAAGAACGTTGTCAGGCCTGAATATAAATAAGAATTATCCGAACGAATGTTGTAATTCTCCTTAAAGCTGAATAAGTATCTTGTCGAGGCATAATTGCAGAATGCCGAATAAGAATAATATTTTCTAGAACATAAGAATATGGCCGAGAACTTTGTTGGGCCTGCATATAAATAAGAATTACCCCGACCAACTATCCGTTGGCGGTGAAATATAATAAATGTTATAGTTTTCCTCAAAGCTGAATATGATAATAAGTATCTCGCCGAGCTCCATGTTGAGATGAATATAGAATATGAATCCCAATGGATATATAGAATCATTTGTGCTGGAGCAGATATCTGGGCCTGAATATAAATAAGAATTACCCCGACCAACTATCCGTTGGGGGTGAAATATAATAACTGTTGTAGCTTTTCCTCGGAGCCGAATATATATAGAGAGAAGAAATTTTTCAAGCTCCATGCTGAGATAAATATAAAATATGAATCCGAATGGATATAGAATAATTTGTGCTTCAGCATTCGTCGGCATTGAACCTTGTGCCAGTAAAAATTAATAATTTGCTCTACCATATGTGTAGGCTGAATTGATTAGTCATGAGAATAATTTACTCATCCAATCAATATATGATATGTATCAGCATAAAAATTTCAAAATATAAAATAATATGACAAATATGTGTGAAATGGACGAATTATTATCAAATATGCATCATAAATAAGACGTAAAGGTATTTAATCTCCAACAACTAATCAGGTATTAGTTGCTGTTTGAAAATTATTTATCACTTGGTTTTAAAAATATTTTTGGGGTGATCACAAGTTAAAAAGACTTAAGCCCCCCTGTTTGTCCCCAAGCTGAACTCGTGTTTAAAGAAATATCTGGGGTGCTTCGCATTTTTTAATGCCCCAATATTCTACTGCTGCCGACAAACGACATGGATGTTGCCGACCAACATTTAAGGATATCTCAAATTATAGAATATATGGTTGGATGACTAGAATATCTCGAATCTTTAGATCAAAAATAACATTCAATGTAAAATTTAAGCCTTGAGACTGTTAATTAAATGAATAATTATCTAATCTACTATATCGTGTGATTTCGACAAAGAAACCTTGTGATGTGATGAACGAGGGGCCAACATATCAAATTTGTGCCCAAAGTCTTGATATGGTCATGATTGTTTTACTGATCCTCTTTTACAAGAGGTGAGTAATGATTTTTCAGGTGAGAGAAAATTATTTTTTTATATTGATCCCTTCCTATTCCCAATTTGGAGAGATAAAAATATGGTGAATGATTAAAGTTATTACCAAATTTATATAAAAAATCAATCAATTTGACTTTATTGACATAGATGGAAGATGAACCAAATTAAGTATATAATTCATAAAAGTGAATACAAAGAGACTTAAACTTGTGAATGCAAAGAGACTCAAACTTGAAGAGAGAAAAAATAGATCTGGGTCATGATTTCCATGAGAAGACTTTTCATTGTCTTTAACCTTTTCCCATTCTTTTATTAAAAATATGATGGGAATTTGAATAGACATCAAATATCTTACAAAATTTATTTCAAAATCAACAATGAAAATGATCAAATCTTATCATCGTCGCATATATTGGCATATGTAATCATTTAAAATATTTATTCCATGATATAAAATTAAAACTTGAGAATCAAGCAAAGAATTATGATTTATGAAATCTACTATTTTTCAGTTTCTAAATAAGAATTAATCTAACAGTTATGATTAAAAATCATGATATGCAACATTTTGCAGATAAAAATTGGGCAATTAATTTATGCATATAAACATAAAAATCATGATTGAATCAAAAGATTTATGTATAATTGATTATACGTAGAGAAAATAAAAACTTAGCTTTTGGTGGAGAACAACGCTTGTAACACGTTCCCACAGACGGCGCCAATCTGTTGATGTAAAAAACTAGATCGCTCTAATTTTTCAATAACAGATAAATAAATAAGACAAAGATTTTTAAAGTGGTTCGGCTAGGAATAAAGCCTACGTCCACTGTTATGTTATTGCTGAGTGTTTGTGGAATTCTTGATTACAAGTTCTCTCAAGAAATTCCGGTCCCCTTGAATGAGGATGATACAAGGTATTTATAGCCTTTAGGCTGTACATGAAAGGTCCAATACATTAAATGATATACATATGAAAGGGTAATACATTTAATGCAGCGTGTGCGTCAAGAATATAATGAATAGTTGAACAGTTGTCCGTCTGGTAATTAATGATACGGCCGAGATGCAGTTCGGACCGCCTTAGTTGCTCGTTGACCAAGAGTTCCTCGGAGTGCTTAGAGTATCTCGGGATGATAGAGTTCCTCGGGGTGTCCTCCTCGTTGCTCGGAGAGAACATGACTTGGTCGGGGGAAATAAACTTCCTCGTTGTTATTGTGCCATGTAGATTGACACGTGTCTTCTTATTATTGGTCCACGTCAGTAGATTAAATTTGGTATCAACATTCGTGTAACCCATTAAATCTAACGTAATCATCTATTTAGTTATTCTATCGTCTTTTAAGTTTATGCCCAAACTTAATACATAAATATTTCCATTATAATTTCTCAGTTTACAATTATTAACTTCACAAGTTATTAGCATAAGATATCACACATCATCGTTAATGCTAGAAATATTCACCCACCATTTTACATAAACCCAAGAACTAAGGACCAAACATCTCCCCACGACCAACATTGTGCCAAGTTTCATGCGTGGGACGTATCGCAAAGAGAAATCTAAATAAGGAACCGCCCCGATACACTACTATCTAACACGGTCGATCGTGGAAATCCCTTAGGCCCTTAGTCCATAGTACAAACCCCTTATTTCCCGTGTATCATCAAAAGAGTATACTCATCCACTCTCATGCTGCAAAAAACCACACATAATACATATCTTTATAATTTCTCTAGTTATAATATTAAGATATCACACAATATTTATAGAGCTTGTATAATATTACTCGCATTCACTATAAAAAATTTAACGTTCTCTAACAAGTACACATACATAACACACATAATATATGTACACTAATAGTCTCTATAAGGCTATCAACTTCTAAGGAGTCGCTCACATGTATCTAGGTTACCAATAGTCGGACTAGATCACACCGAACATTGTAAAACCTAATCGTAAGGAATGGGAAGCGTCCATAGTTCCTCACCGGAAATTAGAATGAAACATACCCACCACGTCTCACCCCTAATAAAAATCACACAATAGAAATAATGGACGCTATGTCTTGGGAACTATACTCTCCCTGCTCCTCAAGCCAGGGGGATTCACCCACATCACGCAACTTCCCTTCATAGCACTAGAGGGGTATGCTTCACTTCATAAATATATATCATGCACACTAAATACATATACAATCACATCATATATACAAACCATCACACAAGCTATCTATATTCACATCGTAGATATGTACATACTATCTCACGTCCGTATATAACAAGTACTGAATCCGGCTATATGTATATAACTCTCATTATACAATCCAATACACTCTAGAATACCTTCCCAATTCATTTAATTATTCAATCCCTCACTTTAAACTTACTAATCCATCTTTCCTAAGAATGGAGTAGTCACCCAATTTAATAACACTAAGGACACATAATATTCTCTTTCTCATCTAGTCTATATTCGTCATTAAGTAAATTACTATTACTCGAAGAATTTACGAAAGAATTCGGTATGTGAAACTCCCCAAATATACCTACATAATAATCCGAAAGCATCCTCATAGAATCCTCATTCCTTGGAGGATTCACTAAAAGAAAACAACCCAATTTACTCTTATCTATACCTCTATTATAGCCCCCAAAGTGATCTATCTTTTATATACTAATATGAACCCTCATAATATCTTACAACCATGTTTACTACACCATAATAGAGGGTCCCTAAGTGATAAAACCAATTGATAAGGGATAAAACAAGAGCTGGTAAAAAGCATTGACCGAATCGGACCGAGGGTCCTCAAAAATGAACTAGTACGATTCCTAAAATTCGACAGAAGATCTTTAATAACCGGACCGATCCGATGCCTCTTAAAAATGAACCGGTCCGGTTCTATAATTTTCTTTCCCTATGTGATTGTTCTCCATCTCAACCAAACCCCCCTTTTCCCACCAAATCTTAACACCATCGATCACAAAAAAAAAAGGAACTCAGACAATTATATCGATAAAATCCACATAATATTATCCCAACTAATTTTCTCATCAAATCAACACACACACACACACGCACGCGCACACACACACGCGCGCGCGCACACACACACACACACACACACACACACACATATATATATATATATATATATATATATATATATATATATATATATATATATATATATATATCACTAAATGAAAGATTAACTCAACAAATTCTCGGGTTTACCCATTTAAACTCAAAGTAAACTAAATCACTAACCAAATTATGAGATAACTCACACAAACAATTATTTAACAAGTCTAATCACTTGCCATATAGTTGTAGAGGTTGAATCTTCCTCGAAATCTCGAATCTAAGCTAAAAATCAAAAGCTTCCAAGCTTTTCTCTTCTCTTCTATTCTTTCTCCTCTATCATGACGGTTTCTCTCTCTCTAGGGGTTTCTCATAAAAATGAGATAATCCTAAGTCTTCAAAGCTTAAAGAACTCTTATCTTTAACAATTCTCGACTTTAAATGATAATAGACACTTTAAATGACTCGTTTACTCAATTTCAAGTCAAACTAGGTCCAAAATACTCCTGAACCTAAATTAAACCCCCGAATAGTCATTTTGACTATCGCGCCCCATCCCTGATCAACCATGCACTCTAAATTTTCATCCGAGACTACTAATAAAATAAATTTATTTCACCCCAAAAATTAAATTCGTAATCCCTCGAACACACGGGGTATTACAATCTCCCCTCCTTATAAATAATTTCGTCTCCGAAATTCGGATAAGTCCATTAATTCAACATGCAATATACCACCATGATTACTACTCCGATATCTACCACTTTCCACTAGTGAATTAATTAAAAACAATATACAACCAGGGCACCCATACACCCTATAACTATGCTCAATTGTGCAATCATTACCCGAATCCACCAGCCTTAAATTGTAACATAATTTACACTCACCGTTAAGATTATATGCCTGAAATAACCAAGGTAACAACCCATATACTAATCTCACACTACACCAAAACACGCCATTAGTAACACAATTTTTCTGTTAGAAAAAAGGCGTGGGGCACGAAGCTAGTAACGGTAAAATTCTGTTACTAATAGTAACGGAAAAAATTAGAATTAGTAACGATTAATTCTATTACTAATAGTAACGGTAAAACTCAAAATTCGTAACGGTTAAATTCTATTACTAAAAGTAACGGTAAAATTCTGTTACTAATAGTAACGGAAAAAATTAGAATTAGTAACGATTTATTCTATTACTAATAGTAACGGTAAAACTCAAAATTCGTAACGGTTAAATTCTATTACTAAAAGTAACGGTAAAATTCAGAATTAATAACGCAAAAATTGTGTTACTAATAGTAACGAAAAATTCAGAATTAGTAACGGTAAAGTTCTGTTATTGATAGTAAGAGAAAGATCAAAATTAGTAATGGTAAAATTATGTTACTAATAGTAACTTTAAAATTCATAATTAGTAACGGTAAAACTATGTTACTAATCTTAGTACATATTTAAAAATATATATTTTTCAAGGGTCCTCCCCAAATCCAGAACCTTTGGCCAATTCCTTACAATTTCCATTGTCAATTTCAGCTGATGGTGGGGGCACACATAGCTTCATTGAACCTAAAGTAGCCAAGAAGACTGTATGTGAGATGGGATCAACAATATAAGAAGATGCCACATGGGAGAATGAAAGCTTTCATTCCAGAAAAGTCTGACAGCAAAAAATGCAATCTCCTTAGTTTCATATTCTACAAAGCAAAACCTTTTAATCATTCAGTTTCATTTATCTCGAGGAATATATGAGTCAACTACATTCCCTTCTTGAATGAGAATATCATACAAAATCCTATCGATAACTTTCTCATTCATATTACCTATTAATTTATATGAAATCCAAGTTAAAGCAATACATCTTTTTTGTAAATAGAACAACAAGGTTTTACATGTAATATTTTCCAATTAGAAGAAAGAAATATTATTGAGAATTTGAGATTTCTAAAAAACAGAGAAAAAAATGGATAAGCAGTTCACTAAGAGAGCATATAAAAGGCCAAAAAAAAAGAAATGAATACCGATTCGCTAAGAAGATAAACTCTGATATAGAATCGATATTAGGACATGATTACATCGTCTAACGTTAAGACATTTTCCATTGTGTAAAAAAATGTGGGTTCATATATCCCACTCTTTTTCTTCAACATTTTTCAAAACATCAGGCTATAAATGAGGGCAGTTAAGAAAATGTACATCATGCTATAAATAATTGAATTGTGGGATATAATGGCCTTTATTTTCTTATTTAGGCAGATGGTGAATAATATAATAAGAATAAAAAAATAGGATTTTATCTTGGCTCAGTTTTAATGCAATAATTTGAACAAGCCATTAACTGAGCTTTTGAAGAGTAAAATCTTGATTCAAAAACTTAATGAGCTCCAAAACAAGATTGATGGCTTATTCTGATGGCTTTGAAGCTTAATAGAACTAACCGTAGATATAAATCGGATTTCACTTATTCTGATGGCTTTGACGCTTTTCATCATTTAATTATGAATCTCTTTCAGTGAGGGGAGAGCAGCGATGTATTCATGTCAAGTGCATTGGCAATCCTACAACAAAGCAAAAGGGCCTTCAGCTATGGCCAAGTGGTGTAGACGGCAAGCGGTGTAGGAAGCCATTACACTTTACAGCAAAAAGCATGGTTGAACTCATAATTGCAGAATGTAAATAAGTAGTGCTAAAGAACTTGCATCATTACTGCCTGATTATGAGCCAGAACACAGATAAAATTTGGGAGAAATTTGAACAACAGGGCATCATCACTACCTGAGTATGAGCCAGAACACAAATAATAGTCCCCATACTTTTTCATTTTCTATAGCTGTATGATTAAAACATCACAAAATATGAAACAAAACATTAAGTTTAAGAAATGAAGAACCGATACCGAAATATAAGTGAAACTATTTTGACATCAATAAACATACTAAAGATTTACCCTACGAAAGTAACTAAAATTAAGTATATAAAACCACATACTGTGAATCCATTTTTAATTACTAATTTCTGCAGTTAACACAGGACCTGAGCTAATGTAAGACATGATCCTTTTTATACATGTACGAAAGCTACTTACTATTTGGTTTTATGCCACAAACGAAATGTGCTCTGGAGCTCTCCAACTGATCCTTAGTAAATAAGAACAACTAGCCCCTCCACTAGCCCTTATACCTCCCACAATCTAAACAATCAAATTCACCAAATGCTTTAATGGGCCATACTCAGGTCCCTGCATAAAGAAACTAAATCAATGACATTTTTTTATAGAAAGAAAAGCAAAATGAAGAATGAGAACTCAAAATTAAACATTTTCTTACCTTTCCCTCCTCCTTTATCCGGGCTTGGGACATGCAATGCTCAAATAAATATTAGCATTGGCGGAGTTGAAAGGGGTTTTAAAGTTCACTACAAACGCATAATGCAAACAAAGTCAACATATAGATAGCTCAAACAAAGTTCACAACATAAAGAGAAAATCTTCATGATCTTATAAGGAACCCATTAACAAATACCCATAAAAGCTTCAAAGTTTTACAACAGAATAGAAACTTTGATACGATTAAGACAGTGGACCCATTCATTCTTAAGACAAATATGTATACATATAAACCATATAAATTGGGTAACCTTCAAAAAGATTAACCAAAGTGATAAATGAATGAGAGAGATTTAATTTTGTGAATGTTACATAAAACTAATAGCATTTAAAGACTTTGATAATTTGATCAAAGAGATAATATCAATTAAACGGTAGGCAGATATCCATCAAACCTATATATATATATATATATATATATAGCAAACAGAGATGTAACATACATATACATGATTATATATGTATTGATGATATGAGAAATCGTACATAGGTAGATCTCGTGCCAAAAAATCAAGTATGAAGTGTAGAATAAATATATAAAGCAAGCAAACATAGAGTAGACAAGATATAGAGTGGTTCAGCCCTTAAAATGGGCCTACGTCCACTGTGTTGCTCCCTTCTCATTATGTGCATTGCATTGTACAATATAATCGTGCCTATAGAGGCGTACAAGTATGAGAATAAAGGAGAGTAAATGATAGTATTAGAGATTCTGGTGAGCCCGTGAGGTGGCTGTGATGTAGATTCTAGGCCTCCAAAGCTTATGTTGGGGTGATGTAGAGAGAGTCTGTGTTGTAGTGCCTCGAGTGTGTCTGGAAAAAACCTCCTCTCCTTTTTCACTCCCAGGTGTGATCCTTTATTTATGAGGGAGTGTGTTGAGTCACGTGCCCTGAACACGTGACGTATACCAAGCCTGCAGTAGATGTGGATGAGGGCGTGCGGCCCACAGAGTAGCAGCACTGACCCTGAGCTGGGGTGCCGTGGCCTCTTATGGAGGGAGCCGCACCCTACAGTTGTTCTGGCCACGCCTTGAGTGAGATACCTGCTGTGGCCTGTGTGTCCTGAATGCGATTGTAGAAGTACTACCACGGCAGGGTGCTATACTTGTACTATCAATAAGCCCCCAAGTCGTAGTGCCAAGGGAGATATAATGGGACTACGGCTAAGTAGCCTAGGTCCTGTGGTGCTTCCAAAGCGACGATTCGTCTTCCGCGCTCCCTTATATAAATTGTTTCTGGCCGTGGACTTCATTACATTTCCAAAACTTTTGAGAGCAAATCGAGAGCGAAACTCTGCACATTTCTTCTTGCATATTCCGACGACCCCCCGAGGCGGTGTGTGGCAGTTCAAGGTGGTCTGTAGCTGATCTTCGCGATTCTCCTCATTCCCAGGTGATTTTTCAACCACTATTTACAATTTTCTTCCCTTTTTATGCCTTTCCTGGTTCATTTGCTAGAAATCTAGGGTCTTATATGTTCGTTTTGCTTTTTCCCACATATGCTGCATATGAAATACATATCACTGTTCTTGATGTTCATAGTCAAACCCTCCACATTCTGTGAATTTGATCTTATAATGGTTAAAAATTGGATAATCAACTGTTTAGGATAGATGTCACGGATTGATAGGATTATAGTAATCGTATGAACTTGCAATTCTGCGTCAAACCGTGCTAAATGGCCGCGGTCCCTCAAGCCATCATTCGCGGCATCAAATCACCCCCTTGGTCATCTCGGAACAGCCTTAAAACTTTCATGACCCCAAGACATCCATGTAAAATAACTGTAGTTGATACTAGAGCATATCGAATTGTCTGAAGAATTAGGAATGGCCGCGGTCGGGAATGCCTTAAAGCAATTCTATCTTATTTCCGTGGCAGCGCATGTTCCACAAATATGGATGTGGCCGCGGCCAGTTTGGACCGTGCGGTCCCATAAGCAATAGAGTTCGCCCATTAATAACTGTGTTAGGGACGTAATTCTAAACTTTTAATACTTAAAAATACCCTTATGCTGCTTCTTGAAGTCTTACAAGACATACTGGCTGCGGCGCCTAACTGCGAACTCTGCTTTTCAGGTACTGCTGCAGCCATATGAGCTTTGACCCAGACGAGTTCCTGAGAGGCTTTTGGGTAAAGCATTTTGGGACCTCTCCCCCCGAGCTTACTTCCGTGCCCCCTCTGAGATCAGTTGGGCCCTGCAAACTGAAAGATTCTTGAACTGTGTGATAATTAACTCAGCCTCCGTGGACTCTGCATCTGGGAAGGATTCCCAATCTCAGCCAATGGAAGAGGAAGCCAACTCAAGTAAACATCCAATGGGCGTAGGAGACAATGCCGCGGCTGCTAGAAATAACCCCGGAGGCACATCTGGGAGGGCTGAGAGAACATTAGTTGTGCTTGATATCCGCCGCTGGGAGGGCTGAGAGACCATTAGCTGTGCTTGATATCCGCCGCTCGATGGGCCAAGATTGGGTTGAGCAGGTTGCTGAGGCTTTCGAATTTCCAAAAAATTTGACGTGCTCATCCCCTGTCGTGAACCAAAGACCGTGCGCAGTTCTGTCATACGATGTAATTTGCTTCCCTTTGCACGCCTTCATCTATGGGCTGCGGCTGCCTGTTCCTGTTCCCATCCATCGCATTTTCCAAACAATGAAACTGGCCCCAGCTCAGTTAGATCCCAACGGTTGGAGAACTGTTCTTGCTGTAGTTGTCCTTTGGGAGAAGTTGTTCAAGAAGGACATTACTCCCACAGAGTTCTTTCATTTCTACCGCCCAAACGAGAACTCAGTAAAGTTCGCGGGCTACTACTATTTTTCTAGCCGCGACAAGGACGAGACCCTTTACACTGGGAGACTGACCAGTGTGAAAAACTGGAAGGGGAAATATTTTTACATCTCCGGTGAAGGCTGGGAGATGCATCCCAAGGAGAATGAAAGAGAGAGATCATATAAAATGCCGCAGCAGTGGGGTTCACCCTCAAAACTAGGTATAAGATTATAGCCGCGTCCTTTAATTTCACGTAACTTCCACTAACTTGAATTTTCTTTTCTTTCTGCAGCACTTGACAATCTGCACTTGAACAACCGGCAGGAAAAAAGAGTTGCTGAGGCCGCGGAAGTTCCTGCTGAGGATAAGAAGTTCAGCATACTTGTAACGTCGGCAACTATATTTGAGGTGGGATTTTTCCCAAACAAATCAATTCCTCAACAGATGGGAGCAGAGGGTAATTAACTGTGCCATTATTTTTATTCCGCGGTCATTTTATTTTCTTGAACTTGTTGAACTTATGCTATTCCTTTTCAGGTGAAGAAGTTGATAGGGAGCTACTGGCTGCGCAGCTGGGAGAGATGGATGAGGACACCGTCGTCCTGAATAACACTGCGCGAAGAAGAAAAAGGAAGAGGTCCAGAGCTAAGGTACCTACCGCGGCCCTCACTGGAGATAAGGCCACTAGTCCTGCCGTGAATCAGGCGGTTAATGATGAAAACCCTGCGCATCATGAACACTTTGATGACGACATAGGGGAAAATTTGGCCGCGGCTGGCCTGATGTCAGTTGAAGTCCCCTTTCAATCGTCCTCTCCTCCGCCGCCAACTGTAGTGGCGGTTAACGCGAATTTACCACCACCCCAATTCCGCGGAGAGTCCGTTCCAGACGGTAGGCCAAGGCCTCAATTAAGGCAGCCTGACCCAAACTCCACCTGGGACACTACTGCAAAGGCTGAACGGAGAATGAAGCTAGCCTTGGATGCCACGGACCTCGACAGGATGGTTGGGGAGGATCACGAAGATCTGGAGGACTGTGGCCTCCACAGCCTTCTGAGGGTACGTACTAGTCATTTAATCTTTGCATCTTATACTTTTCTGTACTTTTGCTAACGTCCTTTATTTCATACAGGTTGCCGATGTCATTGTGGTCCAGAAGAGGAAATATGAGGCTTTGTACAGGCTAAAAGAGGCCGAGAAGAGTGCTCATGTCGCGAACCTGCAGTCTGCACAGGCCTCTTCTTTTGAGGCAGGGAAACAGTCTGCTGCCGCGGCCCTCCAGGCAGCCCATATGCACTTGGAGAAGGCCACCAAGGCCAGAGAGGAAGCGGAGGAGAACTTCAATCAAGCCGCGGAATCTCTGAAATCCTCACAGGCCCAGACAGCCGAAGCCGCTCGTGTTACAGAGATTGCAAATGTGAAGCTCGCCCTCCTCCAGCAGAAATATCATGAGCTAGAAGCCAAGTCTGCTCCGAAGGATGAAGCCCACACCGCGACCATACAAAAGATGGAAGTTGATCATGGCGACGCCCTCCAGCTAGCCATAGATCGTGCCGTGGAGTCATTCAAAGGCTCCAAGGATTTCTTCCTCACCAATGATAGGGCATACCTCCGCGGCTACTAGGAGTTGTGGCAGAGAATTATTAAGAACTTCCCTGATGCCAAGGAGACGGTCCTCGCTTGGAAATTAAGTGATGCAGAACATCAGGAGTGCATTGCTGAGCTGAAGGCCGCGGCTGAAGAGAGAGCAAGGCTGATAGCCCAAGCAGAGGCAGAGGCAGCGGCTGAGGACGGGGAGACAGAGACTGCCGCGGGCGAAGAAGAGGATGACGATGATGATGACGCGACCTCTTAAATTCTCAATTTCTGTTGCATAAACTGTAATCTTAGATTTCCATTGTGGCTGCGGCCTCCATTTTGTAATCTGACTATTAATACAAAGGTTGCATCCATATTTTTATCACCGATTGCCTACTTTAATATTCCTTGCTTTTCAATATTGCATGTTTTACATTGCCCGCTATAACGAATGGTTGGACGTTACTGCCTCATATTTGCAACTTGCTTTCTGTATTGAATGAACTTGTAGGACTTGTAGCTAGGTCTGCGGCAACATAGTATAATTCGATGCAATTTTGCTCTTATTAATCATCCGCGGTGTCCTTGTCACTTTGGCCCTTTTTGTTTTTCCCCTGCACCTCACTATAGGGTTGTGATCCCCCAAGTCGCGGTGCCAATGAAGTATGGTTTTGGGGCTGCGGCTTAATTTCTTCAATTTTTCGTAGAAGCCGTGGACCCTTTGGTTATCTACTCGTTTACCATGTAGAAATAATGAATAGATCGATGTCGCGATAATTTTGAACGAGGGCAAATATTCTGAATTCAAGTCAACCTCAGCGACTCTCAGTCGACTTTTCCATTCAGCTATGGCAGGTTGCCATCCAGTGCTAGGGCAGCGGAGGATGGGGATGCCGCGGCATCTACTTGATTGCTGACAAGATAATGAGGTTGTATAACCTTGCCCTTGGGAAATCGAGGCCATCCTTCTGTAGGTTTGACATGCTTCATGATCATAGTAACAGAGCCTCCTATAGCCGCTTCGATTGTCTTTCATGGCTTTCCTTTAGTCGATCTTGGGACACTATGAAGCCTCCCCAGGCTGGGTTATGTTATTAAGCCGCCCACAGCTAATATGCGAGACACTATCAAGCCTCTCCAGGCTGGGTTATGTTGTTAAGCCACCCACAGCTAATATGTGAGACACTATCAAGCCTCTCCAGGCTGGGTTATGTTGTTAAGCCACCCATAGCTAATATGCGAGACACTATCAAGCCTCTCCAGGATGGGTTA